>OY725175.1:5380000-6721250 GCA_963241965.1 Tortrix viridana | reverse complement strand
TTTACTTTTCACTCATAATAAGAACATTAGGAACTCTCAAAAGACTTCAATTAATTTTAATATAAAGTTAATATGGCGACTGCCTCGAATCCCTGTTTGTTTTTAAACGAATTTGCGTTGGTTGTACTACTTGTACTATAGGGAAAATCAGTTACTTGTAGGGCATCGCGCCGAGGGAGGTAAAGCAAAATAATTAGGATCAAACTTTGGAATCGTACGTAAGTATAGGTAAAAAGTAAAACCCGTCTTGCATGTAAGTAGTTGTCTACAGTTTACAAAAGCGCATATAATAAATTATATAACATATTTCATAAAATTTGGGACTTTAAATCGCCAACTGTCTACGACATTTTTTGACCTTAATCACTCGCTATTTCGTCATCCTCATTTTCATCCGTGGACTGTCCAGAAATAATTTCACTGTCACTGACATGCAGTGGTCGACCTCTACCAAGTTCAGCAAACGGTGGCATATTCAAATAATAATTTGCCTAGTCGAATTCAAATGCGATGTTTTAAATTTTCTTTATATGGTAAACTATAATATACTTTCAATTCAATATATTATATTGAATTGAATATTAATAAGAACGACGCAGAGAATGGGAAGACATAGGTACTTGACAGTGACTACTATTTATGCTTAATCTTATCATGAAAATTAAATTATAATTGGACATGATTAATCAAGTTTCTTAGCTAAGTAAATACATTGCAAACCGTAGTACCTACGTTACATATTATATTACAAATGTCAAATATAGAATGTCTATCCGTACACTTCACTACTACATGCAAGAGGGCCTATATTTTTTCTTTACCCGACTGCGCGTAGCAAAAACAGAGGTAATGTGGTTAACAATCTATGTATGTAGGTATGTAAGAATGTATGTATGTATGTGACCGAAAATCGGATGTTCCAGTCTACCTCCTAAACTATTGGACCGATTTTATTAAATGTCATATGATTCATCAAACACGTGCAAGTGTCATAGGCTATATAAAAATTGTAAGGGTGCGTCATACTAGTCGCCAGCCGGGCTTGAGGTTAGGTTAGGTTATTCCCTATACCTAGTGATTTGTTAAACTCAGCAAGGTTCGTTATTAAACATGAAAGTTAAATTGAGA
The DNA here is from genome assembly GCA_963241965.1 of Tortrix viridana. Lineage (NCBI taxonomy): Eukaryota > Metazoa > Arthropoda > Insecta > Lepidoptera > Tortricidae > Tortrix > Tortrix viridana. Next base: position 6,720,122 of record OY725175.1, on the reverse strand, counting down.
AGGCAGTGTGATTTCAGGGTTCAGCAATATTTCAATATTTTATTAAATCGAATCTCAATTCTCAATGGCAAAATGTTATAAAAAATAATCTAACAACGTAAACTACTCGTTAATATTAAATTTTTAAACGTTGCACGAAAAAAAGGGGCGGAAAGTATATAATTTGCATATAAATAAAAACAAAGTTTCCAGCTTGAAGAACCGGTCACCGGCGCCTAGCTTTGTCATCCGATAACCTACCTACCTACCGTTATGAATAGAAATTGTAAGGCGTCATGTTTCCCATTCAAAGCGATTTAATTTCTATAGAAAGTGGCTATCTTAAGCCAGAACTGTCCCCGGAATGTCTAGAGTTACGGCTTAGACTGTCAACGGTAAATTAAACCCGTATATAAAGTAAGTACCTAGTACTCGTTCGTGGATAGGTACTAGTTACCTACTATCTATATAGTATGAGGTACGCGAATGGTATGTACGAGGCAAACAAAGTTTTTTTTTTTGCTTTATGCCCACTTTTTGGTAAAGGGAAAACATAATTTTAAATAAGTAAATAATTATGTAACAGTAAATTTACAAAAACTTTTACAAGTTCTTGCCGTTTTTACAGTTTCAATTGTGTAAGTTAACTACAACTCCATAATAGAATCGAATCTGAATAATGTTGTTTGCTCAACCTATAAGTGTCAAATTTCATGACGAAGCGAAATTCCTAGTCTGTGTGATAAGAACAAAAAAGTAACAAATGATAGCATTGATTACCTACACACCTACCTACTCGATTCATCTCCTCCGGAAACCAGAGGAGAACGAAGCCTTTTGCAAATAATAAACTGGAACGCATAAACAGGTGTCAAGTATTTCAGAGGCGTCTTTCATCTCTTGAGCCCGGGAAACACAATGCCTATCACCGCTTGCCTTCATCTTTCGAGAAATAATAGAAACAGCGCCATTCACGGCGTAGACCCGAATCTAAATAATTGGTAAAACTAAAGGACGAAGTGTAACACGTAACTCAACTATGTAATAATAAGTGCCCGCTGCGGCAAGCGGCGAAATAGCTATTTAATAAAGTAGTTGTACCTAAGTCGGAGAAAGTGGGTGTTTAGTTGGCAACAACACATAAGTTTGTTTCGCGTTAATAAGGGCCACCTATTTCAGGGGCCGCGGTGGAAGCCTTCTATATTCGCCAGTTACGTATGGTAGCGCCTACTTTACTCCACCTGTTTTCACATCGCTCGAAGATCAGCAGTACGATTGACAGTACGTGCTTTAACATAGCATGAAGGTCAAACAAATTGTTTTATACGCAATTACCAATTAGGTACAGATGCTGTTAGGTATTATGGTAAAAGGGTACTTCCACAAATCAATACATAGTATAAAATGAAGTCGCCATCACTCGGTTTTCACCATCAGTTAGATAATTCTTCACGGAAGGTTCATGTATATAATATAACCCGGAGCGAAGCGAGGGCGGGTCGCTATAGGCTATATTTTAATTTATGTAACCGAAGCGAAGCGGGCGGGTCGCTAGTGAATAATAAAGAAGAATTCCAAACCCGCAATGGTTATAATATTTATTCATAAATAAGGTCGCATATGCAATACGATTTATGCGTACTCGTCCTGAGTAAATAAACTCCAGGCACAGTTTTTTTCCAAATGCCTTCTCTTTGCAGGCGTTTGCGAGGACTTCCGCCCGAGCGGGTTCCTACGGGACTAATTCTTTCCAATAATTGAAGCGGACGGAACGGTAAATAACCCACAGAGAAATAACGTGAAATTATGAAAAGTCTCACTGGATATTAAACAGTTTTTTCTTTTACATTAAGAATTAAGCCTCCTTATTTCACGTTCGGTTTTAGATACTAAAACTTGATAAACAGATCAGCGCGGCTTACCGGAATACCATTTAATTTCCTCCGTCGGTGGACGCTCAAATTTCCGAGCCGCTGAAACAATCGACGTGAAACAACAGAACAGAACTTATAGATACTTTACTAAATTTTAAAGCAAAATAGATTTATGACAAAGAATAATAGCGTGTATCATTAATACCTATTTTAATTGTAGATTTTAAGTAGGGCTATTGCTAATAGGTAGGTATATCCATGGGAATAAAATTCAGCGGAATTCATTTCAAGTAATTTCTAATGTCGGCCGGATCGTCATGTCACCTTATCACAAAGCAAATTTTATTACATAGGTACATAAACTTTGCATTTACATGAAGCATTTAAGTATTATATCAAACTTTGCTCAGCGAAAAGTAGATGGAGACCATACGAAAAGTAAAGTCAAGGTTATTGATTCCCGCAACTTGACATCAAAAATACTCTGCAGTGTAATTTTACTTTGAAAACATTTCTGTATAAACTTGAAAGTACCTTTCAGAAGAAAGAACGCCTTATTATGGTGAATCGACCAACTCCATTCGGCATATGTTGATTGGTAAAATCTTATTTACTTATTTAGGAAAAGTACTTTGCTATAAAATATACGTTTATAATTTAAATTGAGTGCTACATTTTGTTTGGTTACGGTTCGGAGTTAGCTCAATCTTATTAAATCTGTTTCAGAGTAGGTATTTTGTCAATACATACATAAGCAATCAGATTGTAAATGAAAGCCGTTTTTAATAACTTTCTCTCTTGTCCCAGCATTACTCCAGGCGTTTGATATCAAAGGGCGTCTTGTAAGTAAAGCATCGGTCTTCTCGTTTGATCTTTGAAAATAGATCCCTCTGTACTCATTCTTGTTCAATTTACGCCATAGTTTATGACATACTCGAACGTGCATACGCTATACAGATCAATGAACCTTCTACTTTTAATTAGAAACGGATCATTGTGGTGATTATTACAAACGAAGTTAAATAAGCAATCAAAAAGTAAAATAGGTAGATAGGTAGGTAGGCTACGTTTTATTCTTAAGAAAAAAATATTTTTTTAGAAAACAGCTTTAAAAAATCTTCACTGGCTGAATCTCGAACAAAGACTATAAAGTGCATAAATACATAAAACTGGAGGCTAAGATTGAACTTATGATATGAAAACGGAAGCAGAGTTTATTGAGGCCAGGCTGGCATGAATTAATAAAGTTAGAATTTAATGTATGTAATGTAGCTCGGTTCACTATAGGAATACCGTAATCGCACGTTGACCGACCTGCTTCTCTTCCGGGGATTATCTGGCGATGGGCATTAGTTATTTTTTTGGCTTCAATATAGTTTTTCTATTAGTTACTTAAACTAAAAGATATTAAAAACTACAACCTTTTGAACGGCATGAGAACGTAAAATATTGTAAGCGTTAGCTTTTATGAGGCTACACAAATTCAAAATTCTACCGCTTAACTAGACCTTTTATTACTTTTAACTATCATTTTTTCGTACATAATTAGAATAATCTACCACCATAATCTACGACCATAAAACTTGGGCTATAACCTATGAAAATTATTGCATCCAAACAATCATAAAGTTGCGAAAAAAAGAATGCGATATGTTATAACAGAATATTAGGTATTCGGGTTGACGAGACGATCGTATTATTTTAGTCACGGAAGCCTCTAAAAAGCGAGTGGAACATAAACTCGATTAATGGCACATGTAAACAAAACAAACAGCACAAGTGAGCCGTAATGGCCGGTACATACGTGTGAAACTCCCCTTATCGACTCGCACACCTGTCAGTGTGTGACCCAGTAAAGCACCCTCCAGACTACCTGCGCACTTATGTTAAATTACGTTGGTCACATATTAAATGTTCACACCCTTCAATTAATAATTAAGAAAATTAAGTAATCGCTGAATAAACACCTCGTATCAATAGAGAACGCTAGTGACTTATCGACGTATACCTACATACATATATGAATACAGTAATAAAGCGGGATTTGCTTTGAAAATAGCACAATCATAAGTTTTTTACCAGAACTGACAGTTTAGACAGTTTACCTATACCCATGTTCATTTCCAAATGATTACAAATGGATAATGTTAATATGCTTCTCCCAATATTAACTTTGAAAACTAAGCCTTCCTGTCTATTTCTATATTTACTTCTATAATTGTCTTGCAGATTCGAAACTGTAGTAGTTTTTCGTTTGTTCTAAAAACCAGCGAGGTTAAAGACCTACGTTTAAAATACAAATGGTACAAAAAAAAAACAAGAAAATTGCATCTGCAAAGCGCTGTTATTTATAGGGTAACTGTATCAGGTCAGAATAATTCAAGTGTTTCACGCGGCGTGGAAATACTGTACGAGGGCAAATCTGAAGAAAAACAAAGGCATATGATGTTTATTATATCAGGGTTAACCAGTAGACTCACTCGGTCTTTTTTTATTCATATCAACAGTATCTTTTAGTCTTAGCGCAGCAAAAAACTTAACGTAAGCGATGATTTCTAAGTGACAACACAACATGGTAATATAGGTATAGATACTAACGACAAATTATGGACCTTCGACATTCTACGTTCTTATGTTTTTATGGACTATCCTTTTAACTAAAGTATTTTTTGGAGTAGTGGAAACTGATTTGGCTCATCTGTTGCATTAATACAATTTCTAATATGATCTGCTGTACGTATTTATTACATCGCAATAAAATAAAAATAAATTACGTTGGATCTATGAACTGCTAATCACTGGTTTTAATCTGACACTGACACGTAATCTAATTCGGTTAACTTATTCACTCACAAACAGTTTAAAAATGTTCACTTTGCACAACAGCACTTCACATTTTGCAACCTATGTTACAGTCAGTGTCAAATAGATAGGAGCACCCAATATGGCCAGCCAATATGGTATGTAAGCAAGTAAAATAAAAATAAATATCAAAAAACAATCCTCAACAAATAAAGAAATAAATAAGAAGTACCTATTTACTGTTACTTACTACCTACATTCTTGAAGACAAATAAAGAAACATGGGGATAGATGAAAATCTACAGGATAAGATAAACGTCCTGGACTGTGTACCGAGACCAGGCACCGCGTTGTCACCTCTAAACGGAAGTCACGTACAAAATATATTGTCTTTTTGGTGGATTAAACATCACGTTATACATGCAAACATGCATTACTGTGGTAATTCAATTTTCTGCAGATCCTGAAGCGCTACCTACTCTTAGAGTCAATTTAATAAATAACTCGCACACAGTTTCTCACCGACCACGTTCACAGCTTTGAATTTGTAAATTAAAAAAAATTGTAGCATTACAAAAAACGGTTAAATAGCTTTCAGATAATATCGCACTTTGTTGTTCCGAGTTGATGAAAAGTATTCCACAAAAAATAACAATCCGCTACTTAACTACGTATTTATTAATTATTTTATTCACATTCCTTAGATATAAAGGCAAAAAGTATTTACATCCTCCTTTAGAACGCTCTACAGCGGAGCTAAGCTGAATTTTATACTTAACTTTTAAATTATAGTGGCACTTCCGGCAGTCTCTAAATCATGTCCGTGACAATAACTGGGTGGAGGGGTTTTATATTGCTTTCAATTATATTTTCTAGTGGCAAAGAAAAGAGTAAAAGCCAACCGGGGTACTCTCGCGCCTGAAACTTTTCACTTCACGGCTCGTGACTGCAGTGCCATTTCAGATTTTATTATAAAACCAGTTACATCTTGCTGTTGGAAAAGATGTTTTTATATCTACCTTCGTTTTTTTCATCTATCTCGAGCGACCCGGATATTTAGTATCCTACTTCCTGTCCTATCCAACTAATACGAGTATTGTAAATGTGAAAATGTGTATGGATGTTTTTTCAATCACGCCTATAAGGTTTTGGGTGAAATTTACCACACAGATAGTCTTTGTCCTAGATTGATACATAGGATACCTACTTTTATCCCGAAAAAATTGATAGTTCCCGAGGGAAATTCGATTTACGACTTCTACGCGGGTGGAGTCACGGGAAAAAGCGATTTAGGTACTTATAATTAAATTATCTACTTACTCAATAGCAACTTAGACGATGGTTAATTGCTTTACTTTTAGTCATGAGGTTTCAATTAAGATTTGTAACAATTTGGTGTTTAGGCACGTGAAACTTGTGTCGATTTCATTAGAACAGAGCCATTTTTCACCTCCACTTTGAATTACCCCGTCTTACTAGGTACGATAACGTAATCATACTTTTGAAATTCACTTGACTAGTATTCTTACGCGTTATCTTCCTGTAGAATTATGCTTATATATCACACTTATTCCGGAAACGTTCTCTAAAATGAACAAAAGCAGTAAGTAGTCTCAACGCGCGATTTGCGGCCTCTATAAACAAAGAGTATGGCCAAAGTTTTATTTATTTAGGACCGCCATCGGTATCTCTGATCATTGTGACAAAGCATACAGTGGGATACTTAGTAAACACGCCCATTCACTTTGCTACCACAAATGCTTTTTCCGAATGGGTTGAGTTTAGTAACAATATTATTTTATGGTATGGAATGACAAGATCAAAGGTAGCACGTTTACATAGACGATGATATAGAAATGAAGACATTGAGACGAAGATATGAAGACTTGTCCTTAATACGTAAATCACAGTGCGCTGTCCCAAGCGACCTCCTGGCTCCCCTGACAACCAGCTAGGCTGACATTCTCTTGCCAACCATATTGCTGAGTGGAGACCATTTCGACGTACATAATCATTGTTGCAATCTTTGTAAAAAGAAAAAGTACAAGTACAATTACAATTACAATATTATACTGACGGAGATTCAATTCAATAAGCCGTGGTAGCCTAATGATTTGACCTACCGACTCTTAAACAGAGGTTCGTGGGTTCGAACCCGGGCTCGCACCTCTAAGTTTTTCGGAATTTATGTGCGAAATATAATTTGTAAATTTACTATGAGGTTTTCGGTAAAGGAAAACATCGTGAGGAAACCTGCACACACCTGCAAAGCAATTTGACGGTGTGTGCGAGGAACTATGGCCCAAACCCTCTCATTGTGAGCTTAGGCTGTGCCCAGCAGTGGGACGTATACAGGCTGGATTATTATATTATTATTAGGTAGTTATGTCTCTTGAATGAGCCTAGAGTGAGATAAATAGATATTAATGTGCAGCGTTTTTATTTAGGTCAAGCGAAATAGCTTATGAGGTCATCGTTTTTTTTATGCTCGTATCCTACCTACCTATAAAGTATTTTTTACTCTTGCGCCTATTTGACGTCTGAAAAATGGAACTATACACTTATTTATTTATGTGTTATTAAGATAAGTAGGTTTAATAATGTCAATTTCATGGATTGGACATAAATTTAGCCCCAAACTACCCATCGTTGTGAGAAATCTGCCGTGTGGCAATTAAATATGATCTTATAAAAATAAACTACTTCATTAACAAAAGTTAAATAAAGTACAAGTTGTACATTTAAACCGTGACACAAAGATAACGAAGTTATTACGTTCGAATCTAGAGTTAAGCGAACGCCTAAACCAACAATGTTCGAGAGCGTAACAATAGGACGCGGAAAACTTATTGTGTCGGGACGAGATACTCTAATCCAAATCCTTAAGCAGATTATCTCCTACTCCTACCTTCCTAGGAGTTACCGCTTGGCGACAAGATAGGATAGCAACCCAAACAGGTGACAATCCAAAGAAAATAAACAATATTTTTAATATTTGCTGTCTTCATCGGTGTTCCCATCCCTACGGAAAAGCTTAAACCAAAATGTACAATACTTATGATCCATTTTTTAAATCTTTGATTTAGCGTTGATAACTTGGAGACTTACAGTCAGGGACCGAAAAAGCCGTTCTTCGGCTTAAGCCTTTGAACGGCGTTACTCGTACATTGTGTACCCAGTGGCCTTGCTTACCGATTCAACTGGTATCCCTTACATTTGACTAAGTATAGCCCTTTCGAAGGTAAAGCCCTTTTTATTTTTGAAATAGTAACCAGCTTTTAAAGCGCTTATTAGCCTATATGGATTTCCCTTTCAACTCCTTTCCTGTTCATTTAACTCTTTCTTGCGAATCGCAAGCGCACAGTGTTAACGTAAGTATACATTGTATTTTTGTAAGCGCCCGCCACCACTCTCGAACCCACATAATTACCATATAATTTTTAACCTTCCGAGTTTATGTTAAGACATTAACTAGCCCGCAATATATCGTAAGCATTAACGGCGGATACGTCAAAGCAACCGCGCGTTATAAGACAGAGATAATACTTGCTTGAAAGCTGAAAATCTCTTCATAAGGCTTACCTATACGAAAGGGTTTGAATTGAGCTGCTGCTGGAACGCTGTCATAGGAAAGCACCTTCAAACCCAATATGAACCCAATATAATATGATTCTTTCGGGGTAGCGCTTAAAAAGCAAACTGAACGGCTTTTAACGCTGAACGGGTTTGGTTAGAAAAGCCATATAAAAACCCCTTCGAAAACCCCTGGAAGGGAATAGCGGTCCCTGCTTTCAGTACGGTGTTAGGTCTTTTTCAGTACTGGCTGTGCAATATGTCAATGAAAACTGGCGTCTTACACCGTTATGACAGTTGATAGGTACTTAAAATATGTTAATCATACAAAGTATATTTAAAAGCAAATTAGTTTATCAGAAAATTGTTCTTCATAATTCCTCCTACATTCTATAAAGACAATGACGTTTAACCGAACCTCACAAGAGTGTTTCCTGGCAATTATTGTTTCGGCAGGTAACACAAGCTAATTAATGCAAGCTAGTATAAGAAACGTGCGACAATGAACAAATCCGGCCACTCGGCCCGCGAGTCTCTCGAGCATCAATTCCGCGTTCTCGCTCTACGTTTACAAAATCCGTATCGCTGTCCCACTCTGGTTCTGAGAGGACTCGAGGCAGTTGGCAGATTGGGTCCACTAGAGTCGATATTCATTATTTTAATTAGTCTTTGAATTTCAGCGGTCTTACACAAAAATTCAGAAAGCATTTTTCGGTACCAGTTTTATTTATTTGCGAGCCGCCGCTAAAGTGGGTGGGTGGGTGCAAAGGACAGGTAAAACTTTGCCTTTGACAGACCGCAAACATACTCCTCGTTCCGCTGCTTGACTTAACCGAGTTGACTTAACAAAGTTAAGAGGCGTAATTAAATATTTCCGTTTAGTCTTTCGCGAATCTTCCATAAATAGTCACATCTCTGAATCAAAATCGAGAGTAAGTATACTCACTTACTTTACTCCCTTCCGCGAAATTAAATTTGTCATCGTGACGGTACATACCTATCGGAACTTATTATGTAATATAACCTATTTCAATAAAATTATCTTTAAAAATGGGCTGGGGTTATTTTATGAGAGAAAGAAGAAAAGAGAGAAAAAAGAGTTTCAGAACTTCGTTCGTTGGTTTACACAACTATTTTCGACGTAAGAACCAGATGAAACGAAATAATCAAACATTTTCGTTAGAGATTCACATCATGAATTTCAGATACCTCCATTTAACCATTCCTAAAATCTAGGTCATTAAATATTTTAGTATACCGCCCGACTTCGATCTCCAGGCCTATAAAGTTGTCCGCGATGACAACAATTCGATATTTAATTTTCATTTCAATTGGAAAGCATAAATTGGAGTCTGCAGTGAAATGGGGCGAGAGCATCCGAACACTTGGACGAATTTACGTCAATGTTTAATGCAGTTTCGCTTGAACCGCCCGCCTCGCAATCGCGATATTCGCCATAGTGACCTTGCTTGTGGCGCGTTTGGTAGGTAAAATGGAAAAAAACCGGTCAAGTGCGAGTCGGACTCACACTGAAAGTCCCTTCGGAATGCAGTACCGTGATTAGTGATCAATTAGCCATACTGCTTGACGTCTATAGACGTCACCGCCGCTCAGTGTTAAGCCGGTTTTTAGTAGGCATCTGTTGTTTTTCTATAGGGTCTGTTCTATAATCATACCATACCATTTGACGCTTGTATGTATTACCGTTTTTACGATAGAACAAATACAATCAACGTTGAAAAAGAAACGTTTCTTGTATGGGGACTCCCCTTATTATTTTACTTTTTGATTTTTTATAATTTGTTAGGAAATATGCCGTTATATCAGGTGTTCTGCAAAAAAAATCAACGGGCTCTCTTTTACGCAGCGTAGGCTTAGTAATAGGGTCCCGTCAGGCACCCTTCGGGTACGGAACTCTAAAAGGAACTAATCGAGCTTGAGTGATCAATAATACTAGTACTTAATGCCATTTTGCAAGTTTCCCTGTTTGTTCGTTCAATGCGGTTTTCAATTTCACCTTTAAAAGAAAACGGGAAGGGTTTAAGGCTTAAAGAAAAGAAAAGAAAAGATTGCAAAGCGCGAAGCCGCTAACGGGAGAGCCCAGTCAAAATAGATCGGAATAAAAAAAAAAAGATAAATAATAAAAAATGCACGACGGTTTACAACTTGTAAACCGTAGGTAGGTAGTACTTGTATATTACAAGTACTACCTACTTAGTTAACGACATATTCTAAAGACTAGAGCGATATTTTCGTAACAACTTTATTCTATTCTAGCTTTCATAGTTAAATAATAGATTAAAATAAATAATAATAATGTAATTTCAAATTGCAGTAAAATAACTAAATATGTACTTGGCAGTTTTCATGGTAAGTTAAGTTACATGGTAAGGTAACCTATGCTCGCTGAAACTGGGTTATAATGAGCAGTAATTAAGTTTCAGCACATATTTGAAGTAACAACGTTTAAAGGCAAGGCGAGGGAGGACCGCACTCGTTAAACTGCCGGCTGTTTACTTTAACTTGCTAAAAGTTATATTGATTATAACAGGGTAAAAGGTTAAAACCCAATTGAGGAAAAGCATCCTTAGTACAGTCAGCTGCAGAGAAAAGTAACCCCCCTGCATACAATTTAATTAGCAGAGGAGGTTACTTTTCTCTGCAGCTGACTGTTCAACAAGTTACCTACAAATACATACAGTGACTTTTTAATATAAAATCTAACACCTCCGTTGGACGAGAAACACATCGACAGGTCTCGATGGACCACCACAGACGGCGTAAGTAGGTAGGCCGCCTACGATGATGATGATGATGAGAATATCGTAATCATTGAAACCATAATAAATGATAATATAGTATAATTATGTTAGGTGTTACGCTACTGGTCGTATACAACAACCGTTGTCCCCCGAAATATGTTAACTGCTGAACTGCAGCCAGTCTTATAAACACGCGCTTGCGGTAATGTCGACAAAATAATCACAATCATACTCTTAAACTAACATTTTAAAAGTAAAAGAGTGATGCTTGCATAACTTTTTTAGAAATCATAATGAAGCACGGATTGACGTGATTTTGCACAGAGATGGATGGTCAGAGAATACTCTACACAAGGGAAGTGACAAACAAGCTCTTCACGGTCGCGCGGTGGGAGTTGCGGATAAAATCAAGTTTCTTATAAAAACGTATAAAATTATCAAGTTTCTATAGAAACCTACATAAATTTCAGTGAGCCGGAGTAGCCTGTAGAAATATGAACATCCTTGGAGACCGTCCTTGTGGGAGGGGCGGCCTCGCAAAGTTAATAACGAGAATAAAACGCCAGCTCGTATGCTTTGATAATGTCGGAAAGGTAAATGAGATAACAAATTGAACATTATTATTAAACAGCTTTATCTTGCGAATACGTACAATGTCTATATATTAACCTCTTACAACAAAGGAGATTGTAGATTAAGGCGTATCAACGTGTATCTTTCTATTGATAGGATTATTAGGATTATCTGCCTATCTTCGCCAAATAGCAGACAGGGGCCCGTTTATCAAAGGCTTGTAGCTTATATTACAAGTGGAAGTCTCTTTCCAACAATATGCAATAAAAAGAGACTTCCACTTGTAACACAAGCTACAACCTTTTGATAAACAGGCCCCAGGTGTAGCTTTCTGATGAAATTATTTATAGTTTAAATGTTTCTATAGACCATCATGAACTTGATCCCTGCACGCGTTATGATCGCACAACGGTTTGTGGCTGACAAACCAAGTCACATCAGTGCCATCAAGCGAACTTGCCTCCGTGCCTTAGAGACCGCGACCACTGACGCGCCGCGACTTATCGACCATTTTGACTCTACGAAGCCGATTATTATAAGTATCTTTCTTTTATTATTTTTTCATTTTTTATTATTATTTCATATAATCGTTCTCTAGAACAGTAGCTTAATTATATATATGTTATAAGAGATTTATTTGGGCATAACCCACTTATAAAGGATATGTTTTATAATTCATTTTATGTTATGTTATTAGTATTATATATCTAATGCGAACGCTGAATTACCATCAAGTGAAATCCATATGCCCTAGTCAACCAAAAATATGTAACGATTCAAAACGAGTGTCTTATATAAAAAAACCGGTCAAGTGCGAGTCGGACTCGCGCACCGAGGGTTCCGTATTTAATATGGTTCACATCGAAACTATTTCCCAATTTTGAGTGTTTAGTAATAAGTACATATATAAGTATTAATATTCTGACGCAACGAGTCGGGGCTATTAAAAAAAGAACTAGTAAAAATAAGTTTTACTTATAACGTATTAAGGTCCATTTTAGATTGCTTAAATTTTTACAAGTAATTTTCAAAGAACTTTGTTAATATCTCAAAAGTTTGATTTTCATAACTTCGTTCAATTGTTTCTATAAAATATAGATAAACGTCTATAAGTCTGAATTATTTCAGATTTTTCGGCCCGTAACCTTAAGAGATAGATAAGGGAGGGGGACAGGTAATTTTTTTGTACATTTTTGGTCATGAATCCGAAACAAAGTGACTAGAAATAACATAAATAATCGTTTAATGTGCAAATCAAGCCCTTTCATATGATACCCCATTTGCTATAATCGCTTTACTTTCATTTATAAGCCCTATTTCCGATTACTATAAAACTTTTTTGTAAATTCTAGTACTTAAGTATGCGGTCCACTAAAAACTACATCTATTCCAAATTTCAGCCTGGTTCGTTCAGCTATTCCCAAGAAAAAGGGTCTTGACAGGACAACAAAGTCATCTTATAAAGGGTTCCGTTTTTCAGTATTTGGTTGGTACCGAACCCTAAAAATACCTTAAAATAGAATAATTGCTTTTGAAACAAGAAAATATTACTCATGTTTCCTCAGGAAAATATATCTTGAAGGGAAATTGATAAAATCCAATCCCGTACTTTTATGAATACACCTGATCTTACTTCAGTTGCGACGTGACGCAATACTTTATTCTGACATGAATTGGACGTAGCTTAGGGAAAAGAATCCAATTCAACCATTTCACACTTGTAGAATTTGATATAATATTGACAGCAATAGAATTCAAATTTAAATACATTTACTTTGTGGGTTGGATCCTTTTCCCAAAGCTACGTCCAATTTAGGAGTAGGAAATATCACTACAGCGTTTAACGTAGCTTCTTAATAATAAACATGTAAGGAATAAATAAATCAACACCCTGCAATATTAAGGTCACCCACGGTCACCAGCAATAATAATTATCCAGACATCAGGTTCAAAAATATCTAACACGTCTCTATTACTACAGGTGAGCTACAAGAGCGTGTCAAATATTTTTGAGCGCGATATTGAATATTATATTATTGCTGGTGGCTGTACCATTGCGCTGGGCGCTTCTTTGTATTGATGGTCATAGCGTGTAATTTAAGTCAACGTTCATTTAATTTGTCAGTTTAACAGATCACAGCAAACTTATTCGTTTGTAAATCGAATTGAGTTAACCTGACCCATCAAATCGCGTTTATCTAGCGTCTGCGGGGGTCAAGTAAGCGACTCTGATCAAGCTGGCTCGCTCTTGGTAAACGAGAATAACATTACTGTGGAGAAACACGGGCAAATTGAAGTTAATAACACGAATGGCAGCGGCTAGTCGTTCGTTTCCCTTTCCAAGCGCGCCCGGTGTTACGGCCGAGTTAGATACATTGTTCAGTTTAAATACTCTTACTTACCACGTAATTGCTACGGACCGTCAGACCAGCGTCTTGCACTTAACTTTATTTAGCCTTTGCATCGCGTTGTATTCCTTTATACAATCGTACCTGCGGGGTTGATACAATATTCCTTTTCCTCTGCGACTTTTCCGCTATTTCTGGGTAATAAAACTAATAATTTTATTCCACGGGTTTATCATGAAAAAAAGAAATAAACAATCACACTTTTGCATTAAAAAAATTAAGATGTAGATCAAACGACAAAGTTCGTCGATACGTTTAAAATTTAATTTATAAACGTTCCATCCATTATCAAGGCAGGCTTTGTTCCAAAATAAAATGAGTAGGCACATTACGCCTTTACGCCTGGCTTTTATTTAAGCACGTTCATTTTGGCACACCCCGCTGTCTCTGTGCGTAGCTATTTCATGCCTCAATGACGCAAATAGAAATAAAGAACGCCTCCAATGTTACAGGACCCGAATATTTAGCAGACCCGTCTATTGTGTACCTAATAACGTTATTACAAATTACCTACATAGTACGCGGAATACTTACACCATCCATCATATTTCAATTACCGTTAATAAGCTTGTATTATTACGTACTAGTTACCGTTCCGTTACCGCTGAAATGTTTACATCTTCTTGGTACGAAGTGCTACGGCGGGCTACGGCGTAGCGTACAAGTTCATTATGGTGTGGTAACGTTAAAATTTTCATTAATTTGCTACGCCGACGAATGAAAAACAGACCAGGTAGGTTTTATTAACCACGGTCGCCACACCCTCCAAGTTAACTAGTTACGAACGCATTAATAAAAGCTTTGTCATAGAGTAATTTAGCTAGAGGATTGCCTCCCTTATTATTTTAAATGGTTGTGTGAACAGCCGACGACTAGCTAGGTTTGGTATTGTAAGTAGACGCGTTCCAATTTGATTATTCAATACCCTCTTATGGATCTGAATACGTCATACCGAATATATAAGTTCCATCTTCGCTTTCCGTTGCACCACCAATGGAGTTAACAATAGGGCTCGACCTCCCCTATAGCGTTGGTTCTATTCTCGGCGGGCCTGTCATTGACCCAGATATGTGGGGCAGACAGGCGCCTAACTGCAACTCGTCTTGTACTCTGCTAAATTAATTATAATAAAGGTAAATGACTCAATGCAAACACCGTACCAGCCGGTACGACGCCACAGCGGTGCCTATTCTAACTTCAATTGCACAGACGTGCTGTCCTTCTTAAACGTATCACATATGAGTAGGATGAAGATATCGACCTGATTTATTCTATTAGCGGAGATCGCGTATCAAAGATTCATCAGGATTCTCCCGGTTGTTTGTTGATTGTGAGGAGGGGTTGTTTGTCCGCTTCGATTTATTTGGGTTGGTAAATTTTGCTGGCTGTGAATAGCGAAGCGATTTTGGTAAAAAAACCGGGCAAGAGCACGTCAGACCGTGCTCAGTGTAGGGTTCCGTCACCATTACTTACTACTTGTAGTAAATATAAAAAACGAACTGCATAAATCATAAATATTAGCTTATTTTCCATTCAAAGTTACCTTAACTGATTTTCTGTAGGACTACTCTATTTAGTTGTGATAGTTTTCCTTCCCAACGTCCTTACTAATATTATAAATGCGAAAGTATGTCTGTCTGTTAATTACCTCTTCACTTTTAGGTTCACGATTTATATGAAATTTGGTATGGAGATAATTTGAGTTCGGGGGTAGGACAAAGGATAGTTTTTATCGCGGAAAGTTTGATAGTTCCCGTGGGATACACGATGAACGACTTCTACGCGGACAGAGTCGCGGGCAAAGCTAGTTCGTTGTAATTATGTGCTTTATATTTTTCAGATTTTTTCTTGTGGTTATGCCTGTAATGCCGGCACTTCACTTGGCCATATTTGGCAAATATTGATCTTGCATCTCTTATATTTGACATATCGAATGAAAGAGATGCAACTACTGTACTACTACTGTACAATATTTGACAAATATCAGCCAAGTGAAGTGCCGGCATAAGGGGTGAGGACTCGCAACTCTATTGAAAATGACACTTCGAGCCCAATATTTCCTTAACGCCCTTAACCGCAAAATTGATAATATAATATATGTACAGGGTGTCCCGCGATAAAGTGCACAAACGAATAAGGGTGAAACTACATGTGATTTTATAAAGGAAAAGAAAAATTTAGGACTAAAAGATACGTAATATTTCTTCTAAGTGGCTATTTTCGTATTCATTACAACGATAAGCAGTTGCATGCGACCGGACCGCAATCAGCACTCCGCCGCCGTAGGTTTAACAGAAGGAGTAGGCATTCCTATCTTTGCGGAATATAGTATACTGATCATTTAAAATTTCCGAATCTATAATACTTTTATTTAGCCATGTTTCAGTGAATATTAGTACATCGTAGTCATTTAATAAGATGTTAGGTGTAATTGTCCCAATTTGAACTTCATTCATACCGCCGCAGTCCTGATAATAAACTTTTATTTCATTGGGATTTAGGTCGGTTTAAGAAAAACGCATAGGTATTGTTTTAATTGATCACAATACCGCGTCCGCGCGCCAGCGCGCCGATGACATTTATTGCTATATATAGGAAGGGTGATCTCTTTATTGCATACCTAGTGCAATGTTGCGTGTAAACAAACCATACTGATAAACACTTAAATGAAACAAATATGATAGGTAAATTATGTTTTCTTTTAAACATATAATATTCAAGGCCGCACAATTAACACACGAGGGGTTAGCAAGATAAACGACATATAAAACATATCCGTATCCGATTAAAAGTATACAACAATATTAACAATAGATTCAAACCAGTAATGCAAGTCATAGCTTACGAGTATTTAGACCGGCTTCGTGTCTGATCCACACGGCTTCCGTCAGGTTTTCTAACAAGGATGCTTCCATTTTTGACCAATAAAAATTTGTATTGCTTGCTCGCTGATAGTGTTACACTTACACCAATCACTTTGTCTTCCGTTTCTTCTCATTTTGTCTTCCGTTTTATAGCGTATCTATTATAAAAATTAGTTTTGATTGTTTCTCTGCTAATTATACGTACACACGTTCAAGCAGCAAACGACCATTTTAAAGACTCCTCTTTTTCCAATTTAGATTTTACTATCCCTACAACAAAGGAAATTTAAAAAATGTGCATTGCAAAAACATGTATTGCCGTAAAACATAGATACAAAATGCTACTCGGATATGTTTACACTAACATACAGAAATGGAGATGACAATTTACATTTATTCCCGAAAGGGGTTCGTCCGGAGAACGGGCCTGCGCAAACCGGCGGAGCGCAGCGCAGATCACTTTAAATTTATCAATATATATTCTTCCCTATTTTAATTACAATAAGGTATAAATTTAGAGCCGCAGCCGCAGAGTAGAAATCCCCCGTGATGCTCCGAGGTCGGCCTCAGAGCATTCAAATTTATACCTTATTGTAATTAAAATAGGGAAGAATATACATTGATAAATTTAAAGTGATCTGCGCTGCGCTCCGCCGGTTTGCGCAGGCCCTTATTGGCATTGCTTAACTACAGTACAGCTACTAGGCCTATTCAAATTCGAGGTGCCCCTTGCTCTGCTTTAATCAAATATACGTCTTCGGTTCTAATTATGTTATATTCGGAATTAACGCGATAGAAATGTTAGAATTCAAAATATGTAGGATCTTGGAAGCTCATTATTTGAAATTCGATTGACATAAGAAGTAATGATAGAGCATTACATCACCAAAGGCGATATATTTACTTGATATGCAAAAATTAAGGTGTTCACAATTCAATTCGTTGTACATATATACATATACATTTATATAAAGTCATTCAAAGCCGTGGACAAGAATTTGTCCAAATTGATCGATGAACTATAGACTTTACAGAAAGTAATCAAAATATCCCGTTCCTCGGATCGTCTTCGACTTAGAACTGTCTGAAAGTCTTATTTAATGAAAGTGCGCGAGGTGGTTAGTTGGTGAAGGGATTGCATGAAGATGTTAGCGTCGGCCGCACAACTTCACTGAAGGGGTGAGTGTTTCTTGTTATTAAATAACTTTTATCGACCTAAGCTGCGCCCGGCGAGCGCCCCAGTTGGAGCCCCAACAAAGCAAATTGTTATAGGTACCTTCCGAGATAAGATATCCAGATCGTGATCTTACAACAAAGAAATATCTTCAAAGAGTTTCAAACCAATTACAACTTAAAAGTTTGCTCAAGCCCTTCGCGGGAAATTAATATTGACGCGAACGAGATAGAAGAGATGCATTTAATTTGACACGAGCCTTTTAAGAAAAAAGAGACGAGGAAAAAACGCACGATAACTTAGTCGTTTTTCCCGAAAATAAATAGAATGGAAATTGCAAGCAACTTCCGAGGTTTTCCCTAATAACCTTTTCAAAACTTGTCACGTGCCCTGCGAATTTTTCCGAGTAGACTGATCTGAATGACAGTCGGGTCAAAATGAGGTACACGATACGAATAAGTTATGCAAAGGGAAATTTACGGCGCGCGTACGAGGCAGTGAGGCCGTTAGCAAAGTTATGTTTTTAGTAGTCATCAATATGCGGGCGAGATGGCTCAGGGGGGGCGATGGAGGCGTCAAGCCGCCTGCTCGTTCCATACACAGTAATCCCATCAATAATAGCTAGGTAGGTTTCAGACTTCGACGGGAAAGAGTGGTACGTACACGCTGCATAATTAACAGAATGCTAATGCGACTATGTTTACTTTCGGGCCGGTTTGCCTTCACAATGAAACATATCTGTGATCAATTAGTTCCGTACTTTTCTTTAATATAATTGTTTCAAATAGGTTAGGAGTGGATTTAAAACAGGACTTTCTAAATAACACAGTAGGTATTTAAGAGCCTGTCCAAATGACACGTTTTACGCTTGCGCGTAGTCACTCGCGCGTTCCCGAGATACTAGAGCTATAGGTACATACATCCCGTCCAGAAGGAAATTCACGGCAGCATCTAGACGGAATGTATGTAGCTATTGTAGCTCTAGTATCTCGGGAACGCGCGAGTGTCTACGCGCAAGCGTAAAACGCGTCATCTGGACAGGCTTTAAAAGCATTTGTACTTTCCTTGTAAAGTCCCCGCATTTGAACTGTTTTGTCATTTCAAAGTACTCAGGAAAATGAGAAAGGAGAATGGGCAAAACGTCCCCACCCACCAACAGAAACGAAACATGTCTCATTTAATAGATCTTGGCAAGCTGATTATTTTTTATTATGACGACAATCGTCCTATGTATGGGGTTTTTTTGGAAAATAATGTTTTGTTTTTATATATTTTTTGATTAAGAAAGTAACAGAAACGTTAAGTTATTAACAATATTACTAAGAAAAATATTTAAAACAGGACTACGTTGCTCGTTTTTGTGAAGAACTTGTGTAAAAAAAGTTATTTAGAAATAAATGAAACAAGACGTTACAAAATAGCTCAATAGATGGCTCTGTCAGAGTATTAACGATAAGAGATTATAAAACGATGAAGTATTAAAACATCGCTTGTTATAAAATAAGTATAGCGTTTTAAGCTTTTTTTCATTTACTTAATAATTATATAAATTGACTAGCTTTTACCCATGGCTTCGCTCGCGCGCTTATTGCGTTTAATAAAAAGAAGCGCCATCTGTTGTCGAGTAGCATGTTTCATGATTAAAACCGAGATGTCTCGAGTGTCAAAATAATCGTACCATCACGGACTTTAATTGCTCAGCCGCCATAGAACCCTCTCATAATAACAGCGATAAATCACAAGTAGGAAATTACGTCGAATTTCGCCTGTCGCTGTCAATATGACAGGGTTCTTTGGCGGCGGAGCAATTAAAGTTCGTGATAGTACTATAAAAGCGAATACTTTTGTCAGCGCTTAGTTAAGCTATTCGCCACTGGAGTCGCTGTCTCAGATAGTTGTTTCTACTAGATACAGGATGTCGCTAGTGACTACGTAACTATAGCTTGCTAAATATGGTTTTCCAAGAAAACCCCATACTTAGGACGATCGTCGTCATAGTAAAAAATAATCAGCTTGCCAAGATCTATTAAATGAGACATGTTTCGTTACTGTTGGTGGGTGGGGACAGTGCCCATACATTTCTGCCCATTGTCCTTTCCAAAAGGAATGAAAAAATACAGAAAAAATGGGCAGATAACAACTACGAAGCTACGGATTCTCTTAGATGTACTTACTCGTATCGCACAGTGGACGATAGGTTTCATCTTGGATTTGTCAAGTATATAGGTACCTGATAACTGCGCAGTTTTTAGGTAGGTATGCAATAGTGCAATTTATGCCCTTTTCAAGAGTCCTAAGTATTAACCCTTTGTATTAACAACCCGTATCAAAACAGGATCCGTTATACGGTCAATGCGTGAAAACGGAACAAACAATTCCACTTACGCATTCTCACTTCCCAAGAATCCCCGAATCAGTCACAATTTAAGCTGTACGTAAAAGGATATGGAATCTTTAATATTAAATGTAATTTCATATCCTTTGTCGGGAACCCTCTCAATCTGGGTGGCTCACGTCTGAGATATTTTAAGCATTTATAGCACCAAATATTTAATTCATCGCCAAACATATAGGATTATGTATGTGTTGTGTTTTTTAACAATTTGGAATCTGGCATAGGTTTCTTATTTATTTGCTTATTCGTAAGCATTTTGAAACTTTGAATTTTTTGCTGTTAAGACTCATAGAATATTATGGTTTATGTCTCCAAGACGTTTTTGTCTACGTATATTTTTAACTTCGCTTTCAACCGTCACTTGAACGAAAACCTATCAAAGTCGACGCCAGGGACTTGGGGCCATGTTCGGGATTTGCTGTTTATGTTGAGGAATTTACCACGCTTGTCAGGCGGTGTAAAGATCACAGTTGGGTTTTGCCGGTTTAAAGGATGCTGCTCATGGTGCTCATATACTTCAGTCAAACCTTAGTCGCATTTTAGTACAAACACGACAAAAAATTGGGTTGTTTTACAAAGCACCGCGCTTTATCCTATTATGGGTAATTCTCAGAGCGTTTCAACCGCTCTCATTCTCCTGGTCGCATTTATGTCGAATTCCCTATAGATTAGGATAGCATTTTCAGTTATTTTGTAGAAGTCACGGCACTCTACAAGATAACTCAAAATAGCATCCAAAGCTACAGGAATATCGACATTAATGCGACCAGAAGAATGAGAGCGGTTGAAATGCTCGGAGAATTACCCATCCATCAAATTTCAGCAATGCATAAGTGTAATGTTACGGCTTGTAGTGTTAGGTACCTACATAAAATATACGGAATGAATAAAGGAAGGAAATTAATTAAAATTAATAAACAGAATTTCGAGTTACATTAAGGCACAATAGCTGTTGCCGGAAAGGGTACAAGCTTCGTAGGTTTATAAGCCTCGAAACAAAGAGATAAGGCACGCACTGCTGTCACGGCGAATTTTAACGCTGCACTCGACTTTTTATTTACACAACGATAAAATTAATAAGTTTTTAGGTTTGTGCTATTATTGTAGAGATAAGACTATTTTTCGGAATCCAACTCAATCACTGGGGTCTTCCCGTAACGGAAAGGATGCGAAACGACGGATTTTGGTTCAGAACTGTTACATGTACCTAATGTAGAACATTTAATAACTTTCATCGAAACGAAACTTGTCAAACAAAATAAATTGACAATTATTTTTAATGATACATGAATTTACATAGTAAAACTAAATGTTGACTGTTATCATAAAATTATAAAAAACAGTCCGAGGTACACACAAAGTATTTCTACCTAAAAATTTCTACACGCGTCTGATCTCAAAAAGTCGAAAATTGTTCTTAATGTTCAAACGTTCAACTTCGCAGGAACATAAGAGACGCGCACATACGTATTTTCATAGAATGTTCCAAACAAAAGGTTTTCGAGAACACGTTTTAGGTGAACGCTTTGCAAAGGGGAGGCGAGTGGAGAGAGGCCACGTGACTGCAGCGTGCCCCAAATAGCCTATCAACTAGGTTTCACTTAGTATTACGGAACCTCCTAATTTCTTTTACTGTACATTGAAAATTAAATGTTAATTTCAAAGATACAGCAGCTGACCATTTTAAATGAATAATAACAACTAAGCCTTAGTTGTTACCTTAGTTACTAAGGTATAGATACCTATGTTGATTTATAAAACCGTCCGAACCCGTTGCTACTCGTATACAAAGAAATATTGTATTTTATTAGATAAGATACTTCACGAAAAAAATCGGTCGGTCGGTCGGTAAATATTTAAGTACAAGGTGGGCCAAAAGAAATCACCCTATTGGAAGATGCTCTCATTTTTGCAAATGGTCGCCAATGTCAAATCTGTTTTGACATTTGTGGACTTGACAGATGCAAAATACAAGTGAACAAGCCATGGAGCGATACACTCCCCAAGAACGCGGAATAATCGTGTCTATTTTTTTGCGTAACAATTCGTCTGTGGTGTTGGCGCAGCGCGAATTCCGTCGCCGATTCCCCGGCCGTCAGACACCGACTGCGCAAACACTGCGCCGTTTGGCCACCAACCTTGAAGAGTATGGGACCACACGAGACGTTGCCAAGAGTGGCCGGCCCCGGAGCGCCCGTTCTGCCGAGAATATCGCCGCTGTTGCCGAGGATGTCGAGCTGTCGGCGGAAACATCAACCAGACGCCGTGCCACGCAATTAGCCATCAGACGGACGTCCCTAAGGCGAATTTTGGTCAAAGACCTGCGCATGTTCCCATACAAAGTCCAGTCCGTGCATCAGCAGCTGCCTGCCGACCGCCAAACGCGCGTAACCTACGCCCAAGCCATTCTCAATCTCGAGGAAGAAGTGGACGATTTTTCGACCAAAATCATAATGAGCGATGAGGCTCATTTCCACCTCAGCGGGTACGTGAACAAGCAAAACTATCGCTTCTGGGGCACCGAAAATCCACGAGTGATGCACGAGGAGCCATTACACCCGCTCAAAGTGACTGCATGGTGCGCTGTTCACGCTGGAGGAGTCATTGGGCCATTTTTTTTCGAGAATGCCGCTGGCCATACGACAACAGTGGACGGTGCGCGCTATAGGGCCATGTTGACCGAGTTTTTTCTGCCGCAATTGGACGAATTAGGACCGAACGACATGTGGTTCCAACAGGACGGAGCAACGGCACACACTGCGCGAGCCACAACCGATATTCTGAAGGCGGCGTTCCCGGGTCGCCTCATCTCTCGTTTTGGCGATTTGCACTGGCCCGCAAGATCACCCGATTTAAGCGTTCCAGACTTTTTTTTGTGGGGTTTTTTGAAGTCCCGTGTTTACGTGAACAAGCCCGAGACTCTGGAAGCCCTCAAGGACAACATTCGACACGAGTGCGAGAATCTGTCGCCCGAAGTTCTCGCCGAAGTGATGAAAAATGCCATAAAACGAGCCCGTATGACAATCAATTGTGACGGCGCCCATTTGGCCGATATAATCTTCTCGACTTGACCAATAAAATTCTAAAGGTTTAAATTAATATAATAAAAAAACAGAATCCAAGTTTTTCAATTAGAAAAAAAAAGAGAGTCAAACAACATCGGATGACTTCTTTTGGCCCACCTTGTAGATAGATATCCCATGGTAACAATAACAACATACTGTAAAGACTTAGCTTGTCCATTCAATCGGATGATTCTTAAGTGAAATACAAACTTTTCGCGAATAGAGCTCATTCAAGATGAATGAGAGTTATACACAGCCTTGACAAATTGAAATAAGAAACAGATCAAGTCAACAGGAATGCTTTGGTGTGTCAGACCAAGTCGTGGGATGAAAACCACCGGTCGAGTACGATATTAACTACATACATTCCACAGAAACTATGTTAAGGCAAGTAAAATTTAAATAAGATTGAAATCCTACAGCATTACTTACAATACAACATTATTTACAATTTCCATTAAATAGGTTATACTTAGTTAGTTCCCTGTTTTCCGTTGTCCTTTTAAGTCGACCGCTTAGTAATAATCAATCGTCCTTTAAGTTATATATATTTTTATGAACGTTTATTTAGATTCGCGCAAGTCATATTTTATCCCCTTTTAACATAAAATGTCAATACACAAATTCGGTTGCTTGAATGCTTCTTCCCCAAATTGTGTTCATGTCAAGGAAAAACTACACGATAGGGATTAAAGGCAGACTTTTATTGTATAAAATATGATTCACGCCGGAAAGGACTTGAATCAAAAGACAGGGGCTATATCGGATTTTTTATCACAAACAATGCAGTCAGTAAATAGGGCATGTAAATATTCAACATTTTGTACATTATGTAAGGTAAAAAGATAAAATAGAATGCATGCGTTGGTACGTGCGTTCGCCTCTAATGAATTCAACCTCAGTATGTCACGCAAAATGCATTTTCAATGTACAATTTGTATTAAAATGATACGTCCGATACATACTTCAGCCTGACTAGTGACTACCCAGTTCGAATATTATTACAAATCGGCTCCGAGCGCCAGGGGCGCCCTCACCCGACCGCCAAACCACAAGCCACGCGAATCAAAATGTAAATCTACATGTCACGGAATTACGTCAAACATATAACAGTTTAGAATTTACTTTTGCCAAATGGAAATAGCTTGTTGAACCATGTCTACAAGTATTAAATACTCTCAGTCAGTTTAATTTTGGTTAGGCTACTTTGATCTCATTGATTAAGTTTCCTGAATTTCAGATCTACGCATGTGATGATTATAATTTATACAAAACTGCAAAGTCGGTACGGCCCTTACAGCTTTGTAAAGCGTGTGTAGGTATTCAGAAGCCATACGTCCTTTATATTTAAGGATGAAGTTCGCCTTGCGCGGGGCAAGCAAGCGAAACTGTTTAATTCTGCTATACGCACCAAGCCTAGTCATTACTAGATACCTTCCGTCTTCTTTTCAATCATCGCGTTGTTTCTTTCTTTAACAGAAATGGAAAAAAAAACATTTATTCACAACAGCGCACTAACATAAAATGAAAAAAGTGAAAACTGTGTGAAATAGTTCACACTCAGTATGTGCGGCAGCGTAGATTTACTTTTTTTATTGTGGTTACTACTTACGCCCAAAAAAAAATGTTTAATAAGGCAACAACAGCAGCATTTAATATGTTGTGTCGTTATTATTACCTGTTTTCTTATAATAGATGGTCACATTAACGGATAACTTGGTGAAATACATGCAGCAGTCACAATGCGCAATCATACATTGCGTGTAACCGGAGACCCTATACGGTATCGGGTGTCGACCAGCTCTATACCTCAGTGATATTAAATTAGCTTAGATTATGCAAAATATCAACCACATAACGCTAAAAGTATCCAATGTAAGTTCAATAGTGAATCATAAACAACCTAAAACAAATACTTGCCACAACAACAACCAGGCAGTTTTAGCGTTTCTGCATCTGCTACTTCAAAATTAACATACAAATTAAACGATTTTTTTGGTCCCTGATAACATTAAAAAAATTACTTATTATACTTTTTTGGAAAGAATAGCCGAATAAGTAATTTTAAGATAATAATTTGCTAGTAACTAGGTAAGTAATGAATTGAAACTATTAAAGATTTTCCGTTCAAATTATTTTTGAATTAAGTACAATAACCTAATTTAACTATCAATGTTTTAAAGTTTTTAATAATATGTTATGTAGGTATCACGTCATTACTGTACATAGCTAGTTGGAAAATAGTTTACGCTAGTTTATCTATTACTTGAAAAAATTACAATATACATTTGCTTTAAGTACATGTTAAAATTACAAGCATTATATTATTGTTAAAAACAAAGAAGTTGAATTAATTTTGAATTTTATATTCAAAATTAATACTTAATTCAAATCATTTCATCCAAAAAGGATCGTCATAACGATTTAAAATAAATAAATTAAAATAAACTAATAACAGTCAAAAAGATAACTGACGAGTTAATTATAACAATTTAATTTAATTGAAGCTATACATAATAGGTCGGGGCAAAAGTATTTTCGTATTTGGACCGTATAAGTTGTAATCAAACCTCTTCGTCTATACTAAATGTACCTGGCTGGTTTTAATACCATTAAAAGTCAACATTCTTAAATACAATAAAATTAAAAAAAAAACTGGTTCCCGGCATTTTACAATTGTTTTTGAGCTATCAAAATGGACGTGTGTGACGAAGAAATTCGGTACATTTTAAAGTTTTATTACAAAAAAGGCAAAAATGCGACTAATGCCGCAAATTAAATTTGTGCGGTTTATGGACCTAATGCGGTATCAATAAGAGTAGCACAATTGTGGTTTAAGCGTTTTAAGTCTGGAAATTTTGGTGTGAAAGATGAGATTCGCTCTGGACGCCAGGGCGTTACTGATAAAATCAATGCCATCTATGAAAAAGTGGAGCAAGATCGACATATTAGTAGTTACGACATTGCTGAAGAACTGGATATTGATCATAAAACAGTGTTACGTCATTTACAAAAGTCTGGGTACAAGAAAAAGCTCGATATTTGGGTGCCACACAATCTCACTGAAAGAAACCTAATGCAACGTGTTTCAATTTGCGATTTATTGTTAAAACGAAATAAATCCGAACCATTTCTAAAACGGTTGATTACGGGTGATGAAAAATGGATTACTTACGATAAGAACGTCCGAAAAAGATCGTGGTCGAAGCATGGACAAGCTCCACAGACAGTGGCAAAGCCCGGCTTAACTCGGAGCAAAGTGATGCTGTGTGTGTGTGTGTGTGTGTGTGTATGGTGGGATTGGAAAGAAATTGTCCACTATGAGCTTTTGCCGCCGGGTAAAACTATCGATTCTGACCTCTACTGCCAGCAACTCATGAGATTACAAGAAGCCGTTGAGAAAAACCGGCCGGAGTTAATAAACAGAAAGGGCGTAGTCTTTCATCATGATAACGCCAGATCGCACTCATCTATAGCCACCCAGCAAAAATTGAGAGAGCTTGGCTGGGATGTGTTGATGCATCCACCGTGTAGCCCCGACCTTGCTCCACCGGATTTCCACCTGTTTCGGTCACTTCAGAATTCTTTAGGAAGCATAAAGTTAATATCAAGAGAACACTGTCAAAACTACCTGTCAGATTTTTTTAATCAAAAATCTCAGAATTTCTACAGCAATGGAATCATGGCACTACCCACAAGATGGCAACAAGTCATCGATCAAAACGGCATGTACATATTATAAATAAATATAAAAATATAACTTGAAAAATTGTTTTTCCTTTGTACGAAAAATACAAAAATACTTATGCCCCAACCTAATATAATATCTTAATGACAATAAATTATTTCAGCAGGGTAATCCTCCAAATGGGTTTCGATTTACGTAACTACTTTTTATGAAGGTTAGGTGAGTCTCTTTGTACTTTTTTGTGCATCGGGTCAAATCCAATACAAGGATAGTTGTTAACTTCAGTACGACGGTGCGGCTATCGTCTTATCTAGAATTAGCATTTATATTGGCTTAGCCGCCATATGTCATCCCATTTCCGACGAACAGGTTAACGAGGGGAAATGGTAAAAACTTATACATAAACATGATACGAGTAAAACACCTAAGTACACTTCGTTGAAAATAAAAAAATGTCAAAGCTTATAAATTTTGATAACGTACTCGTAATACAAAATTATTTAGTTCCGGCATAACAAAAATATACCACTTGTTCTTATTGAATTAGTAGCAAATAAAGAACGATACATTCACGTGTCAGCATTGCGACATAGCCTAACAAAAATATCGAGGACGCAAAAACAAATGCTATCCTGAAATCTGGGACCACCAGAAGGTCTGAAAATTACGATAACACGGGCGAATGACTTCAACACACCCGACCCGCGGAGTAACAGCGCTATTCGACTGAACGAAGGGACACGTGACTGCCGCACGTTTCAATTGCCTATGTAACGAAATAAAGAGCAAATCGGAAACACATAAACGTAACAACGGAATGCCTGCCGAAAGAATTCAGCGACATTGAGCCAAAAAAGCTGTTGGGATTTTGTTTGGGGCCGTTTCGTCAAATACTTGACGGCACTGAGTGGGCAAATGGAAACAGTATTCAAACTTTCGCAACTTATGAGGTCTTCATGAGGGATAAGGCTCTGTAGCTCAATATATTCAACAGTAACTGAAAAATGATTCGTGCGTAAATCAAAGAGGAGTTTACATTTTGAATGTAATTTGTGTTGTGTTGAATTGAATTGTGTTGTGTTGAATGAAAGGGCATGCTAACTAGGATTAACTGTAACCAGTTACAGTTAATCCTAGGTCATCGATGTTGGCCTGACCGCATAGGCAGCTATGGTATTGTATTCTCGCATAATAGTAGCTTGACCCGCGCTTTAACCGGTCGCACGAGTGCTGATGCTGAAGCTAGGTTTTAAGAAGCTAGTATAGGTACACTCTTATAATATTATACGTAACTCTTTTTATAACAACCATAAAGTTAAAGTCAGTAACTACGCTTCCGCTCGCTGTAATTGATTACACTCACACCTAGGTAAGTAGGTACTGTGGAAATAAATAACCTAGGCATTAGTCATTAAAACTTTTCTAATATCATAATGCAAATAATCTCATTTTTCAGGTACTGTTGAAATACCTAATAGAGATAAAGCTTAACGTTAGGACATATTAGGTACTACGTATTGAGCTACGGCATACAACTAAAGCATATAATATTTATCTGCGTAAAACCTTCCCCAGTAATATAGGGTTCATCTTTTCTTTGTAAGTTGATACCCACTAAACGGCTTTTAGGCAAATGATTGATGGCATGGTTTGTAAACCTTGTTATGTACCTATATATTCAACTCTTTTCAGACCAAAACCTCAAGTATATTGTCAGGCAAATTACATTTACTCATAATAACACAGTGTTTTAATACACTTCTGGGTCATACACAGTCACAGAAACAAAAGTTGTCTCTCCTGTTCCAGAAAGTTAAAGGACTTTGAAACCAAATTTTTCGGGTTAGGATATATCCGCGTAATGGGAGTCTGGTGTAGTTTTGGCCTGTACCGAAATTATATGAGTTAAAAACTCCCACGTCATTAACTTTTAGGAACAGAAGGGACAATTTTGGACCTAACTCTGTGTATTTGACTTTTGACCCTTCTACCCGTTTAATAAATAGAATAAACGTGACAGTTTGTAGGGGTGTTAGATGTGTTTCAATCATGTATGGGCGGCTCAAAGGATTTGAATTATATTCGGCACACAAAACCAAAAGGAAAAAGGAAACAGGTGTCATTTGAAGGTAAATTAATTTCCAGGGACTGTAATACCGGTATAATTTGGATATCGATATCGGATATCGATATAAATATCGATAATTTGGTATCTTTTTATAGATATAGGTATCAATCAACAATTTTCGGTACATTAAAATCGATATTTCGACAGAACTCCGACATTTATGACTTTTTTTTATTCAGTCAGGTAACATATTTACATATCCGAATGAAACATACCCGGTTTAGATTGGTCTCGTTTCTATAAGAATAATGAAAAAAAATTGTACTATTAGTATCGGTACCAAGTATTGATAAAAGTATCGATATCTGTTTACCGATACAATTATCGATATGTCTCGGTTATCGACATAGAGTCCCTGTTTATTTCGAACTTCGACTATGCATTTTACTATAGGTTAAAATTTTCAATGGTCTGATAATTTAAGTTATTGCGTTTTACTTTATGCGCTAGGGCATGGGAAACTGAAAATTTTCGAGGGAAATATGATAAACGAGTTCCATGAAGACAAAATCGCAGGCCAAATTTTAAATACCTGACCTAAGTTGTTGTTTTTTAAGCGCACGTTGTTTTATACGTTAAACGCTGGGGAGACGCACTGCGGCAAACGCACTCCGTTGCGCCGTACATCTCAGGCTGCGACTGTCGTTGCGTTCAACCCAAAAAACAATACATACGATTCACTTTATACGTAATGAAATAGTGCGCGTCAATTGCAATACATTTTGCGCTGCGTTTAGCGCATAAAACAACCGCGCAGTTTAAAGTCAAAGTTACCATCAGCTGGCATGTGTGCTACGTTCCTTTCTCCATGCCATAAAAAATATATACACGTATATTTCTTACCCGTTTTTTAAGTTCAATCCCAAAGCCTCAGTTTGCCTGCGAATTTACGTCTGCGTTGTGACGCAGACGCAAATCATTCGTTATTACATAAATAGTTACCTAATATTAAGGAAAATTTTGCTTAATCCGTAAGCACAATTTTTGGTTTATTTTGAGGAATATTTTTAAAGTAATTTTGTTTGATGACAGAGGTCTGTACTGTTATAAAATTGTATCAGAAGTTACAGGTGTCTACGAAAACTCAGATTTTTGCCCGTTTGTTTCTTCAAGCATCACCCAAAAACACTGGGCCGATTTATTAAAACTTTGTATATTCATATAAATAATACTGTTAACTACTTATAAAACTGGTATTAATTTTATCTTACTACGATAACTGAAGCTGCAAGTATTATCTCACACTATCCCATGCTATCTAGACGTAGGTCGCTCCTTTTCTTCCACAGACCTTTGTCTTGAGCAACATCCGGCAAAACCTTTTGAAATACGTCAAACAAGATCGACTCATCATCTCAAGCGAAGTATACGTGTCATTTCATGTCGTATTTTTTTTTAATTTTATTTTTAATACCGCAATCCAGTGGATCAAGAACTTATATATAGCACTGTAATTTATAATGAACGACTAACACAAATGCCATACGAATAAATAAATTCTAGTAATACTTATTAAGAATAATGTACGGAACCCTCGATTACGCAATTAGTTATCACATCACGTCTACGATTAACGACTATTGTGCTCTACGCACCCCTTCGTGGGAAATAGATTGATATTGTTATTCAAAGTGATTTTACGGTTCAGGTATAACAAAGGCATTCACGTTTTGTAAAATATAATGTGAAAAGACTTGGGTCGACATTATCTAACCTAATTAATACACGACTTATATTCGTATAGTTGCGGTGGCCTATAAAGACGTCATGTAAAATAGCAACTCCTAAGCAACATCTGTCCTTCTTGTAAACGAACACAACTCAAGCTCAACAGCAAAGTGTGGTTAAACACGCTTTGCTTTATGATTTGTATTATTTAACATAGTATAATAATAACGTATTACCTAACGATGATGATTGATGATATAAGTAGAGCTAATAAATGTAAAATAAGACTTACTTTCGTTAATATGGTATCAATATCCCAAACCTTTATGACATTGACATAAATATTAAATACATTAACATACAGAGCACAGCTTGATTTTTTAGGGTTCATAGTTTCGCCATGTCCGTCTGTGCGTCCGTCCGTCCGTCTGTCTATCCGTGGGGACTCTTGGTAGGTACTAAAAAGCTATAATTTGGCATATTTATACATTTAAATTACGCCGACAAAGTTGTAAAATAAGTTCTTGACAAAAAGTTTTTTTTGGATACCTCTCATACATGTAAAATTGTAAAGCAAAGGTAATTTTTTTACATTATAACATATTAGAGCACATATAACGAATTTAAAAGGAAAACTATCACGACTAAGTAGACTTTATTGGCTCTTGAGTTAAAGACGATTAAAATGTACATACCTACCGAAAATCAGCTAAGATAACTTTAACTAGAAAATTTGTTGTGTTTGCAAGAATGGCGACCCCTACGAACCCTACACTGAGCATGGTCCGACATGCTTTTGCCCATAAACGTTATTATATTTCTTGCGCTCTAGTAATTTACGAGTATGTGTATAAAAAAACGTATGTGTCAGTTTCACTGCCGCCGCGAGGACACACCCATTCTGTACTTTTCTACTGTTTGTCTTCTGTGAAGTGAATAATTGTCTAGCTATCTTTATTTTTATATCTTTCTATCCTTTGTTTTTCTACAGCCCCACAAAAACTTAACCCGCGGCTTAATATCTTAATTATTTTTATTAGCTATTAACGTAATCCGTTATTAATTGGGACATAGTTAGTCATTGTACCTACTACTAATATTTTAGATATATGTACCTACTTATGCCCCTTCTACACGATCGGGCGGTTGAGCCAACCGAGAGGGACGCAGCTATCTGTAAGAAAGAGACGTATATATATATATATATCTCATTCTGACAGATAGCTGCGTCCCTCTCGGTTGACTTAACCGCCCGATCGTGTAGCAGGGGCATAAGTAGGTACATATATCTAAAATATTAGTAGTAGGCACTATATGTACTATACTTACGATGAGGACATTATATCACCGCGGATACCATTCTTCTTGATTTTTTTTTTACCGTACTGACTGTAATGAACCAATATTTCAAAAATGCGTGGTTTTTCCTCACGATATTAAGATACCTATCATCAATTCAAGTTGAAAAAATGAGGATTACCTGTTAATGGCACCCGGTTTCAGCATAAAATAAGTTACGGTATAATGACACATTCTATGAAACTTTCATCGATATTTCAAGGGGATCCCACAGAATATATTTAATGGTTTAATAACGGATGAATTTCATAACTGACAGAAGTAATTCGAGCCGTGTCTGACTGTAAAATGTAACGTTTAAATTAGGTCGGGGCAAAAGTATTTTCGTATTTTTCGTACAACGGAAAAACAATTTTTTAAGTTATATTTTTTTATTTATTTATAATATGTACATGCCGTTTTGATCGATGACTTGTTGCCATCTTGTGGGTAGTGCCATGAATTTATTGCTGTAGAAATTCTGAGATTTTTGATTAAAAAAATCTGACAGGTAGTTTTGACAGTGTTCTCTTGATATTAACTTTATGCTTCCTAAAGAATTCTGAAGTGACCGAAACAGGTGGAAATCCGATGGAGCAAGGTCGGGGCTATACGGTGGATGCATCAACACATCCCAGCCAAGCTCTCTCAATTTTTGCTGGGTGGCTATAGATGAGTGCGATCTGGCGTTATCATGATGAAAGACTACGCCCTTTCTGTTTATTAACTCCGGCCGGTTTTTCTCAACGGCTTCTTGTAATCTCATGAGTTGCTGGCAGTAGAGGTCAGAATCGATAGTTTTACCCGGCGGCAAAAGCTCATAGTGGACAATTTCTTTCCAATCCCACCATACACACACACACACACACACACACAGCATCACTTTGCTCCGAGTTAAGCCGGGCTTTGCCACTGTCTGTGGAGCTTGACCATGCTTCGACCACGATCTTTTTCGGACGTTCTTATCGTAAGTAATCCATTTTTCATCACCCGTAATCAACCGTTTTAGAAATGGTTCGGATTTATTTCGTTTTAACAATAAATCGCAAATTGAAACACGTTGCATTAGGTTTCTTTCAGTGAGATTGTGTGGCACCCAAATATCGAGCTTTTTCTTGTACCCAGACTTTTGTAAATGACGTAACACTGTTTTATGATCAATATCCAGTTCTTCAGCAATGTCGTAACTACTAATATGTCGATCTTGCTCCACTTTTTCATAGATGGCATTGATTTTATCAGTAACGCCCTGGCGTCCAGAGCGAATCTCATCTTTCACACCAAAATTTCCAGACTTAAAACGCTTAAACCACAATTGTGCTACTCTTATTGATACCGCATTAGGTCCATAAACCGCACAAATTTAATTTGCGGCATTAGTCGCATTTTTGCCTTTTTTGTAATAAAACTTTAAAATGTACCGAATTTCTTCGTCACACACGTCCATTTTGATAGCTCAAAAACAATTGTAAAATGCCGGGAACCAGTTTTTTTTTTAATTTTATTGTATTTAAGAATGTTGACTTTTAATGGTATTAAAACCAGCCAGGTACATTTAGTATAGACGAAGAGGTTTTATTACAACTTATACGGTCCAAATACGAAAATACTTTTGCCCCGACCTATTATATTTTAATAAGAAATTTTAAATACATTATTATCATTATTATCGCAATGCTTCTTTTAAAGATAGGGAACTTTGTTTGTACCTTATATTGTGATTGTGCTCTTATTGGATTTTTAACAAATACGAAATGCCATTTAACGGTTATTTTAAAGGTTCTGATGAGTGGAGACTATCTTAAAACACCGCATACTATTTAACGACCCAGCAGTGGTCAATAATTTTACCCCTAACAGAACCGAAAGCGAGGGTAACGACCTACTGTTATTGAGAGGGGTACTTCTAACTACAGCCCTTGGTGCTAAGGCATGATGACGTGGAAGCACAAAATTTAAGACTTTTAAATGATGAAGTCAGTTTCAAATCTCACACCATCCTTTAATTGTTTTTCGTATTATAAAGGACACCGGGTTTTATGTTTCTTAGTAAATAAATAAAAAAATTGACATTTGTCTGTGAAAGTATATAAATCTACTCTTATTTCTTCGGGAACAAGCGTATTTCTTGAATCAAAGAGCTGACGGTCTAAAATTCGGTCAAGAGGAGAACATTTTTATTGATATGGATATATTTATACTTTTTACCCTTCAGAAGTAGGCAATAGCGGGAGAGGGCTGTTTCCTGCAAGCGGGTGGATGCGGACATTTGCTAATTGAGTTTCAGTTGGGCGAAATCGAACGATACAGTTATAGTAGGTATAATGTTGTTGTTATTAAAGAACTTAATAAAAAAAACCGGTCAAGTGCGAGTCGGACCGAGGGTTCCGTTCCGAGGGCTTAAGCTCGTACTTCAAAATTATACCTTTTTAGGTACTTATGTACTTTAATTCGTAACAAATAAGGTCTATATTGAGTTGCCTAAATTTAACACCAGTTTTAGAATAGAATAGAAATAGAAAATATTTATTTCGCATAAATTTTTACATACATATATTCATTTAACACATTCGTTTTCAAAGTTTTTCAGTTAGGTACTATTTTGTCATAAACTATAAATTCTGAACTCTTCATTTTATTTTCCCGTCGTACATCAAGAACTTCAGATTTTTTGGTTCATATAATAAAAAAAAATGTTTTGAAATGTGCAGATTAAGATAAAATCACTTTCATTTATCAACGCCCCATTCTAGACCCTTTTTCAATTTATTAATAAATTTTTTTTTTTTTTACTATAACAAAACAGATGCGGGCAAGTTACCATTTTGGTACGGAACCCTAAAAATTAGTTGGCAACCCCAAGATACATTTCGACAGTGGAAAAGCAAAAATGCTTAAGCGCCATATTGACATATGGCGCTTAAGCATTTTTGCTTTTCCACTGTCGATTTGAAGCAACCCTATGATAGAATTGGGAAGTGAACGGATCTGATCCCTATTCCCAATCAGAATTGTTACAATTTATACTATTAAATGGAGCAGAATACAGACGTTAGTGAATTTTGGCACGTTATAGTTCAGCTACACACACTTTGAAAATTTAAACCATAACGACCGTAAACGTCATGCGCCATGACACGAATCGATAAACCGTTTCTTTAAGCACAACATCGCAGAGTATAATCAAGCAGGGTAATATGACGGTGAGCAACATAAAGATAGAACAAGGTCCGTCAATAAGCAAAGTTCATGAACTTACCAACTAATCCGAGTACGCTTCGTAGTATGTCGGCGTCCCGCCAAATTGCCGCGAACACCCGAACACACAACGCATCTCACGGGTAGCTGGCAGCGAGGGAGGACGCGATCGATACACCCGGTCACTACGCGGAGCGGAGCGCGGACGCTACGTACGCCGGCTCCGACGCGAGACGCGACGCTCGCGGCCCGGCCTACAACCTCATATTCTCAAGTTATTACTTTACACGCACGTCCACTCATGAGAAAAGCAACTTGAGACGACCACAGCGTTCGAAACCTTAATACTTCCCTTCGCTACAAATATTAGGTGACAGATGCCACGACGACCCCGATCGGATACCAACGAGAGAGTAATTTGCACTACAAACCACTAAGTCAGATTTAATTTAAAAATTAAAATAGGTATATTCTACGTTTTGAGTATGCCTACACACATTTTTTTAAATAACCTAAGGAGCTGCGAAAACTTTGCGACGCGTCATGCGTATAGGAATATAAAAATAATCTGAATGTGAACAATATGGGGACAGGAACAGGAGCCGCGTAATAATAAGAGTACTCGCGTGGGGATGGTACAGAGGGTGCATTGTGCACCGGCGAAATTCGGAAGGGCCCGATCCGAAGCCCTTGTTTGTTCCCCCTCCACTTGCGCAAGATGCGAACCAGTTTTGATTTTTGTGTATTACCCGTAGAGTTAGCCCGTTCGCGAGGGGTCCTTCAGCGCCGTTACAGATTGCTAATTTCGCAGATCGCGAGCGACGATAGTTTACCCATACGATTCAATACAGCTAGTTATTTAGTTTTTTGTATATTAAATACATAAGTACACCATGTATTTATTAACTAATTAATTTGTTGATAAAATAAATAATCTTATATGAAGGTATTTATTAATTTATTATACAACTTACATTCAGTCAACAAAGTATCGGGAATGGATGATTTGTTTATGGTTCCAAATTCAAATTTTTGTTTTTTTTGTTGTTGTTAGATTGGCACAACTGTTTTCTATTTTGGCGCGGAGTTTGAGTTGCATCTGTTATTTATATTAAATACAGTGCTGTTTTTAGTTATATCATATCTAGTGTGTATTGCGAATTTCATAATGGACAAAAACATTGAACAAAGAGTTTGTCTTAAATTTTGCATCGCCAATGGAATTTCGTGTTCGGAGTCACTGAAAATGTTACAGAAGGCTTACGGTGATTCGACTTTATCAAAAACACGTGTTTATGAGTGGTACAAAGCGTTCAAAAGCGGTCGAGATGTGATGGAAGATTTGCCTCGCTCTGGTAGGCCATCAACGTCTGCAACTGAAGTTAACATCGCAAAAGTGAAGGAAATAGTGACTGAAAATCCTCATTCAACTTTGAGAGAGATAGCCGCCGAACTTTCTGTATCTCACGAGTCGATCCGTACTATTTTAACTAATCATTTGGGTATGAAACATGTTACCGCTCGGCTAGTCCCAAAAGACCTGAATTTTCTCCAAAAACTCAATCGCATGAGAGTCGCTGAGGACATGCTAGAACGAGTCAATTCCGACCCAACATTCATGAAACGCATTGTTACTGGTGACGAGACGTGGGTTTACGAGTTTGACATGCAAACTAGTCAACAAGCTTCGGAGTGGCGCTTCGTGGCACCCGTTTTCAATCGGTAGAAGACATAAAGGAGAATTCGCGCCGAGAACTGAATTCAATTCCGGAAACAGCGTTTAAAAAATGTTTTGATGATTGGATTATTCGTTGGCGTAAGTGTATCGTTTCTGAAGGAGCATACTTTGAAGGTGATAAAATAAATTTGGATGATTAACAAACAGTTTGTGTATTATTGATCTTTTCCCGGTACTTTCTTGACAGAGTAGTATACTTAGTACTTACTTATAAAACTTGTTCGTTAAATTAAAACTCAAACACTACATTAATATTAATTGCAAATAGGCGACTCAATTTCTATAAAAAGTAGTTTCATCGTTTCGTTTCGTTTCTTTGAAATAGAGAGTGTATCATCGTAAATGTGTTTTATTCTCTTAAACAACTCTTCTCAATTCGTCAACGAATTATAGCCGGCAAGCTTACCTAATTTGGTCCGTGCGCTTGTAGCTATACCTAATACCTAAATAAGTAAAAATACACGCACTAAAATGTTATTGGTACCTACGCTTGACTGGACAACCTAAAGCTCACCGGTTAATATTTCGGTGTCGAATTTTGAGGGAAGAAGCAAACTGAGCGATACTGATTAAGTTTAGGTACATAGATAGGGTACTTATTGGATATTTCATCATTTTATCGAATTTCACTTCATCGAACGTATCATTTCAACGAATTTAATTTCATCGAAAGCTAATTTCTGCTGAAACCTTATTGTTTTCAGGTTATCTTAAGCATGGGTTACGTACATTAGGTTAGGTTAGACCTGTAACCACCAAAAAATTATAACTCCTGCACGTGGAAATGCCTTTCGATGAAATGAAAATTCTGCGAAATGATACGTTCGATGAAAGGTGTTTCGATAAAGTAATAGCTACCCACTTATTTGTCATGGTGTGGCTCGTGTACTTTCAACGTTAGCAATCCCTTATTAGCAATTAGTCATGCATAATAGACCCACAGGGTTGTTTAATGCTTGCCCGAAATTAATTTTAAGTAGTATAAATTCAAATGTAAGAATTTCATATGCCATACTTTTATATTCTAGTTATAACGTTTTATTTTCAATAATGGTCATTTAACATAATTATATTTCCGATATTTTTGTGACAATGATATGAAAGTTTGCTATAATTTTTGTTTTCCATTCTTTGTTTGCTATAAAATGTATAAGCCCGAAAGTTCTAATGCCATAATCATTATTTTCCCTAAACATTCAGGCTGCAACACTAATGAACAGCCCCAACCATATTGAAAGGTGAATAATGCATAGAATTCGGTTTTGGTCACAATTGAACGCATCACTCCTCGCTCCGCTCATCGTCGAGTCTCTTTTAGATATCCGATCTACATTAACTTTAGTTAAAAAAACTATATTTTAGACAAGCTTAACCCTACTGCCAGCCAGGTGAACATACCATATTTAATAGGATTATGCTAAATAATTACTATGTCATCAAATATAATGGATTTTGGAGATTATGGGAAGTTGATTTTATAGCAAGTGATATTATAACAGGTAATATTAAGGATGTAGGCCATACTTAATTAAATAGCCATAAAAAGAGACCTTTTTTTTTCTCGTACAGAATAGTTCCAAAAATTAATTGCGAAATATCAAAGGTCAATATTTCTTAAATAATGTTAACGTTCTTAAAACTGGACTTTTAAATAACTTAACGCCGTTTGCTTGATACAAACGTGTAACAGAGAACTCGAAAATGAAGTACCCACAAAGGTACTATTATTTTGTATATTATTCGTTTAAGATACCCATATCTTAGCGATACGATGTAGCACTGAGATAATATTAAATTACGTCAAATAATATTACACATAAGGTATGGAGCATTTGTAGATCAAAATATTACAAGAGTATATCCTTAATCACAGTGGTAAATTATTATAAAACAAAATAAACCATGTTTTTCATTACAACCTGATGATTCACCAACAAAACCTTTCGAAGTAACCAGCCTCGTGTTCCCATAATATTTTAATAATTAGACTCTAAATTATTTTTCCTACGTTGATCACGTCTAGAAATAGTAATCTGAATTCAATGCTTAGTAAAGCAATAAATACAATATATTAAAAACCATTAACTATAAATATAATGTTTATTCACGCTTGAAATCTTATTTCTGAACGAAACTCACCATCGCCTTTTTCTCGCGACAGATGTCGCGTGGGACGTGTTTAGCGCTGCGCTAGTGTATCGATTTACGAATATTCCACCAGTGTGAACACTCTTAAAAATGCTATAGTAATTCTGGAATTTAAACGGGAAAACCGATAAATATCTTAGCAAATCTAATTAGAGTAGCAGGTAGAAACTATTGGCGTTCAATTGTAATATATTTATAAAATAATTACCTAGTTTAACGAATACTAGTGTGAATATTTTAAGCGCGTACTGGCAACACAGAATGTCTATGCATTTGACCCCGAAGCTCGTGTCCCGAGCGAGGAGAGTGTAGTGTAGGGCCTGGCCCTTCGATTTTGATCTTCATCTCGTTGGAGATTGTATAAAATGGGCACATAAATAGGTAAATTTATTTTTGTAACCCAAATTTTAATATTATCGTTGCGTCGCGTCGCGGTGTGATGACTTTTATGCTAACAAAATTATCAATACTGAACACTACTTCTCTTACCGACTACTAAGAATATAATCTTATGTCGCGTTTAGATCGCAACATTACTACATTCTTTATAACAGTGTTATTTTTAAATTTTATTTCTGTGTTATTTAATCGAGCTGTGTTGCATCGTGTGGTGCTTAAATAAATTATTTCACCCATAAGTGGATTATAATAAAGATGCTCGGGTTTCGGTGAATATGTCGAGACAATGGTGTATCGATTATTTTGCGCAAACGAAATGTCATCCCGGTGCCGTAGTGTTAATATTAGAAGTCTAAGTTTGTGACCACGATTACTATTGTCTAGGTATCTACGCGTTTTATATTGAGCTTGCAGAACTTCGATTTAGAATGAGTGACAAAAATAGTATCTGCCAAAGATTCTCATTCGGATAATTCCCATCTGTTCTTTATCGTCAAAATTAAGATTTTTCTAGCGCTGTATTATTAATGCATTTTGTATTATTTCTTAAAGAAAAGTATTATGCACTGAAAAAAATAAGATTTTAACCGTGAAATCAATGGAATATTTAAATGAAATGAATTTTATTTATATTTCCAATGAAAATTCACTATAAATATAACTTATTGATTTACTGATAAAACAAAATGGTTACAAATAATAATATTGCATTATAATAACTAAGCGTATTTTTTACACGTATAAGTAATTAAATGACAGATAAAAAACCAGTTGTGATAAACTTTATTTTTCCCCCTAAACTCTATTAACCTAATTTATTTTTATTTTTGTTGCAGTTACCAAAAACGAAATATTAGTGCTCAAACTAACGCTATTATTTCAATTGCAACTAGAAAAGTAAGTATTGTGTTCCCATCATGGCGAATCCTAATCGTGATGGTATTAGCACACGCTTTTCTGACAACTACGACCTTAAGGAAGAATTGGGTAAAGGAGCATTTTCAATCGTAAGGAGAGCTGTTCAAAAGTCAACTGGATATGAATTTGCTGCCAAAATAATCAACACCAAGAAGCTGTCGGCCAGGGACTTCCAGAAGTTGGAAAGAGAAGCCCGAATTTGTCGCAAGCTCCAGCATCCTAATATTGTAAGACTACATGATTCTATTCAAGAGGAACATTTCCATTATCTCGTGTTTGACCTCGTGACTGGGGGCGAACTGTTTGAAGACATTGTAGCACGTGAGTTTTATTCAGAAGCAGATGCTTCTCACTGTATACAACAAATTTTGGAATCTGTTCATCACTGCCACCATAACGGAGTAGTGCATAGAGATCTGAAGCCTGAAAATCTTCTACTGGCTAGCAAAGCCAAAGGCGCTGCAGTAAAACTAGCGGATTTCGGTCTAGCCATCGAAGTTCAGGGTGAGCAGCAGGCGTGGTTTGGATTTGCGGGAACTCCTGGATATTTGTCTCCGGAAGTTCTTAAAAAAGAGCCTTATGGTAAACCAGTAGATATTTGGGCATGTGGAGTGATTCTTTATATTTTATTGGTTGGGTACCCTCCTTTTTGGGATGAGGACCAGCACCGACTTTATGGACAAATTAAAGCGGGGGCATATGATTATCCATCCCCAGAATGGGATACTGTAACGCCTGAAGCGAAGAGTCTCATTAACCAAATGCTAACAGTAAATCCCAGCAAGCGGATTACTGCATCTGAAGCCTTGAAGCACCCATGGATTTGCCACCGCGAACGTGTGGCATCTGTGATGCACAGACAAGAGACTGTAGATTGCTTGAAGAAGTTTAACGCTCGTCGCAAATTAAAGGGCGCAATTTTGACTACCATGCTCGCTACCCGAAACTTTTCCGGCAAATCAATGGTTAACAAAAAAGGAGATGGCTCTCAAGTGAAAGAGTCTACTGATAGTAGTACTACCTTGGAAGACGATGATTTGGACAAGGACAAGAAAGGCGTTGACCGCGCTTGCACTGTTATTTCAAAAGAGCATGATGAAGAGGGACTCTCTAAAGCAGATTCATTCGGCAAAGCTCGTGGCGACAGCAACGCGTCACTTCGCCGAGCTGAAGTTATCAAAGCTACAGAAGTAATCATTGATGCCATTAACAACGGCGATTATGATACTTATTCCAAAATGTGTGATCCTAATGTGACTGCTTTTGATCCTGATGTACTAGGTAACATGGTCGAGGGAGTGGAATTCCATAAATTCTTTATTGATAATACTCCACAACATGTTAAGGCTAACACGACCATACTTAACCCTCGTGTCCACCTTATTGGTGATGATGGAGCTGTAATAGCGTATGTGTGCGTTACTCAAAGCGTTGATGCTGAAGGCCGACGATCCACACATCAGACGAAAGAAACTCGTATTTGGCATAAACGCCACAACAAGTGGACAGCGATACATTTCCATCGCTCCTAACTAGCCCTCTTTTCGATCCAGTCTTTTACGCCGGAGGATGTTGGTCTAACCAAGAAAAGTATTTGTGATGGTGAAGCCATAACAACACGCGTAAGTTCAAAGCATTGAATAACACATGAGACCCTCTCAAAAAACCTTCGGCAGCGAAGTAAATTATAAATACTTAATATCCAATTCTGCTATAAAATTACACGAATTTTACTAGAAATTCTTTGTAATCTCAAGGAATTATGTTAATTACATATAGGTAAATGTTATCTACACCAATATAAGCATTTCAAAAGTTCTTATAACGTTAGAGTCACTAATTCAATCTAAACTCTTTTATATCACAATGTGACTAAAATGTGATACCGTTTAATACCCAATGCTTTGTACTAGTCCCAGTAGAATGTACAACTGTCCTGAACTCTGCCGTGATCGAAACTTGTCAACGAATATCAAGGCAAAATACTAAAGATAAATTAATAAATTATCTCGATCTAATAAAAATCAGATCTGATACAAATGAATCTATATTGATTATACAAGAATCATCAAGGATTTCAAGGTTTAGAATTATTAGCACATTTCTCAGTAAGTCTCTCTACATTTTTAACTATGAATGTTTTGTCGTGCTTAAAAATGGTGTTCTATTTGTTATCAAATACGTAGTTAGTAAGATTTAAGTAACAGATACTACAGTTATTGGCACTATGCATCCAACAGTGAATGTTTCTATAAAGCTGCTTTAGAATTTTATTTCAATTAGCGTTTAGCTTGAGTGAATTTATTGTGAATATTTAATATTTTAAGTGAAATTATATCAATTTCGTCAATTTTAGATTTATTCTCAATGTTATTGTATTGTTGAGCTTTTTTCCTTGTGTCGCATTAACATAGATCAATATTTTTTATTGTCCGATAATCAAAACGATATCTTTATGAGATAGCTAATAATTTTGAAGTAAAAACTGTGCAAGAGAATGGTCTGGTTGTTGGTACTTTAGCCATTAATAAGAGGAGCTTTGTCAACAGTGATATTAATGTGTAATGTGAAGTGTTTTTTGCACAGTTTTACTAAAGATATGTGCTTTAACTATTGGATCTAAACCTAACTGTAAGTCTGCAGTAAATTCAGTATTTCCTAGAAATATATTTAGGTAATAAATAACATTGAACCGTGTTTTTACAATTTTGTAACATATTTTAGGATTTTAGTATAGTTAGCAACACTTAATTTATATAAACCTGAAAGGAGTTTGAATTGTAAGTATAAAATGCATTGCATAATATATTAAAAAAAGCTTATTTAATGTTGACATTTTCAAGTAACCTGAGTACATAGTTGTGCCATTATCATTTAATTTAGTGCCAATAACTGTAAAAACTAAAGATGTATTCTAGTCTTTATTGTTATGCATATTTAGTATTTAATCAACGTTTCTAATTTAATTTTGATCTATACATAGGTTAATAGTAACAATATGTAAATAGATATTGATTTGCACATTGCGTGTTAAGAGTGTCGTCTCCTACATACCTCCCTTCATCTATAAAATTTGTAATAGTTATTTATTTGTTATATAGGTCACAAAATGAAAATTCTTTTTGGCTCTCTGGGTAGTATAGAAGAAGTTTATATTGTCATGTGTATTAACCGCCATGTTCACTAAAATAAAGCATAATTTAGGTAGTAGATTTTTGTTAAACTTTGAATGCATCACTGGCCAAAAAGCATCACAGTTTACCAACTGGTTCTCGTGAGAGATGACAGTAATGTACGTACCTACTGAATTGCCTTCTTTTTAACGCCAGTGTTAGGTATATAGTTTTTATTAATAACGAGAATCTCTGAGCCTAACTGAATGGTAAAAATGTTACCCTACTCTTGAGTATTATTTTTAGTAAATAGTTATATATTTATAAAGTACCAGAAAAACACGCCGGAGCTTACTGATATGTAAATGTAACCAAGTGTTTATCGTACCTATTTGAACACTAAAAACTAACTATACATATAT
This sequence comes from Tortrix viridana, assembly GCA_963241965.1. NCBI lineage: Eukaryota > Metazoa > Arthropoda > Insecta > Lepidoptera > Tortricidae > Tortrix > Tortrix viridana. The sequence goes on along the minus strand of OY725175.1, from coordinate 6,675,895 downwards.
GTAAATCACGTCTCAGTAATAGATGAAATTAATAACATTATTGAGTAGCCCTTGCAATGCTTTTCCAAGTTACCGGTACTTTTTGCGCCAATAGTCAACCGACCTGTTGCTCTTGAATTCAGTAAAAGGTACTTTATAAACAGAAGAAATACTTTTGGCATCGTTACTTAACTCATTCTATCAGATTTTTAATGTACATTATTATTGTATCAAATCAAAATAGGAACAAGTTACCCATTCATACCTACCTACATCTTTAAAGTCCATATTACAAAATATTGGCACTTGGCAGTCTCCTGAATGCAAAAACTATTTAAGTATTAAATAACTAAATAAAAGATGCACAAATATATCATGTATCTTCCAGAAACCTTTACGAAGTTCTCAGACCTTTTAAGTATTATGCATTGTCTTCCCTTAACAGTGTTCCAGTGTTAAATTGTCAATAGCTACGTGAGGGAGATATCTACTAATACTTACCAGCGTTATTTAAATTCCTTGACAATTTACACGCAGCTGTCTCGAACTTTTTGCACTAACCTCTCTGCATGCATTTATCAAACAAGCTTCTACAATTAGGGGAGCTATTAAATGAAATTTCAACTACTTCTATTGGCTACTTTTATAATGCCTACTTATTAATATTTAACAGTTCATAAAATAATTCAAACTTAACGAGTAAGTACTTACTTTTATTTCAATTATTAAAATAAAATGGTAATAAAACCACCTATTACTTGGAGTGGAACTATGTGCTATTTATAGTACTAGATCTCCTATGGCTTTGTTGATTTACATATACCTACACCTACTAATCGTTTACGAGTACAGTGCCATTAAATAATTATTATACAATTCACAAAGACCCTAAGTTGATAATTGTTTAAGATTATTTAAATATGTTTTCGCAATAGATACTAATTTAATATAGCTTGTTGATCATTCTTCATAACATTCAAAATTATCACCATTCAGCTATTACCTGTTTGTCTTAACCTGTTTTACTATGTTATTTGTGTTATTTTGCATGTAAGTTTACTTATGCCCCTTATTAAGTTTGTGTACCTACCCTATACCTACTGAAATTAATAATATATATTAGGGTGTATACTGTAAAGCTTGTTTGTCCAAAATATAGATAAATACACCCTTGCTTAAGAGATTTTAAGTAAATTTTGGGTACCTATAGTTGTTACTGAAATTTATATTACTATATACTTTAATGCACCAATATTTTTTTCAATATTCGAAGTTTGTTATGATGAAGGCTAATATGTAGCATAATTTCCATTTGTGCAAGTGTAGGTGTATTGAAAAAAAATGTCAATATATTCGTATTCAAAATAATTTCTTCAACCTCTGCATTGCCGATTATCATGTAACATTCTCTAAAATAAAGTTCTTTTGATCTAAATATTTTTTTATTATTGACCATATTAAATTACATACACTAAAATATTTCACATATTTGTAATAGGAACATAATTATTTAAATTCATATTTCAATAAAATAGCACATAATGAAAAAGCACCTTAATATAATTTAACCCATTATTTAACTCGGTATTTTATACAATTACTTATTTTAAATGGCTAATAAATTCAAACCGGTAATAAGACAACACCTGTAAACAATGACTTAACATTTTCTCAATTTAACTTGTATAAGGCATTAATTACTCAAAATATTAGAACAATCTACAATTCCAGACACCATACTGGCATTTCTTAATAAGTAATAGTGAGCAGTTAAAGATTTTTGTCATTAGACAGAACAATTTACACTATAGCAAACAGTAGTATATTAAGGCCCGGTTCGATCAAACTTTTTACACGGGGGTGACGCTTACTCTGGGGTTCAAATGTCAAAATAGCATAGTAATCTGTCATGAATCTCTCATTTAATCTCAGAGTAAGCGTTATACCCGGTATAAGAAGTTTGGTCGAATTCGGCCTAAGTAATTTATTGACTATTCAATAGAATGCCAGTATTGACAATGTTAGCTAATAGTGTGTGTAATGAAAAAAAAACTCTTATTAGAAATACTGGCAGAAAAATGATAATACTTTGACAGCTTATGAGTATTTCATAAAACAAATGTCCAGTTAAAGAATAGTTAATGACCATCACGAAACTGTAAATCAATGTTAAGCGCATATTTTTAGTAATAATATGACACTTAAACGCCGCCTTTATGTAGATTTACGTTGAGAAATATTCTTACAGGGTGTCCTAAGAAGCAGTGTCAAGCGGAAGTACAGAGGTAGAACACCTCAAGGGGTATCCAAACCACCCCCATGTATGTTTTGTGATTTGCTTTTTTTAGAGTTATTGGGAATTTTGTGAAATTTATGCGAAAATTAGATATTTGACTAAATTCTGGGGATTGTATCAAAACCATTTAGTCTGCAATCATGATTTTTTTGGAGGTAGTCCATTAGTGGGTCTTTTGTTTGGCATTGTCGTTTTATGACAAGTACAACAGTAAAAAGTAAATTCAGTTTTAAAAAATATAATAAAAAAATACTTTTTTTTAGGATATAGGTATACATGCTAAAAAAGTAATTATTTTTTAAAACTGAATTTCTTACAAAAAAACTTCGTTTGGATAGTCCAAAAACATCAGTTTCAAAAAATTCTTGAAGTGTCAAAAGTAGACATTTTTCTTCAAGGCGTAGCGTTCTTCAGCACCTACGGCCGCACTCAGAGACGTCAGTTAATTTTTAAATTTGATTAAAGTTGCTGCTGTCACATTCTTTGCTATACTCACTTTGACACGTCACTTTGACAAGCATTAAATTTTATCGACGTCTCTGAGTGCGGCCCTAAGTAGGTAAAGTCGGGGTCAAAAGAAATGACCAAAGATGTCAACAAATTAGTAAAAAAAAGAAACTAAATATTTTTCCAAATTGAATTTCTTACAAAGACATTGAAGGCATGTAAAATGAGTTTATGTGTTAAACAGTAGGTAGGTCTACCTACTGTTTAACACATAAACTCATTTTCACAGTTTCTTTTTTTTACTTCAGCTTGTACTGTACCTGTCGCTAGCTCTACACACTCGTCGAGGCAAGGCGAGGTGGATATGCCGTCTTTTTCTAACTTATTATATGTTTGAGAAGGATGGGAAACCTGCCTCGTCTTGCCTCAACGAGTGTGTAGAGCTAGCGTGTTATAAAAACGACAATGCCAAACAAAAGACCCACTATTGGACTACGTCCAGAAAAAAACATGGTCGCAGACCAAATGGTTTTAATAGAAATACAGTCCCAGAATTTAGTCAAATATTTAGTTTTCGGATAAATTTCACAAAATTCCCTATAACTTTGAAAAAAAGTAAATCGCGGGCAAATACATGGGGGTGGATTGGATACCCCTTGAGGTGTTCTACCTCTGGACTTCCGCTTAACACTACTTCTTGGGGCACCCTGTATATTTGCAGGTATTGAATAAAACCACGTCCACGGCCAACACTATATAACAAGTCAACCACGTATCTTAGTGGTAGTAAAAGAAAAGAACCGTCACTTTAGGACCCTGACAGCTTTGAAATAAAGTTGAAAAGTGACGAACCTTTGACTGTAGTATGCGCAAGTCTCCTTTTATTTTACTGCCATAAAATTAATATTGAAAACAAATATAGGTAAGTAAGTAAACCATTGTAATGAAAGTAGAGAATGGGGAGTGGTCCTATTTCTCTACAGACCCATAAAATATGGAGTCATCATGTTATCTAGACCAAACCTGATTTTTAACACACTAACCACCTGTTTCACAAACGTCAAGTAAAGCATATCTCACAGATAAATTTAGCCCTTTTCCTTTCTTACACTTGACAAGGAGATAGACAAGGAGAAGGCTAACTTGGTAGAATACATTGACTTGTCGATTGTGAAACATGCCCTTATATTACTAATCTAATAGCTAATATAATATAAACTTCACTTGTAACTAACAAACAATGTAATAAAATCGAGCTGGTATGAATCAACCAACTATGGATGATGTCCGAAATAAACAATTTCAATTTCAATAATGATGAAACGGAAGGTGGCCATAGGAACTCCTAAATGGCTAATTATAGATCTGTTGAGTTACGATCCTTTTTCTCATCTTTTTAGGGTTCCGTAGTAAACAAGGAACCCTTAGAGTTTCGCCATGTTCGTCTGTCCACGGCTTAACTCACTTGGTACTACAAAGCTGTATTTGGCATCGTTATACATATTAATCACGCCGACAAAATTGTAAAATAAAATCTTGAAAAAAAATATTTTCGGTTACAGTCGTCAGCATAAAATAGATAGAAATGGCCAAATATATATATTAATATAGATGTCTTGCGATATGCTGACTGTAGGTACTCCCATACACGTAAAACGGGGATATTTTTTTACTCGTCTATTTCATTCTGTGGGGCGTCATTTTTTGTTAGAGTCGAGTGTGTATGTGTGTGTGTGTGTGTGTGAGTCCCCCGCCTTACAGCCAAAACTACAAGTACTAAAAATCTGTAAAATATATTAAATTAAATCACATAAAACGAATTTAAAATGAAAACTATCACGACTAAGTAGACTTTATTGGTTCTCGATTATCAGACGGCTAAGATGTTTATACCTACCTACCAAAAATCGGCTAAAATTACTTAGAATACAAAATTATCTAATATTTATGGTGTTTGAAGATTGTTTTTTTTTATATTTGAAGATAGTAATGGTGACGGAATCCTACGGTGAGCATGGTCCGACATGGTCTTGCCCGGATTTATAGAGTTTATAATCAGTGTTAGGAGTAAAGTCGGCAACATAAGTGTGTTCATAAAAAATAAATTTTTGATATAACTTTTTCATGATGTCTGAATGCCCAGACTGACGATTGTTGATTATTATAATATAAAATTAATTATGACTTAGTTGAGGAAACTGGTGACAAAAGAGCTGACAGCTTTCTAGCTCAACACATTAGCATTGCTATTCAACACGGAAATGCTGCCAGCATCTTTGGCACTATGCCTTGGCCCATATTTAGATAAGTTAGATTTAGTTCAGTTTTATTTAGTTTATTTTATTATAATTGTAATGTATTATTTATTAATTTACTTATTTAATTAATAGCTGTTTAAATAACAAGAATTAAAAAAAATGCTAATTATGTCTACTATCATAACTAATTTCACGTTATAATAATCAAAAACCATCAGCTTCGGCTGAACATTCTGCTAAGTGATATGGTCTTCTTTAGACAACAGTAAAATTGCTTCAGTTGTTTATTCCAACTTCCTCACATTACATTTGCATGTAATATAATAATAAATAAAAACAATTTTTCATTTAACCTGTCAGTCACCGCCTATACAAAGTTTTACAAACCTGTGTAGTTGATGCCACCATACATAAAAGCATTGAATATCTTAAAATATATGTATAAGACTTAAGTGTTAGATATAAAATTGTTGCAGAAATATGAAGGCAATTAAAAGATTTACCCTTAAAGTTATTTGTACTAAGAAATTTAAATAAAATTGAGCGACAGGTGAAATCCAATTAGACTAGATTTGTAATTTTTTAAATTTGTAACTCTAAGAAAATTGAGGTGATAGCACAGTAAATCTTAAAAATAAAGCAACATTTAATTTTGTTAATTTGGAAATCCATATTGAGCAATAATACATTTTCAGTTTCCTATCCTTCCAAAAAAAATGGAATGAGAACTCTTTACCAAGAAATTACCCACTTAGTGTTCATTATAAGTTTAATTAAACTATAATCTGTATTTGGGTGAATAACAGCACATTCATCAATATGTATCTTTATAAAAACAAAATAAATAAATATTGGTGCTCTTCCAAGAAATAGTGTGTACTAACCTAAAATTTATATGTCTGTGACACATGTGAGTGTAGGTATGTACACCTTTTTATAAAAATGCCCACATACATAAAAACATACCTCTTTATTATTAACTATTTAATAACCCTTTGCCTCCCAGAGAGTACCTATGTCCCAGATATCAGGCTGATACCAATGCAGTACAGCTAGCACAATTGGCCCACAACATATTTGCCCCCAGATCTCCCTTTCTAACTTGCCCGTAACAATAAAGACGCACTGAGTGACAAGCAAGAAAATACAAGATGTGCTATCCGAGCTGAATGTAAAGCATCCAAGGCATTTAAAACATTTTTTTTATACTAGAATAATATGTATATATAAACTAAGGAAACCACTAAAAGCATCTATCTACAAAACAAAACAAAACAAACATACCTATATCAAAAAAGATTCAATAATTTCATTTTCATATGAACACCTTTACAGCCATCAAGAGTAACATTGAAGTTCTTCATAATTTGTTTGATATTCAGAACATTTGAGTATCCCAACTCAACCTTAATGCACAACTCCAAATGCTCTTCAGTGAGTGGTTCAAACTTTATAAACTCCTTATAGGCTTCTAACTGGATAAATTTATCTCGTAACTCTAACTCCAAAAATGCAGCTTCAGAATTCTTTGTAAAACCTCTTTCAATGTTGTCTGTGTTATAAATTAAAATAACTGTAATATTCTTTGTCAAATTCTCACTTTTGGCAATAACATTCTCAATGTGCTCCTTAATGTTCACATCTTGCGGGGTTAAATCATCTACAATCAATATAGATGATTTACAAAATGACATACCAATTAACAAATTATTAGGAAAAGTCTCAAGAAATGTGGGCATTGTGTAATGATAAATATTAGAGGAGTTCCATACTTTCTCAAGCATTAATGATGTAGCATAAGTTTTGCCCACACCTGTACCTCCTAATAAAAACAGTATCTTGCTGCTAACTTTAGCATCCAATGCTGTTGATAATAATTTGATAGCTCTTTTCTGCCCAAATACTTTCTGTCCAAGAGTTGCTTCTAAGAGCTGCACATCTATTTCTTCACTGCAGTGAATAGTGTTCACGTTGTAAATTATTAAAGAAATAAGTAACACTACCAGAACAGTAAATATAAGTGAAGTCTTATGGCTTTGTTTCTCGTTTTCTTTTTTTATAATGATGTGATATTTTTTTACATTTTGAAATCCATTCAACATATCAACATTTTCAATAACTGGATTAGCGTTTTCAGTAACAGGACTAACAGGTTCTTGTTTAATATACGTTTGTAAAAAGTTTATAACTGGCGAAGCAGATCTCGACTTCACAGGGTCTTCAGACTCGGTATAAGAAACATCCATACTCTTAATGGAATTCAGACTTAAGTCTACATCCATCGGTTCGCAACTTATATCCATGATTAATTTATTTAATACAATTAAACAATTTTAACTTTTCTATTAAATAACTAGTGTTATAATAATAGTCAAAGTTAGACTTGTCCTTAGGACTTGTTTTAGTAAAATTGTCAAAAACTTGAATTTTATTAGAACAGCTGTGTCAAACTTTCAAAATCAACGGATATATACGTGTGTAAAGACTGCTTTAATTCCATGCGTTAATTCATATGGCTAAATTTTATTTTTGATGGTGACGTCAATTTGTAATAATAGTAAAAAATAAATGAGTTAGCATTTATATTTCATAAATTCATAAATAGATAAATAAAAAATAATCAAAAAATAAAATTAAATTAAAGAATGGAAATGACTATCAAACTTCAAGAACGTATCAGAAGAAATTCCACAGACTAATTTACTTCTAAGGCGTGTACACACTTCCCCTGCCTAAGATTTATATGTCGCAGGAATATGATGAAAACTGGGATTTGATAAAAACCCTAACCTAACATCTGGAGTGAATTGATCTTATCCCAGTTTTCATCATATCCCTGTGACATATACTTTTCGGATACCTATAGCGGCAGCGGCGAGGCAAAATATTCTCTCGGACCCAACTCTGCCGCTCCGCGCCGCTGTAGTGCGGTTGGAATCATAGTAATTAAGCTCGAACCGCACTTGCGAGGCGCGGCGCGGTGCTATACCGGAGCGGCGCGGCCTCTCCTAAACGCACTGTAACGGCGCGGCAGCGGAGTGGCGCGGCACTTTCGGTCAGTACGTGGCAAGATTTCATTCGTGATGGACGAAAGTTGTTTTTTTTTCTACAGCGAAACGTGAAAACGCGCAAAACACTCGCACAATTCATTAATAAAAAAAACAAGGAACAAGAATATGTTTTGCTTACAATCTACGCCCAATAATGTACTTATTTTCACCCAAATATTATTTTTTCTGATTTGGTTCATATAATTTACGTTTTGCAAATCATATACATGTAGTTCCGGATAACCACTAACTACCGATATTAACTTTTCCTCATCCATCGTGCGTTGTCTTGCTCACTCTGTGGTTGAACTTGAACTGACCGGAATATTTTGCCGCGTCGCGCCGCTAGCTATACCGCACTAGCGGCAGCGGCGCGGCAAAATATTCTCTCGGACCCAACTCTGCCGCGCCGCGCAGCACCGCTGTAGTGCGGATGGAATCATAGTAATCAGTAGAAATAATATTCGGCCGCGCAGCGCCGCGCCGCGCGTCGCAAGTGCGGTTTGACCTTTAGTAGAAATAATATTCGGCCGCGCAGCACCGCGCCGCGCCTCGCAAGTGCGGTTTGACCTCTTAGGCATCCATTAGATGGTGTAGGTTTTGCTGTTAGTTTCGCCAAAGTCACTGCTGTGACTGACGGATAATCTACCGCCTAATGCGATGATGACTGATGTTTGCATGATCATTATCCAGATATTTTGATTTTGCGTCATGCACCATCAGTCATGACTGATTGAAATGACTGACGCAAAACCTATCGTCTAATGGACGCCTTATGATGATGACGTACATTCACACAACCTTGTAACAGTTGTGACTACAATATAATATATAGGTCGTCGCGTCAAACTTTATGACCCGTCTGATCTTCGTAAGAGTCGCGTCGCAGTAGCAAATATTTGGTGTCAGCTCAGCGGGACTTGAGCGAGGGGCAGGCGAGGCACACGCCCGCAACCCAATTCAGATGGGTCATATAGTTTGACGCGAACTATAAAATTATTAGACTGCTTAGTGCTTACATTGAACACAATTTTTCATTTACTATCCAGTAACTGTCAATAGAGGGCGTGGTAGAGTTTACTAGCCTTGAGAATCTTACTTCGGATGCATAAAGGAAGAAACAAGCTAGACGAATTTTACAGTCTGTGTAACTGTGTTGAGGTTGACAAGCCCTCGAGGTCATTGTGCTCTGTTCATGCCAAAACCGAAAGTAACGTTAATTTCGAAATGAGTGATAAAAATGTTAGCCCACAAAATGATTTTATATCGACGCCGCCGACAAACAAGAAAGTGCGGAATCCATTTGATAAAGCGTTGATCGACAAGTTACACAAACCAATATGCAGGTGAGTAAATCCCACGTATGAATAAAAAAAATTCGTACTGAACTTCAGTGGGCCCAAGTTGATACGAGTATTATCGTAAACTTGTAAATGAAACCACATTGCTTAATTAATATTAAAATAGCTTATCTACGTGTGTATATTAGTCAATATAAATATAAGATGTAATTAATTAAGTAATCAAAATTTAAAACAAATTTTGCAGTCCTTCTATGTGCAAGATTTACAAAAAGGAAAGCAAGGGCTCATTTCGTTGGGACATAGACCAGGAGTGCACTTTGATACCTACAGATATTGTAGCTTGTAGCAGCCAATTTGAACCCTCCCCAGACCCAAATCTGGAAAAAATTGCTGAAGAAGCTACAGAGAAGTAAGTTTGTTTTAAATTATAAATAAAACAACATAAAGATAACAATTAGGTAGGTACAGAGCTTTGGAAACATTTACAATCTTGGGGAAAAATCAATGATTACAAGAATTCTAATTTGATATTATCCAGAAAAAAGTACCTACTAGAATAGTTACAAATAAAAAAAATCACATAATAATAATTATAATATAAATAATACCCTCTATACCCCTTTATGCACCAATCAGTGTTATTCACACTAAGTAACACTAAGTAACACTAAGTTAGGGGTAGTATACTAAGCTCATTTTCGCATGGTGGAAAAAGTACTACCCTGTATAATTATTTATTTCATAATTAATAGATGAAAATAGGTTGGTACTATCTTAAAGTTGTCAAAATTATTGATGACTGATGCAATATTATATTGACAGTCCCAATGTAAAGTAACCTAACTGAATATGTAAAATTGTACCACATATGGGATTGTACGTAGGGACTGTTGATATGAATCTTAGCAATTTCTTCTTACAGGCATGGATTTCTGCCAAATTTCACAGTGACATTTTCAAAATAAGTGAAAATCCCTTGATATTTGTAGGTTTTTCTCCCAAGAGATGGTAATGCCCAGCCCGCTCGAGTCTTCCAAGAAAGTTAAGTCTCTTCTGCCTCCGTCCTCTGAAAATGACATTTTAATTGAAAGCTTCAAAAAGAAGTCAGTCATTATGAAGGATGGTAAGTATTAAACAGAAGAAATAGTTTTTAACTATTTAATATAATAGTTTAAATAATAATTAATATACAAAAAATCCTATAAGTAACTCCAGTTCCATATCCATATCAAGAGGAAATAAATGAGGCATGTTGATGAAACGAGCCCTACTACTACTACTGCTGCTACTTTCAACATCTTGTTTCTTACACAATTAGTCATTTTGATTGAATTGTTACTAATTATACACAGCAAAGGATTCCATTCAGCTAAATAACAGGTTAAATACTTGCAGTGTAAAAAGTGTTTTTACATTTTTTATTCAAACTTATTAAAATTAAACCAATTATTCAGAGTGTAGGATGAGACAGAGGCATCCTAAAAAGGAAATATTATTTTTAATTGATTAATTTTGGTGATATAGTGGTTACTTGTTGCCAGAATTTATATAGCTGTGAGAAAAGTGGGCATTTTAAGATGAATTAAAGTTAAAAATAAATTGTAACCATATAATGTAATTTTAAGCATCCATCCCCTGAACCTTTCGACGTCGAATCATAGTTTTATGTAGCCTTTATGAAGTCCAGACATAAGAACACCCACTTCATCAATGGGTGGTACTGGGCGCCTTCCTTACTTGACTGGGTGATGTGTCTCAGTTGCTTAAAAGGGATAGAGCTACATAAAAATCGATTCGGTGTCGATATTCGTGGTGTTAATTTGTGTTCTAAACAAAATTGTTGAACTTAATTAGGTACTTATTAGGTCGGGGCAAAAGTATTTCGTATTTTTCGTACAAAGGAAAAACAATTTTTTAAGTTTTATATTATTATGTAGTATGTACATGCCGTTTTGATCGATGATTTGTTGCCATCTTGTGGGTAGTGCCATGATTCCATTGCTGTAGAAATTCTGAGATTTTTGATTAAAAAAATCTGACAGGTAGTTTTGGCAGTGTTCTCTTGATATTAACTTTATGCTTCCTAAAAAATTCTGAAGTGACCGAAACAGGTGGAAATCCGATGGAGCAAGGTCGGGGCTATACGGTGGATGCATCAACACATCCCAGCCAAGCTCTCTAAATTTTTGCTGGGTGAAAGACTACGCCCTTTCTGTTTATTAACTCCGGCCGGTTTTTCTCAACGGCTTCTTTTAATCTCATGAGTTGCTGGCGGTAGATGTCAGAATCGATAGTTTTACCCGGCGGCAAAAGCTCATAGTGGACAATTGGGTCGATCAACTTTTTCTTGTTTGTTATTCTGTCCCGTTGTCCAAGAGACAACAGTGATCGAGTTTCTCAAAGAAAACTGTTATAATATATGCTACTAATATGCTTAGGAAATAGTCCATAAAATAATGGGCTTATAACTACGACAAAAATGTACGTTTGATGAACTATAACCATAGAAAACGTATAGAGAATCATGGTGTTAAAGAGTTGTCCAGCGGACGTAACCATGACAACGAGGTACAAGAAAAAGTTGATCAACCCAATTCCTTTCCAATCCCACCATACACACAGCATCACTTTGTTCCGAGTTAAGCCGGGCTTTGCCATTGTCTGTGGAGCTTATCCATGCTTCGATCACGATCTCTTTCGGACGTTCTTATCGTAAATAATCCATTTTTCATCACCCGTAATCAACCGTTTTAGAAATGGTTCGGATTTATTTCGTTTTAACAATAAATCGCAAATTGAAACACGTTGCATTAGGTTTCTTTCAGTGAGATCGTGTGGCACCCAAATATCGAGCTTTTTCTTGTACCCAGACTTTTGTAAATGACGTAACAACACTGTTTTGTGATCAATATCCAGTTCTTCAGCAATGTCGTAACTACTAATATGTCGATCTTGCTCCACTTTTTCATATATGGCATTGATTTTATCAGTAACGGGGCGTCCAGAGCGAACCTCATCTTTCACACTAAAATTTCCAGACTTAAAACGCTTAAACCACAATTGTGCTACTCTTATTGATACCGCATTAGGTCCATAAACCGCACAAATTTTATTCGCGGCATTAGTCGCATTTTTGCCTTTTTTTGTTATAAAACTTTAAAATGTACCGAATTACTTCGTCACACATGTCCATTTTGATAGCTCAAAAACAATTGAAAAATGCCGGGGACCAGTTTTTTTTAATTTTATTGTATTTCAAAATGTTGACTTTTAATGGTATTAAAACCAGCCAGGTACATTTAGTATAGACGAAGAGGTTTGATTACAACTTATACGGTCCAAATACGAAAATACTTTTGCCCAGACCTATTATACAGATAAAATAACAGGATACCACAATAAAAAAAAGTCTCCTAAAAAAAAACTGCATTATAGATATTACACCATAAATTTAGTTTCAGCACAGACTGCTCTTAGTTTACCACTAGAACTACCTCCTGAACTAGAAAAAGCGTTACAACCATACCTCACATATAACCAGGTAATACAATTACTTACTCACTATATCCATTATAGCAGGACATAAGTAATGTGGCGCGCGAATTAAGAAATAATAGATATTATAGACTCTGGGTCAACGGCATAAGCACGTCATATTAATTGTGTCAAGCTATCTTATGGTTTATAATTATCAATGAAACTTACAATTCAATTAATTTATTTAACCAAGTAACAAGTTGCATCAAATTGTTCCATTACCTACTCATTTAAAAACTTCTTCATCCATACCTCTATGGTTTTACAGAAAAACTAGTCTTGGCCATCATGTTGATGTATGTTAAGTCAAAAAGTAAACCAGGGGTTCACTAGGGGACAAATGTGCCGCGAGACTTGTCGGCGACATGTCAGGCGAAGTCGAGTGATTTCGCATGACCTACCTATCTGGCGACATCGCGCGACACGCGTCGGCAGCAAAGACGATGTTGAGACATGTCTAGCGAAGTCCGGCAACGTTGCACTACTTCGCCCGACGTCGCTGGCGACACGTGTCGCAGAACATTTTTCCCCAAGTAAATACCTGGCTTTAAACAACAAAAAAACACGATTAACTTTTGAAAGAAGGGGCTTTTGTTTCTGTAACAAGATGACTGTGTAACGTAGGTATGACCCAGTTTTAGGTCATCTGAAGAAACACCATTAATATCTAACATTAAAATAATTTTACATTACAGGAACAAGACATGTTCGGTGAATATGAGATCACAGCCAACGGTTCTCTGCGTCGGAAGCTGTTCTTCGACCACAGTGACATAGAACACCAGAGCGAGGGCGATTCCGAACAGACAGATGACGAAAGCCACGCTGATATTAGACCCCCATCGAGCTATGAGTCTCATGCTCCTGTCGTTTTCAGTCCTGATTTGGTTAGTGTTATCTGTGCGTATACGCATCTGTTAGGTTATTGACTGACTGACGTACAAGTAATTACAGATTTATATTTATTTATTTATTTATTTAATCTTTATTGCACAAAAATACAAATTTGAGTACAAAAGGTGAACTTAATGCCTAATGGCATTCTCTACCAGTTGACCTTTGGGCAAGCAGAAAATTGTTGTTATATAACTTTAGTATAAACCTTTATTTCGGTAAAACTACTTGCTACTCATCCACCATCAAAGTTAAAAAAGGGGCTTAAAAATAAGATATTTTCAGATTAGGATGACAATGGTCTCTAGTTACAAAGGTATTGCCGCTATGAATAAATGGTTTTAGAAACTATCATGCACAATAAATGCTTGGAAGTTAATACTGCAGAATATAAGGTGACTGTTGCATTATACTGAAAGAATGAGGATGGTGATGTTCAAGCATTCTAGGAGACATGTAATGTTTTCGTGTACCGTTTTTATCGAAATTTGTTTGAAATGACTGCAGAGTTAAAATAGATATAAACTCTGATTTATATCTCGTCTTTTGTGATTTATGTACCTACCTAATGTGTAATATAAATCAAGGGATTACTGAAACAAACAGTAGCATACATCGAGACCTGACAAGCAATAACTCATTTCTTTTACATAAACATACTGTTAAATCAACCGCTTTAATGAGTGCACTACATTATCATACATAATCGCGTGTTATATTTTTACTGGATCTTGACGTAACTAAACAAGCACGGCATTTATTCGCAGTCATGTCTGTCTGTGAATTATTGATAAACGATCGATGTAGTTAATCGAAGAAGCTTGAGAGTAATCAATTATGTTAATACTTATTTATTTTGCCCGCGACTAAGTCCGCGTAGAAGTCGTTTATCGCGGCTCCCTCAGGAACTGTCATTTTCCGGGATAAATGGCTAACTATCTCCATACCAAATTTCATGGAAATCAGAGGTTTAGCTGTGAAAGCATAACAAACAGACAGACCGAGTTACTTTCATATTTATAATATTATTATTATAGATGATGTGTTTATTTATTATGTGATGTTACTACAAATTAATGGATTTCGGATTTTTTCCTTTACTTGTTCTATAAGACATTGCTTTTTGCCAAATTTCATGATTCTAAGTCAACGGGAAGTACCCTATAGGTTTTTATTTCCTTGAGATTCCCTTGAATATGCGGCATAAACAGCCGTATCTTTTGATTGCGTTGATTTAGAAGATTGATTTTTTCACAGCTCCAAGGAAAAACTCGGAAAAGAGGGAAAAATCTTCGAGACTCGATTCCCATGATTTACGAACTATTTACATACCTACAAGTGCGGAACCCTCGGTGCGCGAGTCCGACTCGCACATACCGGATTTTCTTGTATGTGTAGGCCGGACTACACGCAACGTTGCCAGACTTCATGTTCATGGCTTGTGTCAACAATAAGAGAAGGCTATGGCACGGCATATGAATACCAACTGTGTTTAGCGTGTGAAAAATTATCTGACTATAATACATAACATACATCAAATAAAGACACCATTTATGCGAGAGTATTGTCTGAGAGCCGTCCGGATCTTCTCCTGTATTTGTGAACAGCTAATAGTCGTTTATCGTTAGTTTAGGGTTCCGTAGTCAACAAGGAACCCTTATAGTTCCGCACATCCGTCTGTCCGTCCGTCTGTCCGTCCATCCGTCTGTCCGTCCATCCGTCTGTCCGCGGTTTAACTCGGGGACTCTTGGTACTACAAAGCTGTCATTTGGCATAGTTATAATTTAAATTACGCCGACAAAGTAGTAAAATAAAATCATAGGTAATTAAGCAAAGGTATTTTTTTTTTACATAGAGTCAGGTGTCATTGGATAGCTCTTAAAAATCATTATGGATATGTTAGTATAATTTTTTAGATTTGGGGGACCGTTTAGGAAATATTGAACTTGAAAAGTGTCTTTTTAGCTAGAGTTGCGAGCCGAAACTACAAGTAATAAAAATCTGAAAAATATCTTAAATTAAAGTACATATTATAACGAATTTAAAAGGCAAACTATCACGACTAAGTAGACTATTGGTCCTTGAGTAAAAGACGTTTAAAATGTTTATACCTACCGAAAATCAGTTAAGATTTGTTAATATTGATGTTTTTTTTTTTGGAGATTGTTGTTTGTGTTTGTTAGAATGGCGACGGAACCCTACACTGTGCATGGTCCGACATGCTCTTGCCCGGTTTTTGTATATTATGTAGTTAGGACTAGTAATCATAAGAAATTAAGGATTTGGTTTACAGTGTCAGGTATTTGAATATCGCATTATCGAGTGGTCATATTCAGCGACAGACTAATAACATTTAGCGTGCCGCCGGAACTTTTATCCTTTCATAACCTAGCTGGTACAATATGAAGACAGTCATGAAAAATTGCTCCAGTTTTTATTGAAATTTTAAAAAACTAATTTCGTTAATTTTGCCTTTTTTTCCGTTACGGGTTTTAATGTTTGATGTCTTTTGTTTCCAAAACATTTTAAAGATCAAACAAAAGGAAAAGACAAAAACATGAATCACTTTAACAATATATATCAAAAAGCTGACTATTTAATTTGAGGAGTAATTCGAAATGGTGGTGGTGGTGGTGTATTACCTACCTAGTTGACTTGTGTCTTCTATAGTCTTTTCTAAAATACAGTATTAGAGTAGATATACATGTTTGCATAACTAAGTTCATGTACCTATAATTTCTTTTTTTTTACATATGACCGAACAGTGATTGACCCCGATCTAACCTGATGGAAAGTGCAGATGAGCCCAAAGATGTAGCTCTTTTATTATGTTTCTTTTCTTCCTCGCCTTTCGGATTGAATGACCGTATCCTATTTAAATAGGTTTTTACCTATAGAGATATCAGAGCGAGACCAAAGAATATTTTTTGTGTTAGTTCCTGTAGAGTTATTCTACGATTTTCATATTTTGCGTCGGCAGCGTCGGCTTATATGTCTAGCTTGCCGCTCCCTCCGCCTGGACGTCCCATGGAAAAAATTGGCTATTTAATTTCTGCGTGCGCACTCCAAACCGCAACCTAAAGAATGCGTACAGACAATAAACTCTGTGTCGGTGCTTTAGGCTCTGAAGCTTTATTACCAATACGAAGGCTTTATTTCACTTTGTCATTTACAGTACCGAGACTTCGTGAAGAAAGGCATGAATCGGACTTTCGGCACGCCCCTAAAAAAGGGTCTGGCGCATAGCAAGGGATTCCGTAATAAGATCCTCGACGTGGTAGACTTCGGCGACCACTGCCTCAGCCCCATTCAGTTCAACACGCCGCCGAAGAGAATTGATCAGCAGTCTGGCACGTCGTCATCGCTCGCATCGGATTCTATCTCGCCAGTCACTAAAGTTACTTCTAGTGATGATGAAGTAAGTGCTTCTATACATTTACTACTTAGTTATTTTATTCGAGATTTACTACTGGATACCTAGATCAATCGAGCACTTGTTGTTCAGACACCTTTATGAACCTCAGTTTGGTTTTATAAACTTAAATAACTGCAAAGCCATATGGTATCAAAAACCCGGTCCGTTTATCTAGTAAAGAATTAGGTTGCTAGTTGACTCGAAGTTCTGGATCTTTATTATTTTTAATTACAGAAAGCAAACTTCACATCACCAGAATCCGAAGCAATGGCAACTTGCCTGGACTGCATAGTATCCGATTCAGACCCAGAAAGTGGAAAGAAAGGGCGCTGCTTCTGCAAATCCACACCGAACAAGATTAGCCTGAAACGAAGCGCTTCCCTTAAAGATTCTCCACCGCGAAGTCGGAAGAACTCAGCCTCGTTCTCAGGGAAACGCAGTCTGAGCTTATCGAGTTTGCATCGGAATCGTTCCGTTCAAAAACTCGACTTTAGCATGAATATGAGTGTCGACGGGTCCCTCCACAATCATTCGCAAGGTATTTATAAATACCTTAATGTTTTGAATTAAAATGTCATATTGTGCCGCCTTTTGTCATATTTATTATTTTCAGCGGATTCCGAGTCATCACCACCCAACCCCCCTGAAACTTGGTCTCTAGTAGGCGAAAGCAGCATCGATCAATTAGTTCAACGCAAGGGCAGCCTAGGCGTCACACCCAGCAAAGGGAAGTCAAAGAACAGCGTGCGACATGAAATCAGTAAAATTCGAGAACCAATAGTCATAAGTCCCATGGACATGTCTCTAGATAATAGCATAGATAATTCCGATAATCCTCTTAACTTGGAAGACAAGAAGATGGACTTTAACAACATTGATCTCCGATTTTTGACTGATAATATAACTAAGTTTGATTACACTGTCGCAGATGTCACTAAGAATGGAACGGATGTGTCTTCTAGCTTTAAGAAAGTTGATAGCGGGTTCAATGAGAATACGTTTTATACGAACGCATCTAGTTACTATGAAAGTGCCATAAAACCCTCTGAACTAACGATTACTAATAGTAACTCGACAGCGTTAAAAGAGATATCTAATATTCACTGGGCGAGAGTCGACAGCGGCTTCAAGGACGAAACTTCCTCTGATAATACTCACTTTTATACGAATAGTGACGGTGGTAAAGCAAAAGGCTTCCGATTCACTGAGGCTAAGTTGGTAGATAAAGAAAACATAGTCTCGGATGACTTCAGTAGGTTCCTACCTCAAACTTCCAACAAGAATGAAATCATGTCGATGTCTGATGTGTTCCCTGAAGACATGACTTTTACTTGTAACTTTTCATCGACGCCGTCTAAAAGCAAACCAAGAAACCTCAATACATAGAGCCAATTTAATAAATGTATCACGCTTAAAGAGCTTAATTTATAAGACAACTTATTTTGTAAGCATTTACGCGAATTCTAGACAACTTTTGACGTAGAATAATTAGAAATGTTTTTACTGAATTATGACTGATTTTGTTAGGTGAATTATTTAACCGCTACTTACTTAATTATTGCATGAAATTTGTATTATGTGGTTTTGATTGTTTACTTGGGTCAAGTAAAAATTTAATAAAGTTTTAAGACTGAAATTGATGAAATATGAATTCCAGTTTTTAATGAGAATTATATTAATTGAATTGTCCTAAAAGGAAATAGAGTAGGTATAGAGTAGCACGAACGGTTAAAATAGTGGCCTTTACCGCTCCATCCCAACTATCCAACCTGAATAATAACCAATGTTGCTTGAAAATGAATGTTTATTGAACTGCACGCAGGCTATACTACTTACCCACTACATGCCTTATGCCCTATATGCCTATGTATACCTGTCCCCGATAACATCGTTATACTAGGTCTTCAATTATCAGACACTCCAATATTAAGATAAACCTAAATATAGTTTTAGAATTTCCTTTTGTTGTTTTGTCTACAAGTGAGAATAACATAATTTAACTTAATTAGCATATTTTGTCAATTACATCTGTTGTTATTGTTAAAATATAGCTGTTACAAAGTCCAGCTTTGGGGCTTATCTTTTGCAAAGTAAACCTTTTCAACCGGAGTGTTTGATAACGGCTGAGGTTATTCAGTTGTGGGGAAATCTGATTGAATCGAAATGTAAGCATTAAATTGGTCTTGTGCTATGAGACAATAAAATGTTTAGACGCGATTCTCAGCGGTCAATTAGGTACCTATTTACTAATGATGAAGTATCTTGGTTTAACCCATTCCGAGTAGGGCTGCCAGATTGTATAATTGGATACAAAACCTAAACATTTGGAGTGGGTCAGTAATTTTTTTTGTACATATAATGCTAGTGGATTTTGAAAGTTTGACCGAGTGAACCGTGAAGGATTTTGAATATACTTATACGCGTTTTATTTAAGACAAGACAAGAGAAAGGTTCGTGCAAGACCTCAAACGGTGTCCGCTACCATTGAGACAAAAAAAATGTCTAAGAAAAAAATAACTCAATTTCATGATATCGCAAATTAGGTAACACAATTCCACAATTTGCATTCTAACCATAACATTAGCAAGCCGTAACCGCTTACGGCTTATTAAATACTGCTCTCGGCAGATACTATCTGTACTTGCACAATCGGCGAGACTGTTCGTGCGTCAATAGTTTTCAACAAATAAACGAACGATAACGCCGTAACCCCTGTTATCGGCGTATCCCGGAACGTCTGCGAGCGACCAGGATCTGTTAGGTAGCGAGATGCGGTAAGGAGTCCTCTTGACTCAACATTCAACATACAGGATTGTATTAAATATTATTAATTCACTCCAATTTTCCTGTAACACGCGTTTAGAGCTTATCGGGTCGAATAAAGTTTGCTATGTATTTTTGTAGTGCTTTTTTAACACATCTTTAGACATTAGTGACTGATAATTTTTACTCTTTTACGCGGGTTTTTACCTTCGAAGGTAAGGAACCTTATCGCGTCAACGGCGAACGAATGCAGCCTCTATTTAAACAACTGAAGTCGCGTACACGTCTCATTCAAGTGTATACTCTCCAACAATTAGTTCGCGGACTGATCATATTACTTAATACGTCGGGCTGTCAACACGTGCGGCGCTCTGTCCGTTTAGTGAAGTGCTCAAAATGTTTAACAAAACCAGTGCCACTTTAATGCTTCAGACCATAATGGTCTTGATGGAGAAGCAAAATTCGTCTGGTGTTACTGTTGGTATTTTTGGTTAGTAACTAATGTTTTTTTCTCTTATTTTGTATTATCGGACACATAGTTGTTCCCAATAAGTGATAACATTTAAAATCATGATTGTTTTGCAGACGACGGGGAATTCGAGCGGTGTTTCGAAACGTATGGGTGTTTTTCAAAGGCGTACCCCTGGACAGAAAATCGGCCTGATAATTACTTCCCAGAGTCACCAATGGCTATGAGAATTAGGTACGATTTCATTTATTAGTGATTGAACTATTTTGTCATCGTGATCTGGATATCCAAAGGTCACCCAAGTCAAAAAGTTGAACTTCAACCGCAAATACCTAAAATTAGGAGGTGTTTATTTTACAGCCTACTAATGTCAGTAAAAATGAAATAACACTTAATTTATAGGCACTAAAAGGTATAAAACACTAGCAAGACAATGTCGAAATGCTACCTCTATAAAAAGTTATGTTTTTGCGTGGAGGCGCTGGCCCATTTGTCGTGAAACGTCGCGTGCCAGCGAGTCGTCTTTACCCGACTGAGGCGAAGCCCAAAATGAGGGTTATGTGTTTGACCTATATGTATGTATGCCCGTTCCTATGTCCGCTTGTAACTACTCAACGGCTCAACCGATGTTGTTAATGATACGTCAGTAGATTCGTCTTGATGGCGCGAGTGTGACTGGGCACTTACATAAAACTCGAAAAATTTGAAATAAAAATAAAAAATAATTTAAAAAATCAAAAACCCGACCTCTTTAAAAAATTTCAACTAAAGGCTAGAAATGAGCGCTATAATCTAAAGAATATAACTCAAATGTTGGAAAAGGTATTGCAGGCGGGGACAAGCGATATGAGTAATTTGTATTTTCGGTTGATTTTTTACGGGCTGAAGCTGACATATAACAACATACTTTACTTTTATCGTTTTTTTATTTGCTTACTTTAAGTTTAATATTGTCCAAAATACTATTAGTTTAACTTAAATCAATAGATCTTAATAAACTGTATCTACAAATACGAGAATCCCCGCACCATCACTTCTGAGTCGTGAAGTACAAGGATTTAAAGGGAGCAAGAGCGTCTTTAAGTTTGATCTGCGCGGTGCCCCCTCCACACCAACCCGGTGATATCCATACTAATATTATAAATGCGAAAGTAACTCTGTTTGTATGTCTGTCTGTTACGTTTTCACGGCTAAACCGCTGAACCGATTTCAATAAAATTTGGTATGGAGATAGCCTGAGTTCCAGGAAAGGACATATGCTACTTTTTATCCCAGACAAACTGGACAGTTCCCATCGCAGCAGAGCAGCGATAAACGACTTCAACAAAAGCTAGTATCATAAACTAATGATAGTATCAGCGAGCTGATTACACATATACGCTACTCTGAACTCGCGTCTCTGAACCCAGTAGTTAGTTAGTTACAACTAACTGGACATTTATTTTGAGAAATATTCATCTGTTATAAAAAGAAAAAACTGTACTTAGTACAATTTAGTTAGTTTACAACCTGTAAAGTTATAAATCCATCTTTAGCAATTTAGTGGCAATCATTCCGGAACGCGTTCAAAAGAGAAAAGCTTTCTTTGATGCTGCCCGCCGTGTGCATTTATCTTATTAAGATTCCGCAAGCTACATAAATAAAAGACGTCCTGGAATTTTACAGTCGTGGACAATGTAGACATAACTGCATTTTTCTATTCATCAAATCTGAGTAGCATATTCGTATGTAGTTGTAAATCTGATTCAAAATTTGTATCTTAATTTAGATTTATAAAAAATAATTAATGTAAGACGATAATAGAGTTTGACGTTTCCTAAAGTACTTCCATTTCTAACTTGTCTATAACGATAAAGATGCACTGAGCGGCTAGCACATCTTATATTTTCTCGCTCGTCGCTCGGTAAGTCTATCGGTACGTCTTTACGTTATCGTATTGTTAGAAATGGAGATCCGAGCGACAAACACGTCACGGACTTCTTGTACTAGCCGTACAGTACAGAGTTGGACCCAGTAAATAAATAAATATCAGGGACAATTTTACACAAATTGACCTAGTCCCAAACTAAGCTCTAGGCTTGTACTACTTGTAATATCACTCTTTATTTAACATCGTGACTCGACTCTTTACTAGCCCCAATAAAGCGATGGCAGTAAAATGGTGAAGGCTTCGTCAAACAGCAAGCACGGCACGACGCGACGGCCGGCGCGGCGCGGCAGTCACACTGCAGGAAAAAGTTTACTATTCTATAAACATAAACTACATTGACAGGTCAAGTAAACTAAATGGTTGATTGGACTTTGAGTACCTATTTGCAAAACGTAATGATAGTAACTGAACTAAGTAACAAAAATACGCAAACACTACGCTCAATATCTCCCTAAAACTTAAAACAATATAAGTAAAGTAACTGGTCTAAAAATGCGGCTAAAACTGTAAAACAAAATTAATTCCTGTTCTTATTATATAAATATTACTATTTTCCGGCTTCACTACGCCAGACCCATCTCAAATTACATTAACTCTGCATCTGCTAATTCGATTACGCAATTGCAAAAAATTATCGAACGACTCGATTAAAAATGTTCACGACACTGATTATTACAACATACTTGCATTTACATTATTCTAATTTATGACTTGTGACTTTTGTTTATTTTTTTTTGCCTTATTGTGATAGTAGAAAATTTAAATTTCGTTCTTGACTTGCTTAAGGACGAGCACACACCCCTGAAAGATTATTAAGATAACTTACATTTATGTAAACTTGTTTATTTTTCCTTATAATATTCAGCGTAAATGCCAATTGATAAGACCTTCCCGATGTTTTAAGCGTAAACAAGCAATTAATAAGATCCGTCTCAAATTGCATACTGTTTATTGTATTTAATGGACCTTATTAAAACATGACAAGTTGAATTACCTACCTACAAACTATAATTAAGAAACGTATAAGTTTACTCGAGTATTAAAATCTTAATCGCAATGTGATCACAGTAGAGCGTAGAGCTACATATGGATTATGCCGAGTGATTGTAAGTAACAAAGACATTTGAAAAATGTTAGAGTGGACATTTTTTCATTACAGTTGACTATGAATCTCACTGATGATTAGTGTGTAATAATGACAATTAAATCACGCGGTTATCTGGTTTACAGATTGGGGGGGCACTCGTATTTGAAATCATAGGCGTGAGAATTTCGGTCACCAGGTGAGAATCAAAAATACGAACTTCTAGAAATCGAATAACTTTTTTGGTAAGCTTTAGTCACCGGATGAGATTAAAATCGACCCCCAGATCGGTTCCGTTTGATCTACTCGTATTGTACCTATGTTATGATTAATTATTGCCTAGTAGGATTTATTATTATTGATTAGGATCAGTTTGTATTCAAAAGTTTAGCATCTATTTGTTTACGCCTAGTGAATAAACGGATTCATAGACGGCATGATTACAGATATATATAAACCATAAGGTTCCCGCCGATAACGCCGGGGGCTCGTCCGTGACATCAATCAGTCCACAGACAAAACAAGCTACGTCCCATAATTGCATAGTGACGTTTTATCTCATAAGAAAAACACAAGCTGTTAATAGATGAATTGTGCACTTTGCTCGAGTCGGGTCTATTGACCCTTAGACCCGAGTGGGTGTGCGCTGATAACGAAACGGATCTGATTGTTTTGAAAATAACGGTCACGTTCTGTTCTAGAACTTTCTACGTGAATAGAACATGGATCTCAAAGCTTGTTTACTGGCTTATCTTTTCTTTGTTATTAAAACACAAATGGCGGATAACGCCTAGATAACATTATAAGGGCAATTAATATCGTCGTATTGCGTGTAGTCTTTTATTGTAAAGATGTATTAAAAAGTAGTTTTAACACATAATTATTAGAGTGGAGATAATCTTAATCCTACTATAAATTACGTATCTATAATTTCTTAGAGTAAATATTTTTTATTATAGTGAAATTGATGAAGGAATAAAAATGTTTCTTCTTTGCGCATATATCTATTTCATAATACCGTACCTCTTATCTAATTTTAATTTTTATTTATCATGAACGTTCTCTTGGTTCCAGATTTCCTGCGTTTACGAGAAGAAATAGAAGAATACCCGTATTATTGGAAGCGAACAATGTTGAAAAAATCCAGAACGCGAACTTGGACCCCAGAGGACCGTTCTACTTAATTTCGCATGGGTTTTTGGAAGGCGGTGATAAAGTTTGGGTAATTTAGTTGTCTAAATTAAATTTTGTTGTTAATATACAGCCGCGTATCGACTGCGCGCTCCAAACCCTCAAGCATTGGCCCATGCTCGAGGCGCGCGCGGCGGCCGGGAAGATATCTTCCCGGCCGCCGCGCGCGCCTCCCATATGGGAGGCAAGGTCGACAGCGCGCAGTCGATACGCGGCTTAGGTTTCCCGTGTTAAACATAAAATAGCATTTACAAGATAATAGATAGTTAATTAAGCTTTCTACATTCCTTCGAAATACAAAAATACAGGCCGAAGACAGCTGAGATGTAGCGAATTACTTTTTACGGATACCTACACATGCAGACGGGTCGTGGACAAAAGCTAGTATTTACGTAATATATGATTTTTGCTACCAAAATATAAAACTTAGAAATATAATTATCTCATTTTTAATGTTAATTTAATTTGTATTTTAGATCCAGAACATGGCAGATGCACTCCTGAACTTGGAAGGTAATGACGCTGCAACAGTATTGGTGGTGGACTGGCGAGGCGGCTCCCAGCCCCCTTACGGGCAGGCTGTGGCCAACATCAGACTGGTTGGCGTTATGACTGCGCATCTCGTGCACAACATCTGTGTAAGACATTATCTGTTACATGAACTAATTTATCAGTCCGTCATTTGTATGCTAGTTTTGTGGAAACAGCTTTGCGGCAGCATTTCTGAACTGGTACGACTTAGGAACTTGGGCCGAGCACACTGTTTTCTCAAAGGCCAACAACGCATCTGCGATTTTTGCGGCGGTTTTACCAGTTATATATCGCTATCGGTCGGTTAACCTCCAGTCTCTCAGCCGTTTTAACAAACTAATGTTTTGTGAGATACGTCAAAGTAAAGGCTTCGTCAAACAGCTAGCGTGGTGTGGCGCGACGGCAGCGCTGCGCTCTCCAGGCCCGGCGCGGCAGTCACACGGCAGGAAAACGTCGCGTGTTCTCTCGCAGTCTCGATCCAAGTTAACACATTTTCGTAGCTTTTATGGCCCAAGTCATATAGAACTGGACGTTCTCTAACACAATCTATAAACTTTTCTACATCCACGGTCACAAATACACTGTAAATTTGTAAACAAATACTACGTGAAAATCACGCCGCGCCACGCTCGACTTAGCCTCGGCTTATCATACGGTTTTCAGTAATGGACGGAGTGATCCATGAGGAAGGTTTAGGTTTAGGTGTATAATTCATTCAGCTTTAGGTGCGTATATGCTCTGCTAGGGTCATCGCACATTAGAGCCACCCGTCCAGTACCAGATCGGCACCGCCTCAACTCTTGCCGTCAACGACTCGTCAGCTCGACGTCCACGTAGCGTCACCGAGTGGACAGCAGGCGGTCAACGCGCCGACCACAGGGCTACAGCCCGGCGCCAACAATAGTAGCAACAATAAAAATAGCGCTGCAAGCGCGCAGTCACCGCGCGGCCGGCGAGGGGCAAGCGCGTGGGCAACGCAGGGCCCGGGAGCGGCCCGCAGGCCGTCAGCAAGGCGCAGGCGGCCTGGAGTGGATGATGTAAGGCCAGCGCGCGGTCCCCGCGGCGTACACTATTTTTACTGTAAATTAAAAATTGTGCCGTACCAACACAGTTTAAAGCTCATTTTTCAACGTTTAGCTTTGAGGCGAGCCGGTGCTGGTCGGGTGCCGGGTGGCTCTAATGTGCGACGAACCCTACCCGTGCGAAGTCGGGCGGGTCGCTAGTATTTTTATAAATGTGCTTTCTTATCAAAATGTAACAGTATGGTGACTAATTATAATGATTCTCTCTGCAGGAGGCATTGGGGTTATCGAATGTGGATAACTTCCATTTCATTGGACATTCTCTGGGCGCACATTTGGGCGGGTATTGCGGGCATGCCCTGCAAAAGGTATGGGAAATTAAGTTAACTTTATAACATTTATGATACTTAGCGTTCTTTCAGTTATTTCTTAGCAACATAACTTTATGTTGTCATGGTTGTTGTAAAATGCCGTATTAAAAAAACTTGTTGGTACACCTTTAAAACATAAAAAGATCGAGGTGTTTCTTTAACTTCTAACATCAATAAATGAATTGTGTTTTTATATAATAAAAGTATAGACGTCTTAACTAGTAATGTTCATCAGTTATCTTTGTAGATTTTAGATCTACACAAATGTGAAATTTAAACTCGATATCGATTGTGATGACTGATGATAGCATATCAATAGAAAATATAGTAATATTTGTTAATCCACAAAGAGGCCCCGCCACTCAAATTGCCGTTGCAAGCTCGCGTAACATTAAGTAGGTAAAATTATGCAAAATTAAGTAGTTATGTAGTAGGGTGCGAAATCGTAGATTGAAAACACTTTAAATAAATAATAGAATACATGACTATAAATGTGATTTGTATCTACAAAGTATTTTAATTAATAAGACCATTATTTGTAGAGATTCAACTTGAAGCTGGGAAGGATAACGGGCTTGGATCCCGCCGCGCCTTACTTCACCAAAACTGTGACATTGGTGCGTTTGGACCGTTCGGATGCCCAGTATGTGGACATCATTCATAGCAATGCCATGCCGCTATACTACGCAGGTAACTATTGATTAAGATAAAAAAAAAGAATATCTATAAGTAAAGCATAAATTAAAACGACCAGTCATTTCATATACTTACAACCTTTAGTAGTTAAGGCTGCGGGTTGTCCGTAAGTAAATCAGCCAGTAAAATAACATTGTTTATGTAAAAATTAACGAAGAACAAAGCTACTAACAATATTTGATAGGATCATAGCTGTAATTATCTTCAATATCAACTTGACCAAGGTTGTTACTAGCTAAGGTCGTTTCATTCATTAATTTTATCGTAGGATACAAAATCAGAAAACTACGAAAATCACGAAATAATAGATGAAGTAGGTCCCTACTATCAACCGACCCAATAGCATTCGGATTTTTATTCAAAAACCCTCTTTCGGCTAACCCTGAAAGGGTCATAGTAATAGCATTAAGCATGAAGCATTATAACGTTTCAGGTCTGGGTATGTCTGAGGGTATCGGCCATGTGGACTTCTATCCTAACGGTGGCGCGGTTCAGCCGGGGTGTAAAAAGGTGAACAACCACGTGACGACGGCCAACGACGAGCTCTACAAGTGGATGGTCAAGTCCGTCGGCTGCGACCACGAGAGGAGCTATGAGGTCTTCACTGAGAGCATATTGCCGTCGTGCCCGTTTATGGCTATCCAGTGTGATTCTTATGAAGTAAGTGTTTTGTTTAATTATTATTTTAATCTCAAACTGATACCTTTTAAGAAGTGGTCCAGAAAAAAAGTAGCAAGAACCTTTTTTGAATTTTGATCAATTTACGGAAAATTTAAAAACTGTTTGTTTCACATCTATCACGTAAAATACCGAGAAGTTATTTTATGGTAGCAATTATTCGATTTATTTAAAAATGAAAAAAATGTCGCCATCTGAAGTTACTCGTCGTAAGTTAATTATATACACCTACTTAGAAAACGCCGGCTGGAGTCAAGTTCAGGTCGCCAAACATTTAACTATACCCAGATCCACAGTAGGTAAGATTTTGCGGACTTACAGACAGAGGTCAACTGTTGATAAAAAAGCAGACTCCGGTCGGAGAAAAGGGTTTCAGGACAAAAAAACTAGCAAATAAGATTAGACTAGCAAATTAGCAAATACGTTGCATACACCTACCCTAACTTGTCCGAACGAAAGCTCGCCGATAAGTATGGGTTGTAGCAAGTCTACGGTCCATCGGATTAAAGAGAGTGCTGGACTTAAGTCATACAAGGTTCAAAAAGTATCAGACAGAACCCCAGAAAAACAAAAAACAACTGTTGT
Organism: Tortrix viridana; assembly: GCA_963241965.1. Classification (NCBI taxonomy): domain Eukaryota; kingdom Metazoa; phylum Arthropoda; class Insecta; order Lepidoptera; family Tortricidae; genus Tortrix; species Tortrix viridana. The sequence goes on along the minus strand of OY725175.1, from coordinate 6,647,395 downwards.
ACTTTCATTAATATACACACTAATATGACGTGCTACTTTTTTTCTGGACCACTTCTTATTAGCTATGTTTATTTACTAATATTTACTTTGATTCTTCTTCAACTTTCATTGAACATGATTAAAAATCACTTTGCCTCTTGAACTGCAGTACGAATTTCAAGATGGTTTAAAGAAAGGGTTAAGAGTTCGTCATTGTACTTCCTTGTGTTAAATTGACTATATTTTGTTTGGTTTTTAGTACAATAAAGTATTTACATACAAGATCCTAAAGTGTACGTATGATGGTGACAGTACGCCATTACGTCTATACTTCACATTCTTCCTAAAATTTATTTTAAAACAAATGACATTGATTTATTTGCAGTCGTTCCTAGAAGGCAATTGCACATCCTGCGATAGCAGGCATATGTGCATCCCAATGGGCTATCATTCCCATAACGTTTACAAGAGAATTCTGAACGGGGGCCTGGCCGACACCAACTCGAACATCAAACTGTACGCGAAAACTGGCAGCTCGAAACCGTTTTGCAGTAAGTGTAGTTCCTTAGTGAAACGACGGACGCGTTTTTATTACCTTACCACTATGTCATTTACCTAATGTCCCTTCCCAATATTTAAACCACGGACAGAATGTTACTTCAAATAAAAAAATTACACATTGAATGTCAAATTTTAACTCTAAGTAATATTATCTATCCGCGGTTTGAATACAGACATACATACGGACACAAGTCGACTAAGATTAAATGACAAAATTATTCGGATTAAACTTCTGCTCTTTTAATCTGTAGTTAATATTGCTAGATGAAATCGAACCAACCCTAGATGCTACTTTTTACGACGGTAAATAAGGTTTGCATTACTTAATGTTTGTTCCAGGAGTACACTATGAAGTGACATTGAAAGTTGCTAATTCTACGGAAAGCAGAACTCATGGTCCCGACATGGGAAAAGTCTCAATCACTCTCATAGACAGAAATAACAACAGGAGCAATCACAAGTTTTTGGATGACGAAAAGTAAGTTAAGTTTTTAAATTTACCACATTTTATGTTTTTAGTTTGCTCTAAATCGAGAAATTAGGATTTCAAGAAATATGCTTATAAAAATAAAATGAATAATTGTATAAAAAACTAAACCAAATTAAACAACTATACAGAATTCGCCCGTCGGAAACGGATTTAAGCGCTGTACGAACTTGCAATGTTAAGTCAACCGCAAGAGGTTAGTTGTGATAAAGTTTCAAATAAATGACCTTCCAACATTTAAACTTTCAGAGTTGTCTGACTGGATTCCAAAGATTGGTCTTGAACAGACTTGAACTTGAATGAAATGATATGTGTTTTTCACGAACACCCTTTTAGAATGAATATTTGTAGAAATTAAGTAAAAAGCTTCAATATTAAAGGCATTTTTTTTTTCTTTATTCAACCTGCTATCAGTCTCATAGACTATGATCAGGTGAGTTGTATAATATTGATAATTATTGATATGCTAAGGTTGCGACGCACTTAATTTATTGCCGGATCTTCATTATTACGTTGTTTTATAAACAAATAGCATAATTATTATAACCACCTATATCTATTGTATTGACGTCACACCGTATCAGTTATTGTGTTTATTAAATATTAATTTGATACCTATCAATTGCATTTCCCAACTTGCGTCAAATATCTGGTAATATCAGGAAAATATTTTTAAACATTCCCACTCAATATTAAAAAAACATTGATAACATAACAAAAACATTGAACAGCAGATTTTTTTTCTTGTACGAAGATAAAAGCATTCTTGTAAACCTGACTCCTTACAAAACATTTATTTTTGTTGAATTTTGAAGTGTTTTATTTCATCGTGTTAGGGCTCAGTGATCCTACAAACAATTGTTTTTATTGAACGGGGTTTTTGTCTCACCAGGGCATAATATTACTATAGTAGAAATCAATAGATTTAAGTAACAGCTAAAATATGTTTCTCTTGTTTCTAGAAAATACTACAAACCAGGCGACATTGACAAGAGAATGGTGGCCGTTAAAGACACAGGTCACCCGCCCCTGTATGTGATCGTCGAGTGGAAGTACGAAACCAACCCGTTCAACCCCATCACCTGGCGGCTTATCAAGTCTTCCAGCATCTACATAGAGTATCTTAAACTGTCGTCTATAGAATATAACACTGAGTGAGTATTTGTTTTTTGTACAGTTTAACGTAGTTACAGGTTGTACTACAATTTCATACTTGGATCATGGTGTCTGAACAAAGCACACATTTGGTGTGACGACACTAGAATCAGAATCAGAATAATCTTTATTCAAGTAGGTTTACATATAAATAAACTCTTTTGAAACGTCAATATCAACGTCATATTTTGCAATTTTATTTCGGGCGGGTTGGCGCCCTTCCTCTTTGATATGTGACGTCACGAAGCTTGTGACTCCTCCCACCCCTTGTCATACAATGTCGCACTTTGTTGACACACCCCATTCTAATTAACGTTTCCTTTTCTTTTGTTACAGTATAACCGTGTGTCCAAAGCTCAATAAGCCGGTAGTTTCGAACGTGCCAACTTTAATGAAGACAAAATATTGTAGGTTTTGATTTAGCAGGGCGATCGATAATAGCTGTAACCTATTTAACGCCATTAACGGGTCCGCGTCACAGGTGGTGAAACGACGGTTAAGTCAGTCAAGGTTGACAGCGCATAGTCGACGTACAGTCGCGCCACGGGAATGTTGAGCCACTTGCTAACATTCTTAATTCGGTCGGGTTTTAAAAACGTGCACGGTATATTACTATTGGAATTTGACGATTTGACAACCCGGCCGAATTAAGAATGTTAGCAAGTGGCTCAACATTCCCGTGGTGCGACTGTACCCACGACAATTACTGTCATTGCAGTGGAGTGTTTTACTTGGCGTTGAAAAGGTTTAACAAATAATGAGTTTGTGTTTGATATTGCTTTTTGTCCAGCAGCAGTAACATTGCAATTAATTATATAATTAATATATAAAAACAAAATATATGGGTAATTTGCAAAAATATTGTACATAGTTAAGCGACTTTACCAGCTCAATAAAGGAAACAAACGAATTTCATTTTTGTGTAACGAAAATTAACCATATGAATGTATGACTAATTTTCGTTACACAAAAATGAAATTCGTTTGTTCCTTAATTGCGCTCGCTTAACTATGTACAATATTTTTGAAATCACCCATATAAATGTTTAAGATCCATTGTTATCTACATGTTTAGGAATTTTACTTTGGTCTTTAATGCAAATTCTCTCCAAAAAGTATTTTTAAAGTATTGTACGTAATATCTCTAAAAATAAAATTGTTTTTAATAATAATAGAAATTAATTTTACTTTCTTAGCTTAGCTTACTATAGGGCAAGTTAATTGTATCCCAATTTTTTTGTAAATGTATCCTTAATAGTTAATGTACAAAGTGTATTATAAAATGTTCTAATATATTTGCTGTGTTTTGTTTTCGATTCTTGAAGCACGGCCAAGAATGGATGTATCCTATAATGTCTTTAACGACTTCAAAAAAAGGAGAACGTTATCAATTTGATTGTATATTTATTTATATCTAACTAATTATAAATATGGATGTTGGTGACGATTTTTTGATGTTTTGATGTGTTTGACAGTGTTTGTATGACATGACCATCTACCAGGGACCGGAAACCCCTTCATTTGATTAACAAGGAAAGGTACCCAACTGTCCGACTCCGATTTGATTTATTTTGTTATATATTAGAGAGTAGTCTAATAAACACATAGACCCGTATTTTTTTTTAGCTGCCCAATCTCAACCTATTGGAAGAAATTGTCCTCCGAGGTACTGAAAAGTAACTAAACCCTCAACTTCTGTAGAAAGTTTTCTTTTTTTAGTTAATTATTTACTGGTTTGATTATATGTTTGAGAACATGAAAAAATAATGACCACGTGTGTTATATCGGCTCAAACTCATATTTGGCCACCCAATCGTTGTGGTTTCCATATGATTGTGTTACCGCTACGTACCGTTTTTGAACTAGATAACCGTTTCTATTAAGGTTTCGGTTGTTTAATATTTAAGCACTCTCTCTTTTCCGCCTCGCAGTCAAGTCGAAATACTTGCGCGTAGATATTAACGGCTTGAAACCGTTCGATTAATTTTAAAAAGGGTAACAGATGGTGGGGTATTTGGTTCTGGTAAGCGCTAATTCGAATTCACTGTATCATTTGGAAAAAGGCTGATTATACCTTCCTAAATTATACGTTGGATTGAGATGGAGATCTGACGTATTGCAGCGTCCCTCTCTAACGAGACCAGACTAAACTGACTGAGTATTTTAAATTAGAATTTGCGACCTAAGTCTATCTTCGACTTAGACCGCAAATTCGGAACGGCGATGCGTGCAGCGGGGCGTTGTTGTGAGCGTGCACGCTGACCTACTGGAGGTATATACTTTTAAACTCGCCGCCGCCTCCGCCGGTCCGAATTTGCGGCTTTACCGCATTCTTGGGGTTTGTAAAAATAATTCTTTCAAATACCTAATCGAAATCATCTTTAATGGTAAGCGGTAAATAGTGTAAATCATTTAAAAATCAATTGGGACGCAAATTCGGGTACCGCTCGACAGTGTTGGGCAAAAATTAATTGAATTACAAATTAATAATTACAATTACATAATAGAATTTCAATTACAAATTACAATTACAAGGAAAAAGTAATTGTACTATCAATTAACAATTATAAATTACAAAATGTAATTAGTAATTACTTTTAATAATTGAAATTTGTAGTTAATTACTTTATTGAATTATAAATTACTTTTTTAATAAAACACTTTTATAATTCAAACATAGCCCAGCTAGAGCTGATATATTCAAGGTTGAACAAAGCTTCTAAATAAATAATTGAAATATCTTTATTAAAGGATCTCAATAAAAATATGAAGTAATTATGAAATTAAGTTTTTATTGTTATTTTCTTGTCGAACTTGTCATCATAGCGTAATGTCGACCACATTTTTACGTGGACAGAGTTTATTATTCAACTATTAGAAGTAGGCACTTTGGGGGATATTTTTGAGAAAATAATTTTTTTGGTACAAAAAAAAATTCAAAAAAAAATTAAATTAAATTAAATATCCCTATGAAATGACCCTTCATTGTTGTGTCTTGTCGTGACTGTCTGTGTAATTCCCACTTCCATACTAACTTCGCGTTGAAGGGGTGTAACGCATCTATAGTAACTAATATATCATAGACCACAACACAAGTATTTAATGCGCAAATAAAAAAAAACTCCTTCGTGGAAGTATTTAAATGCACTAAATAAATAGACGAATAGCTAGCTATGCGTAAGCGCCTCAGACGACTCTCCCCACTGCGCCACAGAGCAATTGGTTTACACAACCAACTAGTTTGCTTTGTCTACTCTAAAATAATTTGATAACATAAAGTAATTGAGCGATTAAATTACTAATTAATGTAATTTCAATAAAAAAAACCTGTTTTATTTGAATTACATGTAATTGCAATTATTTATAATTCAATTATAAAATTAAATGTTTTTTAACTATTAATTAAATTACAAAAGTAATTAATTACGCCCACCACTGCCGCTCGAAATTAAACATCAACTTTACACCTTTAGTTAGGTGACATGAATATAATAATCTAACCATATTACGGAAAAGGTATTCATAAACCAACTTTCCATTGCAAATCGCATTTAAACAGTAAAAATATTAGTAGCACCGCCCCCATTTCAAGTAGGTAGGTAGGTACTACAGCTATCCTACTTATTAAACGAGAAACATTGTATTCACGTTCTTGAAAACACTCGAAAACGGCTCTAAGGGCCATATTAATAAACTCATCTCAACTGTGATCCCTGACCAGTGATCGGAATAGGTAGAGTATATTTGCCTAAACTTGACGCTTGTTCATTCGTGCGTGAGTGAGATGGGAACACATTATTGAATGAACAAACGTCAAGTTTAGGTAAATATACTCTACCTATTCCGATCACTGTCCCTGACTCAAGATACGTCAAGTAAAGTAAACGTCAATCCCACAGATTATAAGGGTATGTCTGTCAATCCCACAGAATAAGTCAATCCATAGAATACTGTCATTCTTGACGCATCTTGTGACGGGGATCACAGTTGAGATGGGTTTATTAATACGGCCCTAAGACTACGACACGGGGGCGAAAATTCGATCTAGCTAGGTCTCATATTTGGTAAAATTCGTTTTCCCCCTATTTTCACGCAATAAGGTTTCCCGCGCAATATAGTTCGTAATTTCGATGCTGCCGCCGCCGTCTGATTAGACTAATGGTCGAAGCGTTGTCCTACTACGCCAAGACTGCGGGTTCAAACCCCAGCTATGGACCGATTTTCTTTTTGTTCTATTTTGGGTACCTTTTGTTTTTGTATAGAAATCGATGAAAACTCGGTTTCGACCCGAGCGACGACGCTCGGTCTCCCAGGTACTTTTTTTTAAATAACGCATGTCTGTAAACTTTATCTTGATTGGCACAGGAATCGAGGGCCTGATATGAGGAATTGTTTATGATTTACAGTATGTATATACAGTGATCGAAATAGTTAGAGTATATTTACCTAAACTTGATGCATGTTCATTCAATAATGTGTTCCCATCTCACTCACGCATGAATGAACAAGCGTCAAGTTTAGGTAAATATACTCTACCTATTCTGATCACTGTTTATATAGCAGCGTAGCTAAACCTTGCCAAACTTATTCAAGCGCTTTGAGTTGTTCATGTATGACGGGCTTTATTGCCATGCATGCGGTTAAAACTTGAAAAACGTCTTAGGTAACACTGACAGATCTGACATAACTTGACGCTGTTGACATGCTGTTGGTGTGATATGTGAATTTATAATTCCAATTCAATACGTAATAATCTGTTATATCACACTCCAGAGTCCAGGCTTTTTCAAAAGTACACTTGTACTAAATTCTCCAAACCGTTCGGTATCATGGGTGACACAAGAAAAAAGAAGAAGTTCTACTTTCGGAAGCGTAGAAACAAATATTTCCTGGAACCCGGCTTTCGCGGTTTCTTTTGCACGTGTAATTTTAGAGAAAAAGACTGCGTGAAAGAAGTGTACAATCTGTTGAATGAGTATGCAGACAAATTGTATCCTAATTTGGAGACCGGGCAGGCTCAGGAAGCGGGCACGCCTGAAGACCGTTCTGGGAGTGAGTCTGAAGAGGAGGTGGATATCGGCGACGCGCTGAAGCGGGAGGTGGAGTCGATGAAAATGGACTCGCAAAAATCGCTCCGGCACAAAAGGTTCCAGGTCGTAGAGACAGGCGCTACCAACTGCATTTTCATCAAGACTAATTTAAACAGTCCAGAAGAATTAACAGCCGCCATTATCAAGGATTTGTCAGACACTAAGGTGCAAAAGACGCGTCATGTCCTACGTTTGCTCCCGATAATGGCAACTTGCAAAGCAAACCTGCCAGACATCATGGAGTGTGCTGGAAAGCTGTTTGACAAATATCTGCTTAAAAAGCCATCTTCATTTGCTGTGATATTTAATAAACGGTTTAACAGTAGCGTGTCTCGGGACTTGGTCATAAAAGAGCTTGCTGAGATGATTGTCCTAAAAAATGGTGATAATAAGGCTGATTTAAAAAACCCTGAGCTTTGCATTATTGTTGAAATAATAAAAGGTATCTGCCTGTTGAGCATTGTGGAGGATTACTATAATTTTAAGAAATATAATTTACATGAATTATGTAAGGAGGAAAGTAATGACTGTGAAGCAACTCAAGCCAAGAAATTCAAGGCAAATACAGCCACGGAGGTTAAGGATTCTGAAGATCCTCAATAATCTACTATCTATTTTTTCATTGTTCTAATACTGATGTACCTACCTAATCTTCATATAATAATGTGTCTTGTACATCGCTAGTAGCCAATGCCCCCTATACCAAAATGTGTCTATAACCTACTTTTCATAATGTGTACTTTAACAAATATACATGTATAACATAAAATGCATTTTATTCTTATTTTTACTGACATTTATTATGAGTCAAATGATGCCACATTGCATTATGTAATGAAGTTTTAATCAATAACATGCTTTGTTTATGTAACGCGATGTTATACAACACGCTTTGTTTCACAACACAGTTACGTAAGATGAGACACGCAGGCTGTATCTACAGGTCTCTATGAGCTACGAAGTCGCGTCGACTTAGGTACAAAGTATCATTTAAATGTCGCACGGAAACTACAGATGGCGCCTCTAGTCTTATCGAAGATCCTAAATGCATTTTCTGTTAGCAAATACTCTTCGTAGTAATCCTCCCTTTTAAGTTATTATGAATAGAGTAGGTACCTACATGTCAATGTAACACAAAAAGTATATAAACAAATCAACTTCATCACTGAGTAAATAATCACTACATTTACGTTTGAACTTCATCAAGACGTTTTACACAAGAACGATCATTGGCAACAAACTTCGTCAATTAATTAATCTAATTAATTGACGATAGTTTAGGAGTAAATTAATTGTTCGAAAAATACATCGTAAAGACGAAAAATGTTGTACAACAAACAGAAACAAGAACAAACTGCTCTTAAATAGGTAAGACTAAGTTTTTGAGAAGTAAAAAAAGTGCTTACGTTACGTCTCTAACCTCTATGGGTCATAATTCCGATAAATTGGGCAGCAGAGAGGCAGGTCGTTTAGAAATAGGAAATGGGAAACAAGCAATGGTACCTGCAAATGGAGCTAATCAATAAAAGCCTTTGGATCTCGTTTGCCTTGCCTTTGGCGAGGCGAGGCTCGTTCACTGATGAACTTGATGGCGATCGGCAAGGGCTAATAAATTGGCGAATTAAGAATTTTTCACAGTACATTTCGATATTAAGCTAAAAATACGGGTGCCTACCGAGAGAAATCCTTAAATATAGGTGAATCTGTGTAAATAAATTAAGATCTGGATTTCTAGTGATCTGATAGTTTGGCAGGTACAGGTACGAGCCGTACGAGTATCTCGTAGCTTTCGTTAAGAGGATTGTGAGTTGACGGCTTTCCATACAAACAACAACAACAATAAAAACTGTTTATTTTAAGTTTTTATTAAGTTAAGTTTCTTTAATTAATTATTAATTAGGTACAATTTCAATTTTATTTTAAGAAATTTCTTTAGTTATTATTTTACTTACCTAAATCTTTAATTACTTAAGAGTACAAACGGCGATAACGTTTTCCACCCCCTAAATGTTAACCGATTTTGACTAATTTTTGATATGTGGTCAGTCGGAACCAAAATTATGTACGTACGTTTCGTTTTTGTTTTTAACCCTTAAATTGGCAATGTGCATCATAGTGCACATAACATTCACTTTTTGTATTTTTTTTGAGAAATATTTTATGATTTTTTTTTTCTAAAGAGGTTTGAACACCCGACTTTTTTATTATTGCCAATTTAAGGGTATGTGTATTAGTTATAAAGATATATTATGGCCGAAATTACTTTTGTATGAAAACAATAAAACAGGAATAAATTGATTTTTTTGATAATATTGGAAAAACGAAACGTACAGGCATAGTTTTTGTTCCGACTGACCACTTATCAAAAATTGGTCGAAATTAGTTATCATTTAGGAGGTGGAAAACGTTATCGCCGTTTGTATGGAAAGCCGTCAACTCACAATCCTCTTAAACAATTATAACGGTTTGTTTTTGAAGCTACTGCTGGGATGCCACTCGGTGGGACGCTAAACCCATTTGAAGCGTGAAAGACGCGAAGGAACAAAAACCGGACTAAATAAGCAACTAATAAAGCTTTATTTCCGGAGGAACATGTGTCCACCAAACGGGTAAGTTCATTATTACTCGTAAGTGATTTTAAATAATGTTTAAAAAAACATGTTTAACAAAATAAAACCAGCGTAAGCAACGGATTCGCGCACAGAGGGTTACGTTCATTGTTGTACTTAACAGTACTTGATATGATCAAAGTGGGTACAGTACGTTTATCATGTTTTACTTTGGTGAACTTTCTGTACTACAGGATTGAGCTAATCGCTTACTAACGCGTTCTATCGGCGAATAGCATAACTAATATAGGTAGTTTTGACATTCGCGGATAGTGGTCAATTATTATTATTATTATTTGTATTAGAATCTTCTTTCTATTTCTTTACAATCAATCATCTACTAGCAGCTACTAGTTCGAATTCTTTCTAATTTTCTAGAGGGCAACGAGTATGGAGTTAAACAAACGATAGATAAGTGACGACGCGGTTAGCCTAGTTGGTAGTGACCCTGCCTACGAAGCTAGCGGTCCCGGGTTCGAATCCCGGTATGGGCAAATTAGTTGTGTGATGAGCGCGAGTATTTGTTCCTGAGTCATGGATGTTTTCTATATATTTAAGTATGTATTTCTCTATATAAGTATGTATATCGTTGCCTAGTACCCATAGTACAAGCCTAGAGCTTAGTTTGGGACTAGGTCAATTTGTGTGACGGGTCAGATTGTCCCTGTCCCTGATCACATTAAAACAATAAAAATAGTTTTCAAACGTGGAAACCAAATCGAAATCTAAATAGACTTTTATTCCCAAGTCCCTTTATTCACAAGTGATCCGAGTAAAAATGAGTAAGTGAACATACCTAGGTACTTTTATAACTAATATTTAAAATACGCAATGAAGGAGTTGGCTTTTCATCAAAAGTCATTACGGACATTATTTTGTTTGTTGGAGTCCTAAAGCATTCCGACCCTTTCCCATGAGAGTAGCGATTAGGAAAGGACAACTGCCTTATGGTTGTCTACATTATATTCGGTTTTGCATGCTTCAGATGTTCCCGGCGAGTTAGGAACAATAGAGTTAAAAATATGTACACAAGTTTGCACCTTATTTGAATGGGGTACTTAAGGCGCAAAAGTGCTTACATAATCTTTGAGCTCGACTGTATCTGAACTCAACTTGTTAAAAACTGGTCAAGTGCGGGTCGGACTCGCGCAAAGTTGGTTCCGTACCACCACGCAATATTATTTCAATTTGTATGTCATCTATTTATTAATAGTTGAATAATTCTTGTAGCCGCTAGCGCAAGGACGACTGTTTTGTTTTAGGGTTCCGTACAAAAATGGTAAAAAAGGAACCCTTATAGTGAGACTTCGTTGTCTGTCTGTACGTCACAGCAGTTTTTCTCAGCAACTACACAAGCTATATACTTGAAAGGCATAGTTGTATAACTTGCTTGCCCGCATCTGTTTTTTGTACAAAAAATATGAAATTAATTTTATAAATAATTTAAAAGGGGTCTAGAATGGGGGATCAAAAAATGAAAGTACATAACTTGATTTAAAACAAATGGGGTGTTCCAAAGTATTCCAAATAAGTGTGTAAACTGTGTTCGCATGAGGGGAAAACCGGTACAGCCTATAATGGGCGATTTACCAAATGTTAGAATTAATCCAAGTCCCCCCTTTTATTCGACTGGAATCGACTTCGCTGGTCCTTTTATGATAGCTAATAAGAAAGGGCGCGGTAGTCATAACACAAAGGCCTACCTATGTGTATTTCTTTGTCTAGCCACCAAAGCCATACACCTCGAACTTGTCAGTGACCTAACGACCGAAGCTTTCATGCTTTGTCTACGCAGGTTCGTGTCGCGCAGGGGTAACCCAGATGTAATATATTGCGACCATGGGAAAAACTTTGTAGGGGCCCACAATGAGCTAGGTAGGATCTTACGGTCCAGCCGTCTTCCAGTAACCGATTACGCGGCTAACGAAAAAATAAAATTTAAATTCATCCCCGCGTATGCGCCACATTTTGGTGGTATATGGGCGGCCGGCGTTCGAGCCGCGAAATATCACTTAAAACGCATGGCTGGTAACGCGAATCTGACGTTTGAGGAGCTTGCGACGCTTTTCATACAGATAGAAGCCATACTAAACTCACGTCCTCTTACCCCACTTTCATCAGACCCTACTGATATGAACCCTCTCACACCCGGGCATTTTTTGATCGGGCGTCCACTGAAGTCAGTGCCTACAATACCTGTCGTCGGCAATCCACTCAACCGGTACAAACGCATCGAGCAGATCTGGCAGCAAATTTGGAACAGATGGCGTCGGGAATATATGTCGGAACTACAACAACGAGTTAAGTGGAAGACACACCAAAGAAATCTCCAAGTCGGCGATCTTGTCTTGTTAAAAAAAGACAACTTGATGCCACTACATTGGCGCCGGGGTCGTGTCACTCGTCTCTATCCAGGACCAGATGGAGTTTGTCGTGTCGCCGAAATTCAGGCTGACAAAGGCTCGATAAAAAGAGCTGTCAACAAAATGTGTCGGTTGCCAGTTACGGAGCCTGAACCCAATCATCATGGCAACACACAGCTACCTACTACCAGCAGCTGAAGCCTTGAAAGCAGCTGCTTTCAACGTCGCGGAGGATGTTCGCACCTCTCAATCGGGTGTCATCGGCAATCTTCGGATATCGTCGCCCACGCAGAAGAGTGCCGGGCGCGGGGAGCGCCGCTCTGCCCATTCGGCTCATAGCAACTGTAGCGACCACTTGTCTAAGAAATATTATAATACTCTTAACACTTAGATTATATCTGCATGCTTGTACCTGGAGTATAATTTATCTCCCTAATTCAACACCCAAAACCTCAAGAACAAGGTGCACGCAGTCAGGCGTGTACATGGGGTGTCATATGAAAAGGCTCAATCTGCTTATTTAAAAAAAAAAATTATAATATTCCGTGACGTACTTTTTGATTTATAACCAAAAACGTTTAAAAAATGACCGTTCCTTCGCCTTTATCTCCGAAGTTTATGAACAGAAAAATCTGTAAAATTCCTAACTTATTGATAATTACTTATATTTTATGGGAAAGCTTAGGTAAGTCTAAATGGACCTTATTGCATACAATTAAAGTACATAAAAAGTTATATTTTTGAAGTACGGACTTAAATACGGAACCCTCGGTGCGCGAGTCCGACTCGCACCTGACCGGTTTTATATCGATCTGTCGATCGATCAATCAATCGATCCATCTGTCGATCAATAAATCCTTTGATAGATCTGTCGATCGATCCGTCGATCGATCCGTCAATCGATCCGTCAATAAATCCGTCGATCGATCCATCGATCCATACATCCAAACGTTGATTCTTTGCATCAAAAAGTTCAATTAGGATTTCATTTTTATAAATCAACTTCGTCCGCGTAGATTTCGATAATTTAAATAAAATGTCAATGTAAAGAAATGTATTAATGTAAATGTAAATAAATAAATAAATGTAAATGTAAATAAATGTATTAATGTAAATGTAAATAAATAAATAAATGTAAATGTAAATAAATGTATTAATGTAAATAAATAAATAAATATTTATTTATTTATTTATTTACATTAATACATTTATTTAAATGTAAATAAATGTATAAATGTAAATAAATAAATAAATGTCAATGTAAATAAATGTATTAATGTAAATGTAAATACATAAATAAATGTAAATGTAAATAAATGTATTAATGTAAATGTAAATAAATAAATAAATGTAAATGTAAATAAATGTATTAATGTAAATGTAAATAAATGTATTAATGTAAATGTAAATGTAAATAAATAAATATATGTTAATGTAAATAAATGTATTAATGTAAATGTAAATAAATAAATAAATGTAAATGTAAATAAATGTAGTAATGTAAATGTAAATAAATAATTAAATGTCAATGTAAACAAATGTAAATGTAAATAAATAAATGTAAATGTAAATAAATGTATTAATGTAAATGTAAATAAATAAATAAATAAATGTCAATGTAAATAAATGTATTAATGTAAATGTAAATAAATAAATAAATGTAAATGTAAATAAATGTATTAATGTAAATGTAAATAAATAAATAAATGTAAATGTAAATAAATGTATTTATGTAAATTATTATGCAGATTAAAGCCACGATAGATACTGTAGTAATAGTAGAATGTTATTCGATTAGGTGGTAGAAACAAACTACACCCTATGAATATGTCCGCTATCCATAGTCTTGAATTTCAAAATTGATATCATTTTCGTAATCAACATCCCAAAAAAACCTCGAAAATGACATCCATATCGATTTTTAGTATTTTTACCCCTATCACATCCTTGAGGGGCCATTAGTGTCACCAATATATTGACGAAATCAATGACACCTACCAGCAACTCCAGTAAACAGAAGCAGAACCGGGGATGTAGTTTCTTCTATCAGCATCTGATTTTGCTGTAGTGTTATGGATTTCGTCAATATATTGGTGACACTAATAACGGCGGTTGAAACGCCCGGAAATTCACCCATTTAAGGACTCATTGAATTAAAGCACCATACCTAGCTAGTTTCGTGATGTGATTTTTATCTTACGTAAATCTGCGCGTATAAGAATGGCGCAATAGCTAATATCTTGGTAATAACCAAGATTATTCACGATACTCTGTTCAGACTTAAATAATTTATTTGAGCAACTCTTCCATCTGATCTATCTATAGAATCTATAGATATTTTTGACTTATTGACTAGCAAAACTTAGCAAACTAGTATCTGCTTTGCTTACATGGTAAAAGAATCTAATTTGGATTTGAGTCATGCAGCGGTGGACATCAGCTAATGACTTCCCCTGACGGTCGTTAGGGGCGGCTCCTCGATTTATTTTTTCCCTTGAGTGACTTAATCAGCGAGTTTCCTTTTTCAACGGGCCTGTTTTTATCGTGCAGATGAAAAATTCGTCATTAGTGAGATGGCGAGTTGACGTAGAATAGTGGGGCTTATTACATTTTGGAGTCGGTTGTATTGCTAAAAGGGGCACCGTGTTTTTACAGAATAGGATCAAAGTGTAAATGGGGGACCCCATTGATAATATTTATTTACGTAAATCTACGACCCGAGTAATTCTGACAGCAAAACGTTTTTATTATTCTCAATCTTTATACCTCCGTGAACCCCGCTTATCCGAAGCTACCTTAGGCGACAATACGACAATCTTTGTTACCTAATACTAGATCACAATTGACCGCCCCAGAGTCAATAGTCAATACATATCGGCGTCGACAATAGGCTCGCCTCGATTTGTCCTCGGCCGAGACTTGATTGCGAGTTACCTCTTCATTGTCTACCGCTTCAAAGGGGACCGTACAATCTGAACTTTCGATTGACATTTTGTAAATTGAGACCTCCGCTCCGGACCAATACATTATACCTAAGAGCATAATTAAAAAGACCTCTTATTTGATAAAAAAAAGCCGGTCAAGTGCGAGTAGGACTCGCTTACCGAGGGTTCCGCACAAACTTGTAGGTATGTAAATAGTTCGTAAATCACGTAAAGCACTAAGTATGCACTCTCGTACTTAGTGAGTATTATTTTATACTGGCCTATATTTTCAGATTTTTTCCTTTACTTTTGCTATATAAGACATTGCTTCTTGCCAAATTTCGTGATTCTAAGTCAACGGGAAGTACCCTATAGGCGTTCGAATTCCTTTGAATACCTATGCGGCATAAACGGCCGTATATTTTTATTGCGTTCCTTTAGATGTTTGATTTTTTCATTGATCCGAAGGATTGCAGACCTATGTATTTGATATTAATTTCAACTTGATACCTCCACGCGTTCCTGAGAAAAAGGGTCTTGGCAGAAACATAGACGGACAACAAAGTGATCCTATCCTTCCTTTTTTCCTTTTGAGGTACGGAACCCTAAAATCAGGTGTAACAAGGATTTGGTTCATGGGCGGTCATAAGCTCCTAAAATACAGTTTGAAGCACTTTATTTTTCACATACATTCAGTCAACAAAGTATCGGGAATGGATGATTTGTTTATAGTTCCAAATTCAAATTTTTGTTTTTTTTGTTGTTGTTAGATTGGCACAACTGTTTTCTATTTTGGCGCGGAGTTTGAGTTGCATCTGTTATTTATATTAAATACAGTGCTGTTTTTAGTTATATCATATCTAGTGTGTATTGCGAATTTCATAATGGACAAAAACATTGAACAAAGAGTTTGTCTTAAATTTTGCATCGCCAATGGAATTTCGTGTTCGGAGTCACTGAAAATGTTACAGAAGGCTTACGGTGATTCGACTTTATCAAAAACACGTGTTTATGAGTGGTACAAAGCGTTCAAAAGCGGTCGAGATGTGATGGAAGATTTGCCTCGCTCTGGTAGGCCATCAACGTCTGCAACTGAAGTTAACATCGCAAAAGTGAAGGAAATAGTGACTGAAAATCCTCATTCAACTTTGAGAGAGATAGCCGCCGAACTTTCTGTATCTCACGAGTCGATCCGTACTATTTTAACTAATCATTTGGGTATGAAACATGTTACCGCTCGGCTAGTCCCAAAAGACCTGAATTTTCTCCAAAAACTCAATCGCATGAGAGTCGCTGAGGACATGCTAGAACGAGTCAATTCCGACCCAACATTCATGAAACGCATTGTTACTGGTGACGAGACGTGGGTTTACGAGTTTGACATGCAAACTAGTCAACAAGCTTCGGAGTGGCGCCTTCCAACTGAACCGAAACCGAAGAAACCACGCCAAAGTCGATCAAAAGTCAAAGTCATGTTGACTGTTTTCTTTGACTATCGCGGTGTTGTGCACTCGGAATTCTTGCCGGAAGGTCAAACGGTAAATAAAGAATATTATTTGAGCGTTATGCGGCATTTAAGAGAGCAAATTCGACGAAAAAGGCCAGATTTGTGGAATGAAAATTCTTGGATTTTGCACCACGATAATGCGCCTTCGCACAAGGCCATCATTGTGAAAGAATTTTTGACCAAACACTCAACAAATACCATCGAGCAACCACCATATTCACCAGATATGGCTCCTGCCGACTTCTTTCTTTTTCCTAAACTCAAATTACCACTTCGTGGCACCCGTTTTCAATCGGTAGAAGACATAAAGGAGAATTCGCGCCGAGAACTGAATTCAATTCCGGAAACAGCGTTTAAAAAATGTTTTGATGATTGGATTATTCGTTGGCGTAAGTGTATCGTTTCTGAAGGAGCATACTTTGAAGGTGATAAAATAAATTTGGATGATTAACAAACAGTTTGTGTATTATTGATCTTTTCCCGGTACTTTCTTGACAGAGTAGTATACCTACATATTATATACATATACACACAAACACACACTCAAACACACAAAATATAAGGTGTAACACCGTTGTTGCACCGAGGCTGATACCAAAGTTCAGAATTCTAAGTAGGTATTTTAAACTCTGAGAGAAAACTTACTCCTATATCGAACTAATTTTGACTACTTTACAGGATAGCGAAAAAACTGTTTTTTGGGGCTCTGATCGGTAGTTAGTATGGCCGAATTACGACTTGAGACTTATTTTTAAATACTGGTCTCTTATTGGCAGAAAGTGATTGGTAGATCGACGCGCAATGAGTAGCTCTACTATATCGGCCGATATGGTCCGAAGACTAGTCAACAGACGGCCAGATATGGTTCGTTGTCCGGTAACCAAATCCGTTGTCCGGCCCGGACCAAATCCAATTGTCTGTTACGGCTATAAAAACCGCTAATTTTCGACTTGAGCGGTGTTGTTAGATAAGCGACGTTAAGGTGATAATTTTATTTTTATTTACATAATTTTTGTTTATAACTTTCCGTACGAAGAATTTATTAGGTAAGTTAGCTTTATTTTCATCGTCTCACATGGTAACGCTACCTATATTCATTGGTATTGATTCGTCGTACAGTCGAAGTCATAAATATGTTTACTCTTTAGTACCTTGTTTATTCAACGTCGTGTTTAAACTGTCATATGAAATTGTCACAGTGATTAAAGTGACAAGGTACTAAAATGTAAACATATTTATGACTTCGACTGTACATACAAATAGGATAGTTACATACAAATAGGATACATACATACAAATAGGATAGTCTGACACAGAATCACAATAGGTTTTGTACTCTATAGTTTCAAACAAATAAATTCACATACTTAAGTAAAACACGTGTTGACCTGGAGACAAGAAATAGCTTTAATTATAACAAAACCTCGACTCCGAATGCAATGCTCCACAATACAATACATTTTCAATTAAATCAAATTAACGTTTTTCATTACAAAAACTTTCATTTGATTGAATTGAAAACTGAAATGTATTTATTCGGGGACACATACAGCATCCACATGTTATAAAATAAATAAAATCAGTTTATTTCTGATCCATATCATAATTAGTAACAAAAAAAAACTTATTGAAAAGTGCTGCAAAGCAAGTAATAAATGTGACTAATATTAGTTAACTACTTATTAACTAACAAAATTAAATACGACTAAAGTGTTACCACTCCTAGCCAAAAGGATAAAGATGCAACACCGAATACAACTATCGTCAATTTTAATGTGACGAGCAATATAAATCCGATACTTTAATAATAAACTATATTCTACTTCTCGGACTTTAAAGTCTGATTAAAAAAGTGTGCAACAAAAACGCGAGATACTGCATTAAAAAAATCTTAATGATCCTCGGCCCATAATGGCCATACTTTTTATGTTCATCCCAAAAGTGGTACGTCACATTGTGCATTGGTACTGCAGGTAGACCAGCCTAAGACGCACCAAACCAGCCTAACATGACCTCAGTGAAAGTCGCATGGTTTTCAAGATTTGCTAGTTTAAAACTTTTTGCCAGTTGAAGTTAGGCTGGCTCGATGTGGCGATGTTGGTTTACTTTCGAATCACCGACACTCGATTCATAGAATGTTTACATCTCATCTCATCGTCAAGTAAAGCATATCTGTCAAATAAATTTAGCTCTTACCCTTTCTTGCACTTGAAAATAGACAAGGAGAGAGCTATCTTTATTTGACAGAAGAATTTACTTGTCGATTGTGAAACAGGCCCAGAAATATAATTATTTACTTGTAGTTGTAGTAAGTACCTACCTAGGTATAGTAAAAAAATATTTCCTAAGTATAAGTACCATGACTAAAACCATTTGCAATTTATTTAAATGTCTCTAATCTCAAAGTGAATTCTAATTATTACTCGCGATAGATTAGTGCATTTAGTTAGACATAACCTCCTGTTTATTATTTTATAGGAACACTCGGGGATTATGTGTATTACCAACGACAATACCGTACGCACCAAATTTGCTCACAGAAGCGGGGTGCTGTTGTGAGCAAATTTGGGAAATTTCATCGCACCGCTTGCATAGCGGTAGGGAACGTACACACCGGGAACTAAACGCAAGCTTTTAATGAAGGTGTAATAATTTGAATTATCTAAATCTATGAATAATGTAGTTAAATACAATACATGCGATTTAAGCAGAAGATAGTATCTACCAGTAAATAAACATGTTTCGTTTTCAACCTTATTGTGACTGAAGGGTTAAGGCAATAGTTAAATATAGACATGGACAAAGTCAGACGAATTCTTTATTTACAAAGACAGACCAATTATTTATTTGACGTCACAAAATGATATCGTGGTCAAATGCATATAATTTACATGATAAAATACTTACATTACTTACTTTTTTTATGTAAAAATAAATTTTATCTTTCAATCTTGGTTTTTAGCGTCAAAATCTTGCGCAATGTTCACGCTATTTGAAATCTGTACTATTTAGGTAGGTATACCAAATACGTAATGAAAAATACGATATCCTCCCATTTGGTCTAAATTCGATATAGGTACAAATAATAGCCATGTACAAAATTTATGTTATCCCCGAAAATGTCAGTTTCCGAGGGATAACAATAAGCTAGTTCTGCGCGAAGGAAGTCGCAGTTTTTATAATTTTCTTTCTTTAAAAACACTAGTTACGCAAAAATAAAGTAATAATGATGATAGAAAAACCCCTAATTTGTGTCTGTTTTGTGCTTCAAAAGGTCCTGTGGTTGCATTAATTTACACTTAACTTCAGGAAAATGAGGGAAAAATGTACGACACCCCGCGCGGGCCCTAAATAAGTACATCCCTTTATGAACGCCGGTTACGGTGCCAAAGTCACTTAGGCATGAAATTGTATGGAATTCAAATAAGTAGGTCATCTAAAGTGATCAAGTTCTATAAAATAAGATAAATAGTTAAGTAAATTGGTACCTGTTATTTATTTGTATTTTGTAGTAGATAACTAACTTAGTTGTACGTACGAGTAGTTATTTACGATTTTTTTCCTCAAAGCTCCAACCTTTTTACTAGGTACTGTTTCCATAATCGATTTACGTGGCCATAAGTAAATATAAAAGCCTGAATACCAAATCTATAGGATCAACCCGTCCCGCCAATGAAACCAATCGAGAATCAAGTTTTCTCGATCCACCGTAGCCCTTGTTATTCCGGCGTGTGTGGACTGCACTTAAGCCTGCGCCGACCGCCTCTGGGAGCGCTGGAATAACAGGAATAACAAGCACAAAACGGACACCGGCAAATCCAACCCAAGTCTCGGATTTGTAACAAAGTGCGGCTTATTCCGCTCACTTCTACATAATATGGCCGAAACACCGAGCGCAGATGCTGGCTGCACATTTTCAATGCGGTTTCAATTTCTTAACATCGTCTCCTTAGATTTATGTGCGCCTAGTAAACAGTTGCCAGTTTACCCGAGTTTTTGTTTGCGCTTTGCTGACGCGATTTCTCTCACGTTTATTTTCGCGCCAGGGCAAAGGAAATAACAAAATAATGTTTTCACGTGTTATTTTACGTTTGCCCCAATCGTGCAAGTCAATTTGAGTAGCGAGGTCATACATTGATTATGAATTTGGAATATCACCTTTGCTCCTACGAAACAGCGCCCACTAATAGGCGCTATGCATCAAGGTTGGCATGCAATTTTTCAATACCTTTGACAGTTACGTTGGCCGACAACGCGTCGCCAATTACTGGCGAGCAATTTGCCTCGTCATTGCGACGTGTCGGCCGTATCGTCCGACTACATAACTTTATGAACTACGCGACGCAGTCACCGACACTACCCAACTTTGTAAAGCACATGATATTGCCTATCTGATTGAACGTGCGCTCGCTGAATGTGACGCTAACTAGAAGTCTAATTTAAATTCGCTAATTAGTACGGAACCTTGGGGAGCGAGCCGAGGAAAAGTGTATAACTGTGTACATATGTAGGTATAAATTAACACAGCACTTGAAATCACAAGTTTTGAAGTAGGCTTAAAGCCGGCCTCTCTGTGTTAAGTAAAGTAAACCGCAGAGAGCGGGTCATTCTCCTTTTTACAGTTAGTTCAGTCCAGCCCCTTTATGTTCGTATTTTGATCGTCGGGCTTTTGAAGCTTTGAAACCTCTATTACGGAATAGGAACGCAAAAGCAAATTTTGTTCGATATTTCGAATTCTAATTACACACAGCTGAATGTGGGGTTGTGATTGTACGAAAACCAAACCATGCGATATGTTTTTCAAATGCAAACACATTAAGTAGGTATAGTCTAATAAATATTCGTGTTTAAAGTTGGCTCTGCGACGTTGAAGAGGCGCTCACGTCATTATTTAGGTACTTCATAACATTCCTCCTTACTCCTCCTCCTACGAGTGCATACGACTGACACTTCTATTTTATTAGCAATTTCCTTTTTAGGGTTCCGTACCTCAAAGAAAAAAACGGAACCCTTATAGGATCACTTTGTTGTCCCTGTCTGTCTCTGTGTCTGTCAAGACCCTTTTTCTCAGGAACGCGTGGAGGTATCAAGTCGAAATTAATATCAAATACATAAGTCTGCCGTCCCTTGGATCAGTGAAAAAATCAAACATCTAAGTCAACGAAATTAAAAGATACGGCCGTTTATGCCGCATATTGAAGGGAATCTCAAGGGAATCAAAACCTATAGGGTACTTCCCGTTGACCTAGAATCATGAAATTTTGCAAGAAGCTATGTCTTATAGCACAAGTAAAGAAAAAAAACCGAAAACCGTTAATTTGTAGTTACATCACATACAAAAAGAGCCCAGTATAAGCTGACACTCACTAAGTACTAAAGTGCATACTTATTGCGTGTCAGTTTATACTGGACTTTGTTTATATTGTATTCCCGTGTTTTACGAACTATTTACATGCCTACAAGTTTGTGCGGAACCCTAGGTGCGCGAGTCCGACTCGCACTTGACCGGCTTTTTTTTCAACCTTTACTTTATTATAGTAGTTAGTACCTGAAGCGAAAGATAGTATTTAATGAAAACGTCTGAGTTTAAAATATTACGAGCGATGGTGTTATATAATGGTGTGATGTTATTCTTACAAAGCAAATACGTAAGTGTACTTACAAATACTGATTCAATGACAATTACTACTCAATGACTATGTAACATGTTGTATGCGAATGGAAACATGCTGCAAACAACGTAGTATTTAGCAGGAAATCGAATTGTGGAATAATCAAGATAATACCAGTTCCTGAAAAATCCGCGTTATGGGGGACTATTTTTTATTTTTTTGGCTGACTTTTTCACATAGCGGAATTTTACACCTATTTTGGATAGTTGGTTTTTTTTATAATTGGTATAGGTACATGTGATGGTGGATATTCTATTTTAGAACCTCAGATTATGTCCAAGTTATTGCGCTAGTCGGAAGGGAAGAATACCATATCGACACGGGTTAACATTACTACTATGTACGTAGGTACAGTGATAGATCTCTTTCCCAATATTTGCAGACAAGACTACGTGAACGCCCGACAACGTGCCATCAATATCCGCATTTTCTAAGGTTTATTTTGACGCAGACGTTATTGAAGCGACTCAGTATTACTTATTATACAATACAGAAATTAACGTCCTAGGGTTAGGTTAGGTCAGGGGTTATGGAGTTACGGTTCGGGACGAACTACTAGTTTTATGATATATAGCTGTGTTAGCCCATTAATTAAGGCACGTGCCTCTCCAGCCGGGTTCAAACCCGGTTCGCCCAGGATTTTCGGATATTAAATGCAGATTTTTGTTGTTACTTTTCTTAAGCTTTTCAGTGATGGATAATACTGGGAGGAAATCTGCGATCATCGATGCTGGCGATTTTCACCAAAATTATAACATTGGTCAGGCAGGTGCCGTAGTTTCATCCAGAGACC
Source organism: Tortrix viridana (assembly GCA_963241965.1). Lineage (NCBI taxonomy): Eukaryota > Metazoa > Arthropoda > Insecta > Lepidoptera > Tortricidae > Tortrix > Tortrix viridana. The sequence continues at coordinate 6,624,256 of OY725175.1, read as the reverse complement.
GTTTTACCAAACCATATCATTCCATCTCTATAATCCCGTTAAGTACTCATGTTCCAATCCTTAAAAAATAATTAGTTTATTCGTTTTAATGAACGTAAAATTAATTAAGGGGAGGGGTTCCTGAATTTAAAACAATATACTTATATACTTTTATAGTTAGGGGCAATCGGATAGTGCCTCACTGCTTTATTAAAAACTAGCTTTTGCCCGCGACTCCATCTGCGTAGAAGTCGTTTATCGGTACCCCACAGAAATTTGTAACATTTTCCCGGGTAAAAAGTGTTGTTAAGTGCGTGGGGGTATGTAACTTATAGAAATGCACAATTAAACCGATAAAATAATTAAGAGTTTAACTTTCGATCGCCCTGTCCAAGACAATTCCAGATGGCCTTTCTAGAATAATCGACGTTTTTCGACCCGCCGTCGGGAATGTTCCAGTAGTCGTTGCTGGAATGTTCTATAGCTGTTGTTGTTGTTGAATGTTGAAAGGTTCTCAGTATTGCTATCTCTTTCTAATCATGCTATCTCTTTCACTTTTTCTGGAAAATTCACCATATTCTCAAATGTACTTCAAAGGCCCATAAGGGGTCCTGAAAACGCCTGAAAACGGGTTTTCAAGTTATCTCGTAATCTGGTAGAGGGTGGCCTGAAACGGCCTGAAAACATGTTTCAGGCGCCTGAAATCAACGGCAACTTGGGCGAAATTTTGATAATCTAGTATGTGATAGAGCTACCTCTGAAACGGCCTGAAAACATGTTTCAGGCGCCTGAAAACAACGGCAACTTGGTCGAAATTTTGATAATCTGGTATGTGATAGAGCTACCTCTGAAACAGACTGAAAACATTTTTTAGGCGCCTGAAAACAACGGCAACTTGGTTGAAATTTGATAAACTGATATGTGATAGAGCTACCTCTGAAATGGCCTGAAAAAATGTTTCAGCCGCCTGAAAACAACGGCAACTTGGTTGAAATTTTGATAATCTGGTATGTGATAGAGCTACCTCTGAAACGGACTGAAAACATGTTTCAGGCGCCTGAAAACAACAGCAACTTGGCATACATTTTGATAAACTGATGTGATAGAGCTACTTCTGAAACGGCCTGAAAACATGTTTCAGGCGCCTGAAAACAACGGCAATTTGGTTGAAATTTTGATAATCTGGTATGTGATAGAGCTACCTCTGAAACGGACTGAATACATGTTTCAGGCGCCTGAAAACAACGGCAACTTGGTCGACATTTTGATAATCTGGTATGTGATAGAGCTACCTCTGAAACGGCCTGAAAACATGTTTCAGGCGCCTGAAAACAACGGCAACTTGGTCGTAATTTTGATAATCTGGTATGTGATAGAGCTACCTCTGAAACGGACTGAAAACATTTTTCAGGCGCCTGAAAACAACGGCAACTTGGTTGAAATTTTGATAAACTGATATGTCATAGAGCTACCTCTGAAACGGCCTGAAAACATGTTTCAGGCGCCTGAAAACAACGGCCATTTGGTTGAAATTTTGATAATCTGGTATGTGATAGAGCTACCTCTGAAACGGACTGAAAACATGTTTCAGGCGCCTGAAAACAACGGCAACTTGGTATACATTTTGATAAACTGATATGTGATAGAGCTACCTCTGAAACGGCCTGAAACGATGTTTCAGCCTGCTGAAAACGCTTCCAAAGCAGAAGTCGTTTATCGCTGCTCCCTCGGGAACTCCAATTTTCCGGAACAAAAATATCCTATGTCCTTCCCCGGGACTCAAAACTACCTTACTTAAGAAATGATTGATTCCTCATACAAACTTCCAACCCCCTTTTCACCCTCTTAAGGGATGATTTCCGGGATAAATAGTATCCTATGTTCTTTCCCGGTACTCAAACTATCTCCATACTAAATTGTATATATACCTTACTGAAGAAATGATTGATTCCTCATACAAAGTTCCACCCCCTTTTTCACCCCCTTAAGGGATGATTTCCGGGGAAAAAAATATCCTTTGTCCTTTCCCGGGACTCTAACTATCTCCATACCAAATTTCAGCTAAATCGGTTCAGCGGTTTAAGCGTGAAAAGGTAACAGACAGACAGACAGACTCTCATTTATAATATTAGTATGGATAAAGTGGTCGCTTTAGACCTTTTCAGACCTATGCGTGTGGACTTCTGCTCCATATGTCGTCTTCCAAAGGTCCGGGACTCTCATAGTCCCGTAATTGGTAGACGTATGTATAGGAAATTAAAATAAAATCTTTATTAAATAAATTTGTACACGTCAAGTCTTTAGTTATGAAACTCTGACACGAAACAATCAGACGAGATCCTAATGACTTCATTGACAAATGACTCGGTCGCGTGTAAGCCCTACTTTTAACAATTTCAGTTTGTGGTCTCGTAACAAATAAAAAATATTTTTACTATGGAAACTAACGCGAGTTAAATCGGCGTATTACAAGTCTATCATCTTGCGCTATAATCATACACTAATAATTGAAATTAAATCAATAATAATAATTACAATAACATTTTTTTTCGATTAAAGTCGCCTAGTATAATGTAGTGTCCCATAAAATATTTTTTAACACAGTTGCTCAAAAAGTGGTACTTTTCGTAGCTGTATATCGTGCGGAAAGTTGGTTTTCGCGAACTAGTGCTTTTTAATTTTCCAATTTTTTAAAATTTATACTTGTTCCAATTCATGACTACTTATTGATGAGTGTTAATATTTATTTCCTTTAAACATCGTAATCAACATAAAAACCTACTGTAAATGTAAGAATACGAAAAATATACATATTTCATATTTTATTACTTACCTCTCCATCATTATAACACGTTTATTTTTTAATATTGAATATTGAAAAACCGTTCTTAATAAGTTGTCTGAATGGAACGGAATAGCCGCCGAAACGCCTGTCAAAATGTTTGACATTATGAAGAGGCGTTTTTTCTTACTGCAAGCATTTTTTAAGTTTCCAAAGGCAACATTCGATATTATTTTTATAAATATACGATACACAAATAATCGTAAATAACAATACTTAGGTAATAATAGTACAATGTTTTATATTTACAATTGTTTATGTCTTATAGAACAGGCATTTGAAAAAAAAACTTTCTTTGAAGTGGGTTCAATAATATTAACAAAATCCATTCTAGTCGAATAAAAGCTAAAAAAAACACCTCTTCATAATGTCAAACATTTTCTTCAAATGTCAAATGAAAAAATTGTTTATAAAATGAGTGAATCAGAGTTTGAAATTGATTTATTTTTTCGCAACTGTGTTAAAAAACGTCGTTCGATACACGTGCGGAAATGTCATTCTTCACTCGTCCCGAGTCTTGCCACTCGCCTACGGCTCGCGGCAAGATATCTCGGTACTCGTGAAGTAATGACATACTTTTCGCACTTGCATCGAAATGTACTATTTTTTTTAGCGCATTCTGGGGCGTCCCTTATTTTTCCAATGTGTTTTTTATAACGCATACCCTCTAATTATATTGATTACGTGTTTATATACTCCCAGTAACATTTTCAGCTCATTCTATGAACGGGAACCGGTGCCGACTTGCATTTTAAACAAGGTCAAAAGGGACGCCCCAGAATGCGTTACAAAGAAAAATATTCGAAAAATATGGGACACCCCAGGTATATATTATTGTCATGGTCTTCAAAGTTTTATTTCGTTTTGCCTAATGTTAAACCGGTAAATTCTAGTATTTTTCTTAATGGCGAGTGTTTAGAAATGGTAGATAAGGCACTTTTCTTAGGCATAACTATAGACAATAATTTGCAATGGAGTCCCCATATAGCAGTTCTAGCAGGCAAATTAAGTAAGGCCGCTTACGCCGTTAGGAAAATTAGACAACTTACCAATGTTGAGACAGCTCGCTTAGTTTATCATAGTTATTTTCATAGTGTTATGTCATACGGTATTCTGGTTTGGGGAAAAGCAGCTGACATACAAACTATATTTGTGTTACAAAAAAGGGCCATTCGCTCTATATATATAACTTAAATTCCCGTGATTCATTAAGATAACTTTTTAAACAAATTAATATTTTAACAGTAGCTTCCCAATATATTTATGAAAATATTATGTATGTTATTAAGAACCTAGACTCTTTCGTTAAAAATTCTGATATACATAATATAAATACTAGGAATAAAAATAAAATTGCCATAAAAAAGTTTCGTGTCCGTAAAGTATATAAATCATTTGTAGGTCAATGTATTCATTTTTATAATAAATTACCCGACGTAGTTTTAGAGTTACCCCTTCCAGCACTTAAAAATTACTTGAAAAAGTCGTTGATGTCAAAGGCGTACTATAGGGTCGAGGACTATCTAACGGACAAAAATGCTTGGCCTAAACCAGAAAATTAACTAATGTTTAATGTTCAATAGCTTACCTACTACTCGTACATACCTCATAAAAATCATGTAAACGCTGTATCTTGTCTAGGGGATACGGTTTATGTAGGAAGACATGTCAAAACTGTTTTGTGTGATATATATATATAAATTTTCTCGTAGTCATTCTGACATGTTTTCCTGCAAAACTACGCAGATATTTAATATTATTTTTACAGTTTTATATAATGCTAGAATAAGTAGTGACATTGTTATATTTTTTATTAAAAAATGACTAACTGTTGAGTTTCTTGCGGCGCTTCTTCTCAGCAGTGGTCTCCTCTTGGGAAGCGCTGGTAGATTTTGACGTGTAAAAGTGCCCGTGCGGCCTTCTTACTGAATAAATATCTGAGAAAAAAATAATAATCTTATAATCAAATAAGTAAAGATAACGATACAGAAACAATTTCTACAGTAACACGTTTATTTGCGATAAAATATTTTCTATTCACCTTTGCCACATTAAAATTAACTTTTTGTCTTCATGTTGCACGAGTAGTTATACAAAACTAAGAGTATTTAAAAAAATATAAAGACCATGTTACCATTTTTGAGGCTAACTGTTAATCTATTAATAATAATATTTTATAAATGATAACAAAGTACACTATCTTTTTAATTTAATATATAAACTCTTTATAAAAACCACTCGTAACAATTGACGCTGGAATAATAGTTGTAAAGTCATCAACAAATGCATTTTATTTCAGACGGGACCTAAAAAGCATTACCGTTCTAACCAAAAAAGTTACCGAAAATATTAAAACACTAAAAATAAATAACGAAGTTAAGTTAGACAAACTTAATGAATAACTATAGTTTGAATTGAAGTTTTGACAAGATCTCTAGAGATTTGTAATACTTTCATATTTATTTGTCACAAACAATTTTCTTTAATAAAATAAACTTAAACACATTTTATAAAGAAATAATCAGTAAAAGCCTTATCTTGCTTTAGAAAATGAAATGTTTAATTCTTTTATGTTTTATTAATTATAATTATTGCTAAATGTTGCTGTTGAAATTGGCAGATTAGAAAATATTCTTATTATAACATTCTATATTAATATTATAATAATCTCTGTGGATATCCAAGTATTGCGAGTAAATGAATATTTACACGAAATCTCTTCACCTACCAATACCAAGGGTTCGTTGTGCAAGAAGACCTAACATTTATCAAACAGCTTCGCTTCTTGCCATTGTAATGAGATAATTTATCATATTTCAAGCTGGTCTCGGTTTAGAGAACGCACGTAATCTGATCTAGAGAAATGTACCTACCCTTAATAACATTTCCTGATTGACTTCTTTGTTAGCCAGAATTAGGCTCAAGAATGGTACCTATTTGACATATCTCTATTACAAGAGGAATTGGAGCGCTTTTTGAGCAAAATGCTGGATAATTATTTTCCTCCTGGCTACAACCTACTTTATTTGAATAGCCTTTCCAACATTCAATCTATCTCTTGTTTGTTAACACCTACTGAAGATAGAAAAATCTATGTATCTATATATGGGGGCAATCATTTCGCAGTCTCAATAATAATATCACTTATTTAGTGTTACTTAATTTTAGGTGGAATACGTATTAAGAATCGACGTTAGTGTATATATTATGTACTCGTATGTGTAGCATTTGGTTGACTTGCGGTTACCTAAAGGTTTCTTCTTTTCAGAGCCATTCACGACACGTTGTCGTTCACTGTTTGTAGAGAGTTTTCGCTACATAGGAGGATTACACGGCAACGCGCTACGAGTGTAGCGGCCAGCGGCGTAGCACTGCTGGCGCTGAATGGGCAACTGCAGGAGGGAAAGCTTCCCTCCTCAAGTTTTTGAGGGTCAATTTCTGCACTACCAGGATGTCTACACGAAAATGCCTTATGATCATACTCCATAGAGGCAAGTAGTATTTATAAGATCAATTAAAATATTGAAGATATAATATAATAATCTAATATAATGAGGGCTTTGGTCGGTTCATTTTTAGGGTTCCGTTATGGTGAGACTTCGTTGTCTGTCTGTCTGTCCGTCTGTCTTTCTGTCTGTCTGTATGTCACAGCGGTTTTTCTTAGCAACTACACAAGCTATCAACTTGAAATTAGCATAGTTGTATAACTTGGTTGCACGCATGTTTCTACAAAAAAAATATATAAATAATTAAAAAGGGGTCTAGAATGGGGGGTTGAAAAATGAAAGTGATTTGATTATAGCAAATGGGGTGTCATATGAATGGGCTCAATCTGCACATATATCAATTTTTTATAATTTTCCGTAACGTACTTTTTGATTTATATCCAAAAATGTTTAAGAAATTTTGTAATAGATTTACGTTGTCAGTCATGGTATATGTCAGTCATAGCTGTCATAACTAGATATGTGTTTAATTAAATGTTACAACCGAAGGCGTTTTTAAGCTAGCTTTAAACTCGTTTTTCCTTCGGTTTTAGGCAGATAACATAATAAGAATACGTAACGTGTTCAAATTTAAGTTTAAGTGTAGTTTGACAGTTATATATGGGAGCGGTCCGTCACGTGGAAACGTTTGTCTCCAACTTTAAGATTCCTTTTAGCGCTCGTAAACAAGATGATAATACTCAAGTAACAATGTTAGTCTATTTCGTGATACAGTTAAGAGGGTACCGTTTACAATAAACTTAGGTACCTAAGGAATGGGTATCGTGCTCAGATAATGGGGGTGTGGGGAAACCGGCCGGCTTTCTAATTAGAAGTTAGATGCGCTATAACAGGCCTCTTGATTGTTTGGGTACAAATAGCTAGTTATATTTTATGTTATACGTTTAACATGACGTTCATACTACTATAAATAAACAAATATCGAGGGATAATCTCACACAAATTGAGTTATAGTGGCTTGTCCTATGCATACCAGACAGCGATAAATATTGTAATTATATTTATTTAATTAAACAAATATATACTAAAATTAACATAAAACTTCAAAGGCTCAGGAACAAATACTCGTGCTCATTACAAAATTATTCCCTTTTACCGGGAAATGAACCCGGGACCGTTAGCTTCGCAGGTAGGGTCATTGTTATGTAAGCTAACCGCATCGTCAATTAGTGATTAATATATGTCAAAAGGTAATCAATACGCTATATTAGTGTAGACCATCCTGTTATTCATCCCTGTATATACCCCCCTCTGTAAGAAAGAAAGAAAAAACGTTTATTTACATACATCTAACAAAAGTACACAACATGAATAACAAAACATGAACAAAAAATAATAAAAACTAACCCTGTACCTACTAACCTAGGTCTCATTACTGTCATGGTATTCTCCATGCTCCTATGCTAATTGCACCCGCATCTCTAGCAGACGGCTTACGCCGGCACACCTCCGCCGCGAAACCGCGAAACTGTGGCGGAATCGTGATATTTAATACTAAATTGAACTTTATTTCATTGCCAGAGTTTCGCTACTACAGTTCCGCGGCGGAGGTGTGCTACCGGCGTTATGGATCGCTTGGACGTCCTCGAAAATGATCTTTGTTCATTTTCTATCTCAATATTATTGTATTAGGTATAATATTTAATAATGCCCTCTTAATTTAAGGGCCGTATTAATAGACTCATCTCAACCCCATCGTTGATACGCTCTTTTACGAGACCGACTCAATACGTGATCCTAGGATTAGGATTGCCGCTTATTAATAAACCAATATCACCTGAGTCGGACTCGAGAAACGCATCCCAACCTTGATCCTTGATTTTTTTAAATTATTATTTTGAGCTTTGGCTTCTAGGCCATTAGCTTAAGCAGATGACATTTTTTACGAATGGGCAACAGATGATTATGAACGAAACGGTGTAACGTTTTGATTCTGCAAGAAAATGTTTTTCCGTTTAGACTTGACACAGATTATGAACCATCAAAAATGAATATTTCGATATAAAGTGGAAATGCAAGTCATTATTTTTAGATCATTTATTTAAAATTGTTTTACTAGCTTTTATTATAAGGTCATTATGTAAATATAACACATTTTCAAAAACTCCCTGTAAAATCGTAAAAACGAAACGCGCATACTGAGTGCCGGGAATGGAATTCTTATAGGTACAGTACAGGTTATAAGTTCTTTTCGCCGTCTTTGTTCATAAAGTGAAATACATGAGGTTTTTGAAACGAGTCCTGAAGAAAGACCGACTTCTACCAGGGAGCTGGAGTTCCTTCTGCTTGAGATGAGATGAAAAATAACAAAATAGACTGACGTATTCTACAGCAGTTTTTACGGAAAATGTCCATATAGATGTCCTGTAGACTGACATACTCTCTATCAGGACACTACGGGTTAAAGAAGGTAAAGTGTAGTATTAATTAATTTATTAATTCACAAACATAATAAGGTACCTAGTTAGCTAGGATAATCACTAAAGGTAAACTCGTAGAACTATGCGCCTTGCTTGCAAGAGTAGGTAGTCCAATTTTCCTACTAACACATTATCAATATGTGTAATTTTATTAATAGTTTGATATAATGTAATAGAAAAGTAAAATAGAATGTTCATAACTGAATATTTTTTTCAATAAATGTATGAAGAAACTTGGACTAATGTTGAAAGCTAGGAATATAGTTGTATGAGTTTAAGGTAATACATACTAGTATAATATAAATCAGAGTCATATTGTCTTGGACAGTCTTGGTGAAACAGAATCTATAAGGCTATTAGGGTTGTAATGGGCCAATCCTTATTTAAATAATGTTATCAGAGATACTTTTAACACAGCCAGGCAATTTACATGAGTAATATTATTATTATAGATTTATGCATGTTTTAGTGAATGTTCATTTAAAGATTAAACTACCTAACACAATTATCATAACCAAACTGTGTTAAACAGGTTGGTGTATATTATAATATACTTTTTTTATTTTATTTTCAGATGATCCATCTCGAACTGCCACCCTGGAAGATAGGAGTAAAACATGTTTTTGATATCCGTGTTAAATAATTATTTTTCGATTAAAATTCAGCTGTAATTTACCTTAATGTTTTATTATAACAGTGTGGTTAACACAAGTTGTATTTTCTTACTTGTCACTCAGTGGATTGGAAACTTAGGTAGAGAGGAGCTACCAAGCGACAAACAAGTCATGGGCATTTTGTGCTATTGATCCTGCAAATTTAACCATATTTCTGTCATTGCACCTACTATGCACACTATCAACAGCATTTCATCCATGTTCCACTAATATCCCATAAGAACTGTCACTTTTTAATTTGCTAAGGTACACTATAAAGTGACAACAAGCAACTTGAGGTAATACTAAATTTAATGAATGTTTATCCCACATGGCATGGTTTATTGGCATATACCTACCTGAGTGTAATTAAACAAGCAACCTAATTATTTAATTGTATGGTGCATTCACATAAACGTTTCAAATATACATAACTAAAAAGATAACTATAGATCCACATTCAAGGTCCTGAGCCAGGCCAGGTGTTTGTTTAGCAATCTAATAAACATAGTTTTATAAAGTTTCACCTACAAATCTAATTTTTTATTGAACTTGCATATTTATTACACAATATAGGTACAAATGGCAGACTTAATGCCTTTATAGTTCCCATTAAGATTTTTATTTATTTCATAATCTAGCATGCCCGCGACTCCGCATGACTCCGTCCGCGTAGCAGTCATTTATCAAATTTTCCGGGATAAAAGTATCCCATGTGTTAATCCAGGTGATAAACAATCTATGGGCCAAATTTAATCCAAATCGGTTAAGTCGTTTCTGAGATTAGCGCGCACAAACTCACACAAATCATTGTTTTGGGTTCTATTGCGTTAATAAAGACCTCCAATAATAGATTTTCTGAAATATCGAGTGGCGAGCGACAATAAAAACTACCTACATAGGTAGAAATGAAGAAAGTATGGCACACGGGTCGTCCTGATAGGAAATAGTTTCATATAGGTTAGTGTATAGACTAGCATTTGTGGACTACGAGACAGCTTTCGATTCGATCGAGACATGGGCTGTGCTGCAGTCTCTACAACGGTGCCAAATGGACTACAGGTACATCGAAGTGTTACAAGTGTTTGTACGAAAATACCACCCTGTCAGTCCGACTTCAGGACCGGGACTCTGAGCGTATTCCGCTGCAGCGGGGAGTCAGACAAGTAGATGTACTTAATCTCTCCGAAGCTGTTCACCGCTGCGCTGGAAGATATGATCAAGATTCTGGACTGGGAAGGACGTGGCATCAGTATTAACGGCGAGTACATCACCCACCTTCGGTTTGCCTATGACATAGTAGTCATGGCTGAGACCATGGAAGACCTAAACGCAATGCTCGATGACCTCAGCAGAGCCTCTGAACAAGTTGGTCTGAGGATGAACATGGACAAGACAAAGATCATGTCGAACACCCATGTAATACCAACTCCCGTGGTAATCGGAGGCTCGGCACTCGAAGTTGTTGACGATTATGTTTACCTGGGACATACTGTCCAGTTAAGTAGATGGGTCCAACTTCGAGAAAGAGGTTAATCGTCGAATCCGACTCGGTTGGGCAGCTTTCGGGAAGCTACGCGATATCTTCTCGTCCAATATACCTACCGCAATGTCTCAAGTCGAAAGTCTTCGACCAGCGTGTGTTGCCAGTGATGACTTACGGTACGAGACGTGGGCGCTGGTGATGGGCGTCATAAGAAAGCTCAAGGTCACTCAAAGTGTTAAACTTAAAAGGAGGATTCGACACCGCTTGCATAAAACTTTGTTTAAAAATAAATAATTTTGAATTTTTTTTGAATGTTGAAAGGGCAATGGAGAGTATCTCTGCGTGATCGAATCAGGAATGAGGAGATCCGCACGAGAACCAAAGTCACCAACATAGCCCTAAGAATTGCTAGATTTAAGTGGCAGTGGGCGGGGCACATCGCTCGCAGAACAGATGGCCGTTGGGGCCGAAGAGTTCTCGAGTGGCGTCCGCGTACAGGAAGACGCAGCGTGGGCAGACTTCCAACAAGGTGGACAGTCGACGTGCTTAAAATTGCAGGAACCTGATGGATGCAAACGGCGCAGGACCGGTCCTTTTGGCAAACCTTGAGGGAGGCCCGGGCCGGGCGTAGTTGTCGGTTGATAGCCGACTGCACGCAGCAGCAGCAGACAGCAAGTGCCGCCGCGGCACTACTGATCTTTACGCGGCACGACTGCAGATCAGTAGTGCCGCGGTGGCACGTGCTGTCTGCTGATGCTGCGTGCAGTGGGCTACCAACCGACACCTTAAGGCGTCGTCAGAACGCGAATGTGCGATCATCGCAAGTTCGCGCATTCGCGTTCTATTAGGACGGGTTCCTAAGAATAGGAACACCTACTTATATCACCAACGGTCATCAGTCATTGCTGTTCGTTCGTATGCCGCGTATCACGCGGTAACCTTTTAGGCGGCTTAGGCGGATACAAACGCGGAACCATTAACGACTTTGCCCACAACGCTTTAATATTTAAGTGTGTGATCACTGAGTTGTCATTTATTTAATTCAATAATGTGTTTGGGATCATAGCCTATTAAAGCACCACCGAAGGAGGCACCCTCTACGGATAGATCCTGAACTAATAACTACCAACCGAAACTGTCATTCAATAAGAATGCGTATAAATGACGTGATATCGTGTACTGAGTGTCGTAGGTACAGTCAAGGTCATAAATATGTATACACTTTAGTACCTTGTCACTTTAATCGCTGTGACATCCATATATGGCAGTTTAAGGTCGGAGTTCACCAACAGTTAAACAAGCGATTAGAGATCTGACGGCTGTCAAAATGTATTGACTAACAGCCGATTAGGATTTAAAAGCCCGTTAAATTCGTTATTGAACTCCGACCTAAACATGACATTAAAGAGACAAGGTAATAAAGTGTATACATATCTATGACCTTGACTGTACTGTTCGCTGAATGGCTCATTGTTCATTGGCCCTTTCCTTTTTTATGTATGAACTTTTTTGACATTTAATTTCACTTTTTCGCTAATACTGCTGGCTAATACATCGTGTTTAATTTACATCAATCCTTTCGTCTCTGGCTGATTACTATTAAAAAACACAGTAGATGTCGAACCACGCCGCCGTTACAATGTTTGGCGCCGATTTGTGTAAAGACACATATTTATTTGAAATAAACTATTTTAATTTGTATGAAAAAAACGAAAACTTAACGCTTGTATGTTGAACCGTTTTTACGATACAACAAAAATAAAAATACGTTGAAAAAGAAACGTTTCTTGTATGGGGTAAACGTTGATTATTTCACTTTTTTTTTATTTGTCAGTAAATCCGCCGTAATAACACATATTCAGAATAAAAAAATCAACCCGCTATCTATTACGGTTCAAAAGATGCAGCTCTTTATAGTTAGGACAGACAGGCAGACAGGCAGACAGACAGATGGACGGACGGACGGACAGCGTAGGCATATTAATAGGGTCCCGTTGGGCACCCTACGGGAACGGAACCCTAAAAAAGAAAGGCATACGAGTTCCATAATCAATCCATTAAAAAAAAAAACAATTAGTATCTAGGTCTATAAGGGGAAAACCTAACGGAAACTTCATGTCAAAGTATTAACGTTTAAAAGTTATCATTATTATATGTATACAATATAAGAACTGAATCACCAAGAGCTAATACAACTTCAACAGTAGCTTGATGGTTTTGTGTCTATTTAATTCATTACTATGAGAACCACACTACATTGTTTTATTGTACCTACTAAGACATTCAGTGAAGGCTCTCTAAAGTCACGAGATTAGTAGACTTTTATTTCATTTCCTCCTCTCTTAATATGCCTCTTAATATGCCTCTCAAATTCTGAATGATTAGGACCAACCTAATTAATTACTTTCATCACACTAACCACCTGTTTCACAATTGTCAAGAAAATCAAGATATCCAACAGGTAGATTTAGCCCTTTCCCCTTCATACACTTGAAAATAAACAAGGAGAGGGCTAACTTTAACTGGCAGATAAATTTACTTGTCAATAGTGGAACAGGAACTAAGTTAAATATTATATTTAAAACTTCAAAACAATAAATAAAATAAAACTTTATAACAGACCCTGAATATGTCTTCACCAATAAATAAAACTACTATTAAGAATGCGGTCAGTTTATTATATAAAAGAAAAATACTTAATTTTTACACATTCATATGTTTTAAAATCAAAATATACTTCAGATTATTTTCAACTGTTCACAGCTAGCCTAGGTATCTAACTATTAACCAACCTGACCGGAATACTCACCTGTTTCAAAGATGTAAAAGGTATAATTATATAAATAAATTTAGATAAAATAAGGGCCTGTTTCACAATCTAAAAGTAAATTCATCTGTCAAATAAAGATTGCACTCTCCTTGTCCATTTTCAAGTGTAAGAAAGGGAAAGGGCTTAATTTATGTGACAGATATGCTGTATTTGACGATTGTGAAACAGGCGGTAAGTGAAATAAATATCATAATTTCGGCCCACATCGATGCACTGCAGGCTGCAGGTTAAAGGCCTCTTCATCTTCACCCTACCTTGCCCAGTCTTGTACTAAGGTCATCCATTTTTTCCCAACTATTCTATTTCTATAAAATACCTAATAATTTTTTTAACCTGTCACTTGGTAATAAATAAAGGCAGTGAGAGTATAAGTAAGTAGGTAACATTGGTAACTTGAAATAAATACTTACCTATATTATATTTCCTACAAGCAGTATTTTAAACATTTAACTAATATTCTATGACGACACAGTTAGCCTAGTTGGTAGTGACACTGCCTAAGAAGCTAGCGCTCCTGGGTTTGAATCCCGGTATAGGCAAATATTTGTGTGATAAGCATATTTGTTCCTGAGTAATGGATGTTTTCTATATATTTTAGTATGTATTTCTCTATATAAGTATGTATATTGTTGCCTGGTACCCTTAGTACAAGCCTAGAGCTTAGTTTGGGACTAGGTCAATTTGTGTGAGATTGTCCATGATATGTAGGTATGTATGTATGTATTCTTTAAATCTGTCTTTATCTTGTTTTATCTACTCTATGAATTATGTATCACTTGATGATACAATACAAACAAAATTTTAATTAAATATTGAACAGATGAAACTGTAAAACTTCCTGCATCAGCGCTCTCTGAAAAGCTAATACTAAAATAAGTCAAATGTTTTTTATATTTTATGTGCAGTACCATAGAACTAATTAACACTGATCTTTACAACTCCTATACTTACCTCTTTTAATTAGAAATAGATATTTCTAACCTATAATAATCTTACATGATATTATCTTTTAAATAATGCAGTTGACAAACATTGGGTACCCTAGCGCCTGAGTTACATCTAAAGTTAGGTATTTTATTTAAAAACAATATAAATTAATTGTTTTATCTTGAAAGGTCATGTAATATTTACATTATAAACTGAATTTACCTGGCCTGGAACTTGATCATCATTGTAAAGAAAAGCCCTTTTATTTTTATTTAGACAAGTAAAATTCATGTTTATTTGTCAATTGGCAAACGATTAGCCATTGTCGTCAACTGCTTGCTGTCGGCGTTGAAGTTTGTGAACACTGACTCCTCCAAATATCTGATGTACCTTTTTTGGAGTCCTGTTTGTTTCCGGCAAACCTTGCCTGTTATCCAAGTTTTCCATTATTGGACTGACGACAACCTACAAAACGAATTTAAGTTAAACATAATATCTAAGCACTATAAATGATAGAAGATGCAGATTTTTTGGTTTCGTTCATGAAATTACTTTGCACACATAGGTACCTACACTTTTTACACCACATTTATGTTAGGACACGAAACTGTATATATCTCACAGTTATTACTAGTTGATTGTTGCAAAAGTTAGTACAAGTTTTCAAACAAATCAGGCAATTTTTATTTATCAAACAATAATAAAGTAGAGGTACGCAACAGCATGCGTTCATGTTTATGTCAACACGTATTGTCAAATCCCTCTCCTCTCTACTTATAGCGACCCGTTTTACGATTACGTTTAGAAACTTTAGAATAGGTAGGGAACCTACACAATTAATTAACAAAATAGCTAATAAGATTTTGTTGGTTTTCTAAACACCAGTATAATAAAACATAGGTACCTATTGAGGTATCGATGCATATCGGGTTGGATGAGTAACCTACCAATAAAACGTCGCATAATTTTTACTTTAAAAGTAAATATTTAACATAACTTATAAATGTATGCATTGGCCTAGTATTTGGCTGTTATTATGATATAATGCTATTTATATTACGGATCAGTAATAAGTATAAAAAGTAAATTGTATGTAGGTACTTACTTGAAATTAGCCTGTGTGAAGTTAAATGTTTCGCGCCTTTAGGGCCATCCCGCACGGAAACATTGGTTTGTTATAAGTACACATGGGTATGAGCTATTATTTGGCCGTCGCTTGGTCGATACCTCGTACTTTTACTATTAATAGAAAAGTATCTAGCTCTCATTATAATTTCACATAAACACGACACAAAGCACACCATTTTTAGGCAGTTGTATGCAGCGGCAAAAGTACAATTTAGGTAATGTTCTTATTTAAAAACGATTGAGATATTATTTTTTGCTTAATACACGATGCAAAATAGGATTTACTTATTTTCTGAACCGATTTATTTGTGAAAACGCACCCAGATGATCGATTAATGGCAGTGCATCCGCCATTTTTTAAAAGGTGAGTCGGACTCAAGTCACCAAATAACCATAATCAATGGAGATGAGATTCTCGTATCAAGTGAAACGAGGATCAGGATTATGGGGTTGAGATTGGTTTATTAATCAAAGCTCAGTCTTGTGACCCATCTTGTAAAGGGTGTATCACCCAAGACGAGTCTATTAATACGGCCCTAAGAGTCATGACAAATGAATAACCTGTTTACCGTCTTGGAGATCCTTGGGAAAGGCTTGATATGATGATGGTGAGCGACTATATCTTTTTATCTTAAAATACGGTTACACAAAAATTTAATTGAGGCAGTGCATTCCCGCACTGAATAATCTGAATGTAGAGCATGAAAGTCGTTCTTCAGTCAAACTTCACTTCTTAGTGTCGGGTTAAGAGTGTGATGGTTCCATGGCCGCCTTTCAATTATGATTCAGCACGAACTTGAGATATTCCTGCAACATTTAAAATATTACAGGATTGTTTACGAGACAAGATATATTATAAAACGACACGGTTAGATACGAGTAGGTAGGAAGTTATGGCCATTGTAAAAGTTTAACGATGACTCGGGACTTTTGTTTATGGTTGCCGTCGCCGGTCCGATTACGGCCCGATTACTGCTCGAGTATGTTCTGCGGTCGCCGAGTTAACGGCTGGATTTATGGTTTTACCTTGGATTGTTTGTGGAGAGGTTAGTTTGAGAATGTGGGAAAGGCGATTAAAACGCTCTCATGGTTAAGTTTATACAACTACAGTAACAGGTTTCGATTTGAATTATTTTACAAACTTTCAAAATGCCTTGTATGCGTAAAAGGATTTTGATTGTTGATTATATTTATACAGACAGGTCGATGAAATACTTAAAAACCTATCGGCTTTACCCCTATATAATGTTAATTCATTTTCTAGTGTTCGAAAGAAATTTAAGTTTTTGTTCAATTTTTCTAACACCAATTAAACTGCTTATATTATAGAAAAATTCAAATTCTATAGAAATTATTTATGTATTCTGATTATAATCAGATCAGCTCTTAGGCACAATAACATTGCAATGTTACTTGGCGTAGTGAATGTACCAATATTTATTTACATTATACTGTTAAGATTTATCATTAATTAGAGCACTTTGTGGAATAGCTTGTAAAAAATGTTATGTGAACTTTATTCACTAATAGCCACGAAAGTTGGAATTAAAGTTAGGTTTAAGTAGGTGGTTCATGAGTTCCTTCTTTTACTAAAATCTAGTAACCTTTAAAACGTTATTTTAATTGGATACTCGCACTCAGTTATTTGACTATCTACAATACAAATATCACAGCTGTAGACTTAATTACGTTTAGGTTTTATTAGTAAAGTTGGATGATAACAGGGGCTAAAATCGAGTGGTCTTAACGTCCTCTATCAATCTGCTTCAATTGATCTACCCCTCACGTTACACGTATAACAAGAACATCATGTAACCTGATAACTAGTTCAAGATAATGGATTATACATAAAATAATAATTATAAACGCAGCAACTAGAATAGCGGCGTGTTATCTTATCTATGTCAATATTTTCCAGCAGCCGTATCGTACCGTATTTTATTTTTTTATACAATGTTGTTTTTTACAACAAATACAAAAAAAATGAATGCTTAAGTCAATTGCGTGTTCTCATTTCTGTATTTCTATTTTCCATAGCGACGAGGTAGTAACAAGTGGTCTACTCTACTCTACAGGAAAACAAGTTATTGATGGACATATTATTTAAATATTATTTACAGTTTAAATCTCAACACAGAAATCTACACAAAAGGTAATCGAAGCTCTAATAATACTTAAAAAAAATCTTTAACATTTTCCAAACGTGTTAAAGGTAATATGAAGCCTAATTATCGAGTGAAGGCTACACCACGTCACGAGTGGGGCCGCTGACTGCAGGAGTGGGCTCGAGCGGCCGAGATGGCGATAGCGCAGCTTCGGAACCACTCCGCTTCGGTTACGACGTTAGAAAACTGTAAGCTGGTGACGTCATGGGTTTCAAAATGGCCGCCGTTTTTGGTTGCTGTTTATTCAGGAGGTCAATTGTTTTTGTAAACTACTATGTTCGTTTTATGTTATTCAGGTACTGTAATGTTGTAGAAGTTTTGCTGTCTGTTCCAAAGGCTTGAATACAATCAAATGCATTATACTACTTACTTACTTTTAATAATAATAATCCAGCCTATATACGTCCCACTGCTGGGCACAGGCTTCCGCTCACAATGAGAGGGTTTGGGCTATAGTTCCCATGCGGGCCCAGTGAGGATTGGGAACTTCGCACACATCGTCAAATTGCTTTGCAGGTGTGTGCAGGTTTCCTCACGATGTTTTCCTTCACCGAAAAGCTCATGGTAAATTTACAAATTATATTTCGCACATAAATTCCGAAAAACTTAGAGGTGCGAGCCTGGGTTCGAACCCACGACCCTCTGCTTAAGAGTCGGCAGGTCAAACCATTAGGCTATCACGGCTTTTATTAAAAAATAGTTATTCGCTTAAACGTTTTAATTAAACAAATGAACCTACCCATTTGTTTAAGTAATTAAAACGTTTAAGCGAATATAATTTGTATGTAATTTAACCATAACATCTTAGTGTACAAGCTAATATCCGTTTTTCTATTTTATATTTCGGTACATATCGTTATTAGGTTTCTTTGGATCTTGAATCGCCACAATTCTAAGTAAGTTTTGAACTGCGATAGCTAGGCTGGACCCCGATTTCACGTGGAACGAAATTCCTTTATTCTATAAATTACATAATGAATGAGTAGGTAACGATAAAGTTTGCAATAGATTTCGTATCATAAACGGTAAATTACTTATATTCATACGGACTGGCGGGAAGTTAGTTGCAACTTGCGAGCGCACGTATCGCTTCGGCGGCGCACAGGCGCGAAGTTTTTGCCCGTTTTTAAAATAGTCGTTACATTTGAAATGCGAGCGCTACGTAAGCGCTTTAACTTTTTACTAACTTTTATTCTACGTGAATTTACACAAAAGCCAGACACAGCGATAATGTCTTCCATTTGTTAAAAGACGAGAATTACAACGCCGCCACTGACGACAGAAAAGAATAAAAGGGTTGTCTTTGTTGGTAGCGGGGGGGATACATTTTATGCAACCGCTCGGGCACGCTAACATTTCTAAAGCGTAATCACCCCATTGTAAACCCATTGCGAGTATATGTACTTTAATGAATCGAATTAACCATTCTTCTTCATCGTTATCTCATTGAAATCTACATGATCAACATTCAAACGATTCAATACAAAGAGAACCCCTGGAATAATTCCTGTGGAACGATCTGAGCGGCTCATTCAGAAAATAACGAAGTGGGCGCCAAAATTCCCACTAAGAGAAGTAATCTGTGAAAAGTTAAGGAAGTTCCGGCTTTGTCAATTTTACGAAAACGCAGTGAATAGAGGGACGACTCAATCCCTTTATCGGGCTCTGGTACAAAGGTGTCCGAAGGAAAACAGCCCGCGGCAGCCGGATATTGGGGCGAAGCTCCCGCTAAGCCTCGCCGTCGCCCGTCACATAATTAATATAGAATACTCTGCTTTCGCATAAATCGCTCTTTTGTTATTACAGAGCGCCGCTGAAGTCCCTGATCAAGCTTACTCTGTGTTAAGATACAAGTAACTCCCCATTGCCCAATGAACAATGAACGCTTGCTTGTAATCAGAGGATCTGCACTAAATATTATGTGCACTGTAAAATTTGCTTTGAAAAGATAATTATATACACATTCATGTCTCTTAGACACTTTAATCTTATGAATGCCTATCCACAGAACTGTATCATCTACAACCTACACCGGATGACGTCACTAAGGTTGATGAGTAGATCCCCGGGGGGGAACTTTACGACATTCATACTTTTATTTTTGTAACAGTGCTTTAAAACGCTTTTTTACAATTTCAACTTATTTCGCATAGTGCGCACACAGTTACAATCACTGCTGATCAGCACATAGTGTGCAATCGTGCAAATACAGACGATTCCATGGATCGTAACTCTCAGATAACTGCACATATATTTGCATATAATTTTTGTGTATAAACCTCAGATTAGTGTGTATATATTGAACGTATTATCTATGTATGTATTCTCATCCTCGGCATTTTATTCGGCGCGGGCTCGACGGTTGATGGCTGGATAAGGCACTGATGAGCTGTTGCCAACACGCGCCTGTTAGTAATGTTGCCAGAATATCTTTCTTTATTTCAGAAGAATATTCTAGAAATATTGACGACGCGATTAGCCTAGTTTTTAGTAACCCTGCCTCCAAAGCCAGCGGTCCCGGGTTCAATTACCGCGAGTATTAGTATTAGTGTCTTAACTGGTCATGGACCATTTAACAAACATCTCTTTAATTTAGGTATTACGGACAGTCCTCTGTGTCGCGCGTGCATGGAGACAGAAGAAACAGCCGCCCACGTCGTGCTGCACTGCACCAAGGTGGCGCAGTTGGTTAAACAAAACACCTCGGTCCGCTGAGTGTCTCCCCGAGGTAACAATCGACATCAAAGATTTGGTGGGCTTCCTCGAGGAGTTGGGATGGCTTGATTAAACTTAGAAATCCCACCAACACGCAAAACAGGCGCGGAAATAATTTGATGTCTATATAGAATTGGATACGGTCATTTCAAAGCCATCTGAGTAATAAAATGAGCCTTTATTAGCTATCTTCAATAACATTTCACTTTTAACCCCCGGCGCAAACAGAGGGGTGTTATAAGTTTAACGTGTGTGTCTGTGTATCTATCTGTCTGTGACATCGTAGCTCCCAAAAAGATAACCAGTATTTAAAGAAACGGATGAAGTTTGGTGCAAAGCCGTTGCGTCATTTATGAACTCTGAACGTAGGGGTCCCAATTTTGTCGGGGATTTTTACCTTTTTAACCGACTTCAAAAAAGGAGTAGGTTCTCCTAATGGTTTGACCTGCCGACTCTTAAGCAGAGGGTCGTGGGCTCGAATCCGGGCTCGCACCTCTAAGTTTTTCGGAATTTATGAGCGAAATATAATTTGTAAATTTACCATGAGCTTTTCGGTGAAGGAAAACATCGTGAGGAAACCTGCACACACCTGCAAAGCAATTTGATGGTATGTGCGAAGTTCCCAATTCGCACTAGGCCCGCGTGGGAACTACAGCCCAAACCCTTTCGTTGTGAGTGGAGGCCTGTGCCCAGCAGTGGGACGTATATAGGCTGGATTATATAGTAAAAATATTTTAATTTATACGATATACGCTACGCTAAGATACACGCAAATGTTATAAGACTAGTATATTCAAATTGTCTATTTTTTCTTATAAAAACGAAAAGAAAAATCTAGACATTAGAGCCAACTGGTCGGAAGTCCAACTGTTGTGATCTCCAGATATTTATTTGGGGTCGTGTCGTTTGTATAAAACTACGATTAATTTTGTACTAAAAGTTTAAAATTGCATTAATAAAAAAACTAGTATGGAAGTTAGAAACTTCAATTCCGACGTTAATTTAAATGGATATTATCATCTTCGGGGAGCAACTTTAAGAGTTCGGTCCCCCGCCGTTGAGGTCATTTGTCAAAACACTTCCAAACTTTTCAAAATATTTTTATTATGTTATTCTTTCCTGGAATGAATCACTTCGTTATTATGTCCCGTATAATGGCTGGAGATGTATAAATAATTCATAAACGAATATAATTTTCATATTCTTTCACTTAGCCGGTTGCTGCGGAGCTCCCGTTTAATACACCTGAACAAAATTCACTGAAAATAGGTACTTAGCCATGAGTTGCTTTCAATATTTTCTGTTAAAGTGCATTTTGTATAATTTTTGAAACCTGAAATAAAACAATGGATGAATTAAATGAACTCTCACTTTGAACAACTATTGGTAAGTACATAATCTTTAAAATGCTTAAATAAATCGTAAAGCAATAAATTTAAACGAAAATATTTCTTAAAAAAACTTCGCAAAGTTAACTGCTACGTACCCAACCAGGATTTTAACTTTTTATAGGTACACTTCGTAAAAGGACACGAATGTGATCTAGCGCCCTATTATGTGTGATAATCACATTGAGTATATACACCAAGAGATGCCTTAGTACGTGTAATTTCCTAACCACAAAAGAGGTAACATGACACACAAATTGCTCTTATTCCTACGCACTTACACCGGTAAAAAACATAAAACACTAACTTGAAATCACGCAGGCAAACAAACAACATATGTATCAACACGTGCATACACGAAATACAATTACACATGCAAAAAATAGCAACCGAAGACATATTATGTTTGACCTTTTCTTATTTATGGCTTTAATAATGAGTTTTCTTTCCTTTTTTTGAAGGACTTCTTCACACACAAATGATATACGAGTTACCGAGCGATTTTACTAGCCGTTTATAAATCGATTGAAGGGAAGGGAAGGGAGGGAATTGATAAATTAGTTTGCAAGAAATAATACACACAAACACTTGAAATTGATCAAAATTCATGGTGAAAATAATAAAATGTATAATGTTACGCCATCTGTCTTTAAAGTTGATGCGCGTTGATTTTTGCTGCACGCTAATATTAATATAGCACAACAAGGTATTTTCTTGGAGTTTCTTACTCTCCGAAGACGATTTTGATAATGCGAAATAATCGACTAAATGGGTAGTTTTTATAAACGTGCAAGATCTTTTGATCTTATACCTCGGCAAAGTCCTGGTATAAATGATCTAAGGATATCATCGATCCTGTGCTATATCTTAACCACCGGTGCGCCAAAGTTCACATAATAATTTATAATCCGCATGTATCGTTATTCATAATCATCGCAAGTTCTAAAGTATTTTTAACTGAAACCGATCGAATTTTTAAAATATATAATTGGTAAAAGGTTAGGTTTTTTTATAACATCCTAAAATCAGAAAGGTTTCAGTCAAATTCACTTTAGGACTTGCGATGATTAACGATACATTCGGACAAGAAATTTTTCGGTGAGTCAATATGGACCCATATAATAATAACACAATTGAAGACTATTTAACTCATTAAAAAGAATTACGTGTGTAATATTAATTATGCCGTTTGCAAAATACTCTCTAGAGAACTCAATTTGGATCAGTTACGGTATTCAATTTAATAAGTCGAAAAATCTTAAATTAATGCATATACGAATATGTATATTGGAGTAATCATAGTTATACGAAATTAAAAAGGAAAACAGACACGACTAAGTGGGATACATTAATCTACAGGCCGGTGATTCATTTATAAAAACTCATATCTAGAAATAACGATGATACCAACTAATAACATAAAGACGCCTGCTCCGTACGTAGGTAGAGGACTAGACAATGATGACTAGAATCCAAACTACCTAAGCTGAATAAATTAAGCTTGGTTTTGCGACAAAGTTGTGAAAACAAACTATAGGATAGTTTCACAAAACCCAACAAAATGATGTTTGTATTTCTGTGAAACGCTCGAAAATATGTTTTAGCAACCTACTTAATTAATTTGTCACCGTAAATTGTTTCCGTGCTGGCTACAACACTGTTTTAAAACAAGCAAAAGAGCTGAAAGAGAAATGTTGCTGGAAACTTTGCTAAGATTCTGCGGAAGGATTTGAGATATGGTTTATTCGCCGCTAGATATCTCCTCGGTTTTTCATTAACTTTTTAAGAGGTGCTGGCATTTCGCTTCCTTAAACTTTTTATTTTAGTATTTCCAAGAAGATTGTTTCGTATATTGCATATTACTATAATCTTGTCTCGCTTACTACTAATATAGTCATATCGGTTTTAATTAGCAGCGATTGTCAATAGTTATTGATCAGCGCGACAATAATTAAGCAATGAGCGTTTTTTAACTATATGTTATTTAGTGAGCTTCTGAGTTTACACGGATTTTCAAGACGTCAACTAATGGATATAGGCCCCCCCAAGGATCATTAGATGAATAAGTTTAATAAATAGGATAGGCCACCAACAAAATAAACCCAGAATAAACCAGAGAGTAAGGTGCAAAAGGGGAGGGAAAATTGATGCAGCACGGAGGCGCGGGGGGCAGTAACAAGTGCAATACAAAACAATAACCCGGAGTAATTTCCTCAGAGGAGCCAGTGCATGGCGCGTGCCTTAACAGATGCCGTATTCTCTCCTCCCAACTTCACTGCATCTCTACCCTCTGCGTCTCTCCCTTTTCAGCGAGAAGTATTTACAGGGGACAGCGATAATAACTATACTTCAGTGCAGTCGACTAATTTTAAATCTCTAGCACACCTGACAACACTGTCATTTTTATTCACTTCTTCTTTGGGGAATTAAACATAACAATTTATCTCGATTGCTTTTGTATCATGTATTCTTGCCTTTCTGATGTCGTTAGTATGTAAATGCTTCGTTTTAAAGCCGGGTTTGGTAATGACTAAATCAAATTAAGAGCTTATTAAGAGTTATAAAATGTTTTTATTATATTTAATAAATATTTATTTATTTATCAAAGATACATTACACTACCATTGAAAAATCCCTATACTTAACCTTTTAAAGTTAATTTTATTTTTCGTTTTAAAAATAAAGACAACGATGTATTAGTTTTAATTATTATGGATTTTTTTGTCTCTTTAATTTCGGAGAGTGGGCATGGTCTTTTTTTGCATCTTTTACTATATTGGGAAACGACAGTAAGGTACGGGGTTGTCTGTAGTAGTTTATTTGGCGTTGAAAATCAATATTAAATTCTTAAAAACCAGTAAGAAAGGTTCGAAAAAATCCAATTTTATTATAAATACCCGATATTTGATATATTCGATAACTAGGCTAGGATATATATATCCGAGAAATATCAACTCATAATATTTTTATTATAAACATGTAAATATCCGATATTTTGATCCGATATCGGATAAATATCTTATTCCGTGGGATAAAGTTTAAAATTAAATATAAATCTAATAGAGTACGAACGAAACTAGGTGATTCCCCGGAACTTGAGTGCGGTAAGAGTAATTAAAGTGAAACATTTTACTATACTGATGCCTGTGTAACTATCAGATAGCAAAAAATACTTTTAAAAATAAACAAAAATATAAATGTAAGTAAGTGTAAGTATCACGATATATCGGCGAACCCTACCATACACAAACAGTCTGCTTGAATTTCAGTAAAAGGCCTAGATTTAAGGTAAAAGCGTTTCCTTTTCCGGTGTTGTTGGCAGTTGGCTGCGAGCCGAGCGCACATAGCAATTAGCTGAAATTATGCTCAAAAACAAGTTCAGAACCAATTAGCAGATGTAGACCGAACTTAGGGGCAGAGTAAAGCCCGCCGTACAACCAGGATTGTGTGTGATGCTGATTGGTTAAAAAATCTAATGGCGTTTTGTTGTTTTCGGCCAGTGGCTCTTGTTGTAACACTCCACGCTAGGCGAAATACTTATGAGTTAATTCGGGGTACCTACTCCGCTACAGGCGATGGTTACGAGTCTTCTTTGATCTTTTATTTTTTGACCTAGCTATTTATTCATTCTTATCTTATACGCTCTAGATTCGATAATTCGATCAAACCAGTATGCATCCGGTTCAAAATAGAACTGATTTTCTACGTTCAGGATGTGGTTTTAAATATAATAACTGGGCTCGTAATTTGGTTATTTATAAACCGCCTGAAACAAAGTTTTGCTTTGACGCAACAAATTCAATTATTTACGGGAGTCTATGGACTCCATAGTTTCGTGGGTATACCCTTTAAAAATATACTTGCTTTTTTATTTATTTAGTAAAGTAAAAAAAACTTTACCAGCTTACAGTTTTGACCATATCGCTAATCAAGGTACAGAGAATACTTGTGTACTTGTGTTGATTTATTTAAAAAACAATATCCATTTATTTGGTATGACGACTGCTTATTATAAATACGTATTGTCAAAGAGCGAACAAAAATAAAAAATGCAACACTTTATTTTCTATGAACTTATCATATCGACCTTTGTTTAGGTAAAGTTTTCAATGGGTAATTATTAAAAATATCTTAATTATGTCTATAATTTTAAATATAACCCAAGTGATAAGAATTGGCCGTTGTTCAACTTTTCTGTATCAAGTCGTTGCACTGTGAACTGACTAAAAATATGTCTCTGGTTTAACCGCAACATAGCCGCAACTGTAAGCTGTAATCAGTTGTTTTCTAAATTAGCCATGAGTCTGAAGCCCGTGAACAGTTAATACGTATTATGTTCGCCATTACTGTACAAATGGAGCGCGCAGCCACAGAGCGTGTGATTGACTGGCCGTGGCACAATAATGTACAGGCAAGGACAGAACATTATAAGTTATATGGAACTGAATATGGCAAAAATGTACAGTAGATAATACGCAAATCATTCTCCTTGACTGTACAAAGGACCATTGGTACTTATTGTTTAATTAAAAGAAACACTAAGCTGAAATACTATGTGTGTATGACGTGTCAGGCCTCTATCCTCCCAGCGCTCAAGGTCTAGTTTTTCTATTTTAGTTAAAATTTATCGTGCCGTGAGGAACGCGGGGCGCTAGGAGGCTATTTAGTTTCACCGTTTCATATCGTTTTATTCTGTCACTTTCTGTAGCTGTTTCCAAAGCAAGATTGAGATAAAACATAACAATATTAGTCGATAACAATGTTATTATGGGCCCCGGCCTAATTTGAAACCGATATAATTTTCATTGCTTTATTGCAGCAATCGTTTTTAAAATATCAATAATAATGTCAACATAATAATTTCATATTTTGATTCACAATTTAGAAATCAAGCAATGATTATTCAAACAACAGTCACAAAAACGTGTTCAATAGGGACATCATTTGATGCAATTCCACACACGTCCATCTTAAGCAATTCTGGAAACCGCCTGTAGGATATCTATTGATGTGTGCTACTTGCCTTAGGTACGAGAATGTTGGTATTTTAAAAGTAAAATAGTACTTTGGTACATAAATACGTATAGGAATACAACTGCGGAAAAAAGTGACCGCTGTACTCTTTTGGACGGTCTTAATCAGTGGAGTAATTGCCACTTTTCTGTAATGCAAAAAATATTATGTAAGCTTAAAACCTAAAAACGTCATTATCTTCTGTTGAACTTTTAGAACACCTTTGCCAAGTTATGTAGGTACATCGACTGTAAAATTCAGTAAACTTACAGCCGTTAAAAATGGGATGATTATTTTGGAAAGCTCTGTTATCATATTACTTTGCGTGATTAAGTGTCCTTTGAGCGGTTTTTAAAAAGGGCACGTCCAGGTTATATTCAAACTGTGCGAACTCAAAGGCCTTTGATTAATGGGATCTCATGTATCAACAACACCTCTGTGCCATATTCCGTGTAACTCATCCCATTGTACGTAGATACTAGTGCACACTGATCGCCGACAGAACGGCTTAACGCAGGAGCGAGCCAATTTTTGCAGAGTACCCTTGAATCAGAGGCACCTCGACGTGACAGCGAAAGCCTCTATCGTCGCTTACAGGGAATTTTAGTTATTAAAATTTGCACGCTGCGCGAGCGTTCTTGAGAGCTTTTATGCTCTATATTAGATTTTAAATGTCGCGAGAATTTCCTATTTATTTGCTTCCACTTTATAATCTTTATATTCCAGAATCACGGAAGCAGTGTATATAAACATCGGAAATTTTGCTGCCGTTTCCTTTTCACTTTCTTTGTTTAATTAAATTCGTTCGTGTGAATTAAAGTCATCGTAGCGTTTAGCAGATAAAACAAATTAATCACGGTTAGATAAATGTGTGGAGGAGGCGGCGGGTCGCCCCAGGGGCCCGGCTGCGCCCGAAGTCGCCTATAAAATTTTACGAGCACACCGTATGAGCATTATGGTTCTTGTCGGTGTCGCTTCACTGTCTACGGTGCTTTGTTAAGGAAATTATTTTGTTGAGGGATGTATAAGGTAGACTTGGTCGACCAAAAACATGTTTGTCCAGTGAGTGAATGGCTATGTTACAAGGGAATGATTTTGTTGCGTCGACGTAGTCTTAGTGGAAATATCCTGTTTTCGTGCCGCAGGTTTTGTGTACCAAAAAAAGCCGAGAAAAAGTAGTGACAGGAAGTTAAACAAATGTTAAGGCATAATTTTCAAAATTAAGACTTGGGTGCTGCAACATAGAGTCCGACATGTCTAATAGAGCAAATTCCAGGAAGGTAGAATCTGAGATGGTGAGGGTATGATAAAATAATACTCAGTATAGAAATTTTAGGGATTGTTGGGAGCAAGATATCGCATAGCACATTATCAGAAGATATTAAAATAGTATGTTCTGTGGCACTTGCTTGCTACTGAACCGCCGCCTCGGGGTAATCTTCTTGTCGAGTTAACGAACTCTGAACACAAATCAAATGTAGAAGTGACATACATGACTAAGTTGGTTGTACTTATTAATATAGAAAAAAGTATTTTTCCTTAACAGTCCACCGAGGCTCGTACCTAGTGCGACTAGCATTTTTGAGAATTTTGGGCCAGTTATGCTGGGATGTCGAGCTTAATGAAAATGAAAAATAATTAATCAATCTCGCACACACAGCACCATCACCACCTTAAACTTATACTTACATATTAAAAAAAAAAAAATGTAGGGTGCGGTAGTGTGACATTAATAGGGTTCTCACTCAGCATTATGTTGCAATGGTGGCGCTGCAACGCTGGTATCTGTGGTGCCGCAATTCAGTTCAGAAGGCTTATATTTGATATTATTTAAGCTATCTTATCAACAGCTCGCTTCTTTGTCTTTGTCTTGATCTCGCTTGACCATGGAAAGGTATGGAAGAATGGGAGCCAATGTAGCAATATAGAAACCAACGCCAAGATAAGACATTTTCGAATAGGCTTTGTTTATTTAAGTGCGAAGTTTCGATTTCAATGAAGTAAGGTAAGGTATCTTTTATACCTAAAGGCTTAGGTAAGCTGATAAAATATTCACGATACGAATAAAATTGTTTAAAAGCTACCTCCTACCAGAATTGCCGTTCAGTGGCAATTAAAACTTCGGTCTGATCAAACTTTAGCAGTCACATCTTTCCGGAACTTCGTTGTGCCGCCCTCAAGTTAAAGAGTGTAGGTATCTGATAGCATGTTATGACATTTTTAAATTCTAACAAAATTGTATTTTTAATTCTGTCTAACCCTAAAATTGCTTGATCTTTCAATGTATAGTTTCTGTGGTTAGCAAATTAAAGTAAGGCCAACGAGACGATATAAAGAATGTAAACAAGCTTTCAGGAGTTCAAAACATTTTTTTTGACGAAATTATATACAAATTTTAAACTTCCTATTCTAGTCATCGTCGTCTATATCAGAAGAAGATGATTCGTTAGAAGATTCCAAATCAGCCATATTTATGACAAAACTATCAATCAATCAATATATCAATATATATCAATATATTATCAATAATGTTGTCAATTTTGCTATAGAAATTGTTCTCTATTTTTATGATAACACAAAATTTCGCCATTTGTTGGCAGATACATTTTGGATTCTTTCTTGTAGCAATACGGAAACGAAAAAAATCGTGTCACTTCGAACGCAATCCAAACAGAAATCAACTTCACAAAATGGCGGCCCTAATGTTGACAACTTCTGTACTGACACCTTTCCTGTACCACGAATCACGCAACGACAGCCGTCATCGACCAATTGCAAATATTATTGCGTACGAGAAATAAGGACAAACATAATAATCGTTCGCTATCACAATATAACTCAGTAACGGTCAGTTTGTTTATATTCTTTATCTCGTCTCATTGGCCGTACTTTAATTTAGAATGCATGAGACTGATAAAAAAATACTGTACTTTACTTAACCTTGTGCGCACGATTATAGTTACAATAATGACTTGATTTTCAAAGTTCTTGTTTATATATAGGACTAACCAGCGTTTGATCCTATCTCTCCCATAATAAATGGATAGTTAAGTATCGCTTGGATTAAAAAGATAATCTTTCCTAAAACAGGACCAATGAACCCACTAACATTGAACTGCACTGTGAGAATCAGGCTGCAATGTTCAATCTGTCGGAGTATATCGATATTTTGTCGAATCAGGACTGAAAATTCGAGAGAACTTCACGCTAAGCTCCAATCCATGCCACGGTTTTGCTGTTTTCAAAGCGGGTGTTTGCTGAATTTGTTTGACATGCACACTATTGCAGTTTTTATCGAGTTTAATTTGCTTTTATCCCTGTTCTCAGCAGACTGTTAAAAATACGCATGCTCATTTATTTTTTAACAGGGACTTTACTCCAATTTGTTCCTTTACTACAGGGTGTCCCAAAAATGGTAGGAACGTCACATTGACACCGGAGGTACACATTTTTGGGACAAGTAAATAAGTACGTTAGCACGTAAGTAACCACTTATTTACTTGACAGAAGAAGCTAACGATAAAGTAAACTACATATACAAATGAATATAAAGCCCCTTGGTTTTTTACAATTGCGAGAATTCAAGTTAAATGTACTAGATCACTCATTAGGATAGATTAAGTACAGTGTTAAATTTCAATTCTGCTGCACACCGCTTGTGCGGCATCAGAAATATTTCTTGCAGAACCATCAGTCAGGGCTGACGGGACGGTTACTCCCGAAATCCGTGTAAGCCGCCGTCACCGACGTCTCCCGGTAAGACGCAGCCGTGACAGATTACTCGTCAGTGTCGCTTGCCTTTCACTCTGATACAAGTTAGCATGTAATACGGCTTTTTGTAACGAGCTTCGTGATGTGTCGGTGATACTTCCAGACTGACAAAAGCATAAAAACAGTTTTGGAATGCGCAAATAATGCTCTTTTACATAACACCCGATTTGCTGTAGTATATTCTTTTTAAATTTTCAACCCTCTATTGTAGAACCCATTTCCTATAATTTGTAAAATTATGTTCATGTTTTTAGGATCCCGTACTCATAGGGTTGACACCCTATTACTAAGCCTACGCAGTCCGTCCGTCCGTCCGTCCGTCCGTCTGTCCTAACTATAAAGACTTGTATCTTTTGAACCGTAATACATAGCGGGTTGTTTTTTTTTTGAATGTGTGTTATTACGGCGGATTTCCTAACAAATAAAAAATAATTAAGAAAGTTAAGTAATGAAGGGGCAATAAAGGGTATGGGGACCATAAAGTAACGTTTTTTTTTCAACGCATTTTTATTTTTGTTGTAGGTGTCGTAAAAACGGTAAAACATACAGTCGTCGGTATGATTATAGAACAAACCCTATAGAATAACAACAAATACTAAAAACCAGCCAAATGTGTACGAAACCCTCAGTGCACAAGTCGCACTTGCCCGGTTTTTTCATATGGGCAAGCAAGTCATGTAACTATAATACCAATTACCAAATTTTAAATTGAAAGCTTCAATAGTTGCTAAGAAAAACATCTGTAACGGACAGACCGACAGATTGGAGTTGTAAAAAGGAAAAGTCATATACAAAGTGTACCTACTAGACATACCTTTTTTCACTTGAACCTAATGCTAGCCTTACTCTCGTCGAGGTTAGGTGAGGCAGGCTAGCCATCCTTCTCAAACATATGAAAAGCGACATATCCACTTTATTCAGCCATCTGGCGAGAGTGTAGAGCTAGCATACTTAAGAAGTCTTATTCCCTTTTTCATGAGAGCTGTGGGAAGAAACCACAGGGTATTTGTACACAATTATATATGATTCCTTTGAGATACTGACTGATTCAAAGGATATAAATAAAAAGCTTTTTCTAACGCAAAGGAAATCGATTGACGAAGGTTTACTTTGTAGAGCACTAATGTAACAAGGGTATGTTTCCATCTGGTATAGCTACCTATACTTACATACCTACGCAGTAGTAAGGTAGATACGGCTTCTTAGGAGATTGGTTGAGCCAAGATGCTAATTATACATACAGTCTGCATGTTATTTGCATCTCGTTTGATTGGAGTCACGAAGCTCTAATTATTTGAATTCCAAAACGTTATCAAGTGAATCTGAACCAAGTGCTTTGTGGATGGATTAGAATGGATACTTACGTTGAAGACACGTTTTAACATAATCAACATTATTATTTCTGCGATGCATATGAAGCTTTTTGCGCTTGGATAATGGTATTGATAATTTAAAAAAAAAACAATGAGTTGAGAACCATCTCCTTTATATTTTCACGACAAACGGCTGAATGGATCTTAAACATATTTGGCACGGAGAGTGATTGTAATCTAGGGAAGGACATAGGATAGGTACTTTTTATCTCGGAAAATTTAACAGTTCCCGAAGGAATAGTCATAAACTACTTTTACGCTGATAAAGTCGTGGGCAACAGCTAGTATATTGTATTCAGTAGGTAGTTGATTTGGTCATTTTATTTAATATTTAAGCGAGTACTTTCTCTCCATTTATTTTCCAATCGGATTGGACGTAAGAAAAATATATCCGAGCTGCGCGTCTGGGCGACT
The DNA here is from genome assembly GCA_963241965.1 of Tortrix viridana. NCBI lineage: Eukaryota > Metazoa > Arthropoda > Insecta > Lepidoptera > Tortricidae > Tortrix > Tortrix viridana. The sequence continues at coordinate 6,591,646 of OY725175.1, read as the reverse complement.
TTCAATCCGATGGCCTTCGTCCAGACAAAACTATCTGAAAGATTGAGTACCTTGGCCTGGCAATCATGCAAGAGCCCGTTTTGAAAAATAATCACGCATTCTGATAAATTTCTTGAACAGATGTTAAATAACACCGCTAACTTTTCTTGTTAAATGGGCAGGGAACCTCTGTTTATTGCTTATATATTTAATCATATTTGTTCTGGTTACGAACATTGACAACATTGTCAATCAAATACATTCTTAAACTATCATGAACATTGTAAATCTGCGATACGGTTATATAATTGGAAATCCAGCCACATGTGAAACCGGAGTTTGAACAGCAAAGTGTGATGTGGTTCTTAATACATAAACATAATGGAAGGTAAGACGTCGAGTACCGGGTTTACTAGCTCGCTGTATTAAGGGTACATTTTAGATAAGAAACCCTTTTCGGTCCACCTGCTTTCATGCCGGGTGAGCGTCGGACTAAACTAGGCCCAGATAATGTACTATAATCTTACTTCTGGCATTATATGTGTTCTTTTTTCACTTAATATTTCTTCTACTAAAGGTCCCCGGAGGCGATTACATAAACAGGATTCAACCACGACCTTAATGCGCCTAATAAAGTTTTACGACGGACCCTTGGCAGAAACGTAAACGCTTCAAGGCGACAATGCTTTTATCTTTTCTGTTTTACTGATTGTTTTGGTCTCGAAGAATTAGGGCTACTAGTTGCGTAATAACGTTGTTATCTGCGAGGGCACCGGCCAGGGCCCGACGCACGCTCCTCTCTCACTAGAATGTTGCACGAGGACTTGAAATCGTTTAAAATTCTTAAGCGTTCGGGTTTTCTTTCTGAAATCACTTCTTAGCTCCGCCGCGAGGCTGACGTTGATGTATGGTATTTCCCTCCCGGGTGTTAATGTAATCGATTTTGTTTTGTGGAAATACACTTTTTACTGCGAATTTGTAATTATCTAATGTTAGTGGCTGTGCTGTGCCTAAACTAAATGCATCTAATTATAAAATTACGAGAAAAATAATTTGAATTCAGAACTTTAAACAGACTTGGGAATAGAGGTGAAATCTGCTGAGAGTTTCGACGAAGTAATTTAATATAAAAATAAAACCGGTTTTGGATACTGTGCGAGATATTTATTGGTAAGTAAATGGCGTTGCAAGAAAAGAGAGCAGCTTTACAAGTCTTCCATCCCTAATTTTTGGTCCTAGCTCTAGACTCGATGGCAGTTGTAGGCAATTATGGCCTGGAGTCATGGAATTAATGCGATAAATCAACGTCAGGACATGTTTACGAGCTAACAGAGTTAATTCCTGCGTGACATGACGTTTATATTCATGAATAATCGTTGATTGTTTATAACATGTCGTAGATCATGGTTATTCATATGGGGCGTGAAATAAAACTTTTCAAATAAAGGTTTAAAAAAACTAATTCAAAATCGGTCCATCCGTTTAAGAGCTACGTTGCCACAGGCAGATACACAGATACATACACAGATACACACGTCAAACTTATAACACCCCTCTTTTTGCGTCGGGGGTTAAAATAACTCCGAAGAGGAACATTACGCAGCAAAAATGTAGAGGCTTAAATTACATGTTATTCACATTTGTTATATCTTAGACGTAGATAACATTTAGATTCTATCAAATTTTGGAAAACTTCTTGACTAGAGAATAATGCCAGGATTCCTCCTTTTAATTTGCAATTTGATTTTGATTTGATTTTAATGTTTTGAAGCGATTATTTAAGTTTTATAATTAAAAACATAGCGAAATTAGAACTTCCTCCTCGGCAGATTTAAAGCCTGCCAGAAACACAATAAAGATGAAAGAAACCATAACAAGAACAAAAAGCCATCTTTGAAAACCCAGCCGCCTTTTTTTTGCTATTTTCGTATAACTTTTGTTACTGCTTTTAACTATATTAATGTACGTAATCGGCATTTTTAAGCTTTCCATTTGGACACTACTTGATAGGGTATGATAGGTTTTATTCAGACACAATATATTGTTTTTAATCGCAATTTTACTTTTTAAAGTACCCAGTGACACTCGTAATGTTCTTGTGATCCTAAGACCAAACCAACGACATCATTTTCAACGAACTTACGTTCAGACATAAAGCGGTACAAAAGGGTTCCAAAAGACAGATTTATGATCAGATCCTTAGTGCGTCATTAGAGATAGAAGATTGCACCGAGAGATCACAAGAAATGTCTAAAAGGCAACACAGACTAACAGTCCGCCGGCACGCGGCAGTCCCAAGTCTGTCAGGCGGCCTGCTGGCCAAAATATATGGAGTGCACACATTGAAAAGATTCATACCTGCCAGTAATACTCGTACGGCCGGCTTAAAAATGTCCCTTACCACACATCGCACGATATGTATGGCGCATTTTGCCGTGATGCGATAGACTCTCTGGTCTGGTCTGGTGCAGTCTGTGGTGTGGCGTTTAAGTCGTACAGACCTATATATCCCAGCTGAGTGTTCCTAAAATAACTCAATCCACTGGGTATAGTAGAAAATACATTCAAATGTGCACCTTCAAAATAAGTGCATAAATACAGGGTGCTCAGAATGTTAGGGCTAGCTCGACAAAATGACATAATTGCTTGTACATACGAAGTTTCTATCTAGCTGCGAGACGTGGATGTGGAGTGAGAAAGGGCCTGACAAACTCGAAGTTTAAAAATAAGTCCCTGAGGTCGATCCTTTTCGTATTTTGCCTGAAGCATTATCTTTAGAAAAAATATTTATGAGCACGGTGCCGACAATCACCTATTTATAATATTATAATAGAAAAGGTAACGGGGTATAGCAATAATCTTCATTAATAAAATTTTATCCAAATTCAAGTTCCAAAATCATCAAACACAAACAATTTATCAGGTAAGTAAATAAATATTTTGTTGCAATATCCCAAAACTCTTTGTGTAAAATTTGGGTCCATATTGGGTTGCATACAGTTTTATGGCATACTGTTGATAGGCATAACAGTTTAAGTCATAACGATCACTTGGCATAACTGTCAAGAGGCATAAATTAGTTCGCATATTATTTTTAATCATAATGTTTGAGAGCATAAATAACAATTGTCATACATTTTTTGCGCATAAAAGTTTTAAGCATAATTGTCAATCGCCATAATAGTTTTGCTCATAACGTTTTCACGTCATATAAGACAAACATTTTTAATCCTTCGTATGAATAAAGTATTACAAACATGACTACACCGCAGACACTCGAATACTGTCTGTATTGCGATGGGCTTCGAACAACATATTTTTAACAATATCGACTGCAGTACAACCAAATACTGTTTTGTGTTACAACCAGACGATGCACGACAAAGTCGACGGAGCTCCGCTGCGCAGAGCTCCTATTCCGCGTAGTTAAGGTGCTTTGCACCTTGGCACAACACTAACCTAACCTAACCTATCAAGTTGAAATAGACCTAATTTATCAAATTAGATTACGTACGCATCAGTGATTATTTGCTAAATTAGGTCAATTTCAACTATATGTCTATTGTCATAATTTATGCATCGCAATTCTTATGACTAAAAACATTATGAGCTTCAATATTATGACTAAAAAAATTCGGACAATAAACATTATGATTAAAAAAAATATGACATAGTACAATTATGACAATGAAAGTATTATGTGCAGGGTAATTTATGACAAAAGACTTTTATGAGCAACAACTATATGCGCTAAGTGTTATTCCAATCGAAATTATGCCAATAGTATGTATGCGCCTAGAGGGAGACCCGTAAAATTTCTGTGACAGACAGACAGACGGAAATGACGAAAGAAAAGGCGGAACCCTAAAAAAGCGCCATGTATAACGCCGATAATCGCCCTTTGTCTTCACTGCCACGCATCACGTGACAACCTGTCATCCATACGCGTACACTAGCATTATTAAGCATTCATTAACACATTCATTTCAACTTTTGTGAAAATCAACGACAATACAATAATCTGATTGCCGCTTGAAAGCTAATGGGAATACCGTTCAGCCGCTCGGCGTTTCCGTTCTGTCATAATTATCATACAGGCTGAAGTTTTATCAGATTCATAAAGTTTCGGGTGATATATGGTTGCGCAATTATGACTTTACTTGAAATTATGGTTAAATCGGTGCGAATTCATTGTCGCTCCGAGGTGCTAAGAATTTCCACAATTTGTGAATTTGACGCTGGAATAAAGGTAAGAGAGATCCGTGAAATCTTTCGGAATGTGATTTGCAATCGAATAATAAATAACTCGAAAAGCGGTAAGATTTAGTTAATAGTATATTTGGAAACTTTCAGTTAAGGTTGTTGATTGGAATACATCTAATAATATTTACACAAAAAAAAACTATTAATGTATTTTTTTCAATTTAAATCACATTTTTGCATTTCGTCCAGTAGAGTTTTTAAAATTACTTTATTTTTACTTAGGAAATGAAACAGGTTTATTTTATAATTGATTAACTGCGAATTAATATTTAAGAGGAGAAGCCTTTGCCCAGCAGTGGGACACCCAAATAGGCTATTAAAAAAAACTGCGAATTATCTTCCTTAGCTCTGCTAGGCGGGCTGTAGTTCAGAGCCTTTGAACAGGAAGTTGGTCTTTTAACATTCAGAATGGCCGTAAGTAAAACAATATATACTTAATATAAGGAATCTCGGAAATGTGATAAAAAACTTGTAAAACTCTTGTTCAACTGTAATGACCATAATTTCGCATTTAAATAATTATGTTATCTTATTTCGTGACGATGACGTAATCGTAACGAAAATACGTAAAAAAATATCATCTATTAGAAAATGTTGTAATTTATTATAAAAGAAACTAGAAAAAAGTTTATTAGCATAAGTACATTCAACAAAATGACAGAAGACAAAGTAACAAAACAAAACACATACATAATAATGGGTAGATAGAATGGGTAGATGCGTACGTCAATATTAGGGGACAATCTTACACAAATTGATCAGCAAGCCTTAGTTTTTGCCACCAAGCAGTGTTGTAAACATTATATTGTGTTCCAGTGAGGGGAAAGAGAGACGGTGAAATAACTAGCATAGAGTCATACACACATAGTAGCATAGAGTGATACGTCTTACGGCCGCACTCAGATCCGTCAATTAACTTTTTAGTTTGATTAAAGTTGCTGCTGTCACTTTCTTTGCTCTATAGCAATAGTCTCTACTGCTATCAGCAGAACAAGACGCAACAACTTAATCAAACTTAAAAATGAATTGACGTCTCCGAGTGCGCTGCGGCAGTTACCAACGTCTGTGGGTCACAGCCCCACTTACTATCACGTAGCTTATGTACTCAATTGTTTTCGCCGTGCCATAAAAATATGTTTAAATACAAAAAACCTTTGAATTGATCTAAAAAGCGTTTTTTCTTTGTGCAGCTATGGGCAGCCAGCACGAAACCGGTCAAACAACAAATATGCATTATTCAGCAATAACTAGACTGTGACTCGCGTATGACACGCTTTGCATTTTAGCTTGCAGTCGCGACGCAGCGGAACATGCGCCATAAATTGTAGCCAAGGAAGCGTCGAGAAAGAAATCGGTTTAGTTTCGACGGGATGTACCTACCTGCTAACAAAGAAAATGACAAACAAAGTTGCCATTTGTTTGGATATAAATACAAATTAATAGTATTACTTTAATAATATTAATTTAATATAGTTTTAGTTTTGTTTTTAGTTTGAATTTTTAATATTTATACTTGTATTTTCTTTAACTTTTTGTTTGAATTTAATAAAATTATGAAATAAAATACTTTGCCTTTTTAGAAAAAAATGATTGATCGAACGAACCCAAGCCATGGCGTGAATTCAATAATATTAGTTACTTTCATTAAGAGTAAATAGGTACCCGTTACAAAAGATACCCTTGAGGGCTTTCTATCATAGATGTAAAATCAAGTTAAACCTTGAAAATTTGATAAGAGGATTAAATTCGACAGCGCAAGAGGTGGTCAATCCGACTTATTTACTTAGTTCTTTAGACCAAAATAATATTACACAAATATAATTTTATAAAAATTGAAAACTTTAACCCTGTATACATTTTATGTAGAGTTCCAAGAAAATGTCCCGAGAGGGGATTACGGACGCAAACATGGCACCTATCTCGGTGCATGGTCTTCATACACGGCGCGTTGAGTTTACGACTGTGGAGAAAACCAGCAACTATCAAAAAATTTCACAGAATGTGATAGTGTTTCAAACATGGCCTTTATTATCGGTTTAGACGGAAACATGGTGAAAATTACGACCGATTTTACGAGATATCGCGTCAGAGAACCACAGTGATTTGAGCTGATACCTGTATGTTATTTTTCAGTCTTCTCTATGTGACCAAGTCCAATAACGCCGATTTCACATCTAAGGAAATTCTAATATGAGTACCACGCCATGAAGCTACAAGTCACGATTTTTATGCTCTTGACTAACTCTTGCCCTTGGAGGACGAAGATTTAGTGGACGAATTATTGGTAGTTTTTTTAAGTCAAACAAACCACCTGTACCAACTGTCGAAAAGTGGTCACCGTCGACCATCAGTACAACCAAACCACCGCATTTCAGTAAAGGAAGTAGGTCGTGTCATAGCGCTGGGGAGTTAGATCTAACCCTGGCCATCTAGATCTATAATAAGTACTATTAAGATAGGGCTAATACAACCCAAATCACAGTTATAGTATTTAGGTTTTAGTTGGCTGCATCTTCTTAAAAAGATCAATGAATGATGCGGCCAACAAAAAAACCGGTCAAGTGCGAGTTGGACTTGGGTACTGAGGGTTCCGTACACATTTGACCTGTTTTTAGTATTTGTTGTTCTATAATCATTTCATTACATGACGATTGTATGTATGTATGTTAATAAATCTGCCGTTAAATCAGGGTCGTTTAAAAAAAACTGTACATAGTTAAAGGCTTAATAAAAATAAAATCACGATCGCGTCTTTTGTGTAGCGAAAGTTAGTCATATAAACTATGTGGGTAACTTTCGTTACACAAAGAAATCAATTAAGTTTTGTTTTAACTAAAGCCCTTAACCATGTAATTTTTTTTTTAAACGACCCATCACATATTCTGAAAAAAAATCCAACGAGCTATCTTTTACAGTTCAAAAGATACAGCTCTTTAAAGTTAGGCCGGGCGGATGGACGGACGGACAGCTTAGTTATAGGGTCCCGTCAGGCACCTGTCTACTACGGAACCCTAATACTAAACCTACTTGCACTGTCTTTAGTCCGATGTCCTGATTTATACAGTTACAAACAAAATATTACGAGTGGTTATTCTAATACTAACAACACCGCTTTATTAAGACAGGAACTTCGGCCTCGACATACAAACTTCCCACTTTTCCCACAGTTTTGTTTCGCTATTTAAAGCGTAATGCCACTCAAAAAGTATTTCACCTCGCGCACCAGTTACAGAAAGTTCCTGAATACGAGTATTTTCTCAATTTCAGTTTGCAACAAAATCAGTTTATTTTCCAACTGACAAATTGAATTGAACTAAACAAAGTACAATTTTCCTTTGAGAATAGCCTGACAAAGTTTCGAGGAGAGCGATACTGAATAACGAGTATAATATTTAAGCCAGCTTGTGCCGTGAAATCTCGCGAGATGTGTTGTTTGTGATTATTTGGGAGGTGTGTAAGTTGATTTCCGTTTTGTAAAATCGTTTTCCGCGCGGTAATTTGGTTGTGCTAGACGGTATGTTTCAATTACGAGGCAGGTCACCGGACGTCATTATTTCCTGCACCGGACTCGCCGCCCCGCCGAAGCGCCGCTCGCTGCCTCTCGCCGCCTCTCGCCGTCTCTCGCCTCTACACTCTGCACTGACCTGCCGGATGTATCTTTGATAAACATTAATCAGGTTGTGAGTTATGTGTTGTAACGGAATTTATATATTTGTGGAATTGATTAACAAGTGTATTAGGGTAAGTTTCTGGGCGTTTCCACCGACGTCATTAGTGTCTTCAATATATTGACGAAATTAGTGACACTACAGTAACTTCAGATGGTAATAATGGAAACTACACCACCGGTTCTGCTTCAGTTTACATCAGAAGTTGCTGGTAGGTGTCATTGATTTCGTCAATAAATAGAAGACACTAATGACGGCGGCGGTGGAAACGCCCGGAAATTTAGCCGTTATTTAAATAAATTTATTTTCGTTGACTAAAAATTTCAACTTTTCTGTTTAAATATATATATAGAACTTATTTTCTAACTTTCGTGCTTATCACTCATAGTATTTATTTTAAAATGGGTCTTAACACGAAAGACGATCAAATAAGGTCGAAAATTACCTTTTTATTTATTTAATCCGCCGTTTCGGCCAAGTCACAGATTGATTACTTACTGCGTAACAAATATTTATCTTCAATTCAAAAGAACGAAGTACGTCCGATCAATACCTACAAATTATAAAACAAACGAATAGGTAATGCGGCCCGAACGCGCCTAAACAAACCTTATTAACTCCAGTCGAAAGTTCATTTTTCGTTATTTCCTGCGATCTTATAGTATAACTACATTTTCACGCTCGAACGGTAGGATTGTCAACACAATGAAAATATTAATATAAATAGATTATTTTAAGAAAAGCAGTTATTTCAATAGGTAATAGAATATATATATTTAGTATTTTATTTTATTCACATAGATTTAATTTGAATAAATTCTGTCGTAAGTAAATGTTCTTCATATTATGTATTTCGGCGTATAATATGAAAGTAGGTAACATCATGTCAATTCCCATGCCGCGCCGCACACGCATCACAAACCGGTCGCCGCGCGCTGTCAACGTCGCGCGCATCCTTGATTTATTAGGACCATTGGAATGAGGAGCCGCGAGGCGGTGATTATTGGATGTACCTGGCGCAGAGAAATACGCCTGGCCAAGTTGTATCGGCCGTGATCACGGATAGACTAGTATTAGCGACTAGTATCACGTTAAATCTGTGAATAAGTAAATATACCAAACTGAACTATTTTGGAAGAAGTTGACGTGGGATTTGACACCAATAAAGTAGTATTCATAAAAAAATTACATTCCGTTATGCCTATTCTTGCAACGATTGAGTTTTAAGTGAGCGAATAAAAATATAGCTGAGATGGTGAGTGGAAAGTTCGTGTGCACGGGACCGTTCCAATTACAGAGCGGCAGTCATTATTTCCGCTGCCATGCGATGCTTTCTATGCCGGCACTCGGCGCTGCCTCGCTGACCCCCCGAAATTCACCTATGAAACTCTACTCTAATAAAATCTCCCCTGCCTCCCCCGCGCTACCTTCCCACTATCAACACAGGGGCGTCCTAGTGCAATGCGGTAGATCCTCATTGGCTCGTCGCTTTATATCTTTCGGTTGAATATTGTGAATTATTTCGGCAATTCTCCGGGAATCTTTCATAATTCAACGATACTGCTAAGAAAGAATTATTATGTATGTATTCTCTGCGTTTGAAGTTTAATGTATTTGCTATGTTTTGTTCAATTTAATTGACTTCAGTAAACGTTAGAACAAACGGCTCGCTATAAGTTTCGTATATAACCATAGTTTTGACTCATTAGACACTGCGGGGAAAATTATAATGAGTGCGGTCGCTGCAAACAAAAGGATCACAATACGCGCCCACATACGCCATTGTTTTATACTTTTATTGAATTCGATGCTCGTTAAAAAGTTTCGTTATTATGAAACGATTTCACGCGCGTTCGCCTTTCATTTTAAAGTAGACCACGAATAGCCATCATTAATTCTCGAGGTGTTGTATTCAGAGAGGAAACTCATCAAACTCATCAACTGTTAGGTTTACTACTCAAAATACTCTCAATTCAAAGATGTTCTCTGTAAAACTTGGGTTACCGCAGGAATGAGTAACATCATTTTGTGGAGCCGATTTTTATTGTGGTCCTTGTGTTTAATGTTTATTGCAGACCATTAAACATGAGAGCTCGGGGTAAGTAGACATCATCGATTTTCTACTCGAACCTGAAAGCTTCTGGCGACACAATGGTTCTCGGTGAACGTAAATTACGCGTTCTTATAGCATGGTAAGTACTCATATAAAGGTCAAAGTATTTCTTCATGTAGCTTATATGCCTAAAAAGCCGCTGTGTGTTTATGCAATATTTAATGTTCAATATTTACTTACTCGTAAGAGTTAAAAACACGTAAAGCATACATTAAGGGGTTCATAAATGTTTTTACAGTCGATCGCCATTTAGTCCAACGTCCTCCGGTATCCGCTTGCAAATAAATTAGGTGGAGGGCCCTTAAAATTGATTGACAGGCTGTAGCGGAAACAGGAGATTGGATTTTTAAGAGCACTGAGAGTGAATAATTTGTCTGATGCGAGATTTTAATATGTCATTTTCGCTAGCCTATTATTTTTATAGTATACTCGTACTAGTTAGTATGGTACTAATTTTGTTAGTCCTAAAAATGTAAGTGGTAAACTTGCCACAATTATGCCTAATTGAGTACTGGTACAACAATTAGGCATGCAATCAAACAAAACATGCTCGCTTGTGCCTAGTTGGAGCGTTCGCGCTTGCTTCTTTTGTTTTCAGCGTGCAAACAAGTGTTGTCATCAGAAATATGTTAGCGAGTGTTGCCAACGCAAGGTTCGTCAGTGTGGCGAGCTCGTTACGGCTGTGCCATGGCCGCAGATCGACGTTCCCGACGCTTGTCTATGCCCGGCGCCTCATTAGACCAAACACACAAGTACAAACGGAGTCACGAATAATTGGATACGTTTTAAAGAATTTTCATCATTTAATTTTCACATCTACTTATTTATTGTACTTTCATCATCATCATTAGAATGCCGTCTTGAAAGTGAAGTTTGAAAGTGTCATTCATCCACTACTGCAGTCGTCCTGATACTCTTATTCCGGGTATATTGCCCTCTAGCATCTGTTCTTTACCGTATAATTTTAACATTTACCTGGACGTTTTGACCATACTGCATAGTCGGCCAATGATTATACCTCGTTTTTACTTAGATGATTAGAATGGCAGATGTCAAACTAACGTTATTAGAGATGCCTTAACCTTAAAATCTTAACCTTATAATCGTATCTTCGAGTTTAACCCCCTCATTCATAAACGCACAACAATCATATTTTAGTAAAAGTATGCTTTGTTACTTTCTGTCAGGTTCAAATGTCACAATGAAAGATACAAGAGACTATTAAAAAAGCATTATCTAGATCTACTTACATGATATAATTTATATTTAGTATAAATTATTTTATGGGCAGCATAGTGCTGCTATTCTATGTTATTTAATGTTAATAAATGTCTTACCTAGACACTGCCGATCCCACAGTCAAACTGTTACTCCAGTTTTGTGGGGCAATGCTTAAATGTTTATGTTTGATTACAAATTGTACTTTTTAAATAAATAAATAATAATAATAATAAACATATATTGGACAAACCATACTTCAAGCATACTTTAGTTATTGTGCGAATCTGAATATGAGGGTAAGTGTTTGAACAATATGCTTTTTAGAGTTGATTTTTTTTTCTTAGCATTATCTTTCATTTGCGAAAAATAATAATTTTGCTTACCGCATTAAAAAGTTGCATTTCGTCATAGTGACATCTGTCATTCTAATCATCTAAGGAATAACGAAGTATAACTGAAGTGGAGAAAAGAGTGACATCTTGTCGCTGTTAAAGCTACAACTACTACTATAGTTAAAAATCTAAGCAAATATGTAACCATACTTTATAGTAAACCAATTTATACTTTATAGTAAACCATTTTCCTAATATTACTTCGCAATCCCGTACTTTTGAAGATCGATCATGTTTTTATTAGCGATTTATACAACGAAATTTTCATATTATTCTGGAAACGAAAGCACTGCTGCTGCAAATGGCAGATTTTATACTCCACTTATTGTATGAGTAAATAATTTAAGAAATTCTGTTCTAAATTATTAATATTTATTCTACTTCACTCATAGCATAGAAACGATGTTCTCTTACATATAAATAATACATACAGATTTATTCTTTATACGAAAAATAAAAACACAGCATTATGATGATAATATATTTAACGTTTTTGATCCATTAATTTGAGTTAATATTATTGTAACAAATAATACCTGCATCCTGTATGTAAATACAAATTACACTACACAATTAATATTATTGCGCGCGGATAAAGCAATAATAGACTTTCGGTCAACGGTGTAAGCGCTTCAACGCTCGCAATATTAATTGTGTCATGCCTATTAGTATTTTTGCTAATTTCAATGGACTTCAATTTTACATGGACAGATTTAGAAGGCGCGAGGCGCCACCAAGTTTGGATTCTGCTATAGTAATTTATGTTTAGAAGAATAGAACAACGTTATTCATATTCTTGCCTTTCCCGAAGTGTTTAATTTGGAAACAGTCAGTTCCTCTGCCCTCAGGAGTAACCGAGTAATTGTGGAAGGGTTACTTAAGTAAGGACTTTACGTTATCCATTAGCTTCCGGAATAAAGTCCGAGAGCTATCCATAATTAATAATTGGCTATTTGACTGACTGGTCAAATCAGCAACTTTTATTGAAACGTCAAAACGACCCGGTAGTATGAAAATAAATAGTATAATGTGACGTCACAATTTTCAGTGTTCCTTTATAAGGTTTTTGTTGAATAAAAAATCGTTAAAATTCCAAAAATAAACGATAGATATTTTCGTAAGCTTGATTTAGTGGTAGTGTAAAAATAATTTATTTTAACATTAGACAAATAGCCAATTAGTGAATTCTTGGATAAACAATGTAATTTTGTGGGAACACAACGCTTGCGCGATCTAAATGACGTCTAGCGCCATCTATCGAACTGTTTGTGAAGTGTGCGTAGAGCACGTTTTTTTTTAATTGGGAGTTTCGTGTGCCATATACCTACTTACAACAAAAAAAAATAGTTATTTGTTATGACTGTAAGGCTACAAAGTAGTTATTTGGCGCGAGAGCCTGTATTGATTCACGAGTTAGCGAAGTTTCTAAAATTAGAATCCTGAGCGTAACGGGGATTCAAGGCCTCGAGACCCAAATAACGTGCTTTATTTCTAATAGTAAGTAGATGGGACTTTATTTACCTTGATGCGTTATCCAACATTTGTATCTCGGTTGATCCCAGTGTAGGGCCCACGTGTTGGTAATTAGGGCGCTGCAAGCCGCATGACGTCGCCGCGCCCTTCAATGGCGATATAGTGCTGGCAATTAGACTCTTTACTCGTCACTTGCTTCATGGATTGTGTATGCGTTAAGCATTTTTTAAAACCAGGGCTATCTCGAAAACTCCGTATACATTAGGGAAAATAGACTTTTTATAAGTGCAGGTAAGTAATTTAAGCTTGTTCGTAACACCTTCGTCACCATTTTCTGAAAGAAGCCAAACCACAGGTTAGGAAAATAATATTACTGAAAGGAAGGAGCTTGCAAAATACTGATTAAGATTTTTATTACGCACCCATATCGTAAAACCTCTACAACGCTTTCAGAAACTGTAGGTTATAACTAGCTTTACGTCAGTCAGTGGTGTTGCTGTCGCGGTGTCAAACTTATCTGTGGTTGTAATGTAAAGTTCACATTACGTGTTCGATACTGTTATGGTTTTCGAATTTCGAATTTATTCGAATCACGATACAATTTGATTCGGCGACAATTTCTCATGTCACTCGAGACGAAGCATCAATCAAGATGAAATATCGACAGCATAATTACTTATATACTTTTCTTAATTATATTTTTTTATCATAGAGGATTTACAATATGAGTGTAAGATAAAGTATTGTACGTGAATCTGCCACTGTGACACTGTGACAGTACGTCGCACCATCAGTGAATATAACATTAAAAAAACATTTAACCTAATCCGCAGACTACAATACAATATTTAAGAAAATGACAAATATTGGCCTTGTAAAATCATACTTTAATATTATAAATGCGAAAGTAACTCTGGCTGTCTGTCTGTAATGCTTTCATGGCTAAACCACTGAACCGATTTCGATGAAATTTGGTATGGAGGTAGCCTGAGTTTTGGAAATGGACATAGGCTACTTTTTATTCCGGAAAATTGTACAGTTCCTGAGGGAGTAACGATAAAAGACTGCTACGCGGGAGGAGTCGCTGGCAAAAGCTAGTAATTAATCAATATCAGAGGACAACCTTACATACATTTTATTGACCTAGTGCTAAACTAAGCTAGCTTCGTAGGCAAGGTCCATTACCAACTAACTATATAGGCTAACCTCATCATTAAATGTATGCACCTGTCACGTGAAAATCTTAGGAGCGCGTTGGAGTTGAAACTAATTCCGAAGCAAATACCTAGCTAGCTAGACTAACACGAGCCGCGCTAAGTTCATGAATTAATGACTATAATTTTAAAGTATCAAAACTTATGCACCAATTCCTCAAAGTTGGTTTAACACGAAAACAGTATTAGTCTCGTTAAATCACGACCCGTTTTAGTAAATCCTAACTTCAGAGTTCGGGCTTTGCCGCCATTTTAGTACGCTAAAGTGAGTTCTTGGAGGTTTAATTCGATGTGTTGGGGCATAAAGTTTCAGTACAAACTAAACAACATTGTTAAATAAAATATATGCAAAGTTATGGAGTACCTAAGTATTGTAACAATGAAAGCGAATTTTAGTATACGTATTAAAACTATTAAAAGACATGTTTAACAAAACGCTAATTTTAAAATCTGCCTGCATGTATTTTTATTTATTTATTTATTTTTAACGCAACGCTAGGGCCACTCTAACGTTTGTTGAAATCGAGCCATCCATTCAGCGTCTAGAAAAGATCAAAGAACATAGGTGAAAATCATTACCCTCCATGGGCAGTCAGATAATAAAGAAGATGCCAAGAAAATTTTAATTTCTTTAATTGGTTGATTGGCAGTCAATATTAAATTCAAGAAAAAATAGAAACAGGGCCGTATTAATAAGCTGATCTCGTCTGAGATGCCCGTCACAAGATGCGTCAAAAATGACAGTTCTATGGATTGACGTTTACTATTGACGTGTCTTGAGACGGGGATCACAGTTGAGATGAGTTTATTAATACGGCCCTTGAGAGCTTGATTTTTCAACCGTCAAGTTTTTTGCTTTTTGTAATAACTAAGTCTGTCTGTCTGTATATCTGTCTGAACGCGATATACTCAAAAACTACTGAAAGGATTTTAAGGTTTAAGATACTTTTATTCTCATAAGATTTACAATCACTTACTGAGGGCCGTATTAATAAACTCATCTCAACTGTGATGCCCGTCTCAAGATACCTCAAAGTAGACGTCAATCCATAGAAAACTGTCATTTTTGACACATCTTGTGACGGTGATCACAGTTGAGATGAGTTTATTAATACGGCCCTGAGAAACGCAATCCTTAAAACAAAATTATCTCGGTGAGCGTAGTCGGACGTATTAACAATCATGCTAAAACAATAAAATAAAAAATATAAAGAGGGTAAGTATACATATTCTTTGCGTCTGCTCTCATGAAGCGTGACATCACATTCTCATTTATTTATCTATTTTACTACTAAGATTCAAGCATACGTTTTTATACGGTTTTCACCAATAGACGGAGTGATTCATGAGGAAACCTTCCTCATGGTGTATAATTAATTAAGGTTTAGGTGCGTACGTATATGTTCTGCTGCCCGTGCGAAACCGAGGCGGGAGGTATATGTACAAGTAGTATTAGTAGAGGTTTTGATGAATATTCTGGCATACCGCGCAAAGTGTACAAGCCGCGTGTGACGGTGACCTAATGTACCTGCCATTATAATAGGAGTGAGACCGCGGTGCGCCCTCTATATTTAACGAAGTCTGATAGCCGGGCTAGGTTAAGCGCAGGCACAAACTAATCATTAACATTTTTATTGCATTGAAATGTACAGTCAAGGTCATAAGCATGTGTACATTTAGTACCTTGTCTATTTAATGTCATGTTTTAACTGCCATATATTAATGTCACAGTGATTAAAGTGACAAGGTACTAAACGTGTACACATATTTATGACCTTGACTGTACGTTTTATTTAACTGTATAAAGTGATAGTATAATATTTCAGGTGTATCCGCATGTCAGTTGGCAGCAGTGAATGGGAAGCTGGAATTTTCGCGAGCGTCCGGTTCACCAGTGGCAATGGCGGCGAACGGTGAGACCGATAGAGCAATAAGAACGCGTCGAACGCGGCTTATGTAGGTTTACACAAAAGTATCAACAATCAATTTGTATCGATGACTCCGGACCGGATCGTCCATTCGTCCGGTTGTTTCTGAGCATGGCCCGGCCTGTGTGTGCCCACCCTTAAAGCAGGCTATAGAAGACCGTTGTGGATTTAATGATGAAGGCTTTTGGCACACGCTAAACACGGAGCGCGCTTTGTTCTTTGCTACCTCGTTAAATATTTTACAAGTGCTTGAGTCGTCACGTACGTAACGCACGTGCATGCAGATTTACTTTCAACTCGGTAAATACTATTAAAATTACTTATATGCGGCTTAATAAATATTAGCAGACTTTGATGTATGACATTGAGAAGTCCTACACAGATCAACTTTGATTATGATTTTAATTGACGGGGAAAAATATTACGGTCTTATTTCTCTAAATATATTACAATAATATTCGTGAGTCTTCTACAAGTTCAATAGGCCTTATTTTTGGGTAGAAAACTAATAAAGCGTTTGATTGTTACACCTTTAAAAAGTCAGGAAATGACGTATTTAACAAAGTGACTGAGTAAATTAACACCACATGAGTAGGGTAGACTGGGTTCAATTGAAATAATTTTACTTTAATAGCGTATAGTGAAATATCTAAGTATTATACTCATAGACTAAATATTTTTATCATATCAAGTATTGTAATCTGGGTTATAAATAAATTCTAATAAAATCTCAATCAACTACACCGTTGTTACCTAATGAAGAGGACCGGATAAATAGATTTAATTGACCCCATGGTAATTGAAACAATACGTGGATTAAATGTAAAACCGTTATCAACTACGTTACGTACGTTATCAACTAATCATGATCTCATCGAATACTGGTGTAGTATATAAAAATATACTACACCACAGTATTCGATGAGAGACGAGAGAGTTGATAACGTAATTATAAATATTCCTATAATTATTGCTGAAACAATGTTTTAGAGGTAGAGGTAGTTTTTATATGCATCGATAACAGATGGAAGTTGAACTTATAATTAACATTTCACATGCAATTAAATAAGAAAAAATATCAAAGTACAAGATTTAGTTAAGATAAACCGAAAATGAAAAGATCGTCAATTCTTACTTTTGGGTAGTGTGCACGTCCGCATTCCTCGCTGCCCCGCGCGCCCGGCGTAGTTACGAACGTCGTGTCGCGCGATTATAATGGTTTCCGAGAAATTTAAGTTGTTTCAATAATTACGTGTTTCAATCGTGCCCAGTCTACCCTACAATTAAACTGTTTGTGGAAGTTCTTTTTAAACGTACTGTAAAATATTGTTTAAAGCTTGCATTCCGATGCATCTTTTTGAGTCGAGTTGGTGTTGAGTCTTTATAGAGTGCTTATGCCACGAACTTTACGCGGAGCGCGACTAAATTATTACTAAACTTCTACACATCGTTAAAGTTAGATCTGAGTATAACTGAAGGAAATTTAGACATTTTCCTTTAAATATTACCGCTTAAAATTCGAATCTCTCTTGGGGTTTCTTGTCAAAGGTTACCTTTAATAGTTGACCGTTTCGAAATCGAATCAAAAGAAACATCAACCAAAAATATAATGAAATCACCGGCGAATATCAAAGGAGCAAAAACTCTATCTTTATAGTGCCTCATGGCCTCATTGAACAAAAAAGTCATTTTAAAAAAACTTCTTCTATACTAGCAAAGCCTAACTTACCTAGTTAACTGTGTTAACGCATTTGAAAAATCTTATTAAGAGAAACTTGGCGGAGTAAAATCTTGTTTGTCATTAAATATCCGGCGTGAAACTTTTTATACGAAATTAGCAGAGCTGCAGTTATCCAATTAGTCGTAATAAGGAAAAGTTGCAGGGCAGGGCTTGGAGAGACGCAAAGTGCCGCGGAGTGCCACGGAGAGACCAGGAGAGGCGCAGAGCAAACGTTTCTGGATGATTAGGTGAATTACGTTTACATGTAGTGCCGTGACGAGAGTGCGTCAGTATTGTTTCGTATCATTTGCTGTGTCGGCTTTACCACTATATCTTAAGGGCCTGGAAACGACTTTGCGCGACCGGCTGAGCGGCAGGCAAATTTTCTAATACATTACGTGTCACGTCAATTAACCGTGAGGTGAGCGTTTCGACCGTGCAATGTAGATAAAATTCGTTCGACGTCGCCGCTCAAAGTCTTATTATGAACCGCTTTTTATGTACCTTGTACTACCCCATTAGTAAAATCAAGCCTTGGGATAGATGGTCGGTAGTAGGATTGTAGCATGAAGACGCGGTCAGTCTGGTTGGTAATGACTCTGCCTCCTAAACTAGCGGTCATGCATCGGTATGATTCCCGCTTTGGGCAAATATTTGTGAGGGATATGTTCCTAAGTTTCCTATAAAATACTATACTATGAATACAAAGAAAACATCCAATTCTTAGAAACAAATACTCGCGTTTCTTACACAAATTATTTGTATGCTATCGTTAATTTGCGGAAATAACGACACATCTCGAACCTCAGAAATTCTGTACGAAAGTTAAACTTTATTTTATATTAGAGTTTAATGGCAGTTAACTTATTTTAGGGAATCAGCGAAATTATCTTGTACCTACGACAACTACAATGGAGTAAAGACTGGGGAGCCAGATGTCGGCGGGGCCAGGGCGGGCCCCGAACCGGCGGACCCAGCACGACCGCACGCAGCCGACACCAGATTATCTCTTTTTCATCTCTCTGGCATTTCGTTACCCTTAATGAAATCCAGTCAAAGGAATGAAAGAATTTAATTTAAGACGAATCAGAAAATATTCAGCTGCTGCTCGCTAGTTATAAATCATTTGAATGCTAATAAATTCGACTAGCCCCCGAGCCCCAGGTGGAAACGGAATTTCTTTCGGCTCCATCTTTGTTTTCAAGGAAAATTGAATAATTTTCTTCTCTTTATTATAAAATTCTTTCATAAAGCCACCGGTGGCTTTGGGGATTCGCTTTAATATCATAATGGGATATTATTTTTCATGTGGTTCAACTTGAGACAAAGAAATGTGTGGCTTTTTTTATGTAATCCTGTGTTTTAATCTTTACCTATTTTATGTGGTAGTAAATAAGGTATTGACTGGCGGTAAAACCTCTCTCTGTAAAGCGTACCGGAAATAAATTTCGATTTAACGTTAAAGCTAAGCCCATTTTAATGTATGGCGATCAAAGGCGAACGAATACGGCACTTTTCAATGGTGTGTTGTGTTGAATGAAATCTGTTATTTAGTGCCCGCGCTCCCGGGATTTGATTTACGATTTTTTACTTTTGTTTTAGTGCGTGTATGTTTCGTCGTTAATATTTTATGATAGAAAATTTAAATGCATGAACAATTATGAGTACGCTCGGTGCAGTGGGGAAGAATTAAGACGGATCTCGCTTGCACCCGGGCGCGCGATGCAGGCTCCGCTCAGTAGCTCGATGGACCTCGATCCCGCCGGTCCGCTACGCCGTAGCGTTCGCTCCTACGCCGTAGCCGCTACGAACATTACGACTTTGGACTTGGTGTTGAAGTTTGACTCAGTGCACACGTGATCAATTTTGGTGTTAAAGGATTTTTGGTTCACATCGTAGTTTTTTTCAATTGGATTATATATTTTTTAAAGGTAAGATTTTTTTATAAGTAGTCTTAAATAAGTAATTAGTACACTTATTTTTATTATTTATCATTAGGTCTGTTTTTAATTATGTTTAAGTAAGAGCTAAACTATGCAGATATCATAAAAATATATAAACAAATGAAACTTAACTGTTAATTTAGAAAAAGGAGGTAGCTCTAATGGAAATAATTACTATATTAATTTGTGTTATTTCGGGCTAATCTCAAAAGCAACTGTACGGATTTTAATACGGTTTTCACCAATAAAAAGAGAGATCAATCTAACCTAACCTTTCTATATTATATAGAAAGGATAGGCTATAATTTATTAGTTTAGTGCTATCCGTGCGAAGCCGGGGCGGGTCGCTAGTAAATGGATATATTAAAAAGGTCAAACTCAATTTAATTTTAGTTTAATTTTTCATATTTTCTACCCTAAGTACCGTGGTTTAAGATCGCCTACTTCTAAAGTCGGATGTCAGTTCAAGACTAAATCTACTCTTGAACTATACGAACTCGTCGAGAAGAATAAATTTGGATAATCCACGAAAATATCACGGACTGCCTGACAGGAGTCCCTAAGTTCGTGAATGTTTTATATTTGCTCGCCTACAAAATATATGACGTAGAAATAATGGAAAGACTGTTCAGTGCCAAATGATTGAGAAAGCGACCGAGCTGGGACTTTGATCACGAATGCAATTTCGTCGACAATGCAATAATTCGAGTTTGACCAGATGCGCCCAGTTGCAGCAGCAGGTATCTAAACATAAATAGATAAGAGAAACGATCGAATAAGGTTAAGAAGTTACGATTAAGTACAGGTCCAATAGAAAATAGCAGCGCACCATTGTTTTAAAACTGTAAGAATTAAATATCCGCATAAACTAGTCAACCGCACTACATGATATGTCGTTAAAAGTTATTGAAGATTCAGTTATATAAATCTCCGGCCAATCCTTTATGAAAGCGTCCAATTCGTCCTTTTTTATATCGAAATTAAATTAACGATTTTTTTTATAATACTATTTATAAATAATTTCAGTCTTGGAGCATAAATATTAACTTTCCATGATCTGAAGAAAGAACCTCAATTTAATCCTGATCGCCTGTGAATGGCATCACTCTACATATAAAGCCCCCCCGCGTATGAAATCGGCGGGTCGCTCCCCGAGCCCTCTCTGCAATTACAATGAAATGATAACCATCCAGAACTAGTCCGTGGAGGCAAAGAAGACGTTATTCTCAGGAAATGGTAAAAGATGAAGAGGCCGTATTAATCTACACACATACCCCCTTACTAATAAACGTTGAGTAACGGCTGAGTAGTTATACAATGCTTCGTCCTTATCTGTCATTGTGACATTTGAATTCGACAGATAAGGACAAAGCATTGTATAACTACTCAGCCGTTACTCAACGTTTATTAGTAAGGGGGTTATTATCTACGAGTATGTGTAAATAAGAAAAGTACGTCGTGTAACGAGTTAGAAACGCTTTGTTTGCTCTCAAATTTATACCTACTAAGTATTCTTTCACATTTATAATATTAGTATATTATAAATGTGAAAGTAAGTAGTGATGTTTGGATGTTTGTGTTTTAATCAAGTCTAATTAGCTGAAAAGATTAAGATGGAATTTCGCACATAGGTAGTCCGTTTTTTGGATTGAGTCATAGACAACATTTATTTATTATTTGTTTATATTTTGACCGTTTTTTAATAGGTAAAAAAGAGACTTGTACACGAATATTCGCTGAATCCCACAGATGTGTCCGCAGCGTAATACAAAATAATTATGGTTTTGTTTTTTTTTTATATATTATTTGGTCAGGTTAGGTTGGTTAACAAACATGTCAGCGCCAAACTGGAGGAAGCAGTATCATGGGGGTTGGTGGACAATACAGTGTCATGTCGAACCTTTCGCTTACTACGTTTTCGTGTTTACTTACGTTTTATTTATTTTCTGTAATTTTAAATCATCCTATACTTTAGTCTGTCCCCAGTTGCAATTAAACGGAAACTGACCTGAAGAGGCACAGGTTATTTTTTTCTCAGAGGCCCATTAATCAAAAAATGATAATTTTATTGGGTAGGTATTGTTTCGTAGAAAATTAATAGCTCGATTTTCTTTTGCCCGAACACGATACTTCGATTCTCAGTAACGCGAATTTTTACTTCTTCGAATTTTCGTTTCTCCGAATTTCATTACTTCGATTATTACATTTCCGATTTTTAATTGAAAATATGTTCAAATCTACGAAGTTTTAATATCCCGAATGCACTTTTCACAGAATAGGTTTTCCCCGATTGTTCAGTTAAACGATTGTTTAATTTCCCGAATTAGTTTCATTTCTGTACGCGGTTTCACACAAAGTCGGAATATAAAGATTTTATGATTTCTTATTTATGTTTCGGGCTGTTGTGGTCACAGTTCTAACCTAACCTAACCTAACCCAACCTAGTGAGGGGGGTATTGGTTTTTTTTATGGCGGGGGGCTTCGCCCCCCGAGCCCCCATTGTGGGGGGCTTCGCCCCCCACACCCCCCTCCGCCTAGCTATCCCACTCCGCCTTCCTAAAGTGTGTCTAACATTCGAAGTCGAAACCCATTCGAAAAGTATTAATTAGGATTTCCAACTATCAGAATCAACCGTTTTCGGTGAAACGTTTTCGAGAAACAGAAAATTTTGCCTATTAATATTCGATGTATTGAAAAAGCAGCAAGTGAAATTAGGAGAACTGTGGTTTCGGACAACAGATGACTTCGAGTAAATGAAATTACAAAGCAATGAAATTCTAACTATCGTGATTCGAACAACTGAAAATTCTGACAAACGTGGTCGGAGAACCGAAATTCGAGGTATTGACTTTCTACGAAACGATAGGCACCCAATTTTATTATTAAAATAGTTTCATTATTTTAAGCAGCATGTGCTGTAACCCTATTGTGTTCGATCGACGCGCGTATGAACAAAAAGACGCGTGAGAATGTCTCCTCGACTGCGAATTAGTTGTTTAGTATGCGTTTTGCGACACCACGTTTTGGGTCACATAGTACACAAGCTAACATAACGTTCATTAGTTTAAACAATACTTTGCGTTGTTCAACAATAATTTGCGCGTTTTTCAACTTAGTTTTAGTTTAACAGAACTCTCTCTCTCTCTCTCTCTCTCTTCAGTATCATTAGTGATTAAACAATATTGTAAGCATTACACAAATAAATTTTTGAAATATAATTTTCTTCGGAGCAATAAATTAATGTATATGTAATTGTGAAATAAATAAGTAAATAATATTAATGACGAAACATGACAACTAGAAAATTTTAGTACCAAATATGGACAAGGGGGCACTGTTCAAATTGCCCTACTTATTTTTCTCGACGATGACACGCTAACTTTGCTTACTTGATAGAAGGAAAAGTTCGTGCTAGAGGTACTGGTAGTCACCTCGCCTCCCCCCACGTCTGGCGCCCGCAAGACGGTCGCGCACGCATTTCACGCATAATCCAGCCTATATACGTCCCACTGCTGGGCACAGGCCTCCACTCACAATGAGAGGGTTTGTGCTATAGTTCCCACGCGGGCCCAGTGCGGATTGGGAACTTCGCACACACAGTCAAATTGCTTTGCAAGTGTGTGCAGGTTTCCTCACGATGTTTTCCTTCACCGAAAAGCACATGGTAAATTTACAAATTATATTTCGCACATAAATTTCGAAAAACTTAGAGGTGCGAGCCCGGGTTCGAACCCACGACCCTCTGCTTAAGAGTCGACAGGTCAAACCATTAGGCTACCACGGCTATTAAACTATCTATCCGATTTGTTTTAACTCTGTCCTTTTCTTTCAAATAACACAGAAAAGAAAATAAATAAATAAATATCAGAGGATAATCGCACACAAATTGCCCTAGTCCCAAGCTAAGCTCTAGGCTTGTACTATGGGTACCAGGCAACGATATACATACTTATATAGAGAAATACATACTTACATTTATAGAAAACATCCATGACTCACGAACAAATACTCGCGCTCATCACACAAATATTTGCCCATACCGGGATTCGAAACCGGGACCAGGGCAGGGTAGGTAGGGTTTTTATTATTCTGCATTTCTAATCAAAATCCATCAGTGTTACAACATAAAACGTATCGAACCGTCGTCGATTGAAAGCCGCTAAATGGATGTCACTAATGAGCACTGGCCGCAATCGACGTTAAACCACTTTACATTTAAGTATATTTCAATTATGAAAAAAGCCTGTTTTCCTGTGAAAGAATTATAAGAATTAAAAGCCAGTTACTGGTGTATTAATACCGTGTATTTTCGTAATAAATAATGTCTTAAACAGAATATTATATAATATATATATACGTCTGGCATAAAACTTTGTATGGTGATCAGTGCGTTGTACTCGTGCTGCGAAACACGAAAATACTGGTTTGCCCGCGACTTTGTTGGTGCATGGAGGATTACCTGGGTACTTACTAAATTATAAAAATAAAAGAAAATCCACCTCAAATATGGTCCAATGTACGATAATTTACAATACGAGTACGTAAGTATGTAGTCAGTTTAGATATGAGCGCCGATGGGGGGAAGGTCGGCGGCGTGACCTCCAAAGGATTTTTTTAACGTTGCCAGTATAAAAAATAAAATAATCACGTAGTTTATCGATAAAAATACTTTTTTTATATAGGGTGACTGGTAACTCGACCTAAGTATTCCTTGAAAGGGGTTATTATAGGGCTTCTTTGCAATGTTTTTAGCCCCCAGTCAACCAGGGGTCGAAATTCGGTAGTTTTAGAGTTATTCCAGTTTTTAGTTTTTTACATTATAATTATGTCCCTGACTTACTGTGTGAATGTGGGTGTGCGCGTGTGTTTATGTGTGTGTGTTTTATATACTATGTAAAAAACTGAATACTCGTATAACTCGAAAACTACTGAATTTCGACCCCTGGTTGACTGGGCGAAATATATTGCAAATAAGCTCTAGTATAACCTCTTTCAAGGAATAGGTCGAATTACAGTCACCCTGTATATAGTCTTTTTCCTTTGCATTTCTTAAACATGTTTCACAAAACACTTGATCGTTGAGAACTGTTCTTTTTTCCATCTACATTTACAATTACGTATCCAAAATAGTTCCAGTAGTAACTGCTTTGATTTCACACGGGAGAGCGTACATACCTAGTCACTGTAATTTTTTCTATTTTGGTTTTATAAACGTCCACATTTTCAAGAACCAACTACGCAGCCATTTTTCGTAGCTGACGACAGTGACGACTGACTGCGTAACGCGTCCTACGGCAACAACGAGCACGCTCATACAGTCAGTATTAGTCAAGTGACCGATTCAATTATCTCTCTCGCTCACTCGGCGCGCCGTTACTTTTTCGCGGCGGCGGCGGCGCGGCGAAATCAGCGGCGGCGGCGGCGCGCCGGCGCGGCGCTCATATCTAAGTCAGTTAGATACGGATTACTCATTCAATTCTTTATTTATCTGATTATCATAGAAACCGTTCTTATACGTCTTGTATTTCCAACAATGGCTAGTAGTATTTTTAGTTACAATCTTATGCCCTTACTAATAAACGTTGAGTAACCGCTGAGTAGTTATGTTATACCATGCTTTGTCCTTATCTGTCATTGTGACATTTGAATTCGACAGATAAGGACAAAGCATGGTATAAATACTCAGCGGTTACTCAATGTTTATTAGTAAGAGCATTACAATATAAGTACAATACAATAAATATTATAAACAAAGTTGAGTTAAACGTGAACTTCAAAGTTACTTTTATTAATTCTGTCCTTTGGGTATTCGTTTTGGAGAGTTAATGTAAAGCTTTTAAAAGTTTAGTGACGTTCAGTGCCATGTAGCTACGCAGTATCTTGTCCGCTTCGAATAGAACTCGGGGAGAATGGCTGTGAATGTGTTATCAGTTGATATGTGTGGGACCTTTCATTTTTTGAGGCTCGAAGTTTAAAATGTAATATTATGCTGATGTTTTTACTCGTAATGAGGCTATCCATCGGTTATAACCAGCTAAGCTGTACCTTTTTAAACATAATAAATAACCAGTTGGTTTTTTGTAGAATACTTGTAACTACACTGAAAAAACAAAGCTGGTAGTCACAACAGCGAGGTATTTTGTGATTCAACTTACATCTTAGTTGCTTGTATCTAAAGTCTTGTGCAGCTCAAATTGAATCAAGACTCTTATTTACTAGAGTCACAATCTTGTTAGAAGTAATCAAACATTTTTTTCAGTGAACGCTTCTTTTATGATAAACAATAAAAAAATCTACGAAGTCACGGTGTGCCTATTCAATCATGTTTGTACAGGCAGTATTTTCAAAACGGTTTTTTTTAAGAATAGTTTTCGTCGTACGACGACGACGGATGCATCTTTGTTTTAAATTAAATTAATTTATTTCGGATAACACAAGATACATATTTGGTTTATACAATAAATAACAATTTATACAAAAAACAAATGATTTGCCAAGGTAATAAAACGAATTAGCTCAAAAATACCTTTTTGGCTTCACTTCAGTTACATAAAGAAAGGCGGATAATCTACTCAGCTACCGTAAACCAAAAAACAGTTTAAGTAAGGTTAAACAAAAACGTTACCAGTAATTTAATAAAGGTTGTTATGTAGAATATCGAAGGTAACTTTTCTATAACAGCTACGTTTCCTTTTGTTGACAGGGCGTCGAATTCAGCCGACGTGTCTAACATGTCTAAAGTTGCGCGGGAAACGTCACGATACTCCAAGTTACGTAAACTTGTAATAAAATAAAGTTATCCGACGATGTGCCGCCTCGCACATGGTGCACGGGGCGAAAGAAGTTACGGATGCATAAATGCAATTATTTGTTGCTGATACGTTCAGGGTGTCTACTTACCTACTGAATTTAGTTCTGTGTTTATTTGTGTGCTACGGACTTTTACTTTACTACGGAAAAGCCGTGGTAGCCTAATGGTTTGACTTGCCGACTCTTAAGCAAAGGGTCGTGGGTTCAAGCCCGGGCTCGCACCTCTAAGTTTTTCGGGATTTATGTGCGAAATATAATTTGTAAATTTACCATGTGCTTTTCGATGAAGGAAAACTTCGTGAGGAAACCTACACACACCTGCAAAGCAATTTGACGGTGTGTGCGAAGTTCCCAATCCGCACTGGGCCCGAGTGGGAACTATAGCACAAACCCCTCTCATTGTGAGAGGAGGCCTGTGCCCAGCAGTGGGACTTATATAGGCTGGATTATTATATATATACGGACTTTTATTGTAATACATTACACCTGGATGATTACGTCGTTTTGATGAGTATGTCTTTAAGTCTTTGTAGAGTGGCTTAAGAATCTACGTAATACATAGTATGTCTTAGATTTATACGTTTATAACCATCACGTTACTAAGTAAGTATAAGTCTTATACTCACTTATTGACACTACACTAGCGAGTAAAATAGCGGGCCATTTTGAAAACAATTTCATTACAACGTCCGACCGCGTTATGTTTGCTAATGAGTATATTATAAAATATTACATGCCAATATTGGACTTAAACATTATTAATTAGGACACGAAGTTCTGGTTAACACCGTTAGATAACATTAAATTAATATTTGTAGGTAACATTAAATTATTAAAACAATAAAACTATTCACAAGTTAAAAGTAGGATTAATTGATTGGCATTCCGACTGACTATATAGAAAGGATGACATTGGTAGGATATAATTTGCAGAGGTTGCACTAAGGAAGGAGTTTACATTAACTATATAAGTAGATATTCTGCCCTAATGGAAATGAAAAGGGGGCGATTTTCTATAAATTTGTCCTTAATAGACGGATAAATTGTTCTTAGTTTTTTCTAAAAGGTATTCTTTAGTAATTAATAAGTATATCGCCATTTTACCGTTACTTGTTTTTTAATGCAACTTTTTAACGCCGTATCATCAATTCCCGTTACCTGTTTACACCTCCCCTTTTGTTCCTTAACGCGTAAGCAAATAGCAAATAACTCTCCTGCACAACCCATAGTACCGGAGAGAAGCTCTAAATATCCCTATCTTCCACTGAATCGCCGTAATTCTTTTAACATCGTTGATTACAACGACAACGAAGTACTTTTAATCGGTATGTGTACATCTTGAATTATAGTTAGTGTTAGTTACGATTATTTACGATCACTAAACTTTAATATCGTGTCAAACTATCATCCCTCGTGTCACTATCACCAAATATTAACTTGTCCATTTGGTCCTAATAAATCCTATAGGTACCTACAGGTAATTGAAGATTTTAAATGGTAAATAATATTGCGTGAAAGCCTTCGGTAGGCAATTTGATGGTGGCTAAAGAAAATAAATGTAATATATGAATGTTAACGTTGTTCTCTATTTTATTTTCATTAGTTATTTTCGCGAAGATAGGTTGAAGTGTGAACGAGGGGGTGATAAATAAAGTGTCAAGGGGTGACGCATCGGGCCCGGGGCGGGGTCGGCGGCGCCTGCCATTGCTCTGCCATTGACATCTGACAACATGTGGCCTCTGCTACGAAGTGATTTGATAAAACTTATTAATGAAAGCTACTGTTTAATAAACTTGTTCGTATAAACGAATATTCAAAAATAATTCAAAGTTCTGTACATATATTAGACGTAATGCAAACACAGGTTTAATGAAACGATTTGTTATTAAGTTGAGTTGCTGAACCTTTATATGGGCAAATATATTTATTTACTATAGTATAACACAGCAAAACTTTACATGTCTATACATATAGAGACAGATGTTTATGGTGAAACTAGTGTAGATATTTTAAACTAAGGAATACTTAAAATACATCTCACTCAATAATCAAGTAACTCACAACGGATATGATGAAGCATGCTAGCGGAGGTTAATTACTGGTTGAATTAAATTGTAAGTTGTAGTAAATAAAATAATATCTGCAACGGTAAAGCGAAGTGAGCAGGTACTAATAGGTTGTTCGTGGACTGTTCGCGAGCGCCTTTGGAATGGACGCAAATGTGGGATTGGTTGTGTATGAGAGCTGTCACTTTAAATAAAGTGCTGTTGGGCTGATGGGAATACGGAAACAAAATTATTTTTGAAGTTAGAATAGCAGGTTTAGGATTTCTTCGCAAATGAACGATCTTTAAATGATAATAATAATAAGAATAATAATAATAAATAAATATCAGGGGACAATCTCACACAAATTGACCTAGTCCCAAACTAAGCTCAAGGCTTGTACTATGGGTACTAGACAACGATAATTTGTCAGTCTTTGATGTTACATGCTAATATATATCTATTAAACCAATAATTTAATGATTATATGTACTTAAGAACCTCACTTTTTATTTTACTCATTACAAAAAAAAAAAAACTATCTAGACCTTATTAAGAACATCGGTCATGGGAATATTTTCTATCATATAATTGTGCGATAAAAAGCAAGCAACGTCACTCCCCGCACTCATGTCTATGTGCACCTTTGAAGAGCTTCGTTTTAACGCGAAAGGAAGACGAACAAATAAATAAACATTTAAAATGGTCTTATAAATGAGTAGTAGGGTTTGGATAATATTTTTAATAAAATGTCTACTTTGTCTGAAAATTCTCTATACTACTCTGTTTTAAACCATAATAATCATTATCCTATTGTTTATAGGTAGCCGTATCTTAAAAAAACAATGTAGTTTCGAAAGCCATCTTGGGTATGAACAAAATGAAATAAAGGGCCTGAAGGCAAACGGATATAATGTTTAGAGAATACGATGTAGGTATACATTGCTATAACTTTTTTATACTTTCAATAGACTTAAATGTATTTTTGATTAGGCTCTATGCACACAATGTCTGCCAAAATGTTAAGCATCTTAGAATCTTGTTATTATGTTTAGTTTGAAGTTCATTATGTCGAGCAATTAAAGTGCTCAACGTTTACTTTGGAGAACTGTACAAATAAATACTCGTTACATAGCTAAACAACGTAGCCACACCGTGATGGCATCCGTACGTGAACGATCTGCCAAGTGGCAGGAAAAGTTTAGAATACGAACCATACGTTGTACGATCGGAGCACCTGTTCAGGATGTGTTAACTCCTTCACACAACTTTCAAATGCAGCAGGCTGGGCCCGAGGGGCGGCGCGAGTGTTGAGCGGAAGAACATGCAAGATTATTATTCAAAGTTGACTCCTTCTACGAATACCACCTTCTACGAATACCAGGTTGATGAACTTTTTGGGTACCCATCGTAAGATTTGCAACATTGCCTATAAATGTTGAGTAAATGCCTATAAATATTGAAGGGTTTCGAGCCTAACAGGCTTACACACGATATTACATTTTTGGGAACCAAGCCAAGATGCACTACGCTAACTTAACGATCTTCGAAAGCTGACAAAACCCATAGAATTGACATAAGCGGCTGACGCGACAGAAATTACGTCAATCCTATACATTTTCCTTGATCTTGAAAAACGCTACCGTAGTGCTTCTTGGCCAGGTTCTCTGATGTTAAATACTGCCATGTACCTAGTGTAACGAATTCAGTAAATCGCTAGGTCTTCCTGTTCACGACGGCGTTAGAGCGAAGCATGCGGTAGTGCAGCAATTAGTTAGACAGCTTGCCAAACAACGCCCCTACTTGGGCCTTGGGGGCTTGGGTGCCTGGGTGTTTCCCTGCATCGCGCTTGCCACAACGCACGGATCCAGGTGGCTCAGGTGCTAAGGTACTTGTAACTTACCGTAATGGAAACTTAACGCTAACTTTGTTGGTTTTGCGTTAATACGATACACTTCTAAAGTAGGTATACGAGTATTCGTTTAGATGCAAGATTGTTATTGCCTAAAGTTGGAGTCAATAGAAATGGCCAAATATGTCTACAAATTAGTACCGTTTGACACAATATAACCTCAAAATTTCATCAAGCGTGTTTTTATTTATTAAAACTTATAATTAATGCATAGTTAGTCCGAATTATTGGTGTAGATATCATAAAGCTGTATCTGTCCAAACTAATTTAAATGTGTGTTTATTATAAACAACAACAACCCTAAAATATTTCTAAAAGTGGTTTGACTTAGGACAAATGATAATTATTGAAAAATTAATATATTAAAATGACACCGTAAAAAACCAATGCTCTTTTTACAAGCTTTTATTTAACTTGCCTTGTTAGTATCGGTCAAACCATGCAACTGAATTTTGACCCACTTTCAAATTCAAATCAATCGTTGTTCAATTGAGCTGAAATTTGGTATACTTACGTAACCTTGGTCACGATGCAGTGATATAGTACCATGAAGCTGGTCTGATGATGTAGTCAGAAGGTAGCCATAGGAACTTCGCTATGAAACAAGATAGCCCCACCGAGTTTGTGCTCGTTGGATTTGTCTTGATAAGCAGATTTTGACTGTGCAAAAAAGTACCTACAGTCGCCAAGAAAATCTTGTCCCAACAATGTTTTTTTTTAACGGAAACTTATTCAAGGACAGCTTAGCAGTAAGCATAAAACAAAGAATAAAGACTGCGATGTTAATACATGTCATATTTTTTTCTATTTATATTGGGATCACTTGAATGACAATCTAAGATCGAACATAATGTAAATTACTTACCTATTCTATGCATGTCTCAGCCACACATTAATCTTCTTATGTTTAGTCGCAAGAAAAAAACGACAACATTCTACCCTTTATGATGACTACGTAAATACTTATTTTGAAAGATTTTTAACTTAACTAGTTCACAAAGAAGTATCCTTGGTATAATGTAGCAGACAAAATAAATGTGCATTCTCGTAATACTGAATAAATATTTTATTAAAAAAAATCTACATAATAAAACGCTCACTCTCTTAATTTACCTATTTTATTTTATTTTTTGTTTATTAAGAAACAAACGGTCTTTTACATTTAGAGTAACGGTAAGATTAGAAATACAATTTGACCTACACTACTACCAAACATGATGTACTAATTCGTATACTTACTAATATACTCTACTACTAACTAAATATGATGTAGTAATTCGTATACTTACCTACTACAAAAAACAAGCGAAAACAAACAGAATGTAAATCTAAATTCAAATCGTATTTCTTTAAATCAGCTAAAAAGGGGAAGTTCAGACATAATTTCGGGGAGGGGGAATAGATTAGCGTTGGGGGCAGACGACGGGCATTTATTGAAAGGGGGCAGCGCGTGGTGCCATTAGTCGTCCCGTTCCTGAAAAAGTGTCGCTTGCCCTGAAACATAGCGCCGTTCCCATTCAATTTACGAATGGCGAATGTATTTTATTCGGAGCCAATCGATCTCGAGACAACAAAACGCAACGTGAATGGAGTGTCTCGCGAGGCGATAAATCCTACACGTCCACAATACGTTTAATGAAAAGATCTTTTTACTTTTATTGCCATTGAAAACAGTTCGCTTTTCTTTGGTGGCGTTACGTTAGATATTGAGTTGTTTGTAGGTTATTTTGTAGGGAGGTTTTGTGTTAAAGATTATGTTGCTTTGTAATAACTATAGTGAGCATTGAATTGTTTGAGTTTATTTATATTACGAACTTCTTAACATGAAAGCAGTTTCAAGAATTTTCACTATACGTAAAGGCTATTTTTCGATATTGTCTCGAAGGTATTGTGGCAGATCGAGGGAATGCTTAGGGAAAAAGAAACTAAAAAGAAATAAAGATATAAAGCTTTTAAAATAGGCAGTTGAACATTATGTAAATCTAGTCCCGAACGCAAATCACTTGAATATCATTGTTTTTGTAGCGCTTTTTTATATCTTAACTAAACGTGACGAAGACAGCAGCCTTATAAGAAGGTAAACGTATTTTTTTTTGTTTCAGCCTCTCATTGTCACTTGAGCTCAGGAGAATGGATCTAGACACACGTAGCTCGTAGGTAATTGAAAATGCCCAAGAATTAATATTGGAAAGGTGATATCGAAGATGAAGAGGAATCGCTGGGGGCGGCACGGCCACGTGGTGGTGTGCGTCGTGTGATCGACGCGCACGCATACATGCACACCATGGCTTCCACATTAGTTGCTGTTGTGCTGTGGCTTGGCGGAAGTAAGTTCAATTAATTTATATTTAATTTGTGTTTACCGACGCGGTCACGTTGGTTGAATCCTGAGTGGAAATTAATGTTAGTTTATTTCAATTATGGATTGAATCTGTGGTTACACTTTTGACGAGGCTGTGATCGCGGTTCGGTTCCCAGTTGTGCCAGTGACTATTACATATATTTATCATTAACCGTATTTAATTGAAAAAGTGTGTTTGTTAGTTTGTTTGTATGTATGTATGTATGTAAACTCTATTGCACAAATAATAGATTTACAATTAATATTAATAAAATAAAATGTACAAAGGCGAGCTTATCCCTATAAGGGATCTCTTCCAGCTAACCGTTTGTCTGTACGAAAAAAAATTATGACAATAACAATTACATAATTACATATTTTATCCCGGAAAAAATCCTAGGTAAGTCTCGGATAAACTGTCAACTATTGTTAACCTAACTAATGTGATTTTGTGGGTGTCATACATTTCTTATGCCAGCCTAACTAAGTTTAATTATCAAGTACAATTTTATGAGGATAAAGTGTTTACTAAGATAATTATCTTACTGTGTCGGTGGTTGTGTCTATTAGCAAATACATACTTTATTATTTCTTCTTGTGACCGCGGGAATAGCGACAAAACTCTTCATTGTATGGCTTTTTGATATTATTCAGCATGTTTGTCGTGTTCGGCACCAAAGCCATCTGTCAGAGTGTCAGCCACAGGCTTCGCTGAGCAACGACCAGGCGTTAGCAGTTTAGATTAGTTAAAAATATGGGAATATATTTTTGTATCGTTAAGCTTTCGTGCTTCACATACCTATATTTTTAAGTGCTAAAATCCGTTTATACTTTTTCAGTCGCGATTCGAACCTGCCGTAAACTTAGACTAAGTCGCTACAATGACGTTTCAAAAGAGTTTATTATTATGTAAACCTACTTGAATAAAGATTATTCTGATTCTGATTCTTTTATGAATTAAAAAATCGGAGTTCGAAACTTTTTTTTTAAATTAAATAGTCAGTAATAAATACATAGGTATTGCTTAATATCCACCACACCATGGCTCTATAAATATATAAAATTAACATTGATAAAACATTTAATAAAATAATTTGATTGATTGATTTATTCTTTATTGGTAAAGTAATTTTTTACACGTCATATTTTATACTAATATTTAGAATACCATTATGGTTCATACGCCTTATTAATATTCAAATATATCCATTCTTTAACTATTATTTTTTATAACTATTATTTAAGTATATTGATTACATTTTTATTGCTTAAGTAGGTATATTATTGTTGTTATACTTATTAAATCCAGTTTCGAAATTAAAATTATGTGTTCCAGTTTTTAAGTTATTTAGGTACTTATTTATAATTGAGCCAGTGACTTGTACCGATCAAAGAATTCGTGGACACTACAGGGTGTCCCGCAATAAAGTGAACAAACGAATAAGGTTGAAACTACATGTGATTTAATCACGGAAAAAATTAAAAACAAATTTTTTTTTTTTTTTTAATTTCGCATAGAGTTCACAATAATTATTATTGTAACATGACACCCTGTATAGCAAGCCATGTTGAGCAGCGTTGATTTTAGTTCAGTTTCGAATATTGTATAGTTGTATTCCCAGTTCCCACGATGGGCAAGGACTTATTTGGACTTTGCTAGGCGACGCGGGGGGACACTGTAGCTTCTGGGAGTAAGTGGGAAGACGGTCGAGAATGCGAACCTACACGCTTCGAGTACGTACACGCTCGGCAACGTTAGGATGTTCAACTGCCTTAATAAGTCTTTAGCAGGGTGGTCTTTTTTAAGTTATCCTCAGAGAGGCTGTTGGTTAATCTGGATAAGGCAATGACCTCGTTCGCGTGAGAAACAGTGTTTAATAAAATGTTGAATATATCATTTAGATTTTTTCTAAATTGGAGCTGCGGAACTGCAGTTGGTTTTTTCGACATAAGAGCTTGCTATTAGCTGTAAACCATTTGGAAATATTCTGCATTGTTCGCGTGAGTTTTGTTTCCAAGTTATTCAAATTATCAGCAGATACTATTTACCATGTGTCGTCATCGAACATGACGTATCCTGAGTCGTCAGAGGTGGAGCTAATGTCGTTCACAAGGATTAGAAACAGGTTATTGCCTGTCACCGATCCCTGCGGAACAGCACTGTTCTCCATTTCTTCCAGTTTAGACTGGGTATGGACATAAGTGCCTTGTCTACGACCTGGAAGGATTTTATTGTATTGGAAAAGGAGTCGTTCACGCCATATCGCGATTTCTTAGTGAAAAGCAGTGCGTGGTCTACCATCTCGAAAGCCCGCAACTGGTCGCAGAATATGGCTGCAACGCGTCGGCCGCCCCCGAGGTGCGTGACGCGCGCCACCACATCGCGTGCCGCGTCCGCGGTTGACTGCCGGCTGGTATGCATATTGTTGCGGGTTTAGTAGTTTATTGTTAGTGAAATATTCCATCGACTTAACACTTAAGTAAATAACTTAATAACCCCTTTGCTGGGCTTCTCCGCTGTAGGGTAAGAATGACTTATTAAAATATCTCTCTCTCCCTCTTAATTTAAGAGCTCTGCTCTTGTCGATGGAGCAATTTCCATTCCTCTCTCCTCTCTGTCAGCTCCTTGACCTCTTTATACGACACGACCTGCACCTTCTCCTTAATTTGGTCCATGTAGCTTCTTCTTGGTCTTCTTCTCCCTCTCCTGCCTTCAATCTTTCCCTCTATAATGTTTTTGATAAGCTTCGTGCCGTAATAAATGGCCAATCATCCCTCCTCTTCTGTTCTCTATAATCTCCATTATCCTTCTTTTCTCCTTTACCCTAGCCAACACTTCTTGATTCGATACCATTTCCGTCCAACAGATTCCTTCCATCCTTCTCCAGCACTACATCTCAAATGCTTCCAGCTTCTCTCTGTCCCTCTGTTATCCATGCCTCGCTTCCATATAGTGCTATACTCCATATGTATGATTTCATAAAACGTTTTCGTGTTCTTTGTGATATTTTCGACTTTGTGATTTTAAAATATAACTACCTCTTTTTACAGCGCAGATGTAATATATAGCATTTTTATTAAGATCGGACCTTTCGTCTCTTAAGATGGAATAAATGTACAAGGGTGATGAATTATTAAAATCACTCCGGATACAATCGAGTTTTCGAATCCAATCCCTTAAGTAAAGCTGATTATCGGAATTCCCCGAAGAACCCGCAGTTCTCGCAAAATTCTGTAAAGTGCCAATCTCTCTCGGCCAGGAGCGGGAGTTATTGGTGCGGAACACGCAGGGTCATTCATTCATTTATTATACATGGTCGGCCTGGTACTGCGCGACCCTTACTTGCAGTCTGTTGCATTGGGAGGCTCTGTTACTATCTATTTTAGCCTATCTTGCTTCTATATCCTTATAATATTGATGACAAAATGATGAGCTGACAGCGATATGAGCTAAATCAAAGTAGAATAAAGGCCCTTTTCTATTTCCTTTGTTTACACGTTCGAGATGTTCACACATACGAGTACTCTAAAACATTTAAAAAAATCCGGTCAAGTCCGAGTCGGACACGCGCACCGAGGGTTCCGCGAAAACTTGTAGGTATGCATAATAAATAGTTCATAAATCACGGGAATCGAGTTTCGAAGATTTTTCCCTCTTTTTCCGAGTTTTCCCTTGGAGCTGTGAAAAAATCAAACCTAAGTCAACGCAATCAAAAAATACGGCGGTTTATGCCGCATATTCAAGGGAATCTCGAGGGAATTAAAACCCATAGGGTACTTTCCCGTTGACTTTGAATCATTAAATTTGACAAGAAGCAATGTCTTATAGCAAAAATAAAGGAAAAAATACGAAAACCGTTAATTTGTAGTTACATCACATAAAAAATGTCCAGTATAAGCTGACACCCACTAAGTACGAGAGTGCATACTTAATGCGTGTCAGTTTAAACATGTTTTGTGAGGAGACCGGTTGTTATTGACGATTGCCTCAAAGCTCGGGAGGCCGCTAAATTCTGCAATATCTACGTTTTCGGACTGCTTCATCGGACCATCCTTATGGGATCGCAGTATCGAAATGGACGACTGAGCTAGCTTCGATAAAATATACTCGTAGTGTACGCGTAGGCAGAGGGTTCTGTTATTCTGTAATGTGTTGTTTCAAACATACATTTCAAATTAATTCATCTCTATTTGACCGTGACGCCATTTTCCTCTTGGAGCAGACCCTTGCAAGTTCTGAACTCCTAGAGAATAAGGCGAATGAATACCCTCATCTGAATGACTGATGATGATTTAACATTATTGTATTACTTATTCATTTGGATTATTAACTACAGATGTGTAAAAAGTTACGACGTACGCAAGCTCTTCCAACTAGGTTATTTTTCTCCATACAACTATAAATACTCGTATTCCGTATAGTACGCATTTGCGAATATCCATGATTAGTAGTGAGCCAGCAACTCTTTAGAAAAACTTTCTGTGAATTATGTCCCCTGACATTTATAGCCAACTAAGAAAAATGTGTTTGGAAATTAAGTAACCAGATTATGGAAGAGGTTTTGTTGATGAGACGGGAACTGCGGACCATAAACCTATTTCGGGAACAATTTATTGCGAAAAGGGTTGGATAGAAACGTATGGACCGTCAAGTCGGAGTTCAAAACTAATGTATTAACTAAGTAGGCCATAAAAAGCTCCGCCAGTGGACACAAGGCTAAGTTAGTTAATGTACGACTGCACTTTGCAGTAATTAAAGTGAATTCTGAGCTTTAACTAAATAAGTGGTTTGCTTGTATAGTCACCGGCTTTGGTGGGAATCATTTCAGAATGCCGAGCACAGAGCGCCAACCCAACACATTTACGAAGGCAACTCAATTACGGGTCCCCAATTTGCAAATATACGGCGAGTTTCTAATTTCAACGCTACCTTACATCGCATCACTAATTAATTTCTGATGAAAGATATTGAGAATTTATTAAGTATTTCATTATTACGTTGGGGAATATAGATTCTGAGGTTCGATTGAAAATATTCCTTTCTTAAAACTTTGACAGTGTTTAATATTATTCCGTTAATTGAGATTGATGCGGGTTCCCTAAATTAATGATTATTAACTCTACTTGATTTGAAAGTGGGAAGTAGGTACTATTATTTATATTTGTGTTCGAGATTTTAATCATTCAGGTAGTCTAAATACTCCTTTTACTTAATAAATCAATGTTTGTGTAAATTCAAGAAGAATTCTCACAAAGTTAAAAAACAACTGGATGGAAAGGTTGAAATAAAGTCAAACTTGTCAAATAAAACTAAAGCATTGACGGCCAAAATATTTAGAAAGATACCCGCTTTCAGAGGATCCAGAAACGGTACGTTTGCCCATAAACATATTGAAATCAAACAGCGCATTTATTTTGTTTGCACATAAAATAGCGATGAAATGAACGCTCGTCACATCAAACTGGCTCTCGATCTGAAATATGGGATATCATGTGGTCGGAGCAGTAAATTGAATTTGGTTACAGTGTAATGAGTTCATGTCGACGGGATTGAGTATTGGTTGATCTTCAATGCGATCACGTAGCGCTGGATTTATGTATTCCGACCACCTTTGGTACCTCCAGATGAAGGCCAGGATTTGATTACTTACGTGAAATTCCGCTCGTCGGACCGCTAACGGATCAACACAAAGTTCCACCTTATTTACAATAATGTTTTCTGTTCGAAAGGTAAAAACAAGGTTCGCTGCGAATTTATATGTGCCAGGAGCGGTACGTGCTCTCAGACCTTTCTTATTTGGGTTACTGGGTAGGTACA
Organism: Tortrix viridana; assembly: GCA_963241965.1. NCBI lineage: Eukaryota > Metazoa > Arthropoda > Insecta > Lepidoptera > Tortricidae > Tortrix > Tortrix viridana. The sequence continues at coordinate 6,552,806 of OY725175.1, read as the reverse complement.
GCGAACACCTAATACTTTATACTGGTGTATACATTTTGTACTCAGAGCACTTCGGCCGAATCACGTGCATACGACTCGTAAATAAAGATACTGTGTAAGAAGATAAATCCCTTTCAGCTTACTAATTCTTTATTTTCCGGATATTTTTTCTAGTTTTGATTTCTACGAGGTAAATACGTTTGCCGTTTGTACGATCATTTGCAGTGTCTGTCCGGATTGCCACATAAATTTTACATACTAATCTGCTGCCAAGTAGCCACGTTGGCGGTGTGTTGTTTACCGGTGTGGTGGCCGGTGAAACAATTACATCTTAGCCCTCAGAAATGGCATCACTAAAGTCTTGAGATAGCAAATGTACCTCAGACCCTAATGCCTAATGGTGGCCTGTGTGGTAATTGTCTTCTCAGTGCCAGAATATTTATGTAATTGTAACACCTTAACATAAGTCAAAATGTAATAATAAAGATTTTATTATTATTATTATAAGGTCCTAAGTAGGTAAATAAATACAAGGGTGCCTCTAAACGCATTAAGCAAGCTGGAAAGATTTAAATCTATGTCGGCTTCCCATGCCATTCATATCCCTGACATCAAAACTTTTGCTGACGTTTATGTTTCACTTCCCAAATGCGGAGCGTTTAGCAAAGTTTAGGGTCCGCGGCGTGACGAGCATGCGGAGCGACCGCGCGAGATGACGTGCGCCATGTTCCGACGTTATTAGCGTTTCAATTAAGATAAGATAAGATAAGATAAGATATTTATTTATAAAAAATTCCCGGTTAATTGATATTTTACACAAATTAACACTAGATGATGGCTCCTTAGAGCGATTTTTTAACCTTTGCCCCTGAAATGTATGGTGGTGTGGGAAAAAAAACAGTTAAACAAAACTCTTATTGTAGTATTGTTTTGTGTTTCTGTTTAAAACATTAATGAGGGCGTCGTATTTTTCTATTTGAAGTCTTAAAGAACCATTATTTAAAAATGCATTGCTGACAGTGAATTAGTTACGAGTACGTAAGTATATTGTGTGGTTGATATTGTGTGGATGACCTGGTGAGAGTGAGGGAAATCCTAAGGGAAACATTCCACCTTAGTCCTCAGGGTTAACCATGTTTTTGCAGTCTTGTGATTTCAAGTCAATGGTCCTCAGAACCCTCCTCTTACCATCAGATAGCTCATCTCCATGCCGTAAATAAGGTTCAGTCAAAAATTTCATTTTTAGGACAAGCTTTTCTTGCCGACTGTACTTTTTTTTGCACAGTCATCATCTGCTTATCAAAACAGATCCAACGAGCCCAAACACAACAGCTCTATCTTGTTTTGTTGCGAACTTAATATGGCCACTTTCCGACTGATCACCAGATCAGCTCCATGGTACAATATTATTGGATTGTCACCAAAGTTAAATTTCAGCTCAATCGGACACCGCGAAGTTCTAATTCAGCTTGCCAAATTTGACCTGAAATTTGAACAAACTAACAAACTTGCAAGTGAAATAAAAGCCTGTAAAAGGTCTACGTTCAGCAGACGTGTTTTTGCGGACGTAATTGCGATATCGGGTGACTGATATTGTTATTTTTCCCTAGGTGTCCTATGTCTGCGCGACATCCAATTGAGTGTCCCGGAGGCGATCGGCCTGGGTGCCAGCACGTCACTGGGCTGCCGCTGGACCCTGGATCCTGGGGAACAGCTGTACACCGTCAAGTGGTACCACGGTGCGCAAGAGTTCTTCCGCTTCGTACCCAAGGAGCTACCCAATACGAGGGTGTTCTCGCAGACTGGGATCAGCGTTGATGTGAGTATGGAATTGTGACGTTCCTTTGATTCTAATGGGTAGGCTTTCCTTAGTAAATGTGCAGAGTTTTAAAACTAGGCCCTCAAGTAAAGTATTGTTTTTACTAAAATGTACTTTTTTGTAATAAATTGATTATAAACCTGACTTGGCTACAGAAAAATGAAAATGTTTGCGATAACGTTTTTGCATAACTCCAAAAAATTACATTACTCTGCTGATTGGTTCACTCTGAAAAGCGCAACCAATTCAATATGTTAATGACTATCTGCTATGACGAGTAGTGTTTGAGGACTGTTAATGTTTTTTATCATATTTTCAATCTTTATAAGGTCTTGCTTGTTAAATTCAAATGTTATTTAAATAAATACATATTTTAATAAAATAAAAAAAGAAACATTAAATAATTGGAATACCGTATAAACGCACTTTCGCGAAAGTAAATAAAACCAGTTACAAGTAACAAGGAGGCACTAGTATTTCTCCAAAAAACGATCAGTTTTTTGCCTCTTAGAACTAGTACTATGAATTGACCCCGATAGAGCAAACAAAAATGGAGTGTTAGAAGTCCTGGAAACAAACAGATTTATTTACAGATTATATCTTTTGATAGTTAATTTATAACAAAACTAAGCAGTGGCTTGCGCAATGAATAATACACACTGATACATATAAATACTGAAAAAAACATGTGTATTGACCATGTTGTATTAGTAACTTGGGACGCCATATTTTGTCAAGAACGTAGGTTCACCTACAAAATATGAAAATCCAAGCATCCATAAATAAAATGCAGCAAAGTGTTTCGCTAAGTGACTGTGAAAATGCCGTACTTACCATTTGGCGATAAACAACATCATAACCGTGATTATATATGGGTCAATGGCTTTGCGACATCTTGCTAGTTCGTTAAACTGCCGGCGGCGAGTGCGCTGGAAAAAATCACTTAAGAATCTCGTGGAGCAGTGGGCACGTTAAACCTTTAGCTGCTGGCACGCTGCCACAGCTGAGATATAACATTGTGCCAAAATAATACATTAAAAACCCTTTCAGAAAGTAGCGAATACTTTAACTTTGCATCGGAATGGCAGCGGGGCATGGAGCAATAAACATACGAGCGATCCTCGCTCACGTGACGGGGTTCTTACATGCATCGATTGGCTCGGAACGGTTCACTTGCATATTGAGATGCACGACGCCGGTTGCCCTCGTAGTCTGTAGTCGGATAGATAGTTCTATTTACAGAGGCGTCCTTGTAGAGACTCTATCACCGCGTCCCCTGCTCGCTCGCAGCAAGCTGGAAGCATACATACACGTCTTAAAGACGTAATGTGACGCAGTCCTTGAAAATCAGGTCAGAGATCTTGAACGTGGGACGGGCATGATTTAGTTCGGCGGTTGCTCAAAGTGGACCGACTTTCGCAAGATGGATCGAAGCTTTTAACTCTATTCGACTACCAGCTGCGTACACTAAAGTGCACACGGCCCGTTATGGGGTACCCGCTGGCTCGTGTTACAGTGTGAATTACGTGGCCTGTATTCGTACCGACGACATACGACGGCTAACTAAGCTAGTAGTAATTCTAATTACACTTAATTTGATAAAGGTAAACCAGCATTTCTTATGCTGTTTTTGTTAGTACATTTTAAACAAATTAATATTTTAACATTAGCATCCCAATATATTTATGAAAATATTATGTATGTTATTAAGAACCTAGACTCTTTCGTTAAAAATTCTGATATACATAATATAAATACTAGGAATAAAAATAAAATTGCCATAAAAAAGTTTCGTGTCCGTAAAGTTAAATCGTTTGTAGGTCAATGCATTCATTTTATAATAAATTACCCGACGTAGTTTTAGAGTTACCCCTTCCAGCACTTAAAAATTACTTGAAAAAGTCGTTGATGTCAAAGGCGTACTATAGGGTCGAGGACTATCTAACGGAGAAAAATGCTTGGCCTAAACCAGAAAATTAACAAATTTTTAATGTTCAATAGCTTACCTATTACTCGTACATACCTCATAAAAATCATGTAAACGCTGTATCTTGTCTAGGGGACACGGTTTATGTAGGAAGACATGTAAAACTGTTTTGTGTGATATACATATATAAATTTTCTCGTAGTCATTCTGACATGTTTTCCTTCAAAACTACGCAGATATTTAATATTATTTTTACACTTTTATATAATGCTAGAATAAGTAGTCACATTGTTATATTTTTATTAAAAAAATGACTAACTGTTGAGTTTCTTGCGGCGCTTCTTCTCAGCAGTGGTCACCTCTTGGGAAGCGCTGGTAGCTTTTGACGTGTAAAAGTGCCCGTGCGGCCTACTTACTGAATAAATATATTTTATCTTTTTTTTATCTTATCATTTTAGTTTAAATTGGAACGGAACCCTCTATTTTACTGTGTCCGTTCAACTTACCTTATTTTAAAGTGAGACGAGCCATAAAATAGCTTTGCGGTAGCACCAACATGTCCGTGACACACTGGGTGTTCCGGTACTGAACTTATAGATTGAAAATGGAGACTTATAGACATTCAAGAATTGGCAGCAGCAAGCAAAAATAAAGTAGTTACTTGTGCAAAAGTATTTCAATATGTTTGATACGTAATTTAGTGAGGTAATTACAGCTGTGATTGGCGATTACGCTTCATTGACAGTAATTAATCCTACAATTTACACGTCATTGATGATTAATCCTACTGACAGTATTGACACTCATCATTAACATATAAAGTGGCACATTTTATTATATAATTAATGTGGACAGTTCTGGCAATCCTTAATAAAAAAAACGCATTCCGACTGAATCGGTTCTATATAATTTGACCTCAGTGTAACCAATTTGAAGTGCAGCCCATCTAATGAATTCCAAATCTTACTTAATTGAATCCTTTATTGGCGTTTGCCGACTTGGCGAATAGTTTGCCGAAGCATTTTCCCGAGTCTCCGGTATTAGTTAGGCAGTATTTAAACTATTTAAAAGCTAATCACTCCCGCTAGACCTGACTTGGATTTTACTCGGAGTTGCTCGTATCGGCGAATGCCTTGCAGTCGAGGACAAGCTTAATCAACGCTTATAAATTCATATTTCATTAATAGTAGATGTTTAATAAATACTATGCAGGCTTCTTTTTCTTCTTTAACACGAGTAATATTCGCATAATCATTAATCATGTCAAATTTATAAAACAATTAATAATAAATAAATATCAGGGAACAATCTCACACAAATTGATCTAGTCCCCAAAATAAGCTCTAGGCTTGTACTATGGATACTAGACAACGATAAACATACTTAAATAGAGAAATATGTACTTAAATACATAGAAAACATCCAGACTCAGGAACAAAATTTGTTCCTGAGTCTGGATGACTCATTCTCATCACACAAATATTTGCCCATACCGGTATTCGAACCCAGGACCGCTAGCTTCGTATAGGCAGGGTCACTACCAACTAGGCTAACCGCGTCGTCAAATTCATTAGGCTGTCACGTTTTAAATGCTATTTGTCGATACATTTTGGCATCTGTTTAAACTTTAACCAGCTGAAATGGTTGTAAAAAGTTTTGTAGTAAATATCCTGGAGGCAGTTAAGATTTGGTGCTAGAGAACAATGGAACGGATAAGCTGGACAGAAAGAGTGAATTATCAAAATGACCTTAACCTATTGGCTTATTGCCTAACGCACTGGCGATCGCGATCGCTTTCATATTTGACAGTTGAAGTCAAATCTGCCTACAAAATGAAAGCAATTGTGTCACTTTCAAGTCGATCGCGATCGCGAGAGCGTTAGGCAATAAGCCCTCTGGTCAATTAAGAAGGAAAAATACAAGAGATTATAGATATTAGGAGAGGTAATGACAAGAGTCTAGAAATAAGACGCCTAGGAAATACGTATACCTAGAACCTAGAAACTGTTTTGAGAAGTGTTTTATGTAAATTGTAATAATATAACATAATATTTGCTCTGAATTCGGTGCGGCAAGTATCAACTGAATTACAACTAAAGCTTATTGTGCGACGAAAATACAAGATGGATGGGTGCAATGCGGCCTCTCCAACAACAATAGAGGTATTAACAATAACAAATACAGAAATTATTAGGGTAACATGTGCAAACGTATCAGAGCTAATGATTGTATTGTTTTGTGATTGTTTAATATATTTATTCCTATTGAGAGGCCGCATTCTACTATTTGTTATCAATATAATCAACCCAATGGTTGCTTAAATATGAGGAAAATGGGAATTAGTGCCCCGCGGCTCGGTGAGACCAGGATGTAGCGTGCGCCATCTTTAGTAATTATACCCTAACTTTTCCTTTCAGTATTTTGACAGAGTTCCATTCCATTTATTGCAAACGGATTATAAAATTAATCTAAATTAGAAATCAAGATGTTAATACTACAGTAACAAGTTATTTTTTATATTGAATACTTACCAAATTTTGTCGGTTCTACTTAAGAAGTCTACACACTAATTAGATATTGCAAAGAACACATTGGATTGAAGCGTGAAAAAAATATTTTGAATTACGAGAAGAGATACAAGATGTTTTTGTTTCTTTTCTTCCTTTCAATAAGATGCAAAAGATACGTGACGTATATAAATTTTTCTTTAATTTTTTCTACCTTCAATCCAAATCCTGTTTGCGCTGCAAATTCTATAATCTCTTGTTAACATTTAAGCTTCTTGGTTCTACTGTCAAGTCTTTCAACTTGCTACAACATTGACAATCGACATTGACAGTTAATTTATCATCCTCACAAACCTTTGAAACAATTGCTTTATGAAGCTCATCGCAATGGTTTTTGTCATTTTAAATTATCTCATGGTTGTTTTATATTATTTAATTTATATAATTAATTAATAGTTCAATTCATTAATAGTTTAATTAATTAACAATAAAAAAAATTAAAAAAAAAGTATTAAGTAGTAAGTATTTATTTATGTATATTTTGTTATTGTTTTCATTTATTAATATTTTTAGTTGCACCGCCTGCCAGTTTTTGATGTTTATTTTTAATCTCTTCTTTGTAAGGTTGTCTGGAAGAGATCGCTATTTAGCGATAAGACCGCCTGTTGACTCACTATGTAACACTTCTCTTTCTTGTTGTATTTCTTGTTCTTGCTGTATGTGGTGTTCAATAAAGAGTTATTGTATTGTATGGTAACTTTGGACTCCCAAAATGCGTCGGCAGACCTTAGCGCCGAACGAATTTAAAACTGACTGAATTTTAAATTGTACCTTACAGTGTAGGTATTTTAAAACTTATTCTTGTCGTAGGTGTTTCACTCGGGCGCCCACCAGGTGGTGTTGCGAGGCGCAGCGCGAGCGCTCAGCGGCCGCTATCGCTGCGAGGTCTCTGCCGACGCGCCGTACTTCCATACCGTCTATAAGAGCTCCTACATGCGAGTTGTCGGTAAGTAATAACGATAATATTTGTAGCTATGGAAAGATTAAAATTATTTTTTTTGGCATTTTATATTTGCAAACGTCATAGCAGTTTTTCAAAGTAATCCTTTCCTCGTATTTAAATTATGTATTGAACAATCAACCATTTAATTGGTATAAAATTTTCGGCCCGGTCAATATTATCACATCAAATAGCTGTGGCGATTGTAATTAGAATCATTTCATCGGGTAAATTTAGGCTTTTGACTATAAATTGCATCCTCTTTTGAATGTTAAATTACGTTTAAATGCTGTTTAAATTCAGTAAAGGTTCTAAATGAGGCGAATGTGGATCGAATAACGCTAAATGCAACTCGCGTGATTACAACCGCGGTGCGTTATGGCCGCTCCAATATTGCACACTCTCGCCAAAAGCTCCTAGTTACTTTACTAAATTCGCAAGCAAAATTTTGGTAACTAGCATTATATTGCAATACAATGGTGAACATCAAACACTACTCGTTACAAGCCATTAATGAGCATTAATAAAATTATACATATGAATCACGCTTTATTATAACAGCTGTTAGGCCGGCCTAGGGTAGAAACTAAATACAGAATAGAATCAGTTAACAAGTTGATCTGTGGAAAGTATTGGAATAGATAACGAACTCGGTAGGTAGCTAACTTACATCTGCCATTAGATTAACAGTCTGATTTCGCCGGCAGGAAATTAAATTCGCAACAGTAAGCTGTCTACGTCGATAGTTTCTGTTATCGGTTCACTGTTCACTATTAAACTGGGCATTAGTATCTAAGTAACAATCGTAAGTATAAATAATAGGAACGATCCCACCGCGGCCCCGTGCAATCCTAAATCGTAAATCAGAACTATTGTTGGGCAATAAATGTGGGGAATCGAACACAAGGGATGTTTGATTAAGGTTTATCTTGGTTAATTTACGGTTATTGTGGAGGCCTGGATGTGCGAGGTGCGTGAGTGTGACGGCCGGCGTCCTCTGACGCGACGTTATTACCCATTTGTCACACAACTACTCGCAGTACAACGCGTACGCCGTGCTGAATAATTAAGTTTGGGCGAGCCTCAGTTCAACGTATTTCTCTTGACGCGCTACTAATTGCAATATAACTTTAAATTAGGGCGATCCAGGGTTACGTAACATTTGTGAACGGTTTGAGGCGTTGTGATGTTAGTACAATAGCACACAGTATACACTTTGCCTTCTAACATACTTAGGTCTTTTTTTGTTACTTTTGGTTACACAGGTGATAGGGACCTTAGTCCTTAAAAATAATATTTGAGTGGAACGTAGATACCTTGCCGATTTAAAGGTCAAATCGTATGATGGTGAATTGGTGCGGACGCATCTTCATACAAAGTTACGTTTTTGTATTACAAAATGCGATTCGATGCTGATAGATGCGACTTCACCCCTTTTCTCTTTATTTTTACTTAGGTACTTTTGCCAATAATTTCCCGTTGAATTCGGTTTCTTCGGGAAAGGTCCAAATCTTTGAATATTTTTCGCATAATAACGAAAAATCTCAAAATCCACCGCGTAAGTAGGTACATTCTAGACTCAAGAATTGTATAAGCGACGCCTAACTTTACATCCAATCATAATTTGGCGTTAAAACATCTCCGCAAATAAAACAACAATGTTTGCTTTATAAAGTAAGGAGGCTTTTGGTACAATCTTGACGGATTAAATAAACACTAAAATACACCCACGACGGCAAAATTAAATGAGGTGCTGGGCAACTCCCTGCGTTCCCATTAAGTAGAATTGGCAAAAAGCGACAGAACAGGAATGTAAACACTTAAAACTTTGCTCGGCGCCGAGTTCCGCCGCTCCGGCGTAATAGAGGGCGCTGCTGGCAAACAAAAGCATGCCGAGTTTTAGTTCGGCCCGCCATTTTCTCTGTTCGGCGTTTAAACCGCGTTCTGCAAAATTCTGCGGTAAACTAAAATGGAACGAGCGCGTATGAAAGATGAATATGCAACGTCGACACCGCCATCGCGCACTGAACCGCGTGTGGACGCAACTCGCGTAATTTATTGCGATCAGTATTTTTCTTCTTTTGGTGCCCTAAAATTTTGTTTACTCGATCCAGCTCACCGGATAGACGACCGTTTCTATTCCACTTGCATGCCGGACTCGTAATTTAATTAGGCTTTAGTAGTTCCGTAAAGATTAAAGCTCACAAAGGCGGGTTGCGGCTTCACCGCCGCTGTAGCCATTGTATGCGAGTAACTTCGTTATTTGTGTGCCAAACTTGCACTGGGCAACGCTTAGCCATCCAGGTCTAATCCTTTAAACTGGCTCATAAATAATAAAGGCGGATTGATTTTTATTGTTGTATATGCAACAGGAAGAAATAAATTAGGCATGGTAGGGTACGTATCTTTTTGTGTTTAAATCACTACATAGTATAAAACAAAGTCGTTTCCCGCCGTCTGACCCTCTGTACCTATGTACGCTTAGATGTTCACCATCAGTTAGATAATTTTTCACGGAAAGTTTATGTAGGTATATAATAGTAGGTACCCGGAGCGAAGCGAGAGCGGGTCGCTAGTATTAGGTAAACAATGATTGAATATTATGTATTCCTGTATTGTTTTATATATTAGAACATGATATCTCAATCAAATATGCTTGGTAACTATATGAACCTCTCAAGATATTTGTGTGCTTTGTGACAGAGCTGCCGGCGTCTGGGCCGGAGGTGCGGGCGCAGAAGAGCTGGTACTCCGCGGGGGACATGCTGCGAGCCAACTGCACCGTGCCGGCTGCGGAGCCGCCCGCGAACATCACGTGGCTTCTCAATGGCATTGAGGTGATTGCGATAATATCCTGGCTTTCGTAACCAAGGCTGCCAGGAAGTACGCTGCCCGGCAGAATTCAAATATTTTGTCAGTTGGCTTGTTACTTTTTACCCTTCAGCTACCTCTCTGCAAGCTAAATTACTTCAAGCTTTCATTTGCATACAGTCAAGGGCATTAATATCTATACAGCCATCGCGTCAAATATACGTATACATGGACCTTATTGCCAGTGGCATAAAGGCGTATAAATATTTTTGAGATCTTGGGAACGTATATATATTTATGCCCTTGACTGTACATGTGTATGTGGATGGGTGTGTGAGTAATAATATAGTATACCTAGTTATCATAATGCGTTTCGTCAATATTTGAACTCTACAATACAATACACAATTCTGCACATTTATTTTTGACGTGCATGGTAGAAAAAGCAACGACAGTGCAACCGCATAGCGAGCATCTTATCTATACCTAACTATCATAGTAACATAAAATCTATTAATTGCGCTATTAGGCACATACATACTTTTATGTCCACGTTAAGGCCAAATACATTATTTTCTTCCTCAGGTATTGGAAAGATTTGTTTACGCATTGGTGTAGATACATGATAACGCATGTGAAGGTCTTGCAATTTTGTTAAGTTATGCGTGTTAGGCGTCAAGGAGGGGTCTACAGGATGTCCCAATATATATAGAACGTCACAGTGACACCGGAAATTGCCCAGCCTAAGACGTACCAAACCAGCCTAACATGACCTCAGTAAAAATTGCACGGTTATCAAGATGTTGCCAATTTCAAGTATTTTTAATTTTTTACCTGTTTTGACATTGTAAGTGTTTTTTATCTTTTTTTTATTACATTTACTTGGATAGCTCTCCAATTTTTTCATTTTTTTTACGCTGTCACGAATAGTTCATTTAGGTAGGTAACAGGAGCATTATTTTGTCAATAACTAATGTAAAATGTGGAAAAATACTGGATTAACCTTGACTTAAATTATCAGCAAAACATAAACTTCGATCTCGAACACCTGCCGTGATTTTTTTACTCTCTAATTAATTGTGCAGTATTTCATATTATGTCCCATGAATTACTATCTTAGGCAGCGTTACACTCATACAATTCTGCCTTTAAACACGGCCACGGTATTTATGAATGAAATTACTCTTGATAGTTATTCCTTGTCGTGGCAGTGCAATTTCCGGGTCTATATTGTCTTCCATAAAGTTTTAGTTCCGTTTTTAAGATTCCATAACGTTTTTAGTAATAAACATTGTTAGTCATAATATTGATTGTCATAATATTTGAGGGTATAATTTGTATTTCCGATTTTTCCTGGTCATATTTGTCGAAAGTCATAAAAACTTTATTCATAACTTTTTAAATCATAATGTATTACACCTCATAATGTTAAAGGTAATAATATTGCTTGACATAGTGATTATAAGGTCCAAACTTGTTTATCATAATAGTAACATACATTAAAATGTAAGTTTTGCCTACTATATGTAAGTATTAGTTAAAAAAAAATTGTCCGGTTCTGGCGCTTCGCCGGCCGCTGCCGCGGCACGCTCTCTTCGCTCGCTCGGCTCGCGCGCTGTAGGGTCGCAGTTCTACCTAACACTCCTCCTCGCTTCGCTCGTCGTCGTACCTAACGGAGACCTTCCTTGTGTCTGATGTCTACATCATATTCATAATATCAATTTGAAATTAAAAAAGAAAGAACATTTGGAGTCATAAAAATTACATAATAACATGTACTGAGGCAATGAAACGGTATGAATAATAATAATTAGTAGTTTTAAATATATGTTTCAAAATATTTCTGTTTAATCATCAATATGCCTCGAAATGTTATAGATGTAACTTTTATGACTTATGATAATTATAATCCTTAACATTATGGACTATTCACTTTAGCATTATTAAGCGTTATGCTTTACAATTTTTATGACTATCGATAGTTATGAGCATAAATAGTATGACAATCAATTTCTGACTTTCAAAATTCGATATAACAACTTTATGGGTGACAAAGGAATCCCGTAATTTCCACATCGTTTGTATAAACGATGTGGATGATGTCCTGTGTATATAGGACACTATGTTTTACGAGTCATTTGTTTTTTTGCGAGACGGGACTCGTGCGTTTGTGTGATCGGTGGCTAAAGCCAAAGACGGTAATACCTTCTTAGTGCATGACTACGCGTGGAATGGTGTTGTAACTAATTAGAACTTCAATAACGTTAACCCGTAAAAAATTATGAATATTTGTTCCGAATATTCATAATTTTTTTATAACCCATTTTATTTTATAATAAATTTCTTAACGTAAATTTGCTTAAATGTTAAAACTCGAAATAATTGTCTTCAATCGAAAATTTACGTTCGGAATTAGATAAATAATCCTTCCGAATAAGGTTACAATATTAAAAAAAATATTTTTTTGATTAAATAATTGGGCGTGACACAAGTATGTAGGTATGTTTGAATGCAAAATAATTGCTAAAAGTTCAATTATAAATATACTTAAGACATTATAAATAGACTTAAATAATAAGTACAGTCGAGTTCATAAATATGTGTACATTTCAGTACCTTATCTCTTTAATGTCATGTTTAACTGCCATATATGAATTGACACAGCGATTAAAGTTAGGTATAGTAACCGTGAACACATATTTATGAACTCGACTGCACCAGTGTATTTGATGACAACCCAGGGTCACAAAAAACCTGCCTACTAAAACACTCTTCATTATCGGTTTAAATTATCATTAAGAGACCTAATAAAACATTATATTGTAGGTGAAAGGCCTCGACATCCCTCCGCACGACCCGTACGCGCCGCGGAGGCACCCCGCGATAACGGACGCGTCGCTAGAGGATGCAAATAGAATTATATTCAGTCCGTGGGATGCAATCTCCGGGTACGAGGAGCCAGTCACCGATAACGTAATAGACATTCCCGGGAACATCGCAGGCATGCTGGGCATTCCACATACTGATAGCAACGGGAAAAACAAAGAGGCGAGCTCCCGCCCCGCGCGGGCCGAGCCGATACCCAACAAATTGAACATCTCTATTGAAGAAGAGAAATCTAATAAGTCGAGCTCGTTCAGCCAACTCGTTATGAGAGTACAGCCTGCACATTTCTATAAGGTAACGTAATTTAGTGCTTTACGAGCTCAGAAAGAGTTCCTGTCGTATAATTACACCACAACGTCTTTATGAAATTATATGATTACGTTCATACCGCACGTTAATTTTATTTATTTAACACAAACTTTTTTTTTAGCTTTTTCCATCACATTTCTTCATGATGCCTTATCAAATATACGTGATTTTTTTGCATGGAATGAAGTAGAGTACTACGAGATGATTTTACAAAAATCTACTTGGAGTTCAAGCGGTGCCCAAAAATACGATGAGCGAATGTAGACTATGGGCACTAATGCCCGGTTTCTATATTCAAACCGTTAAAATTTGACATTTCCCACATACAACATGTGTCAAATTTAAATTTTGAGCAACCTTATCTATCCGCGGTTTGAATATAGAAACCGGACATAAGTAGATGTTGTACGTTTTCCTACCCACACTAGTAATTAACAAACGCGTTATACAAGATCATCGCTGTTCCAAAAGCAAAATACATTTTGTGGCGGCACTACAATTGTGTTTTCCACTAAAAGTAAAAAGTTGCGTTCTGTTGGCGGGCGTTAATAGACACCCGTGGTCGTGACGCCCAACAACCGTGTTGCCTTTACGCCAAAAATGCATTTAACGCTAACCACAAAGAACTTGATATAGAGTGAAAATATATTTAAAATGTTATAAGCACGATGCTAGACTGGAATTATTTTACTTTAAAGTTAACTAACGTCTTTTAATTAGTGGTTTACATTATTAAAACATAGGCAAATATTTATGGTAATAACTCCCCAAAGAAATGCGAAATGTAGTTAGCTTTCGCGTTTTTATATAATAAAATAAATAATCCAGCCTACATGCGACCCACTGCTGGGCACAGGCCTCCACTCACAATGAGAGCTTTCGCGTTTTTATGCTAGCAATTAAATAGTATAACGCTAGCTAAACACTGCCACATATTTATTAACATATTATACCTACATATAACAGTTCCGTTCTAACATATAAACGGTTTTTACTGACTGGACGACGAGAGAGAGACTGTAGAAACATCATTTAATTTTACCTACTTATATTTATTTATTTTGTAATTACTTTAAATCACACACGCTTAATTTCTACTTCACCATAACTCCACGATTGTACTAATAACCTGCATATGGGCTTTAATTTAGATACTCTACTATTTCCAATCCAAGAAGAATGAATTTAGCCTTTTGCCTTGCGGTATAACGTAACTAGATTCGGGAGACTCGCACACTTCGTACTTAGGGCCCCTTCCCACTTAGCATCTTTAGAGCTTCGCGGGGCCGCCGACGCTCGAAAGACGCTGTGGAAAGGGGCCCTTAGGGCTCTTTACTGCACGCATTTTCTTGGATCCCTAAAATATCTCTTTCCATCCCTTTGCTCCATATCACATTTGTCTTTGGAACGTGACTCGACACATGGTTTCTTCGGCTGCAACTCCTGATTACTAGCGTGACCGCCCAAACTACAGAAACACCGCACCGTAGTGTTTCCATAACGTGTTTTTGTGTTTAGGGTCGTCTGAACGTGACGTGCGTGGCGCGCGTGCTGTCGGTGTGGTCTGCCAGCGGCGTGCTGCTGCTCGACGAGGAGCGGCCCCAGATCGCGCCCGTCATGGGCAGCCGGGACTCCAACGCAGGTCAGCTTCCAGTATAGACGCAGAACGTATTACTAAATTTGAGAGTGGTATACTTCAGAGATAAAAACCGTCTGTGACCCTACTAATGGGGTTTTAACGGAGTTTTTGTCACACCCTGTATAATCACTCTTTAGCTCACTAGCTCATTTAACTCTTAAATTGTGAGTCAATGATTCATCTGATTAATTATTATTATTTAATTTAATTTCATTCACTCACTCGCTCGCAAGGCATGTCCTGTACCTAAATTCCACTGTCGGTGTAATTGGGACTCCAACTCAGGTCAACATACATATATTTGTTTAACACATTCGGCGCCAGTGTGTCAAAACTACATACATTTGGAGGCCAGGCGACAGCGACTGTGTCAATGCAAAATGTACTTAAAGTTGAAATATAACAGTTCAATAACATTGCTGCAAAAGTGGCGTCCACTCAGTTATGTGCCGCACCACCTATTGGTAGTACGACGCTGGTTTTCTGTGGACCCATGGACTGATTAGCTAGAGAGCGTACATTAAATTCGCTTCTTCCAACTAGTTAAATAAAAAAAAATAAGCAACTAGATTGCAATAGGTGTTCTGTTTTCCTACAGTAAGTGCTTATAATGTATTATTTTTATGTTTCTGTTTATAGAAGTATAATAATGGGTTTACAATTTAACAAAAACTGCCAACATTTCCATACCTATATCTATGCTTCAACGCGAAGCCGTTAACATTAAATTTAGAATCGATAGTAAATGCGATTTTAAAACTCGTAACTTACTACTAGGAAGCCCTCATACGAGCGAAACCAGTTACTGTAGATGTAGATACTTAGTTTTGATTTTCGTTTCTTAGTTCTACTTATTCACATCAACGTTAGGTTTGTCACAAAAGTAAGAATAAAATTTCAAAACGTCCAACAAACACAGATACCTAAATACTGCCTTTGATTTCCCTCGACTTATACAATTGTAATGTCTAATTGTCCTCTTCTATATTATTCTTATCACAAAAGCCAAACTAGTGTAGCACGCATGAGGAAATCGAGAGACAGTAATATTTTTAAATTCTGTTTCTCTCGATTTTTGCTTTTGTTGATTCTTTCATTGCTTTTGTTTGTTAATAAGGTTTTACTAGTACGGTTTTTAGAATAAATGTGTTTATTTTCAGGTCTGCGGCGTTCCACCGCGCACGTCGGCGTGGTGACAATGCTCAACTGTTTATTATACAGATACTGGTAAGGGAAATAATATTAGCGAGGAAAAATAATATGACCGCATTGGAGCTCGTATTATTGGATCTGAAAACATTACATGTTACTAACGGCCGTATGAAGTATCTCCATACATAAAAATAAAGTCCGTTCTAATGAACCCTAATGGGTGACATGTTAGTACTACATGTTGGCGAATAAAATGTAACATCCCGATTGGTTGATTATTTCATCATTTACGTCTACTCGTCGCTTTGCCAAACGGATGATATAATATATTGATTAATTTAGTATCATTAAACTTTATTATAATACTAAAGGAGTATTTTAACCCATGTAAATAAAAACGAGTTACTGTGAAAGTACAAAATAAGAAAAAAAGTTATTTTAAAAGGCATCCTAGGCGGGAATAATAGTAGATTGTTCTACAAGGGACTAAAGTCTCGAGTTAAACACTCTACTTTTCACTTCGAATGCGAGGAAAAATAACGACGTTCGATTCAAACTTGAAAACTATTTTTTCAAAACTAATCAAAATTTATTATGCATGGTCCATGCATAATAAATTCAATTAATCCTTAATATAACTGAATTGATTCATTTTCATAATCATTAATCGTGTTTGACGAAATTAAATAGTTTTTTTTAAATATTTTTGCACAGTTGTCATTTTGAGGTTATTTCCATGCCCTAAAAACTGTCTATACCACAGAATAAGTACTTTCATAGAAACCGAACTATAAGAAACAGCAAAAGACGTATAATATGACCTTTTTCTATTTATGGCATGGCATTCATATAGAGTTAGAAAGAGATGTCCTTAAAGGTATTCTTTCGTTTTCCATCATGTTGTCACAAGGATCTGTCAACGCCAGTGTTGCCGCTGAGTCGACAATAATTCTAGTATCAGGTTTTCATGTTTTGAAAATCTGAAATATCGATATATATTCACAACACTGTCTAACTAATAAAGCTACTAAATGAAGAAATCGCCCTGACACAAAATTAACTATTCG
Source organism: Tortrix viridana (assembly GCA_963241965.1). Lineage (NCBI taxonomy): Eukaryota > Metazoa > Arthropoda > Insecta > Lepidoptera > Tortricidae > Tortrix > Tortrix viridana. The sequence continues at coordinate 6,535,710 of OY725175.1, read as the reverse complement.
CATATCGACTTTTTAATTTTGTAATACTGTAGGTTCGTGTAGGGGTCCAATGGCGGGCTCATCGCGGTCCATTCAAATTTGACGTCTAAAACCTTTTGGCAACATGATGGAAAATGAAGGAATACCTATAAGGACATCTCTTTCTAACTCGTTATGAATGCCATAAATATAAAAAGGTCAAACCTACGTCATTTGTTCTTTCTTATATTCCGGCTTCTATGCAAGTACTTATTATGTGATAATCCTCCATTCACATACACCGTGATTGGCTGTTTAGGGGTTTCCAAAGTAAATTAAAAAAAAATTACTTTAATCCCTAGAGATTAATAAGGAGCTTTAGTCCCGATAATCAGGGACTAAAGTAACATTTTAAGAGCATGAGAAGTGAAAAACAAATACTTACTCTAGAGAAGTTGTCTGTAAAGAAAACATTTTATGTATAAACAGTCAAAAGGCAATAATATAATTTTCTTTTTTCAGGACTACCCGATGATGAGAAGAATAACGGAATATAATAAAACTCGTCTTCATTTTCCAATTTAAAATCAGTGTTAGAATAACGAACGGTTGCACTCAGAGAGTCGGTTGCTTTTAAATTTATGCAAGTAATGCGGGAAAGTCAGTTAGTAGTGAATTTTATACTTGTACATAACTAGGTTTAACAAAATGTCTTCTAAGAAAATAGTAATGTTTTGCTTGACGAACTTTATGTAGGTAAGTAACTGTTACTACAGCGTAAATAAACGAAAGTGTTTTTAATTTGTTTTTATTTCCTCCCAAATGCCGCTGGTAAAAAGTTACCAAACTAGGGTACGGATATAATGTATCAAAAATAGTTTATTTTCTTTTGTCATGTGTTGATTTTTCCGAGAGGCGTGGCGGAATTTATTTATGGAAAAATACATCAGGCTGAATTTTACGTTGTTTCGTGTGCATACCAAAAAGTACACCTTAAGTTAAGTTAAAGTAAAGCAGGGAAATATTAGTTCTATACTTCAGCGGTAAATATAAATCCAGATGTTTCTTAGTATTTTTCCACATCATTATACGTAACAACGAGTTGTGTTTAAAATATGATCGTTAATGTACTGCCGGTTTTTCCACAGCACATAATAAAATTCGCATGAAGAATGTCATTGCTGGAAATATCAAATCAAGATCTCGCATAATGAAAATGTGTTTTTAATCAGAAATCTTCTTTTGGTTACAGTCAATTTAGGTTCATTATCAACAAAATACACTCTGCCCTCTTATTTATATAGGTATGACCTAGGTGAATTTAAAACAGAACTTTAATAGTTCGTATGAGTTAGTTAGTATGAGATAATTACAATGGTAATCTATATAAAACGCCGAACTGTTTAAAGGTATGAAAAGGTACAGATAACTTTTCGTCACAATCAAAAAACGTAGACCCGAGATATCTACATGATCTGTTAATCTACTCTGGTATATAAAATTCACACATAAAATGGGTCAGACATTATATAAGAAGCGTAATATCGTAAGAGCGACCGAGCAAGCAATACAAAACCGAACTATCCCGATACAATGTCCGATACAATGTCCAACTACTTAGTCTGCGAAGACATGCTTTTGAATTCAACTACCTGTAACTTTACTGACATCAAAGTGACATCCTTTACAGTGTAAATTACGTAACGTCGTCCCCATATGTCACGTACAAGTAGGTAAGTGTGTGCGTAGCTCGTAAATTCTTATTAGGGTTGATAAGGTGCTTCAGATCTTAATCCGCGACGTACCGTAATTTGTAAGGTAGCAATTAGCTTTGGTTTCGACAGGGGCGCGACCCGTCTTCATGGATATTATGTAACACATCTGCTTCTTTGTAACTCTATACTGCAAGGTGGTAATTACAATCAAAGGAAACCTAAAGAAAATTGTTAGACGTGGTACAAAAAGTAATGCATTGAAAATTATCAACATCAAAGGAAATGTTGCATTCAGCTTAATTTTATTTAGGACTTCTTGAAATTTGCAAATATGCTACAAATTATAATGAATTAAATTAACTTACCGCAGTATTTGATTAACAATAAAGAGTAAAGTAAGTTTATTTTAATCTCTAATTGCATGGTCTACAAGTTCACTATCAATATCATATGTTCAGTAACCTGTTTTTGACAGCTTAAAAATACTTCCAGTTACTTAAAATATGGTAAGAAACCCTAAAATTAAGAAAACGGCTTGAAATTTTACTACGACAAAATTAAAGGATACAGTTTCACACTTTTTCAGTTACATGCATAACAGATTATTGTTAGTTATATTATAAAAAAACTGGGCAAGAGCATGTTGGACCATGCTCAAAGTAGGGTTCCGTTGCCATTCTACAAGCACAAACAATAATCTCCAAAAAACACAAATATTACCAAATTTTCTAATTGATAAGAAAATTTGGTAATATTTGTGTGGAAAATCAGCTAAGATAACTTTGAAGTTATTTTAGCTGATTTTCGGTAGGTATAAACATTTTAATCGTCTTTAGCTCAAGAACCAATAAAGTCTACTTAGTCGTGATAGATTTCTAGATTAAAAAAAATCTAGATTATATGTTACTACTTTGTAATCTACGTGACTAATTAATGCCAAATAACAGCTTTCTAGTACTAAGAGTCTCTGAGCTAAGCTGCGGACGGATGGACCGACGGACAGACGCACGAACATGGCGAAACTATAAGGGTTCCTAGTTTGACTACGGAACCCTAAAAAACAGTGATAAACAATTATAATTTATTCTAAAGGTCCCAATAATAATAATAAAAAGTTCGTTATTGCAATTCATACACCGGAGGAGTACCTAATTAACAAATTCAATTCACGAACTGCTGCTACGTGAACTAGGTTCTCAGTAACAACTTGCATCAGGCAAATCAGACCCGATAACTAGAATTCGATATTTTACTAGGATTCGTGTACATTTCATCTCAAAGTCCAGATGGATTCCGCAAATGACCAAAGCGACCAATAGTTCACTGAAACGTTGATTAAAGGATCTAGTGAGTGTAAAATAAATCGTCAGCAGTTGAATTTAGAACGCTGTCCATATTATGTCGGTTACGGGGGCGTCGCGGGCGTCAGATGGGAAGATAAAGGATGTTGTTTTCCCGGTTTGGTAAGGAGTTTTAAGACGCGTTAAATTCAACTTGGTCATGTTTTAGAGTACGGTTAAGAATTTAAAGTACTACAGAAAAAACTTTTTATATTGGTACGTTACGTTTACGTTGTATTCACTGCCTTTAATTGCATAAAAGGCAATTGATATTTTTGACTTAATAAGCAGAATTCGAATGTTATCTCGACTGTATGGGTTTACACTTGACCGTTATTTTTCTTTGCAATGGACATTGACATTGACAAATGAAATTGATTCGAGCACAAACATGCAGAGCAGCTTGATTGATGTCAAATAAAGTAAAATTAATACGAAAAAGTGAAGACAAGTTGCATTTCGCGAAAAATAACAACAGCTGATGAGCATTTCTTTTTTTTTTGGCCACAGCACATTGCGCAGTGTCCCACAAGTTTGAATTTAGAAAAAAAATAGTTAGTCTGTTAAAAGCGATTAGATAGAATTTTTGAAATAAACTTCATTTTATTGGCTAACAGAGGAAATTAAAACAACTCAATAAAAACTCATACTTAATTTAATATAAAATTAAAAACAAAACATTAAGATTTCAAATGTATGAAAACCTATGTGTCCCATTCGAGTATCCGCTGATTGAAACTTAATTATTTTCATCACGGTCAAAGAACCTATATGAAGCATTTGATTTTAATCTCTGCCTCGTCGTATGAAGTTTCATTTTACAATGTATTTATTTCATTTGCGGCAAGCATATAGTAGAAAATAATTTTTAAATCTTGTCCCAGAAAAAGTTCCAAAACAAATTTCTTTTTTTGTTACCCATTTTAAGCAACTAAATGATTCTAAATCTACCAACATTAATTGATTTTGCATCTGGCTATACTTTAGCATGTGTTTAAACGCTTCCATTTTGGTTGACGCCAGTCGTGTCGAAATTCATAGGCCGTAAATCACGTTGATACCTGCTGTGCGAAAGGCTAGTTCCGTTTTTGATACCATTGTTTCTAGATAAGTACATAAAAAATCATAATTTTCTTTAATTTAGGGCATAGTATTTACTATTAATTAGAAATTGGTGTAAAATAAACGGATATTTAGTTAAATTTCAGCCGTCCACAATTTTTCAAAGTAGTTGAAGTAGTATTTTGTTACTTCTATTTTTGTTACTTTGGCGTGGTTTCGTATGGGAGGAAAAGTGGGTAACAAAGAAGAAAAATATAAAGGCGTGTTTTTATTGTCGTACAGGGCAAGAAAGACTTAAAAAAGCCACAATTGTTCTGTAAGTTAAATGACTTATGTTTGATTTCTTGTCACCAAAATAATAAATAAATAATTTAAATAGTTATCTACTTCAGTGTCTTATTTTAACCTAACGGCTTTTCAAGAAAATGGACAAGTTTAGTGTGCTGATTTTGTGTTTAGTGATATGAACTTAGCCTTACATTTTTTATTTTGTTACCAGTGTCTTTTTTGTTACTGTCCCAAGATTTATACCGTCTTATTTTTGTTTTTTTGTTTGTTTTAATAGATTTAGATTAATAAAACGGCTATCAAAAATAAATTTAGTACCTAATTTTAATATACTATATCAGAAATCATGAATTTCTGTTTTTTTACTAATTTAATTTAAACTTTACAAATTTTTTTTGGAAACAGTAACAAAAAAAATACAATATTGAAAATAAACAAGAATATTTACTTCTTTTTGTATGGTTTTTATATTTATTTGAACATTTTTTATCATATAGTTGAATAAAAAACCATAACTGAACTGTTAAACCCACTATTTATTATGTTATGTTTTAAATAAAAAGTAACAAAATTGGAACCAAAATTTTACCTTCCCCTAGTTTTTCTTAGTTTTCTCATTCTAAAACCTACAAAAAAGTAATGACCTGTACATATTTTCAATATTTATGATATATTCTACCAAACTACACCAAAAAAAATCATATACAAGCATATTTTCATTTTCAACTGATTTTAGATGTTGTGGTCAAAAAAAAAATAAATGCTCTGATATCAAAAAACAGAGCCCTTAGCCAAGATGCCCATCGCTAACTAGCGTTTCTATTCGTTTCATTTTTAAACCAATCGCGTCACTGGTAGATCACGTGACTCTTCGTATCACGTGATCTACCAGTGACGCGATTGGTTTAGAAAAGAAACGAATAGAAACGCTAGTTAGCGTAGTGCATCTTGGCTAAGGGCTAGATACTTATAGGATTGACGTTAGGCGTTCGCGTATATCATTCCTTACTAATATTTACAGATTTCTACAGTCGTTATCTATCGTAGAGTACAACTTGACGAGCGCTACAATTCAATCTCCTGAGGATATTTAAAGTATGACTCGCTAGTCTCGCTTACTCACAGTGAAATAGAAAAAAATGTTTCAAACTAAAACCCGCCCGGCGCCTAGTGTGACGCACCCTTTTATATAACCTATGACACTCGCACGTTTTTCAAAAACCATATGACATCCATTTTATTAAAATTAGTTCAATAGTTTAGGAGCCAGAGTAGAACATCGAAATGATCACATACATACATAGACTGTTAAAAACATTACCCTTCTTTTGCCTCGCTCAATTGGGTAATAATCAATTGCTGTAACAGGAAACTCGCGATAAATGCTACTTGTGTGAGAATAATCTGCAGCTCCCGGAGCTGTGCAGCGTGGATGGCGAGCCCGATAACATTAATGAATTTGGGTTCGGCTTTCATTTCCTAAGTCTGGCGGTGAGTTGTGTCGGGAAGGATTACGACCAAACTCGCTTCTCTCTCACACTTCTTTAATATGTATCAAGCTATCTTCTTCACACTTGCACCTAATTTTCCCTCAGATATCTGTATCTGTTTTGGCGACGATTTCGTTGGTTGGAGCTCGATTATTATCATATCTTCCATAAATAGGTATAATGTTACCGCAGACTACATATTTCGTAAATGTAGTCATCAGATTGATAATACATAATTTAGTGATAGTTACTAAAACTAGAACTTAACTTACACACCTTACCACTCACCATACCATAGCTGTACTTTTACATATATTATAATCATCTTATAAACCTGTTGATGAAAAAAAAATGAATTATGAACTTGTCTTCTAATATCACTAGATAATTACAGCAAATTGGGTACCTACAGTGTACCCAACGTAGAACATTTAATGGTCAGTTAAATTAAAAGGTTTACTGACTCATATTTAATTAACATATTTTTAAATAGTTCGCATTTTTGTTTTAGACATTTTTATATTCAACTTTATTTAGACTTTAACGCGTCAACAAAATATTTACAGAAGGTGAAAGAAAACATTGCAATATAGATGCGATTAAACTTATTTCTTAAAACAGTTGATTTTTAAATTATTTTCCTTATCTTTACTGAATGGGAGAATGTGTCTGTTTGTTCTGACTTCACGGTTCAGCGCCTAAACTAATTGATGTGAAACTTGGCACAGAGATGGAAAATCTAAATAATTAATCTTACCTCGCGTGAGGACATCGTTCAGCAGCAACCCCCTAGGCCCTATTACCATATCAAGCATGATCATTATACGGAATGACGTAATTTAATATATGTAGTACATATTTAAATTATTTTTTTAATGAAACTGGAGCTTTTAGAACAAGTAAACAAATTTGAAATCACAATTTTTGAGTCATGATTATTTTTAATGGCATAATTCGGTAATCCAATCCATCCATCTGCAAAAAAAAATTAATGGTATTTCTTTGAAAATACTAAAACGTTTATAAGATAAATAGTAGTACAGTAGTGGTTCGCTTAATAAATAAAACGGATAATAACAAAGAACCGTATTGTCGCAATTATACTAATAAAATCAGTATGGATAATATAAAAACGCCTAAACTATAACCACATTTATAAATTATTTGGTACAGTCACGTCGAGTATGGTAATTGGACACTCTGAATCGCATTATACGTATGTGCCGCACACTGAACATAATTGCTTCGGAAATAATATATACTTGAATCGTGGCTTTTATAAGCTTAGCGCCGAGTACAGCCTGTTCAATATTCATCAGCGAGTGGAGAAAACTGACGCGGCGGGTCGGATGAGATCATCTCCTAACGCAACGAATACCTATTCATAACAAATGATTAACGTATAGGTAAATAAGCTTTTTATTCTATTTTTAGTAATACACTTTGTTGCCGACTAAACTTCTAACACTGATAATAAACTCACTATAACAAGACGAGTCAAACAAGTCCAAAATCGACGGATCAACTATTAGCCATTGATGAGTTCCGATGACCACCTTCCATCTCCATCATCATACCAGCTCGATGGTATCATATTATTGTATTGTCATCGGAGTTACAAAATATACGTACTTAAGTGAAATTTCAGGTCAATCCGGCAGTAAGAGTTAGGTTAAAATGGACTCGCAGGATTTTATTACATATCTACCTACTTAGTTACGATTGAAGCTAATATACATTCAGTCAACAAAGTATCGGGAATGGATGATTTGTTTATGGTTCCAAATTCAAATTTTTGTTTTTTTTGTTGTTGTTAGATTGGCACAACTGTTTTCTATTTTGCATCGCAAAGTTTGAGTTGCATCTGTTATTTATATTAAATACAGTGCTGTTTTTAGTTATATCATATCTAGTGTGTATTGCGAATTTCATAATGGACAAAAACATTGAACAAAGAGTTTGTCTTAAATTTTGCATCGCCAATGGAATTTCGTGTTCGGAGTCACTGAAAATGTTACAGAAGGCTTACGGTGATTCGACTTTATCAAAAACACGTGTTTATGAGTGGTACAAAGCGTTCAAAAGCGGTCGAGATGTGATGGAAGATTTGCCTCGCTCTGGTAGGCCATCAACGTCTGCAACTGAAGTTAACATCGCAAAAGTGAAGGAAATAGTGACTGAAAATCCTCATTCAACTTTGAGAGAGATAGCCGCCGAACTTTCTGTATCTCACGAGTCGATCCGTACTATTTTAACTAATCATTTGGGTATGAAACATGTTACCGCTCGGCTAGTCCCAAAAGACCTGAATTTTCTCCAAAAACTCAATCGCATGAGAGTCGCTGAGGACATGCTAGAACGAGTCAATTCCGACCCAACATTCATGAAACGCATTGTTACTGGTGACGAGACGTGGGTTTACGAGTTTGACATGCAAACTAGTCAACAAGCTTCGGAGTGGCGCCTTCCAACTGAACCGAAACCGAAGAAACCACGCCAAAGTCGATCAAAAGTCAAAGTCATGTTGACTGTTTTCTTTGACTATCGCGGTGTTGTGCACTCGGAATTCTTGCCGGAAGGTCAAACGGTAAATAAAGAATATTATTTGAGCGTTATGCGGCATTTAAGAGAGCAAATTCGACGAAAAAGGCCAGATTTGTGGAATGAAAATTCTTGGATTTTGCACCACGATAATGCGCCTTCGCACAAGGCCATCATTGTGAAAGAATTTTTGACCAAACACTCAACAAATACCATCGAGCAACCACCATATTCACCAGATATGGCTCCTGCCGACTTCTTTCTTTTTCCTAAACTCAAATTACCACTTCGTGGCACCCGTTTTCAATCGGTAGAAGACATAAAGGAGAATTCGCGCCGAGAACTGAATTCAATTCCGGAAACAGCGTTTAAAAAATGTTTTGATGATTGGATTATTCGTTGGCGTAAGTGTATCGTTTCTGAAGGAGCATACTTTGAAGGTGATAAAATAAATTTGGATGATTAACAAACAGTTTGTGTATTATTGATCTTTTCCCGGTACTTTCTTGACAGAGTAGTAAGTGAGTTATAATAAAACAATATTTCAATCAGCGAAAATAACCTTAATAAATTCATCATCGTCACATCAGCTGGGATATATAGATAAAAACCATTTTAAGAGCGTGATGCAGGCAAAATTTGATAAATGCAATAGATTTTTTTCACATTTATGTATGTATTTGAATAAGTTTTTGAGAGCTCTGTATAAAAGATAAGTAAGTATTTACAAAATAATTGTCTGTTTTGCTGAGCGATGCTAAAAGAAGGGTAAATATTTTAAGTGATCAAAAATCGGATGTTCCACTGTAGCTCCTAAACTACTGGACCCAATAAATGGGGTGTCAATGATCGTCATAAGCGTGCAAGTGTCATGGGTCTTATAAGATTGTAAGGGTGTGTGCGTCGACGCATGTCAAAAAAATCAGATTTTATTTTTTACCATTTTTCGATAATTTACACATCAATGTATCGTGTCACCATATAAAATAAAATTCTTAGTTAGTAAAATTAAAGTGATAATAATTATTATTAATTTTATTATTGCCGTGAATTAAAACCTAAAATTGTCAGTTTCTAAAAAAACCTATGATACTGACATGCGTGCTTTTGAATTAGGACGGCAGCATACTAGTCGGGCATTTTCATCTTTTTTTGTAGTTGTAATTTCTCGGATTTCTTGTATGATTCCTTGTAGGATTTCTTTTTGCCAGCGGACGTCCAGGCGGGGGGAGCGTCTTCATCCTTATGTTGTAAGTGTTCCTTTGGCCCGCACGAAGCGATTCGCTTCATCTTTCCTAATGCGAACTGCTAAGAATGGAATTCGCTCCCATCGTCTGTATTTCCGGACAGTTATAATTTAGGGCTCTTCAAGGCTAGAGTGAATCGGCTGTTACTGAACCAGTGAGCTACATCTTTGGCCTCATCTGCACTTTCCATCAGGTGAGATCTGGGTCAATCACTGTTCAGTCTTATGGAAAAAAAAATGTCATTAGTTATTACCAATCATGGGAATATGGGAGTCCTGGACCTTTTTAAGGCGTAAGTGGAGCAAATTTAATTTTGTAATGTAATCCGGGACACCGTTCGGCGATTGTTCCTGAGTTCACACTATATAAGTATGCTCCTACAGTTGTCTGTTCCTCGGTTAGTATGGAACTATTAAAGACGGATGAGGACAAAAATAACAGGCTATGCGCTTGAAATTATATGGATCTGTAAACTGGTCTATGGGCAAAACGGTAGACGGTGACTTGCCACTTTAATGGCAAATGCCCCTAAAAAGCCGTATTTACAGAGCAGCAAAGCGGCAACACTTCCAGAACAGTTTTAATTGAAGCGGTTTCTGGAAACTGAATAGACTAGGCATAATATTTTATTTAGATATTGTATTTCATAGCAAACAAAAATTTATTTTTTACTGTGGGATAATTTTATAAAGAGACAAACAGATTATTTTTTCAGCTTGTGTAAAAGACCACTTATCCTCTTAATAATTGTAATAATAAGAATTACCATAAATGGACCTACCTAACCTAAATTAAATTAATTAATTAACAAAATGTAGCTTTACAGTATGGGATAGTATTATAAATATTAGCTATTTAATGTGCTATATTAGTCAGTAACCATAATTAAAACGTGCAACCAAATTGTACCTACCTAACAAGATAATTAAAATTTATAAGATATTTAAGATATTAAATTATGGCAACCTTTTAACCCTACTTGTAATAATAACAATTAAGGAGTTAAACCCATTTGTAAAATATTTAGTTGTTAATTTGGAATTGTTGGTATTCATATCAGAAATGATGTGATAAGGAACCCTAAATTTATGAAGCTAGTTTTATTTATATTTTGGCCTTTGTTATAGAATGTGATCATCATAGTGGTTTTACTCCTAGTTATGACAGTAGCAACCAAGTTCTTTTCAAACTAATTAAGACTTATAGTTTACTTTCCTAACTTACCTAATGAACCTAATTAATACTTAATAGTCAACTTATAAAATGGAGATATACTTATGATTTATTTTATGCATTGAAACAGAAATACCCTAACAACTTGTTTTACCCCATTATTTGAAAATCCAGCAATATTTTCAGTAATAATAAATGTTATCAGATTCTCATACTTTAATGACTTTATTTGATTTGTAGTACAACCTAAAATATTAATTAAATTTATATTTGCTCTACTATTATAGTATATTAACTCATATAACTTTTATATTGACATATTAATGAATGTTAGCCAGTTGGTAACGACCCTGCCCACAAAGCTAGCAGTCCCAGGTTCGAAACCTGACGCAGGCAAATATTTGTGTAATAATTACTTTGTCCCTGAGTCATGGATGTTTACTTTACTTTCAAGTGAGTATTCTCCTTTACAAGTATGCATATCATTGTTTAGCTCCCATAGTACAACCAGAGCTTAGATTGAAACTAGACCTAATTTTCATTATTATTTGTATTAGAAATTTTATATCTGAAGAATTGTAATTCTAATTTTTCTATAATAATTATAGCATTTATTTCCATACCCTGTTTATCCAATTATTAGGTACTTATTGGATTTGAATATGGTATACAGATACAATCAACCAACATAGGGAGTTAATATTGTATCTCCGGCCCAAATTTATAGTTTTATCAGGGGACCTAGATTTGTAGTATCAGATACAAGCCTAGAATAACCATACCTAACTCTGACATGTTAAGGCAACTGAGTAGCAGAATTAGAAGGTGGTTTTACTTCATCGCTTTCAAGTAATAAAATCTAATGTCGATTAAAATGAGTTTTATGGTTCTCGGTGACGCTAAATATATATAATGAAATGGCTTATGAGGGCCCCCCCTGCTTTAGGGGGAGGATTCCTGCCCCTCCGGACCGCAGGGATCTGTGCAATACGTCCCAGACTATATATTGCTCCACATACTATCTATTTGTTATCAACAATCAAAATAATTTATGTAAGACTTTCTAGCCTTTTATTTGAATTTTACTTTAACGGTAAATTTGACCATTTCAATACATATAAGTAGTGCTTCTTACTTAGAGATGCAGAATTAGCATGTTAGCTAGGTTTTTACTTAGGTTTGCTCTCCTAATAATTGAAACCAATATCCCTAGGTTAATCTTAACCTCAAGAAACATAATAAGGTTGGTAATTTGGGCTCTTTACCCACTACTTGTTTTATATTTAAACTCATAGCTTGATTGATTCAGTTTAAAAGGTAAAATAACTGGTATTGATTCTATCTGGAAATTTGTTTTCATTCTAAAACAATCTAGTCCTATCTTGTATGAAGTGCACTTGTTTTCCACTCTACGGGAAGTAACGCTTCGGGACTTCTGCCCGTAATAAGCCCAGACTGGTTTTATGAGGTTCATACTTAGAATCCTCCAGTTTCATAATGCTAGCTATGAATCAATCTAGCTGGAGTATTATTGATTAACTATTTGATCTATTTGATCACTTTTCAATCACTGATTTGACTTGGCCGACGTTATATCACTTTTATGTTTCTCGAAGTAAGACTGCAGCTTAATTTAACTTGAAAACAGTCATTTTTCTGCTTTAAATCATCCAAACCCGGCTCGAAATCATTCTCGACGCTTTCTACCAATACATCAGTTTGACGTTTTAAGCGCCCTCTCTACCACAGTCTAGTTAGTCGTGAAGTGTCATTCATCTTATGAATTGACTTCACACAATATTTGCCTTGGCTTTTAACTTATTGAATTTATTCGCATAATATTTAAATTCTTATTATTTGAAATATAGTTCATTTTACTATAATCGTTATAATTTATTTAGTTATGTAGATACTTCAACTTTTATCGTTATTTTGTTGTTTTACGTGATCCGACGATTTCTTGCCTAGCTAAAGCACAATTATGTGTATTAAAGCTCCTCACGGTGTAATGAGGAAACTTCTAACTACCTAACAAACCCTAAAATTCTACTGTTTTGAACCAAACTAAAGAGTCACGTAACTCTTACATTTACAATTAATCGTGTAGATGTGTAGTGTCAGAATATCTCGGTGTAAAGATACCCTGCTAGACCAGCTAAACCTATCATGACAAAGTCTTCGGAACTAGAATTCCTGTGTGTAATCCTAAGACTGTTCCGCCGGCTAATGAAAGCCTTAAGTTGGCATCCGAGTCGGATAAATACCTAAGGTGGTCGATATATAAATATATAAATAAGGGACTATCACTAATACATATTCTGCATACCGACCCCACTGCCAAAGCATCGGTTCCAGTTACGGTACCTGAAGAGCAAATTTACAGAATATTGCTAGTGATATCTGACGAAACGCGAATTAACAGCCGTCAGAGCCGTACGCGAAAACCCTTAACTTACTTGGTTAAAAGATAAAATCTGATATTCAAATATCCCTTAACCAAAATGTAAGTGAAGTTTTATAATTGTTATCAACGTCTGCCTGGATCTCAGCCCAACGACTACCAAGTAAGTCGAACAAAGCGGAGACCTGGAATTAAAAACAAAATTAACACCAAGCAAAACATTCACTATAAGTTAAATACCTGGAACACAATTATTAAACCTTAAACTAACACAATTAAATAATATACCCCAAATTTCAAGCTGTGAATCCATTATATCCCATCGAGATGCATCATCAAAACCCCATAATTAAATTCTAAATTAACCCAATTAAATGATGTCCACAAATACCCAAGAAATAAGTATTAACTCCAACCTCCCAGTGGCAGCAACAATTCACCCAACCGACGATTGTTATAAACCCAAATATTAATATCCTAAATTAACCCAGTTAAAAAAATATGTACAAATACATAAGTACAATATAATAAAAATCTGCTCCCAGTTTTCGGCTACAACTTACTCCTCCGAAGCCCGCCAACAAAAAGCCAAATATTTATATACTAAATTACCCCAGTTAAATAATATGTACAAATACATAAGTACAATATAATAAAAATCTGCTCCCAGTTTTCGGCTACAACTTACTCCTCTGACGACCGCCAAGCAAAAAAGCCCAAATATTTATATACTAAATTACCCCAGTTAAATAATATGTACAAATACATAAGTACAATATAATAAAAATCTGCTCCCAGTTTTCGGCTACAACTTACTCCTCCGACGACCGCCAAGCAAAAGTCAAGATCACCCTTATTCACATCTATTTATGCCTTCTCGACCCCGACAACTTTTACAAGTCTTACATCGCTTCAAATTCCAGCATAATGACCTTCAGTTTACAGTTCATTTTCTATCTACGAGTAACCATTCGCCCTCCCGGTGCGGCGTACAAAAAATGGCGGCCCTCTTACAAGTCTTACATCGCTTCAAATTCCGACATTATTCCCTTAAATTTAAAGTTCATTTTCTATCTAGACGTCCGCTCTCCCGGCGCGGTGCAGAAACATGGCGGCCCAATTCCAACTCTTACAAGTCTTACATCGCTTCAAATTCCAACATTATGTCCCTTAGTTTAAAGTTCACTTTCTATCTAGACAGAACTCTAATGATGTCTAGACATCTGGGCACCTGGCGCCGACGTACAAGAATGGCGGCCCTGCTACAAGTCTTACATCGGTTCCAATTCCGACATTATGGCCTTTAGTTTAAAGTTGATTTTCTATTTAGACATTTGTTTATTCCGTATTATAGATGCGTCTAACGTTAAGATGGCGTCCCTTTTTCTAACTGTATTGTCAAACATATCGTAATGTCTAACAAATAGGACTCAATTTCTTTTAATTTAAATTTCGCTTAGCAACAATAATTTATTCATTCCTTCCCAAGAATTTTAAGCATTTATACTGATTCAAGTTTTATACTGGTTCTAAAACTTTATTTATTTAATTTTATTTTTAAGTAATTGTTACTGAATATTGCCCTTTTTTAACTTAGCTTACATACATTATAAATGGATTAAGTTTGATTATAATAATTACAAAGCCCCTTCATAGTATTGATTTATTTGCTTCTAAAATTTTAATTTATTTTTAGTATTATTTATTATTAACTTTTTTCCGCCTACAAATTATTTTGTGAAGTGACGAAATAGCTTAGATGAAGCTAGTTCCGTTACATCCGCCCCCTTTAGAATATGTTTCTTTCTGTCTCCAATCACCATTTTAACTTTCCACTTACTATTCCTCTCTACTCAACAGGAAGAAAATATTCTAACCACTAATTCACAAAATAATCTCAACAAATTTTACTGTCATTTATTAAAACCATCCTGAAATATGATGTATATGTGTTTTTATACCATTTAGCTTATGTTCATAGAAATAACTCTTATTCTTAACTTCGAACTGTGGTTATGTCTAATAATATCTCTGGAACCAAGCGCATTTAGTTCATATGAAGGAAAACTGTTTCTCAGGCAGTTTCAGCTCTAATAGCAATATATAAAGATATTGACATTTTATCACAAAATGTTGCACATCTGGCTATTTGTGGTAAAAAGCCTTTATATATCCCTCTATACAAACTCCATTACTTATAGTTTCTACCAATCATATCTTAACATTTACCACAACTCTATCAAGAATAATTATCCATAACTATTCTCATAAACTCAATGGGGTATGAGTAGAGTGAATATCAAACGCCTCCCGGGCACTGTTGAGTATTAAATCTCCCTGTGGCCAAAATTAACTTTGGAATTGCCGAACATATCGACTTACCTACCACTCCCTCACAAAGAGATCTGTTGTATAAGTTTTATGTCTCTGGTTAAATAACAGTAAAACCCGTATCACTATTCGCAGAACATTGAAATACATAGCCTCTTACCTAGGTAAGTCCAATTCCATTATTTACTGTCTGTTGCAAATAAATGTCTTGTCTGTCCCTAATTGAAAATTATATAGTTGTCTTCCTTCCTCAATCTCTGATTCACTCCACTAAACATTCCACTGCACTGTTCGAACGTGACACTAAATTAATTTAGTTTTATTTTTATCGTGGTATTATGATATATTCTTCCTATTTATAATTCTAACTAACCGACAATTCAAATTAGCAAAAACAACTAAAAGTTGATAAGACAAACATCTATCACTTAACTTCAGTGATATAAATTCAGAGAGAAACCATTCCGTTTTTTTTTCTTTAAATGTTAATAGCGGTATCCAAATTTTACTTCCCACCATTACATTTTACTTTTTAATTTAAAATTTTTCTTAATTTAATTTAATTTTGTTTTTTTTTTTTTCTTTCTTCAACTATTATATATTTGGTTGCAAAACCCCTTGAATCCCCTTTTTTTTTCAAAAAGATCTAATTTTTTTCTTATAAGTTTATATATAACCCCCTTCTATTTTTTTTTTCAAAGACTTTATCCTGACCAACCATCCTAGACGCCTCTAGTTACTTTCGCTCTAATATTTTTTTTTTTATATATATATTTTTAAAATTTTAAATAATTTACTGTTAGTATATATTTTCCTTAACCTACCTAACGAAAGGCCACCGACTCACCCCTCTATCTATGATTAATAACTTCCAAGGATTTTATTCAAATTCACTAAACCATTTAGACTACCACCTTCTAGTATTTAATACTCTCCTAGTAAATAATCATGGACAGGCCTCTCCCTTTCCACTCAGAAGCTATATAAACCAGACTGTCCTTATTTGTTAAATCTTTCAACTTTACTAAGGCGCGTCACACACTACATTTCCTTACTCACTATTAAAACCAAAAAGAACTAGATAAGGCCGGTCATACATAATCCGATTCAAGACTCTGAATTCATAATACAAATCCCGGTGACTTGCCTCATACTGTCTTAAAAATTCCGATTAATCAGTTATCTCACGAACGTCAGTAGGTATCTATACTTATTATTGCAATGTCAACTAAATAAAATTCATAATCTGAATCTCGAGAATATGTGTTCGACCATAAATAATGTATGAAAATGGGTGCGTTCAGAATTCATAACGTATGTCAGATTAATCTGTCAGATCAATATCCGAAATTCATAATCAGAAAAAGTCCAGATTGTAGTTATATTATTATATGCTAGTTAAATTATATGCAATCCCGTGCTTCCTGAATTAATAACATGAACTCAAACCACGAACCCACAATCTGACTTAGACCGTGTAAGGCCGGCTTAAAACATGTCATGCAACTTAATAATGCCGTCGTGCAAACTTCTCTTTACGCAGTTTTATATAGTCTGTGACTTTAAAGAAAAAGAATATAAACAATGTCTTATCAATGATAAGTTAACAAATACATTATTTACATTACACTATTCGCAACAAAAGTAAATCAAAGACCGAGAAAACCCGATTGAAACCCCAAATTACATTTTGCAAAGTCAATGAGATGTACAAACAGCAAGTAACATCATGCTCCTGTGAGGCGCAAACGCAGGTATGTAACGAACCAGATAGACGCAATTAGTGTCATTTCTGAAATTTTCTCGACCTTTTGAGCCTTGAACTTCAAATTATGTTTACATTTCAGATTCCTGAGCGGTGGGACGGATTTTTTTTCAACACTTTGTCGCTACATATTTGAAACTCACGAAAAGCAGTTAACGTATGTTGATGGACAACAATGGTGACCCTCATAGCCATGAACCCCGTGGCTTACGAAAGACAATTTTCCCGAAGAGATATGTTGAGGCCTGGTGTTTAGCTACCCCAAGAGGAGACATGCCAGATGAGGCTTGCGTCTATGTAGAATTTTAAGAAGGTGGCGTTTATTAAAGTGAAGTGTTACATGAACCTGCATCTAAACGCAGAGACAGGAACAGCACAAGTGTTTTGAACTCGTTGAATAAGTCCTTGATCTTGAAAGTAGCCGCGGATCATAACTATGTTCATATAATTTAATTTTGACAATAATTATGACATGACATAAGTATTTGTTTTAATTGTTTTGTGATATATGTAATGGAATATATCTTTTATATGTTTAATCACTTTAAACGCCCCCTGGCGTCCCATTACAAATAAAACTGTTCAATAATTTTCATCCTTCAATATTACTAGAATGAGTACTCAGTTAGAACCCGGTGTGAAAAACAAAATTATTCCCTATATCATATTTGCTAGTTGTGACTGCCTAATTTAATTGCACCCCCTTCTTAGTTCTCAACCCTATTTAGTCGCCAACTCCTGTTAATGAAATATAATAACTTGTCTAGCATCCTTATCTCCGACAGTAAGTTAAGACGATCAATCACTAACTTTCAAGCGCGTTTTTAGAAGAAGAAAATAACAAGTAGCTATTTTTGTATTTACTGTTTATCATTTTGGATTTATTAATTCGCTTCTACAAGTATTTTCTTTGTATTATAAAACAAAGCCCAACTTTAAAAAATCCAAGGTATCCAATACCGACCCCACAATAGTTGTAAATTATTTTGATTTCCTTTAGTGAATTTCAATAATTATGTTTTCTCCATATTTTGATAACCTTATAATTGTTTAATAATAATAATATACTTGCTATGTTCCTATCTCATTTTTTTTGTTTTGAATTTTGAATTTCTTCGCTTATTATGTTTAATTTAATAGATAAGGTGTTCACCGTTCTCATTATCATCTTTAAAGTCAGATTGACGCCCCCTAATTGTTCTGAGTTTTAATTATCTTTGCCTTTTATATTATCTATTATGCGCACTAACACTCACTCACTTCCACTAAACAAAATTCACTTGTTTATTCTATCTAGCCAATAATTTGACTAAAAAGAACAAACATGTAAATAAAATTTTTATTTAAAAATATTAAATTTGTAATACATAGTTCTATTTAATAAACTATTTTTTTTTGTTAATAGGTCACTTCACTGTAGTCAAGGTAACTTACTTAACCCTTTGTATGGTATAAAAGCTTTATAAAATAAAATATTATTATTGTTAATATGTGGTTTTTTTATTTTTAACTTATTTCCAGAACAACCTATAAAGGAGGGTTTGGCAATGGAACCCGCAATTACCTTTATGCTAAAGTAAATAGATAACTATCAACTTGCTGAATTTAATTTAATCAATAATGCCTTTATAGTATGATGATTAGCCCTTTAAGTGTCTAACAGTAACGTAATAGTTTACTGCTACATAAACGCATATTGCCTAGCTCACTGCAACCCAGCATGTATAAATAAATATACTTTTTAATGAATAAATGTTCATGACTAGGTACTTCATCTAGTAGCCTCTAAAAGTGTTATTAATGGCGATTCCAGCCGAACACGCTATTCCCTCAAGAACTAGCCCAACGCATACCAAAACAGTTTTGTTGTTGCATCATAGTGGAGACAACAGACTGTACTTCAACGATTAACAATTTAACTAGATATATAAAATAAACCAGTTGATGTTTAATAAAGTAACCCGCCAACTTTTATGTAATATTATATTGTGTTATTATTAAACATCCTCTTTTCTTATCCTTTAAATACCCCACGCGCGTTTATTTACGTGTCTCAAACACCCTTAACAACTGCGTAGGCTAACGTCAAACGTTGCCAAATAATTTCCATCATATTATTATCTGTGACTATTACAGAATAATATCGATCAAGGTATCGACCGCGACGACCCATTAATTATTACAATCGTATTTGGATAGACAATAGCACATCCACAAGCAATTAGTGAGAAAATATTGCGCTTATATAGCTGGGAAATTCGATGACCTATCCCCGGATTTTCAATTGTTTACTAAAAAGTGAACTAATCTTTAGTGATCCCGATAAATGGAAGAGACCCGACTTGGTGTTTGAAATAATGAATTGAATAACGTCAAAGGTTTATTAACATGAAGCTCAATCTCTCGCCCGCATTTCAACTTAGGCAGAGTACATGAAGCCTCAATGCTACTTCAAATTTGTGAATTCAAGAAGCAACATCGAGTAACATTGCTGCAAAAGCTTGACAGTCCAACCTAACAATCTGCTCTAAAATAATCGCTCCTTACGACACCCACGGAACGTAAAAGACAATGCCACTTCACTACGCCGACATTACATGGAAATGCAGAAAATTTAAGAGGAAATGAAGAATTATGATAACATAAACTTCATGTAAAGTTAAGATTACAACCGATAATGTTTATACTATCTGTGTTTTATTTCTCATATAATATAGATGCTTTGTAGGTTACTTTGTAAGTTAGTTCAATGTTATGTTTCTGTTAATGTTATTGCGAACCCCTATTGAGCTTTAAATTAATGATCACCCATTTACAGTCAACTATAAGTCTTAAATGTTCTAATCCACCACGTCAACAAATTGTGATCGCTACAAGCGATCACTACTAACTTAGCTAAATACAAGTAATAATCATTCAGATATGAAAAACCAACAATTCACTACAGTATTGCAAACTGATTACAATATTTCATTGATGTTAAAAGTAAAAATGCCTACTAATTTAGTCACCGACTAATATTATAGCACTCGATCCCATATTTATTTAAATATTCTGGTTTTGGTGTACCATATTGTAAATAAGTCATACATCCTGGTCACGGCACCAAATTGTAAAAGACCACTTATCCTCTTAATAATTGTAATAATAAGAATTACCATAAATGGACCTACCTAACCTAAATTAAATTAATTAATTAACAAAATGTAGCTTTACAGTATGGGATAGTATTATAAATATTAGCTATTTAATGTGCTATATTAGTCAGTAACCATAATTAAAACGTGCAACCAAATTGTACCTACCTAACAAGATAATTAAAATTTATAAGATATTTAAGATATTAAATTATGGCAACCTTTTAACCCTACTTGTAATAATAACAATTAAGGAGTTAAACCCATTTGTAAAATATTTAGTTGTTAATTTGGAATTGTTGGTATTCATATCAGAAATGATGTGATAAGGAACCCTAAATTTATGAAGCTAGTTTTATTTATATTTTGGCCTTTGTTATAGAATGTGATCATCATAGTGGTTTTACTCCTAGTTATGACAGTAGCAACCAAGTTCTTTTCAAACTAATTAAGACTTATAGTTTACTTTCCTAACTTACCTAATGAACCTAATTAATACTTAATAGTCAACTTATAAAATGGAGATATACTTATGATTTATTTTATGCATTGAAACAGAAATACCCTAACAACTTGTTTTACCCCATTATTTGAAAATCCAGCAATATTTTCAGTAATAATAAATGTTATCAGATTCTCATACTTTAATGACTTTATTTGATTTGTAGTACAACCTAAAATATTAATTAAATTTATATTTGCTCTACTATTATAGTATATTAACTCATATAACTTTTATATTGACATATTAATGAATGTTAGCCAGTTGGTAACGACCCTGCCCACAAAGCTAGCAGTCCCAGGTTCGAAACCTGACGCAGGCAAATATTTGTGTAATAATTACTTTGTCCCTGAGTCATGGATGTTTACTTTACTTTCAAGTGAGTATTCTCCTTTACAAGTATGCATATCATTGTTTAGCTCCCATAGTACAACCAGAGCTTAGATTGAAACTAGACCTAATTTTCATTATTATTTGTATTAGAAATTTTATATCTGAAGAATTGTAATTCTAATTTTTCTATAATAATTATAGCATTTATTTCCATACCCTGTTTATCCAATTATTAGGTACTTATTGGATTTGAATATGGTATACAGATACAATCAACCAACATAGGGAGTTAATATTGTATCTCCGGCCCAAATTTATAGTTTTATCAGGGGACCTAGATTTGTAGTATCAGATACAAGCCTAGAATAACCATACCTAACTCTGACATGTTAAGGCAACTGAGTAGCAGAATTAGAAGGTGGTTTTACTTCATCGCTTTCAAGTAATAAAATCTAATGTCGATTAAAATGAGTTTTATGGTTCTCGGTGACGCTAAATATATATAATGAAATGGCTTATGAGGGCCCCCCCTGCTTTAGGGGGAGGATTCCTGCCCCTCCGGACCGCAGGGATCTGTGCAATACGTCCCAGACTATATATTGCTCCACATACTATCTATTTGTTATCAACAATCAAAATAATTTATGTAAGACTTTCTAGCCTTTTATTTGAATTTTACTTTAACGGTAAATTTGACCATTTCAATACATATAAGTAGTGCTTCTTACTTAGAGATGCAGAATTAGCATGTTAGCTAGGTTTTTACTTAGGTTTGCTCTCCTAATAATTGAAACCAATATCCCTAGGTTAATCTTAACCTCAAGAAACATAATAAGGTTGGTAATTTGGGCTCTTTACCCACTACTTGTTTTATATTTAAACTCATAGCTTGATTGATTCAGTTTAAAAGGTAAAATAACTGGTATTGATTCTATCTGGAAATTTGTTTTCATTCTAAAACAATCTAGTCCTATCTTGTATGAAGTGCACTTGTTTTCCACTCTACGGGAAGTAACGCTTCGGGACTTCTGCCCGTAATAAGCCCAGACTGGTTTTATGAGGTTCATACTTAGAATCCTCCAGTTTCATAATGCTAGCTATGAATCAATCTAGCTGGAGTATTATTGATTAACTATTTGATCTATTTGATCACTTTTCAATCACTGATTTGACTTGGCCGACGTTATATCACTTTTATGTTTCTCGAAGTAAGACTGCAGCTTAATTTAACTTGAAAACAGTCATTTTTCTGCTTTAAATCATCCAAACCCGGCTCGAAATCATTCTCGACGCTTTCTACCAATACATCAGTTTGACGTTTTAAGCGCCCTCTCTACCACAGTCTAGTTAGTCGTGAAGTGTCATTCATCTTATGAATTGACTTCACACAATATTTGCCTTGGCTTTTAACTTATTGAATTTATTCGCATAATATTTAAATTCTTATTATTTGAAATATAGTTCATTTTACTATAATCGTTATAATTTATTTAGTTATGTAGATACTTCAACTTTTATCGTTATTTTGTTGTTTTACGTGATCCGACGATTTCTTGCCTAGCTAAAGCACAATTATGTGTATTAAAGCTCCTCACGGTGTAATGAGGAAACTTCTAACTACCTAACAAACCCTAAAATTCTACTGTTTTGAACCAAACTAAAGAGTCACGTAACTCTTACATTTACAATTAATCGTGTAGATGTGTAGTGTCAGAATATCTCGGTGTAAAGATACCCTGCTAGACCAGCTAAACCTATCATGACAAAGTCTTCGGAACTAGAATTCCTGTGTGTAATCCTAAGACTGTTCCGCCGGCTAATGAAAGCCTTAAGTTGGCATCCGAGTCGGATAAATACCTAAGGTGGTCGATATATAAATATATAAATAAGGGACTATCACTAATACATATTCTGCATACCGACCCCACTGCCAAAGCATCGGTTCCAGTTACGGTACCTGAAGAGCAAATTTACAGAATATTGCTAGTGATATCTGACGAAACGCGAATTAACAGCCGTCAGAGCCGTACGCGAAAACCCTTAACTTACTTGGTTAAAAGATAAAATCTGATATTCAAATATCCCTTAACCAAAATGTAAGTGAAGTTTTATAATTGTTATCAACGTCTGCCTGGATCTCAGCCCAACGACTACCAAGTAAGTCGAACAAAGCGGAGACCTGGAATTAAAAACAAAATTAACACCAAGCAAAACATTCACTATAAGTTAAATACCTGGAACACAATTATTAAACCTTAAACTAACACAATTAAATAATATACCCCAAATTTCAAGCTGTGAATCCATTATATCCCATCGAGATGCATCATCAAAACCCCATAATTAAATTCTAAATTAACCCAATTAAATGATGTCCACAAATACCCAAGAAATAAGTATTAACTCCAACCTCCCAGTGGCAGCAACAATTCACCCAACCGACGATTGTTATAAACCCAAATATTAATATCCTAAATTAACCCAGTTAAAAAAATATGTACAAATACATAAGTACAATATAATAAAAATCTGCTCCCAGTTTTCGGCTACAACTTACTCCTCCGAAGCCCGCCAACAAAAAGCCAAATATTTATATACTAAATTACCCCAGTTAAATAATATGTACAAATACATAAGTACAATATAATAAAAATCTGCTCCCAGTTTTCGGCTACAACTTACTCCTCTGACGACCGCCAAGCAAAAAAGCCCAAATATTTATATACTAAATTACCCCAGTTAAATAATATGTACAAATACATAAGTACAATATAATAAAAATCTGCTCCCAGTTTTCGGCTACAACTTACTCCTCCGACGACCGCCAAGCAAAAGTCAAGATCACCCTTATTCACATCTATTTATGCCTTCTCGACCCCGACAACTTTTACAAGTCTTACATCGCTTCAAATTCCAGCATAATGACCTTCAGTTTACAGTTCATTTTCTATCTACGAGTAACCATTCGCCCTCCCGGTGCGGCGTACAAAAAATGGCGGCCCTCTTACAAGTCTTACATCGCTTCAAATTCCGACATTATTCCCTTAAATTTAAAGTTCATTTTCTATCTAGACGTCCGCTCTCCCGGCGCGGTGCAGAAACATGGCGGCCCAATTCCAACTCTTACAAGTCTTACATCGCTTCAAATTCCAACATTATGTCCCTTAGTTTAAAGTTCACTTTCTATCTAGACAGAACTCTAATGATGTCTAGACATCTGGGCACCTGGCGCCGACGTACAAGAATGGCGGCCCTGCTACAAGTCTTACATCGGTTCCAATTCCGACATTATGGCCTTTAGTTTAAAGTTGATTTTCTATTTAGACATTTGTTTATTCCGTATTATAGATGCGTCTAACGTTAAGATGGCGTCCCTTTTTCTAACTGTATTGTCAAACATATCGTAATGTCTAACAAATAGGACTCAATTTCTTTTAATTTAAATTTCGCTTAGCAACAATAATTTATTCATTCCTTCCCAAGAATTTTAAGCATTTATACTGATTCAAGTTTTATACTGGTTCTAAAACTTTATTTATTTAATTTTATTTTTAAGTAATTGTTACTGAATATTGCCCTTTTTTAACTTAGCTTACATACATTATAAATGGATTAAGTTTGATTATAATAATTACAAAGCCCCTTCATAGTATTGATTTATTTGCTTCTAAAATTTTAATTTATTTTTAGTATTATTTATTATTAACTTTTTTCCGCCTACAAATTATTTTGTGAAGTGACGAAATAGCTTAGATGAAGCTAGTTCCGTTACACTTGCTTATTCAGAACCCTTATGAAAACATTTGTCTGTGTCGTTAACCTTGTGTGACGGTATTCTTTAGAAACATATTGCAAAAACTTAAGATAAAAAATATACATTTTAATAAGTAAACAAATTGTGTTTTTATTTCATTCATTGGAGTTTCAGAAGGTTTAGAATCTAAAAAATCGTAAGTACCTACTTCAAATTAAGTTAGTAATTCAAAACCAGACCGTCCATAAATTTAACTTACTCCTAATGTTTATTTACAAGAACGTTAATTTAATTAGTCTTGGTTTAAAATTAATCTTTAATATTATAATCATGCGGACATCTATCCTTGTTTTCATATTTCGATGAAGCAACGGATCGATTTGATTTTTGCACATAAATAGTTGGAGGGCCGCGTGATTGACAAAACTATCCAAGTCTACCGATTTTCATGCCGGATATTGGACGATATACTGTCAGATGCGAGGGCGAGTGTGATAGCGATAGCCAGCCGATGGACATTAAAAGGAAATGGTACTAAGTACTATAGTTACGTGTAGCTCAGACAGGTTTGCAAGTTATGTTACACGGACGACCAACTATTCAAGCAACAGAGAGAATATTACTTATAAGGAGTGCGTCGAACAATTTTTCAAATAAGTACAAACTTTCCAACTTTTAATGAGCGAACTTCAGTACTCGGTCTAGCAGGTGGACGTCTTTTTAAATTAGAGCCGAACAAGCTTCTACTTCGTGTCGTCAAAACTTTGCCTCGTAATATTTTCAATCATTTTTAATGCAGCAGCATAAAAACTTACCTATGTATGAAGTAAGAGGATGACAGGCAGGACATAGTCTACTAAAGTTAATAAACCATGGCGCAGTAACTTCAAAAGTACGAGAAACATCTGAGAGTTATTCTTCTAAGGATTAAGAACACTATTATTAAAGCCGCAAAGAAAGCGTAGCTGATGCAAAAACTAAACTCCGTTTTCCGAGGCCGCCGCTAACAGCGCTTTATAAAAATATTTTAATTTTCTTCGCATCGCTAGAGAAAGGGCGGAGACTCGACGGATGCTGCCGGCCTTAGTGGCGCGGGACGGTTTTAAAACTGAATTGTTGAAGGACTGTTGGCAATGGCATGAAAATATGAAAATGTTTTTGTCGACTTCTTTATCTACCTCTATCCATCCGTCCGTCCTTCTGTCCTTGTCAGTGTGTCACTTGTGTCAGTTCACCAACACCGCAAATAAGTTGGTAAATCGCAAAAACCCCCATATCTCCGCCATTTTGAAAAAATCAAAAATTGAATCGACAAAAAAATCCATATAATTATCGAATCTGCTCACAAAATTTTACGAGAGTCGGTTGAGAAATGCGACCTGTAGAGGACAGCCGGACGGACACACGAAAGCATATTTGCCCAAGCTGAAACGGAGACGCTTCGCTCGCTTGGTCATAAACAACAAATACTAAAAACCGATCAAATGTGTACGGAACCCTCAGTGCGTGAGTCCGATTCGCCCTTGACCAGTTTTTTGAAGTAGCTTACGACGGAAAGAGATGAAGGTCGTTTATTTAATCTTTTCTTGCTTGTTTATTTAACCATGAGCACAGTGGTATGTTTCATACGAATTCAAACTCCGCATGTCAGACATTGTCTTTTTTTTATTTTGCTCTTTTCGATAAGGGTTAGATTCTGTTCTAAAATGTTGCCCTGAAAACTATCTCTTTACATTCTAATTTTATCCGTGCATTTTCGTCCAGAAATACTAAAAATACAGAAAAATAAAAATGGCAGTTGGCTAGTTAGTTCATTGCACAATCATAATTTTATACAGTCTCCTCCACAGATTAGCCTGTGGTCTTTTATGTCTATATCAAAAAAACAGTACAATACCCTCTTTACCAATAGTTTCCGTAGAGTAATTAGCAAGAAATTAGATTTACCTAATCTCGTCAACGAAAGCTATGATACGAGTACCTCGCAGGGAATTAAATTTCTGAGGCTACCGCTTAAGTTATTTATCACATAATAAAGAACAATAAAGGGTCCGCGAAGGAAGTACCTGCGAGTAGTTGAAGGTCCCTTTGTGAGTGGCTTTGCACCAACGACGCTAACGAGGGTCGCGAACGACGCGAACGGTATTTGTGACCTTAAAAATTGCATAGGCCTACCTGCCACCGATAGCTACAATGGGCGATCAGCATTTATATTAATCTTTCAAACACCAATCTTGAGCAAAGAGATATAAATTTTCTTTTGGGCATCCCCAAAAAATTAAACTGAATTACAAATTTAAAATAGTATTATGAGCAGTTGAATGTGGAAAAATATATTATATTATTTATGAGCAGTTGAAGGTGGGTAAATATGGGTGTGCTCGGATTTTGCTAACTGTTCCTCTGGCTTTGACATATTCTCATACAACAAATCAAAGTCGTTGTTTTCTTTTGATACGAAATAAAAGAACCTTTGTTTTCCAGAATTGGGTATAGAAATTTTTGATAACATAAACCAAGAGCAGATTTAAAAAAATTGGCGGAATACAGTAGTTTCCTATTTTAATACATTTTAATAAAGATGTGATGTACATCATACAGAGAGGAAGTTCAATGGATGAAGACATTTTGTTTGCCAGTGGCATAACTTATAAGTTTGAACGGATATGTAAATTTAGTGTCTGTTGTTCGCCGCCGTGGGTTCCCCTAGTTCAGTTCGGAATTCATTTGCTTATTTCAGAGTTAAGCCGAGGCTTTCGCCAACTGTTGGAAAGATGATGTTAATCGGAGCGCGAAAGGATCAAAGCGGTAAAATATTTAGTTCGTACACGCAATAAATATAAAATATAAGAAAAATGTTACATTTACATCAATAACATTCTCTTTTTTTAATAATTTCCAATTAGCCAAATTCGCTAGGTATTCGATCGTCGAGTGGTGAGTAATTTGGCGATACCAGAATAAAGTAGAAAGAACTCCTTATTTGGGGGCATTATCTGTTTTCTAAGCAAAACATTGCTATTTAACTAAATACCGCGTTAAAAACAAAGCGTGAATAATTTACGGTCATAATGACATAACTTCCGTACATAGCTGAATGTTTTTCAAAGAAAGATCGCAAGTGAGTGTCGGGCTTGCAAGGGGAGGCCGGTAAGCGCTTCTCGAGTAGACGGGACAGCGAGTTCTCAAGCAGAAGTTGCCTCGCCTTGCAGCTGTTATCTCGCCGAGTTCGAAACTACACTGCTTTAGAGAAACGTGCTCGATTGGCTCGAGGGCCACGAGGGGCGCTTGCGTGCTGTTTGTGTTACCTCGATTCACCTTCGTATGCCACAGATTTATAATACTGCGACAGATTATACGCGTTTTTATTACGTCGTTGCTTGACTGCGCGAAACCAAGTATCAATTCAACATAATGTTCTTATACTGCTCGTATGTATAAGCAAAAATCTAATGTTCTGCTTAGGCAGCAGGCACGTTATGTAAGTAGCGGGCAGATTTTAATAATATGTATTACAACACAATGATATTCGTCACTACTTTAAAAAAACTCGTATCTGAAAATCATCAAGTTTCTAGGAGGAACAATAAACATCCTGTAAATCACAATAGTGATTGATCAAAAAAGTTCTTGTTAGTTTCATGAGTTACTTTGAAAGCCAGTCATTAATTTTACAATATTTCAAATAACTCACTCAAACACTTTTTATTAAATTTACAGTTATTCGTAAGATACAAGATTTATGTTTTAGTATTGACTGAAAGCTGTTAAGTTACGATAATTTTGTTTTAAATTTTATGGTACAAAATGAAACAAAATGTATGTTTTTAGGTTTAATAAATTAACTAAGTAAACTCTTTTAGTAACAATAGACGAATTTAAATAACAACGTGTCTCCGTATATTATATAGATAACGAGCGAGTTTCTATATAATAACTTTATTCTAAAGCTACTTAAACAGGAAAAAGCCGGTTGTATCTACGAATAAGTAGGAACATTTGCCGAGATCGGCGAGCGTTAACTTCAATTATCTCAAGTTATTTTAATGGTTACGTACCTTTTGTTCACAATAGGACCAGGCCAAGACGCGATACTTTGATACGTGTAATAGAAACATTTTTCAATCAACTGCGAATCGAAGGCGCAAACACTTTTAGATTCCAAGTTAGATTTTAAAAAAAGGCAGCTCAGGTTTATTGTTCCGGAACTATCACCAGAATAATGTTTGTTAACATTGTGTTTGTCAAACGCTTCTTTTCATTGCCATTATTCAGATATTTATTCTGTTTGTGTTCCAAATAAATGTAATAAAAATGTATTACGCTTGCGTTGATACTACGATTGAAGAAAGGTTTTTTTTTTCTTTATTCCCTTTATTTGTGAACAAGCAGTGGCAAATCTAATCCAGGCGCTACAAAGTTTTCAGTAAGGGTTCTTATCTTACCATCATTTAGACAATTTTTAGAAGATGGTTATTAATGTCTTAGGTAGTCTTAAATAAAAATGTGCTACCTTCAAAAATGAAACATTTTCGATTTAAATTGTTAATAAATCCGCTCAAAAATCGCTCCGTAATAACTTGTTGCACCTTCATTTATTGCATCACACCCGCAGTTGTTCGCGCGGTCGATCGCGGTGGAGTTGCCGGCGAGTTTCTTTTACTCGTCGCTATTTCAACGATAAAATATTGTTTCATTATACGGCTATAATGCCCAAAATTTTGTCTTTAGTTGTATTTTAATCTGTTCCACACTTTTCCCGAGGCTTCATCCGTGGAACATATTTTTATCATGTTTTCCTTTGTGAACCTCAGAACTCAAGCTGTCACTATATTCTAAATTATATCAAAATCAATTTCGCGGTTTAGCATTGAAGGCATATCAAACTGTGTGTTCAGTCAAACTGGAGATTAGTATTTGTGTATCACCCATGATTGCACCAAACGCATCACTACTTATGTAGTAATAATTGCTTTTCATTAAGTGTTTCTAATTGGATGTCAAAGTATGCTACGCAATAAGATCTCGGGTAACCTAGCATCTTTCGTCTCTGCTTCCGCGTATTAATTACTAGAGTCTAACCCGTTTCGATGGTGAACTCGATAGTAGAATCCTACGCCATTGTTATTAGAGTACCTAACATGGCAAGGCTTTCGTCGCTATTTCGGACGCCTCTTCGACCGTGACCAGCGCTTGGTAACAATCGGCACAAAGGCTATGGCAAAACAATCACTCTGTAATATAATTATAGAGTGATTGTTTTGCGTTTTGATACTACGAGTAAAAATTCAGCAACACAACTTTAACACAACGAGTTCAGCAATGACAAAGTTATAACTTTTGTACTTTGAAATCAAAATTCGTAGTTATCTCTGTCCCGTGTTTTATTCTCAAAAGATGAGTGAAAATTCCTTTCACTCATTTTTTAATTTTTCATTAATTCCGAATGGAAATTTAATTTCGTGCTTTGTAGTAACCATCCCATACGATATTGTCAAACGAGTAAAAAGCGACTAGTCACAAAAGTGATCTTCTACTTATGACGTTGACTACCTATATCAATGTCATATTTAGCCATGACAGAGCGGAAATATAGTTCATAATAAATTGTTATAGAAAAAATCGTCTGTGCACGCGACTGAGCTTTGTATAAAATTAAGATACGGCACCGAATGTGATAGTAGTGGAAGTGAAACGCTACGAGATATGAGTTGGTCCAATGTCAACTACCATAAAAATAAAAACCCCATTCTACGTCACGTCCTGTGATGGCAGAATTTTAATTTTTCGTCACACACTCTCCGTTTAAACACATTCTCAAAACTATGACGACACTTACATTTCAAAAGCAATTAAACTTTACGAGTAGGTATCCTTAAAAGGTTTGTGGAAGTTAAAGGGTAATAAAAAAACACAATGAATACCCATTATTTCCATTCCAAGCCTGTAAAACAAGCTTGCGACTATTGCCATTTTCAATTGCCGTTGAGTGCCCTCTCAAGCGGACAACGGGAGTTGTTCCCCGCCGGCCCGCCCTTAGCTTGCCTAGCTGCCTCCAGTTATGCCGTTCCAGCTACTTACCAACTTACCTCGGCATTTCTACAAGCTGCGCCGAACTCTGGCGATTTAGTTGAGGAATTAATAAATTAAACTGTCGATCTTAACAATAATTATTTCAAATCCGAGATCGGTTAAACACAGAAGGTATACTAGGAGCGAAGGAGTCTCTAAAAAGTATTACTTGCACTTGGTCGAGCTACGTCAGAAACATGATCTTTATACGCAATGACATATGTAAACCAGTATACCTATGTATGTTCGTCGACATGGTGACATTGAGAAAAGATGTTCTGGATTGAGTTTGTGTCTGCGAACTTTACAAAAACATTGTGAAATTTCTTTTGATTGTTTCGGCGTCTCAGCAGAAATCTTTTTAGTAAACTAAGTCATCGGGACGGGACAATATTTTATGCAATTAATTTTAGCAGTATTCAATTAAAATAATGAAATAAGCAAAACTTTATCAATTCTAAAAGCTCTTACGTTTAAATAACAAGAGAAACATTGGTGAAACATAAATAATTTAGTAAAATACCCGTAATTATTTGAAGACGAGGCATGAAAAAATTGTTATTCGCCTTGCGGTTGAACATTTACAATGTTTGCCTTATTTTCTGAATTTTTGAATTTAATTTCTTAAATGTTATAAAAACGCATAGACTTCGTCCACATAGTGTGTCGTTTACCTACTAGATGAGCGTATTTCTTGCAGTATTATAAAGTTCATTAATATCAGTTCCTTCTCGCTTTAAGTAGTATCAAAACTGAAAACCGATCAAGTGAGAGTCGGGGTCGCGGACCGAGGGTTCCGTATTTATATCCGTATTTAATATAGTTCTCATCAAAACTTTTTCCTAACTTTGAGTGTTTAGTAATATATCAGTATTAATATTTCGACGCAGCAAGTCGTCGGGACAAACGCAGAAGTCATTAATAGAATAAAAATAAGTTTTATTTACTACGTCACGGTTATTTTTGATCATTTTTACCTAATCTTAAATCCAAAACTAAAAATTAAACCCATTTCCAATTACTATAACTTAAGTTATACAACTATGTCAAATTTCAATTTGATAGCTTCAGTAGTAGCTGAGAAAAACTGCTTTGACACAGACAGACAGACACGAAGTCTCACCATAAGTGTTCCCTATTTGCTATTTTGGTACGGAACCATAAAAAGAGCAGCAGAGGAACAAATACATTGGCTCTAAGATTCCATTGCGTTGATTCGGTCAAAGTTCCCACTTTAGTTTATTCGCCGAGTTCGACAGTATATAGAACTTAGTTTCAGCGATCTTAAGCTCACTAAGAGTTTATTAGCTAACGCAGTAGATTTCGAGAAACTGACTTAGTCTCGTCTGGAACACCTAAATCAATTTCCGAAATCGTTTGGGACCTTTAGGTTAACGCCCTGTGACGTGTGATGATACCGATATAGGTACTTACTATGAAGCCGATAAGTTGTTAGGTAAATGTGAGAAACTTGTCGTCATATATTTTGCATGAGGCCGCAATACATAATGTTAAAGCAACCCCAATAAGCTTAACTATTGTTTAATGTTGTATCCAATCTATTTTGATAAGTGTACCTAGCGAAGACCGGATTGAGTCACTTATTGTTGTTCCTGTTTATCAAAAAATCAAACTAGTCTGTAGAAAATTTTATATAATTATAAAGTTGGTTTATAAATGTGCCTATTGTATAAGTAAAAGTTATTCTATTAAAGAGTTTAATTTTCTTTTCATGATTTTCTTAAATTACCCATTTTTCCCCGGTGTCCCCTACATATAAATTCGGTTAGAAGAATAGTACTTAACTGATATGTGTGATGGCAATCAGGTAACACTTCTGTCTTTTAATATGTCGGCATGGATTAGTTAGTCGCTCTAAGACTTTAAAGTTTTTGCAAATAAAATGAAAAATGCTATGAATCGCGTTTATCGGAAAAGCGTATTTGTGATTGGATTTGTTTTGAAAATGCAACTAGATAAGTACGTCATAATGATGCCGAAATACCTTTAATACCTTTTAGATTTTTCTATTATTATAGATAGAGCTTTTGCCCGCGATTCCGTCCACGTAGAAGTCGTGTATCCCACAGGAACTATCAAATTTTCCGGGATAAAAACTATGCTATATCCTTTTCCGCGACTCAAACTATCTCCATGCCAGATTTCATTTGAATCGGTTAAGCGGTTTAAGCGTGAAGAGGTAACAGACAGACTTACTTTCGCATTTATAATATTAGTAGGGATTGTTACACTACTCGTACCAGGCTCGCTTGAAGCATTTAAATAATTTATGACTTACCACCAATTTTATCATTAAAGAAAGTTCAAGTCTATATTTACATTAACTGCGTGATTATTACTATGCAAACCGAAATAATATGACAATGAAACAGTTTGAAATTTGACGAAACTCGTTAAAAGTTTAATTACTCCTTCCTAGAACTGATTGACGGAGTCATGTTCGCGATACGCCTCCACAATAATAACGACTTAGAGAAGTTAATAAAGTCATTCACCCAATAAAAGACAATTAATATATTCAAGTAACAAAAACCTGGATAAATCTGTCTCACGTTGCCAAGTTTTCTAAAGAATTTGACTGTCGTGTCATACTTAGTCATAATTTTATCCTGATCTTACCTAACCTTTTTGATGTTATGGTGGGATTAACAGGGGCTCTATTCTACCTTGGTTTCACGCCTATTGCAATCCCATTTTTTATGACTCTGTCACCTTTATCGTCAAGATAATAAGAGCTGTCATAACATTAACAATACGATAACAATAGGGGTACAGACAATGTACAATAAGGGTCCAGGAGACCAAGGGTAGCGATGATTTCTCACCATCACTTAACCTGCTAGCTGGTTTGCCCTTTCCACCATAAAACCGTAATGTAATACGCGTTAAAGTAATTCTTAACAAAAAACGGGACCAGGGAATAGCTTAAGGGTAAATTAAATTCAGTAAACACACTTTGGGCTTAGTTAAGAAGATTATACAAAATTTTGGTCAACTAAAAGAATTCTAATGAAAAATTCGTTGGTTACTTACTCGTACATGACAATATGAATATAATTTTATTTTATAAAGTATTTTTGTATTACATACGCCAGACCTGAAAAAAATCTGGATAAATTCGATACAGTCAAAAACTTTAACTCGTAATAAGGTCCTAGGGTAAATCTTACGAAAAGAAACTTGCTCATGACCATAACAGATGTCTAATGCCAGTATTGTACACTCCAAAAATCTCATTTCATTTTATCGCGCGAATACGTAATTTCTTAGTGCGACCACGACCACACGCCCGTTCGTTCGGCGTCCAATATCGCAGAGTTCAATAACGCCGAGGTGAGCGGTAAGTGCGCCAATACGTGGCGGAGATAAGAAATGTTACCGACAATCGTGTCGCCTCGGGCCCGTTGTGCGGCGTTATACTCGCGTTTGCGAGGAAACGAGTCTGGCGGTGACCTTCGCGCGAAAACAGGTAATCAGATATCATTTGGTATAGGCCGCAGTATGAATATGAAACCATTTGTTGTTGGATCGTCTTCAGTGTCATACAATGATTTTAAGGTTGATTATTGAAAGTCCGAATTATCATTTTCCTAATGCATCGTTAGTACGAATTGTCGTTTATTTTATATCTATTTCCGCCTGAATTACTTTTTAGTATTGTTATAATACAACCCTAACCTAACGTAACCTAACCGAATGTAATTTTAGATAACTTAAAAAGCTGCCTGACTCAGCTGAAAACCAGTTTATGACAAATCATAAATATCATCATGCATTGGACGATAATTTAGGACAAATAATGTTAGGACAAACGATGGTCTCCCTGATTTTTAATATGCTTTACTCCTGCTGAACTCACTTCTAGTTTTAGTAAATGGGTTAATACCATTGGTTACTCTCCCTATAACAACACTCCTTCCTCATTTATTGAAAGTTTAAAGACCTACTTACTAATTTCATTATATTCAATCAATGATAATTTATACTGGGCTTAATATACAACTCAATAAATCTGCGGGAGCTTCCGCCGCTAAAGACTAATGCACAAGCCTTTGTGGCTAAAAGCGAAAGATCCGGCTTCCTATATGGATCCAAACGTTCTAAAATATAGCGGAAGGTAGATACGCAATTATCCAACGGTACGATCAAAATGTAATTTAAGTCCACATGAATGAAACTGACCCGGGGCTAGGAAGAGCACTCCAACAAAGATCTGTTCAATGGGTCTAACAGAAGGTCTGACGGACGGATGGTTAGTTGAATGAGTTCATAAGGATTACGATTCGGCATTTTGAAACATGGAATTTGAATATGCCAGTATCCTAATCCTAAAACAAAGCTTTACAATGGGATACAATTTTAATGTACGTAAAATATACTTGGTAGGTATACAACTGTGATGTGTGGGTTAAAGATAGCGTCGTGCGTGTCGTGTCGAATGTAAACCATTATCTTATTAAATGTTTCTTTCGTTTGTAAAAACTATTTTACGCAGAGGTTATTGGGACGGTGTGTGGTGTAATGGACTGCTGGATGATTATTTATAACAGATAAATCTATAAAAAATACTCCATACACGTAAGTGAAGGACGGAAAAAAATTCACGTCTATAGTGTATTTGACAAAATCACGTTTGTAAAGAAAAGTACGAAAATGTTTGATATAGCGACACCAAGTGAGAAAACATCGGTGTTTCCCAGTTGTCATAACAAAAGATGAAGATCGTTCAACTTCTGCCGTGTCGTTGAAATTGCAAACGGTTATGTTAAGCAAATAGTACCTAATTCGTAAAAACATCGGGTTGAAATTTGAGAATGTGATATCGTCAAGGTAAAAATCAACTGGCATCGAAGCATTTCAAAACAAATACAGAATTTTCTTATTTTTATAACGTTATCGTTGGTTATTTAAACTTTTCGTAAAACTGACTATTTCTGCTTTATAATATAATCAATCATTAGATTACATGAAATATCACAATGATTGCTTGCCGTAATGCACACGACACAATCCAGGCGGTTTGGAATTGTTTTCTAGGAAATTACACTTGAAGTGAACTGAAATCCGCTACCCGGGCTCGATCCCGAACCAATTATAATATTGTAGTCGAAAGGAATTTAAAGGTGGACTGATACAAAGTGATCACCCTATGTACATCGGCATCGTGCAAATGACTATCTAATCTAGACAGAAACATAATTGAGGCAATCCTAACACGAGATAGTTTAGGTATTTTTAAATATCGTTCATAAATTATCATTACGAAAAACATACATAACTGCTAAAATTATAACTCTGAAAACAGGCAGAGTTATTTCCTAACTTGTGTCAATAACTACCTACATGGAGCGATTAACACTACCTATCCTATGCATTTATTTAGTTCCCTCCATCTTCACCAGACATCGGTCCACCTTGAATCGGGCGTGACCCCGCTTCAACCAGGTCTGCCAGAAATGGATTTATGGATTTTGGAATTTCCCCAATGCCTAAAAAAAACAAATTGATATGATTCTTGATGATTTTTGTTTTTTTTTCCCCCAAATGTATGTAATGAAAAGGCCAAATCCCTAAAATTGCGGAAAAAAAACCCAAACTGGCAACCCAAAAAATATTTAGTTAAATTGGCCAGGCCAACGAGAGTGGACCCTACGTGTAAGTTTAGCATTTCTCCGGACTATGCTCCTTGGTTCTTCTTCGACTATAGATTTCCAAAAAAGAGCCAAGTTTTCAATTACATAATGGCCGGTCAATATGACTATAACGACCACTACAGATTATTCACGGCCTGCCGGGTTTATGCTACAGGTTTTCCGCGCGACTGATTAAAATGAATACGCGTAAAAGCTATGTTTTTATGCATTTTATTTTTGTCAAAACTTCGTTTTATTGCAACGTTGTCTGAACTCCGTATGATTCAATTAATTCATTGGATATCACAGCTCGTTGTCAGCCACAGCGGTCGGGCCGTTAAGCGAGAAAAAAATGTAACAAAACACGGCTAGCGTGGTTTTGTCAATAGAGTATTGGTTAAAAACAACGTCAAAGGTCATATATGAATAATTTTAAGTTAGCAATGTAGCATGTTTAGACTGTATTGCTGTCAGTTACTAAGTTAAAGACTTTTATTAGCTTCATCCCATGTTTGTACATTCGAGTACAATGAAAAGCGAGTATACTCACGCATTATTTTGCATCTTATCCCACTGCAATAAAGAACAAAAGTGTTTACATAATAATATGTATACATATCTTTGTACTGGACTGTATTAAGGACTTCATTAATAAAAACACTGCCGTTGCCAACTTAGAAATCTACGGTACCCTGATACCCTCTCATAAATC
Organism: Tortrix viridana; assembly: GCA_963241965.1. Lineage (NCBI taxonomy): Eukaryota > Metazoa > Arthropoda > Insecta > Lepidoptera > Tortricidae > Tortrix > Tortrix viridana. The sequence goes on along the minus strand of OY725175.1, from coordinate 6,498,235 downwards.
GCGCCTGTAGTGTTGTAAATATAACAGAAAAGCCAGCTATCCGCACTGAATTTTGTTAGATATTTCAGTAAAATTTTGTTATTATCTACGTCACATCGTTTTATTAGCTTTTGAACCTCGAGAGCCTCCAAGCTCGCTCGGAGGAAGTCGTAAATATCTTGCGCGTCCCCGATTCCTACCAAACTTTGCTTGCACTACGCTTACATTTTCATTGTGCTTACATTATTTTATTATCATTACAATTTCAGATTACCTTCAGAGTCCTGAAGTGTGTAAAAATAAGTGTTTAGGATTAGATATCAGGAGCATTTGGTATGTAAATGTAAAATGAGGACATTAAATAATTGTGTTAACTCGTTGCCAGAATTCGTCGTGTTCGTCCGTTCGTTTTTCCCTCGTTCTCACTAATTATATTTTTCTGAATCGCAGCGGCCGGGGGCGTGTTGAGGAGTTTTTTATGACATGCAGAAGGCAAACGAGCACACGCCACCTGATGGTAAGTGGGATCTGAGACTAATAGACAATCTTAAGACTATAATCTCAAGACCGCAATCATAAGACTGCAAATGCATTGTAAACCTTTTCAACGCCATTGACGGACATACCTATCCGTCATGGTTGACAACGCAAAATAAACCTGGGTATGTATGAATTAAGGTTGACATTAGCTCTAGTTTTTATTTGACATGGCGTTGGAAAGGTTAATAAACCTGAGGACTACCTATAAGATGTAACGCCTCTATGCTAGTCACCGTTTGTCTTATCCCCACACCGGAACACAAAAATGCGAACACTTCTGCTTGGTGGTAGGGTAAAGGAAATGATTGTGGTAGCTACCCGACGAGCCATGCACAAGGTCCTCCCACTGCTAAAATTCTACGTATAGTTCCGAAAGTGTTTCTGTTTTTGGTTCAGCCGCATCTTTTTAAGGAGAACAATGGCGAATCCAGCTACCTAAACCAGAAAAATCACACCCTAATTAACCAGTAATCACAGATCGAATTTGCGTATTGTATAAACTGGTCTTTATTTAAAAAGAATCAGAAGCCCCAAATTTAAATGCTTGTTTACATTAACAGCTATGTTCATATTAACAATAGTATTTTTAAGACCCTACCTACTAGAAAAAAAAACAACCGTCTTTTACGCCGAGTATTTATAAAATCAGGTTTTCTCTCGAAGGTACTGTGCAAAGAGACATCAACATAAACAATGGCCCATTTAAGTCTTATTATCCTTATATTGGATCCCTAAAACATCTAACTCAATTTGTAAAACATAAAAATAACATAAATATTTTCTCAATGAAAGCAGTAAAGTGAAATTATTTCCTGCAGAGGAAGGAAGTAGGAACGACAATGAACTCACTTAGACGAGGAAGGGCGAAAGAATAATGACCCAGCGAGCGACCTACGTTGCCCGGCTAGGGTTGCCTCGCACAAATTAGCCCGATATTCTACCTAATTAAATTAATTGGGAACGGCGGACAGAAATCATTTAGGTAATAAATAAAAGAGTCAATATGTCAATTGACCTCTATAACTTTGATTTCTAAATTATACCTATAAGAACAATAGAAGGGAAACTAAGAATGCAAAGATTTTTGGCAACCCTATTGGCGGATTATTTAAACTTATTCCTCTCGGAAGGAACATCCCAGAGGCGTATTACGAGAAATTTGGATTCTTTTTTTGTTTTCCTAAATCCAATGAATATTTCACTTCTTTACGCAAGTTACGTAGGAAGCTACTCGTAACAAAACAAAATAAAAAATCTCTATTGCGATACAAACTATTTCGCAATTCGTATAACCAAATCAAACTAAAGTGATAATTTTCGATCAATAAAGTCCATTGCGCCCGTAACTTATAATTCTGCACTCTGTGCGAGGGCATATTAAACAATACGCAAGGTTTTTCACCTCGACGTTTCGACATCACACCACATCGTAACTATTATAATTTTAACACTAGCTGCCTGAGCGGTTTACGAATGGCCGTAGCATGTTATGTCGCGCACTTACGTGGAACATATTTTACCGCACCACACCTATTACTCAGCCGGCCTCGAACCCATACTCGAGGACCTAACTAACGACCGAACCTAATGCGTACACATTCTTCGTATTTTTCAAGTCAAGCAGAGTAATAAGATGTTTCTAGTTTCGCGAAGAAATGAGAATAGTGTAGGGTAATGGCGCATTCCGGGCCTGTTTGTTCAAAATGGCCGTAAATTAGATTCAGGTTGTTATTTACGTCATGTCCTTACTTACGATTCTTATGGTCTCTCTGGTAAATTTTTCCACCGCTTGTAACTTTTTACCAATACGATGTACAGAATAAATACAAATACGAAAAAAGCTGGTCAAGTGCGAGTCGGACTCGCGCACCGAGGGTTCCGCCCAAACTTGTAGGCATGTAAATCATATTCTAATATAACCTGACACGCACTAACTATACACTCTCGTACTTAGTGAGTATCAGTTTATACTAGTTAACTAGCCTTTATTTTTTATGTGATGTAACTACAAATTAACGGTTTTCGGATTTTTTTCCTTTACTTGTGCTATAATACATTGCTTCTTGCCAAATTTCATGATTCTAACTCAACGGGATTTTTTTTTCCCTTTCCTAAAAATTTTGATTGCCTTGAGATTCCCTTGAATATGCGGCATAAACGGCTGTATCTTATGATAGCGTTGATTTAGAAGTCTGATTTTTTTACAGCGGCAAAAAATTGCAGCCCTACGGTATTTGATATGGATTTCAACTTGATACCTTTACGCGTTCATGAGAAAAAGGGTCTTGACAGACAGACAGACAAACGGACAACAAAGTGATCCTATAAGGGTTGTTTTTTTTCCTTTTGAGGTTCGGAACCCTAAAAATGATTAAAAATTTGATATGTTTATACTTCTCATGGACATTTTTGTCCTAAAGTCAACTGTTGAAGCATTTAGTAAAAAAAACACGCTTGATCAAGGCGGGACCGCAGCGGACCAACACTTACAACTAGCGGACTTATAATAACAACCTGCTAATTGTTTTTAAGGTCCTCATTAATAAACCGCACAGTAAAATGAAAACCTCAGCTATAATATTTGCTGAAAACATCCTTAATGAACTCTCCCTAGTTGAAACTTGCGAACTTGCACGTCAAACTTCTTGTATAAAAAACTCTCTAAACTATCAACGTTATTCAGAAGCGAAATAAATAATAAAAGCTTCCGTTGTTCGAAGTAAAGGAACATTTAGGGGAAAAATGTGGCCACAATGTAGTAATTGAGCTGCATTTATCCGCCAATTGGCCGCGTCCCCTGCGTTTCCGTTCGTTAGCCCGCTCGGAAATGTTCCGGAAAATTGTTGCGAGTCTCACAGAGAGCCTCTATGTAAAGCGGACCAAGACGAACCTCCCAGCGCATGCAGTAAAATGTTTGCTCGGCCGTTACATCTATCTGTGTTTGAATGCAGGCGGGAGTAATGGCATCCGTTTTAGCGCGTGATGTTTGTAAGACAACGGGACTTTTAAATCACTTTAAAAAAAGAAAAAGAAAGGGTCTGGTCGGAATGCCATAGTAAAATCGCCCCTGGCTGAATATGAAATATTCTTATGCACGTTTATTTGTCTTATATAAGATATAATTTTACCGAATATTAACCCTTAACTGCTTGCGGTTTTCGAAAAAATTAAAAAAAAAACAGTTTTTTTTATTTTACTGAAACTACTACACCGATTCACTTGTTATTTGGATATTTTATAAATATATTTAAAATACATTTGATAAAAAAAATTAGATTCCTACAGTTTTTTTAACTAGACAAATTTTGCTATTTAAGTTTTTTTTTAATTTTTTTTACTACTTGCGAGTTAGCGACACCTACCATATTTTGATATATTATATATAATTTTATATTCTATTACTTATATTTTTTTTTAAATATTCGTTTGGTTCAACGTCATGTTTATTACTCATATACATACGTGGGGAACGCGGCTGGAGACGCAGCCGCGCGCCCGCAACGTAACTCGCTTCATGGGACATAAGAATATTTCATATTCAGCCAGGGGCGATTTTACTATGGCATTCCGGCCAGACCCTTTATACCTAAAATAAGGAAAATAATTTTTCAAATTCTTTGTTTTTTTCAGATAATTATGAGTTTCTGATATTTCTATGGAGGTCACAATGAGACTGGAAAGACTAAAAAGACCGAGTGCGGTGACCACTGTCAATATACCATACAAACAAACATGTTGAATTGAAATAACTGTCAATCGTCAATCGTATTTCAAGTAAGGAAACACAGCATAATCTGAACGCTACATTTTATTTAGCGGCGTCGTATTATTCAAAACAATTTCAGAAGTCGGACACGGGTTAACCTTTATCTCTGTCATTGGCACTTCTAATCACCGTATGATTTTAATCACCATTACCCTCGAAGATTATGGTAAAACAGCTACTTTGAATTCATAATATTACTTGAAAAGCATTAGAAACAACAGAGCGCGCCGCCATATTGCTTCCCCGATATGTGTTTTTGTGTGTGCTCGTAACAATAATCGTCGTGTCAGTAACGAGCCACGCAGATGTTGCCCTATTTAATTAAAACTTTGAACCATCGTTATCCCGCCCCCGACATTATTGGACCTTCTCATAGCACGGGCTGGCGGGCCGCTCGCCACTGTCAGCGATTCACTTTAAAAGTCTAACTTGAAAATTAATTACTCGAAGGGATTCAATTAAGCAAGTCAACATTGTGCAAAGTAAATTAAATAACTACGGTGATGTTATCCCGCAACAAAACTGCGTGTGCATTTGTTGATTCTGTTTTATGTTGTTCAATGAACCCTTAGAAATGGAGGTGGGAAATTTTACTTTAAAAGTAATACTTACATCGGCAAACATTTGTTGCCTTTCGTCTCCCTAAGGTCTGCAATTACGCTGTTTTTGACGGGCATCTGAAAAGATGCAACGACGGAAGGAAAAAGCAAAAAGAAATATGGCCAACCAACACAGGTATTTTCCCGCGTCAATTTTCACGCTTTCTCGCTTGGGGTATAATTAAATTTTCCCGCCGGCAGTGGAGGGTTAAATAAGCCTTTAGGGTGCCCATACTTTTCAACTGCTACATATTTGCCCTTATCAATGGCAATCTACGTTACAGCGGACATTAGAAATTTGTTACATTAACTAGTTACCGGACAAATTAGACGTGGAAGGTTTTCGTCACACGTATTTTAGCGATAACCGTACAATTTATAGGTACTACTTAAATCTGTTCAGTGATTCCTTCCGCACACTAGTTTGTTCTGAGCTTAGCAACCAAACTTGTTTCACTAAGGGCCGTATTAATAAACTGATCTTAGTTGAGATGCCCGTTACAAGATGCGTCAAAAGTGACAGTTTTCTATGAATTGACGTTTACTTTGACGTATCTTGAGACGGGGATCACAGTCGAGATGAGTTTATTAATATGGCCTTAGATTAATTGCTCCCATTTTAAATATGAAACAAGGCTGAAATTCTTGCATTAAGTATCAGTTATTTCTACATAGTAGTAATAACCATTCTTTGATCCTACGTTTGCCGTTGTATAACTGCTATTTTTTTCTTCGCGATTTGAACCCCGTGTTCAGTTGTTATGCTCTTAAACAACTTGATTTTCAATTTGCTGTGGAAGTATTAAACATAGTAGGCCTACCTACTATACCTGTACTGTACCTACTATAGGTACATGCAGCTGACCGTATTCAAACCATTCTCACTTTAATACGTTAGGTAGTATATTATGACAAGGGACTAAAATGTACAGCTTCTTATAAGGCCGATTGTACCGTTTAAGCGCACACACACACATGCATACAAACTTTAATATTTTTAATATTAGTAAGATAGGATAGGCACTCGACAATGTTAGTATTTTGGTTCAAGTATAGAGAATAGCTATAAGTTCTTCCTTGCGGTAACGTTTCTCTCTCTTAAATCAAGTCCGATTTCCACGATTTTTGAATATTTTATAGTTATTATGAAAAACTAGGTTTGTACGTTTCCGTTTTAAATGTAAAGACCTACTTTTTCATAATATCAGCATCACTTTAAATAATCGTAAAAATCCGTCTAGCTTTAAGGGGAGATAAATGTTACCGCATTTTGCATGGACATTTTCAGCCTCACAAACCTCTTAATGTATTTATGTATAGCTACCGTTTGTTGTTTACGTCAGAGGCAGACAAGCAAGGGAAGCGTCCAAACTAGCTTCGGATAACAATTACAGGAGGTCAACCCTCGTTAAACCAACCACTTGAAAACGGCCGCGGCCACCGCGGACACGCAATCGGCGTTAAGGCCCCGTACAGACATTACACGCCTCTACCTGAAAAACCTTGAAATTAAATAAATCAGATTTTATAAATGATCTCAGTACACTTAAAAGTTAATAGTTAAGCTTCAGTGCAATTTTGCGCGGATAAGTAGGAGTAGCTTAACATAACAACTAATAATCTATTTAATTTAAATAAATCCAAAACAAAATTACTTACTAGACTGTAAAAGATTCTATGAAATCATCATCGTCGTCATCATCATCATCATCAATAAACTCGGAACCATGAAACGCGAAGTGTAAATAGGTACCACATCAGAACTACAACTAAACATCGTTTGCCGCTACCATTGCAGTACCTTCTGCTAGTGGTAGCCGTAACCTATAGACGCTGCATCCCATTCCTGCGTAGCACATTGCTGATGGTCTAAGACTTTTTTCGGAAAACCTTTTTGCTTTATAAGAAGCCGGCAGAGGTAATTGCGCAACCTAGTCTTTGGTAAAATACTTTTCTGGTACTGACTTTCCTCTATGTGATACAGCGTGATTATTTATCAGTGACAATAGAGACAACTTTATTGTCTCCAGTGCAGCTACACCACCGCTATTGTGTTTAACCCAAACGTGGTCGTACCAACATGTGCGAAATCATGTATGTTTGGATGCCGACAAGCCACCGTGCAGTGACAGCTGTTTATCGCATGCGTGACTGCGTGTTCATCTCGTCATACAGCCTTTAGGCATGCAGGGTTGCAAATGAATTATATTTTGGATAGATTACCATAAACCACAAGAACGTGTGAGAAGATTCCGTACAAGGAACGAGTGAACTGAGACAGATTTGATGCGCAAAGTCTAAAATAGGGGATTCCTATATTGAAAGTTAAAGTACAATTTTATCGCCACCTTCCGACTTCTTCATCAGATCAACTCTTAGACATCATATGATTGTTTTGTCATCGGGTTGAAATTGAATAGCTTATTGACAAACACTATAAATCTGTTTCTATTTTTATACGTATTTGTAAATAATCCAAAATGGATTTTAAAAATAAACTCGGAATAGAAAAATTAATGCTAGAAAGTTTTGTAAGCGGATTGTGTTCCAAAATAATAAAATCGTTGCTATGAAATTTTCCTTTAGTTGCATAAAACTAAGCGCATGTGCAGCGTTCATTCGCTTCAGAAGCGAGCTGGTTGCACATTATGATTTTGTAGATCGGAGGCACCGCCGTTCAAGATTATACAGCGTTGTTTAAAGAAAACTCATGTTCTTAGCGTGTCATAAAAGAGGATATTTTGAATTTAAACTAACATGGAATGCCGTTTTACTGCCACAAACACACCTCAGCCATAAAGTGCTATGAAGTCATAACCATAAACACCCACCGAATTGCTGGTCCTAAACCAAGATTGCGCGAGCATTCGTACTAGAATGCTCTCGGTTGTATGGAATTAGAAGATAACACTTTCAAGTACGAAATCGATAGATAACATTGTCAAGAAATAAACACAAACTTGAAACTGTTGTCATTATCTTTTGATTAAATTCAGACATTGTTCGAAGTTATTGAACAAATAATGGCCGAGCAGACTGATGATGAAATTTTAATGAATAGATATTGGGAATTATTACAAAGTGTTCGTTAATTATTAAACACCTTATTTCCCTGTTATTATTAGGGTCCACTTAAAAGGTCATAACCGACTAGTCTAGTTTTATAAATGTTGTTTTATTGCGCAGCTAGTAGGTAGTAAAGTCATCCGCGTAAGTGCCTCACTTTAACAATTATAGGAATAAAAATAATCGCAGGATGTTTTTAAATTTGAGAATATAAAAATATTGTAAACGTGTGGTTAAAATTACTTCACTAATTAAGCCGTCAAAATAGAATATTCTTCAAAATTATGAATAACATCATGCTTAGCGCTCCGTCCAAGCACCACTCTTTTAGAAAACCTGTGACTTCTATAATTGCCTTAATTAAATTAAATTTTTGTATTAATGGTGTCTGTCCGTGTGGACAATTTTGCCAATGTTAAATTTTAAAAAGGTAACACAGTTGCCATTCCATTGTTGCCAGCCATTGTAAGATTCTTGTCTTTTTAAGTGGGTGAACTGTGGTAAAAGTGTCAATCGCCACACGCTCCGACCATTCCGCCGCGCTCCACTCCGCCGCGCTTCACCTCTCAGGCGACCGGCTCCTGGCTCAGCAAAAACAATCAGCATGTGCAGCAGTTTATTTTAATAACAGACACTGACATTCTTCAAGACGTGCGATGACAACTCGAACTGATTATGCCGCAGCTGCAAAGGCCGCGGTCCCGCGAACAAGATTCACCCTCATTAAAAAGTTTTATGAGTTCCTTACGTACACTCATTTCGAACAAATTGACGTCCGAATTTTAATGACTTATTGCGGCTCGTCTTCGATTTAAAATAGAATATTGTGTATTTTGTTGTTGACAAAATAATATTTCACCAAAACTTAAATAAAGGTCTACCAGATGCTCATGACAAATTTAAAAGTAAAAATCATTGTCACATGGCAACAGTGCCTATCAAATTCTGTGTTTTGTCAGTTTGTTATTTTTACTGAAGTACAGAATTAATTATCAGGAAATAGGCATTAAAATTTGCAATTAAAACTGTTGTACCTACTGTAAAATTGACGTGGAAAATAGTAAACCTATATCAACACAATCTTTGAATTTATATGGAGTTTTTAATTGACCGGTGAGTAAACCCAACTAATATTGATACTTTAAGTTACGTTGTACATTTGCAGGAACATTGCTTATCATCTCACTTACTTTTGTCTCAGACACGAAACGAAATAGTTCATTTTAGTTCATAATGTGATTCCATTTAATTCAAAGAGTATTTATCGCCACCACGTGCTGAATCGTAGACGTCGGCACGATCTTCTCCAAAATTTGTATTGAACAGATAAAGTTAAATAAACAGACAGACAAGGAGCAAATGAGAAAGAAATAAAAACGTGGTAATAATACAAATTGTCAGTTATCTGACTACAGCTAAGATGTAATTTTCTCTCTTTATTCTCAACCAAAATAAGTTGCACAAAGCGACAGAAGATGTCCTAAAGGGACATTAGTGCTAGTAAACGTACTAGCACTAATGTCCCTTTAGGACATCTTCTGTCGCTTTCTATTTTGCCTATTTTTTATAAAAGTAACAGCACGCGACTTTGGGGTGGGAAATAAATGTGGCGAAAACCAAAACATTATTAATAAGTCTTATACAGCTGCATTTCAGATGATTGATGATTGCAGATTGACCGCGTTTTCTCTTGAAGATTTCTTCTTGAAGAGAATATTCGAACTTTTAATTTAAATTTGACAGTAATTAACAGGCGACGTTCGATGCCGAATTAAAATTAAAATTATTTATTTTGGTATAAAACAAGGGATCTTATAAAATCAAAGGGATCATATACTTAGAAAGTCCATGCGTAAACTAACGACCTTACATAATTATACCATCGGCCAAATAAAATGTTCTTTCACTTTTGAAACAACTTCCTATCCAAAAAGAAATATATGCTACCCTTCAAATTGTCAGACTGATCTAACCGACCTTATTGCTTTATGACGTGCCAACGTAATTTAGGGTGGCTGACCACGTTATTTGACCGATAGAACAAATATTATACAAAAACGAAACGATTGCTCGTTGCAAAGTTAACATTCTTAGTCAAGTTATCGGCAAACTAGTGCACGTTAATCTGTGGCTTAATAGGCATTTTGTTTATTATTCAAAGCCCGTTCCAGCGCGGTCGAACCAAAGCCTCGTATATTTTATTGGAAGCCTGGCGCCGAATTAAGAGCAATTCACATCGGCCGATTTTCTGTCGTGGACCCGGCTACGTGGCACGACAATCCAATTAATAAGCAAACCTTTCGTATTCACTGTGAATATCAAATGTTTGTACGGCAGCCAATCGACCGTTCAAATAAAATATTCATATTAAAATTGTCGCGCGTAATTGCGCCACGTGTGTGTCCCAATTTATTAATATTCCCCATATGTTACAGCGTTTTGGGATTCATTGGACCCGATTCTCTATTTGTACTCGTACTATTCAAACGGCTTAAATGGCTAACTGAAAATTTACCAACAGAGCTTTACCAAACGACACTGTGTTTGCATTACCTACCGTAAATTGGCATTGAAAGTTCAATGAAAAAATGTTTAATGTCTTATTTCCATCTTCCAAACCAGCCATCCACCCCTGGTTGGAATTTATAGTGCTATCTTTCATGCTACCTCTAGTTAGATAATGGGAATATAGTATAAGCATTATGTAAGCTTTACATACAAGCCAACTGCAAATTTTGATATTAACGGTCGTCTATGTATGGTAAAAACCATTTATGTATGTATATTTTTAAATCCACTTTGGGATGCCATCCGCCATCCGTTCAGCCTCTACGAGGGAACAAAGAACCATAAATACATACAAACAGTTCAAAAGCATTATTCTCCCTTTTTTGGCAGTCGGGTCAATAGAAAAATACTTCTATTTAAAGTTAAATAAAGAATAATTTTTCTATTTAATTTAAGAAATAAACTAAAACAGCAATTCTGTTTGGTAAATGAACAAAATAAACCATTACTCCAGTAACTCATGGTCTCCTTCCTTATTTTAAACAATCTACTTATAGTACCAGTACCTATCAACAATTACTATGGAAAAACAACTACACGAGCGCCACATCAGTTGTGGCCGTCCTCGCGCAGCGGCTGCCCCGCACACAGCACCGACTGCACCACCATTACTTTCCAGGCTAGCGGTTAAAGTGGACTTTCGTACTCAGGCGCAGATTTTGTACGCCAAAGAAGGCTTTTTCGAGCTGGTGAGGTGAAAAAATATTGTGGCTCTTATCGCTTAGCAGCGTCACGGGTTAGGAATGATATGAATATGATTTGATGCCAATTGATTTTATTCGAGATACTCTAAAATAGCCTTGTAGCGACTAGCGACATCTAGCTACAACACGTAGCAAGTAGAAGACAACTATGGCAACTAACGACGGGCAGCGCCACCAGCGGCATACAGCGTAACTAAATGTTCTACAACGCGCTATCGAAGTTTCCCCAGTCAAGTTGCATATAATAATAGAACTACCAACTTCATCCGAACGGGCTTCGGTCCGCTGGCACAACACTTGCATGGAGAGAGATCTCTTTACTGTCCTCTCTTCTACAGCCTAATTGAATTCACAATGAAACATCCCTTAATTCTTGTATTTATTGGCTCCATCAGGGGCGGCGGTGACAGCCGCTGACGGGATCTCATCCCGCTGGTTTATTCGCAGTACGCATATAACAGATTGCTCGGTCGCTCTTGATTTCCCACAAGATTACAGCAATGAGGATAAGAAGTCGCAGTTCGCGTCTACTGCGGCCGTTTGTAATTTTGTTTCTTTAAATAAATATCCATGTGTGTTTGATTTGTTTGGATTGATTGGGGTGACATATGTGTCAATACACGTACCGTACCTATGAATATAGTGTTGCGCGGTGTAGATACGCAAGTTAACTAGGTATCCTTATCTATCCGCGGTTTGAATATAGGGATCGGACTTAAAACGGTTCTTTTCTTACCTGGTGGTAGCGATCCGGATAGACCCTGCACTAGTGCATAAGGTACTACCACTACTAAAACTATGGCGTCAGAATATCTCCGTCGGTTCAGTTTGGAAAAAAATAAATGTAAAAAAATTAACCCACTCCAAATTATTAAGGAGTTTCGTTGATTTTTCATAGACTCCATAAATTGAAATGAAAATTGACGAAATTTGAATGAAACCATTGTTGAGATGTAACTTATCCGATATATTTTTTTAATCGGTCCTCAATTGACGAAGATATTGCGTAACATAAACCCAAAAAAAATATTCGAATTGAGAACCTCCTCCTTTTTTGAAGTCGGTTGAAAATAAAGCCTGTCATAATCATTCAGGATGTAAAACATTTTATTTAATACTTTTTAAGCCAGGTTAATTTAATAACTGTTGATTTGAAAAAGATGAGCTGCAGTTACTGAAAATCGGTGCGGCCAAATTATTTTAAAAATAAAACACATATAAACTTAATTGTTTTTGGTTAACATTACGGATCACATTAATTCATTAACATCACAGAAAGTTGAAAATAACCGTAACATCGAGGTGTTTTAATTTAAAAATAACTTGGCCGCACCGTTTCTCAGTAATAATTGCAGGCCATTGTATTGTCTTTTTTTATCGAACTGATTGTTTTCATTTGTCATTTGGAGTCAAGCCAGATTCCTTGGTACTTTTGTTACAAGCATTTATTTACCTTTACCTGCGGGCTTAACATGCATGCACGAGAAAAAATTTGACAGGTGCTAGGGAAACGAATACATCTATTCCATATTCTAACGTAAGACTTAACGCTTAACGTTTAAATTAAAAGGGTCTCGTCCTTACTTTTATTACCTTTTATTACTAAGCGACTAGCGATTTTCACATTTTTATAGCGATTTTATCAAGATGGGACACTTGTATTCTAAACCTAAAGCGTTAAGTCTTACGTTAGAATATGGAGTATTTAGATGTATTAATTTCCCTAGCACCGGTCAAATTTTATCTCGTGCATGCATGCTAAGCCCGCTGTCCGGTGCTCGTCATCAACTCGGTGTTTGATTGACTTTATTTAATGCATATGAATGTATGTTAAAACATTATGGTAGGTATTTAAATCTACATAATATGATCTAATGATGGAGTCGGAATGTAGCCACAGCTGATATCCGTTGTGGTTAGTATTGTGTTAAATTGAACCCCTTACAATAGCCTCGCTCGATGTTCGGTTCTGCTATGGCTCCTTACCTAAAAATAGTTTCATATTGAGTCAAGTTTACAATAATAATATGCTTTTTCTCCATAGGCATTAAACAAAACGTATGTAAGTTCAGGTTTGTGATTACCTATCACTTTTATACGTCCTTATTCGAGTATAACCGAATTTCCCCGAACCCGAATGACCTTTTTAATTGAACTGTATATAAGTAGTAGTATTATTCACCGCCACACTTGAGAAAAAAAGCCTACTGGCAAGCACCTCGCGGGTTCGGGGATCCGTCGTTAAAGGTTTACGACGGCCCATAAACCGACCATTGTATCGTTACAATAATTGTCAGCGTTAACATTATGAAATGAAATCGTCCAGATAAGATGGCGCGTTATTGACGGTTGTTTCTTTTACGGATACGATAGTCGATAGGCGTGCATTGATAAAACATGAGAGAAAATCCTGTAATATTATAATTAAAAAAATCGTAACCAATGTAAACATCTTGCTATTCATTAAACTTTAATGAATAGCAAGATTGCATTAGCTGCTTTTATAACGGATCAAAATAAAAAACAGTACTTTTGTAAGAACCTTACGAAATGAAATACACTAAGTACTTATCATGATAACGCCGACGATACATCATAACTAGTCCAGACGCTTCCCACAATAATCCCTATGACAACTGCATGACAAGCATTTGAAATAGATGAGTCGGACGAGTCTGCCATTCGTCTCTTTGCAGACATACATCTTCTTAACGATGTATTAGGTTAGGCAAGAGACTCAGAAACTGGACATTATTAGTGGACCTTTCCCTTTAGAATTAATAGGGACTAGATTTATGTTTAAAATTTTACCTTGTCGTAAGAGCATTAGGGGAAATCGTGATTGTGAAATTGAAAAAATATCCCACTAAACGCAAATCACTCAATAATAATACGGGGCTTGGCTATGACTTTGAGTGGCCCACTGAGCGCGAGCGGATTTTCAAATACATTTCGTGTAATTTGAATTAACCGCTGCCCGGTGATCGTCTCGACCGTGCAATGAATAGAGAATTCGATCTCCGCTCCCGCCGCCGCTCACAGTCGTGGCCAGGCCGTAAGAGAGATCAGCGTAATTCAGCGACATTTCCCAGGAATACCAGCGACAATTTTCAGTAATCAAGAAACGTTTGCGCAAATTGCTTTAACAATAATATCCCGGGGGCTGCTAAGTGATAATTATATTATGTGCTCATGTGTTAATCCGAAGTGGAATTTTCACGCAATAAAAATTCCCTCACGACGCGGGCCGCACTAAATCACTTTTATTTACGCCAAGACGCCTTAATTTTGCTCCCTCTTGATGTCTTTGTACACTTTGTACAGCGGGAAACCGCTCTGATGTGCTCCCGTACGAGATAATTGAATAGCCCTTGATAATTATCAAAATTATTATTTAATTAATTAATACACGGATATTACCTTTCAAATCCCGGACTTAATAAATTGTCCTGCAAATTATGTGATGCTTTTAAATGGGCTTCACGGATACTTCACGAATACGTAATTATTAGTGAGGGAAGTTGATTACAAGAACGATAAAAAATTTTGGATGGCAAAATATTCTGCAGACGGAAATTGTTGAACCTCAAGTACACATGAGTATAAAACCTCATCCTCTCCTTTTCTCTGTTTGGACACTAGTAACATAATTAAAATCCAAATAAATGTGAGAAAATGTGATTGTTTTCAGTAAACGAAGCAAATGGCTTGACAATTATTTGTACCTGTTATGTCCCGTTGTTCATCGTCTACAGACAACGTCACAGAAAGGGCTTGTAAATTTATGTTTAAATCGCAATGAAATGAAAGATGAAAAACTATATGTTTTTATTTAAGTCTAGTTTTTATTTTACTTTGGTCAATCATTCGTTTGTTAGTGGCAATAAATACATTATTTTCCTTTGATTAATCAAAAACTGTTCATGTACATGACCTCCTTTCCAATAACAATTTAAAATACCCACGTAGCTCGCTAATGCATTAGAGGGGAGTTCAATTGCGAATGTTTCCAAGACATTTAACGAATGAGATAACTAAGAACGTCCGTACGAACGCTTACTGCAGCTGAAATATTCAGAAGAAAGCTTTGAGCAGGTAACTATATAATCCTCCTCTGCGAGACTTCCACTCGCTAGTTTCTTAGATAAAATGTATGCTCTTTGGGTTTCATTTGGGTTTTTCTAAAATGGTCCGTTTTACTTTTAGAAGTACCGAGCACACGTACTTAAAAGCAATTCGCTCATTGGGATTTCATTTCATAACAGAGACTAATTTTATTGCCCTAAAATGTTATTAGTTGCAAAAAAAAACGTTCTCACAAACTGTATAATGTATTTATCGTTTATTATAAACCTTTTATGTTATTTTACTATTCATCATAAGAAACAGGAGGACAAGTAAAATTTTTAAAGTGTAATTTTGGAGCAGTTCCGATAATTTATTGATTTGGATACAACGTTCCATGCATCACTACATAGTATAAAACAAAGTCGCTTCCCGCCGTCTGTCCCTTTGTATGTATGTTCGTTTAGATCTTTCAAACTACGCAACGGATTTTAATGCGGTTTACACCATCAGTTAGCTAATTTTTCACGAAAGGTTTATGTATATAATAATATCCGGAGCAAAGCGAGGGCGGGTCGCTATTTATAATCGATTCGAAAACATCACATTTTATTATGACTTCTTATTATCCTCCGATTGTAAAGGGGTAAATAAAAAGCAAACAAAAGTCATTAGCCGACAAGAATCCCCCGGGGGATGGCCGCTAATCGCACGTAATCGCGACGTCCACTAACGACCCCCTACGGTCGTTCCAAAGAAACCGTATTTAAGACATCGGGACCCATGTCCTACGTAATTTTAATAGCCATTAAAACCAGCTTAATAGCTGGGACAATGTTAAACACGTAATCGCTCTTGTCATGATGTCATAAATTAAAAGTTATGTTATTCGAAAGAATTAAGGAAGTAATTTTTCATCCGACTGCTGAAGAAAGAAGGTAATGTTTTGGACATGTGTGTATGTATGTGTCTATGTAAGTATGTATGGTTCTTTTTTGATTGTAGAGGTTGGTCACTGTGTACCTACTTTAATTACGAGATAAGGATGACATTAGCTCTGATTTTTAGCTGTCATTGGCGTGTGAGTGACGTCTTTTGTATTTGTATGGCGTTGAAAAGGTTAAAGCTTACATTTTGCTGTTGTATGATATTCTTAGGAAAACCGCCGACAGCGGAACAAGGCTCAAACTAGTTTTAGAACCTGGAAAACTTGGAAACTGAATTCATGGCAATTTGTTTGTTGAAAATATGTCGGTAAATTAAACATTATATCGATGCGAAACTAGCTGTTTAATGTTTTTGACCGCCACAACATAAACAAGTCAACCTGACAGAAGTGACAGATAATTGAGCGGTATCGTGCTAGTTTTAGGGTTACTAACATGAAAACATAAGTTTACGTTCATAATCATACGGGATAAAGGCGGGTCGCCACCAATTTACTCGTACACACTATTCTGGAGCTGGTCCTTGACATAGCCATCTATTACTATTGGTGAAGGTAGTTGTTACCTATTTACACGTTTTTTTAAAATTCTCTAATTACAAATCAACTATACGGTATAAATTTAAAAATGACCGAAATTAATCAAATTAAGAAATTGCAGAAAATGCGACTTATCCATACTAACTTATCCTTATCCTTCCTTACTAATATTATAAATGCGAAAATGTGTGTGTGTTTGTTTGTTTGTTCGGGGCCCTCTTCACGGCTCAATGCCTGAAGAGATAGTTTATACCCCGGCGGAGGACAAAGCATATGCTTTTTCCCCGGAAAATAGAACAGCAGATTTTGCGCTTACGGAGTCACAGGCAAAAGCTACGAGTAGATAAATAAAGTGAAATTATATTTCTTGACTCATTACGGTACAAGGCACCGTCGGCGTCGCGACGCCGCAGCGGATAATTTCTCAAGTAGCATTGTACCCATCTACGCTAGACACTACCATCTACAGCTACAAAACTAACATCCTAAACCCGTTGCAGGAAAACTATAAACGCCATAAAACCGCACCAAGCGACCGTGCTGCTTAACGACGGACGGAAGTTTTTCACGACTCTTCTACTTTTATATCGGTTCGAGCGCTGTTCCTTTCTGCTGTTCGGTAAAGCACATAAATTAGCGCTTCCTCGATTAAGCGCCTCAGACGGCGCAATGAAATAAATTCACCCTTCTGCCACCCAGTCGGACGAAATATTGATTTCGGCCTCGTTGCCCCTCGACCCGACAATTACCTTCGCAAAATTACTTAAATTATAACTTATCGAATGAAAATGATTCGAGAACGGCACAGAAATTGAATTGGCCCCTACAGTACGCAGCTTCTATTAACGTTCACAGACCAATGAAGTGGACGTATTCGACTTTAGTCTAGGTTATTTTGTAAGCCCCAGCTTAAGCAAGATGTCACGTCACGTATATATGTAATGGCTTTTAGACGCGACTTGTCGTTTTTTAGTTCTTTAATAATAATATTATTGTCGTAAAACAAAGTATTGATCTAGTCTCAAACTTATAGGACAGGGAACACTGTCCTATAGGTTTTAAAAAGCCTACATAACGATATATATAATCAACTAATCTAATAGGTAGAAACCCGGCAAAAGTAATTCATCCATACCGTTGTAAATGAATCGTATGTACCCGGCTTTAATAATTCAGCTTAACATTCACGTAAGTAGCGTACCCTCGGTAAACCAGGTAAGTGCCCTATGAAAATAAGAAGCCCACTCGAAAGTATGTACATACATTCAGTGAGCGATTACAGTACACATAAGTTCACGTGCGGTTGAGTAAACTTACCTAACCCGTTGCTCAGTTAATGCGCGGGAATATATACCCTGTACATTCTTCGAGCATCTTATCTTGCTTTTGTATGAATGAAGTTGAGGAGCCCCAAGTTTACCTTTCTCAAGAATTAACTGTTTGCGTAAGAACTGTAACTGTGGCTCCGTGTATCGTAGATAATTCAATTGGTAGATCTTTTGTTACAAATTTTATCAGGGGCGTACTAATCGTAATAAAAACAAGGTTACATAGATTTATAAATTGAATCGACATTTTGTAGCTGACAACTAGTGAATTTATTTTTTTTATTTATAAAGGTTGGTTGGGAACGATATCATATTATGCACTTGAAAAGCTTTTTCATCTGACTTTTGTACGTAAATATGGACATTTTACTCGTAAAAATATAACAGATTATGTAAGAAGCGGGCAAACGACCTATCGGGTCGCATGATGGTGAGTGATCAGCGCTGCCTTGCTGCCTGGTGGTCACATCGATAAAAGGTGAAGGGATATTGAATATCCTACTTCACTTGGGCAAGTGTTACTGCCACAGTTATTACCAGTTTTCGACATAAAGCGTGACATAAACAAGCTGTTTGTTTATATATAAATGAAAATAACTAAGTAGAAGAAAAGATGAATTGCGTTTCAAATAAAAGCGCATAGGTACATCTGCTTAGAATAAATGATGCAACAAAGTTAAGACGCTCTAAAGCGATGTTTATTTATGAAGACGCTGAACACTATTTATGTGTACTGCACTTGCACTTGCGGATCCAAGATTTTTCCAGACAGAAGCTTAACGTTTGCGGGAACACTTCTATAAATATTTAAAAATCCCCGCATAAGACGATTTGCCGCCCCGCTATCGACGCCATTTGTTATTATGCTACCGCTATACTCTTGGGGTATGAAACTTCTTGTAAAATACTCCTTACGTTCAAAATATAATTTTAACAAAAAAAAGAATAGTTAATAGGAAATTAAGGATATTTTCTGTACACTGAAAAGAGCAAAAGTTTAAAGGCTTACTTTTTAAATTATCTTTGAAAATGATTTCACGTTTGTACGATTTATTTAAATGATAAGTACTTAGTCATCTTATAAGGTAATTTTACATATAGGTACAATACTTAGTTATCTACAGGTCTAAACTGTCTAAAGTGGTTTGTGTACTTATAATAGAGCACGGATGTACGTGGCCAGCAGTGATTTAGAACTTGGCCTGAGCACTACGGTGCGCCTCTATCGCCCATCTAACAGTTTGTGCCAAAAATGTACACCGTAGGTAATACGTAGGTACCACGTAGGTGGCTATTTATTTTCAACGTCAACATTTTTTTGGTTGCGTTTTCTCCGTGTTCAAGTTATCTTCCGATAAGGAAACATAAATAACTTCGGAACTTTAACTATAAACTGCAAAAGTTTTAGAAAATCGTACATTTCCCAAAGTAAACCCGAACTTAAAGTAAAAAATAAGAACTGCTTGCACAGCAACACGACACGTAGCGGCCGGCCAGTAGTCTTCTAACTAAGCAAATCATTTTATTGCACTGCTCAGAACTTTGCAAATTAACTTTCCTGCAGCGATGTTACGTGACTTCACCTAACCTAACTACTAATGAGCGTGCTCAGAAACATCCCGTATCATTTTGCGTTTAAAACAAATTTAATTAACCATCCAAAGTAAGAGATAAACCTACGAATGGCGGAGGGGTAATATTATTTGAGCGCGGATGGCTCGCAAACAGCGGAGGTAAGTATCTCTTTAGTTATTTAGAGCTTGTATATAGTATCGTTAATGTTGGACCAGAGTTGCAGCGAGCGAGTTTAAGCACTCGCCTGTTGTCGCTATCCGCTACAAGTCTCCGCAACTTTTTAATTGGCCAGCCCCGCGGATTGAAAAAAATCCAAGAGCCTTTTGAACTTAATTAAAATTACTCTTCAGCTGACGGACCGACATGCCCGCTTTATCCATTGTTCCACTCAAACCTACCGTAATGCGGAAAATAAACAAAAATGTAATTAAAACGGAAATGATTTAAGTCTTTTTACGATTTAGAAATAATTTGTTTCACTTTATAACATTTTTTAACCGACTTCAAAAAAGGAGGAAGTTTTCCATTCAGTTGTGCGGATCCAATTAGTTATTAAATTAATACGCGCAGCTTTGTCTACATAAACCACGTCATAACATTGTTATTATATGTATATAATAAATACGTAATTCTTTTGACTTAATATTATCTATTCGACCGCGCATCTCTTGGGTTGAAAACGAGTTTTCCCGAAGATGAAAACTTGAAAGGTCAATTTCTGGACAGGATAAAACCCCTTTTCCGTTATTTTCATTAAAATCGTCAGAGCCAATACACAAGAATAGCTCGCTTAAAGTAATAAGATTTGAGCAAGTGGTCTCTTCTAAACTTTATAGAAAATATTTCATGAAAATTAAAATGAATGAAAATTAAAATCAAAATCAAAATCTTTATTACGTAAGTAAGCCTTGTAGGCACTTTGCAATCGCTTCCTAAGAGGAGACTACTGGAAACTTATTAACAGTCAATATGTATTAAATATTTTTTATTACAATAAGGTAAACGCAGGCATCAACGACCCATCAAAAATCTGTAGGTATTACCGACCCTTTAGGGTAATTCGATTTTCTTACGTTTCTGCTACTATTTGAGCCACAGCTAATAGAAAAAATACACTGTTTTGTTCGTTGTGTTCACATAACCTTACGTTAGTGTGCGTGGCAGTGCGAAAAGGAGAAAAAACATCAGTTTCTGTACGGGGGGCATAGACGCAGCTCATGTCATACTGGCTCTTGAGTCTTGTTCCTTCAGGGAAGTATCTAACTTTTCTGCTTAAGACTTTTAATACATATAAACGATGCCTACAATTAATTATCTTGTAGTATCAAGTGTATTCGTGTATGTGTAAATTCTCGATTTTGTATCGCATTTTATTTAAAAAAAAGTCATTTCGTATGATAAAACTGTCAATGAATAGGGCGGTAATAGCTTGTTCAGTTTTAGTAATGGCAGCCATTACCGACCCATAAGATGAAAATGGCTGCCACGTAGTGTTTCGTTTTTATATATTTTCTGTTGAAATTTGACAATAACATAAGTATTACATCAGCCTTTATACAAATCTATTAGCAATATACAATATTTTGCCTAGTTTTATTGTTTTAGCATTTTAAATTTACCGAAAATGACTACATTATTCATAGATCGATCACTTTGATGCAGTTCCACAAACTAAAACTGACAAACTTCTGCATTTATTTTGAAGCCATGAGAGACGCCCACTACGAGAGCCATATGCGTCGCTACGTGTGATTAATACTCCTGTTAAATCCATCTAGTTATTGCAAGTCTCCCGTATCGCTCACGGTCAGACGAGAAAGAGGTTTAACAATTGTGCACGGTATCAAAACCTAAGCATCATTTAACATGCACAAGAATTCATCATTATTGTTATAAAAAACAATTGATCAATGTTATTTTGCACGTTTTTGCCTTAAACGAAGTAAAAATTAGAAAATGAATACAATTGTATCTTATTTCAATGAGACAAGTTTCAAACCTGCTGTAGAAATATTTTCGTTATTTAAATTAACGTGTGTTAGTTTAACAGCTATTATTCTAATCTGAACGAGGTATAAGTAGGTATGTATTATCAGTGTAGCAGTTTCTTGAAATATAAATAGCCATTATCATTCTTTTAAACTTATACGTCTTTGACATAAAAAAAAAATCGGAATTTAAGAAATTAACATAAGTTTGAAAAAGTAACGTGCACCATGTGCATCTTCATATCATCTTGCGCCGCTTGTTTGCTTGCGTTCTCAATGCACCGGTTATTCTCTGTTATCGATATGGTTGACTGGCTGAAAAACCCATTAGACAGGTCGCCATACGTGTCATCAAAATTAATTTTTCGTCCGTAACTAAAGTGTTTTTGAGACGTATACGCCGCTATTAGACGCTAAGATCACGTCTCCGCGCCAATGCGCGGCACCGGGTAGTGCGGAAACAATGGACATGAAAAATATGTCGCCACTGAACAAATAAAGTTCACTACTTTGTAATATCAGGATGAAGCGCGAACTGTCGCGCTTTATTGGTATTGGTTCAGAGCTATTGGCTTGCGCCCGCGACAAAGTATATGAGGTACAAGTTAGTTTGGTTTATTACGTGAGTAAAAATAAATATCGTATGAATTTTACACGTATACAATATGTATGGTTAACCGTAAGTTTTCGTATTTAGTACACAATTAGCTCGGTCCCGATTATTTTATTAAATTTTAAGACGTCACCGGTGTTATCTTTTCGGTTAAGTGAAATAACAAGCACAAACGGAACTGAACACACAGAAACATCATCAAATTGTTAATCATTCGTGTAAATATAATATTTAATTTGGTTCAACAATGAAAACCAATCATTAAATAAATAAAATAAATATCAGGGGGAAATCTTACACAAATTGACCTACTCCCAAAATTAAACAAATAACATGCAACTTTAAACAAAATGCAATTGTCTCTTTTAACATGGACTCAATAAATACGCAATATTTTCGCCTGGGGTTTAAATTGCGTACTGATTGAATGCAATACTTCTTCATTTTATGTTCATTACTACGTCGATGCGTCAAAAGTAGATTAATTAACGGTCAATCCAGGCACTCAAACAGCGCTCACAAACAGTGACTCGCTGCTCATTCGAATATTTACCCTGAATTTAATAATAAACGACGCCATTTATTTCAAAACGCTAATTTTTCCATTGTGTCAAGTTCTCGGCGCCGGCGGCAGCCGCGCAGCAAAACATTTGTGATCGCTTCGCGGGTCATGTTTTGATAAGGCCCTGACATTGTTATCTCGTTTGATGAATGGACTTTTTGTAACAAATGGACGTTGTTATTTTGCTAGTGAACTCGCTCGGCCGGAGTGTTTTCCGAAGGTCGCAACCCGTGCTCGCTCGGACTGCTTGCTGCGTAGCTACGGGCCCGCGTCAATGTACTCTCAGCGACTTCTATATGAGGAAGAGTTTTCATAGCCCAAAGTGGAAATCACCTAATTGCAAACGTCTTCGAGAAAGATTAGGACTTATGTTCGGATCTTGAGGAAGTTTGCGTCGGGGAAGGATTTCAACTGCGGAAATGAAAATTGTTGCGGAAGTCACAGCATCAAAGGACTCGCGCAAGTCTGACTGTGACATTGTTTCCTTTGATACGCCCAAAAATTCATTTTCATAGATTGAGGAAAGGTACAATTTTGTAAACGTTTGATTCTATAAATTAATGATTGGTAGAATAAACATTGTATCCACGTTGTACCCACTTCTAATTATCATTATTCAGATCGCGTACTTTGTTGTCATAAATTGATTTATCTTTATAAAATGTTGTTTTTTAAATCGGAGAATTCGTAAAACATTTTTCCATGGGATTAACTTGTGAAAAATGAAAATATTCGCGCTCCAGCGCGCGCCCGGGGATGAATTAGGTACCTATCCACACCTTTAGCATTCAATTCCGCGTGACAGCTGACAAATCGCACGGTTTCGACCGCTCCAATTTCCGATGACAAGACCTACATTAACCTTAAGGGCCCTCCGTCACCAACTCCAACACATGAGAAGAATAAATCGGGTTCAAGAATAAATTAAGGTTTTTGTGTCAGTAAAACGGCCTGACTTGTGAAAAGGGCCGGAGGTGAAAATACGCACACACGGGTGTACGCCGGATTGCAAAACGCAATTTACGATAAATTAATTCCCAGTGACACAAGTTGTTTTGATATTTTATTTAATACATTACTTTGGTATTCAGGATTTTTTTGGTGACTAAGTTGATTTAGTTGGAATGTCAATAAGGAAAGCATTAATTAATTAAATGTTGAAAAAATGTTTATTTTCGACGTTGTTTGTTTTACTTTTAATAAATAATATTGCTAATAAACAGTACCTATTCGATTTGTAGTGAAATCACTGACAAATAAATTTTAATGAATAGCAAATTTTGATGGGATGAATTATAAATATTATAATTTAGCACTCGACCCCTAATATACCTATATACTAAAATACCAGTCAAGTACAAGTTGTACAAGTAATCAACTTTGTTCGTTTTGCGTATTGTCAACTTAATATTATTCTTGTTTTTACATACTCTATTGTTAAAACTAATTTTTGCCCGTTCGTCCTCATACAATTATCTTTATCTCGACCACTTTCAAATTTTCAACATCAATTAATAACTTTTACATTTCCTATAAACTAAATACTATTGTGCAGTCAAATTTCGCGAGCTAATGCCGCGCTCTAGCTCACCGAAGCGGGTCGATGGAATAATTATGATCGGGAAGAGAACATTTTGTCCAATCATTTCTTTCCCCCGCTTTATGAAACTCATCGTATCTGGATATAAAATTTTCGGCGCCGAGATTTTATGCCAATTTTTATAGCATTGTCTTCGTAAATGCTGTCCGAGTTTTATTGGCCACTAAAAAACAAGCAAAGCCCTATTATGATTATGTAAAGCTGCGATCACGGAAAATGTAGGGATTTGAGAGCTATAAAGAAATCTTACGTCAGGGAACAGGTGACCTAGTACGTTTTAGTTTTATTTGGTCTGAGATTTTTACCGTCCTTAAAGAACTGGCTAAGTGCGTGTTGAGCTCAACTTATTGTAGATATTCCACAGTGAATTAGTAATATTAGGGTCAATTTTAGTTTAGTGATATAAAATCTGAATAATCGAGTAAACAGGGCCTTATAAACGTCTTCTTCTTGACTTTATTCAAGATGATATTGCACTCTGAAGAGACCTTAATTAATCATTCAAAAGTTACAAACTAAACCGGCTTATGACGCACTCTTACAATTTTTATATAGCCTATGACACTACCACGTTTTTGACGAATCATATGATATTTATTAAAATCGGTTCAATTCACGTACCTTGTCACTTTAATCATTGTGACATTCATATATAATATGACATTAAATAGACAAGGAACTAAAATGTACACATATTTATGACCTTGACTGTACAAAAATATTTTTTTACACGGGCAGTATTGTGGTAGAATTTGAATATTGTATACCAGTGTTCGGAGGGGCCGTTAGTACTTGTACGCGCCGAGCGTTTGCGCACTAAATGCGACATTGCCATCGCTATACAAAATATTTGGGTACGCCGAAAATCAACACCATAATAAAATGTATGTTTAGTTACATAAGCACTACAAATAGTTCACAAATTATTAAATACATAAGTGTATACACAAATTAAACTCTTGTGAGTTCCAAATGAGAGTTCTCAACAATCCGCACTGTTTGGCAGGTTGTAAGCGAACGAATAGAGGCGAAATAGACCAACAATGAAATGGGCTTCCGGTGCTTTGTACACAATCGCTTTGAGAAGATACAGTTTTATACACCTTTTCTATTCACACACAAAATTAACATGTCTGTATCTTCATATACTTTAAGTTTTACGTCTGAAACGGGCAAACGAGGAAGTGAGTTAGATGGTAAGCTAAGCTAAGTCACCGCTGCCTACCCATAATGTCGAAGGAATTGCAGATTAGCTACCGGCTTGATTTGGGAAATTTGAAGGGTGTTTCGAAAGGGTGAGCCTATCATTGACTTTCTATGACGCCTTAACAATCCGTATTCGTACAAACAAGTCCGTATTCGTACAAACCGACAAACGGTAAATTATTAGCAGTTGGTACAAGCGTGTCGTATTTTTAAGACCTATCGTCGATGAATAAAATGGAGAATGAATTTAATAACTTGGTAGGTATGTATGGCAACAATAACGGCTTGATTAAATTATGCAAATGCACTTTGATGTTTTAAAGTTATTATAATAAAATAATATTGCCTGCTCCTGAAAAGCGAATTAATTATCGACGTAATAAAAACGAACATAAGTTTCGTTCCACTCAGCAGTTTATCGCACTGTGGCAATAAATAATAAATAAATAAATAAATATCAGGGGACAATCTCACACAAATTGACCTAGTCCCAAACTAAGCTCTAGGCTTGTACTATGGGTACTAGACAACGATAAACATACTTATATAGAGAAATATATACGTAAATACATAGAAAACATCCATGACTCAGAAACAAATACTCGCGCTCATCACACAAATATTTGTCCATACCGGGATTCGAACCCGGGACCGCTAGCTTCGTAGGCAGGGTCACTACCAACTAGGCTAACCGCGTCGTCAGACAATAGTTCCTGCAACATTTAATTACAACACAACATTCAATTCACTACTCTTTTTGAAATTCTAGTTTTCTTTTTCCTGTGGATAATGAAAGCTAGGGTTTAACATTGTTGCTTTGTTAGTTTATTGTTTATCATCCGTAAAGCATTGTAGGGGTGGACTTTTATAATACTGCTAAATAATGGCCAGATATTTTAGACCTATGCCTGTTCGCTGTTCAGAAACGATTGCCTGGTGACAATCCAAGTCACTGAGAAGAGAAGTCTTATAAAGATACTTTTCTCTTACTGAAATGTCAAAAAGAGAAAACCGAGGAAAGGAGGAGGATTTAGTTTTTTTGTGCTTTTCCTTCACCACGTCACAGACAGCTTCGCTAAATATCATTTATAAGTACTACAGTCTTAAGCTTGTGATGTGGAACTAGGTGAGTTTTTGTGAGGGACAATTCCCCTGATATTTATCTGTCTATTACATAGGATTGTTTCTATGAACTCCTGTTGTATTTCAAATTTTAGTTGACATTAATATAAATATTATAGTCACGTTTTATTTTTATAGCTAAAAGGCACGGATTTAAGTTCAGTGCTAGCTACAGTGCATCTTAACTTCAAGAACTTTGACGTACAGAAAGCGTAATATTTCTTTACTAGACCGGGATCTTAATGCAGCTCAACTCAAGAATAGAGGTTTAAAGTGCACTCTACAAGTTATGATTTAGATACCACGATTCGAAGATATTACTTGCATTATGTATTATGTTTCAAAGGTTATTTAATTAAGTATCCATGTTGTAGCCCAATCGTAGAACATAGTAAAGTGGTGACTTTATTAAAATCAAATCAATTCTAATATCGACTCGTGACATCCACATTTTGTACAACATTGCAGTAGTACAAAACTCAAAATGAAAACTCTTATTTACCAAACCTGAGTACTAACACATTTTTCATACACAAAACAATAATTAGATCACTAATTTAATTAAATAGTATTTACGTTTAGACTTAGCTCTTCCATATTCGGCGGAAATATTATATTTTTCTGGTGCCGTGACGAAAGTTCATTCTCTCATAAACCTTTTATGTTTAAACAATATTGTGAACCTTACTCGTTGGGCACAAAATTTCCCCAGAGTCCAGTCAGGGCAAGCTTGCCCATTATATCCATCAACTTGTTTACAAACAACTTCAAATCATGGCAACGCTTTAACATAAATATTTATAAATTAAAATTTATAGTATTTATCTTATCGTGTTAGCGTCAAATGTAGGTACTTACTTATGTATCAATTAAATTAAAGGGTTGTGAAATATAAATCTGACTTTGACGTAATGTGAATTTGTTTAAGGAGGTTATCGTTGGTGAGTTCATTTAAGGACGTCAATATGGTAGAGAGTGTGCCATGCGTAGGTGCGAGGTGTTGGCAGCGCGCCACGCGGTGCCGCCGACGCCGCGGCGCGCACGCCACGCTTCCACCTCCATCCTCTTCCACGATTTCACGCTTCCGCAGCTACCAATAGGTACCCCTCATTGTGAATCCGAATGTTCTTGCCTGACAACAGTCGCGTCTTTGTCAACCAACTCGACTTGGCTTAATCCCAAACGACTGAGCAAAGGTAATGTACTCATATATTTTCGTTATATTTACAGTGACAGTAACAAATGTCCCAAACAACTACGCCACGCCACGTGACTCGCTGTTGGGGAAAGAATAACAGAAATATTGGTACTCCTTTGATAAAACAAATTTACCCATCAACGAAACCTACAAAAGGAACGAAAGATAGATTTAAGAAAATAATTTCGTGTTTTTTCCAGCGAGTCGAAGGTACGTAAGAGATTTCTTTTTAAGATTTACTTTAGCGATTATATACAAGACAGATTGTTGCAACTCCTCACAGTGGCAGTTTTCGCCTTAATTGATGTCTAGATGACAGATTAAACCCGGGATAGTACTGACGTAATTGACAGCCCAATCCAAACCGTGGTTTCGGAGATGGATTTTGAGACGCTTCTCGTGTAAACCACATCGTTTCTCTATCTTCTTTAAGCGAGATTTATGCGATGATATATATTAGGCGTCACTTTGATGTCATCATAAAAATAATAATTGCTTATGACAGCTACGTCTAAATTGGGGGTTTCTAATAAGAACGCGTCACATGTCCAGCTCGTTACCGTAACGTTACAACTTCGGGACCGCGTCATAACTTTTTTGTATCGTCCACAACTCGATCCCCCGATCCGGCCATTTACTTTTCGCGTGAAAACTACTCTGAGAGAGTTATTGCTTTAGGTATGGCGGAGTAAAGTGCGCAGTAAGTCTCTATTATCTACGCCGTTAGAGTCGCGTGAATGAAGGCGAACGAACGTGGCGAGAATCTACAAGCTAACTCAATTCACCGTTCTTCTAATATATGGTGCGGGTCTTTGTGGCCAACTTGTATAAGGTACTTTAATTAATTTTATTTTATGTTCTGTTGGGCACCCCGTCCCATTGAAACTTTGACGTAATCGCAGCATTTACCTCAATTCGAGTTCCGCTCGTGCGAACTGTGGCCAACTAACTGAGTCGCAAGTTATACGTCTTAGTGTTGGCCCTCGTCTCTGTAATTGTGTATAAATTACTTGTCAATTACGTTGCATAATTACATTAATACAATAATTTCGATGTATTGGTGCTGTCTATGTATTGGTATTCTTGAATATTAAAAACTTACGTGGTACCTTAAAAATATACGAGTAACTTTTATATCACTAAGCGAAAAATTTACGGCACTAAACCAGAAACAAAGTTTTTAAGAAATTTTTGCAATTAAACTCACTTGCAATAAGCTTAAAGAGCCAAGCATAACTTAAATGATTACTCAAAAGTTTTTTTGCCAACTGTACTTTTCTTGCTTAGTCATCAACTGCTCATCATCAAAACCGATTTAACGAGCTTAAACTCGATACATCTACGTTAAATACAACGGAGTTCCTTCGGCTGCCTTCATACTCTATCATGAGATCAGCTCGTACAGGTACTAAAATTGCATTGTGCGCAAAATTTCAGCTTTGCAGCATAACGAGAACTCTATCAGTCGGGTTTGGCATTGCCATACCTAATTACGTTGATGATCTCTTTTGAAAAGCATCACCCAGCGATATTTTGATTATCTGTTCCCCCAATACGTTACTGTTGATTGCAAAGAAGCTGTATAAGATCTCTCGAAGCAAGAGCAAGAAAGCACGTGTCTTAATCCGTCTCTGCCTTTGTACGTCCGCCTGAATAGGGTTTAATTTGTTCTGAACATCTTCCGCTTGCCGTTTAAACCCTCCGCTGATTCAGTCTCAAGTTTTTTGAACACTATTTTAGAAGGTCATTCTAATATGGGTGATATTCCAGTTTCATTTTTCGTAACGTAAAATATCTGTGGTTTCCCATGAGAACAAAAGTTCAAGTGCTTGTACTTTCACAAACCCTTTATTGCAATAGTATCAAAATGTCGAAATCCAACGTAGGTTTATTCAAAAAAAGAAAATCTTCATCTCCAATTCTATAGTGCATTTCAAACTTGTATCCGTAAATTAAATGTTCAATTCATACGTGACTCGTGCGAATGGTTTCTTAATGACAGCAAAATTAAAATCGTCCGCTTCACTCCCCCTTGTAAACAGCCTCAATAAATTTTCCACATTGATCTACGACTAACCCTTGCGACGTATGAAAATAGAAGTTCTAAAGAACGTGCTTCTCTACTTCGTATCGATTCAAATCCGACCAAACCGAACCGATTCTCATCTCTTACTTTGATAGTGGCTTAGTAAGTGGAGAGAAAGGGAGGTGTTTCTTCGTCAAATGTTGAGTAGAAAGTTGGAAGTCTATGTGATTCATAGGGATTGCGTCGGCGCGGTGCATTGCTCAATTCCACGTCATAAATCATCCCGTCTCACCAATTAATGGGAGCTTCGGGCGAAAACAGCCGAAAACGACGTTTGAGTCTTGGATTTTTGGTGTGGATTATATACATCGGTAAGAAATACAATGTACAGTCACCACACGGGATTGTTGAGCCACTATAGAACCCTCTCACAGAAAGTCTACAGAAAATTTTGACGTAATTTCTTTTGAGTGACTTGACGTTGTCATTATGACAGGGTTCTATGGTGGCTCAACAATCCCGTGTGGTGACTGTACATTAATGCCAAAGTAAGTATGTGTAACAATATCACGGGCTTCAGACATTTTATAAAATGTTGCGTTAACAGATGAACTGTTAAGGAAGCAAAAAAATTATACGTTTAAAAAATTACCAAATCAAATAGCAAAAAATGCAACGCCCAGCGAAGCGAAGGATGTGATACAAACATTAATTTCGTTAGTTGCTTTATCCAAAAGCCCCGTACTTAAAAATAGATATATTATTTTAATTATTTAATAAAACGATATACATATGTACGAAAAAGTATTAGTGAGGTTAAACTAAAAAGTGCGTATTTTTTCTACATAAAAACATGAAGCTAGTGTTTATTAGCTTACATTACGACAGGACTTACAATTAGTTTAGGGTTTATTCCAGATTTCCCTCATGCCTAAGCAAACTGGGTGATTTATCACCGTCACAGGGGTAAGTACGAGGCACTACTCTCTGTTTATAGGTTTAATAGTCACTTAAAATACTGTAATAACTTCACTTGACAAAGTAGAACAAAATATCCACCGGACTATCCGATTTATTTTCCTTTTATACATCTTACAGGATGTAACAAGTGGTAAACTATGAAAAACGTAAAAACGCGCATAATTTACATATTTATTTTTATTTGTTTATTAGGGTTTACCAATGTTGCTTACATTAATTATTGGTAAAGGTTTATAGATGAAAAGAACTTAAAGCTAAATGCAGCCCCACTTACGGTTAACCCCAACTTGCAATATGAAGTAAATGAGCAAATACTAAATTATACTAAAATTCCGAATTTATGTGCGAAATAAAATTTGTAAATTTACCATGAGCTTTTCGGTGAAGGAAAACATCGTGAGGAAACCTGCACACACCTGCAAAGCAATTTGACGATGTGTGCGAAGTTCCCAATCCGCACTGGGCCCGCGTGGGAATTATAGCCCAAACCCTCTCATTGTGAGTGGAGGCCTGTGCCCAGCAGTGGGACGTATATAGGCTGGATATTATTATTATTATTAATACAAATCTGGCATTCCTCTTGCATCGTGCTAGGGGTCATTGACCTTTACACCCTGTTTAATTGACCTTTCGACTTATTGCTGCGCACGTGACTTTAGTAGAGGTAAGAGAAAAAAAAACCTCGAGGTTAATTACAAATTCTATCCCACACACAAGTTTTGATAATCTCAAAGCGAGCCAGATCCAATTCTAAGTCAAATTCGTCGGGGTATTTAGAAAGACGAATTTGAGAGATTATTAAGATTTGGGAAAAGGATATGAGTAGGGAATGCGAATATGTTTACACGACTGCCCTACCAAAAAAGGTGTAATGTTTTCAGGGTTCATGTATTTGACAAACATTTCTCGTTTCCTTATTCCCTCGTAGAGGCTAACGGGTGGCCTGATTTCGGCTACGAGGTGTCTTTAGATTTGTCTTGGTGCTGTGTTTCAGTGGGTAGGTATATTTAAAAATATAATTCAACGTCACATTGCGGATTTTTCTTAGCTTTAGCGTAGGTATAATGTGAGGCAGCAGGTTTTAAAAAGCTTGATATTTGATAAGTTACTTTAAATGGTTGTAATTGGAATGGTTAAGTTTTCTTTCCACACCTTATTATTATCCGTTACTTGGTATTTTTTGTTGCTAGATATTTGGGTAACCTCCGTCGTTATGCTCTGCATTACAATGTCCCCTTTACGAGAGGCAGTTAAAAAAAATGTTTTTATTTCACCTCCTTCCGTGACAAACCTTTTACGGTTCTCAGTTAAAGAAGTCCGCTGTAGATTTTATTATTTAACTTGGACAGAAAGGGGAAACAAAGACAGTTTTGGAGAAATTCATCAAAAGTTTTGATTGTACCGCACACTTTGCCTGGCTGCTTGTTAACGTTTGAATCTCTTTTATATTTAATCTTTTTTTCTTTTATTGTCCTCGATAATACAGAAACATTCAGTTCTTGCATATTAATATAGATTAACAAGTTTAAATAACTTAACGGGTATAACGGATATTAATGGGTTTGATGAGAAGTTTGTTTAACATATTTTTAAGCAGAAACCTTTAAGGCAAATAGGTACGATCTTGGTGTCTTTTTAAAAAGACACCTATCCCAGGCTCGATAGACGCCAAATTAATAATAATTTGATGAAAAATATTTAAAAGGTAATTAGGATAATGCTTAGATAGTTTAGACTACTTTGAAAGAAGCGTTATCAGATTAAACCATGATGGAGCGATCTGACATAACCACTGAAATTCACTTCAAGTCCCGAGAAATAAATAAATAAATATATATTCTTTAGGTTACATAAAAAATATAAAAAATGTGTTAGTATTTACCCAGTACCTGAATAGTTATCCATCTTTAGTTAACAAATGTATATATATATATATATATATATATATATATATATATATATATATATATATATATATATATATATATATATATATATATATATATATATATATATATATATATATATATATATATATATATATATATCACATTTAAAGTTTCCTCCGTAACATTACGGTTAAAAACCTCTCGGATAAATAAAGAAAACTGCCACGGACTGGCAGCATAATGATACAATCAAAGGACTCACCACAATGAAACGCGGGGACTCGCTTTGTTTAGACCCATTACTCCATACTGCTAATGCCAAGCTGTACCTAACTTACTACACTTATAGAGGTTACTAGAGCAACTCTTAATACAATATCAACTGGCTAACAGCTCAGCCCCGAGGCTACGAATTCAAGGCTCTGTTCGTATAACATAATCTAGTTAAATTAATATTTAATGTCGCTGTTTGCGCTATTCCCGGCTCCACTGATTCCTGCCGAGTTAATACGTTTTAAAGAAAAGTGTACGTCCGTACCGGCATGTTTCTTTGAAGCCGGAGCAAATTAGATTTAATTACTTAGAGTTCTTTTGAAGTTAAACAGAGTAAACTCATCCTATAACATTACACGTAACACGTTAAAATCATTTCCGTGTACCGAATAACCTACTGCTCTGATACGTTGGCTTTACCAATTCGAAATCCCTTCGTTAGTGCCTTGACCTGTTTGTAATGTAGTTATCTATTGTACTAAGATTCAGTTACGCACATATGGATGCATATTATATGGGGCTTGGCTGCGATCATGGCTGGCTCTAGTTTAATTAATCTGGATTTGATGAGGGATTAAGTGTATGCGAGGCGTGACGGATCGAGAGCTCTGCGAGCCCTGGGCGGCGTCTACTGCGGTTTTAAACGGATTTGCCTCTCGTTCGGCGCCCGCACAATTTGTACACACGTTTAAGAAGCGTAATTTGGTCCCGCCGCGCCGGAGTTCTTCGCAAATTGATGTTGTTTTTAATGCGGGGCTGCCACGCGGACGGTTTGTTTGCCCGCTACTTGCATTTATCAACTTTACAACTTATTCTTTGTTTGTAAGTAAGATATAAAAGGTTTGTAAGGAAGAAACATTTATAAGGAAGAAACGAACAATACATTTTTTAAAGTATTCTATTCACGTGACTTTATCAAAATTGTTTATGTTATTAATAGGCTACCGTTGTTTGACTGCTACAGACTGCTTTGTGTACTGTGCAATAAAGTTTAATTAAAAATATAAAGCCTGAGTGCCAGCGAGTTAGTTGTCGCTAAGGGTCTTGTTGCCTCTTAAAACTCTTAAAAATCTTAAAATCGCGAAACGCACAGCTCAGTTCCCAGCAATGGCCATCTTGTATTGACTTTTAGTTCTTTAAGTTACTTAACCCAAACTCTGCGGTAGAGAAAACGTCGTGGGAAAACCGGCACTCTAAGATAACTGAATATTAACCATTGTTACGATAGTTCGTTCGTTTCCGTTTTCACAAGGATTTTGAGTATCGCAAATAACATTGTCTTTCATGTTGTTAAAAACTTCATTAAGTAATTAGAGAAAAAACGATTAAGATCTGTTCTGAAATATTAACTGAAAGTTTATATTACTGTTCCTTTTAAACAGCAAATAGGTTATTTGCAAAAATATTGTACATAGTTAAGCGACGTTACGAGCTCAATTAAGGAAAGAAACGAATTTCATTTTTGTGTAACGAAAATTAACCAATGAATGTATGACTAATTTTCGTTACACAAAAATGAAATTCGTTTATTCCTAAATTGAGCTCGCTTAACTATGTACAATATTTTTGCAAATCACCCAAATAACATCCAGTTCTGCTCTAGACGTTTTCTAAACGGAAATGATCCTGAAATAGCAAGTGCGTTGTAACTTAAACCACAGTAACGTAAATACGTAAACACAGTTAAAGGCAATTAAAAGCCAAGGAGCTGGCCGCGCAGTGAAAACAAACATCCAGTGGGCCAAGAATTCAAATACACATTCAAGTTATTTACTTCATTAAATTCGCTTTTTTTCATATTAATTATGGATAGTTTTCTAACCCATAACGAGTTTAGTAGAATAGTTAGCCAGACACCATATTTCGTGTTCTTTAAGGGTAACTTATTTCAAAAGCCCCAAATAAGATACTATTTATTAAACTAGAATGATCGGCGCGCCATTTGGCTCCATTTAGCATTTAACTATATTCGATAGGCATGTTAAGACAAGTAATTTCCTAAAGATAATAAAGTAAAATGCAATTTGACCTACAATTACGAGTAAATTTAAACATTAAGGAACATGGTAAGCACTTAAATTTATATACCAATATTCATTATCCTATTAAATTTCTCGGAGCACAGTTTTTATCTTAAACAATACGCGTGTAATAATTATAAATTCTTCACGACATACTCACCTGTGTCTACTATACAGCGTGTTTCACAAGTAAGGGGCCCTCGCGAGTCCCGCTTTAACATTTCCCGGCGCCGTAACGTGTTTCAAAGCGAGTGGCACCCGACGGCCACTCCCGACTAACACTGGAATTAGTCACTACCTACAGCTGACTTTGACGAAGGAATGCCGAAAAACAGTAGCTACTTAACTTTACAATACAAAAGAAAGTGGATTACATAAATGAAAAAGCGTTGTTCAATTTACAAATGACTATAGAGTGATCTGAAATACGTAATCTTGGCTTATTTTTCTTACATCAAAAAATCACCTTCAACTGTTTTGAATTCCCGATCTAACTCAGTTACGGATTTCATAGTCACAAGTAAACTTACTAGAAATATTGAGGACTCAATACACAAGATTATCGCGGCTATTATCTCATGAAAAACATTTCGGATTTTAATAATCGTTGATTAATATCTATTGATGAATCGTAATGCGTTATAATAACGGTTACACGTTTTCTAATTGTTACAGTCATGAATAAATAACAATAATTTTATCAGGATTATGATCACCCTACAATTAAAAGTAGCACGCATATATTACCTTTAAGTGTAGGGTGACCATACCATGGTTTTTATTATGAAGAAAATGCTTGCCATATATGCATGAGTCAATAAAAATATAACTATTTCATAGCATATATAACTGATATGAAAAGTATGTTTTGGGTTCAGATTCCACTTTGCCTTAACCTATATTATTTTTTTACAATACGGCTTCCATAACTATCAATTGAATAAGAACTGCCATAACGTTAACAAAATAATAACTACTGCAGCCAGCCTTTACTCTACATGGCACAGCAACTAATCTTAAGCGAGATGTCACGTCAAATTAATAGTCGTGTGATACATATTTACGTATACACCATTTGAACGTACTAATCCAAATTAAAGTAAAAGATTTTTAAAAATATTGTTTCGTACTTATTTCCATTTTTCACATTTGTTAATTGACCTCTAAGGTTCCAACTCTACCAAAAGACATCTACACATACTACATATGTTGCGAAATATTTATCCGAAACACAAGAAACTTCTTAAAAGGGTCTGTTTTCAAATATTTGTATAGGGTGATTTATTTACGTGTAGGTATCCCAATTGCAAAGCAATGTTTTATGTATCAGCGCGCTCTTTCTTCTTGATATCGGTCCGAACGAAGTGCAGTTGATACTTTTACCCATTCGATCGACTTTTGTTGACGCAGCGATTCCATATCACTACTTGATTAACCGGCATATTACTTCGCATCCCGGCTCCTCCAGATATCCGATTACATTGTACTATCGGGAAGTGCTAGCCATGCCCAAAAACTTTTGTTTTAGTGGCCATTTCGTATCTTTAATTTGGCTAGCGCATGGTTTTAGTGCTACGTAATTTCATTTAGGTATGATATTATTTTACCCGCCTGGTTTGCATAAAATTACTGTTTTTGTCAAAATTATTTGGAAAAAGTGTTACTTACATTATAATAAAAAGTGAGAAATCGTTTCTATACAAAATTATCACATGCTGTTGTTTCAGCAACACACACATACTGTTGTATTCACTTACCAAGTAACCCGTATAACTCGGCTACGACGTAGACCCTCTACGGCGTAGCGTCTCGACGATGCAATGACTTCGATAAACGCGCAATCTGCCGCGTAAACAGAGAAGCTTCACGCAAAGCTTGTTATTGGAAGCAAATAGCTTGCCAGTGATGAAATGGAAATCACATTAGCTATTCGTAGATATGTGTGCGTGTAGTTTATTAAGGTTTATGCGTGACTGTGTGCTATAAATCAATTAGAGTACGTACAGTAAATCAAAGAAAATGGTTTGTAGTGTTACATATTTTAAATGTATACGCAGTGTTTCGCTTGTAATTATAATTAATTTATGTTAATTTATTAACTTTTAGTAGCTAGTAATACTTAATGTAACTTACATGATTTGGAATTATCGGTTTATGTATGTATGTAACTCTTTATTGCACAAATAAATGTTTAACAAGTTAAGGCTTATAAAACGAAATGTACAAAGGCGAGCTTATCTTATATGGCTGGCTTGTTTATATATAGGCTTTTGTCTTAATCTTACTTTGCCAAGAAAGTCTTGTTGGAAATTCTTGTCTTATTTGACTTTTTTGCAAGAGTGAATAATGCCTACTAATATAATAAATGCGAAAGTAACTCTGTCTGTCTGTTACTTTTTCACGCTTAAACCGCTGAACAGATTTAGATGTGGTATGGACATAGTTTGAGTCCCGGGTACTTTATTTGATAGTTCCCGTGGGATACACGATATACGACTTCTACGCGGACAGAGTCGCGGGCAAAAGGTAGTGCTATATAAACCGTTTGTTTAAAATATCACTAAATCAATGTCAAATAGAGCTTAAGGTTGCCACAACAGCACAAAAACGCTTACGCAGCAATAAGCTTGTTAGCGTCGTTCAAAGACAATGAAAATTATAATCCTCGAATTACGCACATCATGAAAAATGGGATGAGTTCCGGAACATGAAACAATCCATTACATTAATGTTAAAGAAGAGCAACAATACGTCACTGTCAGAGGAACGGCCGGGAAGTGATTTCAAAGGCGAAATGCCCGGGACGTGCGCAGACTGACGATGCCATTACGTGAACTACATTAATATTTCCATGAATTAACAACTGCTCCGTCACGCGGAACTATCGCCCGAGATCAGGTCTTAGCTGTACTTGTATCGACGCCCTCTCGGTCGGCAGTCTGTGATAATTAACACTCGCGGTCCCGGATCTAACGGTACTAATATTTAACTGCAAACCCTAGTGATTACCTAAGTATAACTATTTGCGACGTATGGCAATTTATTTTCGAAACAATTCAGACACCAAAATCTAGTTTCATCATGAGATTTATAATTACTAATTGAAATAGTGACTGCAATTCAAATCATTCAGTAAGACATCATTACAATATTAAAATGTTTCAATTTATTAACTAAGAACAAGAGGTTAAGAGGTCATCCAAAAAATACCTACCAGATAAATATACCTATAATAATAGTAGGAAATCCGATAAACAATACTTATTGTTACATGTTTATCTTCATGAACAATATTAATATTATATGGATCATGAACGATGACTGATATATATTTTCTGAAGTAAAAAGCTAAATGTTAAGTTTCTACTACTTATCCATTTGGTATTTTGTTTCATGTGTTTCTGTATATATCCCTTTATTAACATTTCCTTAATAATAATGTAAATTTCAGTACACCCTGGAGGCGAGCGCCAGTGTTCTACTGCATAGTTTCTGCTCTGTAATTGGAATAGTACCGTCAAGTGACGATCAGTTGAATGAGCATACGGTGCACGAGTTTATTAATTTGCCCTGTACATCGACAGAACTAGCTGCAACAATTTGGGTAACTTGACTAATGTATCATATCATTCCGGCAACCACACAAGGTTTAATTTCGCCCGGCGAATGCAAATGCTTGGCCGCATCCATCAACCGCCTGATTTTAAGTGTGCAGTGGAATAGGAACGCAATTTAACGCTACTTTCCGTGCGAGAATGAATACCCGTCCAAATAGAAAAGAACCTTATGAAGACTAGTATTTACCTATTCTAGTTATCATCAATATGTTATTCATTTAATAATAACGATAAGAACAGCATAACCGCCATCTGTTATAAGGTCTCTTTTGATTCAAACGGCCACATATGACAAGAGCCACCGCCACTAGTTTATCGTCCGCGCGGGTTATCCGGCATCCACGCTTAACATCCAGTTATATTGACAGGCGAGACAAGCCAATTCACATTAAAATAAAATGTGTTCGCACCAATGGGATTTTGTTGTTTTGAGTTAAGCTGCCAAAGCATAAAAAATGGTAATGGTCGCCGGCGCTTCACGAGAAGTATTTAGATATACAAGTACCTAATCAATAAACAATCGTCATTTCCTATGGTTAATCATTGGATTATGAGATTGATTCGACCGAAGAAACGAACAAAAGAAGATATAACTAAGCGAATAACGCAGTAAATAATATCTAGATCCATCCGCTGAGATTACTTGGTATAAAATATAATGAAATGAATGGGAGGGATCCCATCAGGTGATCTCAGTGGACGTCGCGAAATAATCTATCCATAGGCATCTCAACTCGCTGCTCACTTCATGAGTCACATATATTTGCTTGAATCGCCCGCGACTCTGTCTGCGTAAAAGTCTTTTATTTATTTCCTCGGGAATTGACCGCTTTTTCGGGATAAAAGTAACGTTCGTCCGTGTCCGGACAATAACTATTTCAGTACCAATTTTCACGTCGATTGGTTGAAGCGTTGAACCAAAAGGTAACATGCATAAAAAAACTAAAAAAAAAACAACACTTGCGTTTATAATATTAGTAAGAACAAACAGCCCAAAATACAAACTTTTGCATTAATAATATTTTTAAGGATAAGGATACATGTCATGCATATTTGTTCACACCGTCGTACATAGAAACTTTTTGATACATCATTGGTTATTCGTTAGTACGTTGGTACCTAACGTATTGTTGTATTTTAACTACTAATGACTTTATGTTAACGTCTATCAGCTCTAGTTAAAACTTGTAAAAAAACAAAGAATCATGCGTTAAGTGTTAGCTCAAAACCCCCGTCATGTAGTGTAGGCGTGTGTCGCGCCTGATCTCGATTATCATATTGAGGCAGGGTCACGGGTAATATCCATGGGATGTGTCGACAACAGCGGCCCGCGAGCCACGCGGCGCTAGGGATGGCCGCGACGGATCGGAATTTTTGGATGTTTTTTTTTACTACGAGAGGAGAAAATTAAGAATCGACTATGAGTGTTATAAGAAGAAGAAGAAAAACATTTATTCGTGACCAATATCAGCAAAGGACAGAAAAATACACACAGTAAGAATGTAGTCACGAAATGGTCCCAACTCAGCGTAATGCCGGCATTAAAGTCGGCGCTGGTCTTCCGTTGGAACCATCAGGTGAAACCACGGAAGGTTACACACACATAATTTTGACAGATACATAAAACATAAATTACAAAATAAGAAGGATAAGAAATCTTGCTTTTTAATTTTTTGTGCGAGTGTAACTTTTTAAGTACCTTTTCCCGTTTGACTTTTTTTTCATGTCCTCCTTAGTATAAATTTGAGGTCCGATAACCGGTAAAGTCTACGTGAGTGGAGCACGAATATTTTGTTCTTGGATCTCGTTGTTTTCTATGTATGTGTATGTATTTATCTAAATACTTAGTTCATCGTTGTTTGGAACCCATAGGACATACACGCTTGGACTTTTAATTCGGGGCTAAATCAAATAATTTAAAATTGGCGACTGATATTTATGATTCTTTTTATTATGTTACAGAAAATATTAATATTTTTTATCGAAATATTTTTTGAGAAAATATAAACAAATTTACTATCTTCAATTTATCGTAGAAATAGCTTTTACCCGCGTGTCTATCAGCTTTTATGTCGCCCTGTACCTTTGCCATGCTCGTAATTATATACATTTTTCACGACAACATTAGTAAGTAATCCTGT
The DNA here is from genome assembly GCA_963241965.1 of Tortrix viridana. Classification (NCBI taxonomy): domain Eukaryota; kingdom Metazoa; phylum Arthropoda; class Insecta; order Lepidoptera; family Tortricidae; genus Tortrix; species Tortrix viridana. The sequence goes on along the minus strand of OY725175.1, from coordinate 6,457,322 downwards.
TGCAAATATAATTCATTAATTGTTTTTTCTTGAGTATTTCAAGAATAAACGAAACGGATAAACGAATTAATATTAATTGGGATAAGACACGATTTAATACATTTTGGACATGTATGATGTATAGTATTTTCGTCAGTATTCTACCTACTTATAATTTATGCAGCAATGGCAATAATAATGGCAATGACATAATCTTAAACGAGTTGTCACTATTCCATATGACTAAACTGGATGCGGATGTCAACTATTGCGATCCACATCCGTGTCGCTTCACTAGTTTTGTATACCGTGTACGTGACAAAGAATAACTCAGAGACATAATGCCGGCAACTCCGCTCGCTCACTGCTCTCGGTGGGAATTTTATGTGCATTATTATATCTACCGGCGACGACACCACGGGAGAACTCAATCCTAATGTCTTTATAGCCAAGCTAAAACGATGCCATTCCTGCCAAAATAAGTAATTTATTTCACGGCTTTAGTCGCTGTTTTTTGTAAAGGATTGTTATAAAAATGTTCGCGGAAACCCGAATGTTTTGTTTTTCTGACAGACCTTTAAAATAGTTTTTATTTTATTATAGATGCTAATTATTCGAAATAAAAGTATGTAGGTGTACCAATCTTTAGGCTAGCTCTGTTCTATTTAAAGAGCGTTCAGTAGGAAATGCAATGCCAGAAGTTGGCTTTCACGCTCACCTTGTTCGGGTATGCAATAGACGTATAATTTATGTTCCACCCGACTAATATTAAATAGATAATAAATATGGCACATACATACATTTACTTACGCATAATGATCTTTATCTTGGAAGAAGAGGGCAGTTCTGAATGACGATAAACAATCGCTATGAAATTTAATTAAGTTATAAATAATTGCATGGGACTACTCTTTTCCAACTTTTCCCTGCAACCAGGTGGTCGCTCTGATAACTTTTCGACGGCAGCGTGCTCTATATTGTTTATATTTTAGTTAATTAAATCGCTTGTCATCAGCGCCGCTCACGGCTTAAGCTCTTAAATCGCAAACTACACTTCAATATATTATCCTCTTAACGAGCTCTTTTAGAGGGTTTGCTTCAAATTTAATTAATGACAATTAACGTAAGGTGCTTAACAATATTACACAAATATAGTAACTTTGGAAATTTACTTAAGAATGTTTTAATTGTTTGGAATAACCCGAAAGTTTTCAAAGTGATTTCGTAAACATAAGTTTAGTACTAAGTTTTATAAGCAATCTCTAACAACGTTATTTGCCAGGAGAAATTATACATGCTTAAAACTCCATAAAATAATGAAGCACTTGAGCAGTGGCACTGCAATCTGCGGGTATTAATGAAGGTCGCACGCCATTAGAGATTGATACGGGTAAGCAACGCAGGCCGGCTCGGAAGCATCTCTTGGAAGCAGCACTTAGATTCGTCTTAATCCGACACAACCCGCCGCCGCCGCAGCATCCACTCGCATCCATCATCCTGCCCAGATCAATTAAACTCGAGCTCCCCACGCCACCTAATGATCCCATCCAACAGCAGAATAAGATTTCAAATGCGTTGCAGCGCTGCTATAACTAACTTACAATATTAGCTCCAAGAATTAAATTAATGGAATAGGATTTATATTATGTACAGAAGGGGTTCGTATTATTCTACTTCAACTAGTGTTAAATTATTACCAGCTATAAAAAGTTGTCTGCGGCAAGGGCACTGAAAACTGTTCTTTAATAAAAGTGGAGTCTGGATTCAAATTGTTTTAGTGGTTCTCGAGATAAGTCGCTCTGCGAGAGAATTATAGTGCGGCTAACTTATTCTAATGCGGCGATTTACTCGCCACGGAAACAAAAGTTTGTCCTATCAAACAAACAAAAAATAATTAACTCGAGTTAAATGCAAATAGAGTGCAGTAAACAACATCTTGGCGGTAAATATGGCCGTGAGCCTGTTGGTGGCATCACCCGACATAAATATTCTGCATGAAGTTATGCGCGCTGTTTGGTGACACAAAAACACCTCTGAAGCACAGCTTTGATTTTAAATTCTAATTTTACGATTGTCTATTTTGCATATCATAACGTATTTGTTTTGTATTTTAGTTGTAGCCATAGAACACCAGCAACTTTCTGCTACAGTTTTGAAAGTATTGTTTTATTCTCATCGCTTTAGTTTGAAGGAACAGCTCGAGGCAAAGCCGCGTTAGTATTGCGTATACTTAGAAGGGACGGCAGGACTGGTTGTTAATGATCCCCAATTTCTTAGCTAAGTAGAGTTAAACAAAAGAAGCACAGACGTCAGAATAATTTTGGTGATTCGTGTCTTACAAAACGTAATTCCCAAGGATTACTTTCAGCAAGTTGCGTAACTAATGAAGTAACTTGTGACACGGGTCGGGCCGGGATCGACGTCATCAAATTAATGAGAAAACTTCACTTCAATTTAGGGTTTCCTGCTTCAATCTTTAGGATATTCGGCAGCGGTCAAGTGCTAGAATGGGCGACGATTGTACTTTAATTGTATAAAGGTTCCAATCATGTGTTGAGACGCGGCACTTTTCGGCAAGTTTTTTTCTATAGTGTCGAATTGTTACACAGTGACGAATGTCTTCGGCAGCCCCATTCATTATTTTATTTAATCGCAGTTGACGAGATAGCTCATTCAATTGACAGGATTTGATTCGTGCAGACTGAATAAAGGAACCCGTGACATTTATTTAATCAGGCGTATGGCAGCTCTACTGATATTAAAAGCCAAAATTTTGAACGTTGTGGACGAGCTACGCGAATAAAGCGTTGAGAAAAGAAACATGAATCAAGGGTTCCGCATAGTAAGCAATTAAGTAATGAATTTGTTAGAGTACGCTTTACCGTATAGAAGATACATACCTATTGTTTGTGTAGCGAGGTAGTGGAACTTTAATATCCCATAATTCATTTTAACTTCAGTAGACAGAGAAGAAACTAATTTGTAAGCGTAACTTATATGAACATAAATAATTATGACGGTTTAAATATGGAGTCTAGAATACTTTGTTCCTGGCGTAATATCAAAACGTACTTGCAATTATTTTTAAATAGTATAATTTAAATATTGCATAATTTTTTCTTATTGCTTTAATAAAAAATCATTCATGTGACAAACAGTAGAGAAAAATATTTTTGAATAACTATAAAAATAACCAAGATATACTTAAGCCATCAAAGATTTGTTTCTATTCTATCTCTTTTTAGCAAAACAGAATTTAACATGGAGTTTATTATGGCCGTAGTGAACGCTGACGTCACATTCCATATCGGATCTCTTTGTCTAATTATTAGTTTAAAATACTTATATCGTCCGTATTTTTTGGCCGATTTGGTTTTAATTTCACTTTCTTTCATCTCTTTTACGGTATTTTCATATTTTGTTAATAAATGCGATTAAAAAAATCATGCATGTTCCCTATTAGCAAAAGCGACTACTTATGAAACGTGGGAAGTCTAATATGTTTATCTTTGAGTATAATTCTTGTCGTCCTCTGGGACCTTTGCCAACGGCTTTTATAAATAATAACCGCAATAAAATAGGTAGGTTATTTTAATCCGATCTTATACCAAGTAATCTTAATGATCTCTCCTTCTTCGTTGTCCTGATCATATATATTTGTATTATACTTACTTTAATATTAAATTTCTACAAAAAAATATGATGGAACTCCAGAGGGCTTATTGCCTAACGCACTCGCGATCGCGATCGACTTAAAAGTGACACAATTGCTTTTATTTTGTAGGCAGATTTGACTTCAACTGTCAAATATGAAAGCGATCGCCCTCCGGTCTATTTAAGCGTATTTGGGTCGTTGAAACGCCAGTCCGCCTTGTTTTCAAATGATCCTTCAAGGTGCAATCAATGCGATCTTATCTTACTACATACATATATATACATATATAGACTGTCAACCACATTACATTACCCTTCTTTTTACTTCGCGCAGTTGGGTAAAAATCTAATGAAGCGCTGAGGTATAATGAAGATAAGAGTTTGAATAAACTTAATCTAACTTTTTGCACAATGAGATTTACATGTCAGAGTATCGAATTAGATCTTAACAATAACTAAAATATGCTTTGACCTTATCTTACATTTATTTTTACCCGACTGAGCGAAGCCAAAAGAAGGGTAATGATTATGTATGTATGTGACCAAAAATTGGATGTTCTACTCTAGCTCCTAAACTATCGGACCGATTTTAATAAATGGGGTGTCATAAGCTAAATAAAAATTATAAGGGTGCATCATACTAGTCGACAGTTGGGTTACTCGGGTTCTATTGAGGTTAGGTTAGGTTATGTACCTACTTTCCATCTGTAATTATTCAATTAGAAATTAAGAAATTAGAAAGTACCTATACCTTAACTGAAATATGTTTTATTGTGCGGTCATTTGAGTTATTTACAGGAGAGGAATTGATTTTTTTTCAGTCATATCAACAATACACAAGGCTTCTACTGACTAACTATAAACATGCCTAACTGGACACTAAACCGGCCTGCATATCCATTACATGTGTGCAACAGCACTCACAATAGGCACTCACAATTTTCAGGGTGAGATCCAACGTCTCGATCTAAAGTCTTTCAGAAGCCAAACAAGATTTTTCATGACAGACATTTTATACTGTTACATACAATTTATATAGAAAATGTTTAACAAACTTTAATGTCACCCAACATGTTTCAGAACAACTTTCCGTTTTCCCTCGAAGTTAATAATAAATGCTAACCTCGTTACTGTAACTGTATACTTTAAAGCGTACTTATCGCTTTTTGTTCTTCTACATCTTTATAAAGTATAATATCGAGGGTGTCGGCGCCTGCGATACGACGTCTCGCGGCGTCGGATAATAGACAACCGTTATACACCGGCTGCCGGGTTAGTTGCTCGATGCTATTGACGTCACACCCTCTTATACGGTTGACAAGACAATTTTATGGCTATTTTAGATATTGCGTATATAATATCAGGTTTGTAAGATAAACAAAACTCTTCGTAGACTCTCAAGACAACATTTTATCAGTTTTTTTGAAATTAATATTGACTTTAAAAATTGACTGAAAACCAGTTTATTGACGTACTTAATGGTTTAATAAACTAGGAGCTCCTGTGGTTTTTTTTTTTTCCTCGTTCTTCGTCTGTGATTTCATTTACGTAGTATTCATTCGTTCATAGCTATTAAATTTAGGAACAATGAATAGATAAAAATTATCCTACATACGTCTTAATCCCGGTAATAAAACCTATTTGAAATTCTCTGCATTTTAATGAAAACTACTATTTAAAAATTCCGCTCAGTCGTTTACCTGTGACTCTCCTATCCTACCAAGCTTTCACGATTATTACCTATGTAAGATATTTTTTTCTAACAAATACTTTTGTACAGTCAAGTCAAATAAATATGTATACATTTTAGTACCTTGTCTTTATACTGTCATGTTTAAACTGCCATATATGAATGTCACAGCGATTAAAGTGACAAGGTACTAAAGTGTATACATATTTATGACCTTGACTGTACGAACGCAAATCATAATAAAATACTCGTTATTGTTATGAGAAACAATCATTTCAACATTTAGAAAATACTTAACTACGCATACACGTTTTAATATGCAACAGCATTCCGTTCCCAAGGAAAAATTGCGGATGATTTATTTAGTACACAGCCGAGCAGGCGCCGACGCACGCCCGCGTTAAGGCGGGCATTGATGTGTGAAATTTAAAAATCAACTAACATTTTCTAGTCCACTGAATCACACGTCCCTCACCAGTCTTTTGCTCGAGACTTGTTTGCTCTGCACTGGAAGATTTCCCTGTAGATAAATTTATCGCTTTGATTCGACACTGTTTACACCACGGGTTCATACGGAATCTTTTTATGAGCATTCTAGAATTATAATAAACGAAGTTACTTAACCACGTGCGCGCTCGCCTAGCTTTATAGCGAGAGAGAATAATGAAGTCCTTGGAATAGCTTGTAAAAGCCAGATCACTAGCCGCACTGGTAGTTTTATATCGCAAATTGTAAATGTATGCTAAGTAAGCTCGCGCATCTACGATAACCGTTATGGTGAGAGCAGACCACCTCGGAGCAGAGGTTATTCCAGTTTTACGATGATGGATAAAATATTCTTTTCACACTTATTCAGAATAGCAACAAGACGTTGTACATTTTTATTACTAAGTTATAGCTAGGGTAAAGTTACCAATTCATAACTAGTTATGAATTATGAGTATGAGTTATGAGTTTTAATTTCCCTGATTTTATACTCGGTGATATTCCCTCAGGTATCGAGAGTTCCGCAAGATCGATCAGCAGCCGAGTTGACTGTGTTTTGATTGTTTGGTGACCGTGGTACACGAATGATAAAAGGTTTAAAAAAAATAATTAAAAAGTTTATTGAATAAGTGTAACATTGTGGGTAAAAAAAAATCATGACAATGGGTCCTGTGCTAGGCACGGTACAGCAACATCGAAGGCGCCAGGCGATAGCTGCGGCATACCTACAAACAACCGGCCGAGATTAACTAATAAAATACATATTGACACGAACGTGGCCTGTTTGAGTTTGAGAGCGCAACCGGGCTCGTTTTCAAACTATGGGTCATACACGTCACGAAGTTTATACCGTGACCTAGATTGTAATGAGGAATGCGTAATAGGTATTGTTTCTCACCTATTCATATAGGGAGGAAATTAAGTCACTTATTAGTATATCTTGAATGTTTTCATTATATTTACATAATGTCCTACTTATTTACTTCGTATGCATACCTACTCGTATGTAGGTTTTATTTGCGTTTTAGGTTTAAGCACCTTTTTCAGCTTGATTGGGAATGAATGATGCTATAGCCGTTAGTCTATATTTTATAGGAAATTTTGAATGCATTTATTAAGGGGTACTTCTCTTATTTCTAGCACCTACAAGAACCTTCACCGTCTGGCCTCGACTTCACGACGGCGGCAGCGGCAGTGGCGACCGGTGAACGGCAACAAACAAATGCATATAAACGTATGAAGCACGCCACGAATCGCCGCGGCAGCGATGAAGCGATTTCTATGCATTTGTTTTCAACGCCGGCCGCTCGACGCCGCGCCAAGTCGTGGCTAGGCCGTTACAAATAAACAGTCTGTTTAGGCCTTAATATTGCTACCTACGTTCCCGCATAACCAGCAATAAAACGCAGAGTGTTTGTAAATAATATATAGCAGCCACAATTTACGTGTAAGTTTAAACACGAGTAAGGGGTAGGTATTCAATTTCTTTAACGACCATCATTTTTGCCGGGGCTTGCCATGAATCTTGAAGATAAGCGTTTTAATGGAAATAACAGCTCTACCGAGAACATTATGGTCATACACGAACTATCGCCAGGCCATAACCTTGCAGGGTAACGTTTGCATAAACAACTTTTTGTTTCATAAAAGTTTCTATACACTCCGGAATTATTCTTACAAAGGGCCCTCGAGAGTGAACCATAAACTTGAGTTAAATTGAGCAATTTTATTATGCAAATTGAATAACAGGCGGTGGGTTAAACACAGACAGATAGAATAATATTTGTTACAATTTGTAAATTGTGTCAGTAAACCGGTTATAATATGCTGAGTGTTTAAACTAGGTATTTTAAGGAAGATAACAGTCGGTAAACGTTACCTAAATAGCTTGGGATGATTCCAATTTCGTTAGTTCAATGTAGTGAAGCGTCAATATTAGTCATTAAAACAGTTGAACGGACAATAGCTCTATAGTGACAGAATGACGAGTAGGTAAATAATATTTTAACGGTGTTTATTACACCCTTTATCAGCTAAATGCGAATTAAGCATTAAATGTACATCAAATTATTATGAAAGTGCTATGACAACGGAAAACTGGAAACCAAAACTAATTAATACTAGGTAGTCAGTCAATCAGCCTACGACAATCAACGTCTAGAACAAATGAATGTATGAGGTCGCGGTGCATGTACCTTTGTTTAGAAAGTTCCCCGCAACGAACTAGACATATTGTCCATGTACGTACTCTACTCCATTTTTGATTCATTAGGGGTTGAAGGATGATGTTAAATGTCCCTCGGATGACAAATGGCGATTGGGTGATATCTCAACCAGTAAATTGTGCAGCTGTAACACACGAGCTCATTTTCGCCATCACTGACGATATTTTCACATAATGCTCTTCCGAGGACCGCTATCTACATTAAAAGATTTATCTCGCTAGCGAACGTGAGAAACTCTAGCGAAATCTTTAGTACCGACTTTGAGATATTGCTATTTGTGTATACCCAGAACATTTTAAATCGGAATTATCCTGCTGCTAACACAATAAAGTATTTAGAGTGGACGTTAAGTGCAACCGGCATGCTATTTACAGGAAAGTGCACTGCAATAATGATTCTAATAAAAGAAATTGAACTGGCAGCAATGGCCACTTAACCATGTACTTAAGGCAGCTTTTTAATCAGAAGTAAGCAAGTTATTGGAATGGCTAATATCGAGGTTTGTTAATGACTTTAATGCATAAGGTATTGTATTCAAATTTGCATAAAATTCGATTAACTATAGCTATTATGCTCTTTTAAAAAAATCTTAACATGAGTGCTAAAGATAATGATTAGATGCATTCAATGCGCCTACTTCTACGTTTCGGCGATTATTCAGTAAATTGCTGAACCTATAATTGGCTATTTTGTATTTTTGTATTTTGAGGGCGGGCTGGTTTCCGCAACTCGACGTCCAGCGCCTATTTTGCGTGTGGCTGTAATTGGCTATTTGTAGTTAGCTGAGTTTTCTCAATTTGTATTAAGCTGTTGGCTTTCCATGGATTAATAAATAAATAAAATAAATAAATATCAGGAGACAATCTCACACAAATTGGCCTAGTCCCAAACTAAGCCTAATTTATTTACATAATGTATTTAAGATTCACTTTTTGTTTTTTTTTGTACCTATATTATTAGATAGTTTATTCGCGTGTATGTGGTTGTCCTCTTGTTCTCTTGGTGTAACGCAGCGTGTGCGCCTGCGTTGACTGATATTTCTGCTATAATTTCAATAGTTTGTCTTTATCGGTGAGAACCTTTAATTGGCTCTTTGTTATGTTTTGTAATTCTATCTTGTTTTATAAGCTCTTGGATCTCCAATAAAAATAAATAAATAATAATTTTATAGAGAAAAAGTAAGACGTATTCTGCTTCTCGCTACCCCTTTGTCGTTTTTAATCGAGTTCTGACCACCAATTCAGCAGAATAAAACAAGCGTACTTCTATTAGTTATATATCTAGTAGTATATAGTAGTAAAGAAGCAAGGATTAATTCATTTCGCCCTATAAAATCGAAAGCTTGTGATTTCCGTGCGGCGTACATCGAGTGAATAAAAAGGAAATCAGCGCATGATCATTATTATTATTTTTATCGTGACAACACCGTCCGACAAACGGGCAGGAAAGTATCTTGTCTGATTTAATTTTGTGTGAAAATTAAGCAAGGTAGGCATTTGTTTACTTAAACTTAAAAACAGATTAAATAAATAAAATTGATATTATGAGTAATTCATACCCCAACATAAAACTGGCCTTCGCTTGTAACGATCCAATAGGACACGGTTGTTTTTCTAGTGTTGCCACACAATGTCGACTGCATGAGCACGTGAAGATTTGCTGTCCCAGTGGCCGTTTTTTACACTTATGTTTCTTATCTTGTACCCTAACGGCTCGGCCACGACTTTGCGCGACCGGCGGCGCGGCAAGCGATTACCTAATACATTGCGTGTAATGCCAATTAACCGCTGTGCGGTGAGCGTCTTGACCGTGCGATGAAGAGAGAATCGGCGCCGCCGCTCAAAGTCGTGGGCAGGCCGTTAAAGTATTTTTGTATACATGCCTTAAGGTGGATGTTACGTAATTTTTGTAACCAGATGAATTAAAATTAGACTAGAATTTTTAATTCAAAATTTGCAACTTAAAGGGATAACATAGTCGCTGCTAAGCTGTAACCTCTTTTTGACTGACTTAAAACACTAGAACCCGTTCTTTATTTCGTTACTTATTTACCATTACCATTTACCGGTAGACGAGAGGGATGTGCGGGATAGTTACACCAAAGCAAAAGTTTCAAGTGCAATTTGCTCACACTCATTTCAGTTTTATGTAGCTTTTAAGTTTTAAAGTCCGCGATTATTATTTTGGGCACGCTTCGCTTCAATTGCGATTTTTTACGATTGCTATTGTTGAGGTTTTACTAGCGGCAAAGAATGAAGAGCTGTAGAAATTTAATCCAAACTTTTGATGATGGAATTTAAAGTGCTCTCGTGAAGCTCGCAAACTTACTATGGATTGTTTTAGTGGCAATTAATTTTATATTATAAACTTTGGCGAAATTATAATTATGTAGTTTATAAAAAAAAATATGTAATGATTCTCAAGAAAGGTTTACAGAAGTTTACAAAATATACAGGTAATTGTAAAATTTGTTACCTGTGAAGGTCCATAGAGTATAAGATTTTTTGATTTGTATTACATAGGTACTATTTTGTGTAAATAAAATATTGCAAGAATAATAAGAAAGCATTCAGAGTGTTTGAAATGAAAGTACAACTAAAGAATGAAATTTTACGGACACCGAAGCAAATAACGAGTAGACATATTTCACCGTGCTGCACTGAACTGCTTACTAACACGCGGTGTGGCATGAAAGCTAAACACTTCTAACGACAATGGACACATTTTTGCATAAACTCCAGCGAGTTCCCAAACTCGGGCCGGCTTGAATCGTGGGAGATATAAAGTTGAGGGTAGTTTTAGCGCGTCGCTAAGCACGCTATAAGTCTGCACACGTGACTGTGCACATGTGGCCGAATTTCGGGGCGCTAAGTGCTTAGTGCATAGAAAACTGCCCGTGTGATGTCTCGAGGAAGCAGTTTACGGCCTTATGCAGGCTGTTGGTTTAAATTTTTCGAGAAAGAATGCAGCTCTGGCTTTAATGTTTACTTGCTTGTAGGTGAGTATTATCTTGCGTTTTTGTGGTATTAAATTGAATTATGATAACATACGCATTGTTGGCTCGACCGGGATAATCAGTGTTTTCGCTCGGTCAGTGTGGGTGATGTCCTAAAATTATCTATTATTATTATTATTATTATTATTATTATTATTATTATTATTATTATTATTATTATTATTATTATTATTATTATTATTATTATTATTATTATTATTATTATTATTATTATTATTATTATTATTATCATCATCATCATCATCATCATCATCATCATCATCATCATCATCATCATCATCATCATCATCATCATCATCATCATCATCATCATCATCATCATCATCATCATCATCATCATCATCATCATCATCATCATCATCATCATCATCATCATCATCATCATCATCATCATCATCATCATCATCATCATCATCATCATCATCATCATCATCATCATCATCATCATCATCATCATCATCATCATCATCATCATCATCATCATCATCATCATCATCATCATCATCATCATCATCATCATCATCATCATCATCATCATCATCATCATCATCATCATCATCATCATCATCATCATCATCATCATCATCATCATCATCATCATCATCATCATCATCATCATCATCATCATCATCATCATCATCATCATCATCATCATCATCATCATCATCATCATCATCATCATCATCATCATTATTATTATTATTATTATTATTATTATTATTATTATTATTATTATTATTATTATTATTATTATTATTATTATTATTATTATTATTATTATTATTATTATTATTATTATTATTATTATTATTATTATTATTATTATTATTATTATTATTTTATCCTTTCCCCATTCCTCCCTATTTTCCTACCAACTCTTTAAATGTTGGCACCAATGTACATTTGAGCAAGTCGTTTTCTTTGATATTATACCATGATGTGTCGCTCGTTTGTCTCCTGCTATGTATATGCGAACGGGCGTTTTCAAAAAAAAGTGTACCCTTCGTTTTTGCCGTGTCCCTCGAGTTTAACGTGATATTTTAAATTACCCGTAAATTTGTGGTGACTGAAATATTTTTCGATTGATGAATTATATATTAAACTTGTTCTTAAAAAAGGTTGTAATCAATCAATCAATCAATCAAATATTTATTTGTTAAAAGTGGGTGGGTTTAGGGTGGGTAATATGAGAAATGTTCTATTCGGTTTTTTAGAAAATAACAAAGCGACAAAGAACACGTATATAAGCATGTCCCCTCTCCAAATAGCCCAATACAAACTTGAATATTTATGCGTTGTTGGGTACTATATGAATATTACTAGATTAAATTTATTCTATGGTAAAATAAGCCCTACGTTTTGATATTTTCAGTAATTGTTTCTTTTATTTCAATAAAAAGATTACGTCCCGAAATATTGACCCACCCGGAACTTACGGTTTAGGGACCATAAAATTAACTAACAAAAATACACCAACGTTCAATATGTCGAAATAATTAGCAACATTACGTTTGTCGCTCACCGCCATTTTTTACATCATTTTCAAAATAACAAGGTAAGAATAAACACGTGTTTGTTGTCGCTTATCGGGGGCATAGAAACTACGTTCAGGTAAGTGATTGAAGTTTTCTTAGTTGGACAAGTATTTTCTCTTATTTTTTTTTTTCATCATTGTCAACAGAACTAGTTTCACTATTTCTAACGATTATTGCATTATAATAATAATAATAATAATAATCCAGCCTATATACGTCCCACTGCTGGGCACAGGCCTCCACTCACGATGAGAGGGTTTGGGCATTAAGTGTTAAATATATTTTAATAAAAAATAAAATATGGAAGTAGGTCACGAAATGTGACTTCCGTTTTGTCACCATTTTGATGGTGACATATTAGCTGAACGTCGAGTCACAACATGACTGAAATATAAAACCCAGTTCACATGGTACATTTACCTGGTACTTACTAATTTTTATTACATTTCTTTATTTTCATTAATTTTTGCAGATTTTGTTCGAATTGATAATACCTGCTTTTCACTTAAGTACGTACATAATAATCGCATACCTATTTAACTCCTTTATACATATTATACGTTATTATTTATTACTTATAACGGTCACATCAGAGACATTCTTCAATTTTAACCTTATTATCCTTGAAATTGTGTGCAAAAGAATGGTTTATTTATCAAATCTGTAAAAACGAGGTACCTACCTAATTAAGTCTCGATATCTAACTCTATTTAGTGTCATGTGAATGAACCCTTACAATTTTTAAGTGTTCAGTTTTGTGACTGTCCCCTCAAAGTTAGTGGAACGATTTCATTTTTTATTACTTTATGATAACTTAAAACAAAAAACATATTTTTTGTACAGAAAATGTATAATCTACTGAAAGAATCAATCATCAAAAAGAACTGTTGATAATTATTCAAAACACAATGAAAATAAACATCATTATGTCCCTAGCAGTCACAAAATCGAAAGCTATCCTGAGAAATTGAGAAAGCTGCTAGCTTAATTATTTTGAATTTGGTGTTTTTCGTTTAACGAAGTAATTATTAAGTTTGTTTTATAAATTGATTTGATACAAACAATGTGTTTTATTTATTTTTTTGTCTTAAACATAGTCACCAAACGGAATGTGTTTTACATCTATGTTCCTTTGTGTGTCCATATTTTAGCTAAAATATCTTTATTTTCGCGTTCCTTTTTTGTTTTTTATAAAATACAAGATGTAAACTTCAGATTGTAATGAAAAATCATTCGAAAAATCGGCATAAAAAAATTATACTACTTTTTTCTGAAAACGCCGGAACGCATCTATCTTAACACAATTAGGTCATATGCCTACAATAATATTAATTACTACATAGGTTTGGATTGTTACCTTTGTTTTAACCACATCAGGTGAACTAATCTAAAAAATGAAGGGTGTGCTGGAATATCGTTACAACAGGCAAGAGTTTGAATATACGAATTTTACACATATCTAAATAAATCGCCAGAAATGGAAATCGGTGGAATAAGTATTTAGGTGTAAAATTCTCCGAATTGAAAGGACAATTAATGTTCTCGAAATTACGAATTGTCACATTTTCATTAGGATCTGTAAACACCCGGTTTTAATTAAAATTCTATGGAATTTACGCTGTGTATTGAGCCCACGTACGGCGAGAGACAGTACCTACATTCTGTCGATTGTAGAATTTTGGTTCGGTTTTGGATGTCGGTACCTACAATCGACCAAAAATAAATATGTAAATTAAACGTTAAGGTTTATCTGTCATAAGGTTTACATGTCATAAAAATTGTTCTTATTCGGTAAGATGCGTGATTAAAAAGCTCGACTTTAGAACGATATGTAGGTAACTAGAAATTGTTTCCAAAATAAAAGACTTTGTCCTTATTTGATCCTAACGCGTTAGAATAAAAGACAAAGATAAAAGAAATTTATTCAGTAAGTAGGCCGCATGGGCATTTTTACACGTCAAAATCTACCAGTGTAGCTGCAATGTTTTTGTATCCGTGGTTATTTTACCCATCAATAAATACTCGGGTGTATCACCACGTCGTCGTCAACCATTTGCGTTTTGATCTATCGTTTCAGTGTCAAAACTGACGGACAGAAAAACATTACTATTATCATCTTGCTGTCTACGGTAAATAGATGTGCGTAAAAATAACTCGCAGGAAGTGATTGCTGTCCTAATACCTAATTAGCGAAACTAGTCGAGATATTATGAAGATAAAAAGCGTGGGAAGTACCTACTCGTTCCAATCCGCTTCGGGACCGCGTGGGCGAATGCTACAGCCTAGTCTTTCTCCAAGGCTTGTGCCCAGTGTGTATATAACTATATACACCTCATTCTACGTGGTTACATACTTATGTGTGTAAATTAATACGAATGTACTTAGGTATATGTACTTATCTTCGGCTTCCCTGGTGGCCCGGGTGCCAAGCGTTCCATTCCCCATTTTATACGATTATTGCAAACCAAAAGAAACCTACTGGTACTTAGAACTTTTTCAGTTATCTAAAAAGCCCTAAAACATATTCTTTAGATTTATTACCTAATGCTTTTTCGCCTACTGAGAGCTCAAATTACGATCGTGTCGACATTTATGAAAGACGTAAAAGTGCGATATCGGCTCCTAACGTTTAGCAATTTGTTAGCGAGTTCTTTTATAGATTTTCTATAGATTAATCTAAGAGCGGGTTTAAGGTATAGAATAAGTACTAATAGTGTGTTAATGGCACAAGGTATGACAACGACCGGTATTATAAAGGAGAATATGTTCTCCTTTATAATTTTTAGTTTACTATTGTTTTAATGTTGTAGATACCTACCTAGTCATTTTTAATTTAATCATTTTTTTTCTCTAGTAACGAGTCGGTCAAAACGCATCCACTACTGGAAATTTAAATTCTTCAAAGATGACAAATATATTTACTTATATTATAAGTAAAAGTTAGTTGTGTTTGCGCCAAGCATTAGGCACAGGTTTCGATCATTCCGAAAATCAGGATTAAGTGTGACTATATATAATGTACCTATTAAATTAATTAATTACTAAGCGTCACTCAAGCGCCATCGTATCAGTCAGTAGTTACTGAATTGATGGGTAAAATTCCGGGCGTTTCAACCGCCGTCATTAGAGTTTTCAATGGTATCCTGTCATTTTACCAAACGTTTGATGTAACCAGACCGTTTTTTTTTTAAACTGTAAATATTTCAGGATTTATTTCAGGACCATCGTGTAGAACCCTATAGGTTAGGTTAGGTTAATCATCATCATCATCATAATTTCAGCCGAAAGCGTCCACTGCTGCATGGACATAGGCCTCCCCCAAGGTTTGCCACAAGGCAAGCGGCGCAGGACCGGTCCTTGTGGCAAACCTTAGGTTAGGTTAGGTTTATAAAAATCCTGAACTATTCGTGAAATGAATCAGTTTGTAAAACGTTTTTTGGTAAAACATTAGTGAACCGTTTTCAATATATTGACGAAATCAATGACACTACAGAAACTTCTGATGCTAATAGAAACTACACCCCCAGTTCTGCTTCTGTTTACATCAGAAGTTGCTGGTAGGTGTCATCGATTTCGTCAATATATTGAAAACACTAATGACGGCGGTTGAAACGCGCAGAAATTTACCCAGGCTCCCAAGCATGCATGCAAGAGATAAAATTTGACAGGTGCTGGAGAAATGGGGAATTAACGTTTAAGAGGATTGTGAGGTGACGGCTTTCTACAAACGGCGATAACGTTTTCCACCCCCTAGATGTTAAACGGTTTCGACCAATTTTTGATACGGTGTCAGTCGGAACAAAAACTATGTCCGTACGTTTCGTTTTTTTCAATATTATTCATACATTTCGATTTATTCCCGTTTTATTGTATTCATACAAAAGTAATTTCGGCCATAATCTCTTTATAACTAATCAATACTTAAAAAAACGAAACGTACGGACATAGTTTTTGTTCCGACTGACCACATATCAAAAATTTGTCGAATTCGGTTAACGTTTAGGGGGTGGAAAACGTTGTCGCCGTTTGTATGAAAAGGCTTGATGTTGCAGTTGGTTCACTGTCCTCTTAAGGTTTAAAATGAAAGTAAAGATAAAACCGTTATAAAAATGTGAAAATCGCAATAGTCGCTTAGTAATAAAAGGTAATAAAAGTCAAGATGAGTTACTTTTAATTCAAACCTTAAGCGTTAATTCTTACTTACGTTAGAATATGCAATAGATGTATTAATTTCCCTAGCACCAGTCAAATTTTATCTCGTGCTTGCATGTTAAGCCCATTATTGTTTCTACAAATTAGTCCTATATGCATCTTAGTCCGAATTGTCGTATGCCTATAAGTACTTAAGCAATGTTCTCAATAATAGTTTCAAGATATCACTTAACTAGCGGCTTGAATTAGAAATATCACTACTAAGCCGCGGTCTCAATAATAGTTTCAAGATATCACTTAACTAGCGGCTTGAATTAGAAATATCACTACTAAGCCGCGGTCTCAATAATAGTTTCAAGATATCACTTAACTAGCGGCTTGAATTAGAAATATCACTACTAAGCCGCGGTCTCAATAATAGTTTCAAGATATCACTTAACTAGCGGCTTGAATTAGAAATATCACTACTAAGCCGCGGTCTCAATAATAGTTTCAAGATATCACTTAACTAGCGGCTTGAATTAGAAATATCACTACTAAGCCGCGGTCTCAATAATAGTTTCAAGATATCACTTAACTAGCGGTTTAAATTAGAAATACGAGTATCACTACTAAGCCTCGGTCTCAATAATAGTTTCAAGATATCACTTAACTAGAGCAGTTTGAATTAGCTTCTGTCTCAATTTCTCGCCCTGATCCCTTTCCCTTCCTAAAAGTTTTTCTTTGACATGGAAAAAGGAGGCAAACGAGCAGGCGGGAAAAGTAAGACTCATTTAAGTGTCCCCCCTTATACGGCGTCCTTTTATGTTGCAAGGGTTAATGCGCAGATAGTGATGCAAACTAATGAATTTCCACGTTCTTACAAAAAACACTAACAAACTCACACATCAAACTAGAGTAGATAAAGTAAATAAAGTAAGATCAACAGCGAGCTTCGTATACAAGTTTGACTGAACTCAGTAACAAATAAAAAACCAACAAACTCAATGAACAACAACTTACGGAGAAAATAAAATGTGCATAAAGGTACTCTAGGAAGGTACTTACTTTACAACTTATTTGCATACCCTAACGCGGATAACTTTATTACCTTAAGTAGGCACTTAGTCATGCAAATTATAAAGATTTAACTAAATGCCGTGCAGTGACACAATAAAAGAATAAGGCGGGGAGGACAAAGAAAACATTAAGGGGCCTCCGAGGTGCCACCTACCTACGATGAAGCAAGAACCGTATTTATTGCCTCCAGTATCTGTCTACCCAACACCAACTCCGCCTTTAAACGGTCTAATAACCACCGTTTAAAAACAGGAAAGACCCATTATCTCTCAGCAATAGGGTTCAATTCTCTTTTATCTCTGACCTCAAAAGTATTACCTTATGGATCGAGGTAGGCGCGTTTATCTGTTGAAATAACGCTGAACAACACGTTTAAAAGAATAGTAGTTTAAATTATCCTATTCATTCGCAGAGGCAATTTACGTTTTAAAGACGTCTTCATCATCTCATGTTTTGGAGGCGTGAAATGCTACGAACTTGACGGAGCTACTGCTACTTCGTAGCGTCGACGCGTCGTAGCAATAATTTCATAATATTCACTGACTATAATAATATTGTCAAAGCAATTTAAGATGTGCGAGTAGCACTGGGCCGATCATGGTGGAGATCTTTGAGGAAGGCTTATGTCCAGCTGTAGACGGTGTTTCAGCAAACATGATGATTATAATGATGATGAACAGAAGATCTGAAACATACTGTTCACAGCAATGCACTCTACAATGTGTATCAAAGTGTAGTAGGTAGGAGATATCGTCATATCGTTGTTAGTCTAAATTGTTATCTTGTTTATTTAGTATCTAGATGTCGACATATTTCCTAAGTCGGTACTTTAAAATGAATAGCCTTCTAAGTTTAATATTGTTTATTAAATAAATGTCAACAAAAGATTTATTAGAAATCACAGAAAAAAAAAACAATGAAGAAACAAAATTACTTAATTTGTAGACTATGGAGACCAAGCGGTGTTATCGCTAAAAACTTCTTACAGACAACCTTGGAGAAAAGCGACACTGTAAATAATAAAACACAGTGCAAAAACAAGAACATAAAAGTTACCGGATAAAATTTTCAATTATTCAAACCAAAACAGTATACAATTAAACATGCGTAAAATTAAAATTTAACGATATATATACATAAATCAATACATTATTCATATACATAAACATAAACGCACATAATATACAATTAAATGTAAATACAAACTGTTCTCTAGAGACTAAGAAAGTCAGCCACGAGATAAAAACAACAGCTGTCACAGAAAACACAAAAGATAAATAAATCAAACAAAATTTATTACGAAAGTGATAATAGGTGCTCTTTAAGAGTAGTAGGTAATAGATTTAGAGCGCCTCAGGTCCGCAGGAAGAGTCCCACAGACAGATTTGAATAGTCAAAAGAGTTAAATATTGTAGAACTAAGAAGAGGAAGAGAGAACAGTTAAATGAGAACAGATAAAAAGAGGGGGACGGTCATGTTTTGCAAATTTATTGTTATAAATCAAAAAGTACGCCAAGGAAAATTATAAAAAAAAAATAGTTTTAAAATGTGCAGATTGAGCCATTTACATTTAAAATGTGCAGATTGAGCCAAATACATTTTGCTGTGCCCAACAGGGTTAATAATGAAACATTTATTATATAATTTCCATCTTTGTAGATACATTATGATTGCAATAAAATATTGAGCATTGAGTATTGAGTATTTCATATGACACCCCACTTGCTATAATCAAATCACTTTCATTTTTCAACCCCCCTTTTCCATTATGTATAAAATTATTTCTTTTTTTTTACTAAATACAGAAGCGGGCAAGCAAGTTATACAACTATGCCAAATTTCATGTTTATAGCTTGTGTAGTTGTTGAGAAAAACTGCTGTCATACAGACAGACAGACAGACAAACAGACAGACGACGGTTCCTTTTTTACCATTTTGGTACGGAACTCTAAAAATAACCATAAATATATACAACAACATTATTTACTTAACCGTCCGTCCAAAAAAACTTCAGAAACTTGCTATTAAACTACTCGATCCACCGGATTGAGATGGGTCAGTCAATCCACTGTAATTAGTCGAGTCGCAAACCGAAATCGGTTAATCGTGTAATGTAATGTAGTACTTACCTCCTAAGTTGGAACCGCCATCACATAAACTGAAACTGTCAGTGTCCGTAAACAAGTCTTAACAAAGTTGTGGTTAAGTTGCAGACAGTGTCTTTAGAGTTTCGTGCGATTCTATTGTTGAGCATGACTAGCTAAGGGATAACGAAAGTTTGTTTTCAGTGATACAGATTCTGTACAAATAAATACTTGAATGCTCACTACTCAGTGGTGTTGGATTCTGCAAGTTAATGATTGTGAAAATAAATAAATTTTACTGGAATTTATTTATTTTAATAATTTATTGCACAAAATAAATGTATATACCTAATGCCGTATTTAATGCCACAAACATTGATTCTCTACCAGTTAATCTTATTTATGCATGATTAACAAAAAAATAAAACCGTTTGCTTTTTAGTGATGCACCTAATATTATTATGTGATAAAGAAGAATTTTCAAAATCGGTCCACAATTGACAGAGTAATCGTGTAACAAACATTAAAAAAACATACAGTCGAATTGAGAACCTCCTCCTTTTTTGAAGTCGGTTAAAATTAGGTTTATGTTTATTTCTACAGTCCAACTAGTTAAATTATGAAAGTGTGTTATCGTCAGACGCCCATGACGTCAGTGTCGGACTGGCCGTATAGTCGAGGTGGCGTTTGCCAGCCGGGCCCTAGTCTGCACGGGCCCTACCTACCTACATTCCGACCTACATGTAAAATACAGTTCATTAATACTTAGAGAAAAAAAATGCCACCCGGGCTCTTTAGGCTCAGTCTGACCCTGCATGATGTTAAATGTACGAGGTGTCTTATCTTGCCGTTTACGTTTTTAGAAATTTGACCCCTTATCACTAATCAAAAGTAGCCTTAACTCTACAAGTATGCCACTTGCGGGTCGGACTCGTGCATCCGGGATTGCGTCTTTAAAATAACTTTATAAATGTATTTAAAACGACAAGTAGTAAAACTAATTTGGTTTTAAAAATCACTGCCTGCGCCAGGTATCAGGCGCTCATCCATCATTAACCTCTCTTATACCTAATGACGGTTCCGTAACACATTTCCATTCCTCTTAAAATGATAAATTTAAGAAAACCTTATAGTATTATTAAAATGATTATAACTTTTGAAATCTCAGTTGTTAGCAATAACTTAGCTTGCCTTTAGCACCTATTTTAAAGGTGTGTTCAAACTGAATGTATAAAAAACCACTACAGCTATTTTACTTAACATTAAGAGAAGTTGATGCGGTTTAGATCACTTTAAAGCATCTAAGTACCTGTCTTTATACCTGTATGTAAAAAAACATCATCAAAAAACGTTACTTTATCAACAAGTGAGTTTTTAAGGCAATTAAAAGAACAGCTTATGACCACAACTATGCGTTTATTTAATAACTAATATTATAATTATAATTTATACTATGATATAACTCTTACTTTTAACTGTATATTAATAACAACTGGTTTTTTAAACAGCTCTATTAAATCATTCCTAGTTTGCGACTTGATCTGTTGCAGCCTCCCTCCTCCCGCTCCAGATATCAACCGTGCCACTCTCTCTGAAGGACATTCCACTGACACAGAGCAAATAATCTTTTCTTCTAGATCCTCGTAATATTCTAGTTCCGATTTTAGGTTATAGGGTAGTTCTTGAGCCAGAAAATTCATAAAAGTAGCTCTAACTGCTTCTTCTATTAAGGATTCTGGAGTTTGATCTGTCCATTCCACTGGTGAGTATTGCAAAGATGCCTGTTTAGCATTGTTGATTAGGTAATCCTGAAAAAATATGTTTGCCCCATGACAAAAGAATCATAGCAGGAAAGTCAATTAGTTACACATACATTGTGATCATGTATCCTTCACAAATTGTAGGTATAATTATACAGTCTATAGTTATACCATAAAGCACAAAGATATGTCAGGTCCAGGACAAAGACTCTGGCACCTGGAGCAAAAATGTATGCCTAAAATTGTATAGACCAAAATTGACATATCCATGTTCCTATGCTTAATTGAGATTTTATGCTTATACACACTCACAAATACAAGGCCAAGTGATTCAATACAATTCATTTTATTTATTTGCAATCTTATGATGTCATATTCACACTTGTATAGCCTTAAATATAATTACATTATTAAATACCTTTATGTCCTTGACTCCATCTCCATTCAAGGCAGAGACTAGAAATATGTCTGAGAAGTTACTGTAACCTCTCTCCTTCCTTTTTTTTCTGCTTTCAGACTCTGGAGCGTGCACAGGATTGCCAGCAATCATTCCATTAGTTAAATTTCTTATCACTGATAATAGTTGCCTCTTAGATTCTAATCTGTCTACCTAAAAAAGTAAAATCAAACAAAGTTAAGAGACGCAGTGGCTAGCTACAAGGTCACTCAACTGTAGTGGTGCTTGAATTTTGTTATAAAAAAGCTTTATTTTAAGTCATTCAACAGAATTTAAAACATAATAAAAGAAAATATATAGTTAATTTCATTACTAGCAAACATAATGAAATATGCAGCTGCCTTATTACTCTTTTATGTTTTACTGATTAGGTAAACAACCATACCTTATTAATGATTAAAAAGCTGGGTACATTTTCAGCACTGTGTAGCATGTTTAGTACATCAGAGTGAAGCATATCTTTTGTCCATTTGTTGGAAATGTCATGGACAACCCCAATGACATCAGCACACCTCAAGCTTTTGAAACATGCTTTTATCATAGACTCTGGCAGTTTATATCTGAAATAAATACAAAAACTGGCACTTTATTTTCTGACTTAATTAAAGTTTTGGATGAATAATGGTTTTATACTTGGCACAATAGTACAAAATATATTTTTAAAGCATAATTTGGTTAATGCTGATTCTCTCTATGGTGCTATATGGGTTGTTTTCAAAAAAAAATTGTACATAATTAAGGACTTTAATTAAAACAAAACTTAATTAATTCCTTTGTGTGTGTTTGTATGACTAACTTTTGTTACACAAAGGACGCGATTGTGATTTTGTTTTCATTAAGCATTTAACTTTGTAAAAAAAAATTGAAAACAACCCATATTAGAGAATCCTTCAATCTTTACATCACACCTCCAGTATAAACTTCACTTGCCCTAGTGCATTATCTGTGAGATTACAATGCAACAGGTCTTAAAACTTTTATTTGGTTTGAACTGCTCTCTCATATGCTCTTATTCTATTGTAACTGACTTTACCCAATCTCGAAAAAAAAACCTCCCTCAAAAGCAAATTTAAATGAATATTCACATGTTATTAATGTCATCTTTACACTGTACATCAGCACTAGCACCAATCAACAAAAAAAATAATCAAATGCAGCATATCATTCGATTAAAAACTAGGACACCTACTTACCTTTTTTGTTCTTTTTCTGTAGCAACTCCAGGTGTATCTAAAAATATAATCTGAGTATCGTTTTGAAAGCACATGGCTCTCACAAGCCTTGTTGTTGTATGAACCTTATTTGAAGTTGCACATATCTAAAAGGAAGAATACTAAATTGAAATACTTATAAATGAAAACATTTTAAAACAAATAAAGAGGTTAGGTGTGACATGTTTATTGAAATAACTAACCTTTCTCTCCACTATATTATTGATCAATGTACTCTTTCCAGAATTAGGAGCACCTATTATTGCTACGTTGACGACCTTACTGATACTTTTGGTCACTTCTTCAGGCTGTGACGAAAAAAACACTGACCGCAGGACCAATACTTTACTATATGTCACACGAAGAGAACATAACATTATTGTAGACATTTTGGTCAGTACCTAAAAACCTACAAACTTCATGAAGTTGAAATATTTCTAGGTATGCCAATCTGTATAACTTAATAATAATGAAGCATCGAAAATCGTTCAAATCACGAAGAATATTCAATATTTTATAAGTCGCCAAAATAAGCGTAAACTAAACTTCTAAACTTGTCAAGAATCAAGAATGTCAAGATTTGAAGATTGAAGATTGTCAAGTGTCAGACCCACAGATTGTAAAGGTTATGTGTCAGACCACAGAAGTATAAATAAAGTAAAGTAACTACCATAATCTGTGACTTATACATTAAGGCGGCCCATGTACCATCAAACACAGATGTTTCAGGCAAAACCAAGCTGCCTCATTAGAGCGAGGATACGACAATTTTATATTTTCCAAGTTCTCATTTTATAAGGACGTTTTTAGGGCTCCGTAGCCAAAATGACAAAAATTGAACCCTTATAGTTTCTTCATATCCGTCTGTCCGTCCGTCCATATATCACAGTCGTTTTATTCAAAACTACAAGAGATGTATATTGATAAAAGGGTCTAGCAGGCTAAGCTAATAAGAGTGGCCCCACGAGGGATTTGGTTATACTTTTAGGTGGCGTAGTGGCAGGATTTAAGAACACTGTATGCCTAATATCAGAATTCGATCTTCTTTTGTTTCAGATTTGTTTCTTGCGGTGCTTCTTCTCCGTAGTGATGGTCTTGTCCGAAGCGCTGGTAGATTCACTCTATATTACCGACGTGTAAAAAAGCCCGTATGTGGCCAATTTACTGAATAAATATTTTGATTTTGATTTTGTTCAAGAAAATGTTAAAAAATCTAGGTAATTTTTAAACTGTTTTAGCTAAACATATACATACATATGCTCGAGAAACATAACCCTCCTTCGAGCAGTCGGGTAAAAACACTAAGGTTTTTAAGCAATTTTTTTATTTTCGGAAATAATCGCTCCGAGAGTTGCATAAATTGTGTCCCTCCCCTTTATCTTTTAAACCGTATGTCTAAAAAATACCCAAAAAATTACAAAGGTAACACTTAATAAATACTTTCAACATAAAATATTTTATACATAATTGGATACCTATACCGTTTCTGATTTATTGCCGAAAAACTGCGCTTCTCAACAAAAGGACGTAAGTGCAATGAAGCTTTTTTGCTGCTGCACTTTTTCCAAATTGATTTTTGTATTTGTAGTAATGGCAACGGAACCATATATTGAGCATGGCCCGACATGCTCTTGCCCGGTTTTTGTTAAATAAAATAAAATTATGTATTATCCTTCTTTTTAACTAACTCGGCTAACGGAAATCTTCGCCGAATCTAGTAGATGCGACCCCGGCATAATATAGTAATTTAATATACATTGTCATACTAGATGACCCGGTAAACTTCGTACCACATTTTTCGATTTTTCGGCTGTACCTTTGAGTTTTTCCTAATTTTCTTTTTTTCTAAACTACCCCATAATCGAATCGAGCTGAATCGAGCCATTCCACCTCAGCATTCTCCAGTTATCTGCGAGAGGATGATGGCGAGACGTTGGCGAGAGGAGTACAAGAGGCGTTTTTATTTTTTACTTACGTTAGTTTGAAGTTTGCAGGACAAGGTACGAAAAAATAGCGCGTGCATTTTTAATTGTCTGAAAAACATCTTACGAGAAAGAACTTTTTCGCGACGCGAAGAAATTTTATTTCGACTGCTAGGAAAATTTACTACAAATTTATTCCTATCAATATTAAGTGGTGGTAGGATATTTTTTTTATTAAGCGTACATAATTTGAATTTCTCTACAATTTTATTAGGAAGACGGTGTGTGGTTTATACTCACCGGCATGATTCTACCCAGGTAAATAACTAGCCGAAGTGTTTACGTGATTAATATCGAACAATAAGTATTTTTAATGAGTGTGTTTACTAATCAAATGCTTGTTACAGAGATGTCCGAGATAAAGTATAAAAAAGAAATTTTGTCTGCGATAGATCACTTGCGCTCGCGAAAGTCAAGACCAGATATCAATAGAATTTGCAAGTTTATGCTAAAGTGCTATAAAGTTGCTCCTAAATACACAAAAGCGGATCTTAAACGTTGCTTGAAAGAGAAGAGCATATTTAAAGTTGATTATAAAGATAATGAAAGCTACAGAAACGCTGCTAAGTGGCGAAGGAAATCAAGCCAAAATAACAGTAAGGCCAAAACATATTTATGATGCTTGTTTTTAAATTTAAACTAAATTAAAACTATTTTACGCTATTTCCTAAATAATTATTAAAGTTTTTAATTATTCAGATCCTATTTTTAAGTTATCTCTAATTAACCATTTATTACAAACTCTTTCCCTGTAATAGAAATGGCGTCAGCTATTGCTACAAGTGAGCGAAGGATAATTACTTCTGCAATAGCAACACTCATATATCAAGACCAAAGCTTTCTTGAAAACGGGATTGCTTTTGATGATCTTGTCAGGGCGGCTGCATCTCAAGAGTCCAAGTACTCTAAGAAACAGCTTGAAACCATAGTGAACAAAGAATTGTCCTCGGGAAGCCTTGTCAAGCTGTCTAATGGAAATCTAGCCTTGGGCCCAGCTGACCATGATGGAGACAGCTCAGATAGCTTTAAGTTTGATTACAATGTGGAGTCCAACACTAAGGTAAGAAATAATATTTTTTTATTTCCCATTTGCAAGTAAAAGCATAACAAAGGCAGTTTGAAATTTTTTCTTGTTAATTTATTCTTACATACATTCAACATTGATTCATATTGTCATTAACTCGTGAAATATGTGCCTTTCTTAAGCTTTTACCCCTTAACAAACAATTTTTGAGTCTTTGAGTCTGAGTATTATTGTTGTTTGTTTATATTAACACGTCTGTGTCCTCTATGATATTCCCGACATGCTGAGAACACGGGAGCCTTGTTCATACTATACTAGCCATAGATTTCAGGTATGCAGCGAAACTACTTGATTTGAGCTTGGTTGTGAAAGTGTTAAAGCATAAATTGATGCCAAATACCAGCAAGATCTGTATCTTTGTATATTTTTCTACAATGATTTGCATTTAATCATAAGCTAAAGCAGGTTTTCTCAAACTGAGGTATGGAAACCCATTGAGGTTTACCAGTATTAGACTTTATTAACCTGACTTTATTAAGATTTAAATCTCAATTTGCAACAAGAAACAAACCCACCCATCAAATTAGTTAATACTATATTACTATTTGTGATACTACTTCAAAGGTTCCGTCACTAAAAAAGTTTGAGAACTGCCGATCTACATATTGAAAATAAGGGTTCCTTTTTTTACCATTTTGGTATGGATACCTATTGCCGCTCGGGCGCCTAGGGTGTCCAAACCTTGTTCTTCTATTTTAGTCACCTACATACTTGGCCATACTTTGATCTATGATTTATAATCGTAGTAACTTTTATAAATCAAGTACACAAACCTGAAGTAGGTAAGTATAAATATTGTTAGATAAGTACCTACCTAATTTAAATGATTTTACTTGCATATTTGTTAAGTGTCGACACTAAATAATATGTTGTAGTTTATAGTTTATAAATTATTTTTCGACATCTTTTAATAATGCCGCTTTCGTTCAAGACGGCTTTATTAAACTATGTGCCGCCGCGCCGCGCGTCAAAGCGTTGTGTTCTTTGAGCATTGGCAGCACCCGTACCGTAACAATAAATACGAAATACGACCTCTCGGTGACGACATTGTCGATCGAAATTAAATAGGTACGCGCACCTCACCTAAACGTAACCGAACGCAATAACGCTGCGGCCCCGATTCAATCAGTCCGAATCAGTCCCAAGATGTAGTTTCGTGTGCGTGGGTAGCGCCGCCCACAGCCGTTCGGATGCAAGCCGCGCGATGTACCTTTGTTTGAAGTTGGACTACTTTTCTATCTATACTCTGCCCTTACCCTTAACTTATTACTTACCCTTTTATTTATTTATTTTTTTAGATTGAACAAGCAACAATTTAATTAATTGATTTATAATGTGATTCCAAAATTAGTTCTTACAATATTTGTTTAGCACAGTATCATTACGGAAAATTTGTTTTCAAGCTGAGTAACTTTGTCTGCACGTTCTTCCTGTACAGTCGAGGACAGAAAGATGTTTACACTTTTTCACCTTATTCCATTGTATTAAGGTACAAAAGTGTAAACATCTTTCTGTCCTTGACTGTACAAAAAAAAAATTAGAAATAGAAGATATATTTGTGACCAACTTAATTAATATGCCACCTCAGCAGTGGGACAAAGAAGGTTCCATCGCGTATTTTCAATTGACTGAAAATCTGACAGATTTAATTGACTTGTGTCATATTCATTGTCAATTTATTAAATATCTAGGATTAACAAAACAACTAAAACTAATTTGTTTATTAAATTAAAGATGACTTCTTCTGCGAATTCGTCATGCCGCTCGTCACCTCAACGAATGCGAGGGAGACCCAAAAAACGTGGAGGTGGGGGGTCCTCTAGCACTGGACCATGTAATAGCATGACGAGAAGTGCAGGGGTTAGAGTGGGGGAAAGGCGTAAAATGGCGAAGAAAGTCTTTGATCCATCAGATAACAATGTTCCTAGCAAACGAAAAAGAGGAAGGCCTGTAGGGTCGCTCAATAAGAGTACTATTAAGAAGCGGCTGCTGATTACGGGACAAGGCAATAAAGACAAGGAAGGTACACCGCTGTCTGAAAGTCAAATGTCTTTAGACGGAAGTGGTGATGAGTTAGAACAAGATGAAAACCCTTCACCTCACGAAAGTTCAGGTGGTGTATGTTCTGTATGCCTGGTTCAAAAATCACGCGGATCAAGTGACAGGCTGGTTGAATGCCGTGATTGCAATAATAAAGCTCATTTGAACTGCTTACAATCAGGGTCCGGTATACTAAAGCCACGACCTGACAATACTTGGCAGTGTCCTCACTGCAAAACCTGTGTAGTGTGCTGTGAAACCAATGATGCTGTAAGTTGCCTAATAACCTATCAACTAGTAATATTTTCTTTTTATTGATTACTAATAGATCATTTATTTCAGGGTATCCTTACTGTATGCAGTATTTGTTCCGACGCGTACCACGCCCTTTGTCATGCGCCGCGTATCCCGGAGCGTCTAAAGGCTTGGGACCAGTGGGAATGCAACAATTGCTTAGAGTCACGGCCAACAGTAGTGGGTTCACCGGCAATTATACCTAGCAGCTTAGAGTACAGTGTCCAGGACTCTCCTCCCATCCAGCCCTTCCTACAACCTCATGAGTTAGATAGAGCGGAATCAAAACTTGCTGAGGAAGCCCCCATCGACCCCAGAATACCAGATATAACAAATTGGACTACTGAGGATGTTTATGAATACTTTTTAGAAAATTTCGCAGAAGCCGCTCCTTTATTGAAAGAACAAGTGAGTTTTATAACCAAGCTTTGACACATTATTTGTTAATTATATCTGATAGTTTCTCTAACTGCTTTATTCTGTTTCTCAGGAATTTGATGGGCACGCATTAAGCATGGCTAGGCGAGCTGACATTGTAAGGGGCCTGGGACTCCCGCTAGGTCCAGCGCTTGCTTTATACCGCATTGTAGTTAAGCTACAAACCAAGAAGGATGACTGGACTATGTGTTGGGGATAATATAATGTAGAATTAGCTAAACATTAGGTATTAGATTAAGGTTTCCAAATTGCTAAGTTTGCAAGTTACTACCGGGTTACTTACTGCAAGAAATCTCGAATTAAAGCGTAAAACACAGAACGCGGGCGCGGGCATTTCGCCGTTACATTGCGCGCTCTGTGTGAAGGCCTAACGGAGAATGCGATGCGTGTAGGTGTCGGTATTACGACCATTGTAAAGGCGATACGCCCGCGCTCTGTTTTACGCATACCTAAATATCATCTAATTATAGGGTTCTTAAAAAATCAAATTGATCTAATTTCTGCCCCCTTATTGCCTAACGCGTTTGACGCTCGGAATCAGAATCAAGTGTCATGATTTTGTATGGGCTATGACAGTTGATTCGGATACCAATTGTCAAAATTTCGTTAGGCAATAACCCCCCGGGTCTATTAATTAAGTGATTTTTGGTATAGTTTAATTGTCTTTGCAACATTGCGTCAGTAACAATAATACATGTACAGTCAATAGTAAAAATAGTTATCCACGCTTTACGAAAAAGAATGTATACATCAACTTTATTATAATAGGACATCATTTTGATTCTTTGAAACAATTATACATGTTTTAAGCCCATGAATTAACTATATTTTTACCATGTGTTTAATCACTCTTGAGGGTTATTTTTTGGCGCACTCAAGCTAATCTGAGACACGAGCGGAGCGGAGAAAAGATGTCCAGCAATCAACCAATAGGTTTGGTTAAAATACACATCTCGTCCAGAGTCCGCTTTAATGGAAACCCAGCCGCGTCGACGAGCTGATCGCCTACGCCTTCTCACAATTCTGCTCTACCTCAGTCAAAAGGCAGAGTAAAGCCATACACAAAGTACCTAGTTTGTGATTTTCTGGGGTTTAATGCCAATTGTTAGTATGGGAAAAGTTCCACATAGGGGAATAAAGTAATACTAGAGAGATCATTTGTTTTATTAATGCCTCCTATTTCACATGATGAAGCATTGATTGCATTTTATTGATTTGCATTTTATACTTCACATTAAATAGTAATAGAAAGAGGTGTACGTTAGAGCGATCCCATATTACCTAAAGTCTTTATCGCAGTCCAGGAGGAGGTCTTTCGCCAGCTGGAGGGATCAGTGAGGGCTCTTAATAGACGGGGAAAACCTTTCTCGTCGAGGTTTGCAGATGACTTAATTATTTTTTTACCAACAAAAGACAGTCTTGAAACAATGCTTACTGAACTTGACAGTGAAAGCCGGAAAGCAGGATTGGTTATGAACACCCAAAAAACCAAAGTGATGACACATGACAAATGGTATAAAAGAACCAATCTTATGTTAACAATTCAATTGACTATGTGACTGAATATCTTTGTGGGACAAATAATATCACCAATAGTCCTAACTACCAAAAAAATAGAAAAACGATAGGAAACGTTTGGAACTTAAAGGAAATAATGAACAGTAAAGAATTAAACATATGTAGCTATTAAAAGGAAACTCTTCGATACTTGTATTCTACCAGTACTCACATATGTCTGCCAAACCTAGGCTTTCACCTAACTCCAAACTATAAGCATGCAATTCCATGGAGAGGAGTATAATATATAATAATATAACAAGATCAATCAGATAAAATTAAAACAACAACAATAAAAAAAATTCACACAAACAAAAGATGTTAGTCGCCATCATGCGACTTAAGTGGAAATGGGCAGGACATATTATTGAAGAGGAAGGGATAAATGGAGCAAAACAATATGAATGTACTTGGTATACAAGAGATAAGAAAAGAAGTCGAGGCAGACCATGCAGAAGATGGGTAGATGGCATCAAGGCCCACTACTGCCTAGGTCGGCACTTGGCCGAGAACAACGGCCAACAGCAGGGATCAATGGAGACAACTGGGAGAGGCCTTTGCTAATAAGAAGCAAACAGACACAGTGATCTAAGCAACACTAAAACTAACTTCGTAAATATAACTTTCTAAACATTTAAGTAGGTAATATAATTGTTGTAATCACTTATAGTGTTGCAATTTATACTTAATGATATGTAAACTTTTGTCTGAATAAAGGCTATTAATAATAATAATATTTATAAATAAGTAATAATAAATAAATTCACCAAGTCGACATTGACAAGTGACAATTTAGTATACATTGCAAATTCGACAACTTTCTGCATTAATGGTTTTCAAAAAAATTTTTACAAAAAAATAAAACCGTCTTCAAAAACCTACTAAAAAGCATTAAATAAAAACCAGCCTTATAGGAGTCCTAGGAATAGCCTATTTAGTGCCGAATAGGTACATAGAATATATCCAAGCCGGTGTCAAGTAGGTATACACAGTAGCAATGATACCATGATTCTTGCCACCGACTTCGATATATTCTATGTACCTATTCGGCACTAAATAGGCTATTCCTAGGATTCCTATGAGGCTGGTTTTTATTTAACGCTTTTTAGTAGGTTTTTGAAGACGGTTTTATTTTTTTGATAAATTTTTTTTTTTTCGCTTTTTAGTGATGCACCTCTTATTATTATGTGATAAACTAAAGCACATAAACATCACATTAAGAAACAATAGTCTAATACCAATCTCTCATCACCCTTAACAAAATGTCGCTGCCCAAGATGCAGGGCCGTTAATCATTGAAGAGTTCTCCCGGTACTTCACCATCAGTTGCACTTCACCTATGTGTTATAATGAGTATAAAACTAGCTTCATAGCTTCATAGTCTTAATAAAGAAATCTCATTGCTGGCGTCAATCACTTACGACTAAGCCAGTTCCGGTGGTCACCTCTGGTCTTCATCATCGCCAAGAGGTGCTTTTGTAATGCAATTTCTTAAGGTCTTGCAGGTAATACCAAAATCGCTATCTGTGTGCCTATAACTTTTGAGGAGTTCCCTCGATTTCTCATGGATCCCATCATCAGATTCTGATTTCGTGACAATGGGACCACCACGGAAGTATACCCTTTCAAAAAAAAAAGAATTTTCAAAATCGGTTCACAATTGACGGAGTAATCGCGTAACAAACACAAAAAAAAAAACCTAGGTATTCCTATGACTAAGTTAACCAAGAGTACAATACGCTACACAATTACATTAGGTTCTTAACTAAATATAAACAAACTAAACCACGTGACTGTGTTAAACAGCCAATTAAAACTGTCGTGTCGAGCTTTGACGTATCAGTATTGTTTCTATTGGCCGACGAAAATATAACGTGGTTTCTTTGTATACATTTAGTTACCTTAACAAATGTATGGGTTTCTTTTGGATTGCCTAGTTTCAAACCAATTTTCAAAGAGATCTATTCAAGGAGAGAGGCTTGTGATCGCGGCATATCCAACTTCCCATGGGTGGCGATGTAGTCTGTTGTCGCACGTCACCGCCGCGCAGTCTTGGCCAGACCCATGGAGTACATTGAATATTAGGGCCAGACCGTAAGGGCCTGCGCAAACCGGCGGAGCGCAGCGCAGATCACTTTAAATTTATTAATGTATATTCTTTTCTATTTTAATTACAGTAAGGTATACATTTAGAGCCGCAGCCGCAGAGTAGAAATCCCCCGTGATGCTCCGAGGTCGGTCTCAGAGCATTCAAATTTATACCTTATTGTAATTAAAATAGGAAAGAATATACATTGATAAATTTAAAGTGATCTGCGCTGCGCTCCGCCGGTTTGCGCAGGCCCTAAGACGGCGTTTTTGCAGAAAACGGCTTTAGCCCAGTGTTTCCTTACATACGTGATTTCAAAAGAAATTAATTGCGTAAACCTGTTAGTGGAGTACCGTAAGGTTTATACCTCGGAACCCGGGTCCACTGAACGGATTTTTGTAAAACTTTTTAGAATGTGTCAACACTAAATATTAAAATGTTTACCCATTTATTTTTGCTGATCTCAATTTTTTTATTATTATTGAAAAAAATATACTTATTTTTTCCTAAAAATCTTGTCTTTTTTTATTAATGTAGTATATGTTATATTTTTTTTGTATCTTTGGAACGACAGTTATACGATTTTGAGCAACTCGCCTTATTATCATTTTTTTTTCTGTAATTTTTTAGCTGAAAATTATAAATTAATATTAAAGTTACTGTACAAATATCGTTTATTGTAAATAAAATTGAAATCTTTACAACGTTTTTATTTATTTATAATTTTCTCAGTGTTCAATTAATTGTTATAAATTTGTAATTGAGATCGGTAAATTTTGATGGGTAAACTTTTTATTTAATAATAATAATAATAAACGTTTATTTCAGATAACTGAGATCCATACAATACTAATTATATTACAAATACAAAACAAGACAAGACAAGTGTGTTAGTAAATTATAAAACAAAATTAACTTATATACCTATGTTAGTTTAAAAGTAATGGCAAGGCATGAAGGCTATTCCAATGCCTCGCAAAGGGACAGTCCAGCCTACTGCAGATCACCCTTAGGACGCTGTTGGCACTACTTTGTACACGCTGCATGATTTAAGCTTTTAACATTTTATCATCAACATCATCATACAATTTCATCGCAAGTGTCTCGAGAATAAGAGCACTACTCACTTAGCTATTATCAGTGATTTTCAAAGATCCCCAGGATATTGCTACTGATTTTAACTACCTATTTACGTAAACAGTTTTTGTTTTATTTCCTCGCAGCAGTTGTGAAAACCACAATGTCTGCTGTGGCTATGGACTGCAAAATGGACTCGTATACTCGTTTTGGCCATTTACAAAACTCGTCCATCTATTGCCTTCTTTCCAGCCTCTGCAGCAATGTACTATATTGTACTTGGTTTTAAGTCACTTTTAAACTTATAAAGATGCCCGTACCTGAAGGCAGAGAAAAAAAGACATCCGCCACTCCCAATATTTCGGTTCACAGAAAGTCAACGATAATTCTGCCCTCCTCGTAGTCTAGCAGTACCGAAACCGCTTTCAGCAAGCGTTTTACTTTAAAAATCGAAGCCACATTATCTCTATCCCATTCTCCCTATTTAATCTCGAATAACGAGTGAAAATAATGGGGTATTCGTATTTTCACATTTGAGCTTATTGTTAGTAACCAACCAGAGGGCTTATTGCCTAACGCACTCGCGATCGCGATCGCTTTCATATTTGACAGTTGAAGTCAAATCTGCCTACAAAATGAAAGCAATTGTGTCACTTTCAAGTCGATCGCGATCGCGAGTGCGTTAGGCAATAAGCCCTCAGGACGACTAGCACAAGTTGTTTGTCCGCGACTGGTTTGTCGCTCGGATATACCTTACTAATACTAACCCTGTCTGTCTGTCTGTAACTATAGAGACGCACTGAGTGACAGGCGAGACAAAATAAGGTGTGCTATTGAGCAACCTGCACAGGTTAGAGTTCACACAAAAAGCTTACCACTAAATTCGAGAAAAGCCGTTTTTGAGTTCATTAGCAAATTAAATTATGATTCTCACTAAACAGTGAAATGAAACACGCTTTGACTAAATCTTAATTTAAATTAACTAAATAAATTATTACATCTATAAATCAGAAACATCGTAATATTTACATCTAGAGAAGATTACTGTCCATCACTTATCATTATTAATGCTGATCATAATGTTTCATGAATGATAAAAATACGTTGAAAACCATTGTAGCAACATTTATGTAAAGCACTCGGTACCGAGTGGGTAGATAATAAAAGTTTATAAACTGGATTGGTGGCCAAAAACAGCAGTCACCCTGAAACAAGGAATTAAATAAAAAATACAATATGGACATATGAAGTGTCCAAGAAGTAAATAGATAAAAGAAGACGTGAGTGGATGAAGGGGGTATGTATTGAAGATGTTGCGAGGTAAAAGGTGTCACCTACGCCACAAAAATGTAGGTCGAAAAAAGATGTCATACCCCCTCTATCCATTCATGTCTTCAATACTCAATGTACTATCGGAAAAATGGAACCCTGACCCACCATAGAACTGTGTCACAATGACATTATAGAACAATTTGTTTGGCAATTGTAATAATGTGGTTTATAAATAATGTCACTGTGACACCGTTCTATTTGGTGGGTCAGGGTTCCATTATGCCGATGATAGTACAGTTGCACCAGGATATTACATAAATGATCTTATTACTATAAAAACTTTTGTGAAAGCTATTTTTAAGGGTGTTTAATGTTACCCAAATATTAAGAGTTACCTGGTGTGACTGAATGTTAATAAATAAATTATAAGACATATTAATTGAATAAATGAATATAACTTTATTCACTATAAGAAGTATATAACTTTGTCAAATGTAAAAAATACAAGTGATAGAATAGAATTATTTATTCGGCTATTAAATAAAACACAATCATATCACACTAGAGATGGGCCGAATATTCGGTAAATATTCGGTATTCGGCATATTCGGCAAGTTTTTCAATGTTCGTATTCGGCCGAATAGTTCGGTTACATTGCCGGATATTTACCGAATAAACAAAGTAAATAACGAGCGTAGGTTGTTTCGTAATTCGTCGGATTGACATTCTATTTCAGCATTCTAAGCAACTACCAAAAAGATACGTTTAAATATAAATACAATTATTTTGAAAAAAACCATAGCTTAAGTAAGAAAAACCAGAGTTGTTTTAATTAAGAAAGTTTTATTAATCAGTAATCACCTTTCTCAGTTATCCTCTTTAGTCGCCATTTGACTTGTCGACCTCGAGGGTCCGAAACACGCGCGGAGCGCTGAGCGCCGACGTGTCAAAATGGTTTCTAGCGATTCGGCGCTACCGAATATTCGGTACGGTAAGAGTTGAACCGAATGTTCGGCCGAATATTCGTATTCGGCAAAGTCCCTATTCGGCCCATCTCTACTACATATCATACACTTGATCTGTTCCGAGTCCTTTGGACTTTGTTTTAACATTCCTAGTATGAGTATGTTTTAAAAAGGTAGGTTTGGATATTTGATCAGAATAAATGATTGGCTACTGTAAGTATGTTTCCGTTCACAAATTAAATTAGAATAGATGATAATGTTTACTTTTAGTTTCCAATTTAAAATGGAATTTGTTACTTGGTGATGGGTCAGCAAGGCTTGAGACCTCGGCCTCTATTTCAGTTTGTTTAAACACACCTTTGATCTATTTTGCTTTTTGTACAATACACCTGTCTTTACTGTCAAGCTAATATAAGAACTTAGGGCTTAGGAGGCTTAGAGCTTAGGCTAATATAAGGTTAGGGTTAACCTGAACAAGTGTATCCAAACTTACCATATAAACATATTTAAATTTGGTTGTCAGCTCTTCAGTAGATTGTTCTAATGTTTTTTTCTCCAGCATTCCCATACAATAGAAAAAGAACACTATAGTTGCTGGAGCAGCAAAAAACTGGTCACCTGCTATTTTCATAAGAACTGTCTTGACATTCACATGTGGCAGAAATTTGTCTAAATATACATAGTAGTAATGGTGTAGTGGGCCCACTGCTGTTCCAACTATGAACATTCTGGCTGAAACAGTTGTTAACATATTATCATTATGAAATTATTTTCAGTATTTTGTAGATTATTTATGACTTAATGCTTGTATGTAAATAAATAGGTACTTTATTGATGTATGTAATATATAACTCTATTTATTAGTGACACTCACAGATGTCAAAGATAAAGGGCTAGCCTAGTTTGGAGTCTGACAGACATCTCACATAATGTAACCTGTTGTATTTAATAAATGATTTGTATTTGTAATGTAGTAAACAAATACACATTTTAAGGAGTTTACAATCTAGAATTTATGACAGTTGTGTATGTTTATATCAAATTATATGACACCCCATTTTAGTGTTTTGTACTGCGATACCGAGTCTTCCAATTTTGCTTAAATCTAAGCATAAGGATATGTTATGCAATTACTTACCACATCTTCCCCAATCATATCTTTCAGGAATGTATTCATACTGGTATTCAAGCTCTTGTTGAGCTATATCTCCAAAAAGCATGCAGCCACCAGATGTAAGACTATTTGTGAAGAGCAAGGTCTTTTTACTGAAAAAGAAGGCGATGCCGCGACTAAATAGGTCCGTAGCTTTAGATCTTCTCTGGTTTGTTATAATATTATTAGCCCGCAATATTTTAATACCGCAGCTTATGGTGAACATGACGGCTTTCGCCTGAAAATGAGTAAAACGTCCAAAATAACCAAAATTGAAACAAAACTTGCGACTTTAAAATATTTATATGTAGACGATACCTACTTACAAATCTGTAATTTTATGGTTCCAAGAAAATAATAAATGTAGTATGAAAGCGAGGATCGTAGACGCTAACATATAAATAATAAATATTTGTCTTTGGTCCTAGGCATTATTATTTTCCAAGAAAACCATAATTCTATTTAAATTAAAAATCCCTGTACTAGATTTCGTTTTGACTTTGACAACTGCAAATCACAGATAATAACACCCCTTCTATACGGTCGGGTGGTTGGGCCAACCGAGAGGGATGCAGCTATTCGTAGGAACGAGATGTAAATATTACTACCGCATTCTGACAGATAGCTGCGTCCTTCTCGGTTGGCCCAACGGCTCGACCGTATAGAAGGGGTATAAGGGTATGTCTAAAGACAGATAGAAATCAACCTTGGAACTGACAGTTCATTAGTTGTCAGTCCGCAACGATACTAAAATAAAATGGTGAAATGGCGGGGAATTTAAATGCTTACAGCAAATGCTTCATATGAAGTTCATTCTCGAATTGAACGAAATGAACTTTTTCGCACTCATCGATGAATTTGAAACACTTCATCATCAGCATGAATAAGTAGCTTCGTTCAATTCGAAAATATTTTTTTATTTGTGAAACATAGAATTAGGATTTTTATGCATGAATTTTATTTTTTGTTCTTATCCTACTTTTAAGTACCTACCTTAATATTGTAGTGCCCTATCAGGGCGTCCATGTGGAACTAACTTTAATCTAGGATAACAACACCTTTCTTTTCTATGTATGTGCCATTATGTAACAATAAATGATTGATTGATTGAAAGAATGACACATTAGAAAGTCTTATGCTGGACACACGCGGTCAGTTAAACTGATCAGTTAACTGACGTACATCCAAAAGCTGGGGCCTTTGAAAAACGAAGCTGAGCCTTGAGTTTACGGATAATTTCAACTTATAGCCTGGCAAAAAAGTCGAGCGTGTGGTGATAACTGGAACTGACTTGTACACGTGTGTCTGTCTGTCTACAAGATTTGCCAATGTCTTGTGTTTTGATTCTTGATTAATATTTTTTAAAACACAAAGGCAGGAGGAGTTTAATCCTTTGCCTTTCCCTTCAGGATAAATTGAAAAACAACAACAATGAATTCTTCAATCAGATGTTTCAAAACTGTCAAAAGTGTCAAAACAATATAAAACCAAAATGGCCCAACAAAGTGAAAATTTAGATTTTTCTGGTTTATTTAAGTTAGATGTTCTAGTTCATCTTGATATATCATCGTATAGCTTTTATGAAGTTGGGTTAAAAAAGTTTTTAGCCTTTTCGAGTGACAAAGAATTCATTTTTTTTTATATTAATCGTGAGGCTGAGCGATTGGAAAAGAATTATGACTGGGATTTTTTAGATAATCCTATTTATTGTATGTGTTTTGAGCCTAGTGGTACTTGGGTTCTCGTCGTTAGTGAGCAAAAAATCTTACTTGTTCCGTTTCTTCCTCAATTTACGCCTCAAAATGCATTTGATTGCAAGTGGTCTCTCTCCAGTGTAACAGTTCTTCCACTAGCTAACATCCCAAAACCAACTTCTGTGGTGTGGTGGTTGACTAAAGAATCCGAGAATATAATTATCATTGGATCTAAGGTAAGATACAGGCTAAAATACAGCTAAAGACACACAAGAAGACAAATTATATGAAAGAAAGAACTTGGTACAGACATAGTAAATAATGAAATGATGATTGTATTTTTCTTGTTTTTTTAGTTAGCCGGTTAGGGTATAGGAAAGGGGATGCAGGACTCAACAAAATGGTGTCATTATGACACATGATTTAAATGATTTTATCTTATAGAATATATTCAAATAAGCATGTTTTACTTGAAAAGCTTTTCTCTAAAATCGATTTTTTTCTTTTGGCTGAGATATGGGGGCTTAAATGTTGGTTAATTATAAGGGGCCAGAGATTTAAAAATTTTCGTTGCTTCAAAATGATGTCAATACAAGGTCTGTTTATGATGATTAATTTGTTTAGAATATGCTAAAACAAGCATCTTTTTTCATAATAAACTTTTCTCTAAAATCAACTATGACTATAATATGGTTTGAAGTTAATAGATTTTGTATGTAGGTAGGTTAGGTTAGGTTAGTTATAAAATAATCATTTTAAAAAATATTATAAAAGGTTTTTATGTGTATATGCCCTAAGAGCAAACCGCCCACTAATAGGGGCCCCGCGCAGCGGATATGTCCTATTATTAGGTAATCAATACATTAATGTTTTTTTATCATTTCACAGATTGGCACAGTGACTTTTTACTGCTTGGAATCTGAAAGTGTAGTTGGAGAATGTAAAGTGTCAAGTGAAATTAAAAATCTGCAGATATGTTTTGATGACTCATTGGATTTATTAGCTCTATTGGTAATCAAGTTATTTATTGGCCATTTTGCTCTGATATACAATTATTAATTTTAATTTAATTGCAATTGCTATTGTATATAGCAAAATACAATTTGTTGCTTGTCATAGAAAAATTAAATTTATTTTTATTTGTAGATTTCTGGTGGTAAATCCCAACAGTGGAAATTGGTTCTGGAGCACAGATCTTTCGGCTACAATTGGCTTCAGCAAAACAGGGCCCAAGCTGACAAAAGAGATGGTTTCATGTCTTATATAAAGCAACTATCCAAAGATAAAATACCTCTGTTCACACAGGGAAGCAGTAAAGGTAAGAAAAGTAAAATAAATGTTTTTTTTAACATTGCAACAAAATTTGATTGTATTGTATTGCGAGATACATTTTTTTTTCAGTACCTAAATGGAAAGAATGGAAAATATACCGAATTATGTTTGATTGACATAGAGATAGCTTGCACATAAACATCAGTAGTATATCTTTGTGACTTTTTGTCAGTAAATATCATCCCAATATTAATAGCATAACTTGTTTATTGAAATTGGTTGTTAATATGATTAATTTCTTTGTACAGATGATAACAAATCTCAACCTGTAGAGTACGTCTTGAAACCTACAGACTACCTGCCGTCTTTTCGCAAGGGATCCAATAATTGGGCACTATCGGCACAGTATGTGAATGGCAGACATTTTCTTTCTGCTTTTGAACTGAATGAAGGAACTTTAATTGTAAGTAACTTATACACACTGAGTAATTGTGATATGCAGGAATTGGAAAGCGTGTGCTATTCTCATGTGATTAATGTCAATGTATACAAAATTTCAACTTTGTGACACTTATAGTTACTGAGAAAAAGTGAGTGTGACATACAGACAGACGGGCGGACATGGCGAAACTATAAGAGTTTCTAGTTTGACAACGGAACCCTAAAAATGGTATCAATTTGGTTCAATTGTCAAATCATGATTCTAA
This sequence comes from Tortrix viridana, assembly GCA_963241965.1. Classification (NCBI taxonomy): domain Eukaryota; kingdom Metazoa; phylum Arthropoda; class Insecta; order Lepidoptera; family Tortricidae; genus Tortrix; species Tortrix viridana. Next base: position 6,416,390 of record OY725175.1, on the reverse strand, counting down.
TTATTATTTATTTATCTTCTAAAATTACTATAAATTAATTACAAATTCGAGATTTTTCACTGACTGAAGTTTATATCAACAATAATAAGCTTCAAAGTCACATCCTTGTTCTTTATTACCTAAGGAGGTTTACCGCCTGTTTCACAATCGTCAAGTAAAGCATATCTGTCAAATAAATTTAGCCGTTTCCCTTTCTTACACTTGAAAATAGACTAGGAGAGGACTATCTTTAACTGACAAATGAATTTACTTGTCGATTGTGAAACAGGCCCTTAATCTAATACCAATTAAACAAAATCATTTAATTATACATGGGTCAAAATATTTAATTAAATGACAGGATGGACATGTTCCATGATATGCAAACTTAACAGCACACCCTTTCCGATCTCTGGTCATATGTAACATACTCGTATAGTTTAACAGCTTATAATATTCAAATATGTGTTTAGTTGGAAAGCCCTGAGGAAGAAACACCTTCAAGAACCCTCAGACCCTGTATAAAGAAAGATGGCTTGTATATGCAAGGGTTATGGAGTCAAAGACTAATTTTTTTGATTAGAAAAAATCAGCTGGAAGTGCACAGTTCAAATTTTGCAGTTGTACAAGTAAGTAAACTTATTTTTTCAAAGTATTCTTTGTTTACAAGTTGCAACAAAGTCTGCGAAAAGACTACAAATAGTATTACTATTTCCTTACTAGCCAATGACTGTCTATCATTATGAAACTCGCTGTATTCACACTCGTATCTGACAGTACAGTGTACTGCTCAGTACAGTAGTATACTTGTGACTCATCCACTCGTTTTTTCATAGAAACAGAGATTATTACTGTTTTTTCAACATTCCAGGGGGATGCTCTTGTAGGTACCAGGAGAGACTTCACCGAGCTATGGGCTGCGGAACTGATTGGCGACGCCCGCGGCGCTCACGTAATGTCGGCCAAGGACCCGGCCTCGCCGCCCGGAGGCTGGCAGGAACCGACGTTCATGTGCGATTTGCAGCTGCCCCGGTTCGCGCTCGAGTCTTGCCTCGTAGTCACCACCCATGGGGCTTACATATTGAATACAGTGTAAGTGAATGCGAATATATATATAAATAAATAAATAAATAAATAAATAAATATCAGGGGACAATCTCACACAAATTGACCTAGTCCCAAACTAAGCTCTAGGCTTGTACTATGGGTACTAGACAACGATAAACATACTTATATAGAGAAATACATACTTAAATATATAGAAAACATCCATGACTCAGGAACAAATACTCGCGCTCATCACACAAATATTTGTCCATACCGGGATTCGAAACCAGGACCGCTAGCTTCGTAGGCAGGGTCACTACCAACTAGGCTAACTGCGTCGTCAACGCATATATAATGTAATTATATGTAGTTGACATTTTTTGATTAATGCTTCATCCCGAGAGACGTGAGAAGAAATTGTCGCCGAACCAAATTGTATCGTGATTCGAATGAATTCAGCAGCGAACACGTAAAGTTACATTACGAGTACAACCACTAGATATAAGATTTGACAGTTTCTGAAAGCGTTGTAGAGGTTATACGATATGGGTGTAGATAAACATCTTTGACGTTGTTGACTGTACTAGCCCCCCTCGACAGTTCAATAGTGGCATCGGCATCACACTGAATAACACATCTGTCTCGTGGCTGATGGTTCAGTTTTCTTCAGATCGGAGCCGTGCGAGTGGCTGGTGGGATTTATAATGCGCGGCGGCGGCGGCGCGGAGCAGCGCGCGGCGGCTCTGGGCGCGCCCGTGCCCACGCTGCTGCGCGCCGCCGCCGACATGCTGCTGTCGCGCGCCAAGATAGCGCCGGCGCAGTACCTCTACTCGCTATCGCAGGTGAGTCGAGTAGCCACAGCTGGAGAGAGCTGGCAAAAAAGACTCGAAAAATAATTAATTAAAAATCCTTTAATTTAAATGCTCTAAAAAATGAAATCGAATCCACATATTTATTACATTATGAAATTGCCTATGCATCACGATCTAAACGTGCTGCACGAATATATGCTAGCTGTACTGCTTGTTAAGGCGAGTCTGCTGTAGACGAGCCATCGTGGCTGCAGCGCTTTCGCTGAAGCTAAGCTTCATGTCATGTTCAAGTTACATTTTGCCGTTTTGTGGAAAATTATGAAATACAATTGATATGATATAAAAGCTTGTAGTGAGATTTACCTACACAGGTAAAGAGATTTATAAGGGGAAATCTCGCGACAAGCTTTAATATCATATAAATTATATTTAATAGTTTTGTTTAGTTTACTTATTCATCAATGTAACATATAACACAATATACACAATATACAAGCCTCTAACGCCCCACTCAGTCGGATACGTCAATTAACTTAAGTTTTATTAAAGTTGCTGCTGTCACTTTCTCTGCTATAGCAATAGAATTAGACGCAGCAACTTTAATGAAACTTAAAAATTAATTGATTTTTCTGAGTGCGGCAGTTAATGTGATAATTGCTAATAAATTAGTTGTACCACCTCTCATCACGTAAACTCTATTAATCCCGAGGTTTTACGACCCAAATAATCCAGTAATATAATGTCACGGTAGAGTCCCCGGTCCCAATCCGCACTGGGCCCGCGTGGGAACTAATGCCCAAACCCTCTCATTGTGAGTGGAGGCCTGTGCCCAGCAGTGGGACGTATATAGGCTGGATTATTATTATTAGAGTCCCCCGGACGGCTGGGCGGCGCGACTGGGCGTGTTCGGGAGACTGCACGAGCTGTCGATGTACAAGCACGCGGGCGCGACGGGCGCGCTCGGCGCCGGCGCTGTTGCCATCAAGATGTTGGCGCTACTGCTTAAGATGGGGACTAACTCGGAGGAAACTTTTGACATGTGAGTGGCAAAACAATTGAAGTTGTTTATCCCCTCGTATGCTTAACACGTATCCTAGTTCATACTTAAATAATCTGAAGATCACATCGACCCTAATCTCTAAGTAAAACGTTTGTGACCGTGACTGATAGACAGCCAGACGAAATGAATAAATTATAAGGGGTCCTTTTGGCTACGGAACATGCAATCTTCTCACTCTTACCCCTGAGTATTTATATACAGGTTGAGTCTTGGTAAAGTGCACGTATATTCAAATGAGGGACATTAAATTAAATATTATCGACGAAAAAGTTTTTATTTTTTCATGACTTGAAAAAAAATATTTCGCAACTGTGTACCACATGTAAACACAAAAAAAAACATTATTTTCGTCGATAAAATTTAATTTAATGTCCCTCATTCGAATGTGTGCACTTTACCAAGACACCCTGTATTATTATATTTCAGGGACGCCAAGTTCACAACCCTTACTGCAGTGGAGCTATCGGAACTGACCTCCATTGCCGCGGCGATCGGCCTGTGGGAGCTCGTCCCTAAATTCAGCGTCCACTGCGGACACCCCAGCTTGCTCCTGAACGCGCTGAGGTCCAGAAACGACATCTGCCGAAGTGCTATCAACTGTCTCCTACAACAGCGATGCATCGTCCCTCTACTGCTAGAGGAAGACTCACAGTGGCTCTTCGACTTCATCACTGAAAAGTGTAGCAAGTTCGACTCGAAAATCTTAAAGGTGCGATCACTTGTGATTTAGATTTAATTGAGGTTAAGAATGGTCAATTAATTTGTTGTTTGCTTGCAGTGCCTGTGTCTCTGGCTGAATCCTATGCAAGATCAATTGCGCCCTGTGATGCGGGATTTGTATCAAGGCATATCTTCTATATATGTGAGTAAATAAATATGTATATGTATGTAAGTTATGTGACTGAAAATATAAAGCAAAATGCTTGGTAATTGACATTATGTTGACGTTTTTTGATGACTAGGGATTACTTCAAAGAGTCGATCCCACAGCAAGCCATCGGTTAATCTTCATTAATTCTTCAGGAACTGTAATCATTGACCCATTTTTAAAATCTTATTTAATAACTCTACCTCAAGAATACCGACGCTTATCCTTCGAACCTATCGACTTTCAATATTGATTTCTAATTCAAAACGTTATTTTCAGACCGAAAGAATGGTTCAGCTAATATCGACATTCATGCGCGTAGCCTGCGCAATAGAGGCTCGCAACCCGTGTCCTGGTATACACCTGAAAATTACACCCCATTCTGAGACGTGGAAGAACCAGTTCACACCGCGAAGGGTTTTGAGTTGTGGACTTGCTCATTGGGCGTTGGCTGACGAAGGGAATGCTAAGGTTCTGATGACTGAGACACCAGTTAATACTGATTTGATTGGGAGAGTCATCGATGTGGCTTGCGGCCGGCATCATACGCTTGTGCTTACTGAAAATGGGGTAAGTAATGTTAATTTAGTTATTACGATTTTAGTGTTATTAGTGATTTAGTAGATTTCAAACAACAACTTGGACTGCTTATTATTTTAGGCATTATAATACTTCTATGAGTCGAAATCTAGTGTTTCCACGAAGTCCCGCCCCACTACTCCGTTTTTCGTACATTAACGCAATCGTGCGACGATGATTTCATAAGCGGGGCGTACGTTGTACATATGGATTGAAAGTACTATAGTCGTTTACTAACTTAACTTATTTATTTATTTCGAAATTATGTACATAACGTTACATATTCAAACGGAATTTTAGGCATTGTAATAATTAGACGTTTTGCGTGACCCGTAAAAATCACAAGCTTTTTCTGACGTATTGAGGAATTATTTAATCTTTCCTTGATAATACAGTCAAACAAACAATTATTTCACTAGATATACGCGGCGGGCGACAACACGTACGGGCAGTTAGGCGTGAGTGCGCAGTGGGCGGGCGCCACGGGCGACGCGACGGTGTCTTCCGGGGCTCTGCTGCACGCGGCGTTTAGTGGAAACGCACCCTTAGCGTCGGTAGCGGCGGGACATTACCATTCGGCCGCCGTCGACGTTGGCGGCAGACTTTATACTTGGGGGTGAGTCTAACGTGCTTGATGCTTTTGAAATTATGGGATATTTTAAAATTTATATTATTATAAATATTCTGAGCAGGGCCAAAATTTGATATAATATGTACCTGCGCCTCGGCTCCCGTGAATCAGTGAAGAAGTGTGTTTTAGTGAATCAAGTAATTTTTATCCTAGATCCAGTGCCAGTGAAAAATTTAGGTTTATATCTATAATTTACATGTTCCACGGTATCCTAAAATTTTAGGTGAAATCTATTCTTATACCAACTTACAGATGGGGAGTGCATGGTCAACTAGGTCTGGGCGGAATCGACGACAAGTGGACTCCGCAACTGGTCACAAAGTTTCAAGGCAGAAAGGTAAGATTGCGGGATACTTTTTGTCACCATGTGGTAATAACTAAAGATCGGCTGACGGGAGCAATTTATGTCACTTTCACGTCAAACGTAATGACTAGTATGGATATGTTAGGTATGGTTTAAATTAAAGTATAAGTAAACAAGATAAAATTAAAACTTAAACTCGACTACGAAAACAACCAACGAGATCACGGTGCCTCTTGTGCTATTTTTATTACTTGTATGTATCACAAAATAATGGTACATTTCTTATAGACCAACATTTCTTTTCGAAATGTATGCGTTAAAACCTCACATTTGATAAGAAACTAGATAATTTTTTTACATTTTGCCTTAAAAGTTAAAAATGCGTACATTTATAATTCAAAAATCGTACTCTAAATTTGATTAGAATCATATCTACTACTCTGTCAAGAAAGTACCGGGAAAAGATCAATAATACACAAACTGTTTGTTAATCATCCAAATTTATTTTATCACCTTCAAAGTATGCTCCTTCAGAAACGATACACTTACGCCAACGAATAATCCAATCATCAAAACATTTTTTAAACGCTGTTTCCGGAATTGAATTCAGTTCTCGGCGCGAATTCTCCTTTATGTCTTCTACCGATTGAAAACGGGTGCCACGAAGTGGTAATTTGAGTTTAGGAAAAAGAAAGAAGTCGGCAGGAGCCATATCTGGTGAATATGGTGGTTGCTCGATGGTATTTGTTGAGTGTTTGGTCAAAAATTCTTTCACAATGATGGCCTTGTGCGAAGGCGCATTATCGTGGTGCAAAATCCAAGAATTTTCATTCCACAAATCTGGCCTTTTTCGTCGAATTTGCTCTCTTAAATGCCGCATAACGCTCAAATAATATTCTTTATTTACCGTTTGACCTTCCGGCAAGAATTCCGAGTGCACAACACCGCGATAGTCAAAGAAAACAGTCAACATGACTTTGACTTTTGATCGACTTTGGCGTGGTTTCTTCGGTTTCGGTTCAGTTGGAAGGCGCCACTCCGAAGCTTGTTGACTAGTTTGCATGTCAAACTCGTAAACCCACGTCTCGTCACCAGTAACAATGCGTTTCATGAATGTTGGGTCGGAATTGACTCGTTCTAGCATGTCCTCGGTGACTCTCATGCGATTGAGTTTTTGGAGAAAATTCAGGTCTTTTGGGACTAGCCGAGCGGTAACATGTTTCATACCCAAATGATTAGTTAAAATAGTACGGATCGACTCGTGAGATACAGAAAGTTCGGCGGCTATCTCTCTCAAAGTTGAATGAGGATTTTCAGTCACTATTTCCTTCACTTTTGCGATGTTAACTTCAGTTGCAGACGTTGATGGCCTACCAGAGCGAGGCAAATCTTCCATCACATCTCGACCGCTTTTGAACGCTTTGTACCACTCATAAACACGTGTTTTTGATAACGTCGAATCACCGTAAGCCTTCTGTAACATTTTCAGTGACTCCGAACACGAAATTCCATTGGCGATGCAAAATTTAAGACAAACTCTTTGTTCAATGTTTTTGTCCATTATGAAATTCGCAATACACACTAGATATGATATAACTAAAAACAGCACTGTATTTAATATAAATAACAGATGCAACTCAAACTCCGCGCCAAAATAGAAAACAGTTGTGCCAATCTAACAACAACAAAAAAAACAAAAATTTGAATTTGGAACCATAAACAAATCATCCATTCCCGATACTTTGTTGACTGAATGTATATTCTTTAGTCGGAAAGTTGCTACCTGTCGCCGACCATTAATAATAAGACTCGATAAAAAAATCATACATTTTTAATAGGTATATAAATTGTGCACGAAATTAAATAGAGTCATATCCATGTAATACTTTCGTCATCAAAGTGACATAAAATGCTACCGGTGGCCGATCACTAGTAATAACCCTTTAATAACCCTAAGAGGGTTAGCACTATTTTTGGCTTTGTTAAATATTATCTTTTATTTTGGGTATTTTGGTAGCACTTTGTACAGAGAAATACATAGAAAATATCCATGACTCAGGACCAAATACTCTCGCTCATCACACAAATATACTAAGATTCGAACCCCGGACTGCTTGCTTCGTATATGTATGTATAGGAGGGTCACACTCACTACCAAATAGGCTAATTGCGTCTACAAACATGAATTTAATAATACTCGTATCGTCCGCTTTATGACCTACCCACGCATATGACCGAAGTTCATGAGACGCTCCGTGCGACCGTCGCGTTGATGGCCCGTTTAGTTATCGGCATACGTGTGCTAACTCGGGGCATGTTCTAGGGATTTGATATCGATAAATTAGATATCGATATTATATTTATACATGTGCTCATTGAAAATCTTCGATTACTATAAAGGGGTTCAATATCATGTCTGATATCGAGCCTCTTGAGATAATTATGTCATTTTAATTAAAATAAGACAACTTACTTCAGTGCCATTCATATGCTAGAATAAGAACATGGAAGTAATATCCCGCTACGATTGCCACGAAGTCCATAATAATCATGCCGCCCAGGAAAAATCCACGTGAATATTATATTAACTCATGGATTAGTGAATATCCTGACATGTATTTCAAAATAAAAAAAATAATACACGTTGATTGTTTATTTTAAAATGAAGTGAGAATAAATTATATTTCTTTATCCTTGGATATTATCTATACGTTGACAGTAATATCGATATAATTTATTGTGCTAAAATGTTTTGCTACATCACTTTAGAATTCGTGCCCCGAGTTAGCACACGTATGGTTATCGGTGAGTTTCGTCAGGTCGTGCAAGTGGGTTGCGGCGCGTGTCACAGCGTGGTGCTGACCGGCGACGGCGAGGTGTGGGCGATGGGCGCCGGCGTGTTCGGGCAGCTCGGCGGCGGCGGGCGCGACAAGAGCGCGCTGCCCGTGCGCGCGCTGCTCGCCGACCCGGCGCGGGCCATCGCCGTCGGCTACTTCCACACCGTGAGTGCAGGGCTGTTACCTAAATAATGGATACTCCGTGACCTGTTGATGGGAGGCGCTTAGGACGTTCTGAAAAAACAAAATTAGGTTGTCTGATTCAGGTCTTGAATTACAAATCAGGGTATATTCATAGTTTTTAGGGTTCCGTACCAAAATGGTAAAAAAGGAACTCTTTATGGTGAGACTTCGTTGTCTGTCTGTCTGTCAACTCAACTTGAAATTTTGCATAGTTGTATAACTTTTTTGCCCGCTTCTGTTTTTAGTAAAAAAATGTGAAATTAATTTTATAAATAATTGAAAAGGGGTCTAGAATGGAGGGTTAAAAAATGAAAGTGATTTGATATGATAGCAAATGGGGTGTCATATGAAAGGGCTCAATCTGCACATTTCAAAGCTATTTGTTTAATAATTTTCCGTTACGTACTTTTTGATTTATAACCAAAAATGTTAAAAAGTAACCATTCCTTAACCTTATCTCCGAAGTTTATGAACCGAAAAATCTGAAAAATTCTTAACTTATAGATAATTACTTTTATATTACGGTAAAAATAAAACGAAGTATTCAAAATTTATAGTTTTCGAGAAATTGACAAAAAACTTTAAAGATCTGTACTAAAATTTAGGCAAGTCAAAATTGACCTTATTATATACGAATTAAAGTACATAAAAAGGTATATTTTTGAAGTACGGACTTAAATACGGAACCCTCGGTTTTTTTCGCAAGGGTGTCCATTATCGACAAAAAATTATGGCGCTCCTTGTATTCTTCAATATATTTGATTGTGATTCTACATAGATATTATACATATACATAGTGTAAATGGAATAAAATATACACCCATCCTAATATTGTAAACGCGAAAGTATCTTTGTTTTTTTGTTTGTTACCTTGTCTTGTTTGTTACGGTTCAGCGCCTCAACCGATCGACGTGAAATTAGGTACAGGGATAGTTTATAGCCCTATACCCATAACCGACTTGTACGCGGAAGTCGCGGGCAACAGCAAGTAATGAATGATCAACGAATTGTCCCCAGCTGGCGCTAACGAATAAAGGCGAGGTGTGGTGCTGGGGCGCGAGCCCGCAGCAGGTCCGCGCGGCGCACGCGCGGCGCCCCCCGCCCCCCGCCCCCGCCCGCGCCGCGCCCGCGCCGCCCCTCGCGCCCGCCCCGCACCTCGCGCCCGCGCGCGTCGACACCGGCCACGTCGCGCGCGACGTCGCTCATGTACCTACCATATACTATTTAAAATAGGACCGGGGGGATTTAAGGCATTTTAAATTTGCACTGGTTAAAATATACTTTAGTACGTATAATATAAGACCTATATTGACTTGACCAAAATTTTAGAAGTACTGACATCACGGTGCGCTAGCTATTTATGGATTGTGCACAGAAAGAGTTTTTAACCAACAACTTTTTATAATATTTAAATTTGCAGATGGCAGCCGGTTGGCATCACTCGTGCATCGTTGACAGCGCCGGCACCCTGTACACGTGGGGTTTGAACTTCGACGGGCAGCTAGGTCAGTATACGACAACATGATCCATGTCGTCGGCGATAATTCATTACGACGTAACTAACAAAACTAAAATTATATAATATCGCGTAATTTTACTTAAAAAACGTTCTTATTTGTACTTCTAACATTAACACAACCGTCGTAAGTCATGAACCTGTCAACAATTTCGTCAATTGAACAATCAAGCTGCAGTTTGGCTAATTTGAACCTTATATTCAGACACAGTAGTTATTTGTTATGCAAGGCTGCAAAGTTGTTATTTGGCGCGAGAGCCAGTATTGAATCCTGAATTAGCGAAGGATTCCACGAGCTTAGCGAGTGGTTCAAAAATAGAAACCTCAGCGTAACGAGGGATTCAAGGCCTCGAGACCCAAATAACATTGCTGCCGTGCGAAACACACAATTTTTCACCTCGCCGTAGCGAGGAAAACACTTGGTGTTGGAAAAACAATTACACGAGTGCCACATTAGTGTGGCCGTCCTCGCGCCGCGCCCCCTCCGCGCACAGCACCACCATTATTTTCTACGCTAGCGGTTAAAGTGGACTTTTGCGCGCAGATTTTGACCGACAAAGAAAGCCTTCAGCAGCAACAGCTGGTGAAGCGAAAAGTATTTTCCTGAATAGCCATCATAAAAAAGTGCATTTGCTTTTATCCTTTTTATACAGGAAGTGGCGACAGAAAACAAATTCAAGTTCCGACGGAAGTGCGCATTCCCTCCGAGCCTCAGCCCTCGAGCGGAGAGGGCGCGGAGGCGGGCGCGGAAGCGGGCGCGGAGGCGGGAGCGGCGACGGGCGCGCGCGTGGCGGCGGGCGGCGACTTCACCGTGTTCCTCGACCGCGCCGGCCGCGTCAACGCCACCGGCAACCTGCACTTACACGTAATAATGCTAACTAATCTTGTTAACGCGAAAGTGTTTGTTTAATGCGTCTTCACAGTTCAAACCTTCAACTGAAAGATGTAATATGTTGTAGATTAATAGCTTACAACTTTAAACTTATACACGGATGGAGTCAGTCAGAATGTAGTCTTCAATTTAAATACCGCACTGAAATCGATCCTTCCGGGAGTTTCAAAGCCACAGGTTGTAACACCCTGTCTTTTAAAGCCGTGCTACACGGTGAGCAACCGGCCTCTCCAAGGTGACCTTGGTGGGTGCTTCAGTTGCTCATCGCCGTCGCGTTTCCGTCTACACGGTTGCCACCAGCAGTATGTTTAGAACTCATGCATGATGACAATTTTTTAGGCAATCAATAAGATTTTTTGTAAGGTTCAAATGTATGTATCGAACCAACTACAATCTGAGCACTGCAACAGTAGGAAATTAAAGTCAAAGTCCGACATCTCTAATGCGTTGAAAACGCCCCATACAAATTGACACTCAACTATGGCGTCACGCCTTAGTAAATATCGTACTAAATATTATGTATGGACAAAACCAGTAATTTGTAATTTTGGTCGTGTGAAACTGCGTTTGAGCACATAGTTATCATAAGATTTATTTTTAGTTTAAGATAAAATAATCCAGCCTATTATACGTCCCACTGCTGGGCACAGGCCTCCACTCACAACGAGAGGGTTTGGCCTATAGTTCCCACGCGGGCCCAGTGCGGATTGGGAACTTCGCACACACCGTCAAATTGCTTTGCAGGTGTGTGCAGGTTTCCTCACGATGTGATGATACCTCTAAATTTATAATTGGATAAAAGAAAAATAAGACGAAACTTCGAAACTTTGAGAACTCGTATTTTTAAATAACTTTCATATTCTTTTTTTATTTTCACTTTGATATGATAATTGGCAGTTTTTTAATTGAATTAACTACATAGTAAAATTTTATTTAACTTGAATCATCATCCCTACTGCATAGTGCGCACGATGCGTACGCACTCGCTGCCTGCAGTGACACAACTGCGCTCGCGTGGCGTGGTTGGCAACAGCGTCTACACGGCGTACAACAGCGGTGTACAACCACGGTTGCCAACGCAAGCTCTTCCACCACCTTCCACACGGCCGCAAACCAGCAAGATCACCTTGGTGGAGAGCATGGTTGCTCACCGTGTAGCAGCGGCTTTAGTTTACTTTCTCGTTATATTTTTTCCAGAAAGTTTTTTTTAATATGAACCCGGTTTAGGCATTGAAACAAATGACGGGAATAGAAATATGTCTTTTTTTTATATGTTCACAGAATAACAATGAGAAGGAAAAAGGTGGTAACCGCGTCATCATGATGAAAACGACGAAACGGGTCATCAAAATACCGGCCAGCCGCTCGAACAACAAGTTCCTTTTCCAGCCCATCGACAGAGTTGACGTCATGTTCCCGTTCGACGTACAGGGCGGCCGGAGAAAGCCGATCGAACCTCGCCTGAACCCACTCACTTCGTTCAAAAGCTTCAAAAACAAATCCTGGGCTGATGATGTCATCCTTCTTCTGAAACACTTCATAACCGAGGACGTCTTAAAAACTAATTTTAACATGGCAGCCAAGTTCGCTTTCCACAACGAAAAGTATTCAGAATGTTTGAGACTTTTATTAGAAAATTTAAAATTCAGCCCAAAGGAAGATCGTTTATACCTCACTCACACCGAGCTACATGCTCGTATGGGAATCGACAAGGATACTATGTATTCGCGAAAGAGAGACGAACTTAAAATTGTAGTAACAAACGTAATGTCTAAAAGAATCAAGGACGTGTCACTGACTATACTCAATGATGAACCATACCCTACCATCGACCCTTCCGTTTATCGGTCTTTACCTTGCTGCTGTGACGAAACGAAGTGTACGCGGGAAGACACCGTTCCTGAGACCACAATAAGTATTTCTGAAAGTAATCTGTCGGTGAAAGCAGCAAACGTAATTGACAGGTGTATCAGTGTATTCCCTGTTGATACAGAGTTGTGGGAAATTTGCTTCCGCTTGTCAAAGAACTTTTATTTGGAAAATAATTTGTGTGTAGCGGAATTAGAAGCAGTTTTGCGTAAATATATGGAGTCTAATGCCACCACAATGGCCGCGGCTATTATGTACTCCAACGACTGTGCTCAATACAGTAAAATTTTGACGCCGAAATTCTATTTGAATATGTGCAGTGAAGTACTTGATACATGGGGCTGAGATAAAGACAACGATTTTATAGCCTCCTGAAGCCCAATGTCCTATATTTAGGACAATTGTCAAAATTACTTTTAACTTTTGCGGACTGAAATAAAATTCTGTTTGGAACTAGCGAAATTTTGACGTAGGCCTCAGGAGGATATTGGAGGCAGTTACATTTTTATGTGGCTCAGTGGAAGAGTGGATGATTGATCATATCAAATATTTAAAATCAAAAAGTGACTTCGTGATTCATAGCTTCATGATTTTTAGGATTCGGTTTCGTAAAATATCCATTAGTTTAGATTACTTGGTATGTGGAAATGAAATCTGTCCATCTGAATGTGATATTTATCTTCTGTGCATTTGTGTTCTATAATTCATATTATTATATCATTTTACAATTGTAGTTATTAATAATTTATATTAGATTTCTTATGTATTGACGTGTTACGAATCAAAATAATAGCTTTAATGTTAATATTATTAAATTAGACTATATTATTTAATCAGTTATCCAATTAAATACCTTCGTTGTATTTCGTCTAGTCACTATATTGTTATTTACTTATAGCGTTGAGTTTACTTGATTTAACCTTGTTTTTAAAAAGAATGAAGTAAATAGTATTTGAATTAATTATATTAGGGTTGCTACAACTCGCACTGACGCTCTAATCTAGGCTAAGTCCACACGTGTGTTTTAGTAAGTGCCTGGAGCGTTTACACTGATCTTTTGTGAACAAATGGGAAAATAAATTCCCACTAGACCCTTAGTCGAATTAGTGTGAACAGGTGGGAATAACCCGTGTCGTCGGTTCTAAGAATTCTTTTTCTTTTCGTTATATTATATATGATTATACATGACTAAAAATTTGGCTCGGAGGCACTGGGTATTGCGGACTTGTCTAAAGATACTGCCAGTGCTGCTGTTACTGTGAGTGAAGTGTGCTGCGATGAAGCAGACTTCTTATGCCAATATTTGTGCCGCAATTGTCTTTCAACCAGTGCCGGATTAGCCATTAAACAAGTAATCAGCTGCTTAGGGTATCACGGGTCAGGGGCACCAAAATTACAAACAGACGGGAACCTACAAGCGACAATGATTGAGCACCATGGAGACATAATCCGGCACTGCATCCAACTGTTCGTATATCGAACTTCACCATTGGATAAACAGACGATTAAAGATTATAACAGTTACCTTACCTTAGCCTTACCGTTGATTTTTTTTTCGCCCGTGTGCTTGTGCGTAGAAAGATCGGCAGAGGCGTTAGGTGTATTAGAATTTCTTATAGCAGAATGGAAAGATTTGTTCTCCAAACCCCCGTTTATACGACATTTCACTGCACGGTTTTTCCATACAAATCTTGCCGTATCCGGATGCTATTAGAAAATATTAGTATGGAAAAAACGTGCCGTATGAAATATTGTGTGAAACTACGCTAATATTATATTTTCTCATGTTAATTAATACTCCTTACTGTTAATCAACTAATTGTGAAATTATGTCGAATACATTAAACTAGCAAATCGATGAAACAAGCGTTTTTTATTTATAAAAAAAATCTGCTATAAAGTAATAAAACAAAATTTAACAAGAATTAAAGAGAATTGTATTGCAGTAAATCTATTTACAAAACAAAATAAATATACCAAAGTACAAAACATTTACTTGCAGTAAATGCATGAAGAAAGGATTCTCTCGGCAAACGGAATGGACATGTGATAAATATTTCAAAAATAAATATTCTAACAAACTACACTAACTTGGAAAAGTAAGGGTTTCTTCTATTTTGTACACTGCACACTACTGAGAAGAATAATCTCTGTAGTCACTAGAGGGAACGAAGGCATATTGGAACTGGAAAAAGTCCATTGGGTTGTCCAAATAAATGTCTGTTTTGCAATGGCCATATTAGACTATTTAGAAAAATGAATTGGCAGTCCCAGAAAGGTTACATTTAATATCCAACAAATTGATTCATCTCAGATTCATACAAGACTTGTGATACTAACACTTACTTACGTGCGACATTAGCAATAATCGGAGAGGATTCAATTTATTTTTTCAAACCACAAAGTTTTTCAGTTAAAATTATAACGCAACCAAATAAGCCGCTGTTGCATTTTTCATCGCCAATAATAAACAAACCCAGGGATCTAAGTTGAGCCGCCATCTCCAAATGTGGGCGTTTTTCAAAAAAAGTGTACATCGTTAAGGAAAAATTAAGAAATTTTAACTTTTTCCAGTGCTTAACGAAAAGTAGTCATACATTTAGTATCGTTAATTTTCGTGACGAACCGGAAAAAGTAAACATTTCTTAAGTTTTCCTTAACCATGTACACTTTTTTTGAAAAACGCCCATGTATGTAATCAATCACCGGCGCCGAATGTGTCAACTGCATATTTTTGTGGTTTAAACAAATAAATTGATTATATCCTCCAACTTTAAACCAATAGGCACTACATAATCCGATCACTTAGTCTTTAGTCTACGTATTAAGGCCCATCATACCAGGTCGATCTGTCGTTCCGATTGAGAAAGATGCATAGGCGAGACAAATACTGTCGAATCACCCCCGCATATTACAATAATAAATATAATCTTCCGTATTATGTGGGCCTTTCAGACCCTGTGGTTAGCAGAGACTGTTAAGTTACTGATTACGATTAAACTTAGAAGTTGATAGCCTTTCCGCAGTATGCCGCCATGTTCGCTTCACGTAGAGCCTCTGAGCATGTCTGAAAATGTACAAAAATGACAATTACAACATTTTACAACACTTACAAACGCGGAAGCAATAAATAAAATGTGATAACGTAATTGTTCATAGTCAACTTAATGGATAATTCCACTCTTCCGTAGTTTTTGTTCATACGCGAGTGACGTTACGGGTGAATTTTTTTTTATATTACACTTTGTTACCGACCGTCCTTCTAACACCAATAATAACTTGCTACTAAAAGACGTGTCAAAGGGTCCCAAATCTGACGGACCTATTATTTACTATTGAGGAATTCCTATGGCCACCTTCCTTCTCCATTATCATACCAGCTTAATGGTTCCACATTTTAGTATTGTCATAGGAATCAGATAAGTATATTTAATTTCAAGTCAATCTGACTTCCAAGATATTACATTGTTAGTTAGTTACAAGCGGAAATAATATACATTACTCCCAACTTCTTCAGCGTTCAGCTGGCTACCACTGTTACAATCGCATTCGCATCTGCCAGAATATTTGTCACTCGTGTGTCGTAGAAATAGGAAGATTGTCGATTATTATTAAATAGTGGTAGTAGTGTAGAATAGTTAGCGGTGCAGTTACCGGATGCGCGTGGCAGACGCGCGCCACGTCCTCGGCGGCCGCGCCGTACTCCTGCGCCAGCACCGCCTCGTTGATGAGCTCGCCGCCGCCCTGCGCACGACATTTGGATCTTCACTTATTGCAATTTCACAATTATACTCTACTTGTACGGATTGGAAAACGGTTGATCATAATGGCTATGGTGTGATATGGTGATGGTAACTCTTGTAAGTACGAGTATTATAACGTCAACATCAAATTGCAACAGAGCCCCGGGTATACCTATAACTGTAAAAGTCTAAAATACACATCATAAGCCTTACAATTTACGACAGTTTGTAAAGGTTATTTAATTTAGTTTTGACCCAGTAGGTGAGACACGCTAGCGCACTTAAGTGCTGCAAACGCCCAACTGTCAAGGAGTTGTTCTACGCTTCATACATTGAGCGTTGGCAAGAAATCCAGGCTTAGAAGCCACAAAAATTAGCTGTTGGTTTTGTCAAGTGTGTCAAGGGTGTTTTATGTCAAGAAGGGAACCGCAACACAGGCTAAGTGATGGTAAGCAAACCTCAGAGATTGCCGTGTCCATAGAAATGTGCTATCTCAAGACTTCAATCTTAACAACGACTCCAAGATTGCAATCGCGTTGCTAACCTTGAGGACTTATTTCTAAATACTCACGGGGCCAATGATGTGGGTTCCTAGGATAACATCGGTCTTCTTGTCTGACAGCACCTTGACGAAGCCGTCGGGCTCACCGTTCGTTTTCGCCCTCGAATTAGCCAGGAACGGGAATTTGCCTACTTTGTACGCCCGGTTCTGAAACAAGGACGACGTTTAATAGTACATTATTGCCTAGGCGCGGAAAGTAAGGGATTGCCTGACGAGGTGGTTAGCAGGCCGAGCAATAGCGAGGCCTGCTAAAATACGAGTCAGGCAATCCCCCCGTTTCCGCCGAGGCATATATAATGCTTTTTTCAAACATGTGAGGAAATGATACAAATATATTTGTAAAAAGTAAAATTAATATTAAAAGTGATGTTAGTCATATGAGGACAATTCGTAAACGAAATTGTTATGGGTTTTCCAGGAACATTTATGTTTATCTGTTGAATTTGAGATGTTGATATTTCAGGGCTTGTGGTAGACAAATGGACGTAACTTAGGGATCTAATTCAACCATTTCACACTTGTAGAATTTGACATAATATTGACAGCAATAGAATTAAAATTTAATACCGTGAAGTGCCGAGGACTTGATGTGTGTAGTTTTTACACAACAACAGTAAGTTCTACGTTTAAATTTCAATAAGTTTGTGTTTATTTTTTTTTTTCTAACCATAGACAATTTTAAAGAAAATTAAAAAGAAGAAAACACACGCACTGTGATACGAAAACGAGCAGTTGCCTTGGCTGTATGAGATTTATTTCTTGGTCCTTTCTATTCTGTATGCATTGGACAGCACTTTAAAAAAAATATCGCAGCGGACAAAAATGGCTTTACATACGTTTATTTTACTCCTAGGAAGAAAATGAGGCCCTTCGCGTCTTCGTTTTTCAAAACAAATGCCATCCTTTCTGAGCATGTTTGAGAAAAAACTTTTAACCTTAGGCGACATCTCCACGGGCGAGAGAATCGCGACGAGTACGGCCTATATTAAGTAGTATAGAAAAGTATCGCCGCGATAGTATCGCCCGTGGAGATAGGCCCATAGAGTTTGTATCAAATTTGGTGGGACGGGCAAGACTATCGCCGCGATTCTCTCGTCTCTTCCGTGGAGATGGCGTCTTAGTTGTCGTATCATGTAAACATACATTTCATTAAGTTGATATAGTAAGAATATATTTAGCGAGTTCTTTTGGCAACAGCTTTTGGCGTTAAACTATTTTATATTTCATGTAGGCAAGCATGTATGCTTATTTTTTAATTGAGTTTTTTATGACGATCGCACTGTGTGTAAATGTTTCTGCGTGTAAGTAACAACTCTACTGTATTACATTAAAAACGGGACTTACCGTCAAGATAAATGTGTATACGCGATCCCTTTTTAACTGTAGGTAATGTGTGAACTTCGCGAAAGTTTAAATAAGACAAGTATGGACCCTTTCATCATGGATTTGATTTGAAAACGATACTCACTTCTTTCTTAAGGTCTTCCTCGCTCTTTCCTACCCAGCCCACTTCTGGTGACGTGTAAATTACAGATGGAATAGCGTCGTAATTAAAGTGCACTGGCATGCCCTGAAAAAATGAACCAAGTTCTAAAATCTGAACAATCGGATCTATCCGGATTTGCGAACACGAAGGTATTTTTAGGGTTCCGTTGTCAAACTAGGAAATCTTATAGTTTCGCCATGTCCTTCCGTCCGTCTGTATGTCACACTCACTTTTTCTCAGTGTCACAAAGTTGAAATTTTGTATACGTATATAAATTTTTACCGCATAACTACCGAAAATCGGCTAAGATAACTTTGACCAGAAAATTTGCTAATATTTATGGGTTTTCCAAATTGATTTTTGCATTTGTAGTAATGGCAACGGAACCCTACACTGAGCACGGCCCGACATGCTCTGGCCGGATTTTTTTAACTTACCTTGATACCTTCTACGCAAACAATACCCTCGTCTTCGGCTTTGTGAGCAAGCATAGGCCCGTGAATGCAATCGCCAATAGCGTAGATTCTGAAAATAAATAAAACCGATAAAATAAAATTTCGCACACCACGTGTTCTATGATACGAGTATTATGTACTGAATAAAAAGCGTAAAACTTCGCAAAGTGAATGACAAATTTCAATATAATAAACTCTACTAAACTAAACACTATTCTCGTTTAAAATTATTGGAATTAAGTAGATGTTTTATATGAAGTTTTGAGAGCTCTAAGTTCCGAATAGGACTCAACGTTTCTCTAAAAAAAAGTGAACACTGATGGTTAACATACCCAGGAACTGTGGTCTGGAACTTTTCGTTAACGGGAACGCGGCCCATCTTGTCAAGCGCGATTCCGACTTTGTCGTGTCCGAGGTCTTTGGTGTACGGACGACGGCCGATCGAGATGAGAACCACGTCGCAATCGAACTAAAGTGATAGGTAATTATCTGTCACTTTACGTATAAATATAATTGGTGTAGTTTATATGAAGGGAATAGTGACCAGGGGCGGATTGTACGAAATAAAGATAATTTACAGTTTCAATAAAGCTGCAAACGTACACAGAGCGGAGGTGATACACGTCGGCGCGGCGCGGGAATAAATTAAATGTAAGGTGTCGCACTGCGCATGGCGTGGCGGGAGCTGTTTTGGTTCCCGGCTTTTAAGGCAAATTCCAGTCAAATACCCACAGCATGAGGATTTTTCTTTGTTATTTGGTGTCTATTATTGCCAATAAACTTACCGTTTCCTTGGTGCCTCCTTTTGAGGGCTCCACCTCGACCTTGACAATGCCGCCTTCCTTCTTCACGTTCGTCACCTTCGTGTTCAGTTTGAACTTCATTCCCTGCTTTTCCATAATCTTTTGGAGGGTTTTTGCTACCTCAGCGTCAATACCCACACCTATAAACACATTTATTATTTTTACTAAAAAGCCCTACAATGTAAATTTAAGTCCCATCGTAAATTCATACCATCGCCTATAATGGCGAATTTAATATATTCAAGTTGTAATATTATTGATAGATTAAATTTTATCTACTTTAATTCAACCTTGTTGGCGTGGGAAACCAGAGTAATTTTATATGTAAAATAAACAAATAAGTTTAAGTAAATAAATAAGTAAGCATAATCAATTTTTAATTATCACAGGGAGGAGAAGTCCTCGCTAACTTTATTCGTTTGGGCTCCTAGATTGTACCATTCTTTGTGTTATACTTGTAACACTAAAATTCAGACATACATTTTACGTTAAAATCAATAGTGACAACACTCACAACATTATAGTCAATTGAATAGTGACACCGAGTACCAAAGAGCAAACACTTACCACCAATACTGCCTAAGAACTCAATACAAATCACTTCAGCACCGAGCCTCTGATAAACAGAGCCTAGCTCCAGACCAATGACTCCGGCTCCAATGACCAACATCTTCTTAGGGTTTTTAGGGAGGGACAGTGCCCCAGTTGATGACACGATTTGTTCTTCATCAAACTACAAAGAAAGTTTACATAACATGAAATAATGGTACATTCTCCGTGACATTTTATTAAGTGCCTGTTTCACAATCGACAAGTAAATTCATCTGTCAAATAAAGATAGCCCTCTCCTTGTCTATTTTCAAGTGTAAGAAAGGGTAAGGGCTAAATTTATTTGACAGGATATGCTTTACTTGCCGATTGTGAAACAGGTGGTAAGTTTTTACATTATCCTTCCTGCTTGCCAAAAAGGGTGCCAAAAAAGGAACGCTTGTATTTTTCCCATACAATTGCCTTCAAATATGACTTAACGAAATTGACCACCAGTCAAAAAAAATGTTAATGTTTGTGTGTCCCACCCAAGAAAATTAAAAAAGAAGATTTACTTAAAAACATCCTTTAATGGCTATCATCCATCAAGAGGATAGTTTATAACCAACTTCAAAAAAGGAGTAGGTTCGATTTCTGCCTTATTATTTTTTATTTGGACTCTTTCATAATTCCTTATACTACATATTGTATGATATATTATTAAATATTGTATGATATTCTTACCTCAACTCCAGGGAAAGGAGTGACCTCAGATCCAGTAGCAATCAAGATGTTCTTTGTGTTTATAGATGCAACTCCCTTTACTTCCACTTTGTTAGGAGCAACTATGGTGCCCACACCCTTAACTAGCTGCACCTGTTTAAGATAGCCTTAATTAGAACACATTCTAAGCCAAGATCCTACCTTAAGAAAAAAAGGCACCTTCCGAATGAGAGCAGATTCTAACTCTTGATTTGGTAAAACTAGAAATGTCATGAATTTGAATCACTTAAGGGCTTTCACAGATTCAGGAACAGCCTAACAAAGGTATTTGAAAAAGTTAACCTAAAAGTAGTGTAGCTGTCACCCGAACAACGTTAGTTTATAATTAATCTCGCGAGATTTTAAACTGTCGATTAAGTATGAACTGTACCATACTGGTTACAAATAACATTAATAATTTTCAATACTTTAAGATCTATCCATGTCAAACCGTAAAATGGTGAGCCAAGATCGACCAATCAGGGACGGTTCACAATTTTACAAGTGATAAATTCAGACAGATTGTAAATTCTGTCAGTAAGTGCAGGTTAGTTTACCATTTTGAGGGTTTGAAATGGATAGAGATGGAGATTACAAACTATCGAAAATTAATATTTCATTGAAAATTTATATGACAGTTTACAATCTAGCGAAATAAATTATGAACTAATGGTGTTCATAATCATATGATGCGGCCACATAGCCATTAAATGTTTACATACATAAAATAAATATATATTGAATATTATTGAATAAGCCAATATGAAAAAATAGTCCATCTGCTTACCTTATTCTTGTTGAAAAGCATGGCAATACCTCCAGTTAATGCTTTTACTGAATTTCTTTTATACTCCATCATCTTTTCAAAGTTCATGCTCACGGAGCCTACTTCAATGCCACGCTGCTTAAAGTCATGCGCAGCCATGTGATACAAGTGGGTGTTGTGTAGCAATGCCTTTGAGGGAATGCACCCCACATTTAGGCAAGTTCCTCCAAGAGTCGGATCTTTTTCGATGGATACAGTCTGATAAAAAATAATTAATACAGTATTTTGGCAGTCAATTATCAATAAGCTAGAGAAAATAATGTAAATGTTTTGGAGTTTTGAAGGTCAGTCTGAGCAAATAATAAATGCTTGTTTTCTGCTCTATGCTTTTATATAAGTTTTAATTTAACTAATAATAAGTAAAATCTAATCTATCATAATTCTATTTAAAAAGCCAAGTGATAGATATATTTGTATCTAGTAAATGGGAGATATAGTATTCATCCATGGCAAGCTCAAGTCATAATAATAAAACAATTTCCCATTTCAATTTTAACCATTGCTATAGGTAAGTTGCTGCTTAATTACAAAATCAACATAAATCAAAAACAAATATAGTTTGATTTAAAACAAAGTAAGAGTGTTCTGAATTTCAATGCAACAAATGGTTTCATCAGCACGGACCAGCACATTACCCCCTCGTGTGCGGAAGGGTAAAAAATACCAAGTACTAGTCTCTTCTGACTATGATCCACAGCTTAAAAAAACCACGATTTTGTCAAGTATAAGTAAGTACCTACATACTACATAGGTTCTGCATAACAGAAATTGTAAAATACTTTGTGGAAATTGCAGATACCTTGAGTCCAAGCTGGGCGGCTTTAATAGCTGCGACGTAACCGCCAGGGCCGGCGCCGATGACCACGATATCAGCATCAATGTTTGCGGAGTAATGTCTCACACCAATTTTAATACTTCCAGGCTGCAAATATTAGTCATAAAAGCGATATACACATAAACAAAATAAACTTAAGCCTTAATTCGATAACATTTCAGACGGTACATAGATAATACACGTTCAATCTGTTCAAGCCAGTCCAGCGCACCGGTTAGGATCAGATTATCGGTCACATGTTTGAAGGTCAATGCAACCATATCGTACTTCTCCATAAAGGTACCACGCTAATCTCTGTTATCCGCACGGTAATTTTATTATAGATTTGCAAATAACACTGAATTTAATTTAATTTAATCTTATTACATCCTATCTACGTGAATCATTGCATAACGAGTCATAGATGTAAAACATTATACGGCAAATTGAAGCAACATCAGAATCAGAAGCTTACCCTAACAGAAGAGGCAAGTTTTAGGAATCTGTAGCCCATCGTGTGTCTTCAAGTGGGAACAATAATTAAAAATAATTATAATCGAAACCCTGGCGATTTATATCAATTTTTTCCCTATTGCCAAACCAACTGACAGGACGTCGTGTCAGGTCATCTGTGATAAATGTCATGTCATATAAAAATGTCACTACTTGCGATGTTTCTACTGTAAAAAAAATGTTCTTGTAGAGAGGCTATTTATTTCACAAAGTATGGTTAAGTCGAAAGCAGTTAGAAAAAAATATCCCCAATTAAATGAATAATGAGAGTGTGATATGATTATAATTAAAATTAGAATTATATTCATACTGAATTATTAAATATTGATATTTTTTAAAGACAGCAACACAAAATTGCGCGCGCTCCATGGGGCGGAAGTTTTGTTTATCAGACCAGACGCGAAATGGATTTGTAGCGACAGTGTCGTAGAACTACCGTGCGCATTGCGTGACGCGACTATCGTCGTGAATAATAACGTATTAACTGGTCGCTCTCACGTGTTAATTTTCAAAATATTGTGATAGATCGCGACATTTGAATTGAGGTGTAAGGCGCACTGTTAAATTTTGGTAAGTTCCTGTAATAATAATTATTTTACTGACGGCACTGACGCTCGGTACGTCACATGCAAGTGACATTTGTATTTATTTATTTTTGATAAGTACCTAGTACGGTTGCTTAAAACCGTCGAGTGAAATGTATGGACGTAGGTACAGTGAACAACTATAATTTGTTGAACCCACAGTTGAACCACTATTAGAGGCAGAGCCCAGTTTATATTTTAACGTAATTTATTTTATTGCTTGACGCTTGCTTGGCGCTGTCATTATGACAGGGTTCTAAGGTGGCTCAACAATAAAGTGGTTAACCTTAACCGTACTATCCTTAATTGAAATCCGCTTTTTCAACGGTTTTTCGGGGTTTCCGCGAATTAAATCCATAAAACCATTGTAGGATAATTATCCTAAGCGCAATTGCGCTAGAATAACGAATTAAACAATTAATTTAATTAATTCCTAATGGAAAGTTGAAAAATCTGCTAAAGATAACTCTACCTAACTGCATCTAAATTAGATTTTTTTTAAAAAAGGAAGGAAGAAGGATTTTTTTATTATAAGGAAGGTCAAAATAAAATACACCTGCTGACAAGTTTTTTTCATGTAGAAATAGCTTTAAATTAGCAATATACTATATATGCTACATAAATCTATGCAATGTACATAATATTATGTAGATACCTATTTCACCGGTTTTTTTTTATTCGCACAGCATTGGTTGGTATAATCTATTAAGTAGGTAAGTACCTACATGTTGTTTCTTATAACAAGTTAGAACTCTTTATATTATAGGTACAGTCGAGGACAGAAAGATGTTTACACTTTTGGACCTTATTACAATGGAATAAGGTGAAAAAGTCTGTCCTCGACTATACCTAGGTATACTTCAGTTTTTTTTAGCAAAAGAAAGATCTTCATAGAAGTAAGGCGTGCGAATTGTAGAGGTAGGTTAGGTTAGGTTTGATTTATGTGCGATATATCAAAAAAAGCCTTCATTAAAAAAGTAGCATTCGGAATTATGAAAATTCGGGATTTCCATCAATTTGGAATTATGACTCTTCCAAGGTATGTAGTGTACCCCTGGTGGTGGTGGGAAGGACATGCTGAATTGCTGGTCCGTAGTCTACGCATGGTCCGTCGCCATATTCGCTCTTCGATGCAGCATTAAGAAAATCGCTCTCTGAAACTTCGATTGACCCTTGCCCCACCGCCTTTCGCAAAAAGGGAGAACTTGTGTTAATCTGATCCCATTTGGTAGGATTGATGTGTTCTTGAGCGCAAAGGTAATCTCCCTTTGCTGACGCTTGGCCGGATGTATTAGTCAAAATTTTTACTTGTATTATATTATAACCGTTGTCTCATTCAAAATCAAAATCAAATTATTTAATCAGTAAATTGGCCACATACGGGCTCTTTTACACGTCGGCAATATAGAGTGAATCTACCAGCGCTTCGGACAAGACCATCATTGCGGAGAAGAAGCGCCGCAAGAAACTCCAGCAGAAGGGCATTTTTTCAAACATAAAATACAATAATACTTAAAAGTAAGGTACATTACAAGGTCATAAAGTAACAAATATTAATTATTAGAACTAGCACAAATAAAAACATTACAAATGTAAGGTCAAATACATTAAACTAAATATAATGACTAAGAGAACAACACGACGAGGTCTCTTCGTCAAAAGCCATAACTGTAATAATTAACTGAACAACAAGTCCTTGCAGACGTGAACAGACCGGACCCCCACAAACAGCACCCGTTCACGAGTATGACACGTATCTCAGCCATCATCGCCTCCCTCAATCATGTGTTCGGTAAGGTGGCGACCCGATCAACGACGCCGCCGTAAGCAAAGACCTTTGAGCGAGCATGACGTGCTCAAGCTGCCGGACACCATAAAAGTAATATTGTGTGAAATAGCTGTCCGGCGAGAAACATCACAGTGTGCGCTCTCATTTTAAAAGCGACTTGTACCTACACACAAGAACGAATAAAGTACAAAAGCATTCATTAATCACAGATAGATACCATAGCTAAAATATTTTAATTACATGCGACGTTGATATTCGAAGACCTCGAAGTAGGTACCTAAGTGATACCTGAGCCAGTGCGTCATTGCATTGTTTAACTTGAGGATCGTGCATTGTAAAAGAATAATACCTCCATGAAAAAACCGGCTAATTGAGCGTTATACGTAAACATACTTCATGGTGTGTACCTATCATGCTAATATTTATACAGGCTTAATTTGCTTTTAAAATCTTGGCCATTTTGTAAAAACATTAAGTACGTAAAGTGGTGTTTGAGGCCTCTTACAGACTATACCTATTGAAATTAAAAGTTCTTCAGTATCTTCAAGACAAACAAACTTGTATGTATGAAATTAGGTATCGTTGGTACTCATTGTAATCTTCGGTATACGTCTCCTCTTAAGATAATAAATAAATACTTACATGAAAACATGAGAAAAATTACCCACACACGAAAATGTCTTGATTCTCTTACCCGTCGACCTACCTGTGTAGTTCAGGAACAGTTTAGTCCACGCATCGACTCAATGCGATTTGCGGTTAGAGTAATTCGACCCTAAACTGATTTAGGATCCTTTAACAACACTCAGAGTTCACCCGATATTACCTCGCAAGTCAGTTAATACACTTAAGAGCCCCATGGCCTATATTATTTAGTTTACCTGCGTAGTAGGACAGTAATCCTGTTAGGTGACCGTGACACGTTGCCCGGCTTCTGTGCGAGGCATTTAGTCGTCGTCCGCCTCGCATCCGTCCTCGCCATGCGCGACGAGAGGCGTAAAACCGCACCGTCCATAAAGGAAAAGCTCGCTATCTACGAAAACGGTATTCAAATCAGTGAGCGCAAGCGTTCTCATAGTGTCACCTAAACCACGTCACTGCCTAATTAGGCTCAACTGTGTTTACGATTGAAAGTGCGGTAACCTGACTCATTAATTATGGTATTGCGTTTTCAATCGGACTGCGGTGTGTTTCAACACGGCTGGTTGTCATTTGGCACACGTACTAATAGCCCGGGTTAAACAAAAGCACTTGTCCAACGCTTTCACGCCGCGTGATTGTGCTATCCGATCGCGGTGACATACCTTGTGTACCTTCGTACTGACCGAGAGCCTTAGGTTTGTTCGTTTATCTGATATCATTTGTTTTGCCAGTCTGTATACTATTCTTTTATTTGTCTGTTATGATGACCACGTCAGATTGGTGGAGATGCTGTGATTTACAGCAGTTTTTGTACATGTATTTTTGTCTGTCAATTCTATTACTATTCTAAACTTTAGACCTAGTAGGAAAACTGCTGCTTTCAGTCCATTTGCAGTCGTGATTCAAGTCGGGAGACTTCAGAATCGCGGTTACTATCGGGTCATCGTAATTGGGATACAACTCGAAAAATTAATATCAGTTCATTGAAAAGCATTTAAAAATAAACGATTAAAAAAAACATCTCTTTTGCCTTTGAACAGCTTTATTGCTTTTTGCCTATAGTAAATATTTCGCCATGAAAAACCTGAAAAAAAAGGTCAATAAATGTCAAAATCAAAAATACGGACGAATTCTCAAAAAAAACATATTACTTAAAATAATTGAATGTGGGGCAGTACCTTAAGCCCTTTCCTCAAAATGTTTTTGATTGTAGAAATGTGGTGTACGCATAAACAGGGTTAATTGTGTCATAAAGTTGAACTTGACAACGTGTTTTTCCTGTCCTCGACACATAATTATTTTATTTATGTCTGGATAAAAATGACTTTTAAATGGTATACACATACATTAAAGATATAAATAAAAATATTTGTGAGCCATCACATGCATGAAAAAAAAATTAGGTAAACAAATTTGCAAACTTTTGGAAAATCCAAAAAAATAAAAAAAATAAAAAATAATCAGTGGGCGTGGTAAGTGTTAATTAGGGAAAACTATGTTGCATATAGCACACGATCTGCCATACACCCTGTACTATTTGTAGTTGTTTGAAATAAGAATGTAGATATTGCCTTAGCGTAGTTTTCATTCCACTCTATTGTCGCGACGCTAAACAAGTCAAAATGTGGCATCCTCTTGTTGATGAAGCCGCACTCATCATTACTTGTTTGATAATCATGATGAATGACTAACTGTTTGAGACGTAAATATTTTGTTGAATAACCGACGTTTAGTCTCGGGCGTCGGTGTCGCGGACAGCCTTTGTTGTTTCAAGAATACAATGTTGACTTGTTCTCACGTACGCATAAGAATATGTCCAGAAATATGAGTGGCGATTGTAAGGTGTGTGCTACAAACTGAGTATCTTGTCTATTCTTGGTTGGGTTAGCGTTATCTCGCGAACGATAGTAGATAGCTTGCGCAATTGATGCACATTATTGATACTTAATTAGGTATGCCTAGATACTTATGTATAACACACTAGACAGACTAGACTAGACTTAGATAGACACTTAGATATTAAAAATCTTATACTTTGCTTACAGAATTACCTATAAAGAGGTGCATTTATAAGATTACGAGTTCACAAAAGGTAATTTTAGTGACATTTTCTGCATATTTCTGATAACTCCCGACTATCAATACTAAAAAAAATACAAAAAAATAAAATCTTCTTAAAAACCCACTGAAAAGGGAAATATAATATATCCAAGCCGGTGTCAAGTGGGTATACACAAATAGGTAGGGTGTTTCATTTTCCAAACTTTCTATTTTCTAATGACTTTGCTCGAATCCTTGGGTCTACTTATCTAAAATACCATTGTTCAAAATTTCAATCAAATCGGTTATTAGGTAGCATATTCTGACAACTTTTTTAAATCCGTTTCTATATTTATGCAATTCACCGAAGCCCAACATAACGAAAAACCGGTGATGATGATCGAAAGCATTAGTGTTTAACACAACTCGACAGAAAAGTTAGTTATTGGTTGTTGTTTTAAAAAAAACTGGTTGTTTTGTGCATCCTCTAAATATTGTCCCTTTACCTTTAAATTTGACATTTAATTTTTTACATTGTATAGACTCGGGGCGTAAGCAGTCTGCAAAAAATATGACATTTATTTTTTCCCATACAAATATGAAACACCCTAACAAATAGCAATGACACATTATTCTTGCCACTGACTTCAATATATTTCTTTTACCCATTAGACACATAAATGTGCAATTCCTAGGATTCCTAGGAGGCCGGTCTTTATTTAACTCTTTTCAGTGAAGACGGTTTTTTTTTTGAAGAATGTTTTATTTTTTGGTAAAAATTTTTTCGCCTTTTAGTGATGCACCTAATATCATTAAAAAACTAAAGAACATTTATAAACACCACATTAAGAAACAATAGCCTAATACCAATTTAACATCACCCTTAACAAAATGTCGCTGTTCAAGATGCAGGGCCGTTAATCATTGAGGAGTTCTCCCGGTACTTCACCATCAGTTACACTTTACCACATGCATTTTGTTGAGTATAAAAGAAGCATCATATTCTTAATAAAGAAATCTCATTGCTGACTCAGTATAATTATAGCTAAAGCAGTAAAGAAACTACGAACAAACGTTCGAAACGTCGCACTCACGCACAGACACATGCGTCTCAACCATTCGTCTCCACGCGACACCCGTCACTGACAGCACTGCCATGTCCGGTTAGGGGTCTCGTTGAGACATGCGTCTGTGTGAGTGCGAGTTTCGAACGTTTGTTCATAGTTTCTTTGCTGCTTTAGCTATATTTATACTGTGTTGCTGGCCTCAATCACGACTAAGGACTCCCGATGGTCATCTCTGGTCTTCATCATCAGTTCCTCTTCACCAAGAGGTGCTTTTGAAATGCAAACTCTTAAGGTCTTACAGGTAATACCAAAATCACTGTATGTTTGCCTATAACTTTTGAGGAGTTCCCTCAATTCCTCATGGATTCCATCATTAGATTCTGGCTTGGTGACAATGGGTGGTCGGGAGTATACCCTTTTAAACAAAAAAAATATTCAAAATCGGTCCACTATTGCCGGAGAAATCGGTGAGCAAACATAAAAAATACACATACTGCCGAACATAGAACCTAAACAGATACAAGAAAGAACATTTATTAAGCACTTTTATCACTTTTCCCAGAAATTCAACAAGGTGTCTTTTTATTTATCCCGGTTAATTGGTTGGTTCCCTAAGAGCCCACAATAAGCTAACATTCCCCAGTCGAAGTCGTAGGCTAATAAAAAAACAATTTAATAAAAGTGCATAATGCGAAAATATATTAATAACTCGCCGCAGAGCGTAGCATTCTGGGTTAAACGGGTGTGAACTCATTCAACTGTGGCAGACTCACACGCCTCGACTTTTGACGGCTTCCGTTTTGCCGTTTACGTCATGGAACCCTAATTATGCTACACGGACACGAAGCAAATGCAGAGAACAATGCAAAAATGCAAAAAATTGCTCTGCAAACGGCTGCAATAGAGTAACGTGGTTGCATCAAGGGAATTTGCACATTTGCATATATTATAAAGTATAACTCGGTTATAATATAATAAGTTAAATCACTGTAACTCGTTTCGACAAGTTACGATTATTTATGTAGAGTGGAATGATGGGTGCACGTGTCGCGTCGCTATGTGGACAGCACATTTTCTTTTTGTCCATTGTACTGTGGACAAAACAAGAGGTGCATTATGTATGCAGCGCGCGGCATTTGGCACGGGAGCCGGACAAAGGGGATCGGGAGCGCAGGATAAGCTGCTAGCGCCCTGGGTGGCAAGCTTTCTAGCCGAACTAGCCATACATAGCATGTACCCATGAATATACATGACCACTAGTTATGGCTAGTACGTGAACTTTCTTCGCTAATCAAATCAACGATAAATTGGGAGGGTCGTAACGATTTCTTGTTCTGTCAACTGCTTTTTTTAATTGATAAAATGAACTGTTATTGGCTTACTGAATTTGTTAGTTTACTGAAATGATTGCCTAGATAAAAAAAATAGTATAATACGTGGTGATATACTATGTGTGCCTCGTGCCTCGTGCTCTCGTACTTCGTAGAAGATAAACGGATGGCCCGATATCGTCATTGTCGAAAGATGTGACGATGTTAGATTTGTTTTAGCATCGCATTTGACATTGGATTGCTGCCTAAATTATTAAAAAGCAACGCATAGGTATTCAGGCTCTTTAGATTTATTTTTAATAAGGCATCTATGAAATATTAGGTCGGTAATGATTGGTGCGATATAGAATCAAAAAAAGGTAGAAAGGAAGAATACATTCTTGGCTCATCACGTACAGTATATATACCTAGTCTAAAAAACCGGCCAGTTGCGAGGCGGAAGGGTTCCGTGCACATTTGGCCGATTTTTAGCATTTGTTGTTTTTCTATAGGGTTTGTTCTATAACCATACCAAATTTGACACTTGTATGTTTTACCGTTTTTACGATAGATCAAATACAAAAAAATGTCTAAAAAAAATTCTTGTATCTCTTTACTTTTTGACTTTTTTATTATTTGTTAGGAAATCCGCCGTTATATAACACATATTCAGCAAAAAAAACAATGTGTTATCTTTTGCGGTTCAAAAGATACAGCTCTTTAAAGTTAGGACGGACGGACGAACGGACAGCGTAGGCTTAGTAATATAGAGTCCCGTTAGACACCCTTCGGGTAAGGAACCCTAAAGAGAGAAAAGTGTACTAATGTGGTCAAAAGCTCGGCCGTACCACTAATTAACAGCGTTCGTTTTGGTGAATCATACATGCTAAATGTTTACCTTTAATTTATCACGTGCATATTGGTCGAAAGGGGAAGTCAGTTACGGAAACGTCTTGAAATAGTAATTGAAATATTACAATACATAGTTGGTTTCTGCAGAGCGCGGTGGAAACAATGGAAAGACTCATGCATACAAAGTTACACCCTGATCGTATGTTATCTCGAATAAAACGTCCTTGCTATGAATTTGTACCTATTTACCATTAGTATTTATTCATTATTATAATTTCAATAAAAATCACATCTTATTGCGATTATGTTGAGTAATGTTCATGATTTGAATTTAAAATTCATGTATTCATTGAAAGTGTCGTTATTTAAATGAATGAGTTCATGAGTGTCGGAAAGGGTGAGTGTGTATGGTGTATCGACATCGACGACCCTTTATTGTGCAATAAAATTATAAATAAATACAGGCAATTATAAAACAAAGTAAGGAAAAAAGGTGAATTAACCAGCAAGTACGAGTAGTCTAGAAAAAATAAATCGTGTCGTTTTATCAGTATATGTTGGTTTCAATTCCAATCACGTGCATCAATGTTGCTATTGTAAATTATATGGGTTATTAAGTTTCTCAAAATATGTCTTCCATGGACGATGTGCTCGATGGAAAGTTAACTGCATTAGAAATAACATCTTATGAAAGTGATGATTGTCTTACGACATGCCCATTACGTGTTTCCGTATAGTCGCCATTTCTAACAGCAAAGCGGACCTGTTATTCTAGAAAAACACTATTACCCTTTTACACAGTATTACACTCATTTAATGTTATGTATGATTCATTAGTAGAAAACATACTACGCATTATTTTGGTTTTTCCCTGTAGTAAATGCGCCTTTTTCTGTCTACTTGATTTTTATTGGCTGCTACTCGTATTTCCCACATTTATGTCGAGTATTGCGCCTATTCCGTAATACCTCTCCTCCTGCCTCCTTTATTGCATTTTTATAATTTTTACCTTTTATTAGAGACATAACAACATAAGTGTACACTCTTATGCAATTTGTTGGGGTTTTTATTATATGTTGATCACGTAAAATTTCCAATTGACGATAGTTTATAACTCAAATTAGGGACATTCTATGAAATAAAATTATTCACCTCTAAGCAGTTCTCTGCCTTGTCTTACCACATCGATCCTTACATGAACTGAAAACCAGTATTATAAAAACTAAACTAAACGAGCCAATAGGAGCTGAGTTGAAAGCGAAAGTGCAATCAAGTGCGGCGTCGAGCTTTGATCGGCTTCGGGAGAAAACTAGGATCGCGTTGCATGCCGCGTTAAGCAGCTACTGTGGTGTCCAGATAGCAGAAGGACAGAGCGGTTAGCACATCTTGTATTTTCTCGCTTGTCGCTCAGTGCGTCTCTATCGTTACAGACGTGATAGAAAGGGAGATCCGAGCGACAAACAAATCGCGGACCACTTGTGTTCGCCATCCTGAGGTCTGCTTTGTGTGCTTGCCTTACATCAGCAGGCCTATACAAAATAACTTAGTTCAAACTGAACGAATAAAGAATACGGCCAAGAAAACGAGTTTCAGGTCTCTAGTTTAGTTATGTCATTCCTATTTCCCATTTTATATTCTTCTGCTTTCATAGAAATGAACAAATGGAGTAGGGTTAATATGTATTTTATAACAAGACAGTAAAGCAGATTGCAGCCTGAGCGTTACGAGTATTAACGCAGCTACTTTATGATTGCAAATGCTAGACTCGGCTGTTGTTTTGACGCAATATATTAAAGAAATCTGAATACTCAGAAATGGGCTGTACCTTGATATACTTACAGTTTTTATCCTTCAATCTCCTACCAAGCAGTAACAGTTTTAAATACCCACTCTGTTGAGTGGGTTCCCCTCTACAAACACTTACATAATTTCAAGTACGTTTTTCCGACACGAGGCGGCCCTTGAGCACGATTTTTCGGCAAGTGGTAGCTTGAAAAGTATTTTAGTGCATCCGGCAAAGGAAATGTGTTAACAGAAACGTAGCCGAGGTAAGGGAACCGTTAATAGCCTTATTAGTGTTTTCCTCGAAGTTACTTTTGAGCGCGACAAAGAAACATTATAATAATGTTCTTAGAAACGAGAACGACTGCAGTTTAAAGCATGGGCTACACGGTTTCAAACAACGGTTTAAAATAGTCGGTTTAATACCGTGTAGACAGTGGTTTTAATCCAAATTTCGTATGACCTTAAACGCCCTTAGCAGATATCAAACAAATGGGTTTGTTTGAAATCGTGTAGCAGCTCGCTTCTACCAAGGTCACTTGGTTTAAAACCATGGTTCAAACCGTGTAGCACACGCATAAGTCGCAGCGAGATTCTTATTGATCTGTCTGTAATCGGCATAACTGCTTGAAACTGTAGATATTGAATGTATGGTAAGTAAAGTATGGACTTTGCTTAAGTTAGGGAAATAGAGTCGTGACTAGTAGCAATTCGTGAAATAATAAAATGATAAAAATTGAAAAATACTAGTTACGTTGTTACGTCAATCAACGCTACTCTTCTCAAGTTCACTAGGTTTATTTATAAGGATTAGTTTGTTTGGTATTATCGTGTAAAATTACGTATGTTTATTATGCGAGTTGGGCGGGCGGGCTGGGCAAGTAGGGCGAGACGCGAAAAGCTCCGTCTGCGGGGTCAACGCCCTGCGAGCCCTGCCCGTGAACGCGCTACCAAAGGGATGCCCACAACTATTGTTATCGATATTGTTTGTACAACTCCGATAATGAGATTGAAATGCGAGCGATCCAGGTTTTATTTGTTTTGCGTGTGCACCTGTTGGTTGATATATTGATGCACAAGTAATTGTAGTTTGGTTTTAATTGAAGGTGTTTGGTGCTGGGAGTCCCTTGTTATTCGTTTCTTCCTTAGCATTTGCGAAAAAATAGATGAAAATAAACAAAATTTGTAAATACACAGCAAATGTTGACTTTTTAAATGTATGATGTTCAATAAATAAGCGTTGTGGTAGGCATATAACTTCGCAAAAGTTTATGCAACACAGAAGTGTTTGGAAAAAATAAATATCGACATGCTTCACTATACACCTGTACTTTTTGCGGTGACTCACGTCAGTAAAATCTACTGACATACTTAACTATGCGTCGTTATAACTGACAACTATTTTTTAATTCGATAACTCTGTGCCTCCCCTTGGTGGCGTCACGCGACGGGAAAGCCTCCCCGGAACGACGTCGACGCCGGTACGCCGGTACATCTACATGCAGGGTAGCTGAATTACACCACCCGCTCGGTTAACTACGCTACGCCCTATGACAATGGTTACTTACTATACACTTAAGTTCAAAACAGAAAAAACATCGATAACGGCTCGTTACTAATGACTTAATCCGGTAGCTCGCGAAATACGTGAACACAATCTAACTAATGAAAATGTGAACGCCGTGCCCCAAATTTATTTCTGGTTGCTCAATTTTCTTAATCTTTTCAACTCGAAACGTTTAGTGACTATTTTGTAAAGGATCACTCAAGGCAACATCTCGTATTATTGATAATTAATTTTGATTTATTTAATTAAAAACAACCATTTTACAGAAACTAATTTAGAAAGAAAGAAAGCTCTTTGTTTTCCATAAAAACATAAATAATTTACATTACACTACAATTTGCATTTTTATACACACAAATACTGTAAGCAGGTGTTGTTGCTTATTGAAAAGAACCAAAGCAGTTTGTTGCAGTTTAAAACTAAGCTAATATATTAATAACAAAAGCAATTAAATAATAAAACTTTAAACTTAATATTGACGAGTAAAAAAAAAACCCGAAGAAATAAATATATGAGACATTATCTTCAAGAACATCAGTTCATTAATCTATCGCCTAAGATTTTATATTGAAACAGATAAAGTTCTAAGGTAGTTTATAAAAAGTTATCACGTCCATAAACTTCTAACCTGCGCACTTCAAAAGAAAACTATCGAAATAGAATTCCAAAATGGGTTGGACATAATTCCAGATGGCATTTAGCGGTCAGGTCCTATTTTAGGGCGCGGTAAAGTCTGTTTATGCATCTAGGTGGGCTATGTGCGTATCTATAGCTGTAGGTAGAGCAGTGGCTATCGCGGTCGCACCATGTTTGAACACAATATTGGGGTCGGAGTCGTCCACTGCACTTGTAGGCCTCGTCAGACCTTACCGATTGACAAGTAAAACTAGCACTAGTACACGCGATTTGAATATACAATGCTACTCTATGTGGATCAACAGTCAATGTAGTGGTAATTATAACGTGCACCTGTCGTAAGAAATATAAATAAAATGTTTTACGGCGTTATATACGCGATCGTTTTATAAAGAGTTCCGATAATTGGGCGCAGCTGCATGTATAGGTAGTATAAGAACGGGTAGATTTATTAGATATACCTATTAGTCACTAAATTCAGTCAGAGTAACAGAACAGATTGAATTAGATTTAGATTGTTATCGATCCTCTATTAGTACAGGCTATAATATGTCCAGTAAGTCCCGCACCGATAGGTATAATCTCCCATTCCAAATTAATCCCGGCAGCGATATGCAAATGACGTGTCCGAAGGGGTGATTATATTTTTTATTTATAGCTAAGCACATGACAATCATCAGCTTGATCAAAATTTCAAACGGCACGGTTGTCTTTCGGACTAATAGCGCCCGAGCGATCAAATGGGGACGTCCCCTTAATCGCCCGCAACCCTTTCCTAGTCACACCCCAGTTACTTTCGAACACGCGGCACAGTGATCTGTTTTCACTGTTTGGTGATACATTTAGTAGTATCTTTTTAGTAGTAAATGTTAACCTTACCCGTATGTTAAACCACCACAAAACATCGGTTTGTCCCCACACCCGCATATTACAAGCTCGGAATGTAATTTTCTACAATTAAAGCTAAGAAACATGACCTAAATCTGCTGGTTAATCATTAATTTAAAACAATGAAGTTCTATTAGTTTCATTCGTCCCATTAGTTCGGCAAGTGCAGTCTTTCTTAATGCATCTGGTCGAATTAGTTGACCCCTGAGAAGAGCCCACGGGAACTTTCCATGGGACGTTTGTCATATCTGAATCATAACTGTCATCGTGCTAACAGATTTGTATACGCCCGCATGAGGAAGTAGCTTATTGATTGAGCTGAGCGGTAGCATCCACGGGGGATCCGTCTGACGCTGATTGCACACGTCATCGCCTGTGCCAACCCGTACTATCTATTCAGTACCTATCTAATCTATACCAACCTTTATTCTTTCTTCTCCGTGCCAATGTAAAGTGTTTTCTAAGTGTTCCCCACACATTTATAAGTTATGAGCAATAAACATCCGACCCCGGCACGCACGTGTCTTGGGAATCATAATCCGAGGCAATAATTCTTCTCTTAACGTTTTCCTGGTCGAGATATAAACTCCTCACTTTATTGTCTAATGGTCACGCCTGTTTCGGAATAAGAATAATTATTTCGATAGGTCTGGATTTAGATTGGGGTGGGTTTGCAATAGAAATAACCTTTGGGTTTAGAGGACAACACTATAAGTATTTTATTTCAAGATGTTAATAAAAAATAAAATAAATTCATTTGCTTAGTACTAATTTAATAATTAATTAATTTAATTTTTTTTTTTTTGTTTCGTTACTTAATGAAACAGTTTTAGAGCCTGAGGACAAAAATATAGGGAAACTTCCTACAGAGCATTTTGAACGAGCATGACACAGCTCTATAGTTTCGATACCCATTTACGGCACATTTAAATATTCAGTCCATCACTTGTTTCGACTAGAACATAATATGAGATTATGAAAAATCTTTCTTTTATTTTCAAGGACAACGGGGATGGCAGTACATCCTTAACTGTAGAAGAAGTAAATTGAAAAATCGGGCAAGTGCGAGTCGGACGTGCGCACTGAGGGTTCCGTACACATTTGGCTGGTTTTTAGTGTTTGTTGTTATTCTATGGGGTTTGTTCTATAATCATACAAAATTTGACGCTTGTATGTTTTACCATTTTTACGATACAACAAAAATAAAAATACGTTGAAAAAAAACCGTTACTTGTAAGGGGACCCCCGTTATTATTTCACTTTATTATTATTTTTTTATTTGTTAGTTAATCCGTCGTAATAACACAAATTCTAAAAATAAATCAACCAGCTGTCTATTACGGTTCAAAACATACAACTCTTTATATTTACGTCAGACAGACAGACGGACGGACGGACAGCGTAGGCATATTAATAGGGTCCCGTTGGGCGCCCTTCGGGAAGGAACCCTAAAAAGGAGTCGTCCATCGATTGTTGACAAATTGAGCGATTGTTCCTTCGATTAAAGATTTGTTTTAACCTACACCACCATTCTTCATCGGAATGAATCGGTCAAAGGTTGAAATTATCGGTTACATAAAGTTCTCAATACTATATAACGAAATTAACGATGGGAGTGCAATATTCGTGTTCGGTTTAAATTTATATATAAAAAATTAAGCACCGCAGAAAATTGAATCTGGTCAGAGTTTGATTCAACTTCACTTATCAATTAGGCATGTAACAACTAACAACGCGTAACCTAATAATAGTGACCCGCTTGCGTAAATTGGAACGTAAATCCTACTCATATTGTCGACATAATTTGTCGATTGTTGCAGTAGAGCAGTTTAATTAGCACAGCAGTTTTACCATCATCATCAGCGGTTCAATAACCGCATGTCGATGGTACCTACACAACATCCATAATCCATAAAAAGCTGTCGATTCTTTGTAACTGCGGGTCGGCTTTTCAGAATCGTGAAGGTTCATTCAAATATCGAAAATGATTTACCGTTTAATCGTTACTTTTGAGAAAAGAATTGGTTTGTTACGTTCTCTCCCATGCGATTCTTTATTACCAGAAACCGGTCATTTCTAACACTAGCTTATCGAATATCGACCGGCATTAAATGTCCTTTAGAATGAATAGTTAAATGATCAGTACCATCTAAGTCATCTTTTTGAAGTCAAGTACTTGTACATGACATATCCACTTATTTATTAGTTATGAATACATAAGCCATTGTCTCCGGGGTCACGTATTGTTTTATTACGACTTTTACTTTAAACGGAATGTAAAAGCAGAACGCTGTTTGCGTGTGACATAATAACAATCGTTGGTTCGTCAATCACACACCATTGCGCAAGAGGTAAAACAAAACTTTTAAAAAGCTTTTTACTTGAAAGGTTTAGTTTTATAGAGTCGATGATGGAAATTAAAGGGTTGCTAGCAATAAATCTGGTTCAGACGGGATAATGGCTGGCTACTCCATCCTTTATGGACGCGGACGTCGAGTGATGGTCTTTGTTATTAATCAGTTTAATCCTGGTGACCCTCTGATTTAACTGTTAGGGCTGTTGATGATTCTAGTGTCATAGAGCGACAAGCAAATGACAATCAACATAATATGCTAATTTTATATCACTAATATTGTTGTAGCTTTTCCTAAATACTTACTTACTAACGTCATAAATCAAAATTTAAATACGACAAATAGCAAAACGAATAAATAGTAATGAATAATCTTTTTTATTTACCAACTAAGCATAATCATTTGTCGTGTTTACGCGTTTTTTACTTTTATACTTTGTTGGAAGTGAATACGTGATAAATCTTCGTCATGCAGCTTTGTTAAATAAACAGTTTGTGTACCTGTTCGGCTGTTCAGGAAAGATCATTAGCGATAAAACAATAGCCTTCGCAAATGAATCTATTGTTTGCTTTTTGTGTTGCGTAGATACTGTTTCCCACTGCTATGTGCACCGGGTATCTTATGTCAACAATATTGCACAGGAATGTACGTAGGTACTATAAATGTAGGTTACTCATTTATGTATGTATGTAAACTCTTTATTGCACAAAAAGTACAAGTAAATAATACGACGACGTCGTAAAATTAAAGTACAAAGGCGAACTTATCTACTGCATAAGCATAAAAACCTTTCAAATTAGCTGCTAGGTATAAACACGCGAAATTCAGTTCAAAATCTCACGGAGAAGCCACATCTTACTGAATAGGGTATACCTACGTCATAAGAGCCGAGCTTCCACAGAGGAAACTGTGAGGAAAACTTGTAGGCAAAATATTCAAAGGCATTCCATCTCTTAAAGAGAGTCGAGTGCTCCACACTTCTTTCTACTTCAACATTTTTCTTTGCCTCGTATAGGCGTAGGAACGCGGGAAACGAAAAGTAATAATTAGAAGGCTAATTAAATGTTGCCAGCACGGGGAGCTTTACACGTAACGTTTACTTAATACCTTTTTCCTTGGAGGCTAAGCTACGTTTACGAGACTAACACGCTAGATTAAACATGACGACAGCCTTTGGACTCAGTATGACGTCAATTGTTTCAGCAAACGAGCACCAAGCCGACCTTGCTCAGGTAATATAGCTAAATGAACAGCTAAAAATACTCATAGGTCGGGGGTCAGACGATTGGCATCGATTTACTTCTGCGTCCAGAAGCTCTATGCGTGATGATGCTGCGTTTATCACGACTTTACGAACGATTTCTCTTAGGAATGTAATTAAAGTAATGGTTCAATTAAGTGCCAAGACTTGATATTAAAATATTGATGGATGGATGGATGGATAGCACACGAATGCTGTATTTTGAAAAATAAATGGTGTCTTTAGTACAAACACTAATCGTTTATTTACCAAAACAGATTACTATAAGAAATTCCCATCAGACACCAAACTATGTAGGTTGAACTTGTATTTTGGACGTCTGTGGCCGCAAATATTTAACCTTGTAGAGAATAACTAAAGTTTGCCATTTTTTACTAGGGGCTCAAACTGGGCTGTGGAATGTTTAAATTATACAATCGCCCGCCAGCAGTAAGTGTGGCGCCTCTCTTATCTTTCGTAGGATTATATTTTAATGGCTTGACAAGCATTTTGAAATCCATATCTATCTTATCAGCACTGCTCTTTAATATCATTGCCAGATCAGAAAAAATCCTTACAATAGATTCAGCCTTGGTATACACGTGCCGGTTGCGCCCAGACGAAGTTTTCTCGCATTTCAGGGAGGACCTTGAAAGGGAATACAGCCCTGGTACGCACGCGAGGCTACGACCTTCACAGGCGACGGACTGGTTCAATAAACGGGCCCGAAGCGTACCTTATCCTTTCAAGGGCGCTCCTTCAGACTAAATAAACTCAAATATTTAAGGGGCTTTATCGACCTGCTGCTAACTTTCCTTAGAGTTCAAAACTAATGCAAGGTCGTTGAAGCGATGTGTTATTGTTACCTTAAACCTCGACTTAAAAGCAGATTTGTGTTTAAAATGATACCGCTGAGGGCATAATGTCCTTAATCCGACCGTGGTGAAAGCTGGCTTAAAGTAGAGTTCTCGCGTTAAACTAATGTCATGAAGTTATCGTGTCTTGTGGTGATTTTGAGAGAATTTTATTGCTACAAATATTTAGTTTTCTAGCAGTCTGTAAGCATTAACACCGTTTAGGGGTAATTTCGCAGGTGGCACATCCGGCATGCGCATTGTGCGTATCGAGTGTAATATTTCCTGGATTATGGCCACATTTGCGGTTCGTGTGAATGTCGCTACTAATCGTATCATGTAATAACCACTGCACGCTAATGACTTGTTAAACACTTTGACCGTACCTTTAAAACTCGAATGGCGTTATATAATTTATTTATTTTTACTAACTACATATTTATGGTAGAAAGCCCTATCATGTAGTACTTTATTGTACAAGTTATTAAAAACTTACAACGGATGTACAAGAATGTAAAATAATAAGGATCATTAATTTACATAAAATACCAGGAGACGGACAAATACTACGGGCAAAATACTTATACTTTACGCGCATTCTTTATACCTACGTGTTTCTATTAGTTTCGGCATAAAGCATTTTACGCGAATCAATCTGACACATTTTCATAACATTGTTAAATTCTTAAAGTAAGCGTTATCCTAGGATATATGAAATGTGATAGATAATGATATTTAGGTTATAAAAATTCATCGATATCTCCAGTACAAGTTTCAACTTCCTGCGATTAATGGTTAGAAATTATGATAATGAGA
This sequence comes from Tortrix viridana, assembly GCA_963241965.1. Lineage (NCBI taxonomy): Eukaryota > Metazoa > Arthropoda > Insecta > Lepidoptera > Tortricidae > Tortrix > Tortrix viridana. Next base: position 6,374,900 of record OY725175.1, on the reverse strand, counting down.
CGGTGCCGGACAGACAATGATTAAAGCCACCATTGTTACGTTGGAATCTTTAACTTTATTTGTGTTTTTAAACAAAAAGCGTAAAATATTTATAAAACAGAGTTCATCACTAGCATACTGTTCCATTAGATAAGATAAGGTACACACACTTCAGTAGTAAAAAGCCACGGCAGGCATTAAGCAATCCGCGCACGTTTTTAACAGTTTTCTGTCTTGCATGACATAACGTACAAACCACGCTTTTGGCGGCGCTGGGTCATCGTGGTAAACTGCGACAAATGAAACACGCGCAACGCAAGACCGTTACTTACTGGCTTATTTATACATACTTAATACCTGAGAAAAAAAGTAGGTCGTATTGTATCTATGAATAGGTGGAATTGGTAACGTATACTACCTACTGTAATAAACTAATGAACAACCATAATTTTAGAGTTGAATATTATAGCTAATATTCAACTCTAAAATGATACTATAAAATTCTACAAATATGCATATTGGCATATAAATAATTCGTTTGTCCACATTTATGCACTCACTAGCTTTTGCCCGCGACTCCGTCCGCTTGAAAATCGTTTATCGCTATTCCCTCGGGCATTGTTAAATTTTCCGGGATAAAAAGGATCCTATGTGTCAATCCAGGATCTGTGTGCCAAACTTTATTCTAATCCGTTCAGCCGTTTAGACATATTTTTTTTATTGCCTTAGACAGACAAACAGGCAGACGGGATGTGATAAACTAAAGCACATATACATCACATTTAGAAACAATAGCATAATACCAATTCAACATCACCCTAACAAAATGTCGCCGTGAGATACACCGTTAATAATCTAGGCGTTCTCCCGGTACTTCACCATCAGTTGCATTTCACCACATTCATTATAATGAGTATAAATTTAGCTTCATATTCACACTTAGGACTAAGTTCCGATGGTCATATCTGGTCTTCATCATCAGTTCTTCTTCACCAAGATATGCTTTTCGAATGCTAATTCTTAAGGTCTTATAGGTAATACCAAAATCGCTGTATGATTTTTATTTACAAGCACTTCCAGAAAACAACAAACTAAGCAGAACTTTAAACTTGCCCGCTGCTGCCAGCTCGTGAACAAAATGATTTTTAAAAGTTCATAACTCCCCCGTTTCCGTTTATCTAAAGTGCCAGAAATGAGGTCGTGGTTGCCTGCGATAACGAGCAGGAAAGAGTGGTGAAACACAATCACAGCTTTGCAGTGCAGGGCGAGTTGCAATTGTACTCCCGTAGACGATTTCGCTGTGTAATATTCAGATATTTCCTGGGAGCGAGGCGAGGAAGCGAGGCCTTGGCACACTTATTAACCGGAGTTTACGGGAACCTGCAATCACAGCAGGCGAAACAAACGAGGTCGCAGCCCCAAAACAAACCTATTTCCAGGCGCCAATAACACCGCTACTATTAACGTTGCGTAACCAACAGAAGCTACCGATGAACCGTAGAAATGCCTACCATGCATTTGCGTAAAGCATCATAATGGATTTCTGCTTGTAGTTTGGCCAAAGGCCAAGAGATTATCTTTGCGAATATCCTTTTAGAGTGGCACATATGTATGTGCGAGCAGTCCGAAATACGTATGTGGGCAGCATGTTATAAGATGATGTCATTCAGTTACTCATTATTATTACCGAATGACTTTGTAAACACGTTATCCCTTCGATGAATGGTGGTGTTCATTGGTTTTTATTACAATGCATAATCTAAATTTTTATTTGAATCACGAAATGCGAAAACAATCAAATTCTCGTGTCGCATTCTCCTTTGTTTCATTGCAATAAAATCAATAAGTTGCCTTGATTGTACTTCATCCGTTCATTTTTATATATGTGCAACTCAACTTAGATAGTGAATGACTATAACTCTTTATATAATGTATAAGTAAGATCACACCAAAATCTCGGTTGTATATATTGATAAAAGCTATTCTAAAAACGAGCTCATAAAATCCCAGCCATTTAAAATTAGCTAATCTTTTTTGTTTCCAGTAGTGTCTCGGAGCGCGTTGATCGCGCCCGGCAGCGTAGGCCTGGTGGGTCTGGTGCCCGTGGCTCCGGCTGCTGACGAGATGGTGCAGGAGGGCGAGGGGGCCGCGGCCCTCATTGCGCCGCGCCGCCTGCCCAACCCCTGCCTGGACAGCCCGCAGCGAATGGACTTGCATCGAGAGCTGATGTTCAACCAGAAAATGTAAGTGTGGTCTTTGATCTACGCAATCATAAGGTCGTATTTAATAATCTTATCTTGAGTCAGATACCCGTCTCAAGCCCTTGTTTGCTTGCTTGTCGTGCTTGTCTTGAATCCTTGTTCAAGACACGTTAAAAAGCAAAGTCATAAAAAACTATAATTTCTGATGTGTGACTTGACCCTTAGATAGGCTTGTGGAGGAAAACGTATTCATAGGTAATGTAAGAACGTCAAATCGAACTTCAAAAGCCTGGTTGATTGGAAGGCCTGAAGCAGAACTTTGTATTTATTCATTAAGTGATTTTATTTTAATATTGACACAAATACCCTAAATTAAATTACCTACTTATTCTATTTTTAAATTGTTATCTAGACTAAGAGAAATTCTTTTTGTGTGACTTAAATGTCAGCAATTTAAGAATACACACATAAATTCGCATGCAATACCTATCTAGCAAAATATGACGGACTATTGAAACTATTATGTACATATAACACCTATTATTGTAACCCATATTCAGTGAATAAAGAATTTCATTTCATTTCATTTATATAATATATAGGTAATATTAAAAGCATGAATAGGTACTAACTGTGCTACCAATGAGTATTAAGTCTAACAAAAAGCAAGCTTTTAAAACCCGACTATCCCTGCAGCATCAGGACTCAGGAGGTCCTAATATAGCCCATGAGGCCATGACACTCCTTGGCTAAATACCAATCTAACGATATCACATACATACAGTCAAAAAACAGTCAAAAAACATTATCCTTCCGGGTAGCCGGGTAAAAACTGTCTAGTCTAGTATGACAAATTATTTGAAAACATTATGTCTAAATTATCGGTATATTAAAGCTGGAAATCGACATCATTTTCGAGAATATGAATGTGCGATACTTTACTTTTTTATCGTGTTTTTTATGCTATTTTAATTTTTTATTGTGTTCGTTGTTGGGAATCAATATTTTCTTTCTTTTCTTGTATTGTTTCATAGTAATTTCCAAACGTCGATGTTAGTCATACTCTTAATATTACGAGTATGCGATACAAATTATTAATTGATATGCGATTTTGAACGTCCATTGATCTTGTGCTTGTTTTGTGCAGACAGAGGACACGTCTATTGGCCTCCTTTAAGAAAGGCAAGCACTTTCTTTGATAAGGCCTTCTTCATTGTTCCAAAGAGCCCTTCTGGGAAGCACTTTGCACCTTCCACTCAATACGCTTTGTGCAAAACTGGCATGGCGCTTCTCATTCCTTTTACAAGCTCCTATATACATACAGAGATATCTACTTTAAGTATCTATACCGTTTCGCACTTCTGCCGTTATTCATTAGGCGTTTGAAAGACTCAACACGTAGGTATTTGACTTGTGAATTCACAAATTGTTTCGATGGCTTATAGGTACATCATTGTATTAGATACCTATTTTATTTATTATCCAGCTACTCAAATATTATCAGCACTATCTACAGAGTTTTATGTAATACTGTGGCGTTAGGCAAATTGGCTTATGATTGAACAGCTGTTTTATTTTACATCGTCTCGTCACTGATAAACCTACAAGTACTACGAGTATGTGATCGTTCTACTTCCAATTTCAACTGCCGAAAGAAGTTATTTCAACAATAAAGTATCGGCGTACAAATTCTTTTATGCTCCTGGGAACCAAAGTTGGGTGCATTTTTTGTGAGCATTCCGGGCTCGAACAACCGAGAGCGTACTAATGAAGGGCAGATAATAATGTAAAACGTAACTCCGATATTGATTCTATTCATATGCATGTCTTTACACAAAACAGCGAAATGAACATCGACAAGTATTGCACTGCACATGTTGGGTTGCTAAGACTGGATGTGCTCTTGGAGCACAGGTGCACGACATCCGTTTCGTCCTATGAACTCACTGTAATTATTGAACATCTGTCGCCTCATTCAGTTTTCTTATTAAGTGGATTAAGTCTTACTTGAATTTAAGTATAAATTCGTTAAGGCGTTAACTGGGTTGAGCCATTAAAATGTTGTTCGATTGTCATTTTAGTTTATTCTTCATTAGTCAACTCGTGCTTGACCCGGTTCTTGATTAACTAAGTAATTTCTGTTCTTATTCCATACTTTACAAATGTTTAGCGAACGTTATGTCACATTCACATTGCAATGTTGTTTTGTAATAGCTATGTATGGAACGCGTTGTTGCTCAAGTATCGCACCGACATTCTCGGGCAAAAGAATCGAAACTTAAAAAAACGTGCGAGTTATTCCAATAACTCAACATGAGCTTAATGATTTTATAAACATGTGTTTTATTTTACTAGTTTCTAATTTCAACCCATGTTAAAGTTGTACAAGTTCGAGATTTGTTTATATCGTTAAAAACTTTACACAGGATGTCGACTTAATCAATGTTTATGGGTAAACAAGTAATAAGTTTCAAGATGCTCTAGCAAAAATAACGATAGCATTACGTTACTTGTTGATTCAGTCAATTTCCCGGTGACTGCGTCGGTGTTGCCATCTCGGTCTGTTATTTCCGCGCCGCCCGACGGAAGGAAGCAATTCCCAGCCAGCTAACGGGAGCGCAATTCTGAACGCAGCAAACACTGCATTTTTATAGGACACTCTCACCGTGAACCGTAACGCTGCAACGTCTCTATGAGGGCCTATTAACACCGACTAGAAAACACTGTTTACATTTATTAAGGAAAAATATTAAAACGACAGTAATTCAAAAGAAGCGGCTGAGTTTATAGAACAACCTAATGATTTCCCGATGGCGGCGTTTGTAAACATTACTACACGCAAACATTCAAGTTAATTGATATCAGCAGTGCAATCTGATTGCGAAAATTCAATCGTAAGATATATATCTGATATCGATAAGCGTGTGCGGCCGACGGGCTATACTGCATTACCCGCTCCGGAGACTTTGCTGATTGCAGTTTAGATATATATATATAAATAAACCTAGGTAGGTATTTTGGGTGGCCTGAATCCAATATGTAAATAGAGTTGCATTTCTCAGGCGGTGCATTCGGCGACGGTCCGCGAAGCCGTTGTAATTAAGGCGGGATTAAACCCTGGTACGGGTGGTAATGGGACGTCAACTCGATTCCAGTGCACTTCTCCCACGCCGCTCGCAAGCCAATCGTAAATTTCTGCTCTGCTGAACTCGTTGATTGCAAACTTATTTTAGGCTTGTGTGATGAAAAATTTTACGTGTTTCTGTTTGATATAGGTACCCATCCTGGCACAATGCTTAATTACTTAAATTCCTTACTGCAATGGTCTTTTATGATGAACTAAATGTGTGAAATTGCATCTTTTGTTTTTTTTGCTTCTTTAAAAAACCTTTGCATCGCCTACAAATACTACTCTAATATTTGCAGGTAATATAAGTTGTACTTTCAGTTGTGATGTATCAAAAAATAATAGTTGACGTCACGCGCATAAAGAAAAGCTGGTGCACATATGCATGTTACGTACTTATTTTTGCGTGGGAAATACTCGAAGACTTAAGTGTACCTAATTATCACCCTATCTATCACTCGAGTGCTTAGCCTTCTGTATACAATTAATATTGTTGCGTAATTCTTATTGCTTATCGAAAACATTGCTGCGAAATGAACATTATTTATCTTCTCGAACCAAGACTAGAATACATTTTTTTAGTTTACCGATATGGTAATAGGTAGTTTAGAAATAAATAACCATCAATTTTTTTATAAATAAACAGGAATCAGTGTTATTTTTTATTCTATTAGCCTATTTTTTATTCTAATGTGATCCTTGTCTATGAAGTTAAAGGAGATTTGGCCTTGGGAACTATTAAAAGACTGCTCACGGGGCTTGTTATTTTAGTTAAAACATTAACAAGTGTGCGTAGTTAGACGCGGAATACTTTTTATACCGATTGTAAGTAGAAGCGAAATTAATGCCATGACAGAAACATTCGTATACTTACTTAGCTAAGTATAATCTTAAGTAAGTCTTTAGTCTGATGATGTTATGGTCAATAAAATCCTTCAGCAAACAATATAATATTTTTAAGCTAAATATTGTAATGAAAGCAAAGTTTATCGAAGAATGTTGTTATCAATATTACTTATAAATTATTATTAATAGACATAGAGAGATTTATATTTTTTTGTCGTCGTAGTACACATTGCCTTATTTGGTCATGAGAAACACCAGTTGATAAGATGCCACTCTCCTGATAAGTGACAACTGTTTACCGTCAAATAGGTATGCGATTACACTCCGATTACTATGATATACTTATTACAAAAGTTATAGGTACTTACATGTATTATTTTTTATGAAGCGTTTTGTTTTACAAATATTTTCTTTAAAATACTTAAACGTTATCTTTTCAGAGGAAAGAACGTCCTGAATCAAAAGAGCGAGCTAGAAAAGGCGCTTTCAAAACACAAAGAGAAGCAGATCTTAAATCAAGTTAAGGAACACAAGGAAACGCCAGGTATTTTTAATGATTATTCTATTGTAAGTGAAAAGCCAAAGGTCAAAGACAATTTTTTTTTTTATGTGTTGAGTATCTTATTCTAGTGTTTGTTGTTGTTATAACCTGAGAATACGCGAATAATTATAATTTTTTTTTCTAAGATTAGGTGTTTTAACTACACCTATCGAACTGTAAAAGAGGTGTTAAACTTTTACCTACCTCCTTACCTAAGTACATATTACCTATTATTGAAAATTTCGATATTTCGGACAACTGCTTAAGTAATCCAACACAAATTGCTAGATTTGATTGACTGAAACGTAAGTGGTTATTGTTAAGCAGTTGTTAGATACAATTTATGTAGGTGACCATATGTACGAGTATATCTAAAGAATTGCTTTACAGATATTTTGCTGCATTTCAATACTATAAAAAAATAGACGACGACGATACAAATACAGTAATGTTGCCTACTGGTTTTAGGGGACAAGATCAAGAGAAAATAAAAAAATACGTTAAGGACCACTTGCAGGAAAAAGTTAAATCGCGATTTAGCCTTAAATCTGGATTTAAGAGTGACATTTCCACACATATTGACGTAACAGTAGAAAAGTAAATGACTTATGATTTTGTGCCATAGGCTCCCTGACTATAACTGACATTCGGATTAATTGTGCAGGTTTCAAAACACCTATATATCTACGTTAACGACATAATTGGCTGTATTGTTTCGGCGAATAGCAATTATTGTTGTTATGAAATCGGCGTAAACTACTTTTAGAAGATTTACTACGGTACGAAAACGGAGGATTTGCGAAATGTTCAAAGCATATTAATTTTGAGTAATGACGACAGTTACAATCGATAGACGAAGATATTTTAAAACTACAAGTCCAACTACAAAGTTGGTTATTACGTATCATAAAGCACGTAAATAATAAGAACACTTTTTATTAATATTGGGAACAAGAACAATTGCGTAATTTTTCACCTGAACTCGAAAGCACTGAACAAACATGGATATGTTTGTATTCTATACTATTCCATAATTGGTATAAGGTATTGCATTCAATCAATTAATAAGTTGTAAATGACTACACCCTACAAGAATATCTACTTCGATACATTTTCTTAACAGATTTGAATTTCAAAATGATGCTTTTATCTTTTATGTAATTTTTATTCCAATATTTGATGTTGCACTTCGATCGAATAATACACTTTCCAAATTTATAATGGCGAGATAAGTCCAAATTAGTACTGAATCCATTATAAATTAATATGTTAAAAATTTTGCCAAAATCGGAATTTAGCGATGTGTTGTGCGATTACCTTCGTAAGTCGTTTGGTTGCAGTGGACTGGTATCGCGGTTGTTTTTTGCTTGCATATTCGGACGGGTTCCTTATCCGGTCCCGTCCGATATGACACAGGTGCACTGGGCGGCCGTTCACCTCACCACTAATGTCACATAGAGACCGAGGCTCTGTATCTATTTGCTACTTGGTACCTACTCAGAACTAAGTACCTGGACGTGTTCAGCAACACCTGTGTTAAAGACGGATAATATAACTTTAAATTTTTTTCTGACATATAAAGTTAAAACTGTTCCATCACTACTTGCGCACGACCTAAACTATCTACAGCTAAATTGAGTAATTTACGGGCACGGGCTTTAATTGTTGATCCATTACAGAACCCTGTCGCAGAAAGTCAATTATTATTTTCGGCAACCGCCTAGACGCGCCGAGCAGGAAAATATGCGAAAACTGTTATTAATTGGTACGTGTAGCATATTAGGTAGCATACAAAGAAATGGAAATTAAAACGTGTTACCAGTGCTATCGAGTTGCAGCTAAAATTAATTAAATGCTCTGCAAATTTTAAATTGTGTCAGGTATTGTGCGTAGGTATTCCATTTAAAATAAAAATATATATCAACAGAAACGTCCTTCGAGGTATATATAGTTTTACGGGTTACCCTTATCTGACAGAATATTTCCGTGGATGGCGTGAATAAGTTGATAAGTCGAGATGTAAACTTAAGGAAATTTGTATTTAGAACATATTGCATAGGTTTTAAATTACTTCTTGCTTTTTTGACGAGTTATCAACTTATTCCCGCCATCCACGGATTTATTGTTCGAAATACACTTCGCATAACATGTATCGCAGAAACACGTTTAGTCGAATGATCATTTCGCAGAAATATATACTTGGCTTAACTATCAGTACCCATACTACCTATATACCTTTTGCAGCATATTATTTAGCAGAAGATTACTTTTGCCGAATTTCGTTTAACATAATTTTATTTTTAATTAGAAAAATATGACAAGAAAAAATCTACAACACATTAGTAAACCATAGTTTTACATCTCGAAGGTCGAAGCTAATGAAGTAACTGGTTAAATAACATCTGTGCTAAAGGCCCATCACCCATCACCAAACAAAATTGACCTAGTACTTTTTGGCCTCAATGACTCAAACGGCAACTACCTATTCGATGTATTATTTTGCAACGATTGCATAGGGCATGGATGTCGATGACCAAAGTTAAATGAAAGTGAAATTACATGCTGTTTCCCGTCTACCCGAACCGATCGGTCGAGTCTAGCGTGGGAGAAATTACAACTCTAAACTGCATCGTTACAAAATGAAATGCATAAATTAATTGACTGCGACTTACTTACTTCCTGTTTATATTGTCTAGCTAGGTGTGTTTACGTAAAACATAAAGTGCTAAATGGAAGAAAAGTCGGTAAATACCGACAATAGAATTAGAAGTACGATTGTTTTTTGTGAAATTAGTTTTCATGTGCGCACGTTGACACGTGATTTTAATAATTATGTTCGTCACGTCACGAGCCATAACAATTGCATATATAAATATATATTTATTTTTAAATTAACAGCACTTTTTGTATTGTCAAAAAAGTTTAGTGTAAGTTTTTGTCCTTGTTTTACACACTTAATAACCCTAAGTAACGTAAGTGTATAATTCCACAATATTGCAAATTCAGCGCTCGAAAGGGAAATATGGTATGGGTAATCCAAAATCACACTTTAATAATATATGAATGCATTATTGTTTTATTATTGTTTTTGACGATGCGGTTAGCCTAGTTGGTAGTGACCCAGCAGGCATACGAAGCTAGCGGTCCCGGGTTCGAATCCCGGTATGGGCAAATATTTGTGTGTTGAGCGCGAGTATTTGTTCGTAAGTCATAGATGTTTTCTATATATTTAAGTATGTATTTATTTATATAAGTATGTATATCGTTGCCTGGTATCCATACTACAAGCCTAGAGCTTAGTTTGGGACTAGGTCAATTTGTGCGAGATTGTACCTGATATTTTTTTTATTCTTATCAAAGGTATGGAAATATTTTTGTGAGCCCACGAACCTACTCGCCCCCTCCCTTACCTTTGATATTTGAAATTCTGTATCCATTTGGGGATAATCAAACTTATCTGTCTATTTCGATTTTAATAAGTGACAATTTATATCGATCGTTATTATCTTTTGCAGAGTTAGAACGAGCCATAGCAGAGCGAGCGCGTCGTTTGGAGCAAGCAGTGATGCCTGAAGAATCAGATCCGGCAACTAATCCGACGCTGCAAGAAGTGCGCGCCCGCTTGCGGCACGCCGCGCCTCCCTCGCCCGCCGCGTCCGCGCAGTGAGCCAACACTCCGCGATAGATCCCGCTAGATAGCGCTAGTGGAAGTAAGGCTCGTCGAGACCTAACAGACTTTAAACAATCCGTTAGATGGCGCTAGTGGATGATTAGGAGGTATTTTTTCGTGTTGATTGATCGATATATCACAGAAAGTGACTTTTTTTTAAAGAAAGTGGTCTCTTAAAGGTGATGTCTCTTATATATAATGATTAAGTTTTTCTACTGGACTGGAGGGCTCCATAAAACATGATATTCGAAAGAGATTGAAAGGAATATAGAAGTAACCAAGTACGAACTTTCAATTTGCGTGTTAAATAATAAAAAAAAACACTACACCGTTAATGATGTCCTTAAGTAGTATGATTTCATAGACCAAGAATAAAAGTCGGGATTCAGAATAGTCCCTCAAAAACTAAAATAGAACACTAGACGTGCAGTTTCTATAACTGTAAGAAACAATGTAATAAATTGATGAAGCGTGCATTTTTGATAAATATCAAGTCAAATTAAGTTTATAATCGCAAAATGCTAAGTAGTAGTTTGGTGGTGTTTGTCAAGCCTCACTTCCCACTAAAGATATCTCTAAGTATCTAGTTTTTGTAACCTAACTTCAAATTATCATACTGGCGCCTAGCATCAGTATTCTATTATTGACTTGTAAAGTATCGCTAAAGATTAGTCTAGCTAGGCTTTAATTTGACGTTAGTCTTAACTATAAATTACAAGTAATTTTAATAGTCATCTTCACGCAGAAGTAAGATTCAATCATATAAAGTAAAATGATTGCTATACGGAAAGCGTACCTCGCTTGTTTGACTTGACTTTTTCCCCCAAAGAATAAGATTATTTTTCCCTCGTCTTGAAATCATTCGATTCCGATATATCTTTCACTCTATGGTATCTGCGGTATTCTTATTGAGATAGCATACGTTTAGCATTTGCTAATAATTCGTATTGTTGAAAATATAGCCATGTTCTTTATAGACATAAATTAAGAGTATTTCTATAGATTATAATCTAATGAAGGGGTACATTTTGGTTTACATTGCAATATCAATTAACGAGTGAGGATACCGAAACAGGAATTAAGGGTGTTATTTAATTATGGTGGGGGCTTATATATTGTTGGTTGAATGCGTGAAGCTAAAGCGGGTGATTTGATAATAGGATGAGCAAATATGGTTGATGTGCCGTGTGCTTTGATATTACAGATATTACACGACAGTGTGTCTAAGCTATTAATAGTCATCGGAGTTGTTCGTGTTTCTATGAAATACGAATGATAAATATACAGATACCTAATGAAAGAGAGTATGATAGCAATGGACAGCCAATGGCTATAAATAGCATAGAAATACTGTACGACTATTGGGTACATTGTTGTACAGGAATTTCTTATTGTATCACTTTAAGTGTCACAAAATGTAGATGGCGCTACACGTTAGACCGGTGTGGGCTGTGCTTTTGGGTGAAATAATAATATGAGTACTTCTCTTCTGTTTAAAAAATAGTAAGAAAATTCCCAGCCATCGTGAAATAGTTCGAAAAATGTTTATTCGGCAAATTAGTTACGTTCAAACGAGTTTCTTCCCCATAGCCTTCTTCGGTTGAACGTGTAAGGCAACATAACATTATATATTTTATGACTGCACTATGTGCTTTGGCAATAGTTGCTTTGTGTATGACCCTTTTTGTTACCATAATGTATACATGTATAAATGCATCATTTATTTGATTCAGTACTACGTGGTACTACGTACGTATACTTATATCGTCTCGAACGAACGACTGAGAAACGACTGCATGCGGTATCTAATAATAATAAGGGTAACGTCGACTGGTACCAAGAGAATGAAATATTTTTCTAAACTTTTTGATGTCACAAAACTTAAACATCTTGTCGTCTGTAGAGTTCATTTGTAAGCATTTACTGTTCTTGTTAAACTCCTTACTTGTCTATCATAGATCGTGTTTAGATCGTATCAAAGTAATCGTGTAACTAACTATTTTATTACAATACTTATAGAAAGTAGACAAATGTTGAAAAATATAGAATGTATTGTTTAGACAAAGTAATTTTAAGCGTGATTTAAATATAATAAATTATTTTAACGACAGAGTAGAAATCTTATGAAGTAGAGTCAACGACATGTAAACCATATATACTTAGGCCTAGAATTATTTTGACTAAATGCACAAGTATTCAACGGTTCTAGGTATATAAACTTATCAAGTGCACCAATAAATACCTATAGATGACCAGTACGTTTAAAAGTGTTCATTAAAGTGATAGATGAAGATATTTTTGTATATTTAATTATTCCGTAGAAACTGTCGTGAACTTTCACAATAAAATTGTTTTGTGTCCCTTACCCAATGCCATAAAATGTTTTTTTCCTTACTTAAAATATAAGTATTGGCTGTCAACGCCACCTAGTGATGAGCGTTGGCATTATATTAATGATAACTCTTTACCATGTACCTATGTATGTCTTCTTTTCAAGTTGGTTGAGGACGTAGAATGAATCTCCGAATAAGGTTATTTTATTGACAATCATCATCAATTATTTTATAACAAACTCCTTTTTGCTGCTATGTTTGTCTTGTGTATGTTTTGCGTTATCTACTGAACAAAATAATTTAATTATCATAGTATAACAGTTTAGATTTTTGACCAATACAATTACCTGTAGAAATATTATATTATGATTTAAAAACGTTCAGTTCTCTCCATTGTGCCTATGATATATATATGTAGTTGTTGTTTACTTCCAGAGTATTAATTATTTATATCAGAGTAAGGTAGGATAGAAAAGGATGAAGATTCTCGCGAAGCTACGAAATTAAATTAAATACCATTCCACTTGTTATTCTTTCACTTATTTTTCTTTTTGACGGGAATGCTTTTTTATGTTAAGTGTTAAGTTATTTTTGTCTTAGTACAAAGCGGTCTTCATTACATGAAGGGGTTGTTTACCTGAGCTGTCAGCAGCGTGGCCATTTAAGTTGGATATGTGAAATAGTATAAGTAATTTACTCTTCGTAATAGCAGGCGTTTTCACGATGAAAACTGTATCATGAGTTCAGTAATTTCTATAGACAAATAAAAAGTGTTTTAGCATATTCGTGTTTTATTTAAAAAAATATTTGAACGTTCGAAACTTTTTAAATATTGCAACTCAAGTGCAAAATTATAAAATAAAATGAGGCAGCTATAATGCTCGAAGGCGGAAGCCATGTTTGAAGCGACACGACAAATGCGTTACTGCATATAACAACATGACATGACTTATAAGATTATCGAACTCGCTGTTAAAGCATAATTAGCCGAGGGAAATTTATTGCGTTTAGCGAGCGTGAACGCTTTCGTTTTCCGAGGACGGGGCGCCGCGCCGGGGCGGCGCAGTCGCGCCCGGCGCTCCATCTGCTGACCACGGGCTCGCTCGGAAAATGTGCAGTGCTCCAACATGACCAACACAATCTGCCGCGCCGCGCTCATTGGCCTTCTAATACTCGCCGCCGTTGAAGCAAAAAGAACAAGACGAATCAAAAACCCCAAACCCGAAGAGGACAGCAGCCCTCAACCCAGTGTCGTCTCATACTCCACGTTCGGATTCAACGACGTCGGATCATACGATGGCTTCGTACCTAGCTCACCGGACTACGCGACTTACTTGAGTAAGGCTAGTCAGCAGGACTCTTCGGCGACGAGGCTATATGCACCGGCATTTCCATCGTCTTTAGAAGATTCAGGATTCGGTAACAATTTTGGATCTCAATCGCAGGATGGCCAGACATCGGGCGCGGATGATAACGCCGCACAACCTAGCATACTACACTATAATTCAGCGAGCTATTTCAACCCTGCAAACGTAAATAACGATGATCAAGATCAAAACGCCTCGCCAGAAGAAAAGTACAGACGCATTGTTGATGAAGAGAGTAATTCTCCGGTGTATGGGACTAAGTTAGGAGGTAGCAAAAATAAACATACATTATTTAGCCAATTTAATGATACTGCAGCGTTTGATGTTTACAGTAGTGGACCTTCGAGTCCCAGTGAGTCTAACTACCCTAATTTTAAGGAACAAGCGGCGCCCCATGAAACTAAGCCGACGTCTTATAGTGAGTCAGCTAGTAGTCACCAAAATATTTATAAATATGCACCTACCTATCCGCCGACTGAAGTAGATGAAGTTAAACATAATAACACATATTCATTTAATTATCCTAAAGTCATCGATTTTACTAAATACAAGCAATATTATCCAACAGAGATTGAAAATAAATTTCCCACAGCTACTTTCCAACCGGTAACGAATAAACAAAATGAAAACAAGCCAAGTTATAATTATGAAACCCACAGTGGTAGCTTTAACTATCCACCGCACTCTTACAAGAATACCTATAAAGTCACGGAGGAAGACGTGGAAAAAGAAGATCCGAAACAGTCACCTTACACACATCATGACTATGACAATAATTTAGTAAGTTATACAAGTCCTAGATCTACTTTGAAGGGGACAAAACCTTACTTAGACTATAAAGATAAAGTAAAACATAGCCCATGGTCCTCAAGCAGCCAGAACACTTCTACTAAAAGCTGGAGAAATCCAATGAAAGGTTACGAATATTCGACAGATTATAGTAACATGAGTTTCAAATATGATACCAGTTCACCCAAAAAACCTTTTAATAGTAATACTGATGAACTAACTCCAGCGAGTAGCAATTTTGTGGATTTATCTAACTACAAATTCCCTGAAACGGATTATTCAAGTTTTAAAAAAATACCTGGAGTCAAAGCTCATTACGATGATGATTATGCTAGCCTACAATCTAAGTATAAAGATTTATTTAAATCAGATGACTATATAAATCAATTCAAAAATTTATACAGTTCCCCGTCCACTAGCTCCATTTGGGGAAATGTTTACAAGGGCCCAGAATTTACATCTCACAAGCATCATTCGATAAGTGCTCCTTACGGCGATGAAATTACCAATGATGTTGTTCATGTCATTCCAAAAAAACCGTACACCCACAAATACAAGCACAGTGATAGTAAACCGACTGAATGGTCTTACCAAAATAAATATCGACCTCACAAGGGTAGTAAACCTAATGATTGGACCAAAGATGTATCTCTTACAAGATTTAAGTCGGAGGAAGATTTACTAGGTCTCAGGACTCATGATACCTCTCACCCCTCGTACTTGCCATCGTACAAGCCGTTTAATGACGTGTCTGATGAATTCGATTACAAGAAACTCGTAGAGAAGTGGAGACAGTCCTACTTGAAATCTAAATACAAAGACGCATTCCGAAATGATTTTGAGACCTATGCATCAGAAGCAAAACCAGTACATGTGCCTATACCAAAGCCTTACGCGGTAAGTCGTTTATTTATTTATTTTTTAGAATTGTAAATGGTAGCAGAATGCGATTTAGATAGAGTTGTATTGTGGTAGATGATTTTATGTAATTAGTCAGCAAAAAGCATATAAAGGAATGCGGATCGGAAAAGCTGACAGCACGCGTCGCGCACTGATTTCCTCGCTCTTGTCGGTAAGATGAGGCGCGTGCGGCCCAGAGAAATCATGAAACTAAACACACGGTACTGATTCTTAAGTCATGCGTGTGCTACTACACGGCACGCGTTAGTAAAGACAAAGCCTAATCATAATCAGCTATTAATAGTTACTGCTCGACAACTTCTACAAGACGATTGTTTCTACGGCATAAAGTGCAACCTTACAATGATTTCAAATTTTTTACTTGTTATAAAATATAAAACTGTATAGGTATATTAGAAAATTACCCAAGGGAATGTGTGTAGGGTGAGTTGAGCGCACCTCATTTCGCATTGATTTAGCGCATAATGTTACATCCATTGGCATTAAAGACCATTCCAGAAGGCAAGTTTAAATGACAAGTAACATTATTTATAGGGTTCCGTACCTCAAAAGGAAAAAAGGAACTCTTATAGGATCACTTTGTTGTCCGTCCGTCTGTCTGGTCTAATTGTACTACGCGCGAAAAAAATACTCATATGCAAACCACAGGCCCATTTATACCTGTTATGTAACGATTACTTTCCGGCGTATCTTCGCTGTTGAAAGTGAAACTGAGAGTGAACAATCGATCCAGAAGTGCAGGTAAATCAATGGTTATGCTAATAACGCCCGATGGTGTCCATCGACCGTCACGGGACGTTAACTGCCCTAAGTCAGCGACTGCTTTCACTGGCGGTTGAAATAATAAGTATTTAGCGGCAAAGTAAATGGAATAAAATAATCGTGATTAAATTATGGAACAAATCTTCATCCTGGATTGCTATTTCAAAGTATGCCTAGGCATTATTATTGCGAAACAGGCGCAATATAAACCTGTCACATTAATAAGTTCCTACTATAAGGCTGGTTTTATAAAGTTCTACTGAATTGACTGCAAGACTGGTTGGTCCAGTGGTAGTACCAGATGTACCGGACTACAATGCTGAGATCAAACCCTGCTAGGGTAGAACTTTTTGGAATGAGACACAGATGTATGTACCAAAGCCAAGGAAGTTTCATATCCAACTACCTACTTATTAGTATCGTTGTCTAGAAAGTATACTTAGTATTACTGTTTTTGGTTCTCCGCATCTTCTTAAGGACAACAATTGGGGATGCAGCCAAGAAATATTATAACCGTAGTTACGTAATACATTCAGGGGTAAATCGGTTCAGTATCTAAGAAGATGTATGTATTGTTTTAGACCAATGCTCTGATAAAATAATACTACAATTATGCATATTATTGATATGGCTTCCAGTCTAGCTGATCGTTAAAACCCGAGATAAATGTATCATAATCAGATAATCGATATCCGTGGACATATAATGTTAAACGACGTAGGTACGTACCCATTGATATTCAAAGCAATAAGTGGTTTGCGTGCGTCTGAAAATGCTAATGATCGATTTACATTTGCCCAGGAGTTTCCTCCATTCACGGTAATCTCCTGGCATTAAACCGTATATGTTTTGTAACGACATTGGTTAGTAAATAGGTTTCGTTAACTAGACTTTTTCCTATTAATTAGTAAGAGTATAGTAATATAGGGTATTCGGGAACGAAAACTTATTGTCCATGTTTTATTGTATAAAGGTAAAATTTGGTTTGAAGGCTATATTTCTAGGTATTAAAAGTTTACAAATCAATGACGCTAAGTTATATTCCTTTTTAAATAAAACAGCTTACACGCGTATTTACTGAAGAGTGCCGAAATGGATCAACACAAAATTCATTTGTGGAGACGCAAGACGAAAGTGTTCAATGGAGTCGCACTTCACAGATCGAAGTCCCCCGTCCGGTGATAGTTCCGGTCCCGGAGCCTTATCCGGTGCGGGTGCCGATACCCAAGCCCGTAGCGGTGCCGGTTATCAAGGAACTAACCGTGCAGATCGAGAAACCGGTACCCTACCCGGTTTATAAAAAGGTCCCATATCCGGTTGAAAAACCGGTGCCCGTGCCTGTAGTCAAACAGGTCAGTGTTTACATGCTGATATGACAATACGAACTATGTATTTATGATAACCGCTTCTATAATATAATACCTATTTAAGTATTTACCTATTATTTACTGTTGAGTTATGGGTGCGGTTTATAAATTATATGACATTGCTGGCAGCTTTTCCATCTATTATACCAATATATGCTTATGTTGTTTAAGTTTATACTTATTTATACTCCTATTAAAACAAAATAAACGGAATAAATTAAACATAATTATGTATTTAACTTCCCATATCATTAAGTGGCGTAAGGTAAACTGGGGTGCGCATTTTTTCACATAGCTTTTTAAGTCTTATTATCGGATTTCCGAAAATATTTCTCATACCATTTTACATCATACTGATTACTTTTCATAAAAATATTTAATACTAACGATCGAAACTCATAATCATCAGAATTCATAATATCACTAATCATACCTACACCTTGTTTATACTAATATTAGCTTTTCCCCGTGACTCCGTCCGCGTAGTAGTCATTTTTCGCTTTTCCCTCGGGAACTATCAAATTTTCCGGGATAAAAAGTATTCTTTAAATAATCGGGGTAATAAACTATATGTGTGCCAAATTTCATAAAAATATGTCGAGCCGTTCTTCAATTCAATTCAAATATTTATTCAGTAAATTGGCCACATACGGGCTCTTTTACACGTCAGTAATAAAGAGTGAATCTACCAGCGCTTCGGACAAGACCATCATTGCGGACAAGAAGCGCCGCAAGAAACTCCAGCAGAAGGTCATTTTTTCCAATATAAAATACAATAATACTTAAAAGTAAGTTACATTACAAGGTAATAAAGTAACAAATATTAATTATTAGAACTAGCACAAATGAAAACATTACAAATGTAAGGTCAAATACATTACACTAAATGTAATGACTAGGAGAACAACACGACGAGGTCTCTTCGTCAAAAGCCATACTTAACTGGAATAATTAACTGAACAAGTCCTTGCAAACGTGAACAGACCGGACCCCACAAACAGCACCCTTAAATTGAAATGGTGTAACTAACCCGACTTTGTTTTATATATTTAGATTTGTTTTCATATATTTTCTTATACTAACGATCGAAACTCCTAATCATTCTAATTCATAACGAAGGTCTCCGTAAGGTACGACTACGAGCGAAGCGAGGAGGGGTGTTAGGTAGAATTGCGACCCTACAGCGCGCGAGCCGAGCGAGCGAAGCGAGCGTGCCGCGGCAGCGGTCGGCGAAGCGCCAGAACAGAACATATTTTTTAACTAATGTATGTTATGAAGGAAACAGTTATGAAAGAAAATATTAGTTCAAACATGTTCTTAGTAATGACAGTATTCATAAAAAAATATGATAACTGTCTGTTATGATATGAGTTACGTTGGTAGTAATAAAAAAATATTAACAAAAAAGTATGAGGAAAAAAATTATGAAGGGTGATTATTATGAATACAAATCGGTAGTAAACAAAAAATAAGAATAAGAATTTTATGTGAGCCAATATGGACCCGGTAAACTGTATGTGCTTTAGCAATGCGTTTACGAGTAGGTATATTGTTTTGCATTTTAGATTGTTGTAGCTATTATCATTTTATTGCATCTCAGAATTGTACTATTTAAAAATCTTATATATATATATATATATATATAAGATTTTTAAACTTAAGCTTAAGCTTATTTTTAAGCTTAGTTTTATGGCTCTTTCGGCCGCACTCAGAGACGTCAATTAACTTTTAAGTTTGATTAAAATTGCTGCTGTCACTTACTTTGCTCTAGCAATAGAATGAGACGCAGCAATTTTAATGAAACTTGAAAAATAATTACGTCTCTGAGTGCGGCAGTTTACCCTTACGCCGCTGGTTAGACTTTACCATTGAATTGTGTTGGCATTTATCTTATTTACGCATAATTATTGTTAGAAATATAATTATATACACAACGCTTATTATTTACAATTTATTACAACTCTGTTACACTGTCTGACCACTGAATTACGGTGATTTCGCCATAGGTATTGATTGAACTCGTTAGCGTTAGAAGCGTTAATAATTACATTAAAAATATAACAATGAATGTATTTAATACGTAAATGATTGTAACGCGCACTAGTATTCAAGGCAATGGAACTTGAATTTTCATCGGAGAGGCAACCGAATGGGAATGCGATTGCTTTGAAGTTTATACCCTGTTTTGAAAAACGCCGTTTTCGCACTATCTAGCCCTAAGGGCCTGTTTCACAATCGACAAGTAAATTCATCTGTTAGTTAAAGATAGCCCTGCCCTTGTCTATTTTCAAGTGTAAGAAAGCGTAAGGGCTAAATTTATTTGACAGATATGGTTTACTTGACGATTGTGAAACAGGCGGTAAACGTCAGAAGTTGCGAATAACTTTTCCTTTGGTAAGGAAAATCTCAATCGCTGCTTTTTATTGATTACGTGTTTTCTAAACTTAAATTGTATATAGAATTTCATAATTAGATCGAAATTAATGTACGGCCTAAGGGCACACACAACATTTTCCCTCCGCATGTAAAAAAAACGTACGAAACTAAATATCGTAAGGTTGAATAATTCAAACTTTCCGCGTAACGGATGTTTTTATGAAAACAAAAACCAGACTGACAATTTCCTTACCAAATGCAATAAAAAAGTTGTTCGTGACTTACGACGTTTCTCAACCTTGGTTGGTCCTTAAACCTAAGTGTTAACGTTGATGCATCGTAATAGTCATGTATGCGTATGTAGTTTTTTTATTGTTACGGCTTACATAGTGCAACATACATTTGAACTGTCAATTACGTAACCAAGATGTTACACTTCACATTTATTGTTGAAAGATCTGTAACGCGTTGATAGTTTGTGCGTGTTGGTTATCAAGATACAGTCATAATATAATGTTGGTGTAAACAAGATGAGATGGATACAATACAACAGATAATTCATGAATTTTTTTTACTGTCATTAATTATCGTCATTGTGAAAAATTGTGACAGCTGTTGCAATATTAAATAAGGAAAAATATTCGCACAATAATGAGGTTAATCAGCAAAACACTTGCAGATTAATTTCAAGATACTCTTGTCACACAAGTTAACGTTCAACTGGTTACACTTTTCGTGAAACAATACACTCTAGTAATAGTAGGACTAGTGTGGCTGGAGTCACATTAACCCGTTACTATTTGTAGTAAGTATAGGTCAGCTTGATCGGAGAAGTACCATACTCTCACACACCATAGTACAGTTACCATTAAATAAATCAAAATACAATACATATAATATTTTAAATAAGATGCTAAAAAGATCAGATTTCAGTCTTATATAAGGTAGGTAATTAGGTACGAGTAATTGTTAAAGGTGTTAGAGTGCGTTCTGATATTTTAGAGCATCTTGTATGTTTCAATATAAAGTGCACAAACAAATAAGGGTGAAATTAAATGTGATTTTATCACGGAAAAAAATAAAAAAATAAATTAAACATTTTTTTTTTTAGTTTTGCGTAGAGTTTACAATAATTATTATTATTGTACACCCATTACAATTTTTTTTTCCGTGATAAAATCACATGTAGTTTTACCCTTATTCGTTTGTGCACTTTATCGTGGGACACCCTGTATATGATGGTGGCTGATACCACCAACTGTGTTTTGTTCGATCATAGTGAGGGCCGGTTGCCCAAATCCCCATCCCTCTCTCCCTGGAGATACAACGACGATTTGTCTGGTAATGGGCAGTGGCGATTACTTACCTAATTACCATCATATTAATACCCGTATTAATTCTTCTGCTTGTTAGGTACCTGTTCCAGTGATGAAGCCGTACCCAGTCCCAGTGCCGCACATAAGGCCGGTGTTCCACCACACGCGGCCACACGAGGAGTTCGATGCAGAGCCTACGGAGGAAGATGATGACTACCTCCCGCGCCCTGAGGGCTACAGGACTAGCAAGAAAGTGCCGTATTCTAAACGGCCTAAAAAGTAAGTGCCGTATTAAAAAACTGATCGTGGCTCAGAAACCTTTCTCAAGACACGTCAAAGTAAACTAAACAAAGTAAACTAGCGCAACTTGAGATGGACATCTTAGCCAAGAAACACAATATTTAACTTCAGATTGTGTAATCTACTAGGAATTAAAATTGTCTGAGTTAGCTCGTCCTTGAATCGCCATTCACGCAGAGTGAAAACTTTGCGCTGTGTCTTATTTTCATGTAAATTCGTTCGACAAAGTATTAGAATTCTCGTTTTTATATGAAAAATTCGTCGCATCTGCCAATTAACCGAAACATCGAAAGTGAATGCATTATGAGGCAAAAAAATAATTACTACTCATTGTCATTACCAAGCGAATTTTATCAGGAAACACGGTAGCCAGTGACATTAGCGCAAACATTACATTGAATAGTTCCATAATTAAAACGTCTAGAAAAACTTGCGTGTTCGTTAAAAGTTACTTAACATACCAGAAGATGTGAATCGGCAATTTACATTTCATGAATCATGCAATTGGATTTCAAAGACTTTGCGTTTTGCAGTACACGATACCGGGCGCGCAGGCCGCTGAGGGCAACGCACCAGGACAGGAACCGGAGACGGTGGCCAGAGCGGAGACCTTCGTACTCCAGGGGACCCTCTGAGTCCCAACACTCCCCCTTCAGGTCCAATTACGATGAGCAAGAGTTCGAACGCAGCGACTACTACCTCCACTGCAAAAGAACTGGGAGATGTTAGTGAATAAAATCTCGTTCGTGGGAGAGTGATATTCTTTTCAGATTCCTTCTGTGTTTCCCTGTTGTCATCTATGGCTATGTAATTTATAAGGATTAGGTGCAAAATATAGCACTTGTTTGGCTAGGCTGCGATGGTATGGTCACGTGAAGAGGAAACCACCTGACTGCGTCGGGAACTTGCCATTGCATATTTCTATCTCTGGGCGTAGATCCAAGGGTAGACCCAAAACAAGGTGGGAGAATGTAGTGCTGAATGACATGCAGGAGTGTCAAGCATCGAGGACGATGTCGAGGACAGAGCGAAGTGGAGAAGAAAGATCAGGAAAGCTGACCTCACCACCATGAGGGATTAATAATAGTTAGGAAGAGAGAGAGAGTCTAGTCTAGAGATCATAGAGTCGAAAATAGTTCCAGTTCACTGTAAAATCTTAGAGGAATTATAATGTCTGCTTGCAATTGATACCTACTATTTTTTGTCCTAAACTGGTTTTACCCTAAAATTATCCTTTATTATTACCCGTATCATTTTCATGTGCCAATATCCTTTGCTACTAGTGAACATTTTGTTAAATATTTTTTACTTAATTTTACAAAGATTAATAGCATTTTGTTGTATTTGTATAGTTATATTAAGTGTTTTTGGGTTAAGTAAATATTTTATAAAACCTTGTCGTTCTTATTTAAAATGTTTTAAAACGTTTTAAAAACCATACCTTCTTGAGTGTGCTTTTTTCTTAAAGTAAAAGAAGAGTAACGTATACAAAAGCAAGTACACGTGAATAATCATAACGACATCGTATTTGGTCGGATAAAACTCGTATTTATTTTACATTTTCAGTCAGCTTCAGTATTCCAATGATAAGCTAATTAAAAAAGCAAAATAAATAAGAACTAATCGGACAAAATGCGGTGTAATATGTTCACGCCTATAACTGTACTAATTCACAGGATGATGTTTAAAGACGTGTATCTGGTGTGTGTTGATTTCCCGCAGCACGCCGTAGACCCGGGCGGAGATCAACGCTCGGTCGCGCATGGCTGCGCACTTTTCCCAACGCTCCAATAAGCAGAGTGCATCCTATGCACGTGCATCACGGATTAACTGTTGCTGCTGATGATAACATCATCAATGGTACTGAGCAGATTGGCGCAGATGCCAGTGTTAGGTAGTTTGTGACAATAGGTTCAGTTGATAGCTATGCCGGGTAAGTCTGCGGAGCTGATGAACGTTCAAAGAAAATAAGTAGTTTTACCTTAATATCTTCTCAATCAAAACATCAAACTTTTCGGTCTTTAGAGGACGGGCGGTCAAATGTTCTGTGTTCTTACACGTTGAGAACGTTTACGTTCTGCGCTGTCAGTTATTAGTACGAAACCTGCGCTAATGATTAACCATTCCATAAATTAAGAAGGTAATTTTCTTTAAATTAAATGCATTACATCTATGTATATTTTTCTACTACCTAAGCTAAAAGACGGATGGGAATTCACATGTTAACCAGTCTAAGCAATTAGGCAGACGTAAACTTGTGGGATTAAGCAACATTGACAAGTCAACTGTCGGACTAAGTAATTAATTTAAAGTGGGCGAAGGAGTATTAAACTACCATATACATATAATAGTTTAATGTATGAGTACACCGTCTTAATTGAATGCCTGATTAAAATATGTGTATCTAATTTTAACAACTTGAAGCTATTAGCAGGCAGTTCACGGCCAGCGGCGGTTACAGGTCACGAATTATTTCGTTACAAGTTTACAAGCCATTCTCTTCGGAGATGACACTTTTCTCACCACTTGCAAGGTCTTGTACCTCTAAATGAAGCAGTTTTTGGTTAATTAGACATTTTACTTCGCTAAAATTAAAATCGCGACTTATTCCCTCGGTTGGATGTTGTCAAGTCATAGTGCTATCTTCCACTCAATCTCAGTAACTTCGAAGAAATGGGAATAAACTTATTTGTATTATTTTTGTTCCCACCTGCCAACACCCAACATTTCTCTTCACTGAAATGCATAACAAAGGCCAACACAATTTCGAACATAAGTTTCGAAATAAAATGAACTGTTGCCAGCCAGATTAGGTTTAAGCTAAATAAGTATTACAAATACTGTTTTTATACAACTCATAGCCAGTGTTTAATAGCAATTACTTAGTTATTAATTTAATTATTTGACAGTTACTAGCGCTGCAAGAAGCATTGTTTGAATTCGTAACTGCGTTATTCGGTTTCACGTCTTTGTTTTCGGGTAGTAAATGGTAGTTAACTAGATAATTTGCTTAGATGAGATTTTGATTATGTATGTTCCACTCGTTTTGTTGCTTTTATTTAGTTCATAAGGTATTCTAAAAACTCAATACTTAGGTACGTAGGTAAGCAGCTGGTTGGAGTCTTTCCTGGGCTGAAGTCCAGACGTCTAGACATTTTTTTGAGATGTAGGTATGGCTTAATATTTGGTAAGTAATATTATGTATCAACACAATAAAGTAGATACTATTGTAGAAGTACAAATAAAGGACAAATAAAAGAAAGGGAAACTTGGACAAGGAGTATATCTTAAACTTATTATAATCGAGATGAATTATGCATTTGACTTGATCAACTTCTTCCCCGGCAGCTGTAAATTCTACACAACGACGTAACAAATATTGGTTGGAACTCAAAGGTCCTAAAATTGCTTCACTCACGGCTAACAAAGTTGAGAAAACGCAATATGTATTACCAATTACTCGAGTTATCACCATGCTACTTAAAAATAGATAATACTCGTCCATAAGTAAGTTAATAACATGAACAAGATAAGTACGACAAGCCTCAAGGAATATGCGAACTGTTTTCATATTACATTGAACAATAGCGTAAAGATTGTTAACTATGTAAAACATTGATATTATCAGTTCTTACGTTCACATTCAGTGCCGGTCTCAGATTTTTATACAAAATCGAGCTGATATTAGTTTAATTAAGGTGCTTAGTTATCTGAAAATTGCAATAAACCCTCTCTTTGGGGGATTACTGGACCTTAACGGATAATCCAGTGTAGGACTGGTCATATCAGGTGACATCAGATGACACTGAGGTCAAACGCAAACTCATATATGATAAAAAAAAAATATAGTTGGGGTGACGTTAGCCAGCCGGGGCCTAGCCTGCGCGGGCCCCCTACCCTACCTACCCCCAGCCTTACGACCACTAGTTAATTCATGCTTAGAAAGAAAATAATAATAATGCCACCCGGGCCCTTAGCGGGCTTAGCATGCATGCACGAGATAAAATTTGACAGGTGCTAGGGATATGAATACATCTGTTCCATATTCTAACGTAAGACTTAACGCTTAAGCGTTAAACCTTAAAATGAAAGTGTCCCTTCTTGATAAAATTGATATAAAAATGTGAAAATCGCTTGAGTCGCTTAGTAATAAAAGTCAGGACGAGACACTTTTATTTTAAAGCTTAAAAGCGTCTTACGTTAGAATGTGGAATTAATGTATTCATTTCCCTAGCACCTGTCAAATTTTATCTCGTGCATGCATGTTAAACCCGCAGGCCCAGTCAGACCACGATCTTAAAGGCTAATATAGTTAAATTTAAACTAAGAATAGAGTTAGTATTTTGTATAATATTTTACTATTATCGAAAAAAAAAAACAAATTTACCCATAATTTAAGAATTATTTTACTTCTTCCCAACGCCTAAAGCATTTTTTTTTCATTTATTTATGGGGAATAACAACTACACCTATTACAAAATAGTTAGACCGCAGACAAAACCATGCAAGTTTATATGTAATAAAAAAAGACGAAAAAAAAATTTTAATAAAAAATTGAACCGTCTTCAAAAAAAACCCACTAAACAAGACTAAATAATGACCGGCTTCCTAGGAATTGCCTATTTGATGGGTGCCTAATAGGTACATGGAATATATCGAAGTCGGTGGCAAGAATCATGTGACATTGCTATTGTGTAAACCTACTTGACTTTTATTAAAATTTTTGGACACAGAGGTGCAGTGCGCTCCTTAATCAATAGGCGCGTATCAAAATTCACCAGATTCGAAGCTCTCTTGTTAGTAATGAGATTTCACTTGCAGATGTTTTGTGATTGTGAGAGATTCCGCTATTTGGTCTAGGATAGGGGTCAGCAAACTTTTTAGACAAAGAGCAGACTTTGATTATTTACAGTGTAAATAATCGAAGAGAGCAGATGCCGGAAAAATATCGATTTTTCGGAAGCTCAAAGAGCCGCAGTTTTCTGTTTCAGGTTTTTCACTGTATACATTTTTTTTTGGGGAACTTGAAGAGCCGCACCTGACTCTTTAAAGAGCCGCATGCGGCTCGCGAGCCGCGGTTTGCTGACCCCTGGTTAGGCAGCCGACCCATAGCTCTTATCGCCTAAAAACTGCACCATTATCTAGAGCGCAATCCTTGGACTATTGCGCGTACCTATTCTGTAAAATTGCATGTTGATAACTCCTTAGGCCTTGTCAGTGCCCATATTTAAGCTTGCCTGGAAAGGTAATCTGTAAATTACATTAATGACTTGCTCATCTAGGTATTCTACATTATTTAGAGGTCAGTTAAAATTAAATAGCGTTCGCCGTGACGTTGATGGGGTGTTCCATTTGTTATGATTGAAATATTGCAGACAGCCACAAGGTACAATAACATTACACGAATGATTTAACTTGAAGTCCGTCATTAATTTAAGCTACGCATAGAGTTGCGATGCGATACGCAGGCCGGCGTAGCACCAAAAACTACGGTATTCTGTAACTGCAGTAGGTAGTCTAATATTCTGTTCTCATACTATAACTAAATCAGTATCCAGAGCTAGAGTGACAACCAGGGTGTTTAAGGGTTTATGTCGCTTGCATTAGGTTTGTTTTTATTGTATTGTATTGTTTTATCATTTATTGCGATCAATTTCATTACTAGTAAAATGTGTTAGTAATATGGTTAGTATTTAGGTACTAGATACCCTGTCAGGGCACTGCAATTTCCTATTAACTGATACTTATCTAATATATGTATTATATAGAGGTATTTAATTCCTGTAATTTTTTTAAAGTTCCATGTCGTAATAACTAACATTAAAATAAAAATTAAGACTAAAAGTTACAATAGAAGAAAAAAAATAACAAAACAGTTAAAAGAAAAAAAATATTAGTACATTACAAAATTAAAAATGGATATTTAACAAATAAAAATATTAAACATAATAGAAATTAATTAAATTAAATTAAATATCAGGGGACAATCTCACACAAATTGACCTAGTCCCAAACTAAGCTCTAGGCTTGTACTATGGGTACTAGACAACGATAAACATACTTATATAGAGAAATACATACAACAAGTACTCGCGAAGTAGGAACAAATACTCGCGCTCATCACACAAATATTTGTTCATACCGGGATTCGAACCCGGGACCGCTAGCTTCGTAGGCAGGGTCACTACCAACTAGGCTAACCGCGTCGTCGTCGTTTGTTGAAGTTTTAATAAAATGCGACTTGCTTGGAAATTGAATTTACTTTCAATTTGAATGGAAACAGCTTTTAGAATTAAAAGATATGATCACTTCGGTGGCTGAATCAAGTAAAGTACTATAAATAGACCAAACCTCTAGGTAGTGCTATACTAGGCATTTAAAACCCAGCCATCACAATGGTCTGCACAACGCCCGCGCTGCGCACACAGCTTGGCTCTCCAAGATGCGCCGGCGACGCCAGCTGGACACGAGACGCAACTCAATAACGCCGGGAAGCGTATGAGTTCGTAATTCTCACTGAAATAGTCGGCAAAATACTGCGAATATTACTTTATATTTTATAATTTCAAATGAAGGTAGGTACACTAACTGACAAACTCTTTGTACTTAAGAAGTGCTTTGCATTGTTTAGGTATAAGTAGATAGTTTGCTTGAAGTGCAAAACTGAGAAAAATATATATTTGAATAGGTATCGAAATATAATTCGCATGAAAAGGGACAAAGAAATGCAACTGCAAAAAATAATAACCTTATAGCGTAATAGCCGAAATGTAGAAATAAAGAGATAGTACGCATCAGCTAGGTACTATCCTAACACATTCGGAGCGGCGAGCTGCATACACAAATTGAAGCGGAAATAAATAGGTAGGATATAGTAAAGGATTAGGCCTAGTACTTCTCCTCGGGATAACCATCCAGATGTCCAGAGCTCGTCGACAACCTTCTCGTCAGCCAGAGGTGAATAAATCTGCATACGCGCCCATCAAATCCTTTGTTCCTCTTGTCCGTTAAATTTCAAACTCGAGTAACGGTATTCCGATATTTCCGATTGTTCTCGAATTTTCCGAAGATTGGATATTTATTTAGCTACTCCTTGTAAGTAATTTTCACGGTCGCCACATGTTGGAGTTTTAATAAAATGCGACTTGCTTGGAAATTGAATTTACTTTCAATTTGAATGGAAACAGCTTGCTGTCATGTGTTGCAGGCGTGAACAAAATTACTTATGTCGTTTTCGTTCAAGATATCGTCAATACTATTATTTATTTATGAGAAATGGTTTAATTTTATTGACAAAGTTTGGTCTTTGACCTCTAGTTTTAAGAGGGTTCCGGGATCTTGTTGTAAATTGTGATAAGTCTGTAGTGGGCTCGCTTAAACATAGCGAGATTCGGCCTGGGAGCTAACAATTGGTGCTGATTGATGGTGTGTGCTCCGGCTATACACATCCTGCCTACATTTAAAAAAGAGTTTGAATTTTCGTACAAACATAGCAGCTTCCGATATGTAGATGGAGGGTAGCGTTAACAGGTTGTGCTGTTTAAAGTGTGGCCTAAAGGTCTTTTTTAATATTTGCCAGGATGCGTATTACATTTTTTCTGCAATACAAATATTTGTTGTGCGTCAGTGCTGTTGCCCCACAAGATCACGCCGTACCTAAGCCATGTACGTACGAGTACCTATGTACAGTCACCACACGGGATTGTTGAGCCACCATAGAACCCTGCCATAATGACAACGTCAAGTCACTCAAAAGAAATTACGTCAAAATTTTCCGTTGACTTTCTGTGAGAGGGTTCTATAGTGGCTCAACAATCCCGTGTGGTGACTGTACGAGTATGCTGATAGTGCCGTGTTGAGGTCGGTGCACAGTGTTTTATGAACCCTAATTTTGTTGCATCTCTTTTTATTGTAAATATCACTAGGTTACTTTATATAATTTTAAGCACTAGACTAAAACTAAGACCATTTAAAAAATTAATACGACCTTTGGTTTTTTTAGAAAATAGGAAGCAAAGTCGACCGGGTAATCGGGCACTAGAATAACGAAAACCATAATAAATAAAAAACGGGACTACTTAATTGAAATTTGATTAATTATAATATTTATAATGTTTACACACATACCTAATAATCAGGGCTCGGATTTTTTATCGCACGGTAAGATGAAAGAAAACTATGCAGTCGATATTAAAATTAAAACTTTAGTCATATTCATACTTATACTCACTCATATTCTTAGTCCCGTCTTTTATATTTATCATGTTGGAACTATTTCAACATAATTACGTATTTACCTAGTTTTACAGACTATATTGTTGCAATAGATTTTTACCAAACTGGCCGCATTATCAAATTTAATCGTGTGCGTCATGTGTCATGTCAATCATGAACAACTTTAGACGTGAACTCATTGTTGAATCGATCATAAAATTACAGTATACCAATATTTCTATAAAGCAAAGTTTTCAAATAATCGATGAGATTGGGCAATTTTTAACATGTTTGGCCCTAAGACCGTTAAAGATAAATTGGTAAAAGTACTCAATAGAAATCTGGACTTCATTGAAATAAGACAGATGGCAAGTTCTCAACAATTTGAGCGAATACTAGAATATGCTGCTCTAACGTCCGTTGATGTAGAACAATCTTTTTCAAGTCACAAGTGGATTTTCAACGAAGCTTTGCTCCTGAAACTATGGAAAAAGTGGCCATTATTTACTCATTTTACAATTGTGATTTTGAAATGGACAATACACACAAGTCAACACACGATACAGTCAAGATTTTGAAACACTAAGTAATTGCTGTAGCTACATGCTCTATGGATATTAAAAACTAGGAGCTTACTTAATTTTCATATTATTTTTATTATTTGGCCCATAATGTAATAAACATGAAGTGGCATTTAATATTTTTATGTATTATGTAATCTTTTTGTGTTATTTAAATGAATGAGTATGAGTATGAATATGACTAAAGTTTTAATTTTAATATCGACTCCATAGTATTCTTTCATCATACCGTGCGATGAAAAATCCGAGCCCTGCTAATAAGAAATATTCTGACCATTTTTGGACTTTATAGGTCAGGTGCTAGAGAAAGAGTCTGCCCTGCTAAGGTAAAAGGCAGTTTTGTATACAAATATGCTTTTAGAATTTTGCAAAGTCGAGTAAAAATATGTCGTTATATCTCTCTCGTCAAAGGATAACTACGAATGGGTAGCAGTAAATTGTCAACTCGTAGCCGCTTTGCTCCTTACACGCTTACGTACTAACTTATTACAGGTAGACTAACTTATATGTACTTATACTCTTAAAAGTCGAGCCGTAGATACGTATCCTGGGGGCTTAATTCCAATTTCCTATCCCTGCACATCTTGCCTCTAATATTAATATTGTAACCGTATTTTTCATGTTGTAGTAGCTCTTACTATTCTCAAGTTAATAAAAGCCATGTCTCAGCGAGTCTGTAGTGTGAGTGCCGCAAGCTTTATGGTTCGCAGCGTCTGTTTACTTATGCCGGGCAATAGTGCCCTACCATCTCTCAGAGATATACTGACTAATTATATAGGAGAGCGATATGAGGCATTTATCATAAAACTATACTATGGGTGATTCCAAAACAACGGTTCACACTGGCCGGGGGGGTTAGCCAAGTGACGATAGCGTTAGACGCTTGTACAAACGCTAATACGTTCATCCTTTTCTTAACTAGTAAGCGAGCCCGAGACGGATAGTGGCTATAGGCTCTGTGATAGTCTTACGCTTTTAAAGTGAGCTCGAAGGCAAGGTCTATTTTGATCCCTGCACACACTAGGAAGGAACGCCCGACCCTAACGAACCTGGCGGATGACATCATGGATACAGACGCGGCGGGACAGGCAGCCTGCGCTCCACATCCATGTCCAGCGAAGCTATTCAACACTGGCAAAATTATAAAATTATTATCCTAATGATAACTAGTATGACTGAGCTGCGAATGAATAGGTGGCGGATGTGTCAGTCACGGGACTCGGCCTTGAATTATCCGAGTCCAATTCACATGTTGTCAGTCATGATCCCATAGTTTCGTTTGCTTGACGTGGTAATCAAGTAATTGCCTGTATGCCAAAATTACGTAAATCAACAATGGATTCAGCAGCATTGACATGAATATTATACAAACCCTGAAAAATTCAGAGAATTTTTCACAGCGATAATGAGGCTTGTTGAGGCATCCCGTCATAATGTCATTGCAACCTGTCAAATTTTAATTAAAGCGCGTTATTAATAAAAATAAACAAAAACAAGAGTCTACGTTACACAAACACACACATGCACAAGAACAACAAATAGGTACTAACACATTACAAACGGTTTAATGCTACTGCCGCCGTGTCAAACGTATGTTACGACTCGTAACTTACGAGTCACAAGACGCGTGCGAGAACTAACACATCGCGAATCAACTAAACCTATAACTTTAGCAATAAATAACTGCAGATTAATTTCAATAAGTTCCAAAATTGAGTGAGTATTCAAAACGCGTTCAGTGAAGTTGTAGCGAATATATAAAGGTTGTGGAGAACTCGAACTGTTTAGTTTGTCTTCGTGGCCCCGCCGAACCGGTCGGCGCTGACCTCACATCGCTCACGGCGCTTGATCAACATTCATACTGTAAGTTAGCCATTAAATTACTACAATAGTTCAACTACAAATAATTTACCAAAAAAAGTAGAGTTAGTCCAACTTTTCACACATTGAAGCAGAAATAAGGATGATGGTGATTGCAGAACTAAGGCTTAGCCAAAATGATCCCGTTTGAAAGTTAATTTTCGAATGAAAGCCTAGCTCATATAATCTCTTTAATCATATAATTTATTTATCGGTAGATTTGGTTGTCACGAAATTTATTTGTTTATTTACGATGTAGATTTCATGAGCAGAAACGCGCGTAACGGATGCACTGTTTATTTTTAATCCTGTTTAGTCGCCGTATTCTGTTTTCTATAGTTTACTGAGAAATGCTAATTAAGTTTCAATCCAAGTGCCTGTCGGTTTTGGGTTAATCTCTCTTAGAGGCTAAATAAAAAAACATTAAAGCATAATGAGGAACGCATGATTTTTTTATGGGAATACCATTAATGTGTAATTTAATTAACTTCTTCACGTTTATTTATAGCTTTTAGTAGTGATTAATTAGTAAATCGTAAGTGAAGTCGCAGTTATGGACGTATATTTTTAAAGAATGTTTAATCACACGGATTCGATTTAGCCAGGAAGGAAATAGCTAGTAGGTACGAGTATATATGCATTTACCATGTAAGGTCATCCATAGGTACAGGTTTTCGCACCGCTAAAAGAAGGTTCGGTTGAACAACAGAAACTGTTTAGTGTTATCTATCCCTGAATTATGAACGAAAACAGTTGAAGTTATGTGGTTTTGCACTTTATTTTCTAGCGCCTCTTCGCCAAATAATAAACAACAGTTATATGTAGTTAGGTACCTATATATCGATGCTTGAGTAGGTAGTGTGTAAGGTTGCCCTGTGGTGCGGGATCATAAATGGCAGAGTTTGGGCATTTGAATTTGGCATTGTTTAATTTTTGGCAAAGAAAGAGTCGCTAGAAAATAAACTACGTAGGTAGGTATGCATCCGAGGCCACAGGTCTCAAAGCCCTTATCTCTCGGATACAGGAGGGACACTTAGTTTTTTGGGCTCAGGCCTGAAATATGCGTTTTCCTAAAATGTACAATTGTCAAAACGTTTGCGTTCTCACATGTTAGCACTTCTATTTTGTCAGCTTTCTCAAAATGACTGCTATTAAAAATGTGTACAGTCTCAGGAAGTCGTCTATTCATAATGTTTACATTCCTATAATATTATTAGCATTACCATAAGTTTTGTTTTTCCGTTTGTTCACTTTTTTATATAGGCTATCGTCTTATATTATGTTTTTTTTTCCTATAATGTCTCCTTTATTTCAAATCAATGTTCTAAATGTAAAAGGCTTAATTGCTTGCATACTCTTTGATAAATATCTATAATTACTGGCACTCAAGATAACATTAAGATAACATTAACATTCTTAATGGTTTAAGACCCTGGGAAGTTTTATCCCGGAAGCTTCCACGGGGCCGATAAACAAATTCCACGCGGACGAAGTCGCGGGCAGACAGCTAGTTCTTAATAATTATCACGTTCTTAACCTTTTCCCCGCCAACGAAGCAAATTATACAATTTTCGCTTTAAAATGATACATATTTTAGGTCAATGAACATGTTCATGATTGCAGACGTTTTGGGAATAATACTTTTCTGGAATGCAAAAATTGTAAGAAGGCGGATATTTTGAGGTTGCAGACATTTTGGGACTAAGCACTTTCTGAAAAGCGAACATTATACGAAAACTGTCATTGTTAGTGACAGACATTATAAGAAGCTGACGTTTTGAGAAGCTGACATTATGCAAAAGACGTACCTTACTGACATTATGGAAAACAGACATTTTGGGAAAAAATCATTTTAGGAAACCAAATAATATTTCAGTCCTGAGCCGTTTTTTGACTGTGTGTCATAACAATATCTGTTTAGTTATTCCGGTGACTGCGTCTGCGTAGAAGTCGGTTATCGCTATTCCCTCGGGAACTGACTGACTATCTGGGTTAAAAAGGACAGGGCTATACACAATCGCTTTATCATTTCACGTCAGTTGGTTGAGGCGTTGGACCGTGAAGATGGAACAAACACACTTTAGCATTTATAAGTAAGAATAAGGATAAATGCTGGTAAAATACGTGGGTTCTATTTTATTATCAAGACTATTCATTGTCTATGTGTAGAGATTATAATAGGAGCATGTAAATTAGCTACAAGTAATGAGAAATAAGGTAAATGGCATGGAACAGTTATTGTACAGTTTTAGCTGACAGGCACCAATAATAGACAACTAGGTAAAAAAAAGAATACTAACCCTTATCTTATTCAAAATGAGAAACAAGTGTCCGACATTGGTCCTATTCTATTACTACGAGTACCATTACCTTGCTTGCGAACTCCAATCTATAAAAACTGCACCACTTAATAACTACCGCAACCTTACTATATGATACAATAATGTGCCTATTATTTATACACTGTATTCAACCTTGAGTAGATTGAGTAGACTTTATCAAAAGGATCCATTGGATTGGAGAGAGCCATCGAGAAGCTAATAATGAGTTGGGTATAAATCACTTTAATCCTCTTTATAACATTGTCGTCGCGGGGTTGTGCAAGTTATGCAACCCGTCACAGTTCCCATGCTATCCGAATACATAACTGGCTCGATCTGCTTAGATAAGGAAGAGTCGCTGTTGTAAACCACCCAACTTGTCGTTTCCCAATAATAAGATCACAAGCCATCCGCAAAAACGTGAGCACGCCATCTTTATTATGAGCTCGTCGCTCCGCTACACAATGCTGTCATTACCATGTTACAACACAGCGGCAGGGCTCGACTATTGATGGGGACTAAGCTATAATGTGTAATGTAATTCTTTATTTCGAGTAACGAAGACTCATAATATCTTATACACTAATTACATTGAAATTAAATTAAAATTAAAACACATGAACATTAAAATATAAACGAAAAATATTTTAACAAATAAGAAGTATGTTTAAGGAAAAATCTAAGTTGATTACAAGCTCTGATCCACACCGCAGCCATTATAATTGTCTGGCTCGTGATCGTTCTAACGCTAAACCAGTGTGGTTAATAATCTTTGTTGGTTTCAGATTAAATATGCGGGCAACTAGTTTTATAATAGCACTAGCAGTGCTGGCAGTATGTGAAGCAGCGTCACCACAGCTTCGCTTCGCGTGGAAACAGGTAGATTATACCTGGGACTCGCCCGCTGATCGGGAAAAGGCAGTGCTCAGTGGCAATTTCGTACAAGAGAATAATTTAATCCTTGGGTTGGCGAGGTGGAAGAA
This sequence comes from Tortrix viridana, assembly GCA_963241965.1. Taxonomy (NCBI): domain Eukaryota; kingdom Metazoa; phylum Arthropoda; class Insecta; order Lepidoptera; family Tortricidae; genus Tortrix; species Tortrix viridana. The sequence continues at coordinate 6,339,046 of OY725175.1, read as the reverse complement.
TAAGCTATTCATCACAGTTCCTAGATGGAAGAACGGTGTCGCTTCCACGTTGAACTACATAGACGTGGACGGTGCCCAAGATCAGCTGCTGAAGCCATATCCTTCTATGAAGGACAACCTTGTCCCGGACGACGCGAAAGAGCTCCCCTCAAATAGGTCTCTCATCTCAGTGTTCAGAGTTTACGTCGACCCCTGTGACAGATTATGGGTTATAGATACCGGATTAGCTGATATATACGGTAAATTATGTTTTCTCTCAATTCTTCTCTCCTGTTCTATTATTTAGCAATTTGAAATCCCAATTTTGACGACGTGGTTAGCCTAGTCCTAATTGGTATTGACCTACGAAGTCGTACGAACCTACGAAGCTAACCGTCCCGGGTTCGATTCCCAGTTTGGGCCAATGTTTGTGTGATAATAAGCGCGAGTAAGAGTTTCTATACCTTGAATGTTTAATAGGTATGTATTTTAGTATGTATTTCTTTATATAACTGATATAAAGAAATACATACTAAAATAAGTAGGTAAGTAAAACAATTAAGACATAAACATATACTCGTACCTACTCGCGCTGTTTATCATTGTCTAGTACCTGTACTAGTATACCTACAGTCTAGAGCTAAATTTAGGACTAGGCCAATTTGTGTGTGATTGTCCTCTTATATTTATTTACTTATTCATTTATTTATAGAATCAGTGAATTGACACCGAAACACAAAAATTCATTAAATTGAATCTCTAACTAGATTTAAAGTTAATTAGAATTAGAAAAGTCCTTGTAACCTATTCGCAACAAAAACTCCGTTTTGTTATAATCAATGGAGACAAATTCAATTTAGCAATTACGTGTAAGTAGGTATCGTTCCATTCCATTAAATGATTAAACGTTTCTCTAGATTGGCACGAGCCGATTAATAATTAACGAAGCAGTTCGTGCCTCAGGTCAAACCAATTCCAACCAATAATTGGACTGTGGATAAGTACTACAAAGTACGATACGAAGCTGATATAATAACGAATGTTTACGCAGGTGCCGGGAACCCAATAGCAGGGCCATCCCTAGCGATCTTCGACTTGAACACGGATCAACTCCTCCACCGATACTTCTTCAAATTGTCTGATATGAAGGAAGACTCGTTCTTTGCTAATATTGTAAGTAATCTTTTACATCTCCAGTTACGTAAATAAGTTATCTCAACTATTTCTTTAATTGCATATAAGTAAGTTTTTAAAGTTTTATAGCTAATCTGAAAAGTCGAATTGGACCTATCCCGAACTATTGAGTTCTTTGGCTGAGGAATAAAAAAATAAGGAATAATAATTATAATTGTTAGTAGTAGTAATCGGGATGTGTGATAGTTGTTCATTTTATTACATATTACAACTTTTTCAACTCCTGTTTAAAAAAAATATTTGGAAGCCTGTAAACACCCCTTATAACGACATTTATAATTTCAGATCGTTGATGTAGACAAAGATACTTGCGACAACGCGTTCGCGTACGTACCAGACTTGGGTGCGTACGGCGTGGTCGTCTACAGCTTGAAACAGGACGACTCCTGGCGCATTGCCCACCATTACTTCCACTTCGATCCTCTGGCGGGGTCCTACAAAGTTGGAGGCATAGAATTCCACTGGACCGACGGAGTATTTGCTCTCGCACTCTCTGAGCCTAGGGATCATGGGTAAGCGCACATAAAGACCTTGCTTTTTGTTCTGTAACGTGATCTACAATAGTAAACGTTCTTGAAACGTTTATTTATAGACTTTGTTGTAGGTAACTGTTGAGTGAGTAGAGTACGTTTTCGAATTGATAGGTACGTTCACAAATACATATTACAGGTTTTTACCTCATGTAACTACAAATAACAAAAAAACTTAGACCCGTTTTCCTTATTTATTTAAGGATATAACCTAAAAGTTCAAAGATAACGTGTTTTAATTGCACAGGAATGGCTCACTAAGATTTGCGGGGAAAACATCTGCAAAATTAGCGAATATTGACTTTTGAGGAAACGGATGAAGAATTTTCACGTTATGAAACTGTACTCATAATTGGCCAATTTATCTTTTGTTTAAATTATTAATTGTTTGTTGCAGGTACCGTACGATGTTCTTCCACGCGTTCTCGAGTACCAAGGAGTTCTGTGTGTCAACGGAGCTGCTGCAAAACTACACACGCATCGACACAAGTGAGGCGTTCCATGACTTCAAGGTTCGCATACTAAACACATTGGCTGTAAGCTCACTGATTGCGACATGTATTTGCCTATTCAAGCCCGCTCCGTGATCCTCGGACTGATTCAAATCAAAGCCAAGAACAGCCACGTAGTATAAAACTCGAAGATCGGCCTTCAGTGGCGTAATTCTCTAACACAAAAGTCTTTTGACAAGATTTAACAAATATTAGCTTTATTTGACCTTTACCGCCTGTTTCACAATAGATAAGTAAAGCATATCTGAGAAATAAATTTAGCCCTTTCCCTTTCTTACACTTGAAAATAGACAAGGAAAGGGCTATCTTTATTTGACAGATGAATGTACTTGTCGATTGTGAAACAGGTCCTTAGACTTGCAAAAAACTACTAGCGACTAATTACAAACGTGTTAATCATCGAACTATGTTTTTTTAGTGTCAATAGATTGGATTTAAAAACAGGGCTAATTTAAGTTAAACACAAACGTTATGCATAAAGTTACATACAATTAATAAGAAGATGAGTCTCTTGCAAATATTAAAGATAAGTAAGGTAACTCTTAATGGAAGGTTAAGGATACGATTCCCTACGTTCGTTTTTCCGCAACTTAAGAAGGATATCAGTTCAGTTATTTGAAAGGTGAATTGCAACCAAACTTCCGGCCTGCTTCAAAAAACTGGTTCATTCGGCCTTTATTCGCCAATACGGTCAAGTTTTAATTAGTTTCACTTTTTTGCAAATAGCTCGAGCTATAGTTACGGTGTTTAAAGCGCATTCTTTCTACTCGTAATGGTCAAAGTGACGAACCGATTAACCCAGAAATGAGCCAAAAATACATGTACTAAGGGCCGCTCTCTAAGAGACGTCAATTAAATTTAATGCTTGTCAAAGTGACGTGTTGTCTTATTCTATTGCTATAGCAAAGAAAGTGACAGCAGCAATTTTAATCAAACTCAAAAATTAATTGACGTCTCTGAGTGCGGCCGTATATCGTGTAGTCTGGGTTAACGTTTTAAGTAAAAGTCAACATTTGCAGGCCGCGAGCTTTTTGCGGGAGCTGCTTTTCAGTTTTTATAACTTTTCAACCCCTTGCATTTCCTTTTGTGTTCCTCCAAAGAAATATATTTATATACCATATTGTCGATCATTTAATCAGCTTTAATACTTACAAAAACAAAAAATGACATCTTTTAACTGCTCTCCCGCCGAAAGCTCGCGGCTCCCGAATGGGGACTTTTATTTAGTATGTTATACCTGGGGGTCACCCTACCACATAAAACATTAACCCAGACTATACGAAAAATTTCTTACATGATGAAGTTTTGTTTACTCGATATTTTATCTTTAGCACTACGAAATAAGGTATGAATTAGTCGTAGTGAGTCATTACTACAAACTCGAACTTCGGCAGGGATACTTATCGGGATATATAGGGATACTCTATAATGTTTTTATAAGCTTGTCGTGCCGCAATAAATGGCCAATCATAAAGAGGTCAAGGAGCTGGGAGAGAGGAGAGAGGAATGGAAAGTGCTCCACCGAAAAGAGCAGAGCTCTTAAAGTAAGAGAGAGATATCATTTTTATACAAAATGACCAAGATATTTTCTTTACAGTTGTTGGGTGACCGAGGAGAGGGCACGCAGTCCTCCGCCAGTTTCTACGATCCCCGAACAAGTGTTCTCTTCTACACACAGGCAAGACTTTAAAAATAAATAAATAAATATCAGGGACAATCTCACACGAATTGACCTAGTCCCAAACTAAGCTCTAGGCTTGTACTATGGATATATACATACTTAAGTATATAGAGAAATACATAATTAAATAGATATAAAGAAAACATCCATAACCACGTCGCAATGATTTACAGATAAATAAATAATAAAATATATAGAAAATCTAAACATTTTGTAATAATAATCGTAACTCTACACCGCCTTTCACATTTATTTAGTTACCGGCTATTACCGTTAGCAGTGTTATCGCCGTAACGGATTGTTTTTGTTCAAGGCGCAGGCGATTTACTATCAAGATGTAAATCTTGCATTTTACCACATTGTAATAATATTTAAAAAGCAGATCAATTGGTAATTAGAAAATGAGTCTGCGTAGCTGACTGTAACTACCTATGTTATTTATTACTTACCGCACTTGCTTGATAGTTGCTTGAAAATATGTCGGTAGAAGCTCAACGAAATGTAAACTTTTTAAACATGCAATGGAGAGCTACATACAATAATAATGTTTTTTTTTTAACCCATGTTATGCATAGGTGGAATAAAAATGTTACAAATTAAATATCATTATATTTTACCATTAACCGCACAAATTAATGTCATATTAAAACTAATCAATTTTCCACTTTATTTTAGTTCAATATTTCTACGTGTATATCAAGGTCAGGTTTCATTCAAAATTAATCTTGAACAATGGACACGCAAGCAAATCGCAACTTAAGCATTAAATCTGATACTTTGGAAGCTAGTTGTCTCTTTCGAATCTACGAGTATTCCTCTTTAGTTATTAACTTATAATGCAATCGTGAGATAGATATAATGCCGTAACATAATGTGCGCCATATAGCTCGTTGACGAATTCCCCTTTGTCACGGTAGAGAATACCAACGCGACGTCAACCGTGATGCCATTGACATTGAACGTGACGCAACGCCCACTTAGTGCAGTTTTATGCAAAGAGGTTTTTGTTACCGTCGTCGCGTTTCTGATGCGTATTCATTAGCATTTCTTTGTTTTTTTGGCGCGCCGAGATTTCTTTACATCCAATTTCCCATCATAAAAGTTACATTAGCTCCATCTTTTTCTCTTGAATACTCACGCCTGACGAGTGAAAAGAATAGGCTATCCGAAGTTTCCAGCTTAATTATTCATAGTAAACATCCTGGTAGCGACGGTGATTGTTAGTAATGTCAGGCCTAGTACACTCCGTACTTTAGGCGTGAAACTACAATTCCATAGGCATCTCTGGGTATGTCTTTTATATGGGATGGGATGCGTGAGAACGAATACAAATTATGCGATAGAAAGGGAAGCACACACTGTTTTTTGAGAGGTTATACGATAATATTCCTTGGTGATGTGCAGGTGAACCACGACGGAGTGGGGTGCTGGAACGTGAATAAGCCGTACTCGCCGGAGACCAACCCGATACTCTTCAGCGACCCCACTCTCTACGAGTTCCCCAACGACTTGAAGGTAAGGTTGCAAACTATAGTAATCCATCATTTTCTGCATCTAGAACTTGTTATTGGTTTCGCTATAACTTTGAAAGTTTGAAATTTATTAGAGATTGAGTGATTGACTAATACTCGTACAGAAATTAATAACTGGTCAAAATTTTGTGGAATTACGAAAAAACCATCTTGACAAAAGCATAACCAATAACAAAAAACATTTAAGAATACACTATTCTGAGAAACTAATTATCTATGTTAATTTTGCATTAGAATTACATTTACTTTTCTTCATAGTAAATATTTTACAACTTTTGCGCCCGTTGAAGTCTTTTGTTTCTGAAACCTTAAAGGTCAAACATTAGTCGAAAATAAAATCACTTATAAATAAAACAAATTATAAAAATGTGTCACTTGAATTTGGGTTCGTATGCCTATTTCTCAAAATGGTTTTTGAATGACCATAATATTTTAAAAATAATATATGGTGTTTTCCCAATTGCTATCTTCATTTTAACGTCACCTTCATTTTCCTCATTTTGTATTTATTTATTCCACAGGTCGACAACGAAGGAACCCTCTGGCTGCTCACGGACAGGCTCCCCAAGTTCCTCTACAAGAAGCTGGACCCCAACGAGATCAACTACAGGATATTCAGCATCAGTACCGTCGAAGCCATCGCCGGCACAGTTTGCCAGCAATCTTAATAAATTCAATTGTTTTTTTAAATAAACCCTTGCGTCAAATGGATAAACAAGGCCTGTACGATGATTGGTCAGTCAGTCAGTACTAACGGTAGGTATAGTGTCATGGTTTTGATTTGAACAACCTAATAAAGCATTCTCAGAGTCAGCCTACCATCTTACGGCCGCACTCAGAGACGTCAATTAACTTTTAAGTTTGATTAAAGTGGCTGCTGTCACTTTTTTTGCTATAGCAATAGAATAAGACGCAGCAACTTTAATCAAACTTAAAAAATAATTGACGTCTCTGAGTGCAGCAGTTAGTCCTCAGGCCACGCATTTGCAGTTTTCAAATGTCTGTGCTTTTGAGCTTTGCCTTCTCCATCTCCAAGGCATAAAACATTCATAGTTTAAATTTTACTAAATCCTTATTATAGTTTTGATCTCCATTCTTAAATAATGTAATCGGCTAGTTGTTGTAACTGAAATGAGACAATGTATACTTAGATACCGTAGTCACTATTATCAGTTGGGTCATTTATTATGTAATGTAGCATACGCGTATGATATACACTCGTTTGATTGTTCATAATAACACCGTTTAATGTTTAAACAGTTTGCTGTTGCGTTCATTAATGAAAGTACAAAGTTTATCCTTTAATTTAAGGACTAACTGCCGCACTCAGAGACGTCAATTAAGTTTTAAGTTTCATTAAAGTAGCTGCTGTCACTGAATTTGCTATAGCAATAGAATAAGACGCAGCAACTTTAATGAAATTTAAAACTTAATTGACGTCTCTGAGTGCGGCAGTTACTGTAAGTTTATAGTATTAATACAAAATGTTGCACCTTTTCTGTTAATCATCATACAACTTAAGTAGCATTGCTTTCTTATTACATCTGTTATAAGAAAGATAAACTTGTTTTTCTTTATTTTTGCTCCATCTACCAATTACCTTACGTACTTATTTGGAAATAAGTACCCACTATGTTGTCTTGACTTCGTGATTGTAATGTTACCAACAACAACATGAAGACATTGAAGCCTCGAATCACATATACATATTTAACTACCTATTTACGCGCTGTCCGACCATGAGTTCGTCTGAAAATATTAGTTTTTTAATTTGGTTGAAATATAAAAAAATTAAGTAAGGTCTTTTGTAAGAACCCCAAAAACAATTTGAGTTACACATAGTTGTAGAAGAGAGAGTCGTAGTAGAGTCGTATCTACTTATGTATTAATTTCGGTTCACCCTTGAATCACCGACACTCGATTCATAGAATGTTTTACTTTACCGTATTTTCATTTCATCGACAGGCAGGCATTTCCACGTGCAGGAGTTATAATTTCTTGGTGGTCACAGGTCTAAACTACGTAACCCATACGGGCTTAACATGTACGCACGAGAAAAAATTTGACAGGTGCCAGGGACATGAATACATCTATACCATATTCTTACGTAAGACTTAAGGTTTAAAATTAAAGTGTCTCGTCCTGACTTTTATTACCTTTTATTAATAAGCGACTATTGCGATTTTTACATTTTTATAGCAATTTTATCAAGACGGGACACTTCTTTTAAACCTTAAGCGCTAAGTCTTACTTTAAAATATATGTATACGGAATAGATGTAGGTATTCATTTCCCTAGCAATTGTCAAATTTTATCTCGCACTTGCATGCTAGGGGGCATGCTTAAGATAACCTGAAAACAATAAGGTTTCAGCAGAAATTAGCTTTCGATCAATTGAAATTCGGTGAAACGACACATTCGATGAAACGACAAATTCGATGCCACGACACCATTTTTTTCACTGATGAAGGCTATAATGATGGTTACGTGGTCTCGATTTTTCCAATAGTAGTTTCCAATAGTAAAATTACTGACCCCTGTTTCTGCGGAAAAATATTTAAAATGGATGATGCTAAGAAATTAATTCATTTTATTTTATTGTTTATTTAGAATCTGGTAAAATCACTACTAGTGAAGTGCCTGTGCAACCTACTTGTAAAAATAAATATCAATTAATTATTTGTATTAATTTTAATCATCTACGTTATTTTCTAATTAATTCATTCTAATGTTCAACTGCCGCACTCAGAGACGTCAAACTTAAAAATTAATTAATTTTTAAAATTGATTAAAGTTGATATAGCAAAGAAAGTGACAGCAACAATTTTAATCAAGCTTTAAAGTTAATTGACGTCTCTGAGTGCGGCCGTAAGTCTTTTGTTTGAAAAGATTTGAGGTCAAATTAACGTCAAATACAAAAAAACGAAGATTTGTCAAAAAAATCGTATAACTTTATGTGCCTATTCTTTGAATACGTTTTAAAATTTAAATGTACCTATTATACTTCGTTAAAACATGGTGCATCCGAAGTGCAGCTTTTCGAATGGCCTTTATGGTTTGACCTTTACGATTGTTGCCTCCGCCACACGATTTTTTTCGACTCATTAAACCAATAGACGATTGAGATAAATATTTCAGTAAACATTTTAATAGTGCAGCTGTGCTAAGAGCGCTCACTTGCGGTCGGACACTGGGACAGCACAGACGCTATCATGGCTCCTAACCTGAAGATGGAAAAAGTAGGCATTGTAGGCAGGTCAGTCACCTTGTTTATTAGAAGTACTACTTAAGCACCAATCATATTCAATTAATTACAAACTGCCGCACTCAGAGACGTCAATAATTTTTTATGTTTGATTAAAGTTGCTGTGTCTTATTCTATTGCTATAGCAAAGAAAGTGACAGCAGCAACTTTAATCAAACTTAAAAGTTAATTGACATCTCTGAGTGCGGCCGAAAGTGTATTGAACTTTCAAGGTTCCAATGAGGTCGAGGCTTTCATTTACAAACTAATTAATTTATTCAATCCTTATTGCACAAAGACCAGTTCAAATGGCGAACATTAAGTGCCAAATGGCATTATCCACCAGAATTTTACTCAAATCAGGATAATGATTGACATTTAAAACAAATTGGTTTATTTGGTTTTGGTTTATATTTATTAGAGACGAAACTAATATTATGATCTGCTATTGAATTTATTATCTGGCCAAAAAGTAATGCAGATTCCTATTTTTAAAATCTGGTGGTCTGGTGGTCTGTTGGCCTGAATATTTATACTACACTGGCGATCAAAAATCCGGCGTTGTACTGTAATCCTGTACAAAGCGACCTGTTATACTTTGTAAAGAATTGTAATGTGATTACGTTATTTTTGCTGCTCGTGAGTATACTTATTATGCACACAATAAAGGTGCATTGGGATACAGTCGACTACAAGGATATGTACCTTATTCCATTGAAATACGGTGCAGAAGTATAGGTAAATGTACATATGTGTCGTCAACTATGCAGTTTGGCAAACATCAACCGGTTTGAATACCTTTTCTTCCTCTGAATGTAGTAAGTAAATAAGTGTCTGTCATCTCGGCATTTTTAGATACTGGTATCTTGAAGTTATCGTTAATTGCGTGCGATAACAGAATGGTAATGTTCCTATAGCCCTGACCTTATCGTACCATTACAAGTAGTAGCTCGTGTGACGCAAAACCCTTGGTAAAAAAATACCATTACGATATCATCATCATCATCATCATCATCAGCCTACACTAGTCCACTGCTGGACATAGGCCTCCCCCAATGAGCGCCATAGCGCCCTGTCTTCAGCTTATTACGATATGTATTATAGAAATCAGAGAAGTCTCAATTGGCAATATGTAAGAACAATAGGTAATCATGGTCATAAATAACGGAATCGGGGAGTGGGTTCTAAATATACGGGGAAATCGTGATCTGTTTTCAGCTGTGCTCTTAAGGCTTCGGCACACCAAACGCGTGTCGTGAGCGTCGCGTCGTGTCGCGTTGCGTGAGCGACGCGGCACCCGGCACACCTCAAGCGGGATGCAGCGTCAACGCGTTTCTAACGCGTGCCCGCGTTGCTCACGCCTCGCGGCTGCGTTCGGTGTGACCCTTCCCGTTAGCACTCTTTCGGATACTACGATATCCCAAAAAGTCAAGATCGGGTTCCTTTCGCGTTCTTGACTCCTTCCTATGGTCATTTTAATTACATGTTCAAACTGTAGTTTTTATACGATCCATATTTGTACATGTTTACACACACATGCAAGCACAAGGCTGAAGCATACCTTTCCGTCATTCCAGCGGCCTGATCGGGAGGTCATGGGCCATGCTGTTCGCGTCAGTTGGCTACCAGGTCACAGTCTTCGACATCATCCCTAAGCAGGTGACAGACGCACTGGCTGACATTAAGAAGCAGCTGCAAACCCTGCAGAAGGAGGGTCTGCTGAGGGGAGAGCTCAATGCGGATCAGCAGTACCAGTGCATCAAAGGTTAGATCTTCACTGATAGTCAAATAATTTTGTGCGTGACCGTCCTTGCCTTGCATCTGTTTGTAGTATTTTCGTCCTGTGCCTACATATGTGAAAAATCCTAATTTTTCACATTAGGTCCAATTTTTCTCATCAAGTATGCGTTTCACGTGCATTTTATGCGTGAACGAATACTTACCATCATTGTCCTCCAATGAGGGCCTAAAATATTGGCTAAATCTAGAGATGTGTGGTGAGTCGAAAGGGATAGGCCCTTAGTTCGCTCGGCTGTAGAAAACGATAGACTATTTAGATAGATGTTGCTCGAATCGCGACTTCATGTGCAAAAAATGGGTGTCTACCTATTTACCCATGGAAATGAGAATTTTCGGGAATTAAAAGTACCCTATAAGACTACATACAACCTTAGAGCTCCAAAGTAGGCTCTCGTCGAAGGTCGTCATAACGTAGTAATCGCGGATTCTTATCTTGTCTTGTTTTCGCAAATAAACCTACCTATTTAAGTATTTGAATTAGGTATTATGCAATGCTCTATTTACATTACTTGCACCAACTATGTTTGCTATCGTAATTAACTACAACTGCTCACGGTTACTAGCGAGGTCGAAATGAAGTTTGTTTAACGTGTAAAAACTTTCCTCTTACAATATATATTCCATTATGTATTATATTACCATTCCATGCGATGGCAAGTTCAAAATATACTTCTAAATAAAGGTTAATTGCTTTAGTCAGTGCATGAGTGTATTTTCTAATCGTTAGAGAATAGATTTGTGCCAGAGTCGGGAGCTGTAAAATTATTTGTTATATTTAATTTCGACATTTTCGACATTCATCATGCAAGAATAGCCACGTAAAACCATATTACTTAAAAAAAACTCCCGATGCTATTGTGATCCCTGTTTTCTAAATATTTTTTGAACGGCCTCGCCAATTCCCATAAAACCTAGCTACAACAAAGACAGTACGCTTGTATGGCATCTCTCCCACATAAAACTAGGCTCACGGTACTGAATGATTATAATACTTAATTTTTAGACAATTCCTAATCATAATCGTTTTTATCCAAACATTGACACGTACATGAGCAGTCGGACCATTTAATTAGGTCTTATCTTCTAACCTAACCTGCTCCCGCTAACCTAATCCCGACCTGACCTGCGCCCGCGTTTTGTGTGTTTCAGTCATACACTCGGCGTCAAAAACTTCGCACGTCTACGAAAATTAGTTTCAAGCGAATATAGCTCTTAAATTATTTATTGTATGAATATTAGTATCATTTGAAGCACAATTAATGAACCTTAAAAACACGAATCGTTCGATTCCGTACAAAACAATTATCGCTAAATAAATTAAGACTCATAACTGCTGAAGTCAACATTTCAAAAGGTGCGATTTTCAAGACGCCGAGTGTACTTTGTTTGGCACACTACACATCATCCCACAAGAATTCACTGTAACTTTGAAAAATGCAACCATGACTTCAGTATTACTAGAAGATTGCTTCCACTTCATAATGAAATACTACCTATTTCTGCCGTAAACTAATTAGTTCTCCAAGAAAAATAAAGATAAGAAGTTACATAAGATTTCTCTTATTTACATAACATTATGTACATTTTATACTGTGATATCTCCCAAGATAGTTACGGAATATGTTTTTGCTGTGGGCTTTTTTATCGTAGGTATCGTATAATAATTATACTTCTATGACACGAATTAGAGCCGATAGACGACACAGTCTCTTTCAAAATGAAGATGACTATGATTTTACGGCTGTATTCAATAAATACGTACATATGTACCTATATTCCGACAGCTTTAACATTTAAAGGTGAGTAGGTATATCAGACGATAGATAGGCTATATTTAGGCCTTAAGAATGTTAGCAAGTGGCATAACAATCCTGTGGTGTGACTGTATTATTCAAAGATAAAAGAGAAATCTTTACTCTTTAAAAAGGCACTAAGTAGTCGCTGACTTAATTTGGTCCAGATCAAATAATTCTAATGATGATAAAGACAATTTCTCAAACAAACCCTTCCTTTACCAGGGTCTTCGGAATTGGCTGCGGCCGTGAAGAATGCGGTATTCGTCCAGGAGTGCGTGCCAGAGAACCTGGACCTCAAGAAGAAGCTGTACCAGGATCTGGACAGAGTGATCGACGACAAGACCATCCTCTCCAGTTCCACCAGCTGCATCCTGCCTTCCAAGTTCTCTGAGGGTCTGAAACATAAGGGACAGGTAGGTTGACTAATACTGTTGTCCAAAACCAAAGGCAGTATGCGGCTTTAAGCATATAATTATATATTTCTTATCTTATACCTACTGTTTTTTCTTATGGACGACCGACGACAGAACAAAAGTATCTAACGCTTTTACGTACTCATATCTACCTACAGGTTACGTTAGGTTAGGTTCACCTGGATGCGACGACACGTTGTAAAGTGTATTAGGTAGTAAAGCCAAGACAACAAAATTTCAGAACAACATTAACAAAGTGTGGCCCCCAGAATATCGGTTATAATATAATATAGAAAACTGCAGCTAAGAAATGCAACCATGTTTCATATATTAGGATTGATAAAGTGAATTATTATGTAATTACCTAACTATTGTACGAGTAAACTCCCAAATCGTTCCGCAAAATTTATCACGTATTTTTAAATCACATTGTAAACAATACATACAAAGTACCACATTTTTTTCTTTTAACTGTTCATTGTTATTCACTCTTGAATTAGTTCCACCTTGGGTGTAAACAACTCTTTAACGGCCGCACTTGGGCGTTTTTCAAAAAAAGTGTACATCGTTAAGGAAAAATTAATAAATTTTAACTTTTTCCAGTGCGTCACGAAAATTAGTCATACATTTGGTATCGTTAAATTTCGTGACGAACCGGAAAAAGTAAACATTTCTTAAGTTTTCCTTAACCATGTACACTTTTTTTGAAAAACGCCCACTTAGAGACGTCAATTAACTTTTAAGTTTGATTAAAGTTGCTGCTGTCACTTTCTTTGCTATAGAAATAGAATAAGACGCAGCAACTTTAATCAAACTTAAAAATTTATTGACGTCCGCACTAAGAACGTAGTAAGTTCAAATGCTTGTAAGCATAAGACAGAGTTAGGTGTAGTGTACCTACCAATTTCGGCAGAACTCTTTCGACGACTAAACCTGCAACCTCGTCAGTGAATTGTGTGAATAAACGCCTTGGATAGAGACAAATCTCTATGATGACGTGATTTCGACTCAAAAATACTTATATGGCCCCAGGAATCAACATGTATAGTCGATAATCAGTTTATTAATAGCTTTGTTTGTTTAATGCAATATCTCAAGTGGTTCCGATCATAGGGATGTTATAACTGGCTAACTAGATAATCTAGTTTAAAAGCTAGAAAAAATAATAAAACATCGATTTTTACTGGGTGACAATGAGCTGAAATAGTAGAAGTCAGTGTACGAATAGGAAGAATTAATTTGCGTAAGCTTCAACCAAAGTAGATACGTTAAATTAGCTCTGCGTATTTAACATAATTTAACCCCAGGCCCCCTAGCATGCATGCAGGAGATAAAATTTGACAGGTCCTACTGAAATGATTACATCTATTCCATGTTCTAACGTAAGACTTAACGCTTAAGGTTGAAAATAAAATTGTCCCGTTTTGATGGAATCTCTATAAAAAAGTGAAAATTGCAATAGTCGCTTAGTATTAAAATGTAATAAAAGTCAGGACGAGACACTTTTATTTTAAACCTTAACCGTTAAGTCTTACGTTAGAATATGGAATAGAAGTAGGTATTCATTTTCCTAGCACCTGTCAAATTTTATCTCGTGTATGCATGTTAAGCCCGCAGTCATCACAAAATGTAGCTATACGCTATACAGTTTTAATTAAATAAATAAATATCAGGGGACAATCTCACACGAATTGACCTAGTCCCAAACTAAGCTCTAGGCTTGTAGTATGGGCACTAGACAACGATAAACATACTTATATAGAGAAATACATACTTAAACACATAGAAAACATCCATGACTCAGGAACAAATACTCGCGCTTATCACACAAATATTTGTCCATACCGGGATTCGAACCCGGGACCGCTAGCTTCGTAGGCAGGTTCACTACCAACTAGGCTAACCGCGACGTCAAAAATAATAATAATAATTAACCTAATAATTAACCTTAACCGTAATTGACCTTGACCTTATTTATATGACCTTGCAGGTGATCGTGTCACACCCCGTGAACCCGCCGTACTACGTGCCCTTGGTGGAGGTCGTGCCCGCGCCGTGGACCAAGCCCGAGGTCACGGCCAAGACCAAGGCCATCATGCTCGAGATCGGCCAGGAGCCCGTGGTGCTGAACCGCGAGATCGACGGGTTCATCCTCAACCGCATCCAGTACGTAAACCACTTTAAATAATCTTAAATAAGTAGATAAATCGGTCAATCACCTTTATTCATCTCAGTCCACCTTCACATTGAGTTGAGCATCCATCACTCCCCCTATAATTTCCGCCCGTCTCTCTTCCCCGCTTCGTCTCAGCTATTATCAATACAAATACTATTTTTCAACCTGCAAACTCCAAACAGCCTTTTTGCGATACATCTAAAACTTTCTAACTACATCTGACAATGTCTCTTAAGTATTTTTGTTGTGTTCCAGATATGCCATCTTGAACGAGGTATGGCGGCTGGTGGAAGACAAGGTGGTGAATGTGGAGGATATCGACAAGGTGATTTCCGAGGGGCTCGGCATGAGATACGCCTTCCTGGGCTCTCTGGAGACGGCGCATTTGAACGCGGAAGGCATGGAGAACTACATTGAGAGGTAAATGTACTTCTTGATACCTTGCTTGTACAATCCAAGCCAGACACCCATCGACCAGTGTTAGATTTAAAGGAATGGTTATACATGTCATATATGAGCCTATGTTCGTCTCCTGGTTTTAAACTATCTGTACCTACCTTTCACAACAATTGGTTGAAGCGTTGAAACGTAAAGACGGAACCAACAAACAAACACACTTTTGCCTCTATAATATTGTAAGTAAGGAACGATAGTGATGATCAACCAATTCAATTCAAAACTCGCTTATTTATGACGCTTAAGCTTGGTAAAAGTCAAAGAAACATTGACTCAACCCTAAATTAACTTCTACGTACGGTTTGGTGGTGTTGTTTATGTGATGTTTCTTCTCAATTTCACTGGTAGTCAGTCAGTTAGTCATAATCATAATCAACAATAGTTAATTCAAAAAACATTATTTTTAAATTTCAGATACGGTGAGACCATTTACAACGTCAGCAGCACAATGGGCGCGACTCCTCGCATGACGCAGAACCCGAGCGCTGCCTCCATCTGCGAGCAGCTGAACCAGCTCGTGCCAATCAACAGGCTGCCCGAGCGGCGGGCCTACCGCGACGCATGCCTCACTCGCCTGTCCATGCTGAAGAACGAACTGAAGAAGAACTACAAACGATAATATACTAAAGTTATTTTACTTCGATTAAAGCTGGAAACATACTGTTGTTGACTACCCTGTAGGCTAGTGACTAGATTTGTATTTTAGTCGAGTAGCGAGTATTTTAGTAAGTAAACGTGTCTGATTACCAATATTTAGTAGAGTACTGTAAAATACTCGCTACTCGACTAAAATACTAACCCTAGTCCGAACTAGCCTTGACGTTAGTCAAGGCAAGGCACTTGCATCGGAGGGGCAACATGGCGAGTGGTAATAGGTCTTCCCGAACCGAACACCCAGGCCGAATTCGGGGGTAAAACGTAATTTTTTTTTGACGAGGCAACCGGATGGGAATGCGGTTGCTTTGAAGTTTATACCCTATTTATATACACTACTAGCGAATTAAAAAAAGTGAAAGGGCAACCGCTCCAAAATTGGCGAGCTTATTTATTGGTACCACCATAATATGTTAAAAAAAAACCCCATCCGATCCTCACAGTTTCTGAGAAACAATCCTTCAAAAATTCGAAAATAAGGGTTATTTGCCGACTTTGAAGGCTTGTTTCTCAGAAACAAAAGGATCGGATGGCACTTTTTTTTATTTGCTAGAGCGAAAACAGGCCGATTTTTCAATCTCCAGGTAACACTATCTGTCAAATAAATGTTTGCACTGTCCTTTTCTATCATATCTATCACAAAGAAAAGAAGTGATAAGTATTTCTAGGGTCGCTTACGCCACCTATTGGCGAATAGCCAGTAACTTCCGAACTTATTGTTTCACGACTGAGAATTATGTACCCAAGTAATTAAACGATTTGATACTTAAACTCAGAATTGTTGAAAGTTCATTGCCATACATAAATCATAATTTATTTCGTATCAAAATTATAAATAACGAAGGTATACCTACCTATAATTTTGTATTATTTTAGTAATTCAAGGTTGCTTACCTACGTCATCTCTTGGCGAGTCGACAGTAACTTACATACCAACTTATGGTTTTATGGCTGAGAATTAATATAATCAAGTGATTTGATATTAAAGGACAATAATTGCTATATTGCTTCATTACCACGGATATGAAATGAATGTAAACTTAATTTGATTTTACATAGATAAGTATTTTCAGCGAAACAATTTTAAGGCTTCTTCTCAAGTAATGGCGTCTGCCCCAACGATAGTTATACCCCTTCTATATGGTCGGGTGGTTGGGCCAACCGAGAGGGATGCAGCTATATGTAGGAACGAGATGTAAATATTACTATCTCATTCTGACAGATAGCTGCGTCCTTCTCGGTTGGCCCACCGCCCGACCGTATAGAAGGAGTATTTACCTACCTACAAACAGGCAATGTTATCACTGAAAAAAAAAATCTGACACTTCAGGAAATATTAACAAATTATCCAAAAAGGTTCTTTGTTAGGTTAAAACTTCATAAAAGCTTACGTTTATATACATCCGAAATCCGAATAACATTATTGTGTGTTCATTCAACGAGGGCGCGCCCCATTAGGTACTTATTTTACCGTAGGTATATTGACGCAACCGCGCAACGTCTACACGAGTTGTGAGGTGCGCCGTCGTGAATTTCGAAGCGCACCAAGACCGCTTTGGGCAGTCAAGTAAAACAAAACAACGTTTAAAATCGTGTCTTGAACACAGACAGGAGACAAAATGTAGCTTGGCAATAGACAAAGAATAAACTCATACATCAAATAAATATAGTGCCGTATAAGCCTACTACAGTGTCAAAATATAAGACTTTGTTGTAAAGACATAAAGGTTAGTTTTATAATTGTCTAATTGTTTGTTACGGCGCGGTATTCATAACAGATTTAGCACCGTGCGAACTGTCATATTTCATTCATTCATCCTTGTGTGTGGTTTCGTTGGATTTCTCAGTTTACTTACAGCTTATTTACATTTATCGAAATTATAAAACGAAATATTTTAACAGACCATCCGATCCTTAACATTTTAAATTGTGAAATCGTGTCCAATGTAACCGGTGTCAGGGTTAAAATTTAATGTAAAACGGCCTCGCAATACGCACAGATTCACGGACATTATTCCAAATGTATTGTTTTGATAGATAATGGATCCAAGAATGTGTAGAAAGATCAGTAGTTGTGAAAGCGTTCCTGATGTGGAAAATGCGGAATATGAAGTGTCGAATATCATCGCGCCGCAGGAGAGCGAGGAGAACCTGCTGGCGGGCAGCGACGAATTGCGCGCCGTCACCTGGCTCGACGACGACCAGATCGACGAGCTCGACCTCAACCTCGACCAGACCAACCTCTTCTTTCACAGAGTCGATAGCGCAGATATTATCTACAGAAGTAAGAAAAAAAAATGCAAAATGGTGGGCAAATACGTGATGGGTGACATACTCGGAGAAGGGTCTTATGGAAAAGTAAAAGAAATGCTAGATTCTGAATCTCTCTGTCGACGCGCTGTCAAGATCTTGAAAAAGCGGAAGCTCCGGAGAATACCCAATGGGGAGCAGAATGTTCAGCGTGAGATCCAGTTGCTCCGCATACTTAGGCATAAAAATGTGATAGAACTAGTCGATGTATTATTTAATGATGAGAAACAAAAAATGTATCTTATTATGGAGTTCTGTGTTGGAGTGCTGCAGGTTAGTTTTTCAGTAATGCTAAGCTTCTGTCTGCAACTTGAACCATGTAATATTTCACTTGTACTTATTTCTTTAGAAAAATTATAATTCTTTTGAAAAAGTATTTGTGTCAAGCATGTTATCTTGGTCATTAATTACAGCTATGTCTGCCTAATTAAGTAACAAATGCCTTTGCAAACTTTTTATTTTTTGGGTTTTGTCCAATTGCTCTGTCCATGATTTTATTTGTCCATTGGTTTCTGTATTGAAAAAGGATCAATTTGCAATTATAATATGTACACATTCTGTCTGTGTGTGATATTATATCCATTTATCAGACATTGATGTAAGACTTTCATAACCATTCATTGATTATCTGGTGATAATAAATGTTCAATAGGTAGTGATGATTTAAATTAACTTACATATTTACTTAGTTTCTTATTTACTTACTTAACTAAAACAAACAATGCCACAAGACTAAGCTTAGGCTTGAAGTGAATTTAACAACCTCTGTTGATGGACATAGACTGCTTCCTATATTCACAGAACAAACACAATAACTAAATATCCTGAAATGTGACAGATTGTCATTTAATTAAAGGAGTTAAAGAAAACATCAAAACAAGGAAATAAAACAAGAATGTTTTCTTAACATGCTTACTGTAAGTACACTCAGCACTTGACCTTCCTCAGTTGTTTACTGGATCAATATTTCATAGTGATATGATGTCACTGTGGACAAGTATATGTGTATGTGTTTACATGTCTTTTTATTGGGAGCCATTTGGCCAATTAATATTACTGGTTGAATGTATCATTTTCAAACTTTTAATTCTCAATAATTCTCTATTCATATTATTTTTGTTTTACTTCTATAATATAAAAATGGTTTTTCTTCTTCTTTTCATATCATAAATATCCACTTTCACCATATTTTTCAATTTTTTAGGGTTCCGTACCTCAAATGAAAAAAAAAATTGAACCCTTATAGGATCACTTTGTTGTCTGTCTTATTTTAGACTACTCTCTGTTAGTGCATATCAGTTTATACTGGACTTGACATTTAACTTATAACTACAAATTAACAGTTTTCGGTTTTTTTCCTTTACTTGTGCTATAAGACATTGCTTCTTGCAAAATTTCATGATTATAATTCAACGGGAAGCTGTACCCTATAGGTTTTGATTCCCTTGAGATTCCCTTGAATATGCGGCATAAACGGCCGTAACTTTTGATTGCGTTAGCTCAGAAGTTTGAATTTTCACAGTGCCAAAGGAAAACTCGAAAAAAGAGGGAAAAATATTCGAGACTCGATTCCCGTGATTTACGAACTGTTTGAATACCTACAAGTTTGTGCGGAACCCTCGGTGCGCGAGTCCGACTCGCACTTGACCAGCTTTTTTTATGCACATAACATTATGCACAGTTGTAATCCATTACATCCAAACATTATCATATTACTTTTAAGTGTGTGTAAGTTTGAAATTATTTTCTTGTCTTCATTATTTCTGTTGACTTCAGAGATTAACGAAAATGAGATTGATGTTTAGTTTATAATAATAATAATATGATAAGCATAATACAGGGTGAGTTTTGGTAAAGTGCGCATAAAGGACGACGACGCGGTTAGCCTAGTTGGTAGTGACCCTGCCTACGAAGCTAGCGGTCCCGGGTTCAAATCCCGGTATGGGCAAATATTTGTGTGATGAGCGCGAGTATTTGTTCCTGAGTCTTGGATGTTTTCTATATATTTAAGTATGTATTTCTCTATATAAGTATGTATATCGTTGCCTGGTGCCCATAGTACAAGCCTAGAGCTTAGTTTGGGACTAGGTTAATTTGTGTGAGATTGTACCTGATTTATTAAAAAAAAAAAAAAAGGGACATTAAACTAAATTTTATCAACATTTGTTATTTTTTATTTTTTTATTTTTATTTTTTCATGCCTTAAAAAAAAAATTTCGCTACTGTGTGCCACATGTAAACACAAAAAATGAAAAAAATAACATTTTTTTCGTCGATAAAATTTAATGTAATGTCCCTCATTTGACTATCACCCTGTACTGTGCTTAAATTGCGCTTATGGTGTTAACTATTATACTTAATGGTGTTGAGTTTTGCACGCATATTTAGCGAAGTTGATATTATTATTATTTGTGATAATAAATATCCCAGCATAATATCCATCTTTCTGGGATAAGATAAGAAGTAATCTGTCTCTGTAGTCCTTTAAATATATCTATGTAGGTACTTGAAATCATGTTGATATATTCCTCCGTTTTGATTTAAAATATGGACAAATAAACACACTTTGCGCAAATATCATTCATGTAATATCCTCGTCTTGTACATTTGTTACATTTAACTTATAACGCACCACCTCCACTCTTAGTATGTTTGTGTGAGTATTATAACCACATTTAATTACTAAATGTTGTTACAGGACATGCTAGAATGGTGCCCTGGCAAGAAGTTTCCCCAGCAGCAAGCTCACAACTACTTCTCTCAGCTGTTGGACGGGCTGGAATACCTGCACGGCCAGGGAGTGGTGCACAAAGACATAAAACCAGGAAACCTTCTACTCACCCTGGACCAGACGCTTAAGATCACGGACTTTGGTGTTGCTGAGGTAAGGCCTTTTTATAGAAGTAGATTTTTTTCATGGTAGTGTGAAGGCAAAGAAACACTCAGATCTCTGAAGCCCACAGACATGTAATCTCTAATGTACGAAGAGTCCTTGGAAACATTTTTGTAAATATTAATTATTTTTGAAAATACACTTACAACAAATAAACATCTTTTCAGGGTTCCATACCAAAATGGTGAAAAAGGAACCCTTATGGTAGGACTTTATTGTTTTGTGTCTGTATATCACAGTTCAGTTTTTCTCAGCAACTACCTATACAGATGCTATTAACTTGAAATTTGGCATAATTATGTAACTTGCTTGCCCGCATCTAATTTTGGTACTTAAAACATTATTTTTATATTGTAAAAGAAGGGGTCTAAAATGGGAGATTGCAGGATGAAAGTGACTATTATATCAATCTGCACATTTCAAAAGTATTTTTTTCATAATTTTTCGGAACATAATTTTTGATTTAGACCGATAGATATTTTAAGGGGAAAATAAAATGAAGATGGCAACATTGGCAATTTTTTTAGAAATTAATACAAATATTGAAAATTTTGTGAGTTATCATGGATCTTATTGCATATTATTATGATAAAAAGTGCATAAACACTTTAACACGTTCGACGCCGGTGACACTCATGTGTGTGACCAAAAAATGGATGATTGTGTGCGTGATTGTGTTTGACCATTTTTCGCACCGCTCCGTGTTATTTTCTTACTCTGTTCCGTGGTAATGTATTTACAGACATATATTCTGTAAAAAGTTGACTTTGTTCTCGTAAGAACTTGCCTCTGATAGACGGCGTCATTAGCCTCGTTTATAGAGTAGGTTTTAAACATGGATACACGTGTTGCTGACAGTCTGATTCTAAATAATAAACATTTTTTTCCATTGATTTTTTATTAAAGTCGTAACTGAAGCATATGTCGCGATACCATATTTTAAACGTATGCAAATCTAGACACGGCAGTGGGTTCGGACAAATTCGAAGAAGAAGCCGATCCACACTGCAGTGTAATGCAGTGTAGTGTAGTGCAGTGCAGTGTATTAACCCATTCAAGTCATATTTTCCACTCTCATAGCTTTTTTTCTAGTGCAGCGAGGAACTAGATTTTTTTAAGATTATTTAACTTTTAACTTAAGCCTTAAAATCAAGATTTTATAATTAGGTATCCTATAGAAAGATCTATTTCCAAAAACTGCTTATTTTGATACTGACTGACTAACTCATTCATCCTTGAAATTAAATTTGACATTGAGGCAGGTCTTACAAAACAAATAAGGGAAAAAACCCTTGATCGGACAATAGTAAAATTGTTGTCTCCTTCTTAAAATAATTATATAAAACATTCGATATGTAACACCTTGCTAGTTAGTATTACTTTGTAAATATATTTAGTAGGTTAATATCGACTACATGCCAAAAAGTCCTAATATCTAACCTAGAAAAAAATAGGTCAAGTTCTCATGTGCCACCGACAGTGGCGGACCCACGGGGGTGGTCAGGTAGGTCACGACCACCCCCTTCGGCACTCGTAGATACGAGGTTCAGAAAGAGAACAGAATGAGAAAATTAAACCACATTTTTATCCCGGGTGAATTTCAGGGCGTTTCAACCGCCGTCATTAGTGTCACCAAATATATTGACGAAATCAATGACACTACAGCAACTTCTGATGCTGATAGAAACTACATCCCCGTGTCTGCTTCTGTTTACATCAGGAGTTGCGGGTAGGTGTCATTGATTTCGTCAATATATTTGGTGACACTAATGACGGCGGTTGAAACGCCCTGAAATTCACCCTCCCACTCGCACTCGGCGTTCAGTAGTTAGGTGACCACCCCACCCCCTAATCTGAAAGCTGAATCCGCGCCTGGCCACCGCAAATAGTCTAAAAAGATGCCAAGTTTGGTACTAAATAGTTGACAGTCAAACAATTTATTGCCACATAATTTTGAGCCGTAACTTTTTCTATTGATTATGTTACAATATAATGTATTTTTATATGAAGGTGCGTACGCATCAATTCTCCTTTAGGTAGGTGGAGTGAAAAAGTAATTACAAGTTAAATGGTTCCTGTATATGTTATTAATTCCAGGCTTTAGATATGTTTTCGCCTGAGGACACGTGCTACACGGGCCAAGGCTCGCCCGCCTTCCAGCCGCCGGAAATAGCCAACGGCGCCGAACAGTTCTCGGGTTTCAAAGTTGACATATGGAGCAGCGGCGTTACTTTGTAAGTTGAACAATATCGCATAAAGGTCATCTCTGACGTAATGTGCAACTTGCTTACATATCATACATATGAATACTGCAGTTTTGCACGTCAAAATACTCGAGATAGTCCCTATGCCTTTCTTACAGAGATAAACCGAGAGAGAACTATTGTGGTTATACAAATATTTGTAGTTTGATAATACCAGTCTTTTGTATACGCAGTATTGCACTGACTCACACGGAACGCGTTTCTGGTTTCGATACGAGTCTTACAAAAGCTATTTTCGGACAATGATCGACCGAATGCCCTGTATTCATTCCGTTAGGCATTTACATATATTGTATTGTAAGAACACTGACTTATGGTTTGTGCGAAATAGGATGTAGGCGATTTAAATAGTTGCCCATACATTTGTTTCTCATCTCAATGTTTTTATGCGACATGTGAACTGTCATGCATTATTTATTGTTTACAGAGTATGAAACGTTCTTTTCCATAAAATTATATTTTTGCATATGATTAGGTATTTGTGTTCAGATGACAATTACCTAGTACCTAAGATGTGGTTTTAGTATAATGGTTTAGTAAAATACTTGATCGCATTTGTCATTGTCTTGTAATACCTACAGTATCTTAAACTGTATGAGTAGTTTCTGAATCATCATAAGTGCAGTGTTTTTCCTACCTATTTATTGTTACCTACTGTCACAAATTGATTGACCTTAAAATGCTTTATTTTCATTTGTTGCGATGCAGATTTGTTGTCAGAATAAAATTCATCCTTTGAGTAGTGTACCAGAGAGGTGCCATTCTATTCAAACGGCACATGTCTACGTTTACCGTAAAGCTGCGACAGAACGACACAAATAAAGGAGTTCTCGAAACTAGTTTTTACTCGAACGACTAGAAGAGGGGTGTGGCCCACTGAAGGCTTGACGGAATTGAAATATTTTTTGTTAAAAACAAATTTAATTTTACGATGAGGAAACTTTCGCAAGCTACTCGACTCTGTTACGGCAAGGGCCATGATAAAAAAAAGATAAAATATAAGTAATATGTAAGTAGGCCGCACGGGCACTTTTACACGTCAAAATCTACCAGCGCTTCCCAAGAGGAGACCACTGCTGAGAAGAAGCGCCGCAAGAAACTCACATGTTATTTTGGATTACCCGGTGGGTTGTCTGTCTCTACGCTTTTCGGGCAGCTTTGGGCCCATACAAAATTCCTCAATTGCTGCCCTCGCTCGCTTTATGTCCAAGATATGATGATATATCCCTGGTATAGTAACTTGTTTTACATCTACAGCGTTAAATGAAAACCATAATGTAGTCATTCAGCATATGTAATACCGCCGTAATTAAAATCTAATCAGAGTAATCTCGCTCTATGTATTAAACATCAACTATCAATATTTTGCACTATAGTCGTGATGGTCAATGGCGTTAGATAACATATCTAGATCCGGTTCCAACTCTAAGGATTGTCAGTTTGGAAGTTGAAATTAAATGAAGACTGTTCATGGTATGCCTACTTAGTGTCTTTTTACTACAGCCTATCAGAATTCGATGTATCGAGGTTCGCATCGTAGGTAGTAGTTTCTTTGAATTGCTCATAGAAACTACTTTGTACTAAGATGGGCCTAGTACAAAGTAGTTTCCATGAAGTAGATCCGTGATTTCGTCTCATGACCATACAAGAGCCTCGGTGCGTAATGTGCGTATTGTATACTTTCGGTTCCGTACTTAACCACATTTAATGGCAGGAATTTCCAGCGGTTGTAGTTGTAGGTAAATCATCACTCATATCACTTGGGATGAGTTCTTTGGGTGTAGTGGTACGGCGAACACAAAAATAAATCAGAACAATATTTATTTACACGTCACGGTGCTTGTGCGAGATTAATGGAAGTTGCGAATATCTTGTATAGTCTATCACAAAACCATACATTATTCAATAGAAATAAAATCAGTCAGTATAAGTACATATATGTTACTCGTGTTTCATAGAAAAGAAACACAAAAAGCCGATAGCTAATTACAGGTATAGGTATGCAAACGCAAGCCCAAGCGCATTCAATCGCTCCCCTTATTCCTTAGCTAATGACATCCATGTCAAAAGAAACGTAAAGCCTTCTCTTGGTATAGACAGGCGTGACCTGCAAAAGCGGTGTCCCTTTTACTGCGTAAATTTATCTGATTTGACCTAATTTAATTCTTCACTTCGCTTGCGGCTTACTGCGCACTTCACGCCGACGGACCCCACTTGGAAAGGGAAGCACAGAGTAGGCACGTTCGATCTACCTAAACGCGCAGTTTCATTAAGAAGAGCGCCTTTTGTACGTTTGTCGTTGTATGTTCTGTGATAATACGGCCTTAGTGATGTAAGTATGAAACCTCATGGTCCTTCTACACGATCGGTACAACCACCCAACCAATGTGTCCTTGGTTGAGACAACCAAACTGGCGTTTTGTTCTACACGGTTGAGTAGTTAGAAGCAATTTCAATTCAACTGCGAGCGGCTATCTTTTATTCTTTTTATCAAGACAGGCCCTGGAACAACTCCAACAGTTCTGTAATCGCTTCGCGCTCGCGCTCCTTGACACGCACGTCCTCCCTTTAGCAGCGTCTGGTATCTGGATGCGACTGAGCACGTGTGGTCGGGTTACAAGCTTCTACGAGGTCGCGTAGCCGACTAAACACCCTCTATTCGACCTTGGTCGTAAGCGCAACACTTCAGCCAAGGTCGTTGAGGTGCCAACTTCAATTTGGCTGTCCGACTGACGTCTACACGATAAATTTTTTGTTCAACTCGATCAAGGACAACTTGACCTTGGTCGAGTTGCGCGGTTGTTCTGACCGTGTAGAATAGGTTTCAAGCAGTATTTGTTCCAGGTACAACATGACGACGGGGCGCTACCCGTTCGAGGGCGACAACGTTTACCGACTGCTGGAAGCCATCGGGCGCGGTGAGCCGGCGCCGCCGCCCGCCGCGCTCGGGCCTGCGCTCGGCAGCCTGCTCACGGACATGCTCAAGCGAGACCCCGATCTGAGGCCTAGTCTGCAGAAAATTCGGCGATACGCGTGAGTACTCACATTCATTTATTAACAACATGACGACGGGGCGGTACTCTTTCGAGGGCGAGTAGGGCGACAGCGTGTGCTGGCGGTCCCGCGGGGTGGGACGTTGTTCAGGACGAGGCCTGCTGCTCCTTACGTGGCTAAAGAACAAGATATTAAATTCAATAAACTGCGAGATAACAGGATGAAGTGTACCTATTATGATATAATTCTTCGTGCGTGTCACACCGGCGCTGGTTGAAATGATTATAAATACGAGGCCGTCAAGTTTACGGTCCATTTCTAATGATTTTCCGTTTTGTTTTCATATTCACGTGCCAGTTGATTTGTTATCCCTTGACTGATGGGTGAATCAACTTTTAAGGTACTCGCTATTTTTCGAGATGTTTCACAATTTTTATTTTTTTAGAAAAACTATTTATTTGCTAACGTCGTGGCCTACACATTTATAAAATCAGACATATAGGCTAACATTTAAAAAATGTTGTTCTAAAATGGTACAATTTTAAATATTAATATAGTTGGTAACGCAGGGGACGATGTTGTCCCCAGGTTTTGTATGAAAAATGTGCATTTTCCCCTAAGTTACCAGGGTTTTCCGAAAATTAAGAAATATTTGAGGTGTCTAACATGTGGGATCTGTAAATTTTATGGTCTGATTTTAATATTCATAAATTATTATTAAACATAAGTCACCAGGAAAGTTTTAGTGCCGCAAAAGAAAAGGAGTACCTTAAAAGTTGATTCACCCTGATAATTATTTTTTTATTAATTCATTAGTTATTATGATTCAAATGGAACGAATGCTTGAATTGTATTGAAAGCTATTCAGTTCTGTATATAAAAAGAAAATCCTTTATTAACACACTTATATTAATTTTACTTATAAGTAACAAACTAACAATGTTATCAAACCTTAGAAGCTGATTTTAACCTACTTCCAGTTGTCGGATTGACTTCAAATTTTGCATACTTATGTAATTCCGATACAATACAATAATATGATACCATCGAGCTGGTATGATGATGGACACGGAAGGTGGTCGTAGGAACTCTTCAATAGTAGATCTAATGGCTAGTAGTAGATCTTACTCGTCTTTTTGTAACGAGTTTATAATCAGTGTTACAAGTACAGTTGGCAACATAAGAGAGTTCATAAAAATGTTTTTTTTTTTTAAATAAAACTTATAGTTTTATCCCCTTATTCATAAACACTCAACAAACCTATTTTAGTAAAAGAATGCTTTGTCACTTTCTGTCAGATTCAAATGTCACAATGAAAGATAAGGACAAACCATACTACAAACATACTTTAGTTGTTGTGCGATTATGAATAAGAGGGTTAGGGTTTATATTTGTGTATTTGTTTCCATCTTGAAGGTTTTCTATACTGGGTGTTTTTTTATTCGTCTACAAAATTTTTGGGGTTAAATCAGTAAGTCATACTGATCAACTTTCACTATGGGACCAACCCCGAAATCGCAAAAAAAAAATTGACCATCCCATACATTTTGACTAGTCAGCTGACGATGTTTTGTATGGGAGGGTCAAATTTTTATTCGCGATTTCGGGGTTGGTCCCATAGTGAAAGTTGGTCAGTATGACTAACTGATTTAAGCTACAAAATTTTGTAGACGAATAAAAAATACACCCAGTATATTAGTATTTATTTATCTAACTTGAAACCGACGCAACTGAAGTAGAATCACTCATTAATTCCCTACGAAGCAACTGTGCAGTTGGCATTGATGGTATTTCTGCAGACCTTCTGAAACAGTTTAAAACTATTATCATTCCTCCTCTTACCTACGCTTTTAATTTGTGCCTAGCTAAGGGATGTTTCCCAGACTGTTTTAAAAAAGCATTAGTACATCCAATCCACAAGTCTGGCGAGAAAGACCGTGTCACGAACTATAGACCTATTTCAGTATTGTCGTCCATGTCGAAAATAATGGAAAAAATTATAAATAGTCGCCTTAAAAAATACTTAGAGCATAATTCCATTCTATCAAACAACCAGTACGGTTTTCGAAATGGGAAATCAACGAATGACGCTGTCCATGAACTATCTGGGTTTGTTGTTGAAGCCTTAGATAAAGGTAAAAAATGTCTCGCTATATTCCTTGACTTGGCTAAGGCCTTTGACACGGTTTCCATCTCTAGGCTGGTGATAAGGTTGGAACAGCTTGGTGTTCGAGGCACGCAGCTGGAATTATTTAAAAGCTACCTTACTGCCCGTAAACAATGCACTAAAATTGGTGATATAATAAGCAATGAACAGGAAATTGAGTATGGCGTTCCTCAAGGGAGTGTACTCGGGGCTACACTGTTCCTTGTGTATCTAAATGAGATGTGTAAGTTGTCTCTTGACAAGGGCAAAATTATTTCCTTCGCTGACGACACAGTACTGCTTTTCTCAGCAGATACATGGGAGCAAGCTTTTAGTGCTGCTCAACTTGGGTTTAATAAAGTTACAAATTGGCTAAACAATAACTTATTGTCCATTAACTTTGATAAGACTAAATATATTACCTTTTCCTTTCGAAATCCAGGTCAGCCATCCTTCGATAACCACTACATTGTAGCCCATAAGCACCAGACAGCGCTTTCTTCATGTAACTGCCCAAAACTTACCAGATTGGATTGCATTAAATTTCTTGGCGTACTAGTGGATGAAAAACTCTCCTTTGGCCCCCACATCGATGCGGTCTGTAGCAGGGTTAGGAAACTCATTTACGTTTTTAAAAAATTACGGCATGTTGCTGATGCTAACATTCTCAAAATGACCTACTTCGCGTTATGTCAGTCGACGCTAAGTTACTGCATCAGCACCTGGGGAGGAACCTATAAATCCTACCTCATTAAGCTAGAGCGCGCCCAACGAGCGTTGCTTAAAGTAAGCCTGTTTAAGCCTTACCTCTTTCCAACTAACGAACTCTATAAATGTTGTGAAGTTCTTAGCGTTAGGAAACTATTTATCCTTCAAGTCTTGCTTAGGCAACGCTCAGACGCCTGCCCTGATCTTGCCGCGGGGCCTCATCGTGCGGCACGAAAATTAGTATTGCCTCTTAATTTCAAAAATAAAACCTCGTTTAGCCAACATTTTTTTAAATTTCTAGAGCGACACATATTCAATGAAGTATGCAGCAAACTAGGTCTCCAGAACAAAAGTAGACACGAATGCAAAATTACTGTCTCTAAGTGGCTCTTATCTCTCAGCTATGATGAAACAGAAGATCTTCTTCACCCCCTAAAATAAAATAAATAAATAAAGATTGATCACTATTTAAATAATCCCTACCTATATCATATACACACACGTACACATACACACACATACACACACACAACCACACAACACACACACGCGTGAGCGCACGCACACACAAGCACGGTGATTTAATGATTCCTTTTCTCATA
Source organism: Tortrix viridana (assembly GCA_963241965.1). Lineage (NCBI taxonomy): Eukaryota > Metazoa > Arthropoda > Insecta > Lepidoptera > Tortricidae > Tortrix > Tortrix viridana. The sequence goes on along the minus strand of OY725175.1, from coordinate 6,309,162 downwards.
TAAGCTGGTCCATAGTACCTTATTTTTACTGTTGGAATCTTCATAGTGAAATATGTGACATTTGGAAGACTGCCGTTGCTTATAGCACAGGATTCATCTCCTATTATAAGCACTGGCATCACCTAATAAGGATTTAAATGGCGACTATTAATATACAAGATACCAGTTAATGTGTCAATTTATCTAAAATGATTTATAATATTATATTAGTAAACCTTGTATTTTAACCTCTTGCTATTTGCATGTATAGCAAGGTATTTACTTGATGTATCTATTTTTATTGAAACTTTATGGAAATAAAATCATTATCACTATCATCTAAGTATTTTAATTTGCCTAGTAGCTACAGTTACAAGCATACAGCTTAGTTTGGGACTAGGTCAATTTGTGTGAGATTGTCCCATTAGTCCCTGGCATATATTTATATTTATTATCATTATTTCATTCACATATTGAATGCACCCATTCTGTGCAACATATTATTTTGTAAAGCGATAAACACATCTTTAAGTCTTATATATTAACCTAGGAACTAAATGCGAGGCTGGAATAATAGACTAGATAAACTGCTCTGGCGATTAGCGCATATTGTTTATGTTATCGCATTTAATTTATATTTAGAAGCCACGGTGAACACTTGGCTTATTCAATAAATTGTTCTGTTTGTTACAATTTAATGCTAATAGTTCTTTTTAGGGTTCCGTACCTCAAAAAAAATAACTCTTATAGGATCACTTCGTTGTCCATCTGTCTGTCTGTCTGTCCGTCAGTCCATCCGTCCATCCGTCCGTCCGTCTGTCTAAACTGACACTTACTAAGTACGAGAGTGCATACTTAGTGCGTGTCAGTTTATGTTGGACTTTGTTTCTATTGTATTCCCGTGATTTACGAACTACATATTTACATACCAACAAGTTTGTGCGGAACCCTTGGTGCACGAGTCCGACTCGCACTTGACCGGCTTTTTTATCATGAGTCTATATGAGAACAGATTAATTTAATACTTAATTAGTTTCATTACAATACATTATCTAGTGTACTTTTGACATTAACATTCCTCATTAACTTCAGACTTAATACCACTTAATCTTCGTCTGCCGTTTGAATAAACAAGTTGTTTAATATTTATGTTTGTTTTGATTCTAACTGCTGAATATAAACGACTAATAATGAGTTACATGACATTGAACATCCCGAAAAAGATTAATTTGTTATGACTGTGAATTGGATGAAGAGAATTATCAAGTTATTAATGAAATATGAGGGGACAATCTCACACAAATTGACCTAGTCCCAAACTAAGCTCTAGGCTTGTACTATGGGTTGTAGGCAACGATATACATACTTATATAGAAAAATACATAATAAAAATATAGAAAACAACCATGACTCAGGAACAAATACTCGCGCTCATCAAACAAATATTTGCCCATACCGGGATTCGTACCCGGGACTGCTAGCTTCGTAGGCAGGGTCACTATCAATTAGGGTAGTTAACTGCGTCGTCAATTAAGGATTATTTAATTACGATTTATTTGAAATTAATTAATCACTAGCGTTTGGTTGCGTTTATTATTATTTCTTGGGAAGTAACACATTTTTGGGTGGAAGGACAAATTATCTATCTTGCTTTATCTATAAATAAATAAAATTAAATTCCTTGTTACCATTTGCATTTTTTTCTCTGTATACGTATGTGTATCCTTGTTTAGTAGTACAAGCTTAGAGCTTAATTTGGGACTACATAAATTTGTGTAAGATTGTCCCCTTAGCCCCTGGCATTTATTTATGTTTATTTATTTATTCCTCTCGTTCACAGGTGGGTACAGGCGCCGCCGCCAGTGGAAGCAGGCGTGCGCTGCGTCAGCCCGCGCTCGCGGCGCTCCGACGAACTACACAGCTCCACCGTGCTGCCCTACCTCGTCGAGCGGCACTACGCCTCCGCGCAGGACTACTTTGAGCGGGACCCGCGCCACGGTCGGTACTATACAACTACACAGCGCGTCAGCGCACGCATCGGTCGGTACTATACAACTACACGCCGCATCAGCGCACGCATCGGTTGGTAATATACAACTACACAGCGCGTCAGAGCACGCATCGGTCGGTACTATACAACTACACGCCGCGTCAGCGCACGCATCGGTTGGTAATATACAACTACACAGCGCGTCAGAGCACGCATCGGTCGGTACTATACAACTACACGCCGCGTCAGCGCACGCATCGGTTGGTAATATACAACTACACAGCGCGTCAGAGCACGCATCGGTCGGTACTATACAACTACACGCCGCGTCAGCGCACGCATCGGTTGGTAATATACAACTACACAGCGCGTCAGAGCACGTATCGGTCGGTACTATACAACTACACGCCGCGTCAGCGCACGCAACGGTCGGTACTATACAATACACGCCGCGTCAGCCTGCGTCACGGTCGGTAATATACAACTACACGCCGCGTCAGCCTGCGTCACGGTCGGTAATATACAACTACACGCCGCGTCAGCCTGCGTCACGGTCGGTAATATACAACTACACGCCGCATCAGCGCACGCATCGGTTGGTAATATACAACTACACAGCGCGTCAGAGCACGCACCGGTCGGTACTATACAACTACACGCCGCGTCAGCGCACGCAACGGTCGGTACTATACAATACACGCCGCGTCAGCCTGCGTCACGGTCGGTAATATACAACTACACGCCGCGTCAGCCTGCGTCACGGTCGATAATATACAACTACACGCTGTGTTAGCCCGCGCCACGTCGGTACTATACAACTACACGCCGCGTTAGCCTGCGTCACAGTCGGAAATATACAACTACACGCCGCGTCAGCCCGCGCCACGTCGGTAATATACAACTACACGCCGCGTCAGCCCGCGCCACGTCGGTACTATACAACTAACTTCGTCTTTACTACCGCTTAAGCACTTAATTATCATACCAAGACTACAATGTCGAACCACAACTAGAACATGCTTGGACCTAATGCAATAGCATCTTTATTTAAGATTTTATTTGTTCACTATTGCTGTAATGGATTTTCGAGCTGCTAAGATGCTTAAATATCACGCAAAAGTTTGATCGTGCGTATCTTTAAAATTCTAAGAAGTTCCCGAATAATTAAGCGTTCTATCCGAAACAGGTCTCCGACGATATAAGCGGGCACTCTATAAAGGTCTTCTTTATTTGCTTCGTAATGCATATTTGTTGCTTTGTAATATGCTGGTTCCTCAATAATCATGAGTCATTGAGTTGAGCGAACGCGTAAATTTCGATATTAATGCGTCTGTTTATAAGTTATATCCAATATTAAATCATTTTAATGTTATTCATGTGCATGTATAAAAATGCGATTTTAATTGAACATTTCTGAACAAAATGTATTTGTTAATGGAATAAATCAATATAATGTATGTATGTAAAGGTGAATTACGAAATTATTGGGGTATCAGTCATATTTAAATTTATATGCTGCTTAAGGTAATCGATACACTTAATTTTTACTGGGAAAGTAATTTACGGTTATTGGTTCTTGCATATTGTGCTAGTGGTTTGTTGTTGTGTTTTAACGTTGCAGGGGCGGCCGAGGTCGATGTGCCGGGTAGGGCGCGCGCTAGAGTTTGCTCGTTGAGTTAGGTTCGTTGCACGTTAATGACTGATTGTCCCCGAATGCCTTGCTTCTCTAATCCACTAACAATGGCCGTACTTGACAGTGATTGCGACTTTCTCATAAATATTAATCCCATAGTCTACTTTTCAGTGACTCACTGATGTACAAGCGTTTAATTAACATAATTAAACAATAATTTATACAGTTAAATTACTTTGAAATACAGCTCAATCGGAAGGTGATTTTTTGTTGTGAAATACTAGTCTCCTTCGATGAAGTCCTTCATCAAAATTAGTATTATAATTGCGATAACGTATTTGCATGTTGTTCGCCCTTCGATTCGGGGGTATATCGATAAATTATTTCCACGCGGGTTAAGTTACGAGAATTTTTTTATAGCATAATTATGATTTTTTGGGAGCATCTTTGAAACTCCACGTTTTGTGATTGATTATATTTTTTTATGCTCATTTATGTACGTACATTCTTTTCTTTTTATAATGGAGAAGTCATGACTAATATTTTCGTCGCACTAACTAATTGCATGTTTTCGTTCCAATGTTTATTTCTTTATTCATGTTTTAAAACATTTTTTTTTATTTCGCGCATTTTTTTGTTTCTTGCAGCGCTTTTTCTCAGCAGTGGTCTCTTCTTGGGAAGCACTGATAGATTTTGTCGTGTAAAAGTGCACATGCGTTCTACTTACTGAACAAATATACCTGCAAAATAAGATCTATTTTGACGGAGTAAATTTAGATCGCCTTTAACTTTTGCGAAATTCACACGTATTTGTAGTTAAACGGGATTCGATCGCGTAGCATGAACAAGAGTACGTTTAAACAAGCAACCCCCTATGTGGGTTATCACAGATTTAGGTTCAACATTGTCCCTTCTGTTCCTAATAGTTAACGACTTCGGGAGTTTATAACTCATATAATTTCGACACAGGCCAAAACTACACCAGGGTCCCATTACGCGGCTATATCTTGAACCAAAAAAAATGGTTTCAAAGTCCTTAACTTTCTGGAACAGGAGAGACAACTTTTATTTCTGCGGTTGTGTATGACCCATGTGCTAAGCACTCCCTTATGATAATTGACCACTTGTTTTTCCCAGCAGAGCTCGGCGACGGCGGGTCGCGCACGCTGTCGACGGCGGAGCTGTCGTCGGCGTCGTCGCGCCGCAAGCCGCGCTGGCACTCGGCCTGCGCGCGCCTGCCCTGCCGCCTCGCGTGACGCGCCGCGCCCGCGCCCGCCGGACACCGCTCCACATCCCTCTCATTGTTCAACCATTCTTAACTACCGGACAAACTATCAACTTGAATTGCATTAGACGAACCAGTTTGACAACTCAAAATGCACAAATGTTGCCACAGTGTGGCTGATGCGCTGTTCTTATCTAAATTTCAAAAAGTTTATAACTGGATATAAAATATTACCAAATATGTTTTTTGTTCGCTCCCATGATTTATATATAAACTATAGTGCCGCCCGCGACTCTGACCGCGTAGAACTTATCTATCTATCTAATCCAGTACATGGACAAATACATACATTCAGCCGTAGCGTGATCGAGGGACAAACATCCAAACGTGCTTTCAAACTTTGACACAAAAAATATGTATAAAACTTTTATTATGATGTGTCATATTTTTTTATCATTCCCTAATCACTATAAAATTTCTTACATATTTGGCAAATTTTTATTTGGCTAACTAGACCGTCTAATCATGGTTGCGAATCAGTGTTGCTACTGGCCAACCCCCCGCCGACCCGTCTAATTATTACACGGTTTCAACCGTTGTTTTGCAACTGAGCAAAATATCACCAAGTATTGGTACTTCTGATCAACTTGTAGAACGAACCTTTGTCATCTTCGACCAATTTCTCATATTATTAGGCGAAATGATACCGACTTCACAAACTGTCATCGACCAATCTTTCCCGCTTGCTCATTTAAATTACTCCGTAAATCTCTTTCGTCCAACTTGATTGACTGCTGAGTATTCCACCAGCCCCTAATCGTTTTACTGTACAGTCGCCATCATATATATTGCAGCAAACAAGGTGCTCACAAATATCTGAACACGACTATTGTCAAGCCGTTAGAGTGCATGTTCAGATATTTTTGACCACTCTGATATGTACAGATATATTTGATGGCGAACTGTACATCCCGCCACCGGCTAAATTTTGTTCGTGCCAATTTGTCGTCAATCGACTTAGACATATTTTCACTCCGTAACCAATTATTTTACCTAACATATCGGCAATCTACCACCTAACATTTCATGTAAACGCTGGGCAAACCGGCCATGTGGTTTACGGAACATTTTAGGGTATAACTGCTGACGAGAATCGTCGGAATAAGCTATAATTACTGTTTAACAAAACCGTGATACAACAACGTGGAACTACATAAAATAATTAAGCGATAAATTTAGAGGTGTAAACTTTTGTCCGCGGGATAAAGAATGGAATATATTTAAATTAAAGTATTGCTGCTCCAGTAGTAAATTACCAACGAACCTGCACTTGTTATTTGTACTTGTGAACATAGGTTATTAACTATCGTTCACTCGCACTTCCAAACTGTTATCCGTTCCCGATCACGACATGCATGATTTTGATATCCCCGATATCGCAGCACTGGTACGATGGCTTTTCTATCATCTAGTGGCCCCCGTTTTCCTAAATATTTAGTACAGCCAGAAGCCCCCGTCTATTTCTCGGTCAATGACAATAAGAGTGTAACAAATAATTTTCTATTAATCAATAAAAACGTCCATGTCAAAGCGGTTAACTATGAAAAATTAAATCCATTTAGCTGACAGTGAAGATTGCTTCTTCAGGCTTGATAAATTAAAATAAAATCGATTGATAACCGTTAAGATTAGCTACCGAAGACGAACGCTATCTGTTATCAAAGCGCTTCCTTTTCGATTTTTTGCGGAAGAATTCAGGTGACAACCTCCTGTCCCTATCCTGTTATGTTTAGATAGGGTTCAAACTGTACTGGGTGGAAAATCGTCGGTTGTATTATCGCCTCACTAATAATCCTACAACACTGTTGTATAGTGGTTACATGTCATGTCAGAAAAGGGATTTAGGTAGAATTTGTCAAAGCCCCTAAACGTGTAAAAAGTAAAGAGTTATAGTTAGCACTCGTATTCAATTTTTATATTTTCGATGTTGTTAAAAATGTATTATAATGACATAATAAAAATTATGTAAATAACATAGCGTTATAAATTATGTGTGGCTTAACAAGTGTATCTGAGAAGCACGCGGCAAAGGATCCTGTCGATTGAATTCTCTTTTTAATTGTAATCAGTTACTTTTGTTTGTTGGGGTGGAGTAAGGACATTCAACGTCATAACTTTTGTACCTTTTCACTTTAATGTTATGTTTGAATGCTTTATGAAATTGTTTATCATGTGAAAGCGATAACGTAATAGGGTGGTCACTTAATTATGACGTCGACTAAACAGGCATATTCAATATGCCGCGCCACACATTCAGATAGACATAAATCAAAAGTGTGGATGGATTATTCTCAGGTTCTTTCGTAGTGTGTATTTACTCACTCCAACATTTGCTTGTGTGCACTAACACGTCAACTGATCTAGCTCGGCCCTCGACTGTACCGAGTCCTCGAATTCGATAAATTATATAGTTCGGGTGGCGTTTAACATGTTTTTTTTGTATTAGAGGTTTCGATGTGTAATCTTAGTGGATCTCAAATTTGATGAGTGGTATGAAATGGTATATAATGGATGTTATTTTTTTATAAGATGTGTGCATAGTTCTGTTGTTGATACTATTAGTGTTCTTGCCAGATCAAAAGCCATGCACGTCAGTAACCCATTTGCTAGTACTTATAATCTATTGGCCGATTGTTTTGCTTGGTAAATCTCACATTTGGAGGCTTGGGATATGATTGTTTAATTGTTAGCGCTGTTGTAAAGTACAAGTTTCTGTGTGATTGTTGCTGCAAAGTTAATTGGTTGCTTTGTCCGAACGCCCGCGCGCGACGGCCGGCCGCGCCGCCCTGGCGACTGCGCCGTCCGTTGTTGTGGCGCGTGATTAAAATTGTATTTCTTATATCGTTTTTTTTTATAATTCTTTTATTCAATTGGTAGACCTCACTTTATATCGTGAATTGTATATTTTATGAAATTGTTTTAGTGCGTAGGTGTAGTATATCTAGAATAGTATATCTAGAATATTTCCTAATTTTGGTGTTTGAGGCTCGATGGCGTAGTAATTGTTAGACTTTGTTCACACGATTAAAGTGCAATGTTCGGTGTGCAGTGACAAGTATTGTAGTTGCTATGTTGTCCGCTGTCGAACATGCAGTTGCGGCGCGGCTCGTGTGAACCGGGTCTAAGTCATGTTGTTTTTTTCGTTGATCTAACAATTGTAATAAATGGTATTTCTAGTTTTGTACTTAGCTGTTATCTGTGTGAGCAGTCCGTCTGTTCCGTCGTTATCTAGGTAGTCGTAGGATAGATAGTTCAGCCATATTGTATTTGAGATTATTGGGCAGATGATCTCACATCGCCAAAAGCGCTTTACTTGCGAGTGTTGCGAGACTCTATAGTCTTCATAGTTTTCTAGTTGTTTTCTTCCCGTTTATGATCAAAAAGTGGGGTCTGTACCATATTGTAAAGTATATATGTTATTTTTACACTTCTAAAACAGATGTATGAACAGTGCCTGACTGATCTGACAAAGTGAAACAAAAAAAAACAAAGAAAATATTAATATATTGTAAATAAACAGTGAAAAGTATTGTAACTTGGTTTTATGTATTTCTGCCTTTGTCTTCCTACTTTCTAGTCTGTAGGAAATATCCTTTACTTTCAGTGGGGACTTTCTTAGTCGGGACCAAAGGGTCCTAAAAATTTATGGGAAAGCCCATAAATGTTTACAAGTCGATTCGATGATGTTTAGAGTTTTTCCATAAAAAGTTGATAATTATGTTTATTTGTTACCTTGTTCGTGGGACCTGGCCCTACTCTGCTCAATCACACTGTGTAATATGCTATCTGCGGGCATGCGTTAAACCTGAAAGAAACTAGGGGAAACTTATTGGCATCATGATCTTTATTTCAAAGTAATTAATATAGGCGATAATACTACAATCGGTGCGGTGTTTTGGATGCCAATAATTGGGTGTTACCCTATCTAACAGAGTTTTGTTTTAAACATACATTATATTGTTTTCAATTCGTAACGACACGTGCCCCTTATATTTATGTACATACATTGGACCTGATTGGGTCAAATTGCAACGTCAAAATAAGAAGCAGGGTGCAGCTTCGTTGATCGTAAATACCTATATTTTTACCAAGTAGAAGTACCACCAAGTAGAAAACTCTGCTTGATAATAATCTTTACTTCCTTACTGATATTATAAATGCGAAAGTGAGTTTGTTTATTTGTTTGTTTGTACGCTTTCACGGCTAAACCGCTAGACCGGTTTCGATGAAATTTGGTATGGAGATAGTTTGAGTCCCGGGGAAGGACTTAGGATACTTTTTATCCCGGGAAATTTTACAGTTCCCGAGGGAGCAGCGATAAACGACTGCTACGCGGATGAAGTCGCGGGACTCGCGGGCAAAAGCTAGTAACGCTATTACTCAAATCGGACGCGATTGCGTCTAAAGTGATATTGTCTACGTCACCTAAAAACAATAAGGAATTTCAATTGTAGCTTTTGTCATCAAAATTAATTGCGACGCCTTTGTTTTTGTTGCGATTGTAATAAACACTATGTTATACAGCATGAAATAAAATCCAAAATCACGAAATAAAAATCGACCATCCCATACATTTTGGCTAGTCAGCTGACGATGTTAGTATGGGAGGGTCGATTTTTTTTCGCGATTTCGGGGTTGGTCCTATAGTGAAAGTTTGTCAGTATGACTTACTGATTTAACGCCCAAAATTTGGACACTGAATTTAATTTCACCCTGTAGAAATACGGTTTAATATCAATAACAAATATTTCAATTCTCGTCTCACCTATCCAGACTATAATTTCCACTGCAGCCGAGCGGGAAATCCTACTAATATTTATAAATGTGAAAGTTTGGATGGATGGATGTTTGTTACTCAATCATGCCAAAACGGCTGAACGGATCTAGATGAAATTTGGCACAGAGATAGATTATAGTCTGGAGTAGCACATAGGCTACTTTTTACCCCGAAAAAGTTGACAGTTCTCGAGGGACAGCGATAAACGACTTCTACGCGGATGAAGTCGCGGGCAAAAACTATTTTACTATAGTACACATTTCAATTCCCTCCCATCCTCATCTCGCCTCGCCTCGCCGGTGGAATAGCACCTTTACACTTGCATAGGGAGGGACTACGATCTTTTGTGCAATATACAGGGTGTCCTGCATGTATTAAGATGTCCACAAATAACCTGTATTACTATATACCTAGAACGAGCCTTTGCTCTATCAAAATGGGTTTAGTAAAAGTCTTACGGTTTTCGAGATAATCGCAACTTACTAAAATTTCGAATTTTTCGCATCTTGTTTTAGTTTTTCTACCCTGTATAATATCTACTCTTCTTAGCTTTAATTACTCTGTCTGAATGCAATGCAGAGCAGCTCTCCTCATGTTTTCTTCTTCATCGTAAGATCAACTAGCCACATTCTATTCTTAACTTAGAAAAAGTTCATGACAGGTCGACCGTTAGGATCGAACTCTACCTTACGATTACAAGTCGACAAATAAAAGCAAGTGCCCTAAGTGCCCTGATATTAGGTGTGCGTGTCGCAAGCTCTTCTCAGTTCGCAGGCCACAATGCACGGAACCCGGTGCCTTCCGCCATATCGAGTGGCTAATCAGACCAGTGTGTCATCGGCCGTGGGACGTTTATTAATAGGCCCATGTGCTTTGTTTGATAACGCGTGAATATCACTAGGTGGTACTCGAAAACCGTGAATAAGGCTTAAAGTGCGTGCACGCACGGTATTGTCTGCCGCTTTCGGTTAGTGATTTCTTCTTGCTGAAGGAAGATGATGCAGTCATAGCGCTCTGTATGCACTGGGTCGTCTGCCGCCTAAGAGTAACTTTACGGGGCTTTGGCTTGTAGGTCGATGGCAGCACAGCCTAAAACACTGTTAAGACTGGATCGTCTGCCACTTTTGTCCAAGGCGCTCGGCGAACTTCGTCCGTGCATTCGAATTAGGAAAAATAAATGGAGGTGTGCTACGGAAGGTAATTAAATTAACCTAGGTAGGTACAGGTTAATTTACACTATCGTCGTATAGTCGACTTGAGGACTTTGAGTAAACGCGCATTTATCTCTAACTTTTGGAAAGGTAATCTAAGGTCGGAGTTCACCAACCAATTTAACGGACTGTTAAATCCTAATCGGCTGTTAGTCAATACATTTTGACAGCCGTCAGACCTCTAATCGCCTGTTTAACTGTTGGTGAACTCCGACCTAAGCCTAGTAAGTTGCATGCACTCTACGGATCGTAAGATATGTATCTACAGGCGAGAGTAAATATAGTCCCCATCAAACATGGTGCTCAAAAATATCTGAACTACTAAACTGTATTGTTGACACCTATTGCGTTAGCGTATGCTTAAGCAGCACACAAGCTGTATAAGAGCTTAAACAGCCCTTAAGATGCTGAAACTAGAGTTATAATGGCTGTATAAGCTCTTATTCACTTTTTGTGCTACTTGGGATATTTTATGGCGACTGTACAATACAGAAAATTTTATGCAATGATCTTTTTTATCTATTCCTCTACAGACTTTTACGTATCCCATTATCTAATGAAAGTTATATATAATTAATGTGTACTTAATTGTAAAATTGAGCAAGCATTAGGAGTAGTACGTTTACGAGTTATAAATTGAAGAAGCCGTAGGAAGGGCTGCTAGTTAAGCTCGCCTGGACTCGCAAGTTAAGGTGCCATTAGCTATCGAGAGATTGTATACATCCAAGGCTGTTGTCATGTTTTCGAGTCGATTAGTTAGCTAGCCAAGTAGGCCTACCCAATTATTGAATAAACACATCTTTAATAATGGGCTTTGTATTCATCTTAGAAACGTGCGATGTTCGAATTGAAGACGTAGCGATCTATTCACATCACAAAATACAACCTTTTTACCCGACTGCGCAAAGCAAAAGAAGGTTAATGTGTTTAACGGTCTATGTATGTATGTATAGTATATGTATGTATGTGACCGAAAATCGGATGTTTCACTCTAGCTCCTAAACTATTGGACTGATTTTAATAAATGGGGTGTCATGAATTATAAGCAGTGGTCGGAATAGGTAGAGCTAATTTACCTAAACTTGATGCATGTCAATTCAATAATGTGTTCCCATCTCACTCACGCATGAATGAACATGCGTCAAGTTTAGGTAAATTAGCTCTACCTATTCCGACCAATAATTATAAGGGCCTGCGCAAACCGGCGGAGCGTAGCGCAGATCACTTTAAATTTATCAATGTATATTCTTCCCTATTTTAATTACAATAAGGTATAAATTTGAATGCTCTGAGACAGACCTCGGAGCATCACGGGGGATTTCTACTCTGCGGCTGCGGCTCTAAATTTATACCTTATTGTAATTAAAATAGAAAAGAATATACATTGATAAATTTAAAGTGATCTGCGCTGCGCTCCGCCGATTTGCGCAGGCCCTAAGGGTGAACTAGTCGCCAGTTGGGTTTTCGTTGAAAAAGGCTAAGGCACACTGGCTTTTATCTGGTTCACGATTTTAGCTGTATCCTTTTCTTTCATAAGACAGAGAAAAGGAGAGTGATAACTTTAATTGACAAATATTTTTATCTGGTAATTGGATAAATCGGGCCTAAGCCATAGACGTGTACTATTTATTTATTTATAAATAGCAATTTATAATTAACACTAAGAGTACTTACTATGGGTATTAAATAGACAAAGATACATTTATATCCTTATACAGAGAAATAATATACCTACTTATATGTGCACATAGAAAATACCTAATACCTACTCGGGAACTATAACAAAAATATTTGCCCTTACGGATTTCGAACCCGAGACCGCTACCTTCGTAGGCAGGGTCCCTACTATCGAGACTAACCGCATCGTCAAAGCTAATACTGGCAACGTATGTATAGGTATCTTCTTATTTCATAAGAGTACAAATTGAGGACAATCATTGATAATTTAGAAACAAGTACTTATTTAATATTGATAAAATACAAGTAAAATAGCTAATTACAATGTCCTCAAATGTAAATTGTTACTGGCCTTATACTTAAATTTAATAACTGCTTAGGTATGTATTAAACAACAGTATATAATCGTATACGCGAACGGCCGTAGGTCGTGAAAGGATGTGCCGAGGATAACGGCTCGTCGTTTAAGTCCTTGACGTAGCGAATACGTAAGTAAGCGGGTATACAGAGACCCATTGGAACCGTGTTTACATACACCTCACCTTTAGTACAGTCGATTACAAACATACCTATGTATATACTTTTGCATCTTAACTCTTTGCAATATGGAGCAAAAGTGTATCTTTGTAGGTATTTGACTGTACGCACTAGGTGCCGCACTCAGAGACGTCAATTAATGTTTAAGTTTGATTAAGGTTGCTGCGTCTTATTCTATTGCTATAGCAAAAAAAGTGACAGCAGCAACTTTAATCAAACTTAAAAGTTAATTAACGTCTTTGAGTGCGGCCGTAGGAATGTTTTCTAGAATATTCTCCGTCAACGTTTAGCTATTAATGTGTTTTACGTCACATCGTAATATAATGTGTTTGGATTGTTTATTTACAAGTGCACAGTTAGTCATTAAAGAATATTCAGATAAGTGAGGAAGGTTATACGTCGTCCTTCCCCGATGTTTGTCGGTTTTGGTTCTCATAGTCTAGGGATTGCCAGAGGCCATAACAATCTTCGCGTCGTCGCATGTTTGTCCGTTGACCTTCTCTACAATTAAGCACGGGACAAATGCACGAACATTCGGAAAGCATTATGAGAAACAATATAAAAGAACTGCAGAGGCATTTAGCACATATTGGCCTTGCCCCTAATGCGGTGTAATTGTTACCGTTTCCCTGCCTTTTATAAATTAGATCATACTAAAAAGGAGAAGCCATTAATTAAACGAAAACCGTAGTACCTATGGTGTTGTGTCATCTTTTAAATGGTATTTATTTCCCATAAAGGCTGGTACTCCGCAGAGGTCAACTAAATGCCAACTAGCTGGTATGCGGAACTTGCTATCAATGTGGGAAAAATCGTCTGGATAATTGTCGGTTTTGTTAGTTTTCATTAATTGCATAGTCTATTCTAAGCATTATAGAATAAAAATAGGAAAATTTAAAAAAGTGAATTCGTAGCCTTTTGTTATTGTATTTTGTCTTTCTAGAAATAACTACCTACTTACTAACTTAAACTTAAACTTACATAGGACTATAACAACTATACACGATGTTTGCGTTGCTTGATCAGCGTACGCAATACGACAACCAGTCGCATTGTATCTTTGGTATTTAACCTTAATTATCATATTCATCATCTTCGGCATCTTCCTTTACCAATCAGTTCGAAGTACCTACTTCGTACCGACGATGTTAGCTCAATAGGTCATGTCGCTCCGTTCCGTGTTCCTTAAAAGGTCATAATGTCTTCCGATCTGACAATTTTGTAATGAATTTGAATAAATTTACGAATGATGGACGTTTAAGGGATTTTAGATGACGTAATGAGGTGACGTGAAAACGATATATCTCATCTCGCCACGCCTCGCAATGTCGACAGCCAAGCGATCACAATGCGATGCTTCGGAGCATCTGTAATTGATGGGATCAGAATCTTAGACAAATGGTGTTCATAGGTGACGAAGGCGGTGAAAGTTCCGCAGCAATTCTATTGTGACTCTGATTGATTTGATAGATAGACGTGTATCATTGAGATCCATTGTTTCGTTTCCGGCGGCATTTATATTTGAGAAAACGCAATTGAAACCTGTCGGTTCGGATAGGGCTATGTTATCAATTTGTTGCGGACGTTTCGTTTGCTCAATCATGTTTACGCAATAAGAGGAAAAGTGAGTGTAAAGAATACCTGTAAGGTGGTGTAATGTAGGCACCTACGGCGATGTCACCTAGACCGGAGCGTGGCTGCCCGAGCACGCCGCGAGCGTTGAGCAACGAGCGAGGAGCAGACTCGCTGTCACGCGTGCACGATGCAGATCGTCGCGTGCCGCCATCACTGGAAATATGCCTACATCAACAGCAGCGGAAAATCTCCAGTCTCATTAATTATATTCTATCTACACATATTTTATAAGTTATCTACGTAATAGGGCAATTAAATATCTTGGTTTGGAAATTGGATGAAAAGTAACGAAATAGTTATTTTAAAATGATAGCAGAAATGAATAATTCATCTTTCGGTTACATGGGACATGGTGCCTCGGTGCCCTTTTATCAAAACTGTCCATAAGTTTAGATGTGTTAGTAACAATATTCGATTTCGGAGCCGTTGCGGTGATCATTTTTTTGTAGGCACCAGGCTGCAAAAGTCCTCATGAGCACCGCAATTTGTTTTCGGTAAATAATGCTTGTTGCATGTCCCAAAATATGATATCGGTATAAAGCCACTTTTAAGATTATCTTTGGCCATTGGCGAAAATGTAAGCACACTTAAGTACCTACTTAATTCTTTCGTAAAAATACATTCATAAATGCTTCAGTCTGTCATCAAGCATTTACATAAATCCAATCAGATATCTAGAGCACGTTCATTAATACCGATCAATAATTCACACCGGCGAATCAATCCGGCGATCGTTACGACAGAAGTAAGAACGTGCTCGTCTCGAAGTGTGGGAATCACTGGTTCGTGGCGAGTTTAGCCGATTGCTCCGACGTGTTATTAGACACACTTTATGTTGTGTTATGGCAACATATTGGTTTGTTAAGGCTGTTATTTGGTGAACGAAAGTTTATACGTTCGCAAGTAGTAATTAACCGGTAAAATCTTGCAATATTTCTTGTTTTTACAGTTATCGTGACTGGTACTATTTTAATTATTTGATCAAGTTTATGATTAAGTCAAAACGTTAGTTGTTCGGAAATGTATACCTCGAACCTCATTTATAAATAACGTAAGGACGCACCTAGAACACGATATGCGCACATAACAGTTAATTGTCTGAACAGTATAATTGATAAGAAAATCTGTTTTCCCGGAGCCTTGCATATTGTTGACTGCGCATTATATAAATTAGAGCATTACGCAGACGGCAACGGAAGCGGGAACTGGCGTGCAAGCCGTGCGTGTCACCGGCGCGGGCGCAGCCGGCAAAAACTCATAAAAACAATCAAATACCGCCATCTTTTTGTATAGGTGTCATTGTATTCTCAAAATGTCGCGTCTCAGTTGTATAACAACAGCTATACATGCTTCCACATTCGTGAAAGTAATTTTATAAAATATACATGTATCGAATCGAAATAGCTGTTTTTATAGATAGATGTAAAGAACTAAAATTATACATTTCCTAGCTAATTAATTTTATAACGTGTAGGTAAGCTTTTCTTTATTTAATTATTATTAAAATGTCAAAGGCAATAATAACCTGAAAAAGGTTGGATAATTGGCAGGGACACTTTTCTTTCTGGAAAATCTGACAGTTTCCTCAGGAGTAAGCGACGAGGAAAACTCATAATTGACAACATTTCAAAATTGCAACTGATGCTAAATCCAAAATCATTTGGGTAATTAAGCGCTAGGACTCCGAAAATATTTTTAGTTTTTTAGGGCTCTGAACCTAAAAAGGAACTCTTATAGGATCACTTTGTTGTCCGTCTGCGGTCTGTCTGTCAAAGACCTTTTCCTCAGGAACGCGTAAAGGTATAAAGTTGAAATTCATATCAAATAATACTCAAGTCTGCAATCCCTTGGCGCTGTAAAAAAATCAGACTTCTAAGTGGACACAATCAAAAGATACCTACGGCCGTTTATGCTGCATATTCAAGGGTACTACTTCCCGTTGGGTTAGAATCATGAGATTAGCACAACTAAAGGAAAAAATCCGAAAACCTGTAATTTGTAGTTACATTGCATAAAAAAAACCCAGTATAAATTGATACTCACTAAGTACGAGAGTGCATACTTGGTGCGTGTCAGTTTATACTGGAATTTGTTTTTATTGCATTCCCGTGATTTACAAACTATTTACATACCTACAAGTTTTTGGGGAATCTCGGTGAGCGAGTCAGACTCGCACTTGACTGGTTTTTTTATATCCAGTAGTTCAGTAAATATTAGGGAATACGTGCAAACTAGAAAGATGACGTCACTGATATGCCTGTATGTTTCATTCAAATCATAGCCTGCACGAAAAAAAAAAGGTTGTAGAAATAGTCCAATTTCCGGTTGTCAAAAACAGACATTACTACCTTTAAATCCGAATCGCATATTAGAATTTTGATTTACCATACGGATATAATTTTAATCAAATAGACGTTCTTAGATGCCCAAGTAAAATTAAAATAAAGTAAATGGCCTTCTTGTCTTTATTCAACCCATCAAACGTTGTTCAATTCTCTTGGTTTATGGGGATTAAGCACAACACGGACTGCAAGTAAAATATCCGTAATTTGGCAATACGTAGCACTTTTACTAGTTCTGTCAAAACGTTTTTTTTTAATCGCCGGTTCAATACACAGACAATTCAATCCATACATACACGTCTAATACATACATAAAATACGTGTTCTGTTATTTTAATGCTCTTTCCAAAGGACACGTAAAAAAAAGATGAGAAAAATTCAATGTTGTCAATTTTCTTAGTGCTTAAGAGTGGTCGAAACCGTCGGCCGAAGGTAAAACTAATCGTAAAATGAACGTCCCTCCACTAATCGACCTATGAAACTTGCATCCAAAAGTAGCGTAAACTCATTGAAGGGGCGTTCACTTTAGGATTGGTTTTACTCTACCCGTATTCTTTAAAGACAATTGGCAATACGTTAGCACACTCATAAACAAAGCACTAAAGTGACTTCACACGCCGCGACATTTGTTGGTTGAACTTTCATAATGCCTTATAATGCCTACGTATTACTGTGTGCAATACTAATAAAAATGGCGACCCCAATTGATGCTAGGAACACAAACGAGCTATGACGATTTCGCCATTGCCTAAATTGAACGCATTACCTACATTAATTTTACACGGTTACTCATTTGACATTTGAAAGAAGATACCCATCTTCCCCTATTGACCTCAAATGGCAAGTCGGATTAGATTATTTCAATGATATTTTCTCGTGATTTGCAAATTGTTTGTCTCGATTATTATATTTTATTTGAAAATATTGTTTTGTTCCGTACCTAAGGTTATTGCTGGCTGAACAAACTAAAAATCAAACGCCTGCACGGGCTGATAACTTACTTATAAAAATAAAAGGCAAAAGAAGTACACAGTCACGTACAGGGAGCCTAGCAAATGGCAAAAGTCTTTCTTTTATAATATTATGATGATTGATGAAGGATAAGGCGAGCCTCTAACATAGACACAACTTAAGTATAAAGTATAATGATGCGATAGTAATGTGGTTTCATGACTCGGATATCGTTTTCAATAAAAATCTCAGATTATGTCCATTTCCACACTGTTTGGAAATACAATACCATTTAAATCGTTAATTTTTTTAAAGACATTATTTGTGTGTTTACGTTAAAATGCATATTAATTACACGTCGTAAGCGGCTAAGTCATAACATAAATAAGAGAGTATAATTCTTAAAATACTACGAATGCAATTGTTCTGCAACCTTATTGATATGCAGATGCTGTTAAGAGTGCAGAGAGAGTGACCTCCACGGGTCGGGTCGTGAGAGGAGGTCGCTTCGTTAGACTCGAAAATACCACCGTTTAATAACGTCGTCGTCGCGTACAGTCGAGGAAGTTAATTCGTGTACAACTCTGGACCAGGGACCGGCCCGCTATCCCATTCAAGGGGTTTCGCGTTTCAGTATCGCTTAAAAGCCGTTCGATTTGCTTTTTAAAGCGCTATTTATAACGGTTACCCTTAGGGCAGGGGTAGGCAAACTGCGGCTCGCGAGCCGCATGCGGCTTTTTGATGGGTCAGTAGTGGCTCTTCAAGTTCACCTCAAAAAGTTTATTGTCATATTAGAATTTGGTTTACAGTGAAAAACCTGAAACAGGAAACTGCAGCTCTTTGAGCTTCGAACAAATCAATATTTTTCTGGCATCTGGATCTTTGTCTAAAAAGTTTGCCGACCTGGGCCTTAGGGGTTTGTAATAGGTATTTCAAATGGATTGACTATCGAAATCCATTTCACAAAATTTTGAGTGATACCGATTGCGAAAGTTTTTAAAGGCATAGCGCTTACACAAAAGGGTTACCCTTATATTTGGTTGTGTAAAAAGAGGGATATCAATTTATTGCTGACGATCTGTTAAGGTTTCCCTTATGTGAATAGTTAGTTTAACAAATAACTTAGTCTTATGTTGCTTCCCAAGAGCTTATTCTTTTAGTGGGTTATTCTTAGAATTCTTAGAACCGTTTCTGAGAACGCGCTTACAAAATGTATATTATATATACAAACATTGCTCGTATAATAGTATAGGGGCAATAAATACTTTGACATTTAAGTTGGCAGCTACTTAAATAGTATAGTTAGCGTAGACACGAAGTACTTCCGTAAGATGGCATTAGGCACATTGTCGCAAGCGCAAGGAATTCTCGTAGAAAGTTCAGCGAGCTTGTCGCCGACGCAGCCCTTTTGGCGCATCAACATGCTCAGTTAGGAAATGCGCTTCTCAAATACCACTAGTTGGTAGAGGGGAGATGTATTTACTGGAATAGGTTTTTGGAATAGGTTTTTGCTTGGACCTCCAAATACGCGATCCCTTCAGAGTGCGTCAACGCGTAGCGATGATTTAGGCGTATCGGGTCGCGGAAAGTTCGTGGCGTACAAAAATCGAGCCAAAGCGACACGACGAGTGCCTTCGGAAACGTTCGGTTGAAATCGGTACCGAGAAAAAAAATTCTTACAGTGTTATTACAAAAACTTAAACAACCGTTGAATACTTGTTTAGTAAACGTCAATTCATAGAAAACTGACATTTTTGACTTGTCTAAGACATGTCTTAAGTTTTTTGTAAGAAGACCATTAAATTCTTAAAGACTCGCAAGTCGAAAATACTCTGAATCGATCAATTACTCAACAAGTCCCGTACTTCTAAATACTAGTCTTTTAAAAACTAGTCTTTGGATCTAGTATTTTTGTGGACGCGTACTCGGAAGACTCAGTACGCGATTTGCCTAGTGCGTCCTAGCTCTACTAGTGGTTTCAAATAGTAGATAGATTGTGTTTACGGCATGGACGGCGTATGTAGTGAATCCAGAGCACAGCAAAGAAATAGGTATGTGTTGAAATTCTAAAGTGAAATTCTGATCATCTTATCGTTGTAATCACACTATTGACTTTATCACAGCTTTACTGTCAACTAAATAAGAGTTAACGTCATCAATACGATATTGGAGCAAAATGGGCTAATACAATGTGGAATAGAGTCCCTGCTCTTTTCTAACAGGTTATAGATATTAAGTTCGCTATAGTAAAATACGAACCTAGAATTGCACTTAGTAAATAGCAATTAAAGCTAACCCATTGAGTAGACTGATATCGAATGTTCCCAACCACGTAATATACGAAGATTTCACAGTAGCTTCAATATTGTATAATTTAATGAGATGAAGAGTGGACATAAATAAGAATTGACATGCCCATAAGTGTTTTTCGGCTGATATGTCTATGATCAAAATTTCATAATCTTAATAATTTTGAAATTAGCTCTGGAAGAGCTACTTTCAAAATTTGTTGCGAATATGCTTGCGCATTCAATAGTTCTGAACTATATATAAAAAGTGACCGCAAATCAATATCTAAATGACTTAGTTGTGAGTGGTTTAAAGTACATTTTATAACAAACAGATTTATAATGATATCGAGAAAGTCTGAGGTTAGATAGCTTCGATGTGTATATTTTGCGTCCTTGACTGTGCAGATCGTAAGCCAATTCCGATTATTATTCTTGTATACTAGATGTAGCCATACTTGCCTCATTGCCAATTACGCTATCGTATCTAGGTATACGGGTAGAGATGGAACGTCAAGATGCCCTAGGTTAGTGCATGCGGAAGCGCGGCTGGCGGGTGGGGTCGTGATATACCGCGGGTGAAAGCGCGGCCGCGGGTCAGCTCACCGCGTCTAGACGAAACACTGCCGAATTCGTCTTCGTCCAACCTGCCTCGATGGAGGATGATCCCTGTGACAGCCGCATTTCGTAATATTAAACACTTACTATTATCGCAAGCGTGGCATTATAAAAAAGTGATTAATAGTTTAAATTACTGAACGTCGTTGCAATGCAGAATTTATGAAAAGTCGATACCTTTATATGAGCTGTCACAGCAATCATCTTTAACCCAGGTATATGCACATACCTACATATGGTTTTAATTATTTTTTATTAAGGAAAACAAACTTAAATTATACAGATTTACAAACACATCTTACCTAATACTTAGTTCATAAGCCAACAAAATTTTTACCAATGTATGTCACACATTTATACATAATTATTTCCAAAGTGCGGAGCACATCTTAACTTAAAAGTAAGCGGTAAGATTTTGCCACAGTATACAAATGCGGACTTTGATTGTTGAGCCATTGTAAAATCCTGACACCTCCTATGTGACTAGAAAGAAATATGACAAGAATGAAACTACGTCAAAATAAACACGGCTTTCTGTGACAAGGTTCTTTGGTGAGTTCTTTGGTGACTTGGTGAACCTTGACCATACTCACAATCTCAAATAATGTTGGCTACTAGTCATTCGCATCCACTTTCTCTGACGTCTCTGTTTCGGTAAGAACGGGTAAGAACCAAGCCTAAACCTAGCGGGAGTTTTTTACGAAAAGTCCTTAGCAATTGATTATTAGTATAATTGAAATAATACTTTACACCATGTTAAAAGAAATGTATGCCACAACATAATGTTAGGTAACGGTTATGACTTCATGTGTAACAATACCATAAAGAAGAGGAAATTGAGAAAGGAAGGAAACAATTACTACTCAAGGTGCACCATCATGGTGCAGATTAAATTACATTGGTTGGGTTTGGCTTTGTTTTTTGTGGCTACTGGTCATTAGATATATTTAAGCTTCTAATAAGTTTTTTTCCATTGCTGTATCAAATTGCTCCGAAACCGACTTTGAAAATGTAAATTGTAAACAAAAAATGTGTAGGTACGTACTACTGAACCGCAAATGTTTTAGAAATGCCTTAACTAAACCTTACAGGGTAGTTAAGAAGTGAATAAATAAATAGGTAGCTATCAAAATATTATGCATCATATGGTCATTACGGTAGTGAAGCAATCGAGAATCTCACTGGTTAATAAATGACTCATACGGATAAGTTACACTGACAAGCTGTTTGTGCAAGAGATGCTAATCTTTAGCCACTCGAATGAATGAGATAATGAGCGAGATGTGAGCGAGCCACTAAATATGAATCTCTGCGTTCAATTATGCTTATCTGCCTAAGGCTTGGTCAGAGGCAGTAATGAGGGTTGAAAGAGCATTAGGCGTTTCAGTTACTTTTTCAAGACATAAATATATAAATAAGATAAGTTGATTTTTAGAGTTCTTGGGTAAGTTCAGTAGATTTTACAACTAATTACTTTAACGTTTCCTATGGCGCATATTACACACACCCACTAGACACGATAACAACTACCTCTTAAATTCTAAATCACGTTAGTTAAGCGTCGATTAGCAACATTATTTTTCATGTAATATGGGGCAATAACGATGGTATATTTTTGCGTAGACAAAACCTGCGTCATCGTAGTAATTTTGCGATACTTAACTAGTCGACTTGGTGATGGAATGTTTATGCCACAGGCGTTGCAATGTTTACTCGTAATAGTTGCACAGGTGCACCTACGATACGATGAGATTAAGTACCTACCATCCAAAGTGCCACCCGTGGGAGGACTTAGGTATGACTTAACCGTCTCGTTACTAGACTTATCGCTGGATTATATTAATTATAATACTACATTATATCTATTAATGAAACTATTTCCTCTGTCGCATAAGAGCCTCACGCCAATCAAGCTTGGCCGTGAGTTAAATCATATTAAATTAACGGTGAATTGTTAGCGGTTGATGGGACATTAGTGTGCTGCCAGCCATCCTAAAGTGAAAACGGCGCATATGTGACCTTTATGTAAGCACATAAGGTTTCATATCCTTCAGTTATCTAATTGTAATTATGTTATTGTTACTTAGGTGAGCAGCGTGGCGCTTCTAGGCCCGAGGCACGCTCCTGGCACCCACGCCTGCCCGCGTCCGTCACGATGGTGGCACTAAGGACTGTATCTGGGGTAGAGATGTGCAATCGTGAAATTTAACCAAAGACGTGACAACTAATGTTATAAAACGGACGATTAATGGATACTAATACCACGTTATTGCTAGCGTAGCCATTATTTGAGTTCATATGACACGAAGAAACTTTGGGCTCGTCTAGATAAGTACTTTTAGTTTTGTATACTAGCTCCGAGGTAATATAATGATGATAATACGTAAATAAGAAACTAGGTAAGTATAACCGTTAGCTATTTTGCCGCTGGCAATAATTATGGCGCCAAATCATACCACCGAACACCCAGTAGTAGAAACCTCAATTGGAATAAAATTAATTACATAATTGGAATAAAGTTCGCCAAAAATTATCGGATGATTCCTCAAGCTGTTAAGCACGCCTCGGGGTACAAATGTTATGAAATCAAATAATTTAAATCGTGTTGCAAGAGCTGAGCTATCCACGACCTTCGGCAGCCGTGAGAAGCTGCGCGGCGTGCGAGCCGACATTGTGGCGGTTAAATAACCGCCGCGCCCGCGCCGCGCGTGGCGCAAGCGGTGCTGACGACGACCGTTTGCGTGCGTCAATACGTTGTTCATTTGACAAATTGGGTATTGTTCGGTAACGATTGGAACGATCGGTAGACGCAGAATCACTTCTGATATCAAACACAACACAATTTACTTTGACTGACGTTGCTGCATTATTCTTAGAAATTTGAACAATAATATAATCAACAGTCCTGTAATCCTGTTGTTCAATGGTAGTTCAAATAACTAATGATCAATAGTTCGTTTCAAATAATTATTACATGGTTGTAAGAAATTAAAGTTTTCAAAATGCAAATAACAGACGATAAAATGGCCAACTATAAAGTTATGTCATATTAAGTAAGTAGACGTACGTAATTCCCGTAATGTGCTAAGAGTAACAGGATTATGCATACTAGATTCGTAATTATTATCTCGACCAATCAAAGCACGTTAATTGTGGGAAAGCTTTAAGAATGGAGCCCGGAAAGAAAGTGCAGATCGCTGTCTGCCCTCGCGGCGCTCTCGCTTACAGCTGTTTCAGTTTGTGTTACCCTACCTACTTATGTATACTCGTAAGTAAGTTGATTATTCACATCTGGGCCACAAAATAATTTCGTATATTTTTGCACTGAGAGGAAATTTAATAGCTAAATTACTTTTCGCAATTCACCGTACCAAAAGACGTAACTAAAGTGACTGTTAATTCCATTGAATAGATATGTCAGTTAAGTATCCAGTTTATAAAATAGTTTATTATTTTAGTCAAACGCACGCATGTCAGATTTACTCAGAGGGTAGGTACATTCTAGAAAAACCATTATTATTATAAACACGTTGCTTGAAAAAATATGTTTTTTACCAAGATTAAATTAAGCGGAAAAAGATTAAAGAAGTCTTACCTAGTTCAGTCAACAAATGGCCTAAAAGGGGGTAGGTATAGAGTGCGTGAGCAAGGAGTGCAAGGACCTAAGCAATTCCTTCAGAAATTTGTTCAGGATGCTCAGGGAGTGAACATACTAAAAGTCCTGAAGGTTCCGTTTTCAGGCCTTTCTCTTATATCTCGAGAATGGTGTGTCGTAGGGAAAACAATCCAAAAAGCAAACGAAAGCTTATAATTGTCTACAACTTTTATTCTATACATTTTTACAAATTCACAACCGTTTCTGAGCTACACGCTCCGGAATAATATGACCTGTTAAATTTAATTAAAATAAGGAACACATTTAGAGACTGTCTGATAGCGAACTCAATAAACACCATAATAGTTTACTAACTATCACAAGCTCGTATTACGCTGTGGCATCTGCTTCTAAAATGGTCTGAATGATGTGCAAGTTAAGGTTGTTTTTGCAACTACGTCCTAGAGTGAGATACAGAGTTATATTACTTTCTGTGAAGAGAATCGGTACAGCACGCGACCTCGACTTGGTTCCGTGATGATCTCACGTCGCACATAAGGATATAATTTTGGAGATGATTGCAATTTGGCACAGGATTTGGTAAATTAAATATTTTATACAATATTTTTGTATGTTTTTATATTTTAACTGCAACAGAATGGATAGAATAACCGATATTGTAAAAGAGTCGTCGAAAGTGTAAAAAAAAACTGTAGGTACCTATTATACTTGGAATGATACTAATATTACGTCGGGTGGTCAGGGTCGTTATCTGTCTCGGATGGTACTTTCTATTGGCCGGAACAAAAAACTTGCCACCAGGTGTTTTGTATCGTATTACAATCGTTTTGACTCAATGTCGACGCCAAGGTTAAAGGTGGTAAGATGTTTGCTTGGAAAACAATGTGGGTCACAGGATGTTTCTTGTAACATGTAAATGAAGAAATGAACCATTGTTTGTTGAATTTTCGTCAAACGTTAATTGTCGTCAACAAAGGTTTTGAAAATATCTAAAACAAGTTTATTATACAGGATGTCCCATAAGTCGAACGTCACAGTGACACCGGAGGTAGACCAGCCTAAGAAGAAATAATCCATTCTAACATGACCTCAGTAAAAGTCGCATGGCTTTCGAGATATGCCAGTTTAAAGTTTGTACTGAGAAAGAGCTTTAAACTGGCAAATCTTGAAAATCATGCGATTTTTATTGAGGTTATTAATGTTAGGCTGGTTCGATGTGGGGATGATGCGTAACGCATATTCACTCCGTTAAAAAAAACCGGTCAAGTGCGAGTCGGACTCGCGCACCGAGGGTTCCGTTTTTAAGTACGTACTTCAAAATTATACCTTTTTAACCCCCGACGCAAAAAGGGTCGGTTAAGAATTTTTCAGATTTTTCGGTTTATAAACTTCGGAGGTAACGGAACGAACGGTCTTCGGAGAGAACGGTCATATTTTGAACATTTTTGGTTATAAATCAAAAATTACGTCACAGAAAATTAAAAAAAATAGTTTTGAAATGTGCAGTTTGAGCCCTTTCATATGACATCCCATTTGCTATAATCAAATCACTTTAATTTTTCAACCCCCCATTCTAGACCCCTTTTTAATTATTCATAAAATTAATTTCATATTAAAAAAAAACAGATGTGGCAAGCACAACTATGCTAAAATTAAAGTTGATGGCTTGTGTAGTTGCTGAGAAAAACTGCTGGGACATACATACAGACAGACAGACAGACAGACAACGAAGTCTCACCATAAGGGTTCCTTTTTTACCATTTTGGTACGGAACCCTAAAAAAGGCTGGTTCGGTCTGTCATAGGCTGGTCTACCTCCAGTGTCACTGTGACGCGCGACTTATGAGGCACCCTGTACTTTCATAGTTCGTCATAGTCTATCCATTCACGATCTTGTGATTGTAATTGTCTAGCTTACCACCTGTGGCTTTTATGCTTGTTTCCATTTTTCATTCTATAAAAAAATACTTTAGTTTCTTGTTGTTGTTGGTTGAAAATAATAATGATCAAAGTAAAAGAAAATAGAGGACAATAGAATAACATGTTTTAGCAAGCTAAATTATTACATAATCCGAGTCCAAGTTTCGACGCCGCATCACTTGACACTTGAACTATGGTTGAACTATGGTTATTTCATGATTATCGATAGCTATCTTTAGTTGTGGAATTCAATTACATGAAATCCATGTCTTTTTGCTGGCAGTGAAGGGATGGATAAGATTGCAGTCAATTTTAGTACTTAAATACATTTGGTAGAGCTCCCTGACATATACAGGGTGCCCATGAGCTCACCGGGTTAAATGTAAATGTGACTACTGATAAAACGTAATTTGTTTTAAAAAATAACTTTGTTTTAAGCTATTGGTACACAAACTCTTTGTAAGGAAACATTTACCATTGTGACATTTCGTCGTGACAAGCACTCGAAAAAACAGGTAATATGACAGATAGGATGTTGTACTATGAAGATTTAAATTTTTTATGAAACAATTGAGTTGTAAAACAGATGTTTTGTTTAAAAGATAAAAAAGATACAATATATTTATTCAGTAAGTAGGCCGCACGGGCACTTTTACACGTCAAAATCTACCAGCGCTTCCCAAGAGGAGACCACTGCTGAGAAGAAGCGCCGCAAGAAACTCAACAGTTAGTCATTTTTAATCTCATAGGTACCTGTAGCATATTTTATGGACCTGACACAGAGTTCTTGATTAAAAGTGTTTATTTTTTTATCCTTAATCGTCCTGAACCGAAGACGCCGTTGCTCGCAGCATTCGAGCCACTAGGTCCAGGGGCAACACCGCCGTATCAACTATTACAAAATGTTTGCAAGTGTTGTAACTGTGTAACTAAACTTGCGACTAATATGTTTGTTAACGCATACAATTTTCGAATGTACGTTGGGTATAAGATATACTTACAAATTACAATAAAAGTATAAGATGTTTCGTTACTGACTAAGATATAGCACTCAGCCAAAATACTGAATGTAGACCTGGAGGTCAGAAAATATTTTCCTGTGTCTAATTGTAGAAGCGCAGTGATACACTGAACTGGAAAAAAATCTCAAACATTTTTAAACGGAATCGTTTTGAACACTTAATATTTTACAGAGCCCCAGAATAAGCAAAACCGGATTATTACGGAGCCCCAGGGCTTTGCAGAGCACTCTTTAAGAATAGTTGATAATTAAGAATAATTAACTCATCAGGGTGGTCAGGAATCAAATCAATTCTAAAGTATACTTGGTTTAACACTACTTATAAAATAAAACATAGTACAGTAACCTTCAATCCACAACAAACAGGGTCAAAAATCAATAAGTCATCATCAACAAGATGTTTCATCAAGAGTTTACAATAGGTTATTAGCAACAATAGCTAATTAATGCATATGCATTGCTAATTAATTTCTGTGGGTACCTTTTTATAACCTTTAGCTGGCCTGGCTCAAAGGCCCCAAAAATATTGACAGCATTGTCCCGCTGTATCGAAAACTATATTTGTTGGACCAGATTGAACCAGAACCTTAAAAAATGCCTCTGCACCAAGGACTATTCGACTCTACCGCTACAGGAACAAACGATCATTCACGGCATGTTCACTATAAATTTTCCTAGTTAAATTTAAAAGCGTTGAAATGTTGTTCAAAATACGATTATATTTGTGAAATTCGCGAGTTATGGTACATCGTAAATATAGTAGATTTCGCAATGTGCTGCTATATACTAGCGTCTTGCAGCTCAGACTTAAGTAATGAGACGGATGCGATCGAGAGCTGCGCCGGAGTGATCGCCATTCCCACGCTTATCGTTATCGCGGTATCGGGAGCGTCGCGGTCGCGCACCCTCGGGGAGGCCGACCTTTTAAATCAAATTCAAATTATTTATTCAGTAACTCGGCCACATTAGGGCTCTTCCACACGTCGGTAATATGTAGCGCATCTACTAGCGCTACTAAAAAAAGAAGATTCAATCCGACGTGCCTGTGTTTGTTCAATCGGCCAACGGCTGATTCCAGCAAACACAATAAGTCACGGATCTACAGCAGAATAAAATTAAATAGCACAAAACCAGATTATGCCCTAAATAGACACAGGATAATTCTTATTTATCCTGAATTTGTACGACACGACACAATTGCTTCTACAGCTAACATCATTGCCGACTAAACAACTATGTAAAAATTGTGTGAGAAGAGTTAAAAAAATAAAAAATAGTTTATTTAAAAAACGCGCAATTTACAGAAGACAAAGTTAACTGGTGGTCCCACACTAGGCTATGCCTGTCACGTGGCGACCCGATTCGGCATACTATATAAACTTAAAACAATTTCGTATCTTCTGATTACATAAAATATATGAGGACTTAAAGAAATAAGTGATACAGCTATCTTATTTAATTTTAAATTAGGCAAATTGATTTTGGTTTCAAAACATAGTAATTAAATTTACAGGAGTTACAGGTAAAAATGTAATTTATTATATTACTAGCTTTTCCTCGCGACTCTGTCCGCGTAGTAGTTATTTTTCTCGGGAACCATACAATTTTCCGGGATAAAAAATATTATTAATGTTAATCCAGATAATAAAAACTACCTGTGTGCCAAATTACATAAAAATCAGTCGAGCCGTGCTTGAGTTATAAAGGTGTAACTAACCCGACTTTGTTTTAGGTATATAATATATTTAATATAACATGTCCATTTCAAAAGTAACATATGACGCTTACACGTTGGCCTAAGCAATAATATCGCACAAATTACCCATTACCACAACTCATCCAAAAATAACTCTCATTTTTACGATTTAACCGCAAGCATCATGAAGAAATAATAACATCTCTGTATTTATTAAGTAAACACAATCACTTAAGTGCTAAAGATTAATTCGTCGTTACGGAGGCGGCGGCTCCGTCCCCGCGCGGGTGTCGGAGCGACATGGTTGCGACACGGCAAATGAGTTTTTTACACAAGTGCCGCACATATTCGCTGTAACAATGCTCTGGGAAAATCTGACACGACAATGATTATGTGCGCCTAGTTAAATCTTGATTATCATTTTGAAACCTCGTGTGTTTATGAGGTATTTAATCTTGGAATAATATTGTCCAAGAGTGATTGCGCTATGAGAAATGTATTAAGGTATTGTTTAATACCTTACTAGGCTTGTTAGCCGTACGCGGGTCAATTTCCCAAGCAATAATTTAACGTGGCGGAGCTGAAAACGTGGGTGAGCAAAGTTTAAATATTAAACTGCTATTTTTTTTCTGAAAACTTCACGCAGTGGCCTAGTTCGGGCAATAATTAAAATTAAAATATCAATATAAATAATAATTTAAAAAAAAAAATTAAGACCTCATTTCTCATCACGGTGGGCTGTCCGCAACCCCGTTTTGATTGCAAAACATGGAATAAATTGAATACTATTTATGATTATGAAAAACGTTTACCTTAGTTTAAATACTATATAGTCAATGTACAAAAAGAAGCCCTTACTTTTTTTTAATCTATTACACATACCGTCTGGTACGAGTAAATACGTTTGTCCGGAGAAACGTTCTCATTACCACCGACAAATATTCTGTGCGTTATATCTGCTAAGCTTCAATATATACGCAACCCATCTCCCGCGCACTCCTAGAGTTAGTCACACGCAAGAGTTTGGTACAAGCAGTTGTGCTGTGCGCATTTATGTCGATCAGATATAAAGGTAAGTATTTGGTTTCGGTGGGGTGGGGACAAAAAAAACCTCATTCCGACGTTCAATTTATTTTTGGTGTTTTTTATTTGATTTATTTAAGATTAATATACAACACGTAGGTCATGTTTCTTCCTTCTGGAGTAACGTTAGTTTAAGAAAAGAGGACTCCGTTTTTTTTTTAAATAATATTTTTGTTCAGTTTTTCTCATTCCCATGTTCTCATTCCGATGTTTCCGGTGTATGAATAACCCACTGGAATGATAAGCAACACCGGAATGATACAAAAGTAGCTTCACTTAGATTATTAACTTTTTCATTCCGGTGGATAAGATCTCATTTCTGTGGGTCTTTTCTATCATTCCAGTGGGTATTTTCTATCATTCCAGTGGGTATTTATCACTTCGGTGGGTACATTTTATCATTTCGGTGTATATTAATCATTCCAGTGTGTCATAAAATATTCTATCTCGTATATCTCATAAACTATTCATGATATTGCGTGCCCCTTAACATTACGTCTAGAATATATTTCAATGCGTAATTTAAAATGGAAAACGTTCAGAAATATACAAAACTTAAAAATTACACCGAAATGAGACGAAAACCACAAATGTTGAAATTGACCCACGCACGAACACACGACATTTTAATTGACGTTTTTCGGGGATTCAATTCTTAATTTATTTTACCCTTTACAGGGCAATAATAAAATCTAGTACTAAAAATTACCACTTACAAGGTATTATTTTTGTTTTTTTTCTGATATATTTTTGTGTAAATAGACGAAATCTAGTGAGACTAGAATCCACTCCATATTTTTGCCCTAATTAATTAATTTGTTTAATCATACAACGTTGAAATCGACAGCGTTAAGTTATTTATTAAATGCATTATAATTTAGAGCAAGCCGTCAATAAGAGATTTCGTTGCGTATAATCTTGCTGAACTTTCGACACGCTTGCAAGAGCCACAAACAAACAAACACCAGTCAGTCGATGAGTTTCGACACTTGTACTTAATGAAAAAATAACAATAGATCATCAAAGATGCCTCAACAGGTTGCCTCAGTTCGGTCGCGCCGCACCTGAGACGCATGAATTCGAACCATGAACCGTGAACAACATCTGGTTCACGGCCACACATATTTTATCCACCGCATTCGACACGGGTCAACTTTGAGAACCAAATTACAAGTATTTTAGTCTCAGACAATGAGCTATTATTTTGGGCGTCGTAGCACTTGAAAATACGTAGCCCTGCTACGAAAAGACAAGGTCAACGTGGCGTCGACTATCTTATGTTACAAGTAATAACAAAAGATTATTAGGCGCAAGTATTGCCTTAATAGCTATTGTAGCATGTTTTCTATTCCATGTTTTTCTATTGATATATTTTGAGATTTACCCCTAAATCGGATACCGTGCTTGCAATGCATTGAATTGCCTACAGATTTACCAATAATTGTTATAACATTTCTAAAATCAGACCCTATATACAAACTATTTTACTGCCTTCGTTGGCGCATACAGTAAGTGAATCGTCACGAAGGTCTCAATAAGTTCGGAGTCGAGCGATTAGAACGGGAAGCCGAAGTGGGTCATCTTGTCATCTCTCGTCACGCTTCGCTCGAACACCGGCCTACCGTATAACTATCCGAGAATATACAATGCATCTTTACTTTACCGGACAGTTAAGTGACTTGAAAAGATTAGTCAAGTTTCTACTATAATTGCCAGTAGCACTTCGCTTTGAGACCATTCAGCAAAAAGTTTACGTTAAGAACACTGAAAACAGATAATTTAACATTATACGAGTATATATAGGTACCTACTCGGTCTGATATGTAGCATTCTAAGACGGAGATACGTATTATTACGATATACCTAAAGGTGAATCACGTTACGAGAAATCAATTATAATAAATCAAACTGCGGACACACGTAAGGCGTTTTTAAATGTTTAGACAACTTAATAACATGCGAATAGCGTAACGGTATTGAAAGTGCGATCAGATAACCTTAAGGAGAAATAAATCGCTCATACTTAGACATACTTTCTCGTGAAAAGCACTTTTTTAGGGTTCCGTAGTCAACAAGAAACCCTTATAGTTTCGCCAAGTCCGTCTGTCTGTCCGCGGTTTAACTCAGGGACTCTTGACAAGGCTGTAATTTGGCATAGTTATACATTTAAATTACTTACGTCGACACAGTTACAAAATAAAATCTTGAAAAGATTTTTTTTTTCGGTTGCCTCCAATACATGTAAAGCAAAAGTACTTTTTTTTTACATTATAACATTGAGTGAGATATCATTAGATAGCTCTTATAAAAACATTATGGATATGTCATTATATCTTTTTTACATTTGGAGGATCGTATAGGAAATACTGAACTGGAAATGTGTCAATCTGAAAATATCTTAAATAAAAGCACATATAACAAATTTAAAAGGAAAACTATCATGACTATGAAGAAAACTTTATTGGTTCTTGAGTTACAGACGATAAAATGATCCCTACTGAAAATCAGCTAAGTTAACTTTAACTAGAAAGTTAGCTAATATTTGTGTTTTTTGGAGATTGTTAAGTATTTGTGTTTGTAAGAATGACGACGGAACCCTACACTGAGCATGGCCCGACATGCTCTTGCCCGGTTTTTTAATGTAGTGTAGGAACCAATTTTATTTATGAAAACATACCCATGCGACTAACACAAGTGCTACTTTGCTTGAACCCCAAATTACCTATACCTACCCCAAAATACGTGAATTCTATAGGTTGCTTATGTCCGGTCCCTGTAGTTTGAATATACGTATTGTAGAAACCAGACGTTTACAACAACTATTTTGTTAGCGTTGTCAAACACCACGCCACGGTAATTTTTCTTTTGGACTCCCAGCTGCCCTTTTCGCTTACTATTCTAACATTACGTACCGCCTCGGCGCATCGGAAATATATTCACCAAATTCCTTTTTAAACCGGCAGTACTTCCTAATAATGGTGGAAGTAATTTAGTTTCCGTAATTCTCATGGCGGCAAGTTTTAATTGCCGCTCGACGATTGTCTGACGTATGCAGAAACCTACGCTGTTTTGCCGCTGCACAAAGCGCATTGTTAATTAGTGAATGGCTAGATTATCAAAATAATTCGCGGTGTAATAATGTGAGATCACAATGGGCCACCACGCAACACTGGCTACAAGTCGTAGCAGTGAATAACATTTGACAATTAACACTCTAAGTAGGTATTACATTAATAACTGATTTATGTTTCACCTTCTGTTTGTCCTTTGACTAAGGCCTTTTTACACCTTTTTCCACTCTTGTCTATTTTGTGCCATTCTGGTGTTTTCCCTACTAATTTCAGAAAATCGTTTGACCCATCTTCTGCGTGGCTGACCATGTTTGCGCTTGCTATTTCATAGGTACCATAGGGTGATGATTTTACTCCAGTTTTATTGTTATTACTATTGTAAATATGTTTGTTATTTTATGAATCACAAAGCAACACTAACAGCGTAAACGTCAGCCACGATACGATCTCTCTTGTTGTGATAGCAATAAAAACATTGAATATTCATTAAGCGGCTTGTTCTGCGATGACTGGATGCATATTTGGATGCTGTTACGCAAAAATGTGTCAACCCACAATTATTTAGCAATAAAATGTCAACCTACAGAATCCATCATTATGGGTTAATATTATATTGTAACTCATGTATTACTGTATTTTATGGACACATGTAAAGGCCGTTGGAATAAGAACATACAGGGTGTTTTTTTATTCGTCTTAAACATTTTGGGGGTTAAATCAGTAAGTCATACTGATCAACTTTCACTTTGGGACCAACCCCGAAATCGCGAAAAAAAAATAGACCATCCCATACAATTTGGCTAGTCAGCTGACGATGTTTTGTATGGGAGGGTTAAATTTTTTTCGTGATTTCGGGTTTGGTCCCATAGTGAAAGTTGGTCAGTATGACTTACTGATTTAACCCCCAAAATGTTTAAGACGAATAAAAAAACACCCTGTGTAATGAATATTTTTATGCGACTAGTTTCTTTCCACGATTTTGTTCACGTGGAACCTGTTAATAAGCATTTCCCTTAAGCTATTTCCGGGAATGAAAATGGTAGTTTCACCGTCTGGCCCGCTAACCATTTTTACGCATACGCATTTTGTTAAAAATCTGAAAGATAAACAATCATACATATTTTATAATAAATATATAGCTTTCAGTTAAAAATTGTAAAAACAAACAAGCCTGCCACACAAAATTGTTTTAAGTGTTCGGCTCATGTGAGTGATTTTGCAACATAATTAAGGTGACGAAGCTATGTTTAGTTATAGCGTGATCATATGACGATTATGTTTTAATTTGTTTAATATGCTTTTGTTTTATTTTTTAGGGCCGTCAGAGGGCTTGTACACAAAACTCCGAATCGCCACGATGCGAATTAGCAACGCGGAAAAAATGCGTAGATTTTTACGATGTTTCGTCGCATTACAGTTTTGGTATAAGCCCAAAATTGCTCTCATAGAATCGTACAAACGAGGTGCACGTCCAATGTACAAAACAAATTATATTCTATAGATAGCCTCAATTTACGATAACTCATCATCTAACCTTGTGTACAACGTGCTTTGTTTTACGGACAAATTACTGTGAGTGATTGCAGCTAAATGGTTAATAGTAATAATTTGAGCGCATCCTTCAATGTACAATGGCGAGCGGTTAAAACTAATGCAGGCCACACTAGGACAGGTCCGGATAAGGCGGCTGCTCACTATCTGAGGGTCAGATTATTTAGGTTGCATTCATACGAAAAATCTATTCCGTAAGTAGATCCATAATTTATAAGATTTTCGATAAAAGTCACATTAAAAACATGCATAATTGTTAAGAGCTTGAACTAATTTAGTACCTACGGATATGTTTAATTCAATTGCGAAATGAAAACATTTATCGACTTAAATAAAAATTAGTCCCGCGTAACTTTCAGTATTTTATTGTAGATACTCAAAGAAGAAAGAAAACTATTGTAGTAAAAGTTCATTTTATTATTTTTTAAAGTCCAATTTTACAGCATGGTGCATGTTTCAACTTGATCCATTTTGCGAGTTAATTTTTTCGCCGCTGAACAGTGCATAGCTCGCCTTACGGACCGGATGTAGCGATTCTCTGCGCGCATGATTAATGGATCGCCTAATTACTGGCTATAATTAGTGCAGTGTGGGAAAATAACACTGCCTAGACGAACTAAGATGTATTATGCCAACTTTACAGGCTGCCTACTTATTAAGTTTCAACCTTAGTATCAAATAGTCCAAGGGTACAACTTTTTACAAGCCCGCAGAATGACTACTCTACAGTTTAGAGAACAATCATTTAATTATTTAAGAAGCTTAGGGAACCGTTGCAGATGGTTTTATCACACTACTGGGTGATACTACCCCGTTTATATTTTAACTAAATATTAATAAATACTTTAAACATGGCTCCAGTATATCAAAACTAAAAACTTACAACATATTTATCCTACATTTTACACAAACTAGCAACTGTTGTTAGACATCTGTCAATATGTGTGGAATGACACAGACTAACGTACGACTGCTTACGTCAAATCCTATACAATTCCATTGATTTCTTGCTGTCGTTAACATTCACAAAATGCCAGTAGTCTAGCTAGGCCCTGCGATGTTACTTCACAACCTTAATGACATCAACTATAAGTATTTATATCCTTGCCTGGAACCCATAGTACAAGCCTAGAGCGTAGTTTGGGGCTAGGTCAATTAGTGTGAAATTGTCCCCTCATATTTATTTATTTAATATTTATTATCATTCGCCTCGAAAACGATACGGTGGTTGTGAACCACAAATACTCTGGTTCAGGGCCTCTGCATTATATTAACTAATACTACTTGGTATTGTATATTATAAATTTTACGTATATTGTTAAAGCTCAATTGCTCAGTAAGACCTATTGTAACGTCAACAATATTGCGATAAAACCAAATGTATAAAATCAAACTTTGAATTACATTTTATTACCATAGTACCAGTACCAGGCAAATAGGTGGATGGGTATAATGGGTGAACTGTCACTTATGAGAAACATTCACAGCATAAAAACAATATTCATTTAATTCTAATAGCCTTTAAGTCATCACGTAAAGTAAACGCCAAATAAAATAATTGCATGGATGTAGGCTTCAAAAGTGACTTGATGAATCAATATTGCAGTTTATTGGTATCAAAGTATATAGGTACAATTCTTACGTCCCACATTATATTTATTCATGTTCTAACACAAATGTGTATACACTATGTGATCATTGTAATGAATGATCGAATCTTTAAATTAATTTGTGAGAAAATTAATGTTGTACACAACTTCCTTTTATATTGGTACATCAAACAATGGATGAGCTTGGGAAATCTTCGGCGATAGGAATGCGCGTGCGCTTCCAAAGGTCACCGCGAGGTCGCCACAGTCGGCTTTAGCACATTCCGGGCCAACAAATTCAACTTTAGTGGAATATTGTATAGAAACCAGGTAGTTTGGCACTGGAGGAGTTTAATAGTACAATACCAAAGCGCGAAGAGGATGCGATAAAACTTATTATTATAGTATAATAACTGGATATACGATCTTGTTTTTATGTAATTTTAACTTTATGGATGAACTGTTTAAACTTAAACGTAAAAGAAGGATTAAACAAAAAAAAATTTGATGGCCGATATCAAAATATTATAAAATATTAGGTTCACCTTTGTCCCTTCTGTTCCTAAAAGTTAACGACGTGGGAGTTTTTAACTCATATAATTTCGATACAGGCCAAAATTTAGTTTCAAAGTCCTTAAGTTTCTGGAACAGGAGAGAAAACTTTTCTGTGATTGTGTATGACCCAATAATACCATTAATTGATGTGTATCGTGATTATTATTCATACATATTAATTGATACTCTTGGAGATACGGAGCGCATAGCTTTTTCGTTCGGAAATACTTCAGGCATTTCGGGGTCATCATATTAAACACCTAACTAGTATCGAGATGTTGCTAATCTGTCACTCAAGCACGTACACACGAGTCGACGCACTTTAAAGGTCAAATAACTTTTTGGTCATCATCCAAATGACGAAAGTAGTCCGAGGCTGCGCCCAGCATCTCTATCAGTCTATCACTCCATATTATGGTTATCATAACGAAATATCGGGATCTTACGTCAATGTGA
The DNA here is from genome assembly GCA_963241965.1 of Tortrix viridana. Taxonomy (NCBI): domain Eukaryota; kingdom Metazoa; phylum Arthropoda; class Insecta; order Lepidoptera; family Tortricidae; genus Tortrix; species Tortrix viridana. The sequence continues at coordinate 6,271,682 of OY725175.1, read as the reverse complement.
TAGCCATGTGGTCTCGGCCCGGCGTTTGTTGAAGCCGCAATACCGCCAGCAGCACAATCAATAATAATAAAAAACCATTAGTCCAACGATGTTCAATTAATGTTTAGTAGCTTCTGTAAGTTACGAAACGGCCGTGAAACAGAGGTATAGCAATTAGTGCGTTCGTTTATTATACTACCTGCTGTTGATAGTAGTACCTTCAATAATTTGTTATTCAATGATCACGTGAACCTTCTGTGTTGGTCAGGGTCTCGCTCAGTAAGAAAGCAGCCCTTTGAATGAAGACGTTGGATATCGTTTTATAATTAAGAAACAATTGTGTATAATGATTTAACAAATTATTAAGAAACTCAACACAGCTGCTATACGATTAAGGGTTAATTTATCCATCTCCAGGTAACGTTATCTGACAGAGAAAAGGAGAGCGATAACTTTAAGTGACACATATTAAGATCTAGGGATCCCCTACATAAATATCTTTGGGTAATGTTTAATACTTTTCTTGAAGATAAAGAAATCGGTACGGCAAGTTGCATCTTTACTAGATTGATTGATTTTGAAAATGAATCAAAATCGATCCTTCGAATAATTCTAGACCTTGTATCGCACAGACTAACACACGGTGAGCAATGCCACGCTATAATAAAAACTATTTAAAAAATGTATATTGTAAACCTTGCCTTTACACAACGTGTTTTGGCCGAAGTAGTCATGATTTTGTATGATTATACATATTAACATTTCTATTACTACTACGAATGTTTATTTTTAGCCAATTACTAAGTGGCCAGTCGTGCCCAGACTTACAATGACTCTTTTTATGGTCGAAATACCAGTAAAGGTGGTTATCTCCATAGCGCACTGTTATCGCGCGACGGCTGACCCAACGATGACCCGCGATGCCACGTGAGGCAACCGGCGCGTACGCATCGCTTTTGCGAGGTGCACAATCATGGCGAAAGAGACATAGGTGCCAGCAGTCGTGGCAGAGATGACTGGTGTTCCATTTTGGTATATTGAAAGATTATTTCATAATGCGCCGGTTTTTTATCGAAAACGAATAATTTATAAACTGTCTAGCCAGTTGCTATCCTAGTGTAAATAATTACGAGTACATAATTATGTTAAATTTAAAAAAAAATGCTTTTTAATGTACCTATATAGACCCCAGAATCGGGGTTACCGAAGACGCTGATGATATCGATGTATGTGTTGTTCTGTGTTCGTAATACTAGCTCTTAAAGAGTTTTTGGTTCGGGTGTGGCCGGTCAGACGCATACGAGCGGGTGAAAGAAAAATACAAATCCGAAGGTCGTCTTAAGGATTTACTGTCATTTGGGCGAAAAGGAAAATCTTCACTTGAAATGACCATACGTGAAGTTGTATCAAAAGTCATTGTATCCATTAATATTTTTAAGCACAATTACATTTTGACTAAATTCACTAATTTAGTCAAAATGTAATTGTGCTTAAAAATATTTATAGTCAAATATCTTTTCGTTATATATTAATTGAGCCTGAATGGAATTTTGTCCATTATAAATTAGGTGCAAATTTAAATAGCACAAAATGAATTAATGTACATATTTCAGGTAGGACGTATTTCTGAGTGTACGTAAATACAAATGGACATATTTCTTTCGACCTATATCATATTGATTTTACCATGGGACATGATTCTATTTTAGACGTTATTTAGGTTGGACAATTTTCATTGTCGACGTATTTCAAATTGTCATTTTTCTAGTTTGACGTATAATTTCGGGTAGTAGATTTTCCTTAGCTAATATATACTATTATTTTAGGGTGGATTCAAGTGACAATAACGAATAGCATACCTCTAGAATAGTAGTTCCAAAAGTATTTCTTAAGCCAACGAAATCTCCAATGGTGTTAAGTAATGCGGCAACACGCGTGTCGTGAGTGTCCCTGCGATGTTTACTGCTAAACCAGGAACCGTAAAATGATCGTAAAACAGAAACCTTTCTCCACATAACCAGTGTTAACTACGTGTCTGGTTGCGTTGTTTGTTAGAACGGATTAGTTATTTTTACGACACCTCCATGCCCAAGGTTTCATGGAAAAAACATTTTTTTTCACACAGATAATAACTCCTCACTAATAAAATCCCAACTCTGCCTTGTCAAATTAGATCGAGGATGGATTTAATTTTGGATAAGGTTGATATACAAGTACGAGACCAATCAAAAGAACAGTGGAACCGTTATCAGTTACCCTGTGGCAGTCTCCACGTAATATGTCCACGGTTACGTTTGAATTGAATTGAATTACTGCAATCATATCAATACTACTACGAGTATATGCATATCTTTTACGAGTAATTACTTTTAACGTTAAATAATAGGGAATACGCATTTTTTTTTGCTTTATCAAAAAGACATTAGACAACAGTAGAGAAAAAATATTTTTTGAATAACTATAAAAATAAGATATAAGCCACTTAAGATTTGTTTCTATCTCTTTCTAGCAAAACCGAATTTAACATGGAGTTTATATGGCCGTAGTGTCCGCTGACGTTACAATACATGTCGGATCTCTGTCTAATTAGTAGTTTTAAATGCTTATATTATCCGTATTTTGGCCAATTTTAATTTTAATTTTACTTTTTGCCATCTCTTTTACAGTATTTTCATATTTTGTTAAGAAATGCAATCAAAAATATGTATATTCCCAATTACTTCTCATTACTAATGGTAAGTAATACTGATAATATTTCTAGTTAATTTTTATCTAATCTTAGTCCTCAAGGTTGGTAACGCATTTACAAAAGAATGATAGTTTCGGGACTCAATAAAGGGACCTTATGGAGGAAGGCAGTTTCGCTCTTCTTATTCTTGTAACTATACGAATACTACGGAACAGTTCTAAAAACGGCGTAACCGCCTGCCTCCACAAGGTCCCTTTATATTGAGAACGTCACATATTATTGACATTTCACCTCCCAGTGCGACGGCCGAGCCGCGCAGTTCATCTCACTATTAATGGCGCGGCATGCGACGTACGCGCATCTTTCGTCAGCTAATCCCCTCGTTTGTGTAATTGCCGCCAGTTATCATACTTACACTCCATTCCGTGGAACTAGTTCTCAGTACATGTTTGTTTTGCAATTTGGTAAATTGAGCGTTTTCTACGGTTATGGCAACTTGCGGTTTTGATGTTTGTGTCAGAATTGATGGGCACACAGGTAGCGGTGTCTTGTGTGCAATTGACGTGTAATTTCAAATGTGGAATTCAGGGTACAACCAAGTGCCCCCGTAGATCGCAGACATCGTTTTGTGTTTTGTCTAAACATACTATGTAAAACAGTCGTCCGGTAGAAAGTCATATTTTACAGTCTGTGTTTGTAAAATCTGTCATCAAAATACTTTAATCTTCAGCGTATTTTGATCATTAGTCATCGAATCGAATGGAGCATCGATGAATCACTACACAAGCGAAACAAAAAGATGATTGATTCAAATAATAACTTCCGCCACCGTACGCTGATTGCGGGCTACAAAAAGATACGATACGAGTATTTAATTGTTTTATTGCAGTACATTTACAAATAACTGAGAGATTTTAACCTTACATAATTCGGGGCCTGTCCGTAATTGCCTTTTATTCAACGAACAACACTTTATTTTGCCGTGACAGAACCGCGGCACTGGTGATTAATAAATAAAATTAAAGAGATCTTTACAAATACTCTAATTTGATTTAGGTATAGTTAAAATTGTACTCACCTAATTATTATTTCAAAGGATCTCTAATTTTCGAGATTTTAAAGCATTTTTTTTTAATTTTAAACGGGACTTATATAATAGCATACTCGTAAGAGTAGTTAGAGGGAGTAGTTAGCAAATTATATGCTTGAAACACATTTAAATTATGTTCATGAGTAAAGGTAGTAAAATAAGTACAATCAATGAATAGAACACAAATAATCAACATGTCAATACAATACACCAACACACACGTAATTTATGGCTCGTAGGTTTGTTTGTAAGGCGCTGCGCTGACGCGGCGTAGCGCGCGGCCCCGCCGTAGAAGAGACTTCAACGGGCGCGGGAGGGTTATTACTCGCACACTTGGCTCTTCTTAACCACATGCAAGAGATTTGAGAACATACGAAGATGTGAAACGTATTGAATATCCTCTAGACTTGATGCCACGATGTCTATTGGAATAATTACCTTAAAGTAAAGTGGGACATTCTCGGCTTGTAATACGTACCTATAATGGGCTTCAGTTTTCAAACCATATTGCTTTTATTTACGTATGGTTACTGTCAAGTGAATAAAAACTAATAAAATTTGGACAATATACATAATACAGACAATGAAAAAGTTTGTATTGCGATGTGTGAAAGTACTGCCAAAAATCTACCACGGCTAGCATTGTATAGAAACCATACAAAATGTATCCAAACATTTGACACATAATAATGTAGGTAACGTGTTACTTCACTAAACAAATGAGTGCAATTTGTAATATCCGCCGATGCGCGGGCGCAGGCGGCGGCAAAATGAAAGCGTTTTGGGTACCGGAACGGGTCAAACCTCATTACTTACCCGCTCCGCTATCATTAGCTTGATTAGGTAGGTAAGTGATTTGGTAAGAAGTTAGCAATTATACAACAGTATAAGGATAGGTAAATTGGTTCTTAGAATAGAAACCATGTTGTCCAATTTAGAATTAAGAAAAACTAGATTCAAAAGCTTTTCAATCTACTCTCACACGGGAATGGAAGTGAACCGGGTAGTTTTTTCTCAAAATAAGTACACATCTTAAGTCCTTGCTATAAATATTGAATAAACGATTTTAACTTGAAAAAAGATTGTGTAATTGGTTGCTGTAAGGAACGATTCTTACATTGCAATTCCATTTTTAAAAGTAAATAAAATGCCAAGTTTTTTTTTTTATTTAATATAGATAGCTTTTCTTTACTCTTATATGGATGACGTGGTTCTAAAAATAAATATCCCAATCTTTTATAATTCCGGGCCTCCTCATGCCTGACCCCTCAACCTCTTAACGTATCTACTGGGACTTTATTCTAATTTGTTTTAATCTATCTTACTTCTATATCATATTTATATTGTTGATGTTATATCAGCTCTTACTTACAATAAAATAAAAGCCGTCACGTCAGTAACATGTTCAACAACAAAGGTGAGTATTTCTTAAAATAAATGTCCAGTTAATAGTGATTTAGTGAGCGGCACGAAACTGAAGTTAATGTCAAGCGCATACACTTATTTTGAGAAATACTCAGGTATAAAAGAGCAAGATGGATTATCATGCTTAAACTTTATTAATTTCATTTGATAGTAAGTACCAACTTTACTAAACAATGTTAAATGTTAATCAACTGTTAGTTCATACATTTTGACAGCTGTTAACACTAATCGTCTGTTAAATTGTGAAATTCCACATTAAAGTCACTGCTTCGTAGCAAAAAGCAACTGAAGCAACAAAGCGTTAAAGAGGCGGGTTTTCAGAGGCGAAGTAAAACGATAGTGCGTCCCAAGTATTAGGATGAATCGAGTCAGATGCGCTATGCGCTTCTTCGTTGCGACACTCGTGCGACTACTTGCTTAACATACTGGCTCGCTGCCATCCTAGTCGTACAACCCGCTGGCATTGGTGGCAAAAAGTTTGTACTCGTACAGTCAAGGTCATAAATATGTGTACATTTTAGTACAGTCGAGTGCATAAATATGTACACGATCACTACTTTGTCACTTTAATCGTTGTGACAATTCATATGTATATTCATAATTCATTTAGGTACTGCAATGAACACATATTTATGAACTCAACTGTACCTTGTCTATTTAATGTCATGTTTAAACTACCATAGATGAATGTCACAGCGATTAAAGTGACAAGGTACTGAACGTGTACACATATGACCTTGACTGTACAGTAGGTTTCATAAGGTTGACTTCTTAAATACATCATTCCAAATTAAATATTGGTTAAAATTGTAAAATAAAACCTTGTTTTTATGTAGGGATAAGCAGTTTTAACTACCTATAAATGATACCGACCTTAACCGTTTTCGTTTCATCTTGTCCTTTCCTTAGCTACTATAAGCATCTATCAGAAAAACTAAAGACTACATATGTACATTAAACAACTTTAAAAGTTGAGCCACTATAGAACCTTGTCGCAGAAAGGCAATAATTAATTTTGACGTAATTTATTTTTGGTGACGCAGAAATTAGTGTCATTACGAAAGGTTCTATGGTGGCTCAACAATTTAAGTTATTGACCTTGTATTGACAATTTGTGTCACTTCCCATAAGATACTATTGTTACTTTTTAGTTCTTTCGATATTATTTTTAAGTAGTTTCTGCCCGCGACTTCGTCTGTATTGACCATTCCATTGCACGGAAACGATGATCTTTTTCTGGGTATCTTATGTATTAATTCAGGATATAAGCTATATTAATTTCAAATGTCATCCAAATCCGTTCAGCCATTGAAGCTTGAAGGTGTAGCAAATAAACTCACGTACAATCTTTCGCATTTATAAAATAAGTGGAATAGCATAATCGCTGCACGTAAATATATAGACACTATTAGACACGGTACTCGCATTCCTATATTCTCAAAAAAGTGGTAAATAATTTCACAAGAGCCCACCAACTTCCCGGCTGACGTCATCGCAGCGCAAGTGCAACAATAGATCACAATAGATCACAATGAACAATCGAGACGTGAGATACTGTCGATCGATCGATACGTCGATAGAAACGCTGTGTCAAGTGTTTGGTACTTTCTTTTCGATTGTTCGCTTGGTTCTACACGTTTTATCAAAAGTGTGGACGTTTCGAATGGGCTAAGCAATATTTTTACCGCGGTTGGTTTAAACCTTTAAATGTAAATTACTAAATTAAGTCAAACTTCAAACGCAAATACAAAATGCATTTGTTAAATCAGCAGACACTTCAGACCAATACCTAGTTGCTGTATTTTTGAAATTCAGAGTGATCATATATTTGATCTGATCATTATTTAGTTAAGGTAGTTGTTTTAGTTTAAATTTTCTGTTGTAACCCAATTTGCTTAGATTTTATTTGTGTGTAACTGCGTCCCCTGCCGCGCCCTTGGTCTCCGGCAGAATATCAGCGCTGCAGCAGCAATGCTGCAGCACATGCTGAGCCGGCGCCCTTTCACGGTTATGCCGTGACAATTAATTAATGTAAAATTGTTTTCTTTAGTTATTATTAATCTTGTCTCTTTATTGTATTTTGTGTTCACGGCATACTTATTTAAGTGAATAAAGTTTTTTCTATTCTATTCTATTCTATTAAACTTATCGGTCCAAACTAAGATAAATGATATCAAGCTGCTAATAGACTTAAGCATTTACTCAAGCCTTTAGGCCCATAGAACTCGGAATTCAAATACACAATATAATAACGGCTCCTATAACAAAAGATTGGTTGCGATATCATTGGGGCGAAAAAGTGTGGAGTTCTCCAACATTTAAACAGGCGATCAGAGGTTTAACAGCTGTCAAAATGTATTGACTAACAGCCGATTAAGATTTTAACAGTCCGTTAAATTGGTTGGTGAACCCCGACATAAAGGGTACAAAAATTGTTGTACAAAAAATAGGTTACGCTTGACGCATCACGTCATAGACTACTTTTTGCATTTTATTTTATAGTTCTACTTGTGGTTGTCTATTGAAAACTTGAACGCATTTTTTTCGTCACCGCAGCCGCTAACCGCATATCGTAACGTATAGACGCGTGTGAACCTTAAGGTCTGTGATATACGGTCCATTATGTCGTGATTGATGCGCTAGAGAACGTTTGATGGATGATGCGGAGGAAAGTTGACCCCTGTGCGCTATGACCATTAGCCGGGATCATTGTTCCGAGGCGGACCTGCTGGGATTCATTGGTTCTGATTCAATCATACTTTCGATTGTAAGTACAGTCAGTTTTGATATAACGCCGTGCTTTATGCTGATTGAAATAGTGTTCAGCCACATTTTTAATATTTTTATATCTGTAGGTATCTATTATAACAATTTCAATTCCCGTAAAAATGGTGTATTACATAGGAACTACATTCATCAAATAATTTCCTAAGGTGTCACGTTTTTTTTAAATAAATATTTTAGGATGCTTTTGAAAATAATAGAGATACTCACCACTTTAACCAGGTAAAGAAAGCTATAAAAGTAAAAAAAAATAGCACCATGCATCTACATGAAACCTTGGTGACGTATTGGGTCACGATCACAGTGCGTTTATGCTATAACTTTATTGCTAACGTGATGGACATTAAACATAGAATAGAGAGAAATAAATATTTTATTTTTACTTAAATATACAGGGTAAGTAAATGAAGTAAAAAGGGTAAACACATCGTGTTAAACAATGCTTATAAACAAAAATACCTATAGAATCATGTAATAATGTTAATTACACACTGAATTAAAAGTTTAAGCTTACTAAAACAAGAGAATACACTCTTTATGAAATTTCGGAATAAGTAATTAAAACCACTTAACAAATAACGTTTTAAACGTCCCGCAAGCCGCCTGGAGAGTGTTTTGCAAAATAAAAGCTGCAATAAAGTAATGAAGTGCCAGAGAACGTGCGACAGATTATCGCGCGCCGGTCGCGCCGGTGCGGGGCTATTCCGGTACAGCAGTGTGATCCTGTTAAACAATCTCGCTTCTCACAATGTTGGACGAATCATTAACCGGCGAATTTACGTGCAGGCAAAATGTGTAAATGACATTCTACTGCATTTACACATTTTGACGGACAACGTAAATTCGCCGGTTAATGGTTCGTCCGACAATGTGAGAGGCGAGATGTTTAACAGAATCACATGACAGGACACGATGGAAATTACCACGAAATATTGTCTCAACTCTTTCAAATCAACTGAAAAGATTGCCATTTATAACTGCAATTCAGAAGTATTGAATTTGCCTTTGTGCTACTGCTCAAGTATTAGAGCAGAATTAAGACTCTTTTAACTCTAAAAGCGGAAATTTCAAGATAATTATAGCGAATTAAGCTACAGTGTTTTGTTCACAATTAAATAATGAACACGATTAGCGATTACCAGCTATGTTATTCTATTAACGCATCGTCGTTCAGTTCTACTCAGTCGATGAATAGCCGGCGAATTTACGTCGTCCGTCAAGGTGGGTAAATGACATTCAACTGCCTCCACATTCATTTACCCACCTTGACGGACGACGTAAATTCGCCGGCTATTCATCGACTGAGTAGAACTGTACCTCTACCATGAGTTGCTATCGAAAACTCGTATTACGTTCTACAGTCGATAGCGAGTAAACGTTCTTCGAATAGTTTTTGATTAAACTCGTACCATGAGTCACATAAACGTTTACTATTCTCGCTAACGTTAACTCGATAGTTCGTGTAGTTATCGTTACGTGTGCCTAATTTCACACCAATCGAAGTTGTCTCTTTCTAACTTCAATAAAAAGACAGAGTAAGGATGATATTGGCCTAAAAGATAAGTATCCATGTCATCCATTTAAAAATATAGAAATAACCCTGCTAATTTAAAAAAAAGTGCCCTAGAGCAGTGTCACTATGTAAGTGTAAGTGATTCTTGAATTTGTTTTGATTTTTTTGTCAATGTGACAGTTCATTCATACGTCTGTGTATAGTCAAATTAGACAAAAACTTATTTATTTATGTGCCTAAAGTTATAATATACTTACATATTATAAGTCATTAATTTCATATCTCATGGCATTCTTTTAAAAAAAATGCTTTACAGGAAGAAGTTACTGAAGTGGCACTAGAAACAAATGACAGCCTATCAATTTTCCTGCTAAATGAATAACTTGCTCAACAAACTTGTTCCAGTAAGTTTCCCTATCATTGTTACTATTGAAATAAAATAAACAATTTATTATATATATTTAAGATACAAATTCATTTAATTCATGTCCTAGGAAAGATTATTTCATTGTGTTTTTTTTCACTGCAGGCGTTGGAGACTGGAATCTACTTGTACCACTTGTACCAGGGACATCAGCTCAGCCCGCCTTTTTTCCACCATTGCTTGTGGCTAACAGCACTTGCAGTGAACAAGACTTGGTGGACAGAGAGTATCCCGAAACAGTTAACAGCCCAGGTATAGTGACTGCAATGACAGTCAATTTCCATCAGCTCTTCAAGAAATAGGTTCCAATAAATTTTGCTGTTATTATCACATTTTAGAGTAAAATGTACCTACCAATCTAGTTTCATTAGTTTTTTTTCCTTTTTACCCCCGACGCCGCCAAATGGCTAAGAAACTTGGATATATGCCTATGACATCTATTTTTCAACAATGTGTACATAATAATTGCCATACGAATAAATAAATAAATTAGTTCATAAAGAATTCAAAATAGTACTGTAAACGTTTTTTTATCCATTACAGCCCTGCCCGAGGTGGACGGGAGTGAGACCAGAGTAACGCACGGTGGTGAGCCTGCGGTCACAAGAACAGCATTAACAGCTGCTAATGCCAGGTGGCAGAGCCCCAAGCTCTTACCGCCCACACCGCGTCGGTGGCGAAGACGTCAGGTGCAAAACCACTTATCTCCTGTCTACAGAAGGAATCGCACCCAGACAGTCAGATTTGGCAAGGCAAGCCTTCGTCAGAGCTGACAGTGAATGGCGAGCTTTTAAACGGGAAGTGGAGCGGGAGAGGAATAGGTTAAGGAAATCAGAGTTAAGAATGCAAGAACGGTGGTTAGATTTATTTGGTAAATTTTTAGCATTAGGAAATATAATTGTAGATACTTTAGCAAATAAATAAAGATTTTGTATAATAAATAAAGATTATGTGTGATGTATGTGTACTTTTTATTTTTATATTAAACAAAAAACAGAAAACATGGTACAAGTATTTGGAAATAATGCATTGATGCAAGTCTTCTAACTAATTGATCCCACGGTGCTCTCTCCATTAATAAATCACTGGTGCCTTCATTTTCCAACACTAACTCCTGGCCCTCAAATAGTTCTGAAAATAGTAGGTACCTATAAACATAATAAAGATAAGGACATATTTAGTATTAAAGTTAATATATAATAATTATCTTTCACTATAAATACCTTGACTTTCTTCAGACATATCCTTGTCATCAGGATCGGGAACATTATATTTGTGTGTGGATTTCAAATCCGTGTAGTACGTTAACGAATCGCACAAATTCTCAAAAGCTTTCTTACTGAGCCTATATCCTTTAATAAAATTTATTCTCAGTTAAATTTTGAAGTGGATTTCTTAACGTAATATTTCTCATATCAGCTTGAAATCCTCCTTGTTTTCGTCGTTCGTCTTCATAAGCCTACATATTCCACGCTAAATAATGTCTTGCCGACATTATTTGGATAGATAAATAATTGGAGTAACGTATTAAACAATAATTCTAAGTTTTCACGCACCAATTTGCTAGTGAAATAGTTAACTACAGTCGATACGGTATTTTTCGATGACATTTGTCAAATTTACGACTCGATTTCGATAGGTAATTTACCGTTGGACTCATACTAGCGATCTTTAGTTCTTTAAGTGACCGCTAGAGGAGCTGTACAATTCTCCATACAAATCGTTTACGCCGTCGCTAGCGAGTGCGGTCACTGTAAACTCATGGTAATGGTACAGAACGACGATGTGTTAACAGAATAACATAGCAGAACCAACGAGTAGCGTGATCTTATTAATAACTATTAAATCACGATTTCATAACAATAATAGTGACTGCACTATGACTATCAATGTTTCAGCACTTATTAGAAAAAACAGTAACGCTTCCATCTTAATATATTTACATATTAAATATGTATATGCATCAACTATCAAGAACCAATGTAGAATACTTCTTATAATTAAGGAACGGGATCTCCTATCACAAATACTATTTGCTTAATAGGAGATCCGGTACAGAAAGACTGTATACACCAACCTTACTATTCTACTTAGTCAGCTCTGCAAGAATAGCCCCGTGCAACACGGAACCACCGGGGTTGGGCAACCCCCATGGGAACGCGCCCAGCCGCCAGCCGCTGATGAAGATGATTTACTGCTGCTAGTTACTGTTATTAAGATAACTGTTTTACCGCTCTACACGCTAATATATAGTGCGTTTCCTAAATGACAAAAACAATTGACGGTAAATCATTTTTCTATTATCAATTTTGTAACATCTCATTTTTTAAAGAAAATTGTATTGTTCGTAATTGTAGTGACCTTAACTTTTTTTATTATTTACTACACGTTTAACCCAGATGAAAAATTGTTACCAAATTACGCTTTTTTTCAAGTTACAGGAGTCAGTACTTGTCTTAATTTTCGATGATGAATGCGTTTATTAATTTTAATTATATGCTTTAAATAAAAGTAATATTACAGGTACCAATGGCGTAATTATTGGCAAAACATTAATTAAGATAGTAATCACAGACTGCTTATAGAACTTATACTTGCCACTCCTTAATCCCCGCGCCAGCTCTGTAGATATTTAAATTTTAATGATCAGACATAATTGATTACTTCTTTGTATTAAGATCTTGAATTGATTTTATCTTTCGATAATGAGTCATGTGAACAATGGTGGCTTCTTATGCCACTATGTACATCTTCTACATGTGAAACCGGCACAACGTTGAAAGGTGACGTACAAATTTGATTTTTAATAGCATAATGTCGTGATTGAGAATAGAACAGCATTTTAATGTGAGTTGTGTTGATTTTGTAGTGTATGAAAGGATGATTAGCACCAAACAGTAGGTCGTAAGAATCTGCGGAAGCGTGGGCGCATCCTACGCAGAAGGTTTTCGAGAATTGACAAAACGTTATTTGTATTGACATATTACCACGGTGCCCAGTTAGTACCTAGACTCACGTTGCACCACGTTTTGTTATGTAATGTGCCTTATGTTCGGTAATACTAATTGTTGAGGTGCGCTTTGACCACTTGATTAAAACAATAAATGCCGAGTACCTATTGACGTGGAAATATGACCGGAACGCAGTAAAAAAGGTGTAATTGTAACTGCATTATTACTTGCAAAAAAATGGTATTTTGTGCCAATAGTTTTGTTTTGTTGATCCTAATTTCAACTTTAATAATATAATTAATATTTAGAACACAAAAATAACCTCTATCATAAAACCTTTACTTAAACACTCGACGCTTTTAATTATCGCAATTTAATTTGGTATTTTTTTAATGTCAAATACCTACTCTCCTATTTAGTGAAAACTTAAAGAAGTTCATTAACTAAAGTACCTAAATTTAAATACGCTATTATGTTTTCATTAAAAAAAACTACTGATTAGTAGATAGGTACACCCTTTTAAAGTAAACTTATTGCTTAACTCCGGTAGAAGGATACCGTCGAATTACCAAATTACCAAATTCAGGTTAATTATAACAGTAGTTAGAAAATTCTTATGTTATAAGTACCTAATACTTGAAAATGGGTTGTTTATATACATGCTTGTTATGTATTCTTAGTAAGGTAACAATTTGGTGTAAATGTATTTGCCCTGCAACACAGGAAATCCTATCGCAGGACCCAAAACGTTGTTATTCCTTAATTTAAGTTTTTCTGAATAAATATTTTTCATTCTTTATTTTCATTTTCATTTATTTCTGCTGTAAAAAACAAAATACTTACAATTTCAATTTAATCACTTCTATGCAGCTATTTGTTTACTTACCAATGTGATTTCTTTTCTTCCTTATTATCGTTAACATTGTTCATCGTCTAATGTAATTGCCGAGTCCTCGTTGTGTGTTTGTGTGTGTGATGTAACGAAGGTCAATTAAACGTGTGAGTAATGAAGAAGAGACCAGGGGCCGGCGCAGGCGCAGCCGTATTCCGAGTTAAAAACGACTGCACGAACGCACACATTCACTGCTACAAATAATCATTGCAGTTAAGGTACATGACAAGAATAAAAAACAATTCATGCCATGTCACTGTGACTGTATACTGTATCTCTATGTCATAAAGCCATTTTGTAAAGGCTTGAAACTTTCAACTCGAACTTTGTTATTATCCACACGTGGCCATACTACTCAATCGTTAGCCTCATAAAATAGATACTTAACCCGTTTACAACACGAGTATCTATCTATTAACAACTTCAGACAACATTGCTTGTTTCATCAAGTTCTTCACAAAAAATAAAGAGACGCACATAAACAATCAAAATAAGTTTATTTTATTATTCATCATCATCATCATCAGCCTATATTAGTCCACTGCTGGCCTCCCCCAACGAGCGCCATACATACATATACATACCTATTATATAATTAACGTGAACTTTTAACTTAAAAAAAGTTAGTTTCCCTACAAATTACAATATAATTGTTACAGTGTAAAAGAATCAGCGCCTAATTGTAAACGGCCGGTGGCGGGCGGGCGGCGAGCTTTCAGCCCCCCTCGAGGGCGCCGGCGGCCGGCGCGCGCGCAGCCAGTCCCTACGCGACGCCCGCGCCGACATGTCTCCGCTGTGGATCGTGCTCGCCCTGCTCCCCATGCTCGGTAAGTCTGTGGCCAGTGTGAACCAGTGACAAAAAGTGTTATTTTTTCAGATATGTCATGTGTGTATACAAAATACCATGGACGTTGTATTGTGTTTTTGAACAATAGTTGCGTGCGCAAGAAAGTTTACAGTGCAGGATGTCCGGATCGTAATCATGTATTATTCGTTGTGTTTAGTTTTTGGTTGCGTGCCTCAAATTGGTTGCATACTTTTTACTTTGGCTGTTATGCGCAGATTTGATGCAACTGAAGTCAGCGGCAGTTTTGAATTTTAAATCAAAATAGGTTGAATGTTAATTTTTTTTAGAATTTTTTAAAGTTGGAAGGGCAAAAGTGCAATAGATAATGCTAATGAACATTCTATGACTAAGTATGTAGTGCCAGCTCTAATTTTAAAAATATGAAAAAACATTTCTCATGATAAATACCCAATATCGTATATTTACTGGGTGCATACCTTAATATTGAGTCCCCGTACCCAATTTAACCTTACCCGGAAAATATTTAAAAAAAATTACATAATAAATTTAATATCAAACCCATTTCAGAACAATCACATTGTAAAAATAAAATGAAACAATATCTTAAACTGTTCCAAACATTTCATAACAGTACCCATTAGTCGCAAAGTGCATGTTTATAGTTAATTACGTAAAGACGCGCGTGTGCATCCTCGGGCGGTGCGCTTGCGCAACCTATGCACTTTCCATTCTCCGATCGCCATCGCCGCGGTAATCGATTCCCCGGATTTGCATAAGTGTCGTTCCCACGCTACGAACTGGAGCATTCTGCGCTCAAGGCCGATCCGAATCTAAAACGTATAAAAACTAATGCCACGTAAATCTCAAAGGTCAGGAGTGATGCTGATGAGTTAGGGATGGAATGCTCAAGGTCACTCGCTACAAGATTAATTACCCAGTATAATTAAAAGGTCAGCCAGATGCTTAATTTTTATGCAATATGTAGTGAACGTAATTTATTTAATGCATTGATGTGTTTAATGTGGATCCTAAACACATTTAGATAATTGTTACATTTCAGTAATGGATCGGGTTTCATAAGGGTCAAATCTCATTCTTCCATCTATTAGTCTATCAAATAAAGGTCAAATGGGTAAAAATAACTAAAAGTATTTATAAAGAGTCAATCGGAAGGCTCCTTCAGGCGAATGATATGTAAAACAAACATTAAGAGCATCAACGCGCTAATAAAACAACAGAATTCAATCATTCAACTGTTGCTAAACACCTCTAGCTGAACAATCTAAACACCTAATTGCACGTAACGTATCAATAACTGATGTAGTCATGTAGTTACTTGTTTCGTAAAACAATAAAAATAACAGTAACGTTCGTGTATCGGTCACGAGTGATCGCGGATGAACCGGCCAGCGGTCTCTCACACGGGACTGACTCATCACAACAAAGCGTTACATCACAAAACACATATCTACTTAAATCTGAACTCATCTAACTTATCTTTAAAACGGCGTTCATTAATAACAAGAATAGTCTATTTATAGTCTGACACCACCAAATTAAATAATTACTAAATACTATCTAAAAATATAGTAACAGAAACAATGCAACCAACTTAGGTCTAGGCATCACACATTTAATCTAGTTATAAAAAACAGGCAATAAGGTACATAACAAATCGGTTGTTTAAATTAGGTAAATTAAGTTAAGTCAGCATGAAATAAAATACTTTACCGCAACAGTAAATATTTTAACTCGGCAATTCACATAAATGTGTAAAAATATAAACATTCATTCAACGCATTCGTTTCACATGTCGATGTTGATTACAATGTCAAACGCAGAGCTCTCTGTCATCAATATGTTGCAAGTTACTCTGCCTTGCTAATTTCGGTTTGATACAGAATGTACCAAACAACGGGTTGCCCAAACAGTCATCACTAGAGACCGGAAAATCGTACTTGCGACACTTGTGTCATTTCACGCCGCGTACGTACACAATGGCGTCTCACCGGCTCCACTTCGATTTCTACCTTTGTTATGGTTATGTAGATTGTATACATAAGGTTAATAAAGACGTGCAACATCCGATAAAATTATATAAGGCCATCAAAACTGCGTTATGTCATAGCATCATAGGGCCTGAGCAATCCGAAACGAGTCTATGGCGTATTTGCATGCAGTACCTACGGATGACCTTTCGCCGAGGATGCTACGGCACCTTGCAGCATGCCTTGCGCAAGCGCTCGCGTGCTATGCCCCCCCCCCCCCCCCCCACGCATGGGAACCTCATCATTTAACCTCCACCGGACCCTCTCAACGTTCACCCGGATTATGCTAGTTTACTTGAGGCAATCTCATCTCATTACGCTGGTCTACTTAGGCGTTTTTGCGACGTGTCAGTGCAAGTGTTGATACGTTAAATGGGTTCTGGATAACGAAGTAGTAGTTATTTAGGTTGTGCTCGGTTGTGTTAGACTAGACAATAGATACGAGTAACGGCAGTATGCGGCTAACCAGGCATTTATTATAACCTAATATAGAAAGTATCGCCTTACGATAAAATTTGTCAGTCTCAATAATCTATACCAATTGGTAATAATTTTACAAGAATCGCTACATTTCCAAAATTTCGTTGATATATCTAAGCATACCCGAAAACTTTACAAATAATCCAGAAATTATAAGTATATTTGTCTTACAGAGTGTAATATAACAAGTTAGGTATGTTACAAAAGTAGTCGATTTGGATGCACGCAAAGGGTATCTTTAAAATTAAGTAAATTGATGTGAAACGGATTGCATTGTACTTACTACAAATTCATATTTTATTTAGTATAAGATTCCACTAACACAAAACACGGATAACACAGATCTTTTGGTCGGTGCGTTTGTTTATGACTTCTCGTTGTCAGTGCCCACGGTAATTCGATATGTTATGTAATTCACCGCTGCACAGGAATAATTATGTCATCGGCATGTCAGCCGCCGAAGTTCGCGCGTCATTTTATTAATAACTTCCAAATGCGGTATATAATTAATTAACTCATTAATTCGTACAATTAAAAAGGACATTTCCATTGACCATTTTATTTACAACGCGTAATTGTCATTACATGTTGAGCAGGAAATGTCTCTTATTATCTAATCCCATTGTAAAAATATACTTAATGTATGAGAAAGGTCAGGTCTAATGTAGATGTCGGAGATAAGGCGGCTGGTTGCAACACAGTTTTTGTGGGTTCGGTGTAAAAAAATAGCTGTAGCTGTGTAAAAGTTTTCGCTGGCAAATTAGCCGGAAGATGGTCGGGGCTGCCTTCTCCGGAAAGCTGAATTAATATATTCATTACGCAAGGAAATGCGTCGCGAGCATCGTGCTTCCCGTGCCCAGGGGTCACCGGCTGATGAGGTTACCACAGTTACCAGACATTTCATTTCATTACGAAAACATTTGCATGATATAATCCATTAACATAATACTATCTAATATCATTTTGATTCGGTTCAAAGTTTAAATCTGCGTGTAATGTGATATTAACAATGTTAGATATTTAAGTATAATCATAACTGTTTAGGAAATTGGTAGATAAATATTTGCACTATTATATAACATTAATACCTAAATTGCAATCATTTAGATGGTTGGTAGATACTTTGTATCGCATTTTGTGAGAACAATGGTAATAAGTAGGTGTAGCAATGTTAATTCTGCTCTTCAACATTTTGAACGTCGAGGTGTTTGCGCGGCAAAGCAATAGCTTTTCATATCGTCGGGCACAAGCATCTTTTTGGTTCCGTATCCTTTCAACTCCACAATTAAGTGACCATCTGTGAATCTTACAGCAGTGATAACTTAATGGTGGTTACGGGGTGAATTAAAAAAAAAAGTTGTACGTAACTTACGTTAACGTTATTATTTCCGTGCTATTTCCGTACTTAAGGTTATTAATTCCGTGCCATATTTTTGATAAGTGTAGCGTTGACTGGCCTCCTACGCGCGTGTATTTGTGTACTTAAAGCTAATGTTGTGCTACTACACACTTAAGATAACAAAAACGTGGAAAAGTTAGATTCTACCTACGTTTTTGCTCAAATGGACAGCACCGTAGTCCTTTCGCAGATATCGCAGAAATCACTTTTGACAACGCGCCCTCACGATTTTCTTATTTATCTAAAAGTAAATACTAAATATGATAAAAAGATAAAAAAGGTACAGGATAATTATGTATTCAGTAAGGCCTACTTACTGTACCTAAATTATATATATTTTTTTAACTTTTTATCTTATTGTATAAGAGGAGACCACTGCCGAGAAGAACCGCTGCAAGAAACTCAACAATACGTATTTTTTTTAATATAACTTACTAGCTTCTGCCCGCGACTTCATTCGCGTAGAATTTGTTTATTGCTAATAACTTGGGAACTGTAAAATTTTCCGGGGTAAAAAATATCCTATGTACAGTCACACCACGGGATGTTGAACCACCATAGAACCCTGTCATAATGACAGCGTCAAGTCACGCAAAAGATATTACGTCAAATTTTACCGTCAACTTTCTGTGAGAGGGTTCTATAGTGGCTCAACAATCCCGTGTTGTGACTACCTTTCTCTGGGACTCAAACTATTTTCATACCAAATTTCATCGAAATCGGTTCAGCAGTGTAGACGTGAAACCGTAACAAACAAACAAATCACTATCGCATTTTTAATATTACCTATTAAGGATTACAATAATACAACTTATTCTAGCATTATATAAAATTGTAAATATAAATAAAATATATACGTAGTTTTGCAGGAAAGCATATCAGAACGTATGCCCACACTGAGCGCACATGGTATCCACCATTGCTGTACCTATCTATGTGTAAGACAACCACATACATAAAAGAGTTTCGACATGTTTTCCTACATAAACCGTGTCCCCTAGACAAGATACACCGTTTACATTACCTACATATTTTATGAAAATACATTTCAAATGCAAGTCCAAAAAAATGTTTTACATATCCGAATAATTTATAGCAACGAGTAGTAGTTGCTGGGTAATTTTCAGGCCTTTTTAATTTGATATACTCGTAATTTAAACTAGTGTGCGAGCCATTATTAAAACAATCAAAACACCCGCGGTTTCCTGCCTGACTCATAATACAAGCCGTATCAACTTTTAACAATTTTATCAAATGGCTCAGTGAGTCTTTTAGACGGAATTGTCAATTAATTTGACATTAGAGTGGAAAAATACATAAGTATAAAGTGGTAATTTTCATCCTTATAATCGCGAACTCAAATAGGTAATTTCAGAACGTCCATTTTACTCATAGCCATCAGCAGTCTATAACTATCACACACGTTCTTATATGGAAGTATACTAGAAATTCGTATTTTTATCCCTTACGAGCCTTATTAGTTCGTCGGTGCACTTTGTAGGAGGCCTGCCAACTTGCGCCTTCCGGTACTAACTAATACGTTAACTTTTTAAGTGTTTATATCATCCATGTCATTATCTGCCTTCAGGGGGAGCGGAAAGATTCAACTGCCGTGGACGCATCCTGGGGGCCTACTACGCCGACGCTAAGTCTGGCTGTAAGGCGTTCCATGTGTGTGTCCGAGTCGCAGGCGGCGGCATCCGAGACTTCAGGTTCTTCTGCCCCCCTGGCACCCTCTTCCACCAGGAGGCCCAGACCTGCACGGACTGGGGCGACGACGACCCTCTGGCCTGCCCCGCCGACCTCTACGACGGTCAGTTTGATCTGTACAAGATCGGATCCGGTGAGCGCTTCGCTACTAACAGAGCTACTTGCAAATGTGAAAGGGATGATCGGATTGTTGACAACGTACTTGATCGTGTAACATTAAATTCTGGTGTTTTTAAGGTCGATCAGTATTAAGGTTGTTTGAAAGTTTGTACTGTTACTGTGTGTTTGTACTATATCGACTTACACAATAGTCAGTATCGTATTTTCTAACTGGTAACCTTTTTGTATTTAACGTTGCAATTAACAAATCACATTTCCTTGTAAACAACTTCTGTGTCTAATAGGTACATTTCCCTAAAATAATTATGTCATAGCATCTGTGTTTAAAACCAAAAATATTGTCATTAATTGCACAAAAATATTTAATTGTCGATTCATACGTATTAATAAATTCATATTTACTAACATTTAGCTTTTTGCAAGATTAGACAATTTCTATTAAAAGGCAGATTTTTCAGGGAATGACTATACAAATTTAAGAGGAAAAAGTCTTCCAAACGTCCTTTAAAAAAAAAAACGAAACTTTTGATGTTTTTTCTTGAATGGCTTAGTAAATAGCGTACTTTACGTATTTTTAAATATGTATTTTTATATGACGTGTGTATTTAGGTAACGATATTTAAATCGTGAAGTACGTTGTCAGCTTAACTTATACATATATTCTGTTGTTAAACATTAACATACTTTACTTTTTATTATTAATTAGTAGTTTATCATTTGCGGGTCTTGCTTTTCTAGCAACTATACAGGGTCTCCCGCGATAAAGAGCACAAACGAATAAACTAAATGTGATTTTATCACGGTAAAAAAAAAAAAAAAAATTTATTTTTAAATTTTGTATAGAGTTTACAATAATTATTGTTGTAAACTGAACATATTTTTTTTTCAAATTTTCCCGTGATAAATCACATGTAGTTTCACCCTTATTTCTTTGTACACTTTATCGCGGGACACCCTGTATAAAACACACTGGTGAGGTTTACATTTATATGTGTGATAATTATGCGGAGTCATAACATTATTTATTAGTAACTTTTAATTGACCTTGCGACTGGTCTACATGATTATTAATCGCGTAATAAATAGAGATGAGGCAACACGAACTCATTAATAAGATGTAAGTTGTGAATATAAATACGGAATCGATTTAATTACACTGACACTCGTTCTGACGAGTCAGTGGAGCGATAAGTACAGATATTGCTTTTTATTACTTTAAAATTGTTAATAATTCATAACGTTGTTTTTTCGCTCGTTTATTAAGTTCTAATAGGTACGAGTAATTTCCTGCAAAGTATAGGTGTTTGTATAGTTGATTGAGACGCGATGAAAATGGCCGGGGTTGCGTCACGGCGCTTCAAAGGTTAACGTGAACTCGGGCCGCGTTAACGTCGTATTTGGTAACGGATTGCAAAAAACTGAGCTTCAGCTGAACGCTTGCATTGTGCTACTTATGGTGTGCTTACAATGGAAGCACGGTTT
Organism: Tortrix viridana; assembly: GCA_963241965.1. Classification (NCBI taxonomy): domain Eukaryota; kingdom Metazoa; phylum Arthropoda; class Insecta; order Lepidoptera; family Tortricidae; genus Tortrix; species Tortrix viridana. The sequence goes on along the minus strand of OY725175.1, from coordinate 6,249,888 downwards.
ACTATAAATAATGCTTAAATAATGATTAGATGAGTAGTTTTATTTAGTTACTTCGATGCAGGTGCGCCTCAAGACAACCTTTAACGGTGAAATTACTTACTACTTGCCTGTAAAAAGATTGTACAAGGCCTCTATTTGATATTGTCTGAACGATATCGCTAATTTATTTGCTAGAATAGCTTCATCTAGCAGCTTCTATTCACTTGACATCAAAGGCGTTCGAATAAAAAAAGCCATTCGCGATGTATCTGAAGAAGCAATGTGGAATCGAGGCGCATATTTAAGTTAGACAAAGCAATAATATGCTTCCGGCACGGGTATATATGAATATTAACAAATATAAACAAAGAAATATTGTTGTTTCACAGGATTTGATACCAAGAAGTTGTCGTCTCCTGGAGCCCGCGAAGAAGAAGCGGAATTCGGCTTGCAGCGCGCCGAGACCGGCGACCGGCGGCGGACCGCGCAGAGCGATGCAGCTCCCGCCTCGGACCTCCGCGCCGCGCACTCCTCGGACTTCTTCAGCGGCCAACGCGACCGCGGCCGCGATGACAGCGCCCCTCCCGCCCCGCCCGCGCCCCGCGCGCCCCCCTCCACCGCCGCACCGGCCCCGCAGCGCATCTCCTTCCGGAGACCTACCAGCCCCCGCACCACCCCCACCACACAATACACCGACTCCCCCCTCACCTCACCACCGCAACAACACAACGCTGTTCAGTACGAACCTAAAAGAAAACTCGTACGAAAACGACCGTACTACTCTTCTACTCCGGCTCCCACGACCTTTGCGCCGAGTACTCCTCGACAACAGTACTCCGAACCTCAACAACAAGATTTTGACCGCCGTGTTCCACAGAACAGACCGAATCCTACTACCTATGCTCCGGCTACCGCCCCTCCTCAATACAAAGAAGAGTACGTCGAAGTCAGCCGCGTGACACCTAAACAGAACAGATACTTTTCCAACAACCCCTCTCCGGCTCCTTTCTCGCAATCCACTCCCTATCTCAATAATAATAAAAAGCAAAGCAAAGGTCTCGTCGAATTGTACAACTATAATGCACAATCCACTCCGGGGATAAATGTACAAAATGATAATAGACCGTTTAAAGTAAAGAACAGCTTCAACGTTGCGACTGATTTACCTGAGGGGCTAGATTTTGTGCGAACCAATGTGAACAACAACAATGGCCGAGGTACAGCCGCTACGGTTGATTACAACACGGGTGCCTCTCGCGGCTTCAGCTCGAGCACACCGGCCTATAGAAACTTTAATAGCGTTTCTTATGAGCCCGAAAGGAACAACTTCGTCCAACAATCCAACGCCAAACAAAACTTCTTCAACAGCCCGTCGACAACACCTACTACAATCCACACGACCACCCGTACGCACCCCTCGTACAACCTGAACACGGTCGCATACGACACTAACAACGGCTTCAACGTGCAAGCGGGCAATTTCCCAGACAACGAGGAAGACGACGGCCAGTACCGCCTGCCCGACGGCGAGGACGACGGCCAGTACAGACCGGAGCAGTATGAGCGCGAGCTTCTCTCCGGAGCTCACTCGCTCAACATAGCCGCAAGCGGAAACCGGTTGCCGGAAGATCAAAGACAAAAAGGAAAAACGCAGAAACCGCCAAAGCCTACAGCTCAGACGGCAGCTCCGAGGCCATTCCGACCGGCTCCCACGACGACGACGACCGCTGTGCCTCCAACTACCTTCGAGCCGGTGTTCACAACCACCTACAGACCGCAAACACAGAGCTCTCAGCGCAACTTTGACTACTTCCAAACCTATACAACTACAGTCCGGCCCAGCGAGCCCCCGGTCAACCAGACGACCACCAGTACCTACGAGAGCTTCTCTACGCAGCGCAGCCCCGAGCCGCGCCCGCCGGCGCCCGCGCCGCGCCCCTCCACCCGCGCGCCGCACCCCTCCACCCGCGCGCCGCACTTCGCGCAGCCCGCCAACAACAAGGAGGACAACAGCTACGACTATGCCTACTACGACTCTGACCCGGGATTTTCAGAATACGACCACATAGAAGAATTTGGAAAAACAAAAACAAAAGTCTAACCACTTCTGTTCACCCTTTTACTGCCATTAAATTAGTCGCCTCTTTAGATAAGTAATACGGTTAATGAATCCGTGTGATGAAATTGTCTTATAGCAATCGGTCGATGTGTGACGTTCTTGAGTAACTAAACACAAATGTAATCAGTATAGTCGACGCGTTTGAAGAAGTACAACATAGGTTATGTAAACGTTTTGCATGTATCCCAGACTGAAAAACGGTGCCAGTTTCAACGTCTGAAGAGGCTTGTTCGTAGTTACCTGCCCTAAATTATTTGTGATATTATGGAAGTTCGTAGGTACTTATGGTCGTCGCCGTATATTCTAGATTAACCAGCTAAGTAGATGAATAAGAATAGGAATGATTGAGCGATTCCCGCGTCCCAGCGCTTGCCCATATTGGTATTTATTGTGCAGTTCGCGAATAATATATTTCCTATGTATGTACGTACAATAGAAAGTAAGTTATAACTAAACATTGTAAAATAATTCATTGTAAATAAAGTTTTCTTAAAAACAATGGTTTGCGAATGTCTCAACACCCGCATCCGTGAGAAACGGCTGGCAATTACGAGCAGGCACGCGTCGGGCGCAGCAAAACTTGCACAAGAAATATATCAACCTACATGCATCTACATGCTCGGATATCCAACACAGTACAAGTTGTGAGTAGCACGACGTAAAGGAGCGCTTAAAATATCAATCGGAAGGACATCAGAGAAAACGAGAAAATACCTCTAAGAAGAAATTCTAAAACAGAAAAAAGGGACAATAGCTTACGTATATGTTGCCGACCGCACTTTTTTGGCACATTCATTATCTGCTTATCAAGACAAAACAAAACCAACGAGCCCAAACACGACGGATTTATCATGTGTAGTTTAGGAGTTCCTACCCCCACCTTCCGTCTCCATCATCAGACCAGCTCCATGGTACTATATTATTGCATTGTTACCGAAATTACGTGGGTATAGCAAATTTCAGCTTAATCGATCAACGGGAAGGGGGTAAAATTTCAGTTACTAGATTTGCCCCACACGAGACACGGTAAGCTAAATAAAATCTTGTAAAAAGGAAAATTATGCGATTACAAGGACCATGGTCTACCAAATGTAATGTCGATCTGCTGAAGCTTTAAACCGTTGAATTGAAATTAAGTAAATAAACAAATAGACACACTTCCGCATTTGTAACTTTAATAGTTGGGTATAAGGACAAGGATTATGGTCCAACGTGAGTTTCTAGTTTCTATTGAGATGTATCCTTCAGTCGCTCGCTACTACAATAAATACTTGCGCATCTAGAGGCCAAATACTGCCGTCCTAAGCTAAAAGGTGATATCTCAAATTCAATAGCCAAAGCAGATTCATTCCTCTCCCATTAGTAATGAGGTAGCAATTGCTACAGCAGTTTTGTCTGACATATCGCAGTTAGCTTAGCAGGGCAGAATAGACGCCGTAGAGTTAATGGCGGTAATGTAAATAAATACTAGCAGCGCCACCTATAAAAATATACCATAATCTACGATAAACATTGAGCGATGTGCGTAACGGCATCTGTGTTCGAATAGCCGGACTATCTTGCATATACGCTGAGTTTTGCACCAAAGTCTACTCAACACAAGATGTCGCTACTTACAGCATAAAAGGTATTATGATTTCGTGTATGTACTCATAACGAATAAGGGAAATTAAATAATTTAATTTAAAAAAATATGTACATATCAGCTGTCTACATAAAAACCAAATATTTAAATAACCAAACAGTTCATTAAATCATCTACATATACTATACACATCACCACATACCTTAACACCACCTAGGGGACATTTCCCTATTTTCATCAAAATCTTGGGAACAATACGTTTCATCGACAACCGGCTAAATACAAGGCTTTTTTATACTGCTGCCATAGTGTTCCATAGATTAACTATGGATTAACTTATTAAGTCATAAAAACCCACCACAACCAAAGACAACATAGGTATCAAAATTACAACTGATGCTAAAATGTAATCGCGTAACTGTCCTTTCTACAAGCTTTTGTTTAGCTTAACGTGTTTGTGTCTTATGTGGGTTAAAACTAGTAACTGATTTTTTTTTTCTATTGCGCCCCAGCCCGTGTCTGCCGCTTCGGTCGTAATAAACGTTGTTGGATTGGAGAGGTGTAAAACTGTACTTCTGCAATGCTTACATTTGTTATCCACCATTGCAGACCTCTGCAAGAGTAATGTCTGACATAGGGTAGCGTACATGACGCCTCGATTTCGAAATCTGTTGGATTCTATTTGCAACCATCGGCAATGTACAGTCGAGGACAGAAAGATGTATACACTTTTGGACCTTATTACAATGGAATAAGGTGAAAAAGTGTAAACATCTTTCTGTCCTCGACTGTACCTACCTACGTAGTCTTCCTAGTGGGACTGTGAACGCTGCGAAATTTAAGGTGCAACTCCATTTCCGACCGCAATGCTGCTTGCAGTCGCGGCCGACCGCAGCGACACTACTGGTTTGAATGGTTTTCTGGGTCGATTAACTTTTTGTTGTTGTTATTCTGTCCCGTAACATAGGAGACAACAGTGATAGTGTTTCTTAGAAAGATTGTTATAATATATACTACTAACATGCTTAGAAGAAAGCCCACAAAAGAATGGGCTTATAATTGCCACAAAAATCATGTAATGTAGATTTATATTCTTTAAATTTATAGTTTTAAAGAGTAACTTAAGAGACGTAACCATAGCAACGAGGTACATCAAAAAGTTGATTAACCCATTATTACACATAATATTATATACGATTTGTCGAATGCTAATTATAAAAATAATAATATGAAGGAAAATGTGACCAAAATGTGAGTCAGAAATGGAAATGTACCTTTTCTCTGATGAGGTTTTGTATTAATCTGGTCGATTAATGTGCTTGATATTAGGTAGCTTTATGTTTTTCCGAGTATTCCAAATTATGCCTTAGTACCTATTCTAAGCACTGGGTAGGTTCTAATAGGGGGACTTCTTTTGGTTTAGGTATTATCCACCCTAACACTTCTAGCTTTTGAAGGATGTTTGGATAGGGATGATGAATTTTTTTTTCCTTGTCCCTCAGGTAAATTATCAAAAATTGGACACGTATGGTCAATACCACGTTTTTTTATTTTTTCACATAATCAAAAAATTACGGAGATATATTGAGTTGAAATGTCGCATGATGTCACGTCTTGGTACAGTCGCCATCATATATATTGCAGCAAACAAGGTGCTCACAAATATCTGAACACGACTCTATTGTCAAGGCGTTAGAGTGCATGTTCAGATATTTTTGACCACTCTGATATGTACAAATATATTTAATGGCAAACTGTACAATTTGGTAAAAATTTGACACAGAAGTGACGTCACGAGCCTCCACTCCCGAACTCTGATGCGCTTTATCTTTGTAATTTTTTGTTTGATTGACAACAGGAATAATATACGTGTCCAATAGTTTTTGATAATCTATGAATAGAATTTCGTTTTCTTTACCCAGTCACCATCCCTATTGTCGTGGGTGACTAGAAAGTCGTCTAAGTAGACTATTAACTTTATATTTGCTGTTTGTTTGAACCAGTGTGCCAGCCAACTGGCTGGCGCACAGTGACCAACTGGTCACTTTTGAAAAAGCGTGTGATGCACTTGAAAGTCCGAACGGCAGACGTCGTCTTGTAGCGATTTCCCTCGAATATTAGGCCGCTAGATGGCGTCACTAGACATACTAGTTACAAGGGTGTTATCTCAGCTGTGGTTCAAGCTGCAGCAGAAACATAAATATCCGTTTTTTACCCCTCGGAGGAAATACGGTTCTAATTTTCGCGGCCACTGCTACTCGCCAGAATGACTTTTTTGTTGGCCTGGAACGAATAACTTCGTGTACTGCTTTTGCAACAGTAAGGTGGACATTTTCCGAGCATATTGGAGAAAAATAATATAAAAACTAACCGACGGTCACAAAAAGTATGTCATTACATTATAGTAGGTACCTAGGTACCCCACTTTAACCATCAACCAGTCTGAAGCTTTTCGTTGTGTTACATATTGTATGGAAGTAAGATGGGTAACAACAAAGTGAAATAGTAGAAAAATAGAAGCTCTGCATTCAATGAAATTTGCACTAATTTGTCTTATTATAACCAAAAACAAAACGAAAAACACATATTTTAGTCATATTGTTTTTTTATTTAAATAAGTATCACAAAGTTTGATAATGTGGCGTATTGACACCATTATTTACTTGATATTTGTGAAGTAAATGACAAGTATTTTTGTACATACAACTATGTACGTACAGTCAAGGGCATTAATATCTATACAGCCATCGCCTCAAATATATGTATGTATACATGAACCTTATTGCTAGTGGCATAAAGGCGTATAGATATTTTTGAGATTTTGGGAACGTATATATATTTATGCCCTTGACTGTACATATTTTCTCCGAAACCACAAATTAATTTCTCGTCTTATGAAATAAGAATAAAAAGCTAGGTTTCAAAATTCAATCAATCAGTCGTGCCTATCAATGGCGTGTTACTCGGAAGAAATATCAAAACCCACGATTTGATTGAATTTAAAAACTTAATAAATCGATACTTAATAATTTCGACTTACTGACATAATCATTACACATAATATTTATAATAACAAATAAATGTACATTTACAGGCTAGAAAAATGGCTTGATTTATCCAATGAAATTCAGAATTTACGTTTACAATTTATTGTTACCTCGTTATTGTTTAAATATTAAACATTATACCCACATCAGGGACGGTTAGCACAAGTGGTCCGCGACTTGTTTGTCGCTCGGATCTCCCTTTCTAACGTGTCTGTAATGACAGAGACGCACTGAGCGACAAGCGAGAAAATACAAGATGTGCTAACCGCTCGGGTGTGGAAACACCAATTACAAATTCCAGTACTACAGGCTCTGAGGAGTCACACCGTCACAGGGCTAATCTACGAGTGTCACAGACGACAAATGGAGGTATATCAATGACTCTTCAATGGATTAAGAGTCACAGTGGATCTGGAGGTAAAGATGCTGCGGACGAACTTGCCCGCCGAGGATCGGATATGACAGCTATAGACCCCGAACCGATCATCCAACACCCTTTAGTAAGGTTCGCTCCCTGCTGCTCAATCGTACCATGAGATTACACACTGAATACTGGGTGAATCATGATGAGTTAAGACAGGCGAAAGAAGCTCTGCCTAGTATCGCAACAGGCTCTCCAAGGCACTCCTCCGACTTAGCAAATCTCGATTAAGGACGGTAACTAGTGTTTTAACTGGGCATGGACCATTTAACAAAGATCTCTTTAATTTAGGTGAGACAGGCAGTCCTCCGTGCGGCCTACTTACTGAATAAATATCTTTTATCTTTATCTTTTATCTCTGTGCCGTGCGTGAGAAAACAGAAACAGCCGCCCACGTCGTGCTGCACTGCACCGAGGTGGCGCAGTACAGGACTAAACACCTCGGTTCGCTGAGGTGTCTCCCCGAGGTACCATCGACATCATAGGTCTGGTGGGCTTCCTCGGAGTTGGGATGGCTTGGCCAAATTTAAACATCCTACCAATACGCAAAATAGCCCGCTTTTAAAATACAAAATAAATACAAATACATAATACGAGGACGAAACCAGTAGTTTAATCGTTTTGTTTCCAATTCTAAGCGCTTATTGCGCAAATGTTCAATTTAAATAAATAAATATAATATAATAAAATATAAAACAAAATATATTTATTTTCACAAAACAAATTTAAATAACTGTTTTTGTAATATTTTAACGCGACGTTCACAGAACTCATGGCACAAGCACATTTCACGGCAGGCATTCGTCCCATTCGCACAAAAAGAACTCTTCACAAACTCTCATGTATGTACGACTGTCAACGCTAAACGACGATCCCTTCATAACTCGCGCCGAATGATTACTTTAAATTTTATAAAAGACTAGCTTCTACTACTTCTGCTGCTGCCCGCGACGTTGACTGCGTAGAACATTTTAACTATAGCACTATTTCCAAATACCCGAAATGAAAATGTATCAACGATAAGTACTTATTATTCTAGCTAGGACATAAGTAGTCTGTCTTTGAGCCCAATTTTATCCGGGTTAATTTGTGCGTGTTTGATTTACCGCGGTATATCTCATTTATTCAATGGAACTAAGCCTTGTCTCAATAAAATTGCTAGGTCGTAGGTTTATGGAACAAATGAGACCTACCCGACTTACCAGCATTCACACATCCAAACATCCAATCATTTTAATAACATTATTTCTCCAATATTTCGACCGTATCTATCTAAACTACAATCGATATCAGATTATAATCATCATAGGGACCATAATTTTTTATGGTCCCTAATTTAACTTAAGTTCCTACTACTAACCTACTCTTATACGAGGAAGCCTCGAAAAATGAATAATTTTACTGTCATAAAAAATTAACTAAGACTGTACGGATATTTCAATACCAGTCTCAGATACAAATGATAGAACGGAACCGGACATTTCAACAGTACATACTCGTTATCCAATAACCTTATAAAGGTGTCTAGATAGTCTACCGTTTAAAAGTCGTAATACCTCCGTATTTCTGCTAGCATAAAGTATGCGATTTTAACAGTTTTATAGCTAATTTATAACAATAACTTAAGGTAATTGAGCTTTCTCCGGCGTCGAGGGTGCGCCGCCCGCACTTTGTGCGCGTACGCTCCTAGGCGGAGATTCATTAGGCTAGCGTGGGTCACTGCGAGGCCACCGCGCCGGCCACCCGCTGCCGCACGCCGCCGAGCGCCGCGCCGTTGCTGAACCCGTTCAGCAAGGGATACATCAGGTCTTTCGACTCCGACTTGGACTCCGCTTCCGCTGCCGCCACTTTAGCTTTGGCTTTCGCCATCTAAAAAAATAATAATATGGTAAGACACCATTCTCAACACGGCTTATAATTGGTTTGTTCAAGTCACTCATCACCTTCCTAAGTCAGTGTGCCAAGATAAACATGCGTAAACATAACAAGGAAGAACTGGTTTTAAAACGCATTCAGGTTAAGGTCTTGGATTGAAGGGAAATACTCGTTGTGATGTCTAGTCTAGCGACCATAAAAACAGGTTTGTGAAAAGATTACCTAGTAGTGCAAAGTACCTAGCCAAGGATGTTATGGTTAACGTCGTGACATAGCAAACTAGGTAATTAGTTATTTTTCTCACATGGTGACATAATTTTATTGAATGTAAATACAATAATGAACGACGTCTCAGGCTGGTTTTAAGTTTAATAAAATACTATGAATACTCGTTCCCGCACATAAAACGTACTTTAAGATAGGTATTATAAGGAAAGCATATTTACGTAAAGTTAACTGTCTGCTTATCGTGTAAAAATACCCGAAGAAAGAGTAGCATAGAGGCTTTATGTGTCCTTCTTCTTCTCCTTATTATTTACTAAATATTTCTTGAAAGTACAATCAATAGAAATGCCACTTATCACGGGCATATCAGGTTGCCTGTTGGATCGTTTGTCTTCTAAAATCCATAAAAATACCCCACTATATCTTCGCTTGTCATATCCCATAACAGCTCACACTAGACTATTTATAAATCAGTTATGATTCTCCAAAGAGAGAAAAGACTCACTTTTGCCTTTTCTTTCCTGAGGTAGGCTTGTTTGTAGAAATCTGAGAAGAGGTAATAGAAGAGCACGGCATGCATTCCGATCCACCACACGAAGGCGCGAGGGTAGTCGCAGTCAATGAACAGCAGCTGGAAGGCGTGGAAGAACACCAGCATGAACTGAACCTAAAACAAATAACGATCGTTTTAAGACTATGTTCTAGATAATTCGAATTTATTTTGGATTTAATTATGTGCTTCTATAGCAATTTTATCTTTCCTTGAACAGTTTTCTGACACGTACTCAATGTTAACTGGAAGAGAAAAGAAGTTCAGCGCTAAGAAAAAAACACAGGGAAGAGTTTACTTACATATACCTTAAAGGTACATACATAGTTAAATATATTTCTTCTGATTCAATAGCAAGATATGTTAGCCAATCTCTCAGCTGTAACTAGAAAACTATTCGTTTATCGCCAGTAACAGACCGCATGTAATTAACAATTCAGTTAAGTTAAAAGTTCAAATTACACCATTGTTTTGCGTATTGGCAACCAACCATACGAGTACTTTAGCAAAGTCCATACGAGTATTAAAAATAAACAGAAATAGAAAATATTTATTATGCTTAAATTGTTTTAATTTTTAATCGACTTCAAAAAAGAAGGAGGTTATATGTTCGACTGTATGTATGTTTTTTATGTATCTTCACCGATCAATTGTAGACTGATTTTGAAAATTCTTTTTTTGTTTTAAAGGGTACACTTTCGAGGAATCCATGAGAAATCGAGGGAACTCCTCAAAACTTATAAGCACACATACAGCGATTTTGGTATTACCTGTAAGACCTTAAAAATTTGCATTCCAAGAGCACCTCTTGGTGAAGAGGAACTGATGATGAAGACCAGAGATGACCACCGGAACTCCCTAGTCGTAAGTGATTCACGCCAGTAATGAGATTTCTTTATTAAGTATATGAAGCTACTTTTATACTCATTATAATGCACGTGGTGAAGTGCAACTGATGGTGAAGTACCGGGAGAACTCCTCAATGATTGGAAGGGTGATGAGAAAATTGATAAATATCCCTTCAGGTCCCTTTTATGCCACCGGCAAATGTAAGCTATAAGTGTGCGGCGGTTCAAATTTTTGCCTAAAACGGCCGTTTGAATACCCCTGTCTTAATGCAACAGGTTGAGAATAGAACAGGCTAGCTAGCAAACCTTAACTTGAATGCTCCATATAACTTGAAACGACATTTGCAAAGACAACAGTGGGTAACCCCTAGCTATGTACAAGTCGCAGAACATTCCTAAAACGTGGAAACACTCTTGAGAATGTTCTGAGAACATTCTTGCAACATGAAACTTATTGTTTAAAAAAGAAAATGTTCTTACAAGAAAGTTTAAATGTGCATAATAAATACTCCATAGTATTTATGTACATGTTTTAGTTTGATACAATTCATTATTTTGTTGATAAGTGATAAGTTACCAATAAGTTGCTTAAATTCTCATTAAATTTTTAGAGAACATTGCAGAGAAAGTTGCAACCGGATATATTTCCAGCACCAGTAAATACGTCTTCAGCCGCATCTGTCGTCCTGTGTCTGTTGATAAAATGGTAATTATAATGATAACGATAATGATAATGGTAATGATATAAATAAATAAATAAGCACACGTCAGGAGATAAATTCTCGTTCTCGAGAACATTCTCAGAAGTTACCGAGAAATTCTCACGTTGAAAGTTTCGCAACTTTGGGAACTTCTCGTCAGTGCATTGCTAGTAAGTAACCCCACAAAATAATGGCTTACCATTTGCAAGGCGGTGAGGTATTTCTTCCACCAGAGATACCTCTGTACTCTCGGTCCGAGCGCAGCCAGGAGGTAGTACGAGTACATGATGATGTGCACGAAAGTATTCAGCATGCCGAAGAAAGTGGAGTGGCCGCCTGCAACAACAGTGATCTACATTGTGAAAAATATTAACTACACATTAAAAATCAAATATATGTAAATGGGTCATAGGTACACACAGTATCGTACCTGATTCTGATGATCAACAATGTTTCGATTGGCATGCAAATATGTTATATAAACAATGTTTCAAAATCCTTAAAGCTTTCGGAAAGGGAGACAACGTTTGTTTTTGTTACCTAATACCGTACATTTAGTTTTACAAGGACAGCTGTTTTAAGTAACAAAACGAAGGGATACCATATCCAAATTCGCATACTTTGCGTCTCCACAGAAATAAAATTCCCAAAATAAAAGTATACTTACTTAAAAAATAATCGATTGTGTTAAAGGTTGTGCCTATTTTATAATCTTAAATAGTATTTATATAATCCCCAACAGATTGTGCCTATTTTATAATCTTAAATAGTATTTATATAATCCCCAACAGGCTATGTGTGAGACGATAAACTTGTATCTTTATGGCAAGGCTTTGTATTAATTGCGAAGTTATAGTCTGATAATGAAAGACATCGACAGCCGAATGTACTGGGGAGGATAACAAATGCAAAAATGCTTATTACACCACCCTTAGCCTAACGAGAGGGACGCTGCTATACGTTAGATACGTATGGAGATATCTCCATCTCATTTCAATGTATTGCGGCGTCCCTCTCGTTAGCGTTAGGGTAAGGGTGGTGTAATAAGCCTTTATTCTAGTCAGGAGCTTTTTACAAACTTTTTATTAACTTGCAACGTATGTATGTATGGGCAAGCAAGATTTTGAACCACTTCCCGGTGTCCGCTTGAGCTAAAGTTTGGTATACCGACGTAACTTTGATGACAATGCAATAATCATCATATCGTATCATTCGATGATGCAGTCGGACGGAAGGTGGTCATAGGAACTCCGCAACGAAACAAGAGCACCGTTTGGGTTCGTTGAATTTGTCGTGATAAGCAGGTAATGATTGCGCAAAAAAAAAGTACAGTTGACAAGAAAAGCTCATCCCAAAAACGACATTTTTGACGGGAATTTATACTGTTTTATTGTTTCCAAATAGTGCGGCAAAATAAATAGCCGTAAGGTATTAAAAATAATATACAAAGTAATATACAAATTTTTAAATGTAAGTACAAAAATTCTTTAAAAAAATATCCTAGTTGTGTTTGGACATTCCACACTTGCGCTCCATGGATGACACGATAGCAATCTTTACACAGGAATTCGCGTCGACTATACATTCTTTGGTCCAAATCAGCTCTTTATTAATAATTATTCGCATCCCTTAAAATTATTTTAATAAATTACTTTGTAATAAGCTGGTATTAGCTGGTATATCTGTTGTCTGTCTATGCCCATAATAGTTATACCATGATAAGAACATGTATAGATATTCGCGTGTAAATAATTGCAGGTTGTGCCAATAATAACACTTTGTAGCATGCGAAGTTTCCTTAATTGTATTTTGCCATACAGCGGTCGACATCTATCTGCGTAATAAATGATATCAATTATTAACTAGGCTTCCAAGACCAACTAAAACTTGTTCTTTGTATGTGTATGTATCTAGTTGAATCAAGTGTAGTGTTCTAACGGCTTTGACAACAAAAGTTTACCAAAGGTGCCCTTGTATACTTCTTCTGTACAAACATGAACAGACATACATTCACACTGTCGCATTTATATTAAGTAGGGATTAGCGAATATCATTATTGCTCATATGCTTAACGGAGACATGGTACCTACCCACATAAATTGTATCTTATCACCCGAGACGTGTCATTTGTATAATTAGGTAAACATACTCTGTGCTTTAACTCCATCAAAGTGATCTTAGATAAGTGTTGAATGATAGAACTTAACCGGCTAAGTACTAAATCTCAATGACAGGTACGAATATTATGCAAGTAATTTGGATTGTGTACCTATCTAAGCACTTATACAAAATTGCCGACGATTTTAGCTTATTATTGCCATTACATTCGATTCTGTACTTATCATTCCTTCGTGATAATAAACCACATTTATACAAAGTTTATTTCACACGTTAGGTTAAAGTGTAATCACTAAAACTATGCAACATCAATAATTCACGTATTTGCGAAGAACTGGGCAATTTAGAACGAATTCCCAATCATTATTCAAATGCATGACGAAGCATTATTTAAAGCATTGCCCAAAATAGCCATTTCGAGAAAGATCCGCGGGTCACGAGTCCGTATGTTGGGCAAATAACGTGATCAGTGCGCGGCCGCCGTGTTTGGTGTAATTTGGCGACATCGCGATCTACTGCTTGACCTGCTCAAATATTTTTCTGGAGCCGACCATATCGGCTCGGGTCAGGCCGCGCTGTGACTATTAGGTAACAAGCCAAGGTTACCCAGGTAAGTTGACACGTATCGTTTGCCTACTACACTTTACCTTAAATAGGCGGTAACTATTAGAACTTGATAGCTTTGTAGCGCTCGCTACAGATCGGACGGCATTTAAACCAGCGGGTTTAACATGCCTGCGCGAGATAAAAAATGTCAGGGGCTAGGGAAATTAATACCTACATCTTATCTAGTCATAAGACTTAACGCTTAACTTAACTTACGGTTCAAAATAAAAGTGTCCCGTCTTGATAAAATCGCTATAAAAATGTGAAAATCGCTGTAGTCGCTTAATAATAAAAGGTAATAAAAGTCAGGATGAGATACTTTTATTTTAAACCTTAAGCGTTCAGTTTTACGTTAGAATATGGAGTAGATGTATTAAGTTCACTGGCACCTGTCAAACTTTATCTCTTTCATGCATGTTAAGCCCGCAGAAGGGATTTTATTAATGAGAAAACCTATAGATTTTCAAAGGTGAATGCTAGTTTGGTAAATTCATAAGGTTAGTAAAGATAAATGTTACATATATAATACTGACCCGGTGTGAACTTGACTCCGAACCACACGGACATGGGCATGATGCCATGGTGGATGACATGCAGTTTCGACACGTGGTCAAACTTCTTGCGCATTACGAAGAAGATCTGAGACACAGAAGGGCGAATATTACAGTCATCCCCGTCAGAAGCCTGAGCATAAACAAGAGATTAGGACAAGGCTAGCGAATTGATTAGTAACTAGCTTTTGCCCGCGACTTCGTCCGCGTAGAAGTCGTTTATCGTGTATCTCACGGGAACTATCACATATCATAAACTACCCTATGTCCCCGAGACTCAACCTATCTCCATACTAAATTTCATTCAAATCAGTTCAGCGGCCTAAGCGTGAAGAGGTAACATACAGACAGAGTTACTTCGCATTTATACCTAATATTAGTAGGGATAGTAGGGATTCATCGGTAGTTTGACGAACTGACGACGGCCCTAATACAACGACCAAACTTGATCCGTCTAATAAAAAAGAGAAAACAAACAAATCCCCATTTGGGTCGGTCTCATAGACATATGCAAATGCTTGCGGAAATAAACATAATTGCCAGCAAGTTGCGGCGTCCACCTTGACATTGAGAGATAATGGTCAAAACATATTAAGAAATATATAATGGTATTTGTATGGTAAGCATTTTAATTTTAAACACTGAATCGATTCCAAATTAATCATCGAAATGTTATTATCAACCCTTTAATACACTAGCTCTTTAGTAAGCTATTGTAATAAGCTACATTAACGTACCGTATCGAAGAATTCCGTAAACTTAGAAAAGTAGTACCACCAGCATCCGTTCGCCGTCTGTAAACAAACAACAAAACCATTAGAATAATTATTCTACATTGTTTATTTTGAAGTAAGTAGGTGTAATAAAATCTATTTATATCTAAGTCGGACCTGATTTGGTTTTTAATTGTTGTTAAAAAAAAACTATGACGTCTTAAAAACACATTTAAATGCCTACTTCGGTAAACACTTAAGACATACGAGTACTTACATATCGCTTGTTTGTATTGAGATATTGTGAACTGACTAGTCAACAGATCTACAGGTTTTGTATTTTAAGGCCCTTGTCCCACCGCCGGCGTGGAAGCGATTAGGTATTGACTATATTCTCGCTCAAGAAACGAACAAAAGATATAGATCCCGGTTTTATAAAAGAGACACATATATTAATAGTTGATCGCTGGCTGTTCACACTGGCCGGCGAGAACTCTCTCCACTAACTAACACTCGCTGCTCGCTGCACACCAACTCGTATCTAGTTTCTAGCTCTACTCGCTTTTCTGGTTTTAACTCGGTTAATTTAGGTTTAGTATAGTAAGTCGAAAATGATATTTAGTGACAACACCGTTTTTGGGTTTTATTAAATATATTATCTATGTTTTTTCTTCTCTTTTGCTTTGCCACTGTCCCTTATTAAATTTAACAAATTAATCACCAGGCCACTAAGCTAAGCAAGCTTTAACTTAATCATCATAATATCAAGATAAGTACCTAAATTGGTACGAAAATCCATAAAAGAAACAATGTCAACAATAAGCTGCAGTTTTCCTAACATTCAAATCAATATTGTAACACAAGATTAGATCATAAAGATTTTCTAAATTTTTTTTTTAAATATCACCAACGGGACTGCGAAAAATGATAGTCAAAAAGCTGTTATCTTAATTCGGTCAAAACGTAAGTATAAATATTTATGGCGATTGACAGCAGAAACGTAGATAACATAAGACCGTGATCCATACTAATTTTATAAATGTGAAAGTAACTCTGGCTAAACCGTTAAGCCGATTTCGATGAAATTTGGTATGGAGATAGCTTGAGTTCCACGAAAGGTCAAAGGCTACTTTTTATGCCGGAAAAATTTAAAGTTCTTGAGATCATCAGATCAACAGATCATCATTTGAGATCGGCTCGATTGAACCAGCTGTTTTTTTTTTGTTGTGTTTTTAATTATCAGGACTGATTTTTTTTTTATTTGCACCCGCGAGAACGGGGCGGGTCGCTAGTTAATCATAGAAATAAAGCCACCATTTGCTTTGACTACAGCTTGCTTGAAATAGGCACGAATTAGATATACAAACAGAATGTACATTACACATACGTCAAGTGAACTACGCACAACAACTTCACTTATTATTGAAGCAAGTTCTAAATAATTATCACTTTAGCGGAGTGACCATTATTGGCTTATTGGGTTTACCTGTGAAAATATCCCGCGTGTTAACATGTGATAGTTAGGTAAAACTAATGTAGATAATTAAATACAAATCCACGTCCGGCTCTGCTCCAATGATGATGAAAAGTCAAACAATGTCGTGTACAAGTAGGTACAGTGTGTAATTTAACAATTAACGTATATTACGCGGCTCGTTTGAATTAGTACCTACCTATAAGCATAGTACGAGTATATAAGTAAACATTAGCCTTTAGCTAGGTACTTTTTAGTAGATTGTTCAACATGGTGACTAAAATAAACCATCGTAACGATAGTTAGAATCAGTACTGTATATAGGTATCTACGATTAACGTGGTTTTGCGTAATTCACTGTATAATTAAGATAAATAAAAAATCAATTCAATTCGCCTTTATCTCTAGCGTTGTCCCTTTTAAGTTGTAACTTTGCAACTGGCTCGTTTCAAAAATGTCGAAAGACAGTTAAAAAAACACAGTTTTGTTTTCACCTGGTTACAAAAACTTTCAAATAAGCTCGTTTCATGAAAAGCTTTACTTACTTACTACTAATACTACTAGTTACTTTTTACTGTCGCGCAGTTTTTATTCACGCAGTATTTAGTCCTGGTAGGGATACAGTGGCTCAAAAGTCAGTCAGCGGGTCAGTGTTTCATAAGTTATCGTGTAAAATTCATCTAAACGCAGTCCAAGCTGCGTACGACACCGTAGTGAAATAATTAAACTCCAAGGGCTTTTGCGTTCTCATTTCCGCGTAGGTACAAGACAACAAAACTTTGTTTGTATGATCAACGCCGTATTATTCCGGAAAAAAACTTATATAAAAGTTGCGGAGTGATGTGTGAATGCGCAATTAGTTGATACTTTGTGCTACAAAGCGAACGATCTTGAAGGTAAGCCACCTCTCGGTTAACGGCACGCTCAGCCAGGTTTCAATAAACAAGATAGGATTATTTTACTTTTTACGCATAAAGTAATTATGAATGATTGCGCTACATTATAAGGCCCAGGTCGGCAGACCTTTTAGACTAAAAGCCAGATGCCGGAAATATATCGATTTTTCGGAAGCTCAGTTCAGTTTCAGGTTTTTCACTGTATACCAAATTTTAAAATGACGAAATTTTTTTTGAGAGGAACTTGAAGAGCAGCAACTGATCATTTAAAGAGCCACATGCGGCTCGCGAGCCGCAGTTTGCCGACCCCTGTATAAGGCAAATCTGATATCAGCCATGAAACTCTGTTAACGCATCGTCCTTCACATCGACTGAGACGAAGAATAACCGGCGAATTTACGTCGTCCGTCAAGGTTTACACGCCTTGACATTTGGCTGCCTGCATTTTCATTTGTTTCACCGATTAAATAATACGTAACATAATTTAAAGTAAATGGTTACTTTAAATTATGTTACGTAGTAAGCCCTCGTCTCCTATCACCAGTCTTGTAAAAAGGCAAGTTCATCATCATCATCATCATCATCAATACCACTGTTTCATGTATAAATGTGTTTATATAAATAAATTTTTCATTTTCATTTTCATCATATCAGTCAAAAGGCTTCCACGTTCGTATTTATGTTCATAATGTTTTACTATCATTAACATCAGTCGTCAACTTCTAAGCAACAACAATACATTGTCACAGGTCTTGCCTTGTTTGTTGAGTAGTAACGCCGGTAGCACACCTCCGCCGCGGAACTGTAATAGCGAAACTCTGGCAACGAAATAAAGTTCAATTTCATATTAAAAATCACGATTCCGCCACAGTTTCGCGGTTTCGCGGCGGAGGTGTGCTACCGGCATGAGATTGACCATGCCTTCCTTGAGGGCGGTGACAAGAGCTCCTTAGTTGCAACTACCACGGATTCCGTAACTCGTTAGTTATGTAGTCTTACCCGCATTGCTATCGGTGACCGCGAGTAGTCGACGGGCTGGCATCGGAAGCTATTCGTCGTGAACCATCCGCTGACCAAACTCTGCAACAAAAAGCAGCAGTTAATACCAACCAAGTAAAAGCATGTACCTACTTGCATGTTAAACCCGCTGATAGTTTATTTTAATATTTTGTGTAGGCTGAGTTAAATAATAATTACTTGTATAGTTACAATTCTTTTTATTCCTGTTCATTTTTGTATGAATAATGATTTCCTGTAGGTAGCGATTGTACTTAAAAATTGTAATGTTTACTTTAAAATTAATTATATTTATGTTAAATTTTTACTTGGTTACCCAAGTACAGGCTCAGCCTAGTTTGGGAACCCCTGTTCTTACTCGTAATTTTTAATCTGTGTGTGCACTCAATTGTATGTTTTTTTAATAATGTGTACCTCCTTATGATACAATACAAATAAAGTTTTATTATTTTATTATTTATTTAATTACCTCATTAAACAACCAGATACTAAACAGGACTTGAAATAGGTTGTACCAGATTAGCACCTGTTTTAGTTCGAAGGGTTTCCTATTTTCCATAAATTTTGGTCCAGCCACCTGCAAAGAAGAAAATATACAGTTACCTAGAGGTAAGATGTGAGACGGTTTTAAGCTATATTAGTAGAGTAGATAGTATTTAAGCAATCGAGAATTTGAAGGGATGTATAAAGATTTCACAGATAGATGACACAGATAGATATATCGATGTTGAACTCGAATAAAAAATCGTAGCGATGTCTTATTAATTTTGTGACTGACCCAAGGGATTGCAGACCTAAGTATTTGATATTAATTTCAACTTGATACCTCCACCCGTTCCTGATAAAAAGGGTCTTAGCAGACACACGGACGGACGGACAACAAAGTGATCCTATAAGGGTTCCGTTTTTTTTTTTTTCATTTGAGGTACGGAACCCTAAAAAAGGAACACTTATAGGATTACTTCGTTGTCCGTCTGACTGTCGGTCCCCTTTTTCTCAGGAACGCGTGGAGGTATCAAGTTGAAATTAATGTTGAGCTGTGAAAGAAATCTAACTTCCAAGTCTACGCAACCAAAGGGAAACAAAACCTATAGGGTACTTCCTGCTGACTTAGAATCATGAAATTTGGTGAGGGAAAGAGAGGAAAAAATCTACGAGAGAAGAGAAAGATCTAAAAGAAAGGGAAAAATCTACAAGACTCGATTCCCGTGATTTACAAACTATTTACATACCTAAAAGATTGTGCGGAACCCTCGGGCGCGAGTCCGACTCGCACTTAACGGCTTTTTATTATTTCAAGTGACGTATTGTAGCTGACAAATCAATAATAGGAAGTACTTAATAGTGTGATACTTACTTTAACTATGAACACGTATGTGAGACAGATCGCCAGAGTGGGCAAGGGGGACGACATCATAGGCCAGTCTTTGACCCTCTGGTCGCTTTTATTGTCCATCAGGTCATGGTAGCCCCCCACTAGCCTATTCAGCACCTCCATTTTCACTGAAACAAGCAAAAAACTTAAATCCGGGTATTATACAAGCGATTATGACGGAGACTTTAGCTGCCAGAATGTCAGGGCAGACTGGCTGCAAATTAAGTACTAGTATTTCAATAAGGTTTATCTGAGAAAATTCGGCCTAGTTGGAACGGCCTTGTGCAAGCCTGCGTCCAATGGTTCAAGTCTCCTTCAAACTGTCTAGAGTCCTCGTACGTCAAATTAAAACAAACGTTCAGTAACTAAAATAACTGTGCGCTTTTGGAATTGCTGAAACTTTGATTCAGCCATATAAGTACTGAAAATTATAAACGCTGATCTATATAAGATGGAAAATCTGTCAAAAATAATGCGGGCATAAAATTAAAAGGGTGCGACGGCATGACCACTGTTCACCTGGCGTGAAACAGGCAGGGTGCCATGCAAGCTGGTCCACGGCTGCTCTACTCGCCGGGCCAAAAACCTGGGCACATATGCATAAATAAGTATTTAGATTTTTGGCCATACAATTAAATCCGTTTAAATTGTATGCCAGAGATACCATTGGGTATTTTATGTATAAATATATTTAATGTATTGTTTTGTTTTTGTTTTCATTATATTATACTAACCTGGGCTATAAGATGAATGTATGACTAACACTTATGGGCCTAGAGTGCAATAAAATATTGAATTTAATTTAATAACCGACTGTAGACAATGTAGATCTACTAATTATTTACCTAAAAACTAGCATGAAAGTTAGGTGTAATTAATTTTTAATACCAAAATCCATAAAGGTGTCATAATTGATTGTCATCTAAATCCCACTCACACACTCCAAGGCTAATTGCGGATACGCGAACATACTAACAAACATATTTTAGATTATTAATGTGTTTACGGCTACATTCAAATTGTGTTTGTTATTAATGCTATAACTTTTCCGACGCAACCTACGTATGATGCGATAACAGCTAAATGAATATACCAAGAAACTTAGAATAATGTTTGTTAAAATTAACAAAAAAATTAAACCGTCTTCAAAAAAATCCACTGAAAAGGGTTAAATAAAGACATCATAGGAAATGCCTATTAAGTGCCTTTACCTGACGTTTTGTAAAACATTTTTTTTTTCGCTTTTTATTGGTACACCTAATATTATTATGTGAAAAAAAAAAAATAATAATAAAAAAAAAACTTCAACAAAATCTGTCGAGTTAAACTAATATATCGCTTAACGGATCCATGCGGATGACGTCACAGGGTATCCATTTGTTGTATATCAAAACCTTCCCCAAAATGTAACAAATACTTTTCTGAGAACCGCATCAAAATCGGTTCAGCCAAACGCGAGATAATCGCGGACAAACGTACATACAAACTGAGAACCTCCTTTTTTTATTTCATCGACTAGGGTACATTATATTCTGTAGCGTACCATAATGTTCTCTAAATAATATGCATTAATTTAAATAACGGGCGCCTATTTTATTTTTTTCAGTTATAAATTATACATTAGATTTAGTTCTTACTGCCCAGTAATTTAATTTGTCCATATAAAAATGTAATCGTGCAGTAAATTGGACAGAAATTGGAATTTTTTTGGCAAAAATGCGAGGTTAAATTACCCCAGGAATTAAAGTTACAATTCAGGGGAAAGTATTCCGTTACCTATACTGGCAAATTTTCCAAGTAATGGCATTTGTAAAAAATATTGTTACGTACGTGGGGGTAGGTAACTGATAGAAATACACAATTAAACCGATAATTAAGAGCTAGACTTTATTAACGCACTCACTAAGCCGTTACAACAATAATCGCACAATAAACTCGTAGTCGCTTCTAATTCACTGATGTATCACTCGTATCGCTTTCCAAGTAAGACTGACTGACGGCTCGGGCCGGTCTCCTTATATACCCCAGTGGAAGACAATTCCAGAAGGCCTTTCTAGAATGTTCGACGTACTTCGATCCGCCGTCGGGAACGTTCTAGTATTCGTTGCTGGAATGTTCTTGTTCGCGACGTTTCTGGAAAGTTCTATGTACCTGTCTCTTTCTTATTCGTGTCATCTCTTTCACATGCTTCTGGAAGGTTATCAGTATTGCTATTCCTTTCTAATCACGCTATCTCTTTTACTCTTTCTGGAAAATTCGCCATATACTGAAATGTACTTCAAAGGCCCATAAGGGGTCCTGAAAACGCCTGAAAACGGGTTTTCAAGTTATGGCGTAATCTGTTACAGAGTGGCCTGAAACGGCCTGAAATCATGTTTCAGGCGCCTGAAAACAACGGCAACTTGGTCCTCGGTGGCTCCTGGCTTCTGCGCGTGACCTTTTTTCATTGCGGCTAAATCACTCTTCGCTGCCTTCAATGGCGTCGCGACCGCCCGTGTATCGGTCACGTTGACAGCGTGACTCTCGGCATAAAACCGTTGACGAATACCGTCACTCCTGGTTTGTACAAATTGATCTCGCTGTGTTCTCTTTCTTTTCGGGCAACTAGATTGTATAGTATGTGCCCGCGTTCTCCACAGTGGTAACATCTTGGCCCGAATTCACGGCGAGGGGCAGTCGGCTCTCTGGCTGAAACTTCCCGCACCCTAAACGGCCTCGAATCCTGGCGTACAGCTTCCACTTCGAGGGCGTGGGCAACTGCATCCTTCAGGCTCCCATGATGTCCCAGTCGCACAGCAGCTCTAACTTCCAAATCACAAATTCCATCAATGAAGGCCTGTACCAGCATGCTGTCGACTAACGTGCCTGATGCGCTTTGTTATCCCTTTCTGACCAATTTTTCTATTTCCAGGGCCCACTGCTGTAATGTCTCATTTCGTCCCTGGGTTCGATCTTTCAGCTGAGCTCTGAATACGTGCTCTAGATGACTGTCACCGTAACGTGCCTCCAAAGCCTCTAGAAGGCGGTCGTATGTCCTATTCTTTTCCAGAGCTTCCAGAATGGTGAGGGCTTCGTCACGAAGTGCCAAGGTTAGAGCCGTCTTAGCCTGCTCTTTGTTCCAGCCATTGGCCTGAGAAACCGACTCAAACTGCAGTTTATACGCCGTCCATGACGAAGTTCCATCGAAAGGAGGTACCTTAAATCTTCCAGCTACCGGAACAGATATTTCAGGTCCACAGATACCGCTGGCCACTTTTATTTCTAGTTTTTTTACGTCGTTTCTCACGGCCTGGAGGCGAGATTCATGATCCTCAACTTTTTCGTTAAAGTCAGCTAGTTTTTCATGAACCTCAATCATTTCCTTCTTCCATTCCGAAGTAGACTCTCGTACCTCACGCAGAACTCTGGATTGTTCCTCTTGAGCTTTAGACTGGGCTCTAAAGCGTTCCTCTAGAACTCTGGATTGTTCCTCTTGAGCTTAAGACTGGGCTCTAGATTGTTCCTCCTGGGCTCTAAAGCGTTCCTCTTGGTATTCCTTCTGACTACGCAGTTCGTCGCGGAGAACTCTGGATTGTTCCTTCAAGAGGATTAAGATGGCGTTAAGGTCGATCTCTGGCTTAGGTGATGTCGCCATGTTAGCCGGTGAAGTATCGGTAGACATACCGGCGGCGGCCGCAGAGTCCCCAGCTGCAACTCGGCTTCGGGTTTGAACCCCCTCCTGCTCTTGATCTCGCGGAGTAATAGGCAACTTCTATCCCACTTCTGACACCAAATGTTACGTACGTGGAGGTAGGTAACTGATAGAAATACACAATTAAACCGATAATTAAGAGCTAGACTTTATTAACGCACTCACTAAGCCGTTACAACAATAATCGCACAATAAACTCGTAGTCGCTTCTAATACACTGATGTATCACTCGTATCGCTTTCCAAGTAAGACTGACTGACGGCTCGGGCCGGTCTCCTTATATACCCCAGTCCAAGACAATTCCAGAAGGCCTTTCTAGAATGTTCGACGTACTTCGATCCGCCGTCGGGAACGTTCTAGTAGTCGTTGCTGGAATGTTCTTGTTCGCGACGTTTCTGGAAAGTTCTATGTACCTGTCTCTTTCTTATTCGTGTCATCTCTTTCACATGCTTCTGGAAGGTTCTCAGTATTGCTATCCCTTTCTAATCACGCTATCTCTTTTACTCTTTCTGGAAAATTCGCCATATACTGAAATGTACTTCAAAGGCCCATAAGGGGTCCTGAAAACGCCTGAAAACGGGTTTTCAGGTTATGGCGTAATCTGTTACAGAGTGGCCTGAAACGGCCTGAAAACATGTTTCAGGCGCCTGAAAACAACGGCAACTTGGTCGAAATTTTGATAATCAGGTATGTGATAGAGCTACCTCTGAAACCGACTGAAACGATATTTCAGCCTGCTGAAAACGCTTCCAAATCACCGAAAATCGCGATTGAAGTTAAACACCTTAATCCACCGGCGTAACAATATGATATTTTGTTGAACGTTTTATAGGTACGTAAAACGACAAGTCAAAAGGAAGTGCTTTCGAGTGCAATGTGATTTTATACCATGTTTATTTAATTTATGAGAAGCGATTTATTGCGCAAACCGTCATTTTGAATCAAATTCCGGGAGCTGTTGACGCTGTGTGACATGACACATGACTGCGACTGACTAAGCGCCGCCGATCGCCGAGTAAGCCAAAATGGCTTAGTTAAAGTGGCTACAAATTGGTGTGCGGACTAGGTTTCTATTGTGTTATTATTCTAAGCGTCAAACATTTCGGAAATTTAATTTCGTTTTTAGGTTCTGCAATAAAAGTGAAAGTTATTAAAGATACATTTATATTTTACGTATCGGTGAGCAGATAATAAATAATAATAAACAATTAATTATAAATGTAAGTCGGTCACCATAAAACATACCTACTTAATCGATTTCAAGTCGGACTACTTAAGTAACCAATGGATCAACATAGGTAGGTAAGTTATTTTATCGTCTGCGAAAAATATGGAAGTTAGAAATATAAAAGAGAAGCCTAGTATAAGAGCCTAAGTAGTATCAAACGTTTCTTAGCAGTTTTATTTTTATTCGGTTAGAAACACTTCAAATTAAAAATGTATGTTGGTACATAAGTAATTATGCTGCTGCAAAAACGTAACGTCAGCAAATAGTCCGCCCCTATGTATTCTATTTTGTGTTATTATAATATAGTTCTTAGTTGTTTCATATAGTTTTATTCCATTTCCCTGCTCTGATGCCAGCAGCTTTTTTTGCTTTTGCGTCTATTATAAATAGCGTCCATAGCAGGTTCGAACGTAGAAGCTAGTACTCATCTTGAAGTTTTTGCATAAGCACATTTTTGACGTCATCATAGCGATGGCCTCGACTGCTGCGATTAAATTAAACATGATTATCAAAGCCCTCACACCAGCCTTGAGTCGTAGTCGGTTAATGCGGGGAGCAACGAACTTATTTGAAGTCAAACTTTTAGGGCCAAAGCATTCTATAGCCTTTATTTGCTATGACCGGATATAACCTTGCCGCATTCGCACCGAGGAGGTTTATTAAAAATAAACTGAATTTGTTTCGCGTGGAAAAATACAACAGCACCTACTTTCGTTCTTATTAATAGACAAGTATGTAAAGATCCAAATAATAATATTTAAGCAATCAGATGACTCTCATGTGACGAATGCAACTTATTACTCGGAGTACCTATTTACTATTTTATAACGAAAACATAAATTTACTTAACTGCTATTTATCGAGTCTACTCAATCATCGTCACATCACATCACCTTCATTAAGTACATTAAGTACATCGGGTGCATGGAAGGAGCCTCCCCAAACTATACACTCTACTAGCCCTCTAAAGTGGGTGATAGACGGGCGAGCAAGTACGCGTACTTATGGCTCGACGACCTTTTTCGCTCGTGTGTCACCGTAAGTACGCGTACTTTAAAACCGCCGAGTAAGTTCGTCGGCGATCCAACCGGTTTGAAATCTTACTCGTAGCTCGTCTTGGCTCGTACGTGTGGCAGCACTGCGAGCCGCGAGCCGCCATTTTGTTTCGCCAGTCCGTGGACGCGTACGCTTGTTTAAATTGCAATTTTTGTTAATTTTGATTCAGAAATTTCTCAAAATGTGTGATTTTCGAACTTATTCGCATGAACTGCTAACCGAATTTATAGAAGCTTTCCGAAATAACCCTTGTCTTTGGAAAATTAGAAGCAACGACTACAAAGACAAAAATTTGAAGCTTCAAGCATACAATAATTTATTAGAAATTATACGGAAGGTAGAAAGAGATGCTACGATTGAGAACGTCAAGAAAAAAATTAATTCATTAAGGGCTGGGTTCCGAAAAGAACATAAAAAAGTGCAAGATAGCAAGAAGACAGGTTCAGGAACTGACCAGGTATACGTGCCAAAATTATGGTATTACAGTCAGCTTGAATTTCTCAAAGATCAAGGCCAAGGTAAGTTTAATTATTTATTAAAGAATTTCTCTATACACTATTATATTATACGTGCGTATTCTTTGTTATGCCTGTGCCTAAATTAGGTAGGTACCTAAAATAGAGTACCTATTATAGCACTTTGTTTCATTACAATAATGACATTGTGATGTTGAACATTAAAACCAAAAGTTAATTTAGAGGGTTTTTATTTAATTACAGGTGAACAATCAACTGACAATATAGACAGCAGCGAACAGGAGACAGCTAATGATAATGAAAATACATTTGATGCTGAACATAGTGAAAATGATACCCAGGTAAAAATACTATTATTATATCATTCTTTGTTGCCATGACACTGCACCACTAGTATTAAAGTAGGTTTCATACTTTTCTCTGATAATTTTTGCATTTTGAGTGGGGTTACGACGATGTGTTTGTTGTAGTGACTGTAATTCTCCATTTTGCGGTCTCAGCCCCAATTCAATAGTTCCATTTTCGTGATTTTCACTATCAAAGTGCTGATGTGGACTGTAAACTTGTCTTACTTTTTTCCTTAAAAAATTGTGCAATACACAACATGCCAAAACTATTTTGTTAATATTGTGCACACTGGTATTTATAGGCGATCGAAAAATGTGGAATCTTGCCACCAGAATTCCAAAAACATTTTCTATAATTCTTCTAGCCCTGCATACTCTATAATTGTATATCCTCTTACTTGAGCTAGCCTGTGATTGCCTTTGTGGGTACGGTTTCATAAAATCTGTCCTCAAAGCAAAAGCCTCGTCGCCAATAAATACATAAGGCAATTCTTCTGAATGTCCGCTTGGTTTTCTGGGGCTAGGAAGATTTAAGCGCTTGGAATTCAATCTTTGAAAGAATGTAGTTTTTTGTAATACACTTCCATCAGAAATACGTCCATTTGTTCCAATATCTACCTAAATAAATTCATAATTTGCATTTGCAATTCCCATAAGTACAATACTGTGATACCGTTTATAATTAAAAAAAAGTGAGCCGGCTCCGGCAGGAGGGACTATAGCTACATGTTTCCCATCGACGGCTCCTAAACAATTTGGAAATTGCCATGTACGCTCAAACTCTTCAGCAATTGCTAGCCATTCTTCTTCTGAACTCGGGAACTGTAACAAAAAGACCCATAATTCAGTATAAATGATATCATTTTTATTTACAGAGTACCATTTGCAACGTGTCATCACCCGCGACACCTGCAACATCTGCTGCTTCATCTGCACGTCGTAAGCGACACGGCAATGCCGCCATTGAAGACACAATATCGTTAATAGGTAAAAGATTACAAAACCCAGATGATGAATATGATGCTATAGGAAAAAATGTCGCAATTAAACTCCGCAACATGACTGCTATTCAACAAGGCATAGCTGAAAAGCTCATCAATGAAGTTATTTTTTTGGGACGGTTTGAAAAATTAACATCCAATACAAGTATACATAATCCAGTTCCAGTCCAGGTACCCCAAAGACCATTGATACACATGCCAGCTGTTCCAGTCCAGCTGCAAGAAACTCAAGCATTTAACTTGACACAAGATTCGCAAACTATTACTATCCCGGACACCCTGGTTGAATATGTAAAACTTTAATAATAATAGAGACGCGTTTAATAATAATCACTAAAAATAAATAAAATAGTACGTTACATTTGTATATGTTCAAGAGTAAATTTATTTGTTAAGCATTAATGTTAATGTGCCATTGCAAAATAAAGTCTGATTATTTGTACTGAGTTATTTTATTTATAAAGTATGTAATAAATGATACATACCTTCAAATATGTTTTCAGTGCAGAGTAGATTGCGTCACATGTCTCAGGAATTATGTACCCCAATGACTGTCTTGATATCGCTGACGAATACATTACATCTGTATATGTTCCACCAGTTATCAAAAATCGTAATGTTGCACTTAAACGTTCATGCGGTGAAATAGCTTCTCTCATGCAAGTATCCTGTTTAGCTATAATTGGTGTGACTAAACACAAAAGTTCTTCATACACAGGCTCAGGCATTCTGAAATAATTCTGGAAATCTTCCTTCTCTTCACGTAACTCTCTTACTAAATTCACATGTGATAAACGCTCTCTTTTTGTAAGCCAGTTTTTAACCCACACTTTTCGCCTTCGTCTATTGTTTTTAGTTTTTGAAATGTAATACGATATAATTCCTAAATAACACAAAGCTTCTTCAGTGGACGACATCGCGATACGGTATGAGTAAGTTGGCGCGTGTATCGCCGACGTCGAGCCAAGTAAGTTCGCGATCTTAAAAACCGCAGACTTTAAGTTCGTACGTCTATCACCCACTATAAGTGTTTATATGAAATTTTATTATTTTTTCCTCGCAATTGTGTTGAAAAACGTCGTATGAATTGGTCATCAAACTCTCGGCTCACTTACGCCCTCACTTGCAGCTCGGGCTACAATCCCGCCTCGACTTTAATGACCAACTTAGCAGCCTTAGCACACTCGTATCATAATGTACTTGAATTTTCACGCGTCAACAAAACACGCGTAAACATAATCAGGACTAATAAAATATGTATGAGTATTTTTCACGTTCGCTTCATAATTTAATGAGCCTATATAAAAACTGCGACTCCTTATTTTAATGTCAATCTATTCTAGGTTATTCGACTTATTTCGCGGATAGCGTAAATTGGTTTGAAAATTACTATTTAGAAACAAAATAAGGAAGAGGAAGTAAGGCCTTTACTTGGTCTCCTTGCAAAGCACAGTTTCGGTAGTAAACTCCGCGGAGCGGTGCTTCCTTTGTGGCATGACCCGTGGGCGGCAATAAATGCGACCGCAACAGAAACTGGCCAAATGTATCCGGCAGACTTAACTTAAATATAGCAACATAAAAAAAAATACAGAAATTTCCAATAGCACTTAAATGCTTAAATGTTTTTAAAACCGGATGCGACGTCAGAAAACTATGGAAGAATGCAAGACCTTATGACGAGGGGCGAGCAAACATAGCTCTTCGAGATCCTTTAAACTAGTTACACTTGGGACATTCCAGTACTATTTTTTTCCGTAATTAGGCCACCGTATGTGGTCGGGTGTAAATATTGCGAACTTGCGCGCGGTTATTGCGCATCAATTGACGAGCGGCGGCGCCCGCGCCGCATACACACGACGTCGTTGACGCCTCGCCCGGCCCTGAGTGTGGCCATGTCCACAACACCCTGCCTTATACCATATATTGCATTGCTCGAGTCAAAAACGGTCACAGAACCTTTTAATTCTCCTGTTCAGATTTCTTCATTAAGTAGCTCTATTACAAGAAGGTACACGAAAGCGGAAAGACAATGAATTAAGAGATTTTTAGGGGAGGTTTATGCGTAAGAGTGAACCTCTTTACCCTGATATGACAATGTACATAGATAATGAAATTTTGCCTATTTTTTCATTTCCTTATCCACAGGTAGTAATCAATCACCGGATTTTGAAATATATAAAGTAAGTAGTATTTGTGTAATATCTGTCTGTTTATACAATGGGGCTATTTGCTTCTTATTTCCGCTGACTGCACTGTAATTAATTAATTGCAGTTGCGACAAAAGATTGAGTAACATCTAGTTTTTACGACGTAATGTCGATGAATCGGCGATACTTATTGGGGCATCCCAGGTAAATAACATAGCAGATTTACTGTAGAGTATCACAATTAAAATATAATGAGATTTCTTTGTTACTGTTTCGTTTTATGGCTTAGATTGAATGTCGATCGACTGAGTCATCTCACTGGTGTGTAGGATCGCTGGGATTACTAACTCTGGTGTTGAACTTAAACACGATTTAATTATCGTTTTATAGTCGCCAATGACGGCACCTATGAGAAAACAAAACAGCAAAACACTTTCTGGTTTTTATATTTGTTTGGTTTAGTAGGATAAAAAACGTTGCCCTTGAAAATATTTTTAGTTCATGTTACATACTCGTAACATTATACAACAGGGCTTTGTTATTATTTTATGAGTATTGATAAAAACATGTTATTAATTAACTTGAAGAAACGTTTATTAGATTTTGGTCCATTTAAAATTGAATACCTATTTGAGTTTGACATAATTTTGCTATTGAAACATATTATAAATATAAGTGTTTTCAATCCACATGGAAGTGGCCTTTATTTTACATACGATTTACGCATTCGTGCTTGTGGGCGCATTCTTGTTAATTGAAATGGTACATATATGTATATTAATGAATGTCCATCAAAATTAAATTATTAAGTAGGTGAACCTTGTACAAAAAAATAACACACTTTTGTATCTATAATACCTATCAATTAGGATTTTATTCAAAAATTTGGGACGTTGGGTCATTTTAAATCTCCTTCCTTTATTTTTGACTTGAAATGTTTACAGCTCGATCTACCTATAGGGTGCATGTGCATCTTCAAAGTCTGCATACATACTTATACCTACTAGCTGATTTTTGTTTAAGCCAAATGACAGTGTGATCATAGTGCGTAATACATGACTGCTAACTGTTTATACACGTATGTAGGTATATTAGTATTAACATTTATGGACATAATACATACAGGATGTCCCATAAGTCGCACGATACAGTGTCACCGGAGGTAGACCAGCCTAAGACGAAACGAACCAGTCTAACATGACCTCAAAGTCGCATGGTTTTCAAGATATGCCTGCCAGTTTAGTTTGTACTGCGTAACAAATTTCGACTACGTAAAAAAAAAAAAAAAAAAAAAAAAAAAAAAAAAAAAAAAAAAAAAGTAAAATAATTTTAAAAAAAGTCTGGTTCGGTCCGTCTTAGGCTGGTCTACCTCCGGTGTCACTGTGACGTGCGACTTATGGGACACCCTGTATTTGTTTGTATACCGTATAACATTTTCAACGAAGCTAGTTGTGAATACAAAGTGTCCTTAATGTTCTACATACCGCATTGTTATTTTTCCGAGTTAGCATTTAATAAGTCAACGTAAATACGTTTTTAGGGTTCCGTACCAAAATGGTAAAAAAGGAACCCTATGGTGAGACTTCCTTGTCTGTCTGTCCGTCCGTCCGTCTGTATGTCGCAGCAGTTTTTCTCAGCAACTACAGATGCTACCAACTTGAAATTTGGCATAGTTGTATAACTTGCTTCCCCGCGTCTGTTTTTAGTTTTAAAAAATGAAATTAATTTTATAAATAATTGAAAAGGGGTCTAGAATGGAGGGTTGAAAAATAAAAGTGATTTAACTATAGTAAATGGAGCGTCATGGAAGAGCTTAATGTGCACATTTCATGTCAATTTTTTTTAGAATTTTCCATGACGTACTTTTTATTTATAGCCAAACATGTACTAAAAATGACCGTTCCCTCCCTTATCTCCGGAGTTTATGAACCAAAAAATCTGAAAAGTTCCTGACTTATATACTTATAGC
This sequence comes from Tortrix viridana, assembly GCA_963241965.1. Lineage (NCBI taxonomy): Eukaryota > Metazoa > Arthropoda > Insecta > Lepidoptera > Tortricidae > Tortrix > Tortrix viridana. Next base: position 6,217,873 of record OY725175.1, on the reverse strand, counting down.
TAACTAAATATTTGGTTTACCCTTGAATCGCCGACACGCGTTTCATAGAATGTTTTACTTCGCCGAATTTTCATTTCATTGACGGTATTTCCACGTACAGGAGTTACCAATTTTTTATTGTTCACAGGTCAAATCTAACCTAACCTACGTAACCCATGCTTAAGATAACCTGAAAACAACAAAGTTTCTGCAGAAATTAGCTTTCGATGAAATGAAATTCGGTGAAATTACACATTAGATGAACACACGTAATTATTTATATTTTACGGGAAAAATAAAAAGAAGTGTTCCAAATTAACAGTTTTTGAGAAATAACTAAAAAACTTTGAAAATTTGTGTTAAATTTAGGCAACTAAAAATAGACCTTATTGCATACGAATTTAAGTACATAAAAAGGTATATTTTTGAAGTACGGCCTTAAATACGGAACCCTTGGTGTGCGAGTCCGACTCGCACTTGAATGGTTTTTATTTTGTTCATTCACTAAGGTATCACTAAGGATTAGTACAATGAGAGAGAACATTAAAATTAATCTAAAGTTCAAGTTCAGATTTCGAATGCCCAGACCAAAAAGATGTGCCAACACTGCCAACTGCTGACGTGGTGTTCTGTTCATATAATAAAATCACTCAATCACTTTGTTGAAAATTCCAACGATCGTCATTGACATCATGGAAACCCTGTGCGATCCCATTTAGCGGGGTAATTGCTAATTCAGTAGAACTCTACTTCTTTAAATTGAAATTGTGAATTTTTCGGTTGCAACACCGACTGCGGTAGCTCGGTGCGCCTTACGACACTGTCACGCCGCGGCGCCGGCGCATTCCTGTGAGCTCCCGGGAGGACGTTCAAAGCCGCCAGACTGGTCCACTGCGCCAACGATCACTTGCACTTGTAACGTGTATGTTAAAGTTATGTGGCCACTGGCACTGGCTCTCCCTTTCGCAACGCTTTGCGCACGCGAAGTTCAATGTGATTAAATATAACCTTCGAGCAGATCTTTTATTTGTCCCAAGTTTCCGTTACGCGTAAATCTACTAACGAGTTCCACTCATAATTACATTCCGCAATGTACCAATCAATTAAGTATGACGCCTGCGCGAACCTAGTTATTATGTTTATAGAGCAATGATGTTTTCTTGTAGCTCTTGTTTCCTTTAATCTCTCTGTGCATAAACTGGTTCTTGATCATGATCATCATAGGTGTATCTGCTCAACGCTCAATCATATAATCTGTGTCAGTTGTATCTAAACGCAATTTTATTCGGAAGTGCCTTACCGCCTGTTTCACAATCGTCAAGTAAAGCATATCTGTCAAATAACTTAAGCTTAAGTTATTTGACAGATAAAGGGCTTGCCCTTTCTTACACTTGAAAATAGACAACGAGAGGGCTATCTTTATTTGACAGATGAATTTACTTGTCAATTTCACAATCAAGCCCTATCTTGCAAATACACTGGCCCGCAAAACTAAGTATCACACTTTTAAAATTTCATTTTTTTCTAAACCATAGAAGTTAGAGATTTAAAATAAAAAACGTTTTATAGCAAATTTCATCAGCTTTCTTTCCAACTATAACTAAAATAAACAGTAACATTTTCAACTTAAAACAAGATAAAACAATAAAATAGCCATTTTTAGTTATTGCAATTTTAAAAGTGTGATACATAGTTTTGCGGGCCAGTGTACATGAATAACTAATTTTAAAAATGAGTCACAAATTACTAAGATAAATGGTTGTTTCTACATAGACAATGCATGCACTAAATATTTATATTTCCATGGGCATGGACAGCCTGACATTGAAGCACTTCTTTTTCAAACACGGGTTATTATATTATAATCGTGCTTGTATTTCGCAAACGACCAATTGAACGTATTGTCCAGTTTTATTACAACTAAGTGCATACTTTTGAACAAAAATACCAATCCAACGATTTCCAAATCAAATCATGCAAAAATGACATTTGATTTAAATGCATTAGGACTGAATTCGGATGAGGGTCGAAGCGTAACTTTAATCTTCATTTATTACAAACTACGTGATCGCGTCGAGCAACAGTCTTAGACTAAATTCTCAGAGGCCATGTATTCATTCAACATTGTGCTATATTGTTAAGACAATTAACTGAATTAAACTTAACTGCCGATTACTGTACACCAAGGTGTTACACAGCTAAGACAAGTGGAATTCTTAAGTATTTCATTATCGTTACTCGACAAAGGCGTGCGACTGTTTTGTAATCAAACACACTTATCCGTAAAGTATCTTAGGAAATTATCAAGACAAATAAACAAGGTACACACAGTACACATTAGTGAAATCACACCGTAAACGTGGAACAAACACTAATATACATACATGTTACTACTTACATCCTGAATGTTATGATTGACGCGTTAAAGTGCGAGAGACGCAAAAAAAGTTAAAAACACAAAAGTTACCCACTCAACTCAATGAAAACGTTACCCAAATCTTCGATAACGCGACCTTGAAGATTTTTTTACTAACGCAAGTAATTAGAGATGTATTTGTAAAGTTCACGGATAAATTTCGTGTACGTATAGAGCCGACAGCCGACTATCTCAAATGCCGCATCAACGTCAAACATATTCTCATAATACTCGTATCACAAAAAAGCGAGAAAAAAAATCAATACAAAAAAAGGTGAAAAGAATTTTTTTTCATAAAAAATAAAAGCGTCTTCAAAAAACCCACTTAAACGAGACTAAATAATGACCGGTTTCCTAGGAATTGCCTAATAGGTAGTAGGTACATGGAATATATCTAAGCCGGTGTCAATTAGGTTTACACAATAGCAATGTCACATGATTCTTGCCACCAACTTCGATATATTCCATGTACCTACTACCTATTAGGCACCCATCAAATAGGCAATTCCTAGGAAACCGGTCATTATTTAGTCTTGTTTAGTGGGTTTTTTGAAGATGGAATCACGGATAAACATACATACATACAAAAATACGGGTCAAACTGAGAACCTCCTTTTTTTTTAAGTCAGTTAAAAAATATATTATATAATCAGATACACCTATGATACACATGTTTATTATGTATTTTCACTGCATTTTATTATATGTTTTTTTTTTCTGTAAAGCTTTCTTTTGTACAATATTGCACCGCCTAAAATAATTTCCTGATTTGCCCAAAGGTCAACGTAACGTATAGAGAATGCCATTAATCATTAAGTTCACCTTTAGTACCTACCTACCTCTTTTATTTGTTGTTTTAATGTTGCACTTATATCGTGGTATGCATGTGAGTCAGTTATATAGGAAGCTGGAATGTTGGCACGTGTACCTACAGTCGAGGACCATTGTCCATATGTACACATTTTTGCATTCTTTTGCATCTTATCCCATAGCAAGAAGGAGCGAAAGTGTATACATGTATAACTTTGTACTCGACTGTACCTGTACTGTACTGTACTGAGTGGACTGTGCGATGATGGGTTTTTAAAGGCTACCCAATCCACGGGAAGAACGGATTGTCCTGATTCATTAGCTATTCGGTGTTGAACTTCCATGAATCGATCACTAAGTTTAAAGTTTCTTCGAAGTTTTATGTTACGCGAGCAATAGTTGGCGCACACGGAGTCCAGTGCGCATCCGCATAATTAAGTATGAGTATGAACATATCTAAATATAAATGTCGTTTTAATAGATACAGGTAGCCAACTGAAATGTTCACAAAAGACGTGTGGTCCTGAGCACCTCTGAGCCCTTAGCCAAGATGTCCATCGCTAACTAGCGTTTCTATTCGTTTAGTTTTTAAACCAATAATCGCGTCATTGGTAGATCACGTCATACGGAGAGTCACGTGATCCACCAGTGACGCGATTGGTTTAAAAACGAAACGAATAGAAACGCTAGTTAGCGATGGGCATCTTGGCTAAGGGCTCTGTAACGTAATTGCGCTTGGTCAGCAGTGGAGCGCCGTAAGATATAAAAAATGTAAAAGCCTCGGAGCCCGATTCCACTGAATGGATTTTCGTGAAACCTTTTCGATTGCATGTTAAAAGCTTAAATAAAAAAAATTACCTTTCAAAATTTGCCGACAATTAATTGAAAAACGAGAAAAATGTGATTAAAAAAATATTTTTACAAACGATAAATGATATTTGTATAGTAACTTTAATTATAGGTACATATTTCTAATTTTGTAGCTAAAAATAACAAATTTACCAACAAAAAAAAATACGATGGCGAGTTGCTCAAAATCGTATACCTACATATCGGATCCAAGATACAAAATAAGGTAAAATATACTGTGTTAATAAAGAAGACGAGAATTTTAGAAAAATAAATATTTATTATGTCATACTAATTAAAAAATTTAGATCGGCCTAAATAAATTGGTAAACATTTTAGTAAGTAGGTAGGTTTTAGTGTTGAAAACACATTCCAAAAGGTTTTACAAATATCCGTTCAGCGGAGCCGGGTGCACCCCTCCACTACCTACTCGTACGTGTAATATTTGAAAACGTGCGTAACGTTTTAACGTGGAAGTTTCCTGAATCAACACTCAATACAATAAAGTTACCGTTCATCATTACGAATTCGTAGGCAAGTATTTCAATATTTTTTGTCACTAAATCAAGTTAGATATAAATGCCTATGTTATCCAAAAACCGTTCAAAGCTCAAGCAAAATGTTGATAATCTTGATTCGCTCCGTAAAAGAATGCTCAGACGAGGCTCTGTATATACTCTGGACAAGGGCACTCATTTTAACCGTCACGGCCTTTGTGTAGTCCCTAATTCATAGGCATAGAGCACCGAGACCAAAACGACACATGTGGTCCGAGACCATAGTGCGATTGCACTTTCACATAGAAATCTGTACTTACAATTTGCTTCGGTATTGTCTGCACTCGTAAGTATGTTTGGTAAGCTTACTTACGGTACAAAGAGACAATCTCTAGTTTCTTAGAAAACCGTGAAGCATCTGAGAACGATGTTAGTGTTAATATCCGTTGTAAGTACGAGTACATGTTCGATGAGCTATTTAATAAGTAGTTATAACTAAATCACTTTGGCCTCGCGTTTGCATGTGTGTGTGTCTGCATTACCATGTACAATTAGATGACAATCACGTCTGTCATTCAACCTCACACAAGCATCATGACACGTGGGACGTCAATTTTGTTGGAATCATTCACCACTACATCCAAAGACCATTATTTAACTGATTCTCTTATATTGCAGATAAACGCGTCATGCTCTTACGCAATCTCCACAGCTTGGTTGAATTAATCATCTTCATCTTATTATTAGAGATTAGAGCTTCCTTAGTTTTTTTCTACCTTCAAGTGTCCTGTATGCACGTTTGGTTTCCTCATGCCATGAAAAAAAAAACAATGAAACTGAACAGTTTTTTCATTGTTTTTTTTTTTTTCATTAATCAATGAAATTATGACATTAGTTTTTTCCGGTTTACAATTTAGATAAGTAGCGGAGTACGCGTGGGCTGTGGTTAGTGAGAAAAGTTCGTTTACTCGCATTAACACTATGTACAGTCAAGGGCATATATATGTGTACGTTTTAGTACCTTCTCTATTTAATGTCATGTTTAACCTGCCGTATATGAATATCACAGCGATTAAAGTGACAAGGTACTAAACGTGTTCACATATTTATGACCTTGACTATACCTTCTCGGAAAAGTATACAATACTAGCTTTCCGCCCGCGACTTCGCCTGCGGAGATTTAGTACTTTTGTAAGTCGAAATATAGCCTACGTCCACCCTGAAAGTTCATTCTAAATGTTGGTGAAAGAATTTTTTAAATCGGTCCAGTCATTTTTGAGTTTATTCGTTACAAACATACAGAAATACAAATCTTTACTGTTTATAATATTAGTGTAGTTATCTATAACCTCTATAATCTCTTGTGCCAAAGTCAAGTTTAATAAAAAGACAAGTTTGTTATCCTTCATCTTTCCTCTTTCTATTAATTTAGTTGCAGGATTATGTTCAACCTAAATCTGGATTTTTGTAACTGTATACGATAGCGATATGATTATTATATGTATTGAGACTACATGAATAAAATAGATTTCATAACACTAATAAGATACATTTTGTCTTGTTTGTACTCTAAAGCTGGCCATACACACTAGGGTATGCCTGCGCAGTTTTGCCTGTACAGTTGAACTGCACAGGTAAACCCGAGCGTGTATGTGACACAACTGTGCAGGTTTCCACGCCTGTACAGGCAACTTGTGTCACATACATGCTTTGAGTGATCAATATTAAAGAGTCAGTCATCTTCTCGTACTTTAATTGCAAAGACACCTTCACGGTTCTTTCTAACTCTGTCATATTAATTGCGTGATATCAAATCACAAGAAAGAAAATACACCAAAATGAATGACTTTTTGTGACAAGGTTCTATGATCATACGTACAATTAAAGTCCGTGACCGTACGAGACTCAGATATTGAATGCCAAGGACTACATATCAGATTAGTTTCGTATTGAAATGAGGAAGTGTGGCATGGCACTGACACCCCAGCAGCAAACGCATTTAGGCACACGACACGAGTCTAGATTGGATTTTAATTAAACGTACCCATTGGACATTGGAATGTTAATACTGTGCTCTGTCTCAATTGTATAGATGTACTATACTAGACTAAAAAAAATGTTGGACGGGCAATATTCAAACTCGTTTTAATATTTTAAATTTATACTTTTTTATATTTATTTATATTTTAACAGTTATATAGGTGTCCCGCGATAAAGTGCACAAACGAAAAAGGGTGAAATTACATGTGATTTTATAACGGAAAAAAATAATTAATAAATAAATAAAAAAATTGTATGGGGTTTACAATAGTTATTATTGTAAACCCCATACAATTTTTTACAAAACTCTATGCAAAAATAAAAAAATAAATGTTTAATTTATTTATTTCCGTGATAAAATCACATGTAGTTTCATCCTATTCGTTTGTGCACCTTATCGCGGGACATCCTGTATATTGCATTCATACATACAAAACATGCCACACAGGTTTCGCATAAAGCAATTTACTACATATCTGAAAGTATATTTATGGTTTCTGTTTTGTTGGCAATTAGTGCTTTTGTATTAATTTTTATTTAAGCTCTTTTACCACTTTTTTATCAGCTCGGTTTCTAGTAGAAATAGATTTTAAACTTTCCTATGCTGAACTAGAAACTTGAAACTTTGAATAAAGCCCGTAACTAGATGACAATATAATATAGCATTTAGTTATCTATGTACCGCCACAAATGATTTACTATTAAAGAGGTTAATTGGACGAAGACTTATTTAAATGTAATATTGAAAGGTATATTCACTAGCGAAGAATTCCATTATCGTCGATCGAATCCATTAGGCTGCAGGCCAGGAAATAAAAGTTAACAGGTCAATTCATCAAACAACCTTATATTCAATAACTCACCGATTTCCGAAATAACTTAAACACAATAAGTTCACTCAGGGCACTGGTGCGATAATTTGGTAATGTTCTTGGACAAAGCACCGACCGTAGCGATCTAGATCTGTAAGCAGCGCGAACTGCGGCGCAGGCGCTTGCGCGGGCCTATTCTGGACTAATAAAGTGCGCGCGCGCCGACCGCCCTGTATATATCGCGTCTGCCTCTGACGTCACCATCGCCGAGATAAGAACATCAAAACTCCCTTAAAAAACGTGCTCAATCTGAGATCTCACACAAAAACATACTTTACCAAACACTTACTCACACTCCTGACGTCTTCGGGTGTCCAACTCTGAGCTACAAGCTTCGGTAAACCTTCTTTTTCTTAAAAATAACTCATAACATAACCGCTGACATAAAAGTGACATATGTTTATATGTAAACATGACCTGTCTAAAATTTTTTTTTGAATTGAGAAGTTAGGTGTCAGCTAGTAGGGTGTATGCGTGAAACTCAAATATGCATGAAATATTTTTTTGCTATCTTTATAGGTAAGTATAGAGTTGTACCTACATCATTAAAGGTCTAAGGTCTGTTTCATTTTGTTAAATATGTAAACAAACGTGTTATCAACTCGATCGTCAACTGATTAATGATGACAAATCCAAGAGCTAATTACAAATCAATTATTTTTTGAATTACTTGATTCATTCAATTGATTTTTTTATTCATAATCCATTAATTACAAGATTTCTTTCTAACCTAAAAAATAACCTCACTTTTCGATAAATCAGATTTTTTAAATCAAATTTAAAAACATTAATCAATCTAATATTGTTGGAAAAAGTGATGAGATATCAAGTTAAAACCTTCGAAATACTTCATCTCAGGCTCCAGCTGAAAATCAGCGCTGAGCTGAGGCTCTGCCCAGCAACAAGTTGTGCTGGTCAGCGTTTTTGGCTATAGTAGGTATTTATTCTTGTTATTATATGTATTTTTTAGTTGTTTAGTTCATAGTTTAAGTTAATATAGAAGTTATTTGATTTATTATAATTGAATGTGTTTATTAGTGTCTATAGCCGAATAAATTTTGCTCTCTCTCTCTTTTTCTGAATATTAACAAACTCTGTTGGTTTACATTATTAAAAAATTGGATTGAAACACACCTTAACCGCCTGTTTCACAATCGTCAAGTAAAGCATATCTGTCAAATAAATTTAGGCCTTTCCCTTTCTTACACTTGAAAACAGACAAGGAAAAGGCTATCTTTAACTGACAGATGAATTTACATGTCGATTGTAAAACAGGCCCTAAGAATAACAAACTCCATAGAAGGACAGGTAAAATAGAAACCTAGAAGGTTAAATTGGTAAGTATCTATACTCAGACCTACAAATTAGTAAATTTTTGAGGTTACGTTCGGTACAGTGCTTCTATTTTCTTACTGCCGCACTCAAAGACGTCAATTAATTTTTAAGCTTCATTAAAGTTGCTGCGTCTTATTCTATTGCTATAGCAAAGAAAGTGACAGCAGCTACTTTAATGAAACTTAAAAGTTAATTGACGTCTCTGAGTGCGGCCGTTAATGTCACTCGGCTGACTATCGCGGTCACACTTACACTCGCTGCTGATAGTATACTTGTCACTCGTGTGTTACAAATACGAAGTTTGCCGAGCGGCATTAAGAAAATAGAAGCATTGTACCTTGATTATGATGATAGTTTTGTCAAAGAGAGGATTAAATGTGCATAATATTATTATCATACAATTTTTTATTGTACGGATCCATCGATGTGAGTTATTTTTTTTAGGGCAAGTGCCTATCGACGAGTTTGTAGCTGCTAAGTTTGTATAGATTTGTATCTGCGTGGACATCAAATAGAATATAACACTTGCGTGGACATGCAATACTTTGACGTCACAGAAAGCGCGCTAAAATGTGGCGTTTGCCCTTTGTTTGTAAGTTTTAATATTTTTTTAATAACAAATATTAGTAATATTTGTAGGTAATAGGTAATGTATTTTATTATGATAATAAAATGATGAAAATAATCGATTAAACGTATATAAAAAATACACGCATACGCCCTATTGGTCGGTGAATTTCTGTTTGCACTTACCTATGTTGTTCGTTTATGTTATGAGTGTTATGACAGATATGGTGATTAAAGTCATTACCGAGTGTTAATCAATTAATATGGCCAAAACTATCAATAGTCTACTATTCTTTCATCGTATTATCACCGTTTTTTAAACCGTTAAGTATTATATGAATCGAGCTCACGATCACGTATCAAGGGCATAGGTAGTAAAGTAAAGGGCGAGAATACAATGCATGTCTCAAAAACATGTATTTTTATGAATAGGTAAAACATAAGGCTTTGTTCGCCAGTTTGTCCGCATAAAATTCGTTTTTCCCTTGAAGGCCATCAAATTTACTGGGCCAAAAAGAACCTACGTGCTTATCTAGGACGTGCACTACCTAAGGGCCAAATTTCATTCGAATCAGTTAAGCCGTTCTTGCGTGCCTTTAAAAGACATAGATCCAAATTACTTCAAACGTCGTTAGCAAGTTTCACATTTATAGTATTAGACTACGAAGTAGGACAAATACGAGTAGTAGGTGTTAGCCGGTGGACTGTTTTACCAACCTCAATACACACTTACTTTTGCTTTTTTCTATAATAGTGATAACTTTATTTATTTACCTTCTTTATTTTTCCCGTGACAAACAGTCAATTTGGATAAGACCGGCGTACTTTATTAAGAGGTGATGCCATATCTGTTCTTATTATTTTAAAAGGAGACGCTGTTTAGATTAGATAATAAATAGTCTTTTGTAAACATAACGAAAAGGTATTAATTTCTTACCACTAGCAGTTTTTCATATCGACGCTTGAAAGGAGAAATGGGATAAGCGACACGGAGCAAACTTTACAGGAGAGCCAAAAAACCGCGCAAATTTTCGAAAAAAAATCATCAAAATTTTTCTACAAGACCAATTTTTGAATGAAACCTATATAAATGAACATATTATTGTTTCCTATATGATGTTTTGATTATTTTGCCCAAAAATGCATTAGTTTCGATTTTAGTGTCGCTTACGCAATTTGGTCTTTAAAATGGTTTCAGGTAAAATTGTCTAAACAAAATGTTGAGCGAGAAATAAATTCGGTAAAAGAGTCTGACCAAAAAAATATACTAAAACATATTCAAGTAAAATTATCCAACTAGAAATAACGCGAATTTGATGGTGAGGTAGAAAACTCTATATTTATTCTAGGTGTAAAAATATGTTCAGGTTAAATTATCTGACTGCTTTTAGACGGGCAACTTGAAAACGTAAAAGCGGTTTAAGCTAAAATAAAACCTTAATTCACTTCTGGGAAAAATTAGTGACCCGTTTAATAATATACCTTTTTATAAAGTATTTGATATGAAAAAATGGTACTTTTTGGGATTCTTCATTATTTTTTGTAACGAAATATATTTAAAAAACTAAAAAAAAAAACGACTATTTTCTGACATTGTAAGATTAGTTTTTTTTTGTTAGATTGTGTATATGAATACAATTATATTTATAATAATACCTACCTACAGTGGAAGTCACACTAATAGAAATGCTTGCGTTTTCCCATACCATTTTTCTTATGACTACAAATATGACAACTAATCAAAAAGTTCTTGACCAATTATGTACAGTTAATCCCTGTTGAAAACGTTGTTTTCATTAAATAAGGATTAATATTTGCTTTCATACAACGTATGAAATTTTTTATGAACGCGTCAGCACATTTTTGTTCATTGTACATTAGTTCAAACCTTAGCTTTTAGTTTAAAGTAAATTATAACTAGGAATATAATTAGTAGTTAGTACTAATAGTGGAATAAGTAGCTTAGTAATTTTTATTATTGGTCAAATTCGATAAGTCAATAGTTATTTCTAGGCAGTTGTACGTAGAGATCGCAAGCGTTTCTAATTATATGGCCACCACAGTGTAGGCCTAATTTGAATATAATTGTATTAATATACATAAGTGAATTGAAAATTTTTGAGCCTAAGGTTGATAACGAAATTAAAAACAAAAAATAACACTGTCACACGCCAGTCTTTAATCAATAAATTGTGTCAATCTTCACATGTTTTCTCATCATTATGTATTATCTTTTGTTTTTCTCCTGTAACAATTGTAAAATTTGTGACGGAAATACTAAACAAGGTATGCGATTTCCATAATAATGGATAAAATTGAGCAACGTTCCGTAAATAATCAAGTACTTACAAAATAATATTTTCGAAGACATGTGGGAAATCCGCCCCATCATATGCCACTGTATAAAGATGGGTAGCGGATTTCAAACGCGACAGAGAAGCAGTTCAAGTAGAACCTAGACGTGGTAGGCCATTGACGGCTACTACGGAAGAAAATGCCAATAAAATACTAGACATGATTATGAATTATAGGCGGTTGAAGATCGTAGAGATAGCGGAAGCAATAGCCATCTTTTATGAACGAGCACAGAACATCATCACCAACGATCTTGGATTTTCCAAGGTGTCTGCCAGATGGGTGCCTAGACCGCTTTCAGCCGAAAACAAACGCACACGCCATACAGTATCACAGGATTGTTTGAATTTATAATATTTCAATGTGATCCTAAATCTTGATTGATTGATTCTTGAATCTTGATCTTGATTTTCTCAGTCGCGACCATGGACGAGACTTGGGTCCACCACAGCACATCTGAGTCAAAATCACAGTCCGAGCAATGGAAAAGGTCAAGGTCACCATCTCCTAAGAGCTTAGGCCATTTTGTCAGCCAAGAAGGTGATGGCTTCAGTTTTTTGGGACTGCAGAGGGGTCATAATGATCGATTACCTTGAAAGGGGTAAAATCATAAATGCTGAATATTACTGTACCCTCTTACAACGTCCGCATGAAGAAATAAAAATAAATAAGCCCGGTATGTTATCTAAGAAAGTGTTGTTCCACCAAGACAACGCTCCTGTCCACACTACAGCGAAATTAATCGCACAAATACATACTTAATTGTGGGTTTGGATTGTTGCCGCATCCACCCTATTCGCCGGATTTGGCCCCTTCCGATTATCACCTTTTACCCAACCTAAAAAAAGGCTTATGAAGACAAAAAAAATCAAAGTATTAAAGTACAAGAAGCTATAAATGCATCTTGGAGATTCTTTTTTATTGCATGGAATTCTGAAGTTAGAGGCGAGATGGCAAAAGTGTATCTAGATCGTTTTGGAAACTATGCAGAAAAATAAAATTGTTATAATAATTAAAGTTTTTATTTTGAAGGTCAGGTTCAAAACTTTTTAATTCGCCCTCGTACATAGTCTATCAAAAAACGAACCACAGTTAAATAGTTTACAATTATGATTTTTTGTTTTGTAAAACTGGTAATTTTTTGACTGCAAAGTTAATTCGACACTAAAGTCCAACTAATCGACAATCTAAAAAACTAAATTCATACCTGTAGGCTTAACTGTTTAGATTGTATAAACTTACAAGTACTTTAACTGTAACTTTCGTAGCCATCATTTAATAATGTTTACATATTGTTTTCTACAAACTATCTAATTATGGATGAATCTCTCGTATAAATTATTATGTGTTGCATTCAGATCACAATCATTCGGGAAAAATGGTTAATAAAATAAGAGATTGCCCTAAATTACATAAATAAGTGAAATTACTCTTAAATTGTTTGTCACTTGTCTTAATTTAACATTTCTACGTAACTCCATAAGTTGGTTAGTTGATGAGCTGTTTGTTTAGTAACAATGGTTAAAAGTAATGTTTAATTTTTTATTACAACCTTTTTTTTCAGGCTTCAAAAACTACTTTGGATTCATGATATATTTTAGTAAAAAACACAATATTCTCAACGTGTCGTACACTACTTCGTATATTAATAATTTTCAAACTTGCTTATTTTAATTGTCATTTGATTAAATCGTTTTCTATAACACTAGCTTAATTTATACCATTATTTATTTATTTATTTATTTACCAGTTTATACGAGTAATAAGAGATAATTGAAAGAAAAGACTAACTGTTGAGTTTCTTGCGGCGTTTCTTCTCAACAGTGGTCTCATCTTGGGGAGCACTGGTAGACTCAGACATGTAAAAGTGTCTACAGGGCCTACTTACAAAATAAGGATTTTAATTTTAATTTTCCATCTTGAAGGATCTCGCATTTCTAATTCAGCAGTAAGCGAGATTGGAAAATCATGGAAGATCTCGGAAAAGCGACATTAAAAGCCCTAGTTAAATCCCTTGATTGATAGACTTTCTATCTATGCGACGACCGCGTTAGACTTAGACAACGTCTCCTAGCGCAGCGATTTAGGTAGATGGCGTTTGCACGGTCTAGTCGCGTCCGAGAATAATGCGTTACCGACACTTTTTTTTTGGATGTTGGTAATAACCGACTTCATAAATTCAATTAGATAGGGATAAGCGACATGAGTATTCAAAACTTATTGCAGGTAAAAAAGGATAAGCGACAAAGATTTTATAAACTGCAAATAAGTTAATAAGGATAAGCGACAAAGGTTTATAAACTGCAATTAGGTAAATAAATATAAGCGGCAATACAACAGATAAGATTGATCAGGTTATTTGATCTAAGCTAATTTATATCTTTCTGAAGGTAGTAGGTAAAAAGTCACAATGGAAAATAAAATCGAATATACAGTCAAGTAAAAAAAGACAAACGACAAGTCACTGGTTAGACGCGACAAAGCAAAACTATCCAAGTGTAGTGTTATTTGTCCTGACAAATGAGTAAAAAAATCTTAGCTTAATTTAATCAAAACACATTTTATCTAACCTCCATCATCTAAAAATGAGTCAAAAATGACGTCGTTTAGTAACAAAATTTGTCCGTGTTTCTCAAAATCATCGATGGGATAAGCGACAACAAAGTCGTCAGATGAACACGAGACCTAGCTCATTCGATGCGGAAAAATCAGCCGATTCCAACGATATATATAACTCAATATCACCAAAAATGTCGCTTATCCCATTTCTCCTTTCAAGCGTCGATATACAATATGAAAATATTGCTAACAATATTTTCATATGTATATGAACACTTAATTCCAATTAAATAAAAAAAATATTACTATAGCCCCACACGAGACTAGGCCTATCTGACCTGTCTCGTGGGAACCAGATTACATTATATTTAGCCGTCATTTAAAGAAAAGCCCGATTATTAGTAACTAGATGACGCCCGCCACTGCAACGCGTAGAATTAGTTTCCCACTACTCCCCCTGTTTCTTCCCGTTGGGGTTTGATTTTCGGAAAATCCTTTCTTAGTGCTCTCGTTAGGTATCCAAGGAATATTCCTTACAAATTTCAATTCTTAACTCAATTCAGCGGTATAGGCTGTGCGTTGTCTGTCAGTCAGTCAGTCACGAAAAAGTTTTTTTTTTGGGGACAATCTCACACTAATTGACCTAGTCCCAAACTAAGCTCTAGGCTTGTACTATGGGTACTAGGCTACGATATATAGAGAAATACATACTTGAATATATTAGGTATTAACTTAAGCCCGAAAACTTATATTTAGTCTCACTCAAGGGTCTGCAATTGTAAAAACCAATTGCACCATTATTTATGTGAAAAAATTACCTATAGGTTACAGGTGGATAAATCTAATTAGGTACGTTCAATAGTCTGCCTTGTAATTTAGTTTATGGACTGTGAACGCTCCCTTCCGCGCTTATTCAAGAACGTAGCCGCAAGAGCGGTGTCTTTTATAGCCGCTACGTGGCGCTAGGAAGACTACTGTCAACTTCTTCAACGCCTGTCCGTGACGGCGACCGCGGCATCTTTAAATCAAGAAAAACATAAAAGTTACAACAATCTTTCAACCATAAGCTCCGGAGCCTCGCCCTGCCTGCAGCAGCACACAGGTGAGTGTTTCAGTTCATAACTTCTTTGCAAGGCAGATTTATATACAGTCCACCTCTGGGTTTATTCCCACAGGTATATTATAAGTAAAGAGGTAGATTGGTTACAGATATGACATTCGGAGTCAAATATAGGACGGTATATCTTTTTTGCCGAGAGCCAGGTATAAGAGACAGGTATGAGAGGCTGTTTTGGGTTAGCTAAGCAAAGTTTCAACGTGTCATTTTCTGAGCGTGTATAACCTCTTTTTACACTTAAAATACCTATTTCTGGATAAATAAAAAATAAACCGAACCTGGCTACTAACTTTTATGATGTACGTACGAGTATCAGCTAAGCGTAACGCGTGCTAGGAATTACTTTTAACTGTAGAGAATAATTTCCATTTAACACAATTTCTGCCATTTTAATACACAGCATTATCTTAAAAGAAGGTGGCTGTCCGGTAATATTCCCCAAGGTAGCCGTGTCAACTATACGAAGTAAGTACCAATAATCTTCGGTTCGCCGACACATCAAAAATACAGTGATGAACTTTTTGTTCCATTCATACCGCTTGCTCATCAAAACTAAGCAAAAACCCTGTACTTTAAGTTATTACGTTGCCAAGAGATCGTTAGCCAGTTATTTCTCCACCATGAGACACGTCAATTATAATTCTTGCCTTATTTATAGTACAGTTGAGTTCCGTTAACAGATCCGTGTCGAGCGTAGGGAAAGCCCTTTTTTTTCTACCTATATTTATTTTTCTTTCGGAATACACGATAACCTTTTACTTAACACAAGTTGCCCGGACACCGCTGCTGCTGCTGCGTCTGTCGCTAGGAGGATTTATAAATATTTATAAAAAATAACAAGTTTTTCATAATTATTCGCATAATTCGAAACCTTGATTAATACGAGTATAGATTTAAAAGAAACATAAGTTAGTTTTTATTTTTGCAATAATTTGATTTTAGACATCTCGTTTTTGTTTTCGTTACGAACGAGTAAAATTACGCACGACGATCACACTGATTAGCAGCCACCACTTCTGTAAGAGAGTCCAAGTTCATATGACGTGTTGATTAACATTTTACCTTTACCCTTATACATCGACCAATCCTCAGCTCTCATTAAATTTACTTTACGACTTTGTATCGCAGTGATGCGAAAACTATCCATACCTTTTGTTTATTAAGCTGGCATAGAGTCCCGTTGATAAATCTAATGCTGGTCTGTAAACATTTCCTGAGATAAGAGGTTTCGCAATGATAAAGCATCAAAGCTGCTTTTTAAACAAAGGGCCGAGTTTTAATCACTTAAAAAAGAGAAATTTTTAGAAAAGTCGTGCGTATTTCTGATGACGCCGGTCGTAAATGTTAAAAGATCGTATCAAAAATTGCAGCGACTGTTTACGTGATATTGAAATATTTCCTTTATAATGTATGTTTAGTTTATAAAGTTTTTAATTAATATATTTTATTTATTTATTTAGTTATTTTATTTAGTTATTAATGAAAACAGGCCAAATTCCCCAAAAATTACTCCACTCAAATATAATCCTTTTGCATAAGAAAGGCGATAGGAGCGACATTAGCAATTATCGCCCAATCAGCCTAGTGTCTCATATCTATAAGGCATTTATTAAAGTAATCGAGCGTCGCATTGCTGGGCAGCTCGACAGACACCAACCTCTAAATCAGGCTGGCTTTCGCCCTGGATTCTCCACTACTGATCACCTCCACACAATTAATCAGATCGTAGAAAAGTATACTGAATTTAACATGCCCCTATACCTAGCATTTGTCGATTACACCAAAGCTTTTGATAGCATCACCCACTCAGCCATAGTAACCGCACTTAAAAACCAAGATATCGATCCCACTTACATCAAACTAATTAAAACCATATACAACCATAGTACAGCAGACGTTAAACTCCAGTCTTCCGGTCAGTCATTCCAAATACAGCGAGGAGTCAAACAGGGCGACCCGCTATCTCCAAAACTATTCACCAGCACTCTAGAAGAAGTATTCAGGAGCCTGGCGGTTTCCTGGGAGGCGAGGGGAATAGTCATCGGTGACAGAAGGTTATCAAACCTTCGCTTCGCCGATGACATTGTTCTCTTCGCATCTTCAGCAACAGAACTCCAATTAATGCTCCAAGATCTGAGTGTGGCAAGCCTTCAAGTTGGACTTAAAATGAACCGCGCAAAGACTCAGGTGATGACCAACAGCACAAAACGTAGGGTCGAGGTAGATGGGCAGATTTTACACTATGTTGACGAGTACATATACTTGGGCCAGCTAATCTCTTTCAGCAACAGGCAAGACAGAGAAGTGGAGCGCCGTGTCGAAAACGCGTGGAAGAGCTACTGGTCCATGAAGGAACTTATGAAGGGGAACCTTCCATTATGTCTTAAAAAGAAACTCGTCGACATGTGTATTCTGCCTGTCCTAACCTACGGTGCCCAAACATGGTCACTCACTGAGGGTCAGAAGTCCAAACTGAAGGTTTGCCAGCGAGCCATGGAGCGCAGCATTTTAGGTGTTAAAAGGACAGACCGTATCCGGAACACCACACTGCGCTCCAAAACACGCATCGCCGATGTTGGCGAAAAAACCGCCAGGCTGAAATGGGATTGGGCCGGTCATGTCTGCCGCATGCACCCAGACCGGTGGGCTAGTGTAGCTACCAAGTGGGTGCCGCAAAATAGGCGACGCAGACGGGGCAGGCCTAAACGGAGATGGCGGGACGACTTGGACGCATTTCTTGGGAACTGGCCGGAAGAAGCACCGAATAGGGAGTCATGGAGATCAAGAGGAGAGGCCTTTGCCCAGCAGTGGGACACTCAAACAGGCTATTAAAAAAAAAAAAAAAAAAAAAATTATTTATTTATTTTTTACTTTAGCAGTGGGACACACACACAAATAAGCTATTAAAAAAAATTAACATCAATTCGTTTATTATGACTGAAACTCAGTGACAGAATTTATGGACCGACTAAGTATAAAGTTATCAATGTTATCATAGGTGATTTTCAGTAGGTATACATGTTTTAGTCGCAAGTAACTCAAGAACCAATGATAGAAAATACACAATAGACATATGTGTATAGTTGTGATAGATTTCCTTCTAAATTTGTTATATTCCCTTTCATTTGAGATATTTTTCAGATTTTTAGTATTTGTAGTTTTGGCTGTAGGTAGGGGGGAGAGACTTGACTCTAACAAAAATTAGCTCTTTAAAGCTTTATATTTCACATCAAGTTCATGTTATCCAAAGACAGTACACAACTAACTGTGTCTGAGACAGAGTATTAGAGGACATAAACCAGCTACTGCCGACCATTTGAGTTGATGATGGTAATAAGGCATCTGTTAAGCGCGATCTGGTTTCGACGATGATTGACGAAAAAGTTTGTAATGCTTTGACCGAAACTTCTTCATCACAAAAATGCTTCATTTGCGGAGCAACGCCGAAACAAATGAATGATGAGTCTAGGGAATATGTGGCAAACAAAGATAATCTTAGTTTTGGTTTGTCTACATTACGTCTTGGATTCGGTGTTTTGAACGTCTGCTTCATATTAGCTATCGCCTTGAAGTTAATAATACGTCATTAATTAATGTCCACTCATTTAATAATGTAGGTTTATTATTTATTTAGTCCATTTAGTTTTAGGTCCAAATTATGTTAATGATGTGCATACGAGTATTAAGCTACGAGTAGCTAATGGTTTAATATAATCGCTTAACTTTGTTCATATTTCAACAATTTGAAAAACATTTTTTTTTATTTGTGTATGTAGTGTATGAATTATATATGTTTTTACAAAATCTTTTTTTCTTTAATTATAGGTGTGAAACCATGCACTAAAAGCAGTAAAAATTGTTATGAACATTCATATTAAACGCGATTAAACCTAATAGCATCGTCAAATAATATTGTCCAGCTAGCTTGTTCTAGGCGACACACTGTGAGACGGACGGACTTGGCAAAACTATAAGGGTTCCTAGTTTGGCTACGGAACCCTAATAAAAAATTAGAAAGCCGTAATGCAAATATTTTAAACTTGGTAGTTTTTGCCCAAATTATTCTATTGGTTAGATAATAGAATAGAATATTATAGATTTTTTTATTTCAGACAACTGTAAGTCCATAGATTTACATACAATTCAGGAAATTATATTAACATTTACACGTTAAATTAAATTTAAATTAAATCTTGAGAGATAAAAGAAAATTCATTTCAACATTTGCCAAACTATGTTGCGTCCAAATAAATGTTTACAATAATATTTATGATTTCTCTAACAGACACCAAAGCGACTATTGGTGTTTCCTAATAAACGCAAGTCTAAAATGATGTTTAACTAACCCTTTACCTACTAAGTAAACCACTCGTTATAAATAATTGTTTGAGTATTGTATGAACTATGTAACTTAGTACGAATTTCAAGAGTCATTTTGTGATCTCATCTCAAGAAATTTTATAAAGAAGGAGGTATACTTCTATTTATTCATATGCATTTTAATTTTATCTTTTGAACTTGTTCTGTAGCCACACTTTTATTTTAATTTGTCTTGTAACTTGGGTGTGGTGAGGTGAGGCGCGTTTTTTTTTTTACATACGATATTATTATTTGTATGGCTCTCGCGCGACTACTCTGGCCGGCCGTGGTCCATAGTGTTTTTATTAGCCAACAACAACGCGGTCTATAGTCGAAAATCAAAGTATAAAAACTGTTTATTTCCCTGAAAAATAATAAACAACAAGTGTATAAATAAAAATAAAATTGATTAAAAAAATCAAAAATCCCGACTATTTTAAAAATATTTACAAAAAAGCATTGATTTAGTATATACCCCCCGAGCATATGAATATTGTATTGTATTGTATTGTATTTATTTTTTAAAGTAAATTTACATATACATTGCATGTCATGTCAAGGTACAGTAAGATACATTAAGATCGTCAAATAAGTATGCAAACAATTATCAATAATAAAAAATATGTCAATATTACAATATAAAATTTAAATATTTTCACCATTTAGGCTCGTCATAATATACACGGATACAAGTAATACTACTCTGTCAAGAAAGTACCGGGAAAAGATCAATAATACACAAACTGTTTGTTAATCATCCAAATTTATTTTATCACCTTCAAAGTATGCTCCTTCAGAAACGATACACTTACGCCAACGAATAATCCAATCATCAAAACATTTTTTAAACGCTGTTTCCGGAATTGAATTCAGTTCTCGGCGCGAATTCTCCTTTATGTCTTCTACCGATTGAAAACGGGTGCCACGAAGTGGTAATTTGAGTTTAGGAAAAAGAAAGAAGTCGGCAGGAGCCATATCTGGTGAATATGGTGGTTGCTCGATGGTATTTGTTGAGTGTTTGGTCAAAAATTCTTTCACAATGATGGCCTTGTGCGAAGGCGCATTATCGTGGTGCAAAATCCAAGAATTTTCATTCCACAAATCTGGCCTTTTTCGTCGAATTTGCTCTCTTAAATGCCGCATAACGCTCAAATAATATTCTTTATTTACCGTTTGACCTTCCGGCAAGAATTCCGAGTGCACAACACCGCGATAGTCAAAGAAAACAGTCAACATGACTTTGACTTTTGATCGACTTTGGCGTGGTTTCTTCGGTTTCGGTTCAGTTGGAAGGCGCCACTCCGAAGCTTGTTGACTAGTTTGCATGTCAAACTCGTAAACCCACGTCTCGTCACCAGTAACAATGCGTTTCATGAATGTTGGGTCGGAATTGACTCGTTCTAGCATGTCCTCAGCGACTCTCATGCGATTGAGTTTTTGGAGAAAATTCAGGTCTTTTGGGACTAGCCGAGCGGTAACATGTTTCATAGGTACCCAAATGATTAGTTAAAATAGTACGGATCGACTCGTGAGATACAGAAAGTTCGGCGGCTATCTCTCTCAAAGTTGAATGAGGATTTTCAGTCACTATTTCCTTCACTTTTGCGATGTTAACTTCAGTTGCAGACGTTGATGGCCTACCAGAGCGAGGCAAATCTTCCATCACATCTCGACCGCTTTGGAACGCTTTGTACCACTCATAAACACGTGTTTTTGATAAAGTCGAATCACCGTAAGCCTTCTGTAACATTTTCAGTGACTCCGAACACGAAATTCCATTGGCGATGCAAAATTTAAGACAAACTCTTTGTTCAATGTTTTTGTCCATTATGAAATTCGCAATACACACTAGATATGATATAACTAAAAACAGCACTGTATTTAATATAAATAACAGATGCAACTCAAACTCCGCGCCAAAATAGAAAACAGTTGTGCCAATCTAACAACAACAAAAAAAACAAAAATTTGAATTTGGAACCATAAACAAATCATCCATTCCCGATACTTTGTTGACTGAATGTATGTCAAAAGTTAAAGAATAAAACACTTATATACAATTACAAACAACAGTCACAACTTAAGGTCCATATACTCATTTACCGAGTATAATGGATTGTCCAACAAAATGTTTTTTAGCCGGCGACCAAATGCTTCGTCAGAACCTCACCCATTATTTTTTGGCTGTTTCTTTTCTAAACTGATTTATTAAATTTTATTTATAATATTATGCGTATTGCGTCGATACGTATTAGAATGCATAATCAAAACAAGTCTGTACATGTCGCCAACGAGTGCAGGAGCGACGCCTGCGGGAGCCCCCTCCCACTTGAATAGCCTCACTTGTTTACAACCTGCCGTAGGAAGTAGCCAAAGCTTAATATTGTAATATTGTTGAGTGATTTTAATAGTACTGCAGATTGGCGAAAGATTTAACAAATATTGACTTTATACGATACGATATGATTTTTTTTTGGAACAGAAGTTAACAAACCGAGAAATAGCCAGAAGATTAGGACGTAGTCCCAGAGTAATTAATAATTTCGCAAAGGATCAGAAAAATTACGGTAAGAATTATGAAGGGCGCACGAAATTAGCCACAACCTCCCGTGAGCGACGTCTTATTTTACGTGCTATGTCGAATTTCTGTAAGACCGCGAGACAAGTAGCAGCGGACGTGAACAACCAAGCATCGCTTTCAACTGTTCGACGTATAATTAGAAACTGCTCTCATATCAAACGATTAAAATTGAAGAAAAAACCTGTACTCAAAGAACGTCATAAGAGTGCGCGGCTTTTATTCGCAAAAAATCACATGTCCTGGACCGCTGAATGGAATCGGGTAATATTTACTGATGAAAAGAAGTTTAACCTAGACGGACCAGATGGTTTTTCATACTACTTCCACGATTTGAGAAAGGAGCAGCGCACATTATCTCGACGACACTCAGCGGCTGGTTCTGTAATGGCGTGGGGCGCGATATCTTACCATGGCTATATTGATTTAATCATCGTGGAAGGAAAACAAAATGCAATTATATACAAATGCTCGAAAATGTTATTAATGTTATTGAGACGCTCGCAGGCGATTGTGAGTGGATATTTCAGCAAGACAACGCGCCGAGCCACACTGCTGGGATAGTAAAACAGTGGTTTGCGAATAAAAATATCGACGTATTGGACTGGCCTGCCAACTCCTGCGATCTAAATATCATCGAAAACGTTTGGGGGAACCTAACGAGACAGATTTACAAAAATGGACGACAATTCGAAACAACAAGAAGGCAATTAAGGAAGAGTGACGTTCGACTTGAGTTTTATTCGTTCTTTATACAATTCAATGCCAAATCGTATTTTTGAAGTAGGTAATTAAGAATAATGGCAGCTTTACCAAGTACTAAACTAAAAAAAATATATTAATTAAAAAACAAGGTATTTTTTTATTAAGTGAGGTTATTCATGTGGAAGCCCGTAATTGGAGATTGATTTAGTTTTTCTCTATATAATTTTATTTTGGTAGAAGTATATAAATTGAATTTTCATACCTTTAATCAGTCACCCTGTATATATTTTTGTAATCACCTTTTAATGTTCTTCATTTTGATAGTTACCCTATTGGATTATCGAACCACACATTATAATAATAATAATTGCTGCCATTTTGATTTAGACGTCACCACTACACCACCAATAACGTGCACTTTATAAAGTATTACTTTTGCAGAAAGTTTGACGAGCTCGTTCCTGCAGAATCCTGTTTAACTTCGCGGCCATGGAGCTATAAAAGTTTCATAGGTTCTTGTTCTCGGCGAGATCACTTTCTCATTGTGTTTTCTAATAAGAATCGACAGAATTAGCGTTCTTGCATACTTGCCTAAAGGTAGCGTAGCGATGTTGGCGACGGCGAGCGGGTCGCGCGATCCCCTGTTTATATATGATTACACATATTATAAGGAGCGCCGACCAACGCGAGCGACCGCGACGTTGCGCGACGCGGTCGCGGTCGCTTGCGTGTCGGTCAGAAAATGCATGACAAGTACCTACTCCTATTTTTATATATACTTGGGTAAGCCTCAATCTTTTTAATATTTAGATAAGTTGAAGAAAAAAACGCCACGCCAAACTAAACGAGTTATTGATGGCACGCATTAAATATTAATATGCTAGTTTTTGCCTGCGACTCCGTCCGCGTAGAAATCGTTTATCGCTGCTCCCTCGGGAACTGCCCATATTTTCGGGATAAAAAGTAGCATACTTATGTGCTATTCCAGACTATAATCTATCTCTGTGCCAAATTTCATTCAGATCCGATCAGCCGTTTTGGCGTGATTGGTAACAAACATCCATTCATCCAAAATTTCGCATTTACGAGTATTATAGTAGGAGGTACCAACTTAAGATTTACGATCCGGAATGTTTTTATAACTCGGTAAATTTCTGTTACTCACCAAAATAACAAGTTTATTTTTATTGAGACTTATAATAGATGATACTTTATCAAGCTACTACAACTATAATTAGGTGTGTTTTTAATCCACGAAAGCGCGCCCCATCACTCGAATTGACTTTGAATTCGTCATCGACGTAACTTAATTAGTGGAGCGGGACTTCGTGGATTGACAAACAGAAGGTACTCATTTATTACTATTGTCATTTTATATACAGGGGACTGCATAATACAATGCATAACGGCCCAAAAGTGTACTGCAGGGTCGCAAATTTTGCGAAGCAGCATGATTTAGAGTTCTTGCTGACAAGAGAGACACAGGCATAGTCATCGAGGTGATTCGGCGCCATTCACCCACCGAAAGCTTCTCTCATATTTTTTAACTTCAGTCACTGCACCATATACCGTCTGTAACAATCTGTTCTGTGGCGAATCGTGCATTAATTAGGTGGAATACCTAATTATCCCGAGACATTTCTATGATAGTGACATTCTTGCTAAAACTAAACAGATTTGCAAATGCCTTTACGTCTGGCGTCTGCGCGCGGTGGGTCCCGAACTAATCTGAGTGGCCTTCCTTCCTTCTGAGGCTTAAGGGATAACCTTCACACCGCACCGCCGCCGATGCCGCAAGCTGACGCAGCACCTCGCGCCGCTCGCGGCATAGTACCTATAGCAGTGCTGGGTAAAGCCCTCATATCTTAGCTAAAGTAAGCGCTTTTGGCTGCTTTTAAAATTGATGTGACACAGGTTTAGAGGTCGCACGATAAACGGATATACTGGAAACTAAACTTTGACCGTGAAACCTATGGTTATGTGGAGCCGGACGGAACTGTTTAAATCCGTTACCAACCTAACAAAAACGCACGAACGTAGAAACATGAATTGTCAACATTTGTATATTATACTCGTACAATCTATAATGCATTCTACGCGCAGAAATGTTTGCTATATTTTAGTAGTCATGATTTGCCATTTATAATTAGTATCTGGGAGCCCGTAGAGACGTTTCCGAGAATCGAACTTTAACACATAACCTGGTAAAAGGTATAAAAATAACCACACATCGTTTGTTTTTGTTTTTTTTTTCTGTCCAGTTTAAATTGTTTAAAGATTCCTCCACTCCTCGTTATCAAAACCAGCTTGTTGGTTGACTTGGCAATCTTGGCATTCAAAATATCGTTACCTTTCACACAATTCATTTTTGTATTAATTTCATCCATACCTAACCATCATAACGCACTTAAGAGAGTTACAAAAAGCTCATATTCATTGTAGTCGCCGCCTTATGCTTCGTGACATATTTAAATTAAACCTTCCTTTATGGAATGCTCTCACTTTTCAGAAAACACATACTAAAGTAGGTATGTAGATCTGCGTACTGACACAATCATTAAATAAGTTAATTTTTATTGTCTTTAATTGTTTCTCTTAGTGGCTGCGCTTCATCAATTACGACTGCACAACAGTGACCCACGGCACATTTATCCCCGCTCCGCATTTAAATGATTATACATTGGTTATTATCATTTTAAACGTAATTTAAAGTAGGTAGTTAATCTGCAAATCATTTTGTTGACGAGCGCCCGTCGTAAGCAAAGTTTTTGCGTTAATGAGTTTAATGACTATTTCTGGTTGCGTTGCGTGCCCATAATTTTCAAGTTTTAATGCTTGTTTACGTGTTATAGGTGTTTAATATATTTACGACTCGGTAAACAAGTACCTAAATAAACATATCAAGGTCAGTAAGTTGAGTTTGGCAGATTTTATCATTTAATAAAATCAATGAATTGAAAGAAAGAAAGAAAGAAAAGAAAGAAAAATAATTTTATTTCTGCAAAATGATACATTTTTACTTAAAGCAAACATTATTTAAAACTAATTATACTAATTCTTACTTAGAACTTAAGATAGTTTGACATGCAGGGTAATGTACCAGATTGCGAAAAGTGAACCCACTCAGCATGGTGTCGAGGCACTCAGGCGTGTCACGACGCTGATCTTCCGTGGATCCAACATTGTGATACACGGGTCAGCAACCGGCAACATACATAGTTTATATGGTTTCGTGTGTGTGTGTGTGTGTGTGTGTGTGTGTGTGTGTGTGTGTGTGTAGTGAGGTGAATAAATATAGATAAAGTGATAATGAATAGCTATTGTAAATATATTGTTATAATTATATTGTTATGTATATATGTACCTAGGTGTTTGTAATATTTGTAATAGTTATAAGACGGCTATACGGAATTACGTTGTAGTTCAAGTAAATGAGTTTTTAATTTATTTTTGAACTGATACGAAGAAGATGCATTTCTAATTGGAGGAGGGAGATTGTTCCAGCATCTCGTGGCGGCGTATCGGAAGCTGCCACGAAATGCAGCCGTCCTACAACGAGGATATATTAGAACAGGGGCTAATCTTTGATGAGAACGGGGAAACAGTAACTTGTCATAGAGATACGAAGGTTGTTTAATCCGGATCACGTCAAACAGAAGTGAGGCCAAGTGTAGCTTCCGACGAGCCTCCATTTTCAACAGGCCACCTCTATTGAGAAAGGGAGTGACATGAGTTCGCGGTGGTATTGGGAAACAGAACCTAGCACAGGCGTTTTGTAATCGCTGAATCAATGACTTGGTTCTAGAAAGCAAGCACTCTCCAAAAACGGAATCGGCGTAGCTCAACTTGGGAAGAATCAGGGTATCGCAGAGTTTGATGCGCATGTCGACATTAAGAAATTTACGAACCTTATATAATACACTTAGACGATAGAAGCAATTACGAACTGTATCAAGGATGTGGTTTTCAAAGTTCAATGTGCCATCCATAAGAACTCCCAGGTTTCGTGCCTCTGGTACGTAATCCAATCTTTTGCCCTCCAAGATAACGATAGGAGTCTGGTTTATCACTTTGGTTATCATGTGCCTAGTACCACATATGAGAAACTTTGATTTAGTAGGGTTCAAAACAAGACCATTCTGGTAAGACCAACTAGCAATTCCCTCCAAATCTTGATTTAATTTATCCACTGCATGACTTAACTCGTTAGGCTTAAAAGAGATGTAAAGCTGCAGATCGTCAGCATACAAATGGTACTTACAATTTCTGATTTTTTTTATTATGTCCGCACTGTATAATATAAAAAGGATGGGTCCGAGTATTGATCCCTGAGGTACACCTCTATTAACAGAAGCGGCGTCTGAAGTAGTGAAGGTCCCATCAGGATTACGCACCTGAACTATTTGAGTACGACCGCTGAGGTAGCTGTCGAACCATCTGACAGTACTTGGGTCAAAACCATAATACGTAAGCTTGGAAAGCAACAGACTAATATTGATCGTGTCAAAAGCACGTGAGAAATCGAGCAAGGTAAGGATTGTACTCTTCCCTTCATTGCGTGCAGCCAAGATATCATCCAAGACATTCAGCAGTGCCGTAGTAGTACTGCGCTTTTTCCTAAAACCTGATTGCATGACCGGTAGGATATTGTTATTTTCAAGAAATTCAGTTAGCTGGTTGCAAACAACCCGTTCAACTATCTTCGACATAAGTGGAAGAATGCTTATTGGTCTCAAGTCTTTTACGTCTGCCGGTGAAGGCTTTTTGGGAATCGGTTTAACGAGCGCAACCTTCCAGTCATCAGGGAAAATACCAGTCTGCAGGGATTGATTTACTATTGCAGTTATTACTCGTAACGCACGTGGGAGGACCAAAAGTAACATATCAAGAGATATTCCGTCGACTCCTTGAGCTTTAGTTTTAATTGACTTTATAATGTTTGCGACCGTGAGCTCGGAGACAGGTTTTAATTTAAAAATTGCGGGTCCGTACCTGTGAAATTCGAAGTAGGTTAGCTGTGACAAATTAATTTCATTTTTACCAGGTACATCAAGAAAATGAGTACTTATTAGCTGCGGGTCGTTTAGATGAGGAGGGAGGTCTAAGTCTTTATTTTTGAAATTAGCTACATTACTTTTAATATTTTTCCATAAATAACTGGGGTTATTTGTGTTAGCTAGAACGAATTTATCGAAATAAGCGGTTTTTTCACAGTCTAAGGCATTAATGACAACTTTTTTAAGCTCCTTATAGAACTTTTGATTTATTTTATTAATTGATTTATTTTTAACCGACTTCAAAAAAGGAGGAGGTTCTCAATTCCTCGGGATATTTTTTGAAAGAATATACTGTCCAGTTGGTCCCATTGTCATCAGGTCAGGATCTGATGATGCGATCTTAGAAAAATCGAGAAAACTCCTTGTAAATTATAGGCGCACATTACAGCGATTTTGGTATTTCCTGTAAGACCTTAAGAATTTGCATTCTAAAAGCATCTCTTGGTGATGAAGACTAGAGATGACCACCGGAAATCTTTAGTTGTTAGTATTTCACGGGCAGCGGTGAGATTTCTTTATTAAGAATATGAACTACTTTTACTCATTAAAATGCATGTGGTTAAGTGCAACTGACTGGGAGAATGATTAATGGTCCTGCATCTAGGACAGCGACATTTTGTTAAGGATGATGTGAAATTGGTACCTATTAGGTTATTGTTTCTTAATGTGACGTATATGTGCTTTAGTTTGTCACATCATAATATTGGCTCTATCGGGGTTATACCCTGAAGTTTATGCACGGTTACAGCCCAGCATAAAATGAGAGTAATTCGACGGTTAACGTCACCATATCCTCTAGTTGCTTGGAATGTAGCACTCATTGGCGGAATGGAAACGAAGCCATCAGCATCTTTTAATCTGCTACCTATTGTCTCTGGCAGTTCACCTTCTTCCAACTGATGTCTTCGTAACGCCGGCCATTTGAACTCACCCAGCAATCACGAGCCCAATGGAAAAGAAACTGCGATATTTATTTTAGATGTGTGTATGAACCGGAGCGTGTATGTGACACAAGTTGCCTGTACAGGCGTGGAATCCTGTACAGTTGTGTCACATACACGCTCCGGTTTACCTGTGCAGTTCAACTGTACAGGCAAAACTGCGCAGGCTTACCCTTGTGTGTATGGCCAGTTTAAAGTTGAACTGTACAGGCAAACCTGTCAGGTACACCCTAGTGTGTAACCCCAGCTTAAGTAAGCAGATTAACAAGCACGGGTAAGAAAGCTACACATATCCTATACGTAAAAAGTATGCCGTTGGATGATCCATACCACGTAAATTCACAATGTAATTCGTTATAAACGAAGCAGACGTAAGGCCACTTTATAGGTTTTAGTTGTTCCTTGCAGCATTTTAAATCGGAAATGTGCAAATACAATTTTCACACCAAACTTATAAGTATCTAAAATCTGAAGTCGCCGGCGTCCTCTACATATTTGTAAATTCGATAATATAAGAGTTATTGACTGTCAATGTCTTTCATACCGGACTTTGAACTAGCGGTGAATAACAAAGTTGGCGCAAATACCAAGTGGCGTCTGACGCAGCCGGCACGTAACATCTGCTAATATTTGTTCAAAAATCGCCCGCACTTCTGAAGATTAGGGGCCCAATGGTTTTTGTACTAGGTACGTTCAAATTATAAACCAGATTCTAACCGAAAAGTTATCCTTGTAGAGTTAAAACCACATGTTGCAAACACAATTATGTAATTTTGGGTACCTATTAGAGATTGCAAACCGGACTGATCTTCAACCCGGCCGGATACCGTCCAATCCGGCCTGATCCGGCCGGATCTGACCGGGGATAGATGCCTTGTATGTGGGTTAGATGCCCCGATGCTTTAATCGCTATGAGGACTATCCCTTTGGGATTAATTAAGTACAAGTATAATTAATGTGTTTTATTTTAATCTATATAAATGTCACATAAGACTGATTTAACCAACCAACTTTTATTTACTTCATACTTTTATTTTTTTTACTTTTTGGCTTCGCCAACAAATTTTTCCTCGGTTTGGTGAAATTTTGTAAAATATTTATTATATTTTGTACTTTTTAATAATAATAATAAAAAATATATATATCAAAAAAGTTACTTCTTAAGTAGGTAATCAATGGCACATAACACAGCACTTTTTTTTTCAGTATTTTTGTTTGCCAATCTTCTCCTTAATGTTCTCGATGGAATTCCATTATTATAAACAAAATTATTGTGTTGATCCCAATATTGCCTTTCGATATCTCATCCAAAGCTATTAAGTTCTCCTGCTTCCATTAAGCACATGCACGAGCTCCAATCTTCCCATTTTCGAGGCATCCTAAAATCAAACGTAAAGAAAAATGAAAGGTCATGGAAGCTTCACATTAAACCCCTAAATGCCTTAAGGGCAGGCATCTATCCTTTTCGGTAGGGATAGATGTCCTATTTGAAAAATAATAATGTTGTTCGTAAAATTACAAAAACTGTACTTATAAGTAATATTCGAACCATACACTTGCAAAAAACAACAAAATTAAACCCACTTACTTCATAAAATTAAAAGTTACACGCTTCCGCGTTTGGCTGAACCGATTTAGATGCAGTTTTCAGCAAAGTATTTGTTACATTCTGGAGAAGGTTTTGGTATACAAGAATAATGGATACCACGTGACGTCATCCGCATGGATCCATATATTAGTTTAACTCGACCGATTTTATGTTGACGCAATTTTTTTAGTGATAGTTATACTCGTATCACTAAAATGCGAAAAAAAAATGTAATAATTTAATAAAAAATAGAACCGTCTTCAAAAAAAACCCACTAAACAAGACTTAATAATGACCGGCTTCCTAGGAATTGCCTATTTGATGGGTGCCTAATAGGTACATGGAATATATCGAAGTCGGTGGCAAGAATCATGTGACATTGCTATTGTGTTAAACCTACTTGACACCGGCTTAGATATATTCCATGTACCTATTAGGCACCCTTCAAATAGGCAATTCCTAGGAAGCCGGTCATTATTAAGTCTTGTTTAGTGGGTTTTTTTTGAAGACGGTTCTATTTTTTATTATTTTACGCACGACACATCCATTGCCCACAGCTGCCACTCGCATAGGTACTGACTACGCGGGGAGACGACCTTTCTTTACTTAACAGTATTCACTGCGGCTGTGTTATATTTGTAACTCTTGATTTAAAATTCGGGGCATCTATCCTCATGGGGCAACTATCCCACTTTTACCCTATTATTAAAAACAAGATTAAGCCTTAAAACAATAATAGCGTAAACTCTCGGACATTATATATATATACACTCATTCAAACGCACATATGTACACACACATACACTCACATAAATAACAGTCCGAAATAAACATTTTGTTATTAATTTAACTTAATTTTATTATTATAGATGTACTTATAACACATGTTTGATAAAATTGTATTGAGAGACGGACTAGCAGCTCTCTCTTTTCTTTTCACTTCGGTGGTCCTGAAAACCAGCGTCAAGGCTATAAGACTGAGACCCTGCTGAGAGCCAACCGTTTCGGTGGTAATTTTAGTTAAATTAAGTTTGTTTTGTTATTTTCCATTGTGTTATTTTTATTAGCACCGAATACCTAAACCATTTCTCTCCTTTATTTTCTTATTTTATATTTTATTTGCCCCGGTCCAAAAACTCTCCTCGGCAGGCCATCACCTGCTTTCCGGGACAAATAATCTAGAGGCTCTAGCCAAACTTAAAGGCCGATCTGAAGTTGGCTGCAAAACCCGCCCGCCCTCGCCTTCTTCCGATAGCAGCGAGTAGAGCGGCCGCTCAAGGCGCCAAATGGTCAGGGGCTCCAAAATGACAAATACGAAAAAAAAATCGACCGAAAAATAAAGCGATAAATTTTTTTGCATTTTAGGGCAAAAGCTTCAAAAAGGGTGCCGAAAGAAAAACTCACTCTACCCTGACCAAGGGCTAGGCCGGGGCGCGCTGCCTCAGGTTCTTCTATACACAAGAGCAGCTTTAAAAGGCTTATTACACCTTCCTAAATTTAGTCACTAACGTGAGGGACGCCACAATACATTGAATGCGTTGGAGATATCTCCATACGTATCTAATCTCTCGTTAGTAACTATGTAATTTAGGAAGGTGTAATGAGCCTTTAAGCTGTTTCACTGCCTAAAGGTTTCCCTGCTGTTCACAATCATAAAGTAGGAAAAGATGATGATGTTTCGAAACTTATAATGGCTCCTTATCGTTTAATTGTCCGATTAAACAATAGTTGCAATTGACATGAGACATCTAAGATGGCGGGAGCCCACGTTTGCGACGTGCCGTATCGTTTTAGAAGCGTCGGCGTACGATCCACGCTAATGAATGACCGATTTCCCCACTCTGATACATTACAATCTGACTCGTTGATGCAGTGGGAGTGCAACCTGTCCACTGTGCTGTGGTGTTATTCTTTTAACTCTGAGCGAGTTAACTTTTTAATTCGATAACGAGGTAGGTATTAATCGTCGTACTCGTAGGCACGTAAAGCAGACCAGCGACCAAATTAAAAAAGCACGCACTATTAACTCTGACGGAACGACTAGGCTCGCTGGCTAATAACTCGACAACGGATTGGAATGAGAATTGTTTAAGAAAATCACCTACCTAGTCGTGGGTTCGAACCCTGCTATGGGCAAACATCGTGTGACGAGCACGTACGTAAGAGCCCCTTCACATCTAGCGTCTTTTGAGCGTCGGCGTCCCCGCCACGCCTGCGGTAGCGGGTAGCTGGGCGAGGGGATTGGGTTATGCACTAGGCGCTGGCAGGACGCCGACGCTCAAAAGACGCTAGGTGTGAAGGGGCCCTCAGTACCAGAGTCATTAGTGTTTCGGATAATTCTCGTTTGTTCCTTTGTTCCTTAGATCGACGTTATATGTATTGAGCAATGACATTACCGTCCGTGGAATTTCAATTCCCTATTATCACCCGGGCAATCCTCTAATGTTGCATAGGTATCATTTGAGGTTTTTTATTAGAGTACATATATAGGTACGTACGTTATAAGTTAATATTACACAAGTGGCGTTTTCTGTGGTTTGAATTTAAATTTTTGCAGTTGAGAGACGATGTTGCAATCTTCAGCCCCCGTTTATTATTATTAGTTTGATTAACAATATCTGCAATAGTTTAATAAAGTAGATTAATGTGTTTTCAGTATCCCAAATACTGTACATCAAGGAATTGTTTGCGTACCACCAATGGACCATGTCGCAATCAGCGAAGTTGGAATAGTCTCGCCTATCTCATCGCGACATTCTCTACACAAGGGCGGATCCAGGATTCGGCTCCGGGGGTCACGGGCTCCCAAAATACTAAAAATACGAAATTGTTATGGCATTGATCAATAAAATAGCTTAATATTGATAACGATGTTATTAAATAAGATTCAGGGGGAGGTTATGACCCCCATGACCCCCCCTCCCCTTGGGATCCGAGCTTGGTTTTACGGTGATACGTGAATAACGTGAACAAGTAAGTACATAGAATAGAATAGAATAGAATAAATTTATTTAAACAAGTCACAATGGATACAAACATGCATTATCCGGTGGATACCAAACTAGGCTGAGCCTGAATCTTGGGATCCACGGAGTCGGTTGACATATACCCAGAGAAATAACAGTTAAAAATATAATATCAAGTTTTTTTTTTTAAATTGAAAATTGGAAAAATTTTGAAATTTGATAAAATAATGGCAATTATGGTAATTTAGCAGTACATTAAAATGTGTTTGTATGTGTGAGAGTGTGTGTGTGTGTGTGTGAGGTGTGTTATGTGTATGTATGTGTGCAAGGATTGTATGCGAGCAAGAGGAAATTCCACTAAAGGCAACAAGAGTGCTCTCTAAGCACAGATGCGCAAAATGTCTTCTGTCTCCGTATATGAAAGAGTTGCAAACCATTTTTTTAGAATTGATTTGACATTGTAGGTGGAACATTGCCCAATATCGCAGACTTTACAAACTACATTGTAGACAAACGGTTGAATAAATGATGCAAAACGTTTAGCATATCTATCACTTTTGAAAATCTCTAATTATTAGCACAGAATAGCGTAGACAATAGTACAAGTAGGTACTAAGTATTAGGTAGAAAGGCAAGGTGTGTATGTAGTATATTACTATTTCTCCAATGTACTCGTACTGTCTACGTCCACTGCATCACAGTGTAATATTTACTGTGACTAAAATATATTTCCAAGTTTAATGGAATGGTTACCTACTTGTGTAAGTATCTTATGATAAGTACCAAAATTACTACCGGAATATTAATTGAAATAACATTCACTTCAATTATAGTTCCACAAGTACTTACCGCTATTAGACGGACAGGCTAATTGTCGATAGTACCTAGTGAAACTTGTTACGGGCGTAGATTGAGAATGTTTTGTTGTTGAAAATGTTGACAGCAGCATCTGGATTCCAACTGTTGTTTCAAACAGTGCAACAGTCGATGTCTTGCGGATGACATTATAATAAATTAGGTAAGCATGATGATATTAATGATGAGCATAGAAAAAAACAGTTAAGTAACCACAACACCTAACATTTACAAAACCGGGCAAGTGTGAGTCGGACTCGCGCACTGAGGGTTCCGTACACATTTGGCTGGTTTTTAGTATTTGTTGTTATTCTATAGGGTTTGTTCATCATACCAGACGCTTGTATGTTTTACCGTTTTTACGATACAACAAAAATAAAAATTCGTTTCTTGTATGGGGACCCTCTTTATTATTTCACTATACTTTTTTTTTATTTGTTTGTAAATCCGCAGTAATAACACATAATCTGAAAAAAATCAACCCGCTATCTATTACGGTTCAAAAGATACAGGTCTTTATAATTAGGACAGATAGACAGACGGACGGACGGACGGACAGCGTAGGCACATTAATAGGGTCCCGTTGGGCGCCCTTCGGGTACGGAACCCAAAAAATAATTATTTTATTAAATGATCATTATACGACTCATAGCGCTGTCTATCGTCGAGTAGCAAAACTAACTCAGAATATTTTACTAAGAATAAGTTGTTAGACTAAAGTAGTACTTAGTGATACTCTTATAAAACAGATGGCAGTAGTAGTCGCATTTAATTGCCGTCTTTTTGTATCAAACGTAAGTAAACAAAATAACGCCAATAATAATTAATTTAGATTAGTTACAATATAGAAACAACAACAACAAAAACAACATTATAAATCTAAACTTTACTTACAACAAGCACAAAAATACCATGATCGTGCGAAACAGAGAGCAGTAATGAATGGCTTTAAGGCCTTTAGCACACCGACGCTGCGAACTGCGAACTTAAGGGCCTGGCCACGACTTGCGCGCGGTGAGCGTCTCGCTCGACCGAGCAGTGAAGAGAGAATTCGCTCGCCGCCGCCGCCGCTCAAAGTCGTGGCCAGGCCGTAAGGGCCAACTTTGCGCGACCAGCGGCGCGGCGAGCGATTGCCTAATACATTGCGTGTAAAGTCAATTAACCGCTGTGCGCTGAGTATCTCGAACGTGCAGTGAAGAGAGAATTCGCTCGCCGCGCCGGCGGTCGCGCAAAGTTGTAGCCGGGCCCTAAGGCGAATACGTGGTATTTAATGTGAATTTGAACTCTTTGCGTTAGCGGAGTGTTGCTACTGCCTACGCGAACTTCGACGACCATGTTTGTACTGGATGTCGTATTTGTTGCCACTACCGCTTTGTATTTAACGCCAATGTAAAAGAACCTACGAACAATTGAAATTATAAGTACCTAAACAAGAAATAAACCTGCAGCGTGGCGGTAACATCAAAGGGATAGAATAGAAGCAATCGACCAAACGCGGTGTGGATGCATAACGAAGGCCAATGAACAAACGCGCATTTGCAACATTTTACTTCCACTGTACACTTTTCTATTTTTAAAATATGTCGTTATCTACCATCTCCGCTACGGTGTGACTTTTCCTGTTCATGCTAACTTGTTATTAATTACTTCGTCATCGTCCATAATCAAATTGCGAATGCAAACCGGAGTCAGGACGGCTACCACAAGTGGTCCGCGACTTCTTTGTCGCTCGGATCTCCCTTTCTAAATCGTCTGTAACGATAGAGACGTATCGAGCGACAAGCGAGATAATACAAGATGTGCTAGCCGCTCAGGTCCCAACGATCGTTTGCTTGACCCCTAAATGTATTTGGACGTACTTTCGAAGGCCAACGAACGTGTGGTAGCTAATAAAGTGAACGACGGGTATGTAATAATAATAACTGGATTGAAGCTACGTAAAGTTGGAATAATCGAAGCTGATCTACTCCACTTAAAGCTAAGTCCACACCTGTTCGCTTTCATGTTATCTTGCGTCTTCTCCTAAGTAAAATAGCGCATGATGCGCTGTTTTACTAAAGCGGGTGCTAGACAGTTTGAAACCATGGTTTCAAACCAAGTGACCTTGGTAGAAGCGAGCGGCTACACGGTTTCAAACAAGCCTATTTGTTTGACATCTGCCAAGGGCGTTTAAGGTCATTCGAAATTTGGTTTCAAACCACTGGCTACACGGTTTCAAACCACCTGTTTGAAACCGTGGTTTCAAACCGTGTAGCACGCGCATTAGGGGAAGTCGCAAGATGAACATGAAAGCGTACAGGTGTGGACATAGCTTAAGGGTTAACCTGGTAAACAAACCAACCCATTGTCCTCTATTGTAGTGTGGCCGCAAAAATAGGGTAGGAAATTGAAAGTAGTAGGTAACTGCTAAAAAGGGGGTGATCCATTGGCGAGCAAAACCGCCGGTACGCCAACGAGCCCGCGAGACAACGGTCTAAGGCACTTGTCCCGCCGCCGGCGAGTGAGCAATTAGCTATCGGCTATTTTCTCGCTCAAGAAACGAACAAAATATTATAGATCCTATGAATAAAAGAGACA
Source organism: Tortrix viridana (assembly GCA_963241965.1). Lineage (NCBI taxonomy): Eukaryota > Metazoa > Arthropoda > Insecta > Lepidoptera > Tortricidae > Tortrix > Tortrix viridana. The sequence goes on along the minus strand of OY725175.1, from coordinate 6,180,851 downwards.
CATAGGTATATTATTAGTTACTCGCTGGCTGTTCACACTGCAGGCGAAATCTCGCTCGGTCACGGGTCTTTTCTTTCTTTATTTTTTTTCTAAGAAGGCAAGAAGTAAGGAAGTAGGTAAATAAAAACATCTCTTGTTTATTCCTAAGGAAATAAATGCAAAAGATTCGTGACGTAATTCAAGGTGTGATTCTTGATGTTTACTCTGCAACTTCCATAAGTTTAAGGCTTATTACACCTTCCTAAATTTTGTCACTAACGAGAGGGACGCATCTGCGCTGAGCTCCCCTCAGGAGCTCGCCCTCCCTCCGGTGAAGTAGTCAAAGCCGTCAGAGGCTAAGTAGGTCCCATCAAAAAAAAAAGAGAGGGACGCCGCAATACATTGAATGAGATGAAGATATCTCCATACGTAAATATCTAACGTATTGTGGCGTCCCTCTCGTTAGTGACTAATTTAGGAAGGTGTAATGAGCCTTTTAGGTAGGTATAGGCTTTTTGCGCCGAATAGATCGTAAGATTGCCTTTACTCGCCAAAGTTGGCCCAACATGTTAAAAAGCGAGTATTACACTTTCCTAAATTTAGTCGTCCTAGCTAGCTTGCATGAAAGGGAGGGGATAGTAATGAAGCTCCTGATCACACTACTAAATTTAGGGCCGTATTAATAAACTCATCTCAACTGTGATCCCCGTCACAAGATGCGTCAAAAATGACAGTTTCTTATGGATTGACGTTTACTTTGACGTATCTTGAAACGGGGATCAGAGTTGAGATGAGTTTATTAATACGGCCCTTAGTCACTTAATCAGTTTTCAGTTAAGCACGACGGTGTCGGATGTGTCAAGTGCGATGGCTCCGGTACTATCCAAATACCAAAAAATCGGCCTTGTAGAGAGTATGAAATAAAAAAAAGAGAAAGACATGGATCAAAGAATATTTATTTCTGCGAAAGAAATTGATGAAATTAAACATGTCAGGCATGTCTTTATACATTTCTATTATGTTAGCGAGTATTGCTTTTCCACTCGCCATGGTCGCCTTGGGTGCTCACTTTAATGACCACCCACAGTACACATGTCCGTCCGCAGTCACAGGCGTGCTACGACTGTCCTAATATTCAATGTACTCTATGGCTACGACTGGCTCTTCTAAATATTATTATACCTTCCTAACTCCTTTCCTAAAAGATGCTAACTCATTTAAGACGACAGAACCCATCCTTGCTTCCTAATAGGTAGGATACTTTTTTAGGATGCTTACTTCCTAAATGCTTTTAAACCTTCCTGAATTAGAATCCTAAGTTATTTAGGATGTTAAATTTAGGATAGTATAGTGTAACATGCCCTTAAGTCGTCATTAGAATAGAACAACATTGTAAAGCTGTGCTCACACAACTTATAAGTTGGTTTACTTTAGAATCTTGTCCTAAACGCTAAGGTTTTTGTATATCCATTCGTTTAGAATAAAATATGACAAAACAAGTGACTACCTACTGCGATTTACAAGCTTCCATTTCAGCTAAATATCAGTCATTCTTACAACTTTGACAAATGAAGCAATACAATATTGGCTTTTACATTTGTTTCAGTAAAGTGACATGTGACAGCTATATTTATAACCTAAATTAGTCATCCAGTTATCCAGTAGAGTTAAATGTAACTGGTGGTGTCTGGAATAAGTGTTAGTTTATGTTCGCCAAATAGTTTTATCGGTGAATGTTAATTTACTTACTACCTTTAACTTAATTTCAACCAGTGAATATTTTTCGCTGCCTCCGAAGCTATATATCAGAGGTAAGATAACTTTTCTAATCCAAGAGTTTGTGCTAAGATTTGTACACGCCCACTTTAGGAAATTACTTGTTGAATCTTTAGGATAATAATTATTAACTAACTTATTTATAAATATGTCTTTGGACGAGTCATTTCCCGAAAAAAATCGAGGCATGATTTTCGAAATTCGCTGAATGTAATTTGAAGTGACTTAATAGTTAGTTCGACATAAGTATTCAATTTTAAAAGCATTTGGCGTAAGTTTTCTAAGGCTTAAAGTACACGGTTCACCTCTGCTTTTCAATTTGGATGAAGCAACCAAACTGAATCATGTAAACAATAAAAGTGAATCATTCAATGTCATTTTTCATTCATGTTCTGCCCCATTCAACCAAAGTGTACTTTTAGCCTTAATTAACTAATTTCTGGGTTCATCTGTGTTACCTATAATTAGTAACTTTTGTACAGTATTTTTTTAATGAAGCCGGAGTAAGTGGGTCCTAGACTCACAAAGAAAACGTTTTTAAACCAATGTAAATGGTAGATTTTCCAACTATATACCAATTATTCAACATGGTTTTATAGATATTATTCTAAGTGCATAGAACGAAAAGTCATGCTTTGGCTCTTTAACTCCTCTCCTCACTGTCATTTACCATTAATATTTGTGATTTATATCTACATATAACTAGTTTTGCAATAGTTAAATAGATGTTAAAATGCAATTAGTAAGAACTTCAACAAGCTTCAAAAATTATAACCTCCAATATAATTAACTAAATCAAATATTATCATATAATATTTGTTTGTTAAATATCTAAAATGAAGTCCACACTCCACATTTGACAATAATACTATATATTACAGTAGGTATGAAGGAAAGTTGATACAAACAGATCCTAATTGGTACTTACCTGATAGTTAACTATAGCCGACACAGCCAGTGACAAGACTAAACAAACTGCACCCAAACGCAACATGTTCAAGTATCACATACATATATCACCTTTAATCCATTATTTATTTAAATAGGTAACAAGTTTATAAAAACAACTGTACAATTACTTTATTGATATAAATTTAAAATTAAAATTAGGTGATATCCATATGGGGTCAAAACACTTACCAACTTCAGTCATGTCTCAAAGTTGGCATTTCATACAGGAAGGTTTGATATTTTTTGCTAAAACAAGTCTTAAAACATTAAAATGGAAAATACAGAGATAATCATAGTAATCATATTTTAAATCATTTGGCATCACATGGTTTTGGCGAAAGTATTGTGTTGTAGTTTATCCTTTAGAAAAATTGGCTCAATTTGCTCCAGATAGGAAGTATTTTATACACTTGATAGTTCGCTGCTTCTGTGCAAAGCATCACAATACAAAATGATTATTCGTTGCGTTTAAATTCGGAATGCTATTTACTTATAATTTAAAATCAAACTATATCTGTTTTTGATTTGTGACACTATTGCACAGAAGCAGCGAGTTATGTATATGGATTTGTGAGCCACCATGCATTGGCAGTAAATGTGTTAAATAAACACAGTGAGTTAAGTTAAATAAGATTCTTGAAATGTAAATTATGTCTCATAGGTAGTGCAAGGGATGAAAAAGTAAAAAGTTGGTAGTAGAGGCACAATACCTATGTCAGAGGGCTTATTGCCTACCGCACTCGCGATCGCGATCGCTTTAATTTTTGACAGTTGAAGGCAAGTTGCCTACAAAATGAAAACAATTGTTTCACTTTCAAGTTGATTGTGATTGCGAGTGCGTTATGCAATAAACCCTCAGGCCTTTAATTGAGTGTTATGCTTTAGATATTTATTTGCAATTATTGATCAGGCTTGTGCGCTTTCTAAGATCATCTTGTATAGTTATCGTCCAATACGTCAAAACATGTAATATGCTTGAATAATACCCAATGCAGATATTGTTAAATGTCCTAATTATTATTAACTACTTTATACACCGTTTTTTTGTTTATTTCCGTTAACTTCGGCATATTACTAGGTAATTCCATAGAAACATAGTGGTAGATTAGATTTTTAAATATTGCAAAAAAAAAAAAATTTACTTTTAGAACAAAGTAATGAATGTTTTATCTATGGTCATTGTAAAAGGGGCTTTTGAGTCAAGTTACAGTTAGTGTCAAATATTGTCTATTATGACAATTTCAAATGACATCCACACACACACATACCTAAAGTTTTAATTACGAAAACACATTGACGATTATGTCATAACATAAAATATTTTCTTCTTTTCTTGATTAAATAGTAGAATATTTTGCCAGTGTCAATTTAATAAAACAATTGCAATGAACGAATTTCTTTCATGTTGTGCATACATAAGAATCAGAAACTCTTTACTTACAGGATTTTAAAAGCAAGTATTTGTTTATGGATAATGAACCTTGTACATTGGTATAATGTGTATTAGTGATTAAATTTAAATGTTAAATATCTTAAAAATAGTATGAGTTAAGATACTAGTGTCTTAGAGAATTTAACTCTATTTCACCTAAATAATGTTCCCTTAAAGTTAACGTAAATAAAAAAAACACTGTGTATTCTTATATGTATACATATATTCCGATGTATTTAATGGCGACTGCACATGCATACTGCTAAGTGGCATTGATTATTTTTTTAGATCCATTTATTTAGGTATTTACCCAAAGTAAACAACATGATATAACTGAAAGAACTTCTGAAATAAAAATAAAGACCTTTTTTCTACTATGATTATTTTATGAAATATTATCACCAAAATAATTTAAGATATTACTTGTGTTAGGTTTATAAATACCTATAATATGTATTTTAGTCTGTAAGGTACCTATTTATGGCTACAGTAGGCTGAAAATAAATGAATTTGAATTAGAACTACCTAGGTAGGTGACATTTATAAATTGACGCAGGGGAAACGCTCCTACCGCGATGAAGTCACGGTTTATGGGTGGAGGTTAAAAAAGTAGGACATGACAGTTAATTAACGTAATTAAATTTATCTATGGAAATTTCCATTGTTCGACAAAAATTTGTCTTCATCGTTTGTATGGTTTACAACATCTAAATATTCGCTAAGTACCTACGTTCAACTTTTTAAAATCCTCCCTTACAGCTTTCATTGTAGAATTGTAATAGATTTTTTATCAGTACATTTTTTTTTAATTTTTTTAAATGTAATACTTACTTTTAGATCAGCGATTCTCAAACTTTTTTAGCGACGGAACCTTTTTGAAACGGTAAATCTTTTCCGGAGCCCCAAATGAGACAAAACTTTTCTTGAATTTGTTTATTAAAAAGCCGGTCAAGTGCGAGTCGGACTCGCGCACCGAGGGTTCCGCACAAACTTGTAGGCATGTAAATAGTTCGTAAATCACGGGAATACAATAGAAACAAGTGCAGTATAAACTGATACGCAATAAGTATGCACTTTCGTACTTAGTGAGTGTCAGTTTATACTGGGCTTTTTTTTATGTGATGTAAGTACAAATTAACGGTTTTCGGATTGTTTCCTTTACTTGTGCTATAAGACATTGCTTCTTGCCAAATTTCATGATTCTAAGTCAACGGGAAGTACCCTATAGGTTTTGATTCCCTTCAATATGCGGCATAAACGGCCGTATCTTTTGATTGCGTTGACTTAGATGGTTGATTGTTTCACTGATCCAAGGGATTGCAGACCTAAGCATTTGATGTGAATTTCAACTTGATACCTTCACGCGTTCCTGAGAAAAAGGGTCTTGACAGACACACAGACAGACGGACAACAAAGTGATCCTATAAGGGTTCCGTTTTTTTCTATTGAGGTACGGAACCCTAAAAATGAAAAAAAAGATACGAACTCTATATAATATTTTTCTTTGGATTGTTTTTTCATCGGAGCCCTTGCAATGGCTTTGCGGAGCCCCAGGGCTCCGCGAAGCATACTTTGAGAATAACTGTTGTAGATAATTGCTTCCAAAACAACAACTAGGTAGGTAGGTTTACAGGGTGGTTTCCGATAAACTGTACTTATTAAAAGGGATGAAATTTCAGCTGATTTTACTGGTGAAACTGTTTTTAATTTTTGTTACTAGACATTCGGTATTTTTACAGATTTTTTAACTTTTTAGTGAAATTTTGGGTAGTACGCCTAATTGAGACTTGATCTAATTATCCAAAAAGAAAAAAAAAAATTGCAGTGTAATTACTAAACAACCAACCAAAAGAAAAAATTGGCATAATTTATTTTTATTGTTGAAAAATGGCTACAAAAATTTCGTTTTTTTACAGAAAACCCCGTTTTTTTTAAATAATACGTATGCTTGGTATTATTTCTCACTTAATTTCAATCTTAAAAATGTTTTTGAATTGTATTCAACCTTTAGAAAAAGTTATTCTAAAAATTCTGCAAATAAAGGCTTACTTTTGAATTAAAAGTCACCAATTCACAATTTATTATACAAATTTATTAAAAAGGGCGTTCCCTGTATGGTGTAAAATGAGCTCCTTTTTCTTGAAGGCACAAAGTGGCCCGAGCTTGAATCTGCTGCGTAGCCAGTCCAACCATTCCTGGGTTATTTTTGATGTCTTGCACAGCATTCAAAATTCTGTCATACAATTCGGCTTCGGTATTGTCAATAGTGCGGTATACCCAAAGAAAATAATCTAACGACGTCATATCGGGCGATCTTGCAGGCCATCCAACGGGGCCATCGCGGCCGATCCACCTATTGGGATATTCTTCATTAAAAAAATGTCTAACTCTTAATGGCCAATGAGCTGGACATCCATCCATTTGGAGAAACATGTGTTGTCTCACATCCAACATCACATCTTCCATAAGCTCCGGGAGCTCGTCTCTCAGTAAGACTAAAAATCTGTCGGCATTCAGGGTATTCGGTACGAAAACTGGTCCAATAAATTGATCGTCGAGTACCGCTGCCCAAACGTTTATGGAAAATTGGTCTTGAAAATGAGGTGGTCTTACTAGGTTAGGATTATCGTGAGCCCATGCGTGTAGATTCCTGAAGTTGCTTATTCCCGTATGAGTAAATCGTGCTTCGTCCATCCATAAAATTCTTCTGGTGAATTCCGGATCTCTTCTGATATTGCCAAGTATCCAAGTCGACATGATACCTACACCTAGGCCGGGCATCGCCCATTTGCAAATGTCTTACCCATTAATAATGAAAAGGGTGCAGTCCTTCTTTTTTCAAAATGTTCCACATATGAATTTTTGAGATTCCGTGTTACAATGCCAAGCGTCTTAGACTCCTGGTTGGGTCCGCGTACAAGTCTCTGAGAACTGCTTCTTCTATGGCAACATCAATTATGTGTCCTTGCTCTCGGCGATCTCGGGCACCGTATCCGAGGCCAATATTGCACAACAGGCGATGAATTTCTTGAAAATGGCGGGCTGCAGATCTCGGGATATCATTGGGATACTGCTCCAAATAGGCGATACACGCTGCTCTTGCAGATCCATGGCACAATCCATAATAATAGCATATTGGTTATTTGTAACGGCGAAAAATCTCGTAAGCGGGGCATGATGGATAACTCAAACTGAAGAAGTACTCGTAGTACACTGGATAAACGATGGCGACAGAGCAATTAAAGAGGTGACAAGCAAAGGCAAGCAGTTGCGAGCGACTGAATTCATAGGCTTGCTCTGTTGCCCCAGGCCTTCGTAACCCCACTCGTGTTATCTCCACCTTCTACCTGCTAACACCCTTCAACTACCTGAGTGAGAAACAAAAGGTCATTAAGGGATTTTTCTTATATACTTACTATCGCTAATTTAAATTATAAAATTATGGTTTCATTCGCGTGCCCTTTTGCATGGTATTTTTTGAAGTTGAATACAATTCAAAAACGTTTTTAGGATTAAAATTAAGTGAGGAATAATAACAAGCATAAAAAAATGCTAACAACATCACCAATTTTTTTGAAAAACACGGGGTTTTTTATAAAAAAAAAACTAAATTTTTGTAGCCATTTTTCAAGAACAAAAATAAATTATGCCGATTTTTTCTTTAGGTTGGTTGTTTATTGTTATTGATAATCAATAAACTGTCTATTGTAGGTAATTACCCTGTAAATTTTTTTTTCATTTTTGAACAATTGATCAAACGTTATACCGTCTCAATTAGTAGGTCTCAAAAAATCTGTAAAAAAAAAAGAATGTCTAAAAACAAAAGTTAAAAACGGTTTCACCGGTAAAATTTCTGAAATTTCTCCCTTTTAATATGTACAGTTTATCGGAAACCACCATGTATTTTAATAAGTTAAAACGCAACCTATTAAGTTAACTACTTTGATATTTTGATTCATATTATGAAATAATATCTAAAATGATAAACAAATCTTTTGTAATATATGAAATTGATTGTCAAATTCATTGCATCTGTAACTTTAACTACTTATAGTTTGCAATGCACTTCGAAATAATTATACATTAAAAATGTCATAAATAAACTGAATAAGGTAAATCATAATTCATGTTTTCTTGTGCAGATCTTAATAGTCTAACTATGTGTACACGTTTAGTAGTTTGTCAGTTTAATTTCTGTGACATTCATATAATGGCAGTTTAAACATGACATTAAATAGACAAGGTACTAAAATGTACACATATTTATGACGTTGACTCCACAGGTGTCGCAAAAAAACAAGACACATCAACATATATTTACCTACCTGTTATAAAAAAACCGGTCAAGTGCAAGTAGGTCTTGCGACCCAGCCAGGGTTCCGTGCCCGACTTACACGTGGCCGGTTTTTAGTATGTTTTTTTTTTAGTGTTTGTATTATAGTCGCTAATCGCTAAATTTAATGCTTGTATGCATTACCGTTTTAACGATAGAACAAAGACAAAAATCGTTAAAAAATGATTCTTGTACGCTTATTATTTTACTTTTTTTTTTTAATATATGCCCCATATAAGTCGTACGTCACTTTGACACCGGAGTTAGACCAACCTATTATTTTTTTTTATTCTTGACAGTTGGGAATGGACTACGCATCATCCCTACGACGAACCAGCCTAACATGACCTTAGTAAATAAAAGTCGCATGGTTTTCAAGATATTCCCAGTTTAAAGTTTAAATCAGCAGAAAACTTATGGTGTTATTATAAAACTTAGACACGCCTTAGACACTATGAATTGACATTTACTAAACAAGTGTTCAACATCTTGGCACATCTTGAAAACTAAGCGACTTTTACTGAGGTCATGTGTTAGGCTGGATCGGTGCGTCTTAGGCTGGTCTACCTCCCCGGTGTCACTGTGACCTGCGACTTATGGGACACTCTGTATATTATTTCTTAATAAATACGCTGCTGCAACACATTATATAAAAATACTGTACACCTATTACGATTTAAAAGATACAGTTCTGTAAAGTGAGGATACACGGACGTAGCTTAGGCTAGACAGTGTAGGGCTTAGTACCTATTTCGTTTCGCACCATTCGGGTATGGAACCCTAATAAACAAATCATATCGACGGCTTATATTCTGTTATATATGAATTTAAAACTATTAGGGTCAGGGTTGCTCACAGCTTTGATTTGCCGAAATATGAAAACAGTGATGAAAAGTGCGTATAGGAATCTGAGCCAGCCTCGGGTCGAGGCACGCACGGCTCGTTGCTCAAAATCGTACGTTGCTCGCGCACCACATGGTAAGCCGTCCAGAGTCTGTTTTTTGACCACGCTCAAAGGTGCCTCGGCGTGCGTGCCTCGTGTAGATGATGGACGTGAATCGAAACGTGTAACTTGAGCATTATTTGTGCGCGAGGCGCGTTGGTTATATGTGGAGGTTTAAAATAATCATAATGAGAGTTCATTTGGTTTATCATTTGGTTTAAAATTGATAAAACTAATTTGAGTAATTGATTTTTATAAATAATACTTTGAATTTTGATGAAAGCAGCATCAGCTGTAGTCGCGTTCGACGCCATTTTGTGCGGCTCGAACGCGACATGTGCGCGACTGAGCTGCCTCGCTGTGCGCGGCGAGGCTGTCTCGGGCTGACCGGTTTAAATTCTTATAGGCCTACCACACGCACAAGCTTCACCACAGTTTTGCCTGCGCAGGCCGGTTTGTACACGGAACACGGAGCGTGTGGTTGGTAAAACTCTATAGACACGAAGTGTTCAGTTTTGGCTTGCGCAGGCAAAACTGTGGTGAAGCTTGCGCGTGTGGTAGGCCCATAACGCACCTTAACTTGTCTGATAACACGAGGCGAAATAGCAGATTACTGTTTTTTTTTCCAAAAAAAAACATTAATAACAATTTATTTATCCACAATTTTTGCGTAGTTTACCTAGAAATATTTTTGACTACTGAAATATCTAGATTTTTTCTGCAAAGTTTACCATCTTCTCTTTTGGGCCAATTTTATAGTATCCTGTATAGGGACGTATTTTTATTTATTTTTATAGAGTGTGGTTTATTTAATTAAACAAACGTTGACTGAAGTATTAAGGTATGTTGGGGTAAGAGCGGATCGGGCCAAGAGCGAATAATTCAAATTACTACTAAACCAAAAAAGGTTTTTGATTCCTGGCAACACACCTGCCTACGGCATCTTGTTGGGCCCCACATCTCAGTCAGCCGCGTGGCTTTAAAGCGACAGGTAGTATGTAAGAGTGAGAGACGTCGAAACGTAATTTTATTCCGAGTGGTCGTTAAATCTGTACCTCTACCATGAGTTGCTATCGAAAACTCGTATTACGTTCTACAGTCGATAGCGAGTAAACGTCCTTCGAATAGTTTTTGATTAAACTCGTACCATGAGTCACATAAACGTTTACTATTCTCGCTAACGTTAACTCGATAGTTCGTGTAGTTATCGTTACGTGTGCCTAATTTCACACCAAACGAAGTTGTCTCTTTCTAACTACAATAAAAAGACAGAGTAAGGATGATATTGGGCTAAAAGATAAGTATCCATGTCATCCATTTAAAAATATAGAAATAACCCTGCTAATTTAAAAAAGTGCCCTAGAGCAGTGTCACTATGTAAGTGTAAGTGATTCTTGAATTTGTTTTGATTTTTTTGTCAATGTGACAGTTCATTCATACGTCTGTGTATAGTCAAATTAGACAAAAACTTATTTATTTATGTGCCGAAAGTTATAATATACTTACATATAAGTCATTAATTTCATATCTCATGGCATTCTTTTAAAAAAAATGCTTTACAGGAAGAAGTTACTGAAGTGGCACTAGAAACAAATGACAGCCTATCAATTTTCCTGCTAAATGAATAACTTGCTCAACAAACTTGTTCCAGTAAGTTTCCCTATCATTGTTACTATTGAAATACAATAAACAATTTATTATATATATTTAAGATAAAAAATCATTTAATTCATGTCCTAGGAAAGATTATTTCAATGTGTTTTTTTTCACTGCAGGCGTTGGAGACTGGAATCTACTTGTACCACTTGTACCAGGGACATCAGCTCAGCCCTCCTTTTTTCCACCATTGCTTGTGGCTAACAGCACTTGCAGTGAACAAGACTTGGTGGACAGAGAGTATCCCGAAACAGTTAACAGCCCAGGTATAGTGACTGCAATGACAGTCAATTTCCATCAGCTCTTCAAGAAATAGGTTCCAATAAATTTTGCTGTTATTATCACATTTTAGAGTAAAATGTACCTACCTATCTAGTTTCATTAGTTAATTAAGAATTCAAAATAGTACTGTAAACGTTTTTTTATCCATTACAGCCCTGCCCGAGGTGGACGGGAGTGAGACCGGAGTAACGCACGGTGGTGAGCATGCGGTCACAAGAACAGCATTAACAGCTGCTAATGCCAGGTGGCAGAGCCCCAAGCTCTTACCGCCCACACCGCGTCAGTGGCGAAGACGTCAGGTGCAAAACCACTAATCTCCTGTCTACAGAAGGACTCGCACCCAGACAGTCAGATTTGGCAAGGCAAGCCTTTGTCAGAGCTGACAGTGAATGGCGAGCTTTTAAACAGGAAGTGGAGCGGGAGAGGAATAGGTTAAGGGAATCAGAGTTTAGAATGCAAGAACGGTGGTTAGATTTATTTGGTAAATTTTTAGCATTAGGAAATATAATTGTTAGATACTTTAGCAAATAAATAAAGATTTTGTGTAATAAATAAAGATTTTGTGTAATAAATAAAGATTATGTGTGATGTATGAGTACTTTTTATTTTTATATTAAACAAAAAACAGAAAACATGGTACAAGTATTTGGAAATAATGCATTGATGCAAGTCTTCTAACTAATTGATCCCGCGGTGCTCTCTCCATTAATAAATCACTGGTGCCTTCATTTTCCAACACTAACTCCTGGCCCTCAAATAGTTCTGAAAATAGTAGGTACCTACAACAAACATAATAAAGATAAGGACATATTTAGTATTAAAGTTAATATATAATCATTATCTTTCACTATAAATACCTTGACTTTCTTCAGAAATATCCTTGTCATCAGGATCCACTCACAAATATAATGTTCCCGACATTATATTTGTGAGTGGATTTCAAATCCGTGTAGTACGTTAACGAATCGCACAAATTCTCAAAAGCTTCCTTACTGAGCCTATATCCTTTAATAAAATTTATTCTCAGTTAAATTTTGAAGTGGATTTCTTATTTCTCATATCAGCTTGAAATCCTCCTTGTTTTCGTCGTTCGTCTTCATAAGCCTACATATTCCACGCTAAATAATGTCTTGCCGATATTATTTGGATAGATAAATAATTGGAGTAACGTATTAAACAATAATTCTAAGTTTTCACGCACCAATTTGCTAGTGAAATAGTTAACTACAGTCGATACGGTATTTTTCGATGACATCTGTCAAATTTACGACTCATGGTACCGATGTTCTACGGCAACGGTTACAAAACGTTAGTCGCTAACGAATAGATTTCGATAGGTAATTTACCGTTGTACTCATACTAGCGATCTTTAGTTCTTTAAGTGACCGCTAGAGGAGCTGTACAATTCTCCATACAAATCGTTTACGCCGTCGCTAGCGAGTGCGGTCACTGTAAACTCATGGTAATGGTACTGAACATTTCCGTGGCTGCGTTTTTCAACAACCAAGTAAGTTTAGCCTGTTTATGCGTTTTTTTTTGTGCATATTATTATTAAGATACGTGTTTGTTGTATGTCAGAACCACGAATAACGGTTAGATTAGCGTGAACAATTCAATCCAATCTTTTCCTTTCCGTTCAAGATCGGACTATATTCAACCGATCTTTACCCGTTTCGCCTTGTATGGGAAAAAGCAGCGATTCTCAAACAGTTGATTTTATGCCAGAGTACCTATTCAGCAGGCTAGGATTTTTTTGGCTGACTACAGTTTTAAATTAAGATGTTAATTGCCATACCACTTAAATTGATATACATTTCAGCTACAAATGCTTTTTTTTTTCAATTTCAGATTTATCATGCCACGGAGTTACGTTATATATATATATATATATTATATAATTTAACAGATCAAGAAATTATTGGCAAGAGGACTTGCAAGAAGCTGTTAATAAGGTAAAAAGCGGAAAGCTCACGAATTATGCTGCTGCACAACAGTATGGCGGCATTCCGACATTGACTCTAAATGACAGAGTACTTGCAAAACAATAATCATATTAAGTACCTACTATAATTGTAAGAGGTCAAATAATTTATTACGTTAACGGATAACTGTTATTGTTTCTTTTTTGTTTTTGCATAGAGCAATATGCGACAAGAAAGGCACGATAATCAAAAAAGTTGTAATTTTTATGTATTTTTTTTCTTACATCGTTTTAGAGCATCAGATTGTTGTGGTCAATTAGTTCGTTACTTTATTTTCGATTGTGTTTATTTAAGATAAGTTAAAAAAAAAAATTATGAAATTGTTTATTTTTCATACATTTAATATTTTTCTAATAAAAGTTTGAGCAACATGGATTGTTTTAATTTTGACATCGGAAAGATCGGACGTGGTAAACCTTTTTAAAAATTCAATTTATTTTTCTCGCTTGTTTTTGAAGTATTTGAGAAAATTCTGAGTTTGCAGCGCGAACAGGAAAATAGCGGATTAAAATGTTTATGATCCTTAACCTTTTGAACGCCCCAGTCGGGTCTGGCCGACAACGGAAAGTCGTGCCACTGACGCCACGTCGGCTACAGCCGACGCAAAGTTTAAGCGAAAACTGTATAGGGTTCATTTTACAACATAGTTCGATGTTTCCCGGGAAAAAAATAACACAAACACTGATTTTTGGACATACATTAAACAAAAACAGCTACTTATATGAAGAAATCAAAAATATGTATTGGAAATTTATATATATATATATATATATATATTATATGATTACTTATTTTTAACAAACAATTTAAGGAATCGTTAGCAAAGTTAAAAAAAAAACTGAAGCTCTTACCTCAACATACCTTACAGAAAAAGCCAATGTAGGTACTAACAAATTTCATTTAACCTTTTCAACGCCATTGACGGATATATCCGCACCACTGGTTCAACGCCAACGACGGATATATCCGTCACGCACGGTTGACATCAAAAAATAGACCTAAGTGTCTGACGTAAGGTTGAAATTGGCTCTGGTTTTCAGCTGTCATTGGCGTGTGAGTGACGACTTTTGTATTTGACATGGCGTTGAAAAGGTTAACATACAGGGTGTTCGGTAGTCGAATGCAAGGGTTTGATTTTGAACATTTTGGATCAGATTAAAGCTTTCGGCACACCAAACGCGTGTCAGGCGCGTCGCGCTTTGAACGCGGGGCCGCGCATGTCGTAAAACAACAAATCAAATTTAACCCGGCACACCAAAAAGTAACGCGTGCCTGCGCAGGGCACGCGTTCGAGCTGCTTCGCGCCGCAGTCGCCGCAGACAACTCGGGCAGCGCGTCGCGTGGCGTGCGCGAAGCAGGCGCGTCGCGCGCGCTGGCATGCGTCCCGTCAGCGGCTTCGGCGCAGGTACTAGTCGTTGTATTTTTTACAAACGCGTGGTGGGGGTACGCGCGCGCCGCGCAGCAAATCACACCGAACGCAGCCACGAGGCGTGCGCTGCGCTGCTGGCACGCGTTCGAAACGCGTTGAAGCTGCCGCCTGCCTGCGGTGTGCCGGTGCTGCGACGCTCACGCCACGCGACGCGACGCGACGCGCCTGACACGCGTTTGGTGTGCCGAAAGCTTTACTGTTTGCAAAACCTATAGTTTCTGAGATATTGCCCAATTTATTTTAAAATTTCTTACTTTTTCGTTATGACTTAACCGCACCAAAACTTATAATTAAGTTACACGGTATTGCAGAAATATTGTCCTGCACATACTAGGCACCTACCTACGGCCTAGCTTGAAATGGGCGCAGGTTTAGATTAAGAGAGTAGAGATTAATTAAGAGAGTTCATAAATTTGAATAAAAAAAATAAAAATAATAACTATGAATTAGCGTGTTGCCGCAGTGTAAAACCATTTAAGTTGGTACTTATTAAAAATTCACCTAAATTGCAGTCGAACCTAACAGAGGCCAGCACAAAAAGTAAAGAACGTTTAAAATCGCATTTACATATCATCATCATCATCAGCCGCAAATAAATAATTTACATAAACAAAAAATACTAAATCAAAATCGGTTCACACGTTTAGGAGCTAGAAGCTTCGTGGATTGAAACATTTTACCTTATCTACCTTTAAGACACACGATTTTTATAGAGGAGTAAAGTCATTACTTGAGTAAAATAATTACTCTAAATAATTATTTTCCATAACGAAGACGAGACGAAAACGTTATTGAGTTACTTTTACTCAAGTAATGACTATAAAGGCTTCGTCAAACCGGCTTGGCTCGGCGCGACAGCAGGGTGACGGGACAGTAGCGTAGCGTGACAGTAGCGTGGCGCGTTCTTAGCGCGACGCAAGCGCGGTGCGGCAGTCACACTACAGCAGAACACGTTGCGCGTTTTTTGTAGTTTGTGTGTAAAAAGTCGAGCGTGTGGTGACAGCTGACACTACAATATTTTCAAATGGAAACCAGCATAGGTTGCAGTAAACCTTGGATCATGTTGCCAATTTCATTCCGAACAGCGCCCTCATTTTTTGCTTGACTTTTTTGCCAGGCTATACAGAATAAGTAGGTACTTGCATAGAAACCGGACTATAAGAGATTGCAAAAGACGTATGTTTGACCTTTTTCTATTTATTGCATTCATGACGAGTTAGAAAAAGATGTCCTTTTAGGTATTCTTTCGTTTTCTTTCATGTTATCACAAGGTTTGAATTGGATTTGTCAACGCCAGTGTTGTTGCTGAGTTGATAATCATTTTCGATAACGATTCAATTTCGCAGTTGTAATTTAATCTAATGGTTTAAGGACTGATTTTTCTAATTGCCATATAAAATTATCTGGCAGTAAAAGTTATCAGTTTCTTGCAATGTTCCAATGTTCATAACAATAAGTAACTTGTCCATTTAAAAATTTGCAGACCATTTTTCAACGACTTCCAAGTGTTTGATTGAACTGAAATTTGGAATACGTACGTAAACCCGGTGACAATGTAATATTATGGTGATAAAGTCTGATGATAGAGTCGGAAGGTGGCAACAGGATCCTCAGCTGTAATTAACTTAGCCCACCGAGATGGGACTCGTTAGTTTGGTCTTGACTTGATAATTTGATGATGACTGCAAAAAATAGTACAGCTGTCAATAAAAACTTATCATAAAATGAAATTTCACGTTATAAAACCGTTTGGAAATGATGGTTAAAAGAGAAAAAACCGCCTACTTTTGGTTTCACTTCCTCTAATCTAAAAACTAGAGAATGATAGTTGGAGCAAAGTTATTCTATGCCAGGCTATATAATAGGTCGGGGCAAAAGTATTTTCGTATTTGGACCGTATAAGTTGTAATCAAACCTCTTCATCTATACTAAATGTACCTGGCCGGGTTTTAATACCATTAAAAGTCAACATTCTGAAATACAATAAAATTTGAAAAAAAACTGGTTCACGGCATTTTTCAATTGTTTTTGAGCCAGGGACCGGCCCGCTATCCCTTTCAATGTGTTTTGTATGGGTTTTTCGTAAGGATTTACTTACCAAACCCTCTGCCCGTCAAAACCCTTTAAATGTGCTTTTAAAGCGCTAACCAATACCTTTATTAAACCGTTTAAAAAAGGCTACTAGTATATACGCAATTTAAGACCTTTTGTAGACTTCATAAAACACACGTTACCTTGCGTCCCGTTCGAAGCAAGTAAACGACAGCCCATTCAACTAAGCGCTAACCGAATACCCTTATAAAACCCTTATTATACGTTACCGACGGCGTATCGTTTGAAGTTACCGCGCGGAGCGGCAAAAGATCTAATACGGTTCGATTTTCTATGGCAAACGTTTGTGATTGGCTCGTACATACCTTCCATAAAAGGGAAAGCTTTATAATAAGCGCTTGAACGTTAGGGAAACCCTTACATAGGGATATCAAGGTGAATCAGTTACCGGTTACTAATTTCAAAGGGCTACCCTTATCGTTGGGGTATGGGTGTGCGCTGTGGCCGCTGTGGTTTTGGTGTTCTATGGGTTCTATGCAACAATAATCATACTTATATAGACATATACATACATACTTAAATACATAGAAAACATTCACGACACTGGCGGGCACAAATACTTGCGCTCATCACACAACCCCGGACCGGGACTGCTAGCCTCATAGGCAGTGTCAATACCAACTGGGCTAACCAAGTCGTCATAAGCCAATTTAGATTCTTGAAAATTATTCGTTTACATGTTAATTCCTTCTTATATTGCCTTGACTTTAAGAACAGGTGAGGACCTGTAAATAAACATCATGAGATGTGACGCGTTTGAAATGTTAATACGTAGCTACATTTGTACGAGTAGGTATCTACATATGTAGGGTATGGTCAAGGATCAACTCATCAGTTATATTATAGGTACACTAGCTTCTGCCCGCGACTTCGTCCGCGTTGAATTTAGAATTGGGTCCAGAGAGAAATGAAACGTAGGAGTTGTCGCTACACGCCTTACACTATTTATATCAGGTCAGGACCGGCCTTCACAGTCTTTCCTGTCTGCCGAGGTATCAAGCCGGTGTCAAGTAGGTAGGTATACACAGTAGCAATGACACCATGATTCTTGCCACCGACTTCGATATATTCTATGTACCTATTAGGGACTAAATAGGCTATTCCTAGGACTCGTAGGAGGCTGGTTTTTATTTAACGCGTTTTAGTGGGTTTTTGAAGACCGTTTTATTTTTTTGTAAAATTTTTTTTTTCGCTTTTTAGTGATGCACCTAATATTATTATGTGATAAACTAAAGCACATAAACATCACATTAAGAAACAATAGCCTAATTCCAATCTCTCATCACCCTTAACAAAATGTCGCTGCCCAAGATGCAAGGCCGTTAATAATTGAGGAGTTCTCCCGGTACTTCACCATCAGTTGCATTTCATAATTTGTGTTATAATGAGTATAAAACTAGCTTCATATTCTTAATAAAGAAATCTCATTGCTGGCGTCAATCACTTACGTACGACTAAGCAGTTCCGGTGGTCACCTCTGGTCTCCATCATCAGTTCCTCTTCCTCTTTTGAGGTGCTTTTGTGATGCAATTTCTTAAGGTCTTGCAGGTAATACCAAAATCGCTGTATGTGTGCCTATAACTTATGAGGAGTTCCCTCGATTTCTCATGGATCCCATCATCAGATTCTGACTTGGTGACAATGGGACCACCTCGGAAGTATACCCTCTCAAACAAAAAAAGAATTTTCAAAATTGGTCCAAACATACAAAACATACAAAAAAAAAGCAACATACAGTCGCATTGAGAACTTCCTCCTTTTTTGAAGTCGGTTAAAAACTACCCTTAAATAAAAGTTACACCATCGACATTTTTCCCATTCTTAATAAGCATTGATTAAAATATTTAATTAACGAAAAATAAACATGGGGAAAATATATAAAAAAGGAAAACGCAAAAAGGTTTAAAGGATGTATTAGATTAAATGTTTTAAAAGGTTTTTCAGCACTCAAAATTGTAGCTCAAAGCCTCTAGTGGAATAGTTTTATTTTATTGTATTGTTTTTACGATACGTTAAATCAATAACAGCTTTTTGTAAGATTAGCAATACGAGTATGGTAGGTATCATTATGGTTTAGTTAAGCAATAGAGGCCCGCTTTAGCCTTTCTATACACGGGGGCAAAAATTCGATCTAGGTAGGTCTCATATCTGGGAAAATTCGTTTTCCCCGTATTTTCACGCAAATAGATTTCCCGCGCTGCGGCGGCGGCCGCCTTCTGACTAGCGCAATGGTTAAAGCGTTAGACTACTACGCCAAGCCCGCGAGATCGAACCTCAGCTATGGACCGTTTTTTATTTTCGTTTTCTGTTTTTTTTTTGGGTAAAATCTTCTGTTTTTCTTTGTTTTTTTTTTATTGAGGTGGATACCTGTTTTCTTTTTAAATTAGGGGGGTCAGTTTCGTGAACACTTATATGCGCCGCCAGCGCCATCTGTTTCGTAGATCTAAAGCGGCTACCACACGCGCAAGCTTCACCACAGTTTTGCCTGCGCAAGCCAAAACTGAACACTTCGTGTCTATAGAGTTTTACCAACCACACGCTCCGTGTTCCGTGTACAAACTGGCCTGCGCAGGCAAAACTGTGGTGAAGCTTGCGCGTGTGGTAGCCGCTTAATGGTAGCGGTCTTAACGGGCATCACACTATGAAACACACCTACGCCGGAACAATGAAGCGCCAGGGTGTATATACTAAGTGTTTTAAAAACTTCGATAGCGCGATGCAGAACATTTGTGTATTTTTGTATGAAAAAGTAACAAAATTTGTACAGATTTCATTAAAAATCATTGATTGCATTATTGTGTTTGAAAAATATATTACATGAAATTTTGGGAGATATTACGAAATATCGGTGAAAAACTACGTGTGCACTAGGGCTTCCAATCCGGGATTAATTTGTATTGTATGATTAATACCGGTACCGGTACCAGTACCGGTATTGCATACAAACCAATCCCGGGATTGGAAGCCCTAGTGCGCACGGGTATGCGCGCCATCTATCGGCGCTTATTGTATGTAGTCTGTAAGTATTATGAGATACCTTTGCTGTCATGGAAGAACTATGCGCCAGCCCCATCTGTTGACGTATACGGGAACTAAGTTGGTAAGTATGAGACCTACCTTTGCTTTTGTATAGAAATCGATGAATCTTCTCCCTGGTATTTATTTATTATTATGATGTATTTTACTGATACATGCGTTGCAAATAAAAAGATACGAATTTTAGTTTTGTGTATTTGTACCTATGTGTATGTAATGGATAGATACACAGAAACATACATTTGTAACCTCCTGCAGGCTAAACGGCTTGACGGATTTTGAAATGTGAGGTATCGTTGGATTGGTCCTTATAAAGGAATGTATAACCTTTAATCTTCAAAATCTGGTGCTGTAAAGGTACTACCTACCTTAGCCGTGGCATAATTTCGTCTTGTGGATATCAAGCAAAGACTTTTATAATCAATTTCAAGATCCATCTCCTCAGTCCTGACGCTGCAGAAGTCAACATCCGTATTCTACGAAGGCACGCGACTTTTCAAAGGTTGCTTTTTGTTTGACTTGAGAGCAAAATGTACCCATATTTGGTTCTTTGTAACCTCCTAGGGACTTACGGCCGCACTCAGAGACGTCAATTAAGTTTTAAGTTTCATTAAAGTAGCTGCCGTCACTTTCTTTGCTATAGCAATAGAATAAGACGCAGCAACTTTAATGAAACTTGAAAATTTATTGACGTCTCTGAGTGCGGCAGTTAAACGCTTAACGGATTTTAAAACGCGTGGAATCGTTGGATTAGTCTTTATCCTAAGAGACTCTTTATCTATCACCATTATCATTAATTATTTTTATTATCATTATATTTAACTTTAGATCCTTAAAATTTTGATACTAGAAGTACCTAATACCTACCTAAACCGCGGCGTTCAAAGGTCGGTAACCAACTTGAAAAATTGTGTTGAAGACTAAGGGTTGTATTAATAAATTCATCTTGAATGAGATGCCCGTCTCAAAATGCGTCAAAAAATAACAGTTTTCCATGGATCGACGTTTACTATGACGTGTCTTGAGATGGACGTCACAGTCGAGATCAGTTTATTAATACGGCCTTAAGGCCCGGTGATCTCTGACCCACCCGCCGCGTGCGTCGGGCGACGGACGCGTTTCCATACGAGTAAAATCAACATTGTTGCGGAATTTTATATAAAGCCCGCGAATTAAGTATGCATATTCGAGCACACAAATCCAATCGCTAATCGTTAATTTCACCCACATACATTTTTGAGTAGATTGTGCTGAGTTCACCAATAATTAATCCCTCGGACGTCGGTAGTAATTGTCGCTGGCATGGACGGCCGCACGTTTTTATGCTAATTCCGCGTTTTTACTAACCCCACGTCGCGTGTCGCCACGCAAATCGGTCTCATACATTTAGTATAGGATTGATTATATTGCTCCCGCCCCGCGTGACGGCTAAATGTATGAAACCAGCGCGTGGCGACACGCGGCGTGGGCATAGTGTAACCCTGCAAGCCTAACATGCATCACGAGAATAAAATGACAGCACGAATAAAAAGTTGCTAGAGTAATTAAATATCATGCTTAGCTTAGAGCCTGTGCACACTAGCGTTTTTAGCCCTTAGACCCCCGGTCAAAAACGCTAGGTGTGCACAGGCTCTTAATAGATTTCAACGATTTATTTCATTACTCTAGCAATACCGGATAAAATCGCTTAGTAATAAAAGTCTGGACGAAACACTTTTAATTTTAAACCTTAAGCGTTAAGTCTTACGCTAGGATATGGAATAGATAGATAGATGTATTCATTTCCCTAGCACCTGTCAAATTTTATCTCGTGCATGCATACTAAGCCCGCTGGGGTAAATGTCTGGAAATAATAACATCGCCGTCCCTCTAGTTATAGGTAGTCGCAGCTGTAGGGTCAATTGTGTGAGATTGTCCTCTCATATTATATTATTATATTTATAATTTGGGATACGGCTTTTGATAAACCATTTTCGTGTAAAACAAAGTAGAACAAAAGCTAAAACAATTATTTTTTTTTGAAAATAGCCTATTTTTTTATTAGAATTATTTAAAACAAATAAATATCTATCTTTAGGATGCCTTAAAATTATTCGTTTTAAAATATTGAGTAAATTTTACAAATGAAAAATATAATGACTTGTCACGGAACCAAGATCACAATAAAGCAATAGGCTTTCTTTGGATTGGACTATTAGTAGTTAGTTAGTTAGTGAACTTCGCTTTAACTTAATAATTAACCAATTTCGTGGATTGCGTACATAAAACAAACAGATATAGAACCTAGTCATTGAAGATGTCGTCACGCGGCGAATTAAATTCTGACAAAGATTACTAAAGGCCGTTTTTTCAATCAGAGTTAATACTATCGGTCAGATAAATTATTCCTCTGTCCTTTTCTATCATATAACAAAGAAAAGGAAAGTGATAACTTTAACAGTCACATAATTTTATCAGAAGATTCGAAAAATCAGTCTTAAAAGCATTATACGATCAATTTACATTGTAACATAACTTAAGGACAAATGTATTGTTTTTACTTAGCTTTGGCTAAAATATGTATTCCTTTTAGTGCTTATTTAAATCTCCAAATACAGTATGTCACATCAATTTTGGCTCTGTTCTTTTCTTACAAATCATAAACATAAGTGAAATCGCCCTTTAGTTAAATACCTTTATTCCCCACTGATTATTTTGTACTTAGGTAATTGGTTGGTCAAGTCAAGACCAATTAATTAATTTTGTGATTCCCAAAATCAGACCTTACTTAAATCGCCTAAACTAACCCTAATAATCATTTCCTTTAATTAAAGATCCTCATCTTCATTAAATAGTGTTGGCTCGCACGGTCTGACGATCTCCATTTGCACGCAGAGCCAGCAAAACGCATGACCACTGGAAACATTTCACTAACGCAATTTGTTAATGACGAAACCCAGTAACGAGTATATCAAACACAGCACAGTTTATTCTTAATACGTCCTGATAATTGGGTTAAAGTTTTTTGAAGTGGTTTTATTTTTATTTTGTACCGTTTTTATGAAAATATTTTTTAATTACTGTCGTGATATTTCTCGGGATTTGTCGGAACTATAGGCGTTACCTTAGTAGGTATTTAGTGAAAATAAAAAAATGATATGACTGACAGGTGACTGGACATGTCACTTTGAAATTCGCGCGAGAGTCATCGAGTTTCATCCAAAAAAGCAGTGCAATATCCAAATCCAAGGGTCTGAGCAGAAGTCGTCGTAAAAAAAAACAAGAGAACAATCGTTAACTGACACCGAACGTGAGCACTGAGCAAACGAAAGCGAAACCGTTATTCGTTTGACACTCGTTTGACAACAAACAAAGTGCTGTCAGTCAAATTTTTTTTTTACTAATGACTAAGGTAACGACTGTAGTTCCGACAAATGCAAAGAAATGTCACGACAGTGATTAAAAAATATTTTCAGAAAAACGGGAAGAAATTAAAAAAAACAACTATTGCTCCTTAATTCCTTTGAATATCAGAAAAATATATAATATACACTACATAAAAAACTTTACTTACCCAATCAATTATAATAAGCGCTGGCAGCAAATTCAAGGGTGCAACAGGGCGTTTTTAGTTTTAATTAATCGCGACGTAACAATGATTTATTTTGTAGGTACTTACTATGTTACACATTGCACTGATTCGATAAAGAAAATTAACATTATTAAACAACATTCCATTAATTGTATGCGCTATGTTTGGGCGATCGTTTTATATAAAACATATAAAACATTCATCAAAATATAATAATATATTGTCATGTGTGAGAATGACGGAAATAATAAAAAAAAAAATTAAAATCCCCCGGCACAAAAACAAAACTAAAAAATAAATAAATAATATGGCCTTTAAAGCTTAATGTCAGTAGTAAATATTTTGATTCAAGCGTCGTCACGTCGTGGGACCGCTAATAGATAGTATTGCTTTTATTTTATTTACTTAGCGATCCCCCGCTGTGACAACGCCATTTTATTATTTACTCTTAAGAGTTTTATTTTTGTGCCCGGGGGATTTATAAATTTTTAATTTAATTTTTATTTTATGCTTTTTAAACTTTATATATTACTAGTAGACACGTTACCATCGACACTATCCCCCAATTCACGCAACACAAATATACTTTTCGGAAAGGAACACGAAATTGCGAGTATTGGGACACGAGATTTTTGCCTGAATTTTTTGTTCAGGGCCTAAAAAAACCTCTGAGCAAAAGTTTCCGATAGGGATCCGAAAAATTTGCCCTAGTCCAGTTCACCATCAAATATATCTGTACATATCAGAGTGGTCAAAAATATCTGAACATGCACTCTAACGCCTTGACAATAGAGTCGTGTTCAGATATTTGTGAGCACCTTGTTTGCTGCAATATATATGATGGCGACTGTACCTATAAACATATCCCAATTGAGAAATTTTCCATGCATTGCAATATAATAGTCTTGCAGATCAATTCGATGTGCCCCTTACCATTCGGTGATTCCCGGACCAGTTCCACGGACTTCACTGAATATTCGCCTCATCGTTGACATTAATTCTATCACATTTTTCTCATCCTGGGTTGGACTTCAGAAACGTGTAATCAGCAAATTTATATAAAAAACTATAAATATGGAAAACTTGAAACACATTTTGATTTGACTTTTTCGGGAAATAAAAGATACTTTGAATTGAAAACTAAATTAAATTCGTTATTTATTAACTTACTAGCGACCCGCCCCGGCTCCGCACGGGTGCAATTTCCCAAAAAAAAAAAATCTTTCATACAAACCTTGTCCTGGCAATTACGAACACAAACAAAATATAAACCGCCAAATCGGTCAAGCCGTTCTCAAGTGATGATCTTTCATACACGCGGCAATTGATTTTTATATATATCTACTCGTATATAAGATAATTATTAGGTCTTGTCGTTCGTTTTTATCGTAAAACCACCTAAAACGAATAAGTTAGTAAACGTTTTTTTTTACATTAAAACTGTTTTTTTGCGCGCGAATTGTGCGCGGGTTAGTTTTCCTCAATAATATTATTTAATTAAAAGACGTGAAGAAGACGTCGAGAGTCACCCCTGTTTTTCCCAACGGTAACCACATTAACAGCTGTACTTGTTATTGCAGAAATATTAAAATGTCCAATGTTGTTCATCAAAAAATAAGGAATGGTTCGTTTTTTTTTTACTTTTACGTAATTCTCAAAACATCATCTAATTCGCTATAAAATTTAAATAGTCAGAAAATGACTTACATCATAAAAAAACCTATCAGTTAATTATTTTTCCATGATGCGTATTCTAGAAGTGTCGATTTAACGATCGTTACAATTAGCGTAATTTCTTAATTG
Organism: Tortrix viridana; assembly: GCA_963241965.1. Lineage (NCBI taxonomy): Eukaryota > Metazoa > Arthropoda > Insecta > Lepidoptera > Tortricidae > Tortrix > Tortrix viridana. The sequence continues at coordinate 6,155,566 of OY725175.1, read as the reverse complement.
TGCAATCTACATTATTTTCAACGTGTTTGGGCTTTGTTGATTAAAGAATGCACATAGGTAATTAACAAATAAATATTTATAGACGTTAACTTGATTATTTTGCGAGTCCGTTTTAAGTCTATGCCCATTTCAGATTTTATTTATTGCTGCGCTCGCTGCCGTCGCAGTCGGAGGCGGCAACTTTCAGCTCTACCGAATATACTGTAAGTACTAATCGGCCAATATAATTATTTTTCTATGCTTTTTCATCACTGCATGAAATCAATTTGATAGCGATATGTGTGTACCTACTTAAACCGTAAATTTGTAGTTTTGAAATCCAATATTCTACAATGGATCACTTTTGAAACGGCGTTGGCCTAAAAATAATGATATTTTGGTTCTTCTTTCCAAATTCAATGATAGGGGATATAATTTTTCCATAGTTAATTTATAATGAACATTGATCGGAATAGTTTAGGCTAGCCTGGATGTTGACTCTACGATCACAAAGGCGCGGCGTCTCTCAAATTGACGTTGAATGGTTGTTAAGTAGTAGAGCGGGACTTCGTGGACTGAAAACACTATACCTAGTTGTTTCGGCAAACGGTCTCATAGCTAATAATCTCGACTATCACCTCAAAAGACTCGGGTGATTGCTAGATCAAGAGTCCAGATACAGAATGCAGTACAGTCAAGGTTATAAACATAGTTACGTCCAAAGCCTCAAAAATATGTAACCACGATCTTATGTCGCCGTAATAAGGTCGTGGTTACATATTTTTGACACTCTGAACGTATCTATATTTATAACCTTGACTGTACCTATTTACTCGACGTGGCACTTTTCCTCTCTGGAGCTAGAGTCGTCCTCCGTTTCATTTAGTTTTTAGGGTACCGTAGTCAAACTAGGAACCCTTATAGTTTCGCCATGTCCGCCCGTCTGTATGTCACACTGACTTTTTCTCAGAAACCGTCAAAGCTACACAGCTGAAATTTTGTACACGTATTTTTACCGCGCACAAATACCAATAGTGAAATAAGCAAAGGGTGAAATTATTTTTCTTTTAATACCTACCGAGTGAGGTATCGTTGGATAGCTCTTAAAAACTATTATGTGTATGTTATTTATAATTTTTAGGGTTCCGTACCAAAATGGTAAAAAAGGAACCCTTATGGTGAGAATTCGTTGTCTGTCTGTGTGTATATTTTAGATCTGGGGGACCGTTTAGGAAATATTGAGCTGTGAAAGTGTCATTTTCGCTAGAGTTAGGTACATGTCCCCACCCCCTACAGCCCAAACTACGAATACTAAAAATCTGGAAAATATCTTAAATTAAAGCACATAAAACTAACTTAAAAGGAAAACTTTGTATCACGACTAAGTGGGTAAGTATTATAATGCATAAAATCAATATACATAAGTTTAAAATGTATACGTTCGAAATATATAAAATCAATCATAGTTGGAATGTATAACAATCAAAATTCATAATATACGTTGTCCATAATGTTCGAAATACATACTGACTAAAAGCATATTATTATATTTACAATTTGTACGTTCAAAATTTATATGTATAAGGAAAATAGTTACAAAGAATAACAATCAAAATCAAACATAAAACATTTGAAGCATTTAAGATATTTATACTTTGCACATTTATAATATAAGATATCGACTTTCTATAAACTGTTTATTATAATCAAGATAAAATAATTTAATTTGTTGATGGCAAACTTCATTTTTACATAATACATAAACTCTTTGTTATAGTAATTCAGAGAGAATACTGTTTTTAACCGACTTCAAAAAAAAAGGAGGTTCTCAGTTTGACCTGTATGTTTGTATGTATGTATGTATATATGTATGTTTGTCCACGATTATCTCGCGTTTGGCTGAACCGATTTAGATGCGGTTTTCAGCAAAGTATTTGTTACTTTCTGGAGAAGGTTTTGGTATACAAGAAATTATTCTTGTATACCATAATTGGATATCACGTGACGTCATCCGCATGGATCCGTTATTAAGCGATATATTAGTTCAAGATTTTGTGTTGACGCGATTTTTTTAGTGATATTTAAACCCGTATCACTAAAAAGCGAAAAAAAAATGTAATAAAAAAAGACGAAAAAATTTTTTAATAAAAAATAGAACCGAACCGAATAGAAGTCTCCAAAAAAAAACCACTAAACAAGACTAAAAAATGACCGGCTTCCTAGGAATTGCCTATTTGATGGGTGCCTAATAGGTACATGGAATATATCGAAGTCGGTGGCAAGAATCATGTGACATTGCTATTGTGTAAACCTACTTGACACCGGCTTAGATATATTCCATGTACCTATTAGGCACCCATCAAATAGGCAATTCCTAGGAAGCCGGTCATTATTTAGTCTTGTTTAGTGGTTTTTTTTTTAAAGACGGTTCTATTTTTTATTAAAAATTTTTTTCGTCTTTTTCGTATGCATAATTTATTTATTGCACTGGTATCACTGCCTCGATACACCTATACATTAAGTTGCGAGCCGCTGTTTCTGTGGTCTGTGGGGATGCGTAACGATCGCTATAACAACTTTTGATATATTATTGGTCGATATAACGATTAAGGGATATAATGTATTTTTGATATTCATATAACAATATTTGGCATTCTGATATGATCTAACTATCATCAGGTATAATGAACTTATAATATAACACCTATTTATCTAAGAGTCATATGTTATAACGTATATGTGATATAACTGTGTTCGATATAACGTTCAGTGGGTATAATGTAGTAGTGGTATAATCTGGAATGAATAATTCAAATGAATTGATATGACAAAAAATATAAGGACAAAAATAGGAATTTTGGGAATAATAACATGTTGCGGCGACCGAGCGAAGCGTGCGAGCAAGATGGGTCAGAGCAGAAGCGACTCGGATAGGTTAGGTTAGAAGGCTCCCGCCTTAGTCTTCGAGGTTATTTTTTGCATCCCTTAAAAACATACTGGCCATGATCCCTTGCAGATATAATATTTTAGATCTTATAACACATATCACTAATACTTATACCATACGTTCATTATATTATGTAAATATTATATTAAAAATCTATTATACCTATTGAACACCATGAAAATATCTCCTTTGTTTTTATATCAAAAGTTTATTATATCCCTTGTTTGATTATATTTCATGAAATTATATCAAATGTTGTTATATCTAGTGAAAATATATCAAAAGTAGTTATACCGATCATTACACAACCGGTCTGTGGGGCCGCTTAACGTGTGACGTCACTCGCTTCATTAGTTAGTAATAATAATAATGTTAAAAACATGACTATTATTATTATTAAGAATACATAATGCTGTTTCATTTCATAGATTTGTGCGATTTTGATTTTAATTATTTCTTAAATTAATTTTGATCATGGTTCGAGCAAAATTATAACGTTATATTATATTTTTTGCTGGCCCATACTTTGAGATCCCCTGAAATGTCACTTTGACAGTGACGTAACTTTGTTTACCTTTTTTCCGTGGGAATAAAAATTCAGGTATTCGATCTCTTACAACACTAATGACATACTACACACAACACTAGAGGTACAACACTAATGTTGTTTCAAAATCGAAACGCAACGTTTACCTGTCCAGTTCTTTTGCGACTATAATGTTTATACCTAAATACCTACCGAAAATCTGCCAAAATAACTTTAAATAAAAAATTAGCGTACCTAGGTAGCTTCCACGCCCTTGACCTTTTGACGTCTTATTGAAAAACAAAATTTTACATTGTGGTGACGTCACGGTGACGCGGGGCTGCGCTCGCGCGGCCGGTGCCGTCGACGGCGCGCGCGTCGCTCCGTCAGTCGCTGCCAGCCACGCGCAGACGTCGGCGATCGGCACCTACCGCGCACCACATATCAACACGCGAAAGTCGATCCGCGTATTTGTATTCACGCGTCGCAAACGGGCACGCTCCTTTATTAAGGACTGTCCTATCCTTCTACTATTTGTCGCGCACCTCTATAGGATAGTTCTTAAATGTGAGTACGAATATTTACGAAAACTCCACATTATTCTAATTGTTTATTTTTTTTGACTTACATAAGTTTATTATAAGTTACATTCACTCATTTTCATCAACTGCTTTTATATTAAGGTGGGAAATAATAAAAATGGGGACAGTCTGTCTGATAAATGGGTTAACGTTTTAATTAATTAAAAGCAACCCTTAATTAACTTAATAAATAACAGTAATAGTGTTCGCCACATTAACAGGAAAGGTTTTATTTAATTATGTAATTTTGTAACTGTTTTTTTCCTGTTAAAGTATATTATTATTCAAAAGGGACACAGGATAAACACGTTTTTTGTATGCTCATAGTAACAATCGAAAACAGTTTACTAGTTATTTCTAATAGTAGATACCTATCTAATCGAATCGAATCTATCGAATACCTATTCGATATATTGTACTGTAGGTACATACTGTGGAGGTACCTACAACAGTAATGTTGTTTCAAAATCGAAACGCAACCTTTACCTGTCCAGTTCTTTTGCAATATGTTGCTCGTGAATTTCATCGAAGCAAAAGCTTTAATTTATTTTAACCTTGGCAAAAATAATTAAAAAAAAAACATTGTAGTCGTTTTCCTTATTTAGAGCTATTTTGCTACAATGTAGTGGCTCTTATTACCTTAACAGCAAACTTGGCCAGTATCGCCCTTTTTTTTTATTTTTTTTTTATTTACACAGTACAAAAGCAATCCTCGATAACATTAAGTCAGTGGCAAATGGGTCGATCAACTTTTTCTTGTACCACGTTGTCATATGGTTACGTCCGCTGGACAACTCTTTAAAACCGTGATTTTCTATACGTTTTCTATGGTTAAAATTCATCAAACGTACATTTTTGTCGTAGTTATAAGCCCATTATTTTATGGACTATTTCCTAAACACATTAGTATTATAACAGTTTTTTTGAGAAACTCCGTCACTTTTGTCTCTTGGAGAACGGGACAGAATAACAAACAAGAAAAAGTTGATCGACCCAAATATAGACTCGGTATTTTAATGGAAACCTCGTATCAAGTTAATTAATATATAAGGATCTTTCGCGTCGATACGCCCTTTACCATTAAAATAAAAATTCCGCTAGCAGACATTTTCAAAATTGACCTTGCGTTAGACAACATTGAACTTAATATTGACGTGCGGAATTTTAAGTAGATAAATAGACAGTGGATCAAGAATTAGGACGCGCCTAATTTACGAGTTGACAGTCCAGTCGTCTTCAGTTACATAAGAGGTCGGCGTAGGCTTCGCGCTTCAAATTGATATGGCAGCATGCTGTTGACTTTGCGCAATGTTCCAGCCTCGCGCCATTAACTCTCCTGCGCAATCAATAAATTCTTATCCTTGTGATATAATTACCAGCGTTCTATTTTGCTAACACTTCAACATTCCTCCTACGCTCTTTTGTCTAGCAGAGACGTATTACAATAAGCTGCTACTACTTACTACTACTAGGTATACCGAGCAAACGTGACAAACAGTGTGCTGACTTACGTTATAAATTGTTATAAGGACATTATTTATAAAAATAAAAACAGATAAAATCCCCGATACAATTGCGACCCCTACTTTTAGGGCTGATAACTCTAAACGGCATTTCATAAAACTTAGCCAAGAACCACCCTAGTTAAATTAGTTTTTTTATTAATAAAAACCGCGCCTGATACGGTTCATTCATTTGGGAGCCACGATGCCACAGACAAGATACACACATTAAACTTATAACCCCTCTGTTTACTTCGGGGGTTAAACAGTCTCCTAATTCAATATAAACTTGATCAACATGGGTCCTACCTATACATAATCATTAATAACGGTAATTTGGGTTAAAGATTGATCAAACAACTTACCCAACTGATATACATTGAATAGTTACTGATATCGGAACCTTGGGGAAGGCCTTTGTCCAGCAGTGGACGTCTTGCGGCTGATAATGATGATGATGATGATGATCGGAAAATATTCGGTAATGGATCAATCCAGTAGAAATACTAGTCTGTTGAACAAACAAAATTCCACAACCAACCAGTTTAAGGATCGCTCTGAAATCCCAATAACATCAACAACCAAGGGCTTATCGTTCACTGGATATTTGCTCTATCCAGAAAAACAAATTAGACATCAAATATCACCGGGAGGCCGTGTTTTTTCTAAGTTATGAAAGTGTATGTACTCGTAACCTGTGCAACAAGGGTTTGATACAAGTAATATTATCTTATTGTACCTACTTATATTATATCACCTCCTGAGATTAATTATTTGCCAGCTTAAATACTTGCGCAGCTATTGTACAGATTTTTCGTGATTTATCATAGAATTAGCATTGCTAAAATAAATACGAAAGCATGCCGAAATAAATTTAATATCTTTACGTCCATTCACTTACGTAAAGGTACCGTTTACTTAAAAGACTGCTACAGGTAAATACTGACGAAGTAGATAGTCAAATGATTAAAACGAACAAAATTTATTTTAAAAAAAAAGTGGAATAGGTATACCCACCGCCACTCTAGCAGTAAGGTTAATGATAATATTTTATTTATTCATAGACTTTGTAAAAAGGCCACGTTAGCCTTGTCAACCTTTTCTAATTTTCAACCTTTTTCTAAATTTTAATGTTTTCTTTTAAGAAGCTAATGTCTCAAACCTTTCAAATGTTGTACGCTCTGCTCTGCAGTTTTTGTTTATCCATATAAAAGTGCATTCTTTAAGTACCTACTCAGCGGTGCAAGACATACGCCGTGAGCTCCTCTCTTACTGACTGTGAAGTTTAAGTTTATTTACTTTCCTAGTTCTGCTTACAGTGTTAAAAAGTAAAGTTATATGTGATGTGATACTGTCTACAGAGCATTAATTCAATAAAACAACCCAGACTGTAACAATAACGAACGACCATAACTAAAAGTAAAGACAAATAAACTTTATACGGCAACGTAGGGATGAAGGAGTTAAGAGAAGAGTAGATAAACAACGGATTGGTAGGTATAAATGTGGTTGTTTGATGTTAATTAATGCTCTGTAGACAGTATCACATCAACATCACATATAAATAAATGGATTTACTTATTGTACTTTTTAGCCCGGTAGCACACCTCCGCCGCGAAACCGCGAAACTGTGGCAGAATCGTGATATTTAATAGGAAATTGAACTTTATTTCGTTGCCAGAGTTTCGCTACTACAGTTGTGCTACCGGCGTTAACACTGTAATCCTAGGAAAGTAAATAAAGTTTTAAGTTTCAGTTTCACTTCACGGTCAGTAACTGTCAGTAAGAGAGGAGCTCACGGGGCGTGTGCCATGCACCGCTGAGTACCTACACACAACATACACTTTTATATGTATAAACAAAAACTGCAGAGCAGAACGTACAACATTTGAAATGTTTGAGATATTCGTCAACGTCAATTAACTTTTAAGTTTGATTAAAGTTGCTGCTATCACTTTCTTTGGTATAGCAATAGAATAAGACGCAACAACTTTAATCCAACTTAAAAAATAACTGACGTCTCTGCGTGCGGCAGTAAATAAGTAAATAATAATACGTCGGACTTAATCAAGTTCGAAATGATACCATAGGCACAAATTGAAATAAAGAAATAACAAAAAGTTAAGTAGTCATATAGTAGTTATGGCATAAATTTCCTTGTAAGTAATAACAATACTAATCATTAACCTTTTGTTTAAAAATACAGGGCACCTAGACCCTGAAAAGTTATTGTTGTATATAATAGTTAAACATATTAGACGGTCCTATTAATAAAAATCTGCGATAACCTCGGATTTAACATTGAAATGTAACTAGTGATTTTTTTTCTATTTATTCTAAGGGACTTCAGCCCCATCTAGTCAACTAGTGAATTGGGGAGAGCACTGATTAAAGTACAGCTCTTAGCTATTTAGGAAGAAGTGAGAACCTCTAGTTTTATTGCAAAATTGTAGTGATGTTTTGTAGAAATAAATATTATATTGTATATTTAGTTTTAGCTTTAGATAGAAATATTTGTCACCTAATGTTAAGTTAAGAGTCAATAGTTCATGGTAGGTATGCTCTTGAAATTTATGTAAACTAGCGAATCATTTTCATCAAATTATATCTGTACAGTTATTTGTGGAACGTTCTGAAGGTTTGCCATGCATACGGTAGAGTGGGCCACCCCACTTGCGTCTATGGCAGTGGGTCAGTGGTGCGGGTAGGGCGCAGGCGCGGGCGGTGTGGTGTCTGGCGCAACACCCTTACGTAAAGTGCGCGGACGCTGTTCGCTGCGCTGCGCCTGCGCCAGTGAAAGTTGCGCTGACAACACTCGAGATGAAGCCTATTCCCACAATCCACATGCTCTCATTTGCCCTCGAAGGGTAAATCTACCTGCTTCAATATGATTGTATTACCAACATTCGTACCGAGAATATTGAGATCATGTATCGACTTATGCAACCTTACCGGTATAATTCGTAAAAGTCGACCTTCTAAACGCTTGACATGTTTATTGATTAAAGATGATAGTGTTTCGGAGAGCTGGTGGCGAATTTGGAGGAGGTATTTTAGATACTTTTAAAATATTATGCCAAAGTAGTGAATCTGGAATTGCATAATTGTGATAATTTCCGCTACTGAACTGTATATGAATTTTGCAAAGAAAAGACTTTATACGGTCCGCCGTTTTAATGGGTTTTTTCAGAGTGCTTATAGCATAGTAATATCTTATACGGTTTTTATTAGGGTACATGCTGCACGTTAGCGAAATAACCGCAAACACCCTGACAGACTTAGGCCGGCGTTCATTAGCGGCACGGCACGGCAAAGGATTTTTGTAAACGCAAGTTATTTTGAACCTTTATCTAATATCTTTAGCCCTCACATTTGGTTGATAGCGTCACCGCAGCTTCCCGCGGCATGCCGCTCAAGTCTCCTTGTGACAATATCAACCAAATGTGAGAGCTAATGATATTACATTAAGGTTCAACATAACTTGCGCTTACAAAAGTCCTTTGCCGTGCCGTGCCGTGGCGTGCCACTCTGATCGCCAGCCCTTAGGTATGATTCCATGTTTACTACCAGTGTAGTATTTTTTATTATTAATTTTAAAGTGCCTAAAATGCCTCTTCCAATTCTGTCATCCATCAGCTCTTGGACCAGTACCTCAAGGTCTAGTTTTAAATTTGATTTAAATCTTAGTGCTTACATGTGTATTTAGTATTTAGCATATCACGGTTTGTCCCGGTGTAGTCTTCCGTTTCGAGTATGTACCTACACAATACAATGCTATGTAAAGTTTGAATGATTGATAATCAGTTAATCACTCATCGTTGCATAAGCAATACCGATGGAAATAAATTGTATAATAGGTAATTTGAATTAGTTTCAAGTGTACAAGTGCATTTGCCGCGAAGAGCAGGTCAAGGTCGCATACAAAAGCCGTTGCGCAAGAGGCGGTCGACCGGACCAACAGCTATGTATCTAGTTCTTTTTGGTTAATAGAGGAGTTATGCGATTGTCGTCTGCTTTCACCCCGCCGCATGCCGTTTTTGTTTTTACACTAGCGATTTTGAAAAAAAAACGTGTTGATTTTTAAAATTCGCTAATGCGAGAAAGACCCGCGTTTTTCGGATGGCAATTTTTTATTATTATATAATAGGGTATAAACTTCAAAGCAACCACATTCCCATCCGGTTGCTTCGTCAATTTTACGTTTTACCCACCCTCCCCCCATATCTCCGCCCCCGTCCATTTGGGGTATATTCGGCCGGTACGGGGGGTACTTCAAGACCCAAATTACCACTCGCCATCCGGTTGCCTCTCCGATGAAATTTGGAGTTGCCGAGAAGCCTTAAATATGGCCATATCTCCGATTTAATATCATGTGTGTTTAATTTCTTAGGTCTGTTATTTGCACCGACTAACATAGTATTTCCTTGGAATCTTGGCTTTAACAGGACAGGTAATCGATGCTATGCGGTGATATGTAATACGTGGAACGTGACAAAAGCAAAGCGCCGATACGTGTGTATTAGGCGCAAACGTGCTAAATTTACGACGAATTGATGTTATTTGCTTACCTAATCCAATCTGCAATACCTACTACACTATATAAGCTTTATATTTTTACAGGTTTAGGTATGTGTTAAGAATTTCTCGCAGTATGTGGAAAAGCTATTAGGTACACAACGTGGGTCACAGTATTTGAAATCGCAATATACTAAACAGGATTAGGTTTACGCAAGCATGAAATGCACTAACCTTGAGTTTACGTTGGCTAATCATAACCCAAAAATAACGAAATACTCGATGTATTATTAAATCACTAACACGTCTGTTCTAATGTTATGTACCTAACCTAAACAATGATTATGTAATTAATGTATTTCTCCTATTTTATTTTTAACTGTTGAACTATCTTTAACAATTCACTTTTTTTGTGACTGGAGTCAGCTTCACCTGGACTTTGGGTGGCGTGTCCCAGTAGTGAGGCACAGCTGAAACATTTCACATGAACAGCTACAGATCTTTATTGATTTTTACGCCGCAATTAAATGGTATACAAAGATTTCATCCCGCGATTTGGCTTGCGTTGATTGTCCAGGATAATTTATAGTAAATACTAAGTCACTCGAAAAAATGTATTTTTCTAAATCGAAACCGTAATTTAGCAAACAAACTTACAAATAATCTAACTTTGTAAAATTTATTCATAATACACAAATTAGATACCGAGCATAAGTTATTCATGTTCCTAACGAAATCTCATTCTGTACCAAAGTACAGAGATTTCGTCAGGAACATGAGTAAATTACGCTTGGTATAACATATAACATTATTTGCTTATAACATTTTTAAGGACAGTGCTAGAACGTGTTAAATCTCCGTGCTAAAAGTACGTTTCCGTAGTAGCCTAACCTCGTGTCGTTTGCTTCTAATTTGTATACAAATTAATCAAATATTCACACGGCAGTATTTGTAGTGTTACGCGAGATCAACAACGCGACGATATTTCCCTATTCCGCATCCGCAAATTATGTTTGTTTCTGCGTAAGTATATCATATCCATTACTGGCACCTTGTCCTACGTCTGAGGTTAACTGTAATTATGGAACTCGTTCGTTGCGTTTGTGTTCTACGTATAAAATAAATGTTGTTTATCAAGAAATGCACGTCTTGTAGCGTGCATCATAATCTTACTAAAACATAAGATAATCTATGACTAACCATTTTATTATTATCGATATCATATACGATAAGTTTATCAATGATTTAGTTTAGTCACACTTTTCACTGGTTGACAACAAACATTTATACTATCAATATTTAGACTATTAATTTTGTAATATTATGATGGTGAGTGATTGTTAATGCTAAAAGCAGCGTCGAAGTCGCGAAGCGCAAAGTCCACACTGACGACAACTAGTTCCTAAACGCTCAAAATAACCGGGCTATAATATTGCAAACAGCATTGATGGTAACAAAACTTATCTTTACATATAACCGCCCCACCATAACAGGATTTGCAGTATATATATTTTATTCAACGTGTCACACTTGTTTCAGATCAGTTCTAGCAGCCCTTCAAAATGACGAGCATCTACAACTGGTACAGGGACCTCTTGGATAACAGGGGTGGTAAGAGTCGTCAATCATTATTAATGTACTGTAAAATAAGTATCTTGCATTAGCATATACTTATCATCAAACGAAAATACCATCACCCCGAAAAATGCGACGAGTTACTTGTCCGTAGTACTAGTGTTGTTATCGATCCTAAGGCAGACCCCGCCAATCGCTGTTTAAATCATGATTTCTTATTACGCGTTGATTTGTAATAAGCCAGTTCAGTTGACTATCTGCATATATATAAACTCAGTCGCATTAGTAGAATGTTTCCTTACACCGGATGGGTCACCTGGCTTTTCGAGAACTTTGCGTCAACAGCGTACCGCGCTGGTTGCCACCAAGGTTTACCAGCAAGAGTTTGCTCAACCAAATTGCATAAGCGCCTTAGAATGTACCACACTCCAACCTCGCACTGTAGCGTCGCTTTGGCGTAACGATGCCGGCTTTATGTCAATGTTCCGAGATCTTACGCGCTACCGCGCCGTGACCTGCACTTGGTGCTCTGACGCACATCACAACACTTCACCCCTTAATATATTCATATTTACTCGCTAATGTGACATTCTAGAACTCATACTAATATTCTATTTCTGTTTGTAAAAACCGTTCAGCAGTTATTCGATACAGGATGCGCAATATCTGTCTAGCACCTGCTTACACAATACGCGGAAAAATGATGATAAATTGTTCAAACTCTGCAAATAAATATCGTCCTTGTTGATGCGATGGTCAACTAGTAGGTACTTAAGTACTCTGACGTGCGATTCTGACTTTAAGGCGCGAACAACTCAAGAGGATTTATCGCTCGCTTGTGAGATTTTTTTCATGTTAAGCCTAAGCTAGGCTAACAAGAAGAAGAAGTGAAAAAGTGGCGTATAGATGCTCCTGTTAGCCTAGCATAGGCTTAATATGAATGAAATTGAAATTATTTTTTTGCAAGAACATACACAGGTGTTATAAATATAGGTATACATGTCAGTAGAATTTAAATGACGGGCTTATACCCGCATGCTCTTGTTTTAAACAAAAAACACCCCACACGATATGCCTCTTGCTCCTTAAAATGTCACGAACAGCAAAAAACTGACGTGTCATAGAATATGCGTGATTCATTGCAGTTTACACACCACAGTATATTTTTGAGGGTTATAAAGTCTATGGATATCGTTTCTTGGACGGTTGGTAGATTTTTTGTGAATATGTTCGTGTGTCGTTGCAGATCCTCGCGTGAAGGACTGGCCGATGACGTCGTCCCCGTGGCCCACGGTGGCGGCGTGCCTGTGCTACGCCTACTGCGCCAAGTCGCTGGGCCCGCGCCTCATGGCCAACCGCAAGCCCTTCGAGCTGCGCGGTGTCCTCGTCTTTTACAACCTCGCGCAGACTCTTTTCAGCATTTGGATATTCTATGAGGTAACGTTGATGGCCTGTTAAATGCAAATGTTACAACCTGATATTCTAATCAGCATGCCAAACTTAAATATATATTTCTTCGAATATTTTACAAGGGCGACTCGCTAATTTATACTTTCTCCATTCTTAGAAATACGAGAAGACAAAATTTAACAGTAAAAATCAGGTCGAATCAAGATCCAACAGGGCTTATTCGAAATTGACGAAGTTAGCACGCTAGAAATAACGATTTAAAATTATACAAGGATATGTATTTTCATCATAGTTAAACACTAAGAAACGTCAATGCTGAATTATCTGCAAGCAACAGTAGCTCCGATATCATTTCCGCTTGATCGAGCATGCAGCATTCTAATGGAAATGGGTTACTGCTGAGACTTATTGTTGGCTGCACAGCACTCGCCGAGCGCAAATGGAAACACGTTGACGTGAATGTAATTAAATTTAATCTTGGCTCGATACAAGTTAAATGTTTTTTGCTTAATCATCCGGTTTCACTTTGAACTTGATTCAATGCCAAATCTTCGTCATCATTTTAACTACAGAAAATCTGGGAAAAACCTTAAAAATATCATCCGATCTTAAATCGAATATTACGTTCGCTCCAGTAAATAGTAAAAGTAAAAGTAATACTAGTAGGCATATTAACACTTTGATTTTTAAATATAATTTGACTGGATGCATTTGTTCTCAGTACCTGATGAGCGGCTGGTGGGGCGAATATGACTTCAGATGCCAACTCGTCGATTACAGCCGAAGCCCGACCGCGATGAGGGTGAGTATTTCTATTTCATTCTTTGTCGTTGTGTGTCGTCGTTGTCGCTGTAACATTGTAAAAAAATATGTCACGCAAAATCAGACATGTAAACAATTATACGGGTTCCGTCCTTAAACTAAGAACCCATAAGTTTCTACTTAAACGGAACTAATCGGAGACGAGTAACTTTCACTATGGGACCAACCCCGAAATAGTGAAAAATAAAATCGACCCTCCCACACGAAACATCGTCAGCTGACTAGCCAAAATGTATGGGAGGGTCCATTTTTTTTCCGCGATTTTGGCGTTGATCCCATAGTGAAAGTTGGTCAGTATGACTTACTGATTTAACCCCCAAAATTTGCACACTGACTAAAACATAACCCTGTATATCTAGGTCGTCCTTTAGGTCTTCAGTTACCTATCTACTACTTTAAGGGCCACGCCACCCAGCGTTATCATCGGCATAGTGTTTGGATTGTATTTTTTAGCTTTAAAAATCATCAACATCATTTTGACTGCGTTAATAATAGCAATATCGATACTTCCCGAATATACTCGTATCGATAATTGTATCGGTAAACTTAAATATCGGTAAACAGATATCGATGATGCTTGAATGATGCTTGATACTTTTATCAATACTTGGTACCGATACTGATAGGTACATATTTTTTTTAGCAAATCATGTTAGTAATCAGATACATAATCACCTGGCCAATTATTGCCACTGTTTAATAAAACATCCTGTACAGTCAACATCAAAAGTAGATACACACTTTTGTAACTTGTCGCTGTACAACCACGTTAGCAATGTCAAACAAGATTGTCAAGTATGTTAATGCGATAAAGTACAAAAGTGAGTTCTAGTTTTGACGTTGACCCTACATATGACGCGATGGGTGTATAGATATTATTAGTGCCTTTGACTGTACCTACGATTTTTAAAGAGTTCCGTCGATTCCTCATGGATTCCATTCGTATAGAAATGAGACCAATCTGCACCGGGTATATTTCATTAGGGTATGTAAGTTCAGCCCGTGAGCACTTGAATAGAATTGGGGTTTGTACAGTCAAGGTTATAAACATAGATACGTCCAAAGCCTCAAAAATATGTAACCACGATCTTATGTCGCCGTAATAAAGTCGTGGTTACATATTTTGGTACTCTGAACGTATCAATATGTATAACCTCGACTGTACTTCTCTCTCACTCGCTCTCATACCCGAACCCGAATCCTATTCTAAGTGCTCACGGGCTGTATGTACCTGACTGAATTTAAAAAAATCAAATCGGTTCATAAATGACGGAATTCTGACAAAATATAGATATTAATGTACCGAAAAATATTTATCGATATCGAAATTATACCGGTATTACAGTCCCTGCAAACGGTAATTACACAGAAACTGGGGTCTCAGTGAAAAAGGGTATAAGTCTCGTATTTCCGTATAAAGGTAGCCTTCTTTATTACGAGCAAAGTCGACTCGAACCCTTTTTCCCTAGGAATCCAGTATTATTTGCCCTTGTCGCTAGCTTCATCACTGCCAACTAGGCTGACCGCGTCGTCTTTAACTCGTTTATTCCTGGGCAGATGGCAGCAACGTGCTGGTGGTACTACTTCAGCAAGTTCACGGAGTTCTTCGACACGCTTTTCTTCGTGCTGCGCAAGAAAAACGAGCACGTGTCCACTCTGCACGTCATCCACCACGGCATCATGCCCTTCTCCGTCTGGATGGGCGTCAAGTTCGCACCAGGTAAAACGTAGCTTGTAAAACAAAGAAGCAAAATTATATTTTTCCGCAGAGGAGCCAAATTATTGAATCCAGACTAGAGCGAAGATAAAAATTCTTCAGTAGAATAACTATTTAATAGAAATCTGAGCGTAACGAGGGACCGAAAGCGACACCGCCCAAGTCGAAAATAATTTTGAAAAATTATAATTCTCCAGTCTACTCGTGACCCCAACCGTTGCTACACGGTTGAAACGTCTAGGTAAATATAATGTGTACACGCGATTAAACCCCGTTTTCAATGATTAACAGTATGTAAAAAATCGGGAAAGTGCGAGTCGGACTCGCGCACTGAGAGTTCCGTACACATCTGGCTGGTTTGACGACCAATGTCTTATTCGTTCGAACAATCTTATAAGTAATTCCCTACTCGTCTCCATTTTTTTTTATTCTGGTCATATTTTCATTTTATATATCTATACATCTTATACCTATATTTCTGAAAAAAATAATATTTTCCATCTTTATGGTCATTAAATTAAAATTTCATTAATTCTTTATTAATTATGTTATTAATATCACTAAGCGCTTTTCGGATTTTCCTTGTCTCTGTTGGCCGCATCATTAGCTTTTGATCTCATTTTCGTGTTAATTAGACCGATACCCATAGAAAATATTTTTTTCTCTACATTTTGTGTGCAATAAATTTTTACTCATTGTATGCCGAGATAAGGTGTCTAGTTGCCAAATAGGGCCACTTAAAAGAGTGATCCGGCTTCCGTCTAATATTTCTTAACTGAACGTCAAAAGCCTTAAACGAGCAATTAGGATTCAGCTCTACCTACCCCATTATGCATATAACCGCCATTTTCTGCTTGGGCTGCTTCGTGCCAAATGAATTGATTGTGTTGCTGTTGCATTAATTAAGTGTGTAATTAATAATTATAAGACGTCGAGCACTTTCACGCTTAACTTCATTAACTACACTCAACGGCTGAAAAACCATTTTCGTAAGAATAGTTAGTATATAATCGCCAATTTGTAATCAATTAGCTTGAGTAACGTATTTGGCCTAAGTAATATTTAACTCTACTAGAGCTCGTCGTCTATTTGTTTAAACTATTTATTTACGCCCTTGTTGACGTTCATATTGTTTCACGGGTGATTGTAATCTGCAAAAACTATAACTAAACACTTCGTAATATTTTACATATGTAAATACTGCAGTGAATTAGCGGGGTATTGACTTAGTAAACTTATTAGGTATCGGCAATAAGATAAAATTAACGTTCAACTCATGCTTAACCCAACTCACTCACGAATTAAAATGTTTTTCACTTCTCATGCTCTAAAAGTTCGTCTTTATGTCGTGCGTAGGCGACATAAAGTCGCTTCTTATGCTCTAGTGCATAAAGTAAAATCTTCGTCGAAGACCTAGGCAATCGGTTCAACAGCCAAACGAACAACTTTAACTTCATAGAATAACCTCTTTATTTTATTTCGTTTCGTTAGTATTCTAAGACCAAGGCAAGGATACCAACAGCCAAAGTACACAATAAAGCTTCATGAAACAAACTTATAATTTTTATTTCGTCCCATTTATTTTTTTTTTTTTTTATCATGTTGCTGTTTCATTTGCTCGCAATCGAAATGAAAAGTAGAGTACAACTCGTCCATAAAACCCATTTAACACGTGACTTTATATCCATCCTCGCTCGCAAGCTCGCTTGGATGGATAAACGTCTCGCGTAAAATGGTGCGTTTTATGCACTTGTTGTACCTACCATCTACTATTTTCTACTCGCGTACTATAAACCGCTAATATAGAATACATCATTAACAGTATCAGAATCCCACCCATAGCATAACCAAAGCGTGAAAACAGTTCTATAATGAGCGTTGTCATATATAGCATTGTTATTACCATGGTCACGGTCATTCCGGATATAAGTCTTGGCGTTTAGTGAACATTTGAATCGTTAGAAATGTTTTAATAACAATTAAAATAACGTAGATTAAAATAAAAATTAACTTCGAGACTAAATAATGTCTTTAAAATTACATTTTTATTAAATCACTAAGAAAGATGATATTCATCGACTTGTTATTGGTTACCATGGTTACGCTTAATATGAATATCAGCAATCATCAACTTGTTATTTAGTTACCATGGTTACGCTCTATGTGGATGTCAACAATGGCGCTTCGTTTGGCATTCATTTTTTTATGATAAATTGTTAGAATTGTTTTAGTAACTATTGAAATTTGTATAAAATTTGTAAACATTTAACAGTAAAATTCACAAACAAAATAAATAGAAATAATGATAATGACTTTGCTGACAAGTAATTTGTTAGCAGAAAAATCAAGGAAAGTAGGTATACAAGAAAAGTTAGCCATTGTTTATTTTTGACATTATCATTTTAAGCATGTAGAAAAATTGTATGTATGCAACGGTACACAATTTAGCCTGCCTGTCATTAGAGCGCTCGCAAGCTCGGGCTTTAACCTTGGCACTCGTGCCTTTATATACTTCATTATGTGCCAGTTGCATAAATAACTATTTTAATGCTGATAACTGAAGTACCGCACCCAATTTTTAGGTAATTTTAAAATAGTAGACTCAGAATATCACCTTTGTACCTGCAACACCGTGAAAAAGGCCAATCACTGTCTCAATAACTAATGCAAACGAAGTCCAAACGTGATCCTCTGTTTAAGATGTTGACCAATAATTCTGTAACATTCGGTTTTTTATGAAATGATCTTGTATTTTATATTGCGCTTTGGTAAAAACCCAACATCAATTCAATTCTATTTAACACTCCCTTCCAATCTGAATTTAACAAGCAAGACTTCTTCACAAATCGACAAACCCACTTAGACTAACTCGCATTCGTTTTTGCCATAGGTAACTATTTAAATCTACTTGAAGGGCCTTAAATTATCTTTTGTTGTAAGCAAACTAAATAGACATCTTAAATAATATGTTATGAAGGATGTTAAGGTTAAAGATGTAAACTTAAACATTTATGATACATACATAACGCGTCTTCGAGTAGTTGGATGTCATATTTTATTTTTATTTTTAACCATCCTAAAAAAGGAGGAGGTTATTAAGTAATTATTAATGAATCTTCTCAATGTGCAAATCGTTTGGCTGACGCGTTTGTTCACTCACCGAATTGTCAACTCGTTTTATAAAAACTTCGAAAAAGATGAGGAACAACAATCAACGTTAAAGTTTTCGGTAAGACAGGACCACGGCAGGCTACCACCACTCTCATAGAAAATGATAAAACCTACAATTTGAACGCGCATATAGCTTTTTATACTTTTGTTGTAAATACGTGTACTGCGCGCGTGCGCGCTAGAAAGGACCTTACGCGCTCACGCTAAGTGTATCAATTGCGTCGTCACGATCAAATTAGGGTTGTCAACATTACGATAAAAATAAAATAAAATACTTTCGTGCGCACAAAGCGGCTAATAAAATAAGTTTTTTTTTGGGGGGTATCTTATATGCATATTCACATGTAAGCAAAACAACGTGGGTCGATAAAATGTGTGTAAAACGTCGTTGAATGTAAAACTATAGAATGAAAACATAGAAAACTATCTAAATAACCATGAAACCCAAAGTAAACATGTTGTACATACAAGCAAAAATAAAAACCTAAATCCAATTGAACTAATAGGTATATGCCTAAAGCGTGGCGTAAGTCCAGTCCACTTTGTATTACAAATAAATATATCATTACATAGTATTAAACTCACCTTTCTTCGTTAGCTGGAAGTGTGAAAAATGATAGTTTTTGATTATTTTTCTTATTATACATACATCCATTAATCGCACAGTATGCATGATTCACCATTTTGAACTTAACTACTACGCTAACGCTAATACCTAATATACAACTCCAACTTCACGAATAAAATTAAACCAATATTAAATAACTTTGAGTAAGTAGGTAGTACGTCAATGATCACAACACGTGCTAGCGACCGAATGACCGCGCGGTCCGCGCGGCGCCAGCGCCACCTAGCGCGCTCACACTTGAATGTGTGCCGGCGCGGCGTGGCAACATCGCTGGCAGCCAGTTTCGATAAGTCCGTTCCACAGGTGTCCAAAGGTCAGAAAACGGTAGGCTAATAGCGGATCTACTTTGCGGAGTGGTGTATCTGTTACGAAGTAAGGTAATCTGTGACCACGGTTTTTTGTGATGTAGACGTCAGATAACAGTTAATTACATTTTTGTATCGATTTGTGCTGTTTGGTGCATGTTCACGATGCTACTCGTTCGCTCTGTGTGCTTGCAATATTACAAGGAAGGAAAGCTATATTTACTCGGCGAATCGGCACAAATCCACAAATAAATTGATATCGGTCTGCGGAAAGCTTTTGGTTTGTGGTTTAGGTAGTTAAAAGGTTAACATTTCCATAGATTTAATACGTAAATCAATTCAAATTGTCAAATTGAGCAAAAAAACAATTTGCTTCCATATACAGAAATGTTTGTCTTAAGTTGGACAAAACACCAATTATTGTCAAGGTGTTAATAAACAATGGTTCTTTCCATTAGCGCGCTGGAACAAAAACGAACATCCGCGTTACAGTCATCAATACAGCAAACATTTCAAAATCACTCCGTTTGTTAATATACCTTCAGTCAACAAAGTATAGGGAATGGATGATTTGTTTACGGTTCCAAATTCAAATTTTTGTTTTTTTTGTTGTTGTTAGATTGGCACAACTGTTTTCTATTTTGGCGCGGAGTTTGAGTTGCATCTGTTATTTATATTAAATACAGTACTGTTTTTAGTTATATCATATCTAGTGTGTATTGCGAATTTCATAATGGACAAAAACATTGAACAAAGAGTTTGTCTTAAATTTTGCATCGCCAATGGAATTTCGTGTTCGGAGTCACTGAAAATGTTACAGAAGGCTTACGGTGATTCGACTTTATCAAAAACACGTGTTTATGAGTGGTACAAAGCGTTCAAAAGCGGTCGAGATGTGATGGAAGATTTGCCTCGCTCTGGTAGGCCATCAACGTCTGCAACTGAAGTTAACATCGCAAAAGTGAAGGAAATAGTGACTGAAAATCCTCATTCAACTTTGAGAGAGATAGCCGCCGAACTTTCTGTATCTCACGAGTCGATCCGTACTATTTTAACTAATCATTTGGGTATGAAACATGTTACCGCTCGGCTAGTCCCAAAAGACCTGAATTTTCTCCAAAAACTCAATCGCATGAGAGTCGCTGAGGACATGCTAGAACGAGTCAATTCCGACCCAACATTCATGAAACGCATTGTTACTGGTGACGAGACGTGGGTTTACGAGTTTGACATGCAAACTAGTCAACAAGCTTCGGAGTGGCGCCTTCCAACTGAACCGAAACCGAAGAAACCACGCCAAAGTCGATCAAAAGTCAAAGTCATGTTGACTGTTTTCTTTGACTATCGCGGTGTTGTGCACTCGGAATTCTTGCCGGAAGGTCAAACGGTAAATAAAGAATATTATTTGAGCGTTATGCGGCATTTAAGAGAGCAAATTCGACGAAAAAGGCCAGATTTGTGGAATGAAAATTCTTGGATTTTGCACCACGATAATGCGCCTTCGCACAAGGCCATCATTGTGAAAGAATTTTTGACCAAACACTCAACAAATACCATCGAGCAACCACCATATTCACCAGATATGGCTCCTGCCGACTTCTTTCTTTTTCCTAAACTCAAATTACCACTTCGTGGCACCCGTTTTCAATCGGTAGAAGACATAAAGGAGAATTCGCGCCGAGAACTGAATTCAATTCCGGAAACAGCGTTTAAAAAATGTTTTGATGATTGGATTATTCGTTGGCGTAAGTGTATCGTTTCTGAAGGAGCATACTTTGAAGGTGATAAAATAAATTTGGATGATTAACAAACAGTTTGTGTATTATTGATCTTTTCCCGGTACTTTCTTGACAGAGTAGTACACCTGACTGATGTAATTACAATTAAATGTTACTAAATGCCGCGAATCAATCAGAATATATTTCTAAGCAACTGCTACAGTGCTCCATGTGACGAAACTATCATGACATGATATATTTCCAAATACAAGCGTGTTCTACGATCAAACATGAGCTTACTGGCCAGTCCCACTTAACTTAAAATAGCATTTAGTAATAGAATAGACTAATACTGCATAAGAACAAGGTTTTCATGTTTACGCACACAATAAACGTGGAAACAACGCGGAGCGTGGAAAATTCCGCAAAGGGCGGTGCAGCTTAAACCCGTTGTGTGACGTCCGCTGCTACTAAACTAATTGATTCGTTAAATATCAATAAAAAGATAGCGAATGACGTATTTCTACATCCTTCAACATTATTCCAAATCAAATGTCGTCATTATCGGTTAACTTTAAATTGTCATCACTGTTTCGCTTCCGGTATCGTTTTTAGGGTTCCGTAGTCAAACTAGGAACCCTTATAGTTTCGCCATGTATTCACACTCACTATTTCTTAGAAACTATAAGGGTCGCAAAACTGAAATTTTGTATACCTACGTATAGATATTTTTACCGTGCACAAAGATCAGTAATAAAATGTGTAAAAAAAAATTTAGGTACCTCCCATATATGTAAAACAAAGGTTTAATAAATTTTTTTCCTTGAGTGAGGTATCATTGGATAGCTCTTACAAAATTAGCTAATATTTATGGTTTTGAAGATTGTTTTTTCGTATTTGTAGTACGAGTAATGGTGACGGAACCACCACGCATGGTACGACATGCTCTTGCCCGGTTTTTTGTTAAATGATGATCCATGTACGTCTCGAAAATTATAAGTTTCAAATGTTGGCATACACTTGACACCTCTACGTTTTGTCTTGTTTTATTTATACCTTACTTCTGTTTCGCATATCGTATATAAAAGGTTGTCACTTTTGGACCTTAACCTTATTGAAATGGAGTTTAAGTATCAATGTCACCAAACGATGTTAAATGTTAAATGACTGTTAATTCATACATTTTGACAGCTGTTAACGCTCTAATCGTCTGTTAAGTTGTTCGTGAAATTCGACATAAAAGTGACGAACTTTTTTATTGCGACTGTTTATCCACGTTTCTAACGGAAACTTCCGTCGGTTCGGTTAGTTAAACAAATTTGTCCCTTACCAAAGTGTTTTATCCATCTTTTGTTAAATATTATTTATTACTATAAATATAAGGGCCTATGTGTACGGCGTTTTTTAAACGGGCGTATGAAGAACGCGTGTTCTCTGCGCGTCGTCGGTGCTTAAATAGCGATAGTTGCTAACTGAACCGCGTTTGCTGCGTGTCTCAGTTACGTATGATGCATCGTCCTCTACGCGTTTAAAAAACGCCATGTGCATAGTCTCTTAGATTTCTCCCGAATTTTGGATTTGTCTTATGAATATTTGAGGTATCAAATGTGATTGTTGATGTTTGCAGGTGGTCACAGCACTTTCTTTGCACTTCTTAATACGTTCGTGCATATCGTGATGTACTTCTACTACATGGTGTCGGCCATGGGACCTAAATACCAGAAGTACATTTGGTGGAAGAAGTATCTCACCGCCTTCCAGATGGTACGTTTACACTTTATCAATTAGGATAAAACATTACTTATAGTATTTAGCGCATTATTACGTATGTTTGTAAGTACGTAAACCTTTTATCGCACATAAACAACTCGACAAACTAATATGTACACAGAAAATCAAAATATTATTTTATACTAGTCGTATTTGTAAACAAATAGAAATTTGTTTACAAATACGACTAGTAAAAAATAATATTTGTGTTCATAAAAGTGATTTAATTAAAACACTTTTATGAATTCAATAAAACAGTCAAAAGCCCAAAGAAATAAGAAAGTAATAAGATGTAAAAGCGGATATTTTGAAGTACTGAGTTAGGTAAAGCAGTTGCCTTTTATGCCTGGGCCACACCGGATGCGTTGCGTAGACGTGCACGTGCGCGTTCGCGTTCCACTGCGTTGTATAGTATGAATCCTCACATGAGGACGCAGCTATACAACGCAGTGGAACGCGAACGCGCACGTGCACGTCTACGCAACGCATCCGGTGTGGCCCAGGCTTTATTTGTTACAAAAAGTTTTTGCAAACTAAAAACACAATACCTCAAAATAACAGTATATTTTAGCATACATCCTATTTAAAATAACAAATTACTTCCATTGTTCTTCTTTTTACGTAACTACGTTAAATTCATTGTATTATTAGCGCGTTGACCTAAGACACATGTACGCCTTTGACAAGACAAGACCAAAGGTTATTTGCGTCTGTAACTGTATTACATTTGCATTATTTACATACAAGTATCAGGTCAGTTAAGGGCTGGAGAATAACACATCTGTAGATAAAACAATAAGACTGATCTGCATACAGAAAGGGTTGCTTTTACTCATCTTTGACATGTTCAAAGAAGTAAAAAAGCATATTAGGATCGATTAAGATACATTTCTCGTTACTATAGATACACTAGCATGCACCTCTGAAGGCTCTTAAGAGGAATGAAAATAAGGAGAGCAATAATATAAAGAAATTTGCAGGTCCATCCATGCAAATAAAATGCTATTAGAATAAATTCTAAATAACTCTCCACGAAAATGTCATTCAGTTAAAATACTTGATAAATGCTCAAGATAATGTTCTGGATGTTAGCAATTTAATTTAATTGCATAAACATTCCTTGCTTTACGGGTGTCCCAATATTAGTAACCCACATTGACACCGGAGGTAGACCAGCCTAAACGGACCGAACCAGCCTAACATGACCTCAGTAAAAGTCGCATGGTTTTCGAGATATGCCAGTTTAAAGTTTGTACTGGAAAATAATTTAATCTGGCAAATCTTGAAAACCAAGCGATTTTTACTACGATCATGTTAGGCTGGTTCGGTGTGGGGACAATGCGTAACGATTTTTCACTCCTTTAAAAAAATAAAAACAAAAGTAAAAAAAAAAAAGCAAAGAAAAAAATAAAAAACGTTTCTGGTTCGGTCCGTCTTAGGCTGGTTTACCTCCAGTGTCATTGTGGGTTACTGATATTGGGACACCCTGTATATTGTTACCTGTTAATCTGTCAGAAAGCATCATGTAATAGATATCCCGAATAGGAAGCCATGATTCGTCCGTTAGCATGTTTAAAAGGTGACATGTAAGGATACAACAAAAGACCCCTTTTGACCCCTAGGAGTATTCGACAGATATCTAGACTTTGACTGTTTTATCTAGATAAGATTTTTATAATTTGAAAAACCGCGCGCACTCGGCGACAAGGGGTGACATGTTGTAAGTGGTTCGGTCTCGTTCGCAGATTCAGTTCGTGCTGATATTCAGCCACCAGCTGCAAGTGCTGTTCCGGCCGTCGTGCCGCTACCCGCACGTCTTTGTGTACTGGATCGCCATGCACGGCTTCCTGTTCCTCTTCCTCTTCAGCGACTTCTACAAGGCGCGGTACACGCAGCGCGAGAAGTCGCAGAAACGCACCGGAGGACTCTGCATGGTAATTATTATTTTTTACTTTTTTTCCCGGGGTACGCTTTGCCCATGTTCCTATGTAGGTTCGATTATTACAATGAAGTGGCTGACTGAACTTAGTTACCCTTGAGACGAAACGTGCCCGTTGTTATTCAATGGGTTACATTCATTTAGCTGAATGTGCAAGTTTCTAAGGTGTTTTTTCCGACCAGTCAAAGCTATCACGGCACTCAAATAATATGCACTCATATAATATGTGGTTTGCCATCCTTAGGTTGAATTCCATTAGCACGCCAAAGACAATAAATAAGGCCGATAAATAACTTCTGTCAATTTTGTATCATTGGGTGTCAAAACTTAAAGACCACTTGTACTTATTCATGTTAAAAAACTCATTGGTTCATAACTACCCCTAGAGGTCGAACTCTGTACCATACGATCACGAGTCGACACCCTAACCCGCTAAGCCACCGACGCACTTGTGCATGGTAATTCAATATTTGTAAATTTAGACCCACACCCGCGCCTTGCGAAACGCCGCCAAACCTCAAGGCCGCGACTACCCGGAGAAACTACTTTCGGACGCGTTTCGATGTGTGTCGTGATAATGCTTGGTAATTTTATACCCAGTTGCGAGATGCGCTTCGTCCAAACAGAGCTCGTCCAGAAAACGCTGATTTGATTCAGCGAGATTAAATAAATCTTTCGTTAGCTTGCAAATGGCAGATTAACTCACCTACGACAACACTACGCTTAAAGACGAAATAATCGCGGGAAATAAAATCTTCACAAAAGCTAGGAAAAAAAGAATTATTGCCTTTTGTCAGGTAAATTATAAAAAGTTAATTAATTTGCAAGCACTATCGGCTATCATTCGTTCAAATCAGGTCACTTATGTATTATGGGATTTAAATCACAAACCTAGTCTTATCATCAAAATCACAATCGTACCTCTCTTTTAGAAACGCGAATAAAATGTTGCTGGAACATTAGTAGTCCTTTAAATGCTGTAGACCGTGATATACGTCGTCGGCGGTTAATCTGTGGTAGATCCGTTATCGGTACAAAAGGTTTAGCCATACATGGAAGTGGGGGTCTTCACTGCAGATTTGCGTGGCGTAAATAGAGATAGGTCGTTCTCGAAATTTCTTTTGAAACTTGAGGCGCGTTTCTAGCGGTGAGACATTTTCTGGAGGTTCAGGGGCCATATTACGGAGTGTCAAAGCGATAAAGGGACAGTGCTATATAACAGTCACATATCTTCCTCTCTCTAGCTCACTGCCTGCAACTTGTAGTCCGAGAGCTGTTAGAAATTTTTGGGTAGGTATTTGAGGCACGCTGAAAACTTGTTCAATACTTCTTCTATAAATTTAGGCAACTCAAATTAGACCTTATTGCATACGAATTAAGAAAATGCAAATCTATATTTACTAACCATTTTATCTTAAATACGGAACCCTCTGTGCGCGGGTCCGTCTCGCACTTGACTGGTTTTTTTAATATTTATTTTTAATTTTGCCTCAAATACTTACCCAAAAATGTGTAACAGCTCTCCTACTATTGGCTGGTTTAGACTGTTCATAATACGGCGTCTGTGCTGATGGCGAATGGCGGAAGTGTTTGAACGCGCGATTGTTCGCAGGTGGTGGAAGGCTCGGCGCCGAGCGGCACGCCGGGCTACAAGCAGGAGGCGGGCGCGGCCGTGCCCAGCTCGTACGCGTCGTCGGCCGCCGACGCCTTCGTGCGCCGGCGGCCCGTGTCCTAGTGCCGCCGCGACTCCACCCATCGACTTATCAATGCACAAAGTCACTTTAAATCGTCGAATGCCTTGTATTTTTTTTTAAGTACAAAAGTATATTCAGATTTTATTCTATGAATTGTTATCAACGCGTGTTCGCTAGCGATCGAATAAGATTATAATCTTATTCGAGAGACGTCTCGAATCGTACTATATTTGTCACAATCGTAGTCGGTACTTTCCCTTGAGTAGCCCGTGGACGGGCACCTGTGTTGTTGTAATTGTAGATATGGTTCGGAGCGGGCGGCGCTCGCGTCCCGGAGCGCGGTTTCGAACACGACGGGTTAGGATCTTTTGTAAATATTATTTTATTACGGAGATGATCCGCGGTGCGGTATAACTAAAAGATGTTACCATATTTTTTTGTAAGACGTCCAGTGTTCATTTATATCAGCATTTTCTGAGTACAACGTATTTACACGTTTTCTTAATATTTTTGTCTACGATTTCTACTTTTAAATAGCGTTTATAAATAGTATTTTACCAAAAACCTAACAAATGTAATCAAAGTGTTGAGTTTAGATTTTAATCGGTGTGAATGTTGCGTGGCTGTCGGTGTTAGCGGCGGGAGCGCCAGTGCGAGTATGTCCATAATTATTTTGTATCATGTTTTGGTGTATCGATGCTTTGAATGTTGTGCAATATGAAGTGCCGGTTGCTTGGCGCGACAGATGCTCAAGTATTACTGCGTATTCACTGTTTTGCAATTCTATTTATTATTTTAATAAAGAAGTTTACAGTATGTTGTCTATATTTATTACCTATACTGGGTGTCCCGTAAATAGTGGTCCAAACGAATAATAGTTCAACCCCATGGCTACCAAAAACACCTCTATGTATGTTCAGCTATTTTTACTAGTTTCGGAGATATTAATAATTTTAATCTGAATTTTTGTAATTTTCCTCAAAAATCCTTAATTTCATGTTTTATTTCAGAAGTTTATCAGTGGTTATTAGAATTATTATGAATCAGCAAAGTTTTCAAAACCATTTGCCAGATTTTTTTAAATCAACTTTTTAAGTAATTAAGTGGCCACATAAAGTTTGTTCCTCCATACTAGGTATTCCCAGTGTTTGTTTTTCACTTAGTATGGAAAAAACAACTTTGCCTAGCCGTGGTAATTCTCCCGTCGCAATTACGTTGGAAAAGCATGGGTTTTATTCTAAGTCACAAGAATCAATTAATTATGATGGCACATGGATTGCATCTAGGTGCGCAAGTATTTGCGAGTTATTGCGACACGAGGGAATTACCACAATTAGGCCAAGTTACCACAGTTGACGGCACGTTTGAAGTCCAATATATTATTAAACAAGTAAAAAATAATAGTACATTGTTATAGAGGCGAGAAAATATTTGAGGGCCGAAACGAAGTTGCCGTCTAGAGTATACCTACGACGAGTCTTTTCACAACTACTGCGAGAAAATAAAACGAAAAGATCAATTAGTAGGGTCACTTATATGAAACAGGTCAAGAATATGTTTGCATTATATGAAAAAGCCTATTCATACGAGCCTAAATGTGAGTTCCACCAGTGTGCCGCACACTGCTGGAATCGCACCTTTAGTGATGTTTTTTGGCCCCGACCTATGGTGATATTTCCGAGCAGTGTTGTGAAAATTAAATGTACCTACATTGTAAAATAAGTACTTTCTATGGAGTTTTTTTCTAGGTACGGTTTTTACCCCGCTAGCACACATCCGCCGCGAAACAGCGAAACTGGCGGAATCGTGATATTTACTTATTTATTTAGGTATATAGGTACTTAATACGAATTTCAGTTTTATTTCGTTGCCAGAGTTTCGCTACTATAGTTTCGCGGCGGAGGAGTACTACAGCCGTTAGGGTCTTAGTCTTAGAAGAAGTATACAGTTTTATGCATCCAGCGGGCTTAGCATGCATACACGAGATAAAATTCGTCAGGAGCTAGGGAAATGAATACATCTATTCCATATTCTAACGTAAGACTTAACGCTTAAGGTTTAAAACAAGTGACTCGAAATATTTCTCTTAAAATTTTATCTCGTCCATGCGTGTTAAGCCCCGCAGCTTGAACAAGAACTTTTGAAGCACGAAAAGTAGAAATATTGTTACCTATATTGTGCTATGAACAGCCTTAATAGCATCAGAAAATAATGTTCAATTTCTCAACATTCTTTACGTGATTAACTGCTGGAGTGCCGCAGCGTACATCTGTGCGTATTTCCATATGCACCTACTTATGGAAATTGATCATAATTTTCTGTCGACTTTTGTTTTTTTACTATCACTGGATCTCAAAGACAATTTTTTTTATTTTAAATCCCGTTTTCAGTACCTATAATAAAAATATGTGTTAATTTCGCAAAAACTATTTGATATTCAAGCAGGCGTTTAGCACCCTAGTGTACTTGGCTCTTAAAGGCGACTGTTGAACTATTTAGATTTCAGTAAAATAGTTAATTATTATCCTGAGGCTAGCACAACACAATTCAACCAAAACTTTGTCATTAAATACATCCCTCCCTACAATGTAAGAGACGCACTAAGGGCCGTATTAATAAACTCATCTCAACTGTGATCCCCGTCACAAGATGCGTCGAAAATGACAGTTTTCTATGGATTGACGTTTACTTTGACGTATCTTGAGACGGGGATCAGAGTTGAGATGAGTTTATTAATACGGCCCTAAGCAGTCCCGGGTAAATTTTCTTTGTTCTTATTTCAATAAAATGTTAAATATACAGAACATAATAAAAATAAAGTTAAGTAGGGCTCCGACGAGTTCAAGCCGTAGGATTTTACGTGAAAACTGAAATTTTCCAACAAATTTGCGGTCTGATCGCATTTTCGTCTCATTTAGGATGAAACTTCAGGAAAAAAATGTATTTTGCGTTTCCGGAGTTATATTTTTTATTCATATTGAGGTATTTTTAGAACTAATTAAGGGCTCTCTATAGACACCTCTATCGGCATCCTAGCTTGAGGCGTTCACGAGATGAACCGCCTTTAAAATATGAATACATCAATACTTCGCTACCCAACCGAATTTAAATCAAGTTTAAATATGATGAGTCACTGTAGTTGACGCACCAGTCATAGACTTGTCTAAATATATCACTGGACTTGCGAGTCTAATTCTAGCGTAAAAACCCGGCCTAAATCTGGTAAATTCAAATCGGTATATTTTGACGATTAGTCAGTTGGTGATAAGTAAGTATACCTAATCTGAAAGGTTCTTGCCTAACCTAACTATCTACATAGTTGTTTCCTCTGGAAGGAGACACTAATTTAAAGTGAACTTTGCACGGCAGGGGTCTGTATAATCAGCATAATATTGCGGGTTATTATTAGTCTGTTGAGAAACACATAATATGGCTGTTTACTTATCCACGTCCTTGCAGTCATCGTAGGTATCTTTCCAGTCTTTAGACTCTAACTGCCGCACTCAGAGACGTCAATTAAGGTTTAAGTTTCATTAAAGTAGCTGCTGTCACTTTCTTTACTATAGCAATAGAATAAGACGCAGAGCAACTTTAATGAAACTTAAAAAATAATTGACGTCTCTGAGTGCGGCAGTATATCGAATGCTCTAAAGATTAGAGCATAAATTTGTATCTTATGCAGCTTTATTAAAAAGAAGCTATTAGTGTAAAAATTTAACTTTTAATCTTTAATTTCAATTTCATGTCCGCATTGCTTCAACCGCTTCGCCAAGGTCTGTTTCGCAATTTATTTTCCGGAATGTGCACATTGTGAATTAAAGCATAAAAACCGGTCAAGTACAAGTCGGACTCGCGCACCGAGGGTTCCGTATTTAGGGCCGTACTTCAAAAATATACCTTTTTATGTACTTTATAATTCGTATGCAATAAGGTCCATTTTGATTTGCCTAAATTTTAGTACACATCTTTGAAGTTTTTTGTAAATTTCTTCAAAAACTATAAATTTTGAACACTTCTTTTTATTTTTCCCGTTAAATATAAGTAACTATCTATAAGTTAGGAATTTTTTAGATTTTTCGGTTCATAAGATAAGGGGGAACGGTAATTTTTTGAAAATTTTTGGTTATAAATCTAAACTTACGTCACTGAAAATTATAAAAAAATAGTTTTGAAATGTGCAGATTGAGCCCTTTCATATGACACCCCATTTGCTATATATAATCAAATCACTTTTATTTTTCAACCCCGCATTCTAGACCCCTTTTCAATTATTTATAAAATTAATTTCATTTTTTTTAACTATAAACAGATGCAGGCAAGCAAGTTATACAACTATGCTAAATTTCAAGTTGATAGCTTGTGTAGTTGCTGAGAAAAACTGCTGTGACATACAGACAGACAGACAGACAGACAACGAAGTCTTACCATAAGGGTTCCTTTTTTACCATTTTGGTACGGAACCCTAAAAATTAAAAAAAAGCCTTTCTATAAAATCCTTCTTTTTGTACGGGGGTTATTTTAAATCGAAGTTTAGAAATAAGCAGTTTCTGGTCATTTAAACACCTTATCTACTAAATTATCTACCTACCTACTATATTTTTTTTTCTACTCGCGTACTATAAATCGCTAATGAATACCTACATTGTTAACAGTACCTATCAGAATGCCACCCATAGTGTAAAGCGTGAAAACTGTTCTTTAATGAGCGTTGCCACAGTACCTATTGACTGTTCTTTCATAACCGTTATAACATTGTTATTACCATGATTACGGTCATTCCGGATATCAGTCTTGGCGTTTAGTGAACATTTGACTTCCTAATTTGTATATTAAATCGTTAGAAATGTTTTAATAGCAATTGAAATGACGCAGATTAAAAACAAAATTAATTTCGAGACTAATAATGTCTTTAAAATTACATTTTTATTAATGCTTTAAGAAAAGATGATTAATATTTATCGACTTGTTATTGGTTACCAGGTACCGGCCCGCTATCCCTTTCAATGGGTTTTGTATGGGTTGTTCGTAAGGATTAGCTTACCAAACCCTCTGCCCGTCAAAAACCTTTAAATGTGCTTTTAAGTGTTATTTCCAGACGATAGCCCATTCTATTAAGCGCTAACCAATGCCCTTACTAAACCCTTTAAAAAAAGTTACTAGTATATACACAATTTTAGACCTTTTGTAGACTTCATAAAACACACGTTACCTTGCATCCCGTTCGAAGCAAGTAAACGACAGCCCATTCAACTAAGCGCTAATCCAATACCCTTATAAAACCCTTATTAGTATACACGTGTAACAAGGTGGTTACAACCTCCTTTATCTATTGATTTTATTTCTGGCCACTCTTACGTTTCTTTTATTGATTTAAATTCTTCAAAATTCAAAATTATTATGATCGATTCGCGGATCGATAAGGGATTCAGTGTCTGAGCTGATTGAATAAAAGACATACAAAATCTAGAATATATATTAATTTAATATTATATTTTATTAAAAATGAGATTGTTGTATTAGAGTATTAACCTATTGAAATATAAAAATAATTAAAATTCAAGTAAAAGTTTAAGAGATTTATTTATTCCATCACCTATGATCTCGTCTTCCTGGACATGGTGATACTTACCCTTACTGTCAGACACGTTACCGACGGCTACCCTTATCGTTGGGTTCTTCATTCGATAAGGGAAAGTCAATCGTATGGCTTGCCTATTGGAATGGGTTAGCAAATCCATTGGGCTAGCTATTTCAAAGGGAAGCCCTTTGAAAGGCTTTTCCCGATGGAAGGGTTGTCCGGTCCCTGGGTTACCATGGTTACGCTTAATATGGATGTCAGCATTCAGCAATTATCGACTTGTTATTGGGTATCAAAAATGGCGTTTCGATTGGCATTCCATTTTTCATGATTAATTGTTAGAACTGTTTTAGTAACCATTGAAATTTGCATGAAATTTGTAAACATTTAACAGTAAAATTCACAAACGCCAATCGAAATAATGAAAAAAATTACTTTGCTGACAAGTACGGAAAGTAAGTATACAAGAAAAGTCATTTGAAGCTTGTAGATAAATTGCATACATAAGTTTTTCTACAAGCTAGGTACATAATTAGCTCTAAAGATACTCGTGGCTGTCATTAGACTAACCTAACCAAATCTCGGCACTCGTCGTACCTTTAGAGACTTCATTATATGCCAGTTGCATAAATAGCTATGTATTACCGCTCGCTCCATGTAAGTAATAATTAATTTTACTTAATTTTTGTTTTCATTATCTGTAGGTCCACATCCTCTACCAATGGTACTTTATTACCAGCGCATTCCTATGTTGTAGATATCTTAAATAACTGGTGTATTTGACTACTCGACGTCTAGCCGCCCTATCTTGAATAGGTGGTTAGGTTGTGTTATTCTAAAATTCAACAAAAGTCAGTTCTTCAGCGAAAAAGTTAATTTAAATCGAAATAGGTTCGTCATATCACAACATTAGACTCCGGTACTTACTTCGCAAAGCTTTGTAAGAAGTATACCTAAATATAGGCCTAAGTATATCACTAGGTGCTTAGTTTCTCATGGTTTGTTTTCCACATAATATCTTTGTAAATTATAAAAAATGTAGTGTCATGTCAAAACAAAACCTTAAAATTGTCGTCTTTAAAATCCCACAAAATTGATAAGTAACGAAATTAGTAACCACCTTAAAATTGTTTACCCATCGAATAATAGTAGATTGTTCAACAAGGGACTAAAGCAAGCCATTATGACACGAGATATTTATACACCCGAGCAAAGCGAGGGTGGATGAAGTTCGAGTGTCATTATGGCTTTTTAGTCTCGAGTTAAACACTCTACTTTTCACTTCGAATGCGAGGAAAAATAACGACGTTCTATACAAAATTACAATAGCAAAAATATTTGTTCCGCGGCTTTTAATTTTCTTTTCTTTTGTAAAGTGACGCTTTAAATGCTTGCATATCTAGCCAACAGATTCATACTCGAAAACCATTTGTTCAAAACGAATCAAAATTTATTATGCATGGTCCATGCATAATAAATTAAATTCATCCTTAATATAATTAAATTTATTCATTTTCGTAATCATTAATCGTGTTTCACGAAATTAAATAGTTTCTTTTTAATATTTTTGCACAGTTGTCATTTTGAGGTTATTTCCACGCCCTAAAATTGTCTATACCACAGTATAAGTACTTTCATAGAAACCGAACTATAAGAAACAGCAAAAGACGTATATGACCTTTTTCTATTTATGGCATGGCATTCATATCGAGTTAGAAAGAGATGTCCTTAAAGGTATTCTTTTGTTTTCCATCATGTTGTTACAAGGATCTGTCAACGCCAGTGTTGCTGCTGAGTCGACAATAATTCTAGTATCAAGTTTTCATATTTTGAAAATCTAAAAATATCGATATATATTCACAACACTGTCAAACTAATAAAGCTACTAAATGAAGAAGTCACCCTGACACAAAATGAACTATTCGCATATCGACTTTTTAATTTTGTAGTACTGTAGGTTCATGTTGGGGTCCAATGGCGGGCTCATCGCGGTCCATTCAAATTTGACGTCTAAAACCTTTTGGCAAGATGATGGAAAACGAAAGAATACCTATTAGGACATCTCTTTCTAACTCGTTATGAATGCCATAAATATAAAAAGGTCAAACCTACGTCATTTGTTCTTTCTTATATTCCGGTTTGTATGCAAGTACTTGTTCTGTAATAATCCTCCGTTCACTTACACCGTGATTGGCTGTTCAGGGGTTTCCAAAGTAAATAAAAAAAAAATTACTTTAATCCCTAGAGATTAAAAAGGAACTTTAGTCCCGATATGCAGACACTAAAGTAGCATTTTAAGAGCATGAGAAGTGAAAAATATAAAAAAGCTTTATTATTTTTTAGCTAAATATTATTTTGTCTAAAATTATTACTTTATTTTGACATAAATTAATTATATAAGTTAGTGAACTTACAGTCCATTAGCACTTAATAGGATTCTGGTTTGTATGTACTTCTCTCTCACTCGCTCTCATAAGCTCTTATGCGAGTCTAGCCGACTTTACCAGACTTTGTCCGACAAAGTTCAGCAGTTCACTGCCCTACTCAATTCACGAGGTTATGCAGTTATACCGGTCGAATCGAAAAGGATAATTAATTAAACGCGTTTAAATCCAGTTACCGAACATACGTTATATTATAAATATTTTAACTTGCATTTAAAGTAAGTAGCTATTAGACAATCTTTGTGTTTAAAAAAAAGTTTAATAAATGAAAAGTATTTTATATCAAATTATACATTAATATATAATTATATATTACGATATAGTAATTAATATATCGCGAATAGATTGACTGAAAAAATTCAGTCCAGGATATGATTACTTAATTAAACATTTCAAAATGTTTATTTAAACATTGCACTTGTTTGTTTAATAGACAAATTACATACCAATCGAAAGTAAGAAGTATGCAAACAGTAGATTTTTTTTGTAGGCAGTTATAAACAGAAGGGAAAAAATAGTCAACCTAACGTTTGATTCTGTAGGCTTCATACTTTTGATTGGTATGTAATTAATTTGTCAATGAAAGAAATCTTTTTTTGTTTAGCCTGGACTGAAAATGTTCCCTCAACCTATTCGTGATATATACATAACATATTAAATTTGATATAAAATACTTTTTCTCAACACTGCTCGTAAATATGAACATTTTTAGTCTAGTTTGGAGTCAGAAACCATAACTTTTAAGAACTGTCAGGCCAACAATGTGTTCGTCGATAACATTGTTGTCCAACCTTAGAGCCAATGAAAATCATTCAATATTTTTTTATTATAGATAGGAGAATGAAATCGACCAATCAGAACGCACCGTTTTGTATCGTAAAAAACGCAGTGGACATTTTCATCACGAATTGAGTTTGTTCATCTCGAGTGCCACGACACTAGGGGACCTATTTAAAAAAATATTATCAATGGCAAAATTGGTGGGAATACCGCTTTGTCATGTCGCAGTCAGTTAACCCTACTAAATTAAAAATGTATAGGTAGAATATGGAAAAACAATTACATTATGCATTAGTTGAGAAAAACACTCACTATGCTGCGTTTCGGCCCTCTATATGACTCGTTAAAAAATCGCTTACTTTCCACCCTTGGCAACAATGTACTATTTATAGTATTCTTCCATTAAACAGACGTCGTTCCCTATTCGGATCTCAGACTAATACGTCTCTCATCCATCTTATCAAAGATTTGATACGTTCAAAATAAATGAGTCTTCATAATAAAAACCCGATCTGAGGGAAAACCCCTGGCTACGATTTTGTTTTCAATATTCAACCTTAATAACCATTAGGTACCTACGTCCGCCCCACCACATCGGGCGAACACACCGGTTGGTGGTACTTACATATCCGGTTTTATAAAAACCTTTCGTTTTAAAATTAAAGAAAACAACCATATATCACCACGTCACGTGTTGCAATTGCGGTTCGGTTTCTGGTTATGGTACCTAAATACCAGTTATGTTAACATTAATGATACCACAACCTCATCCCTTTACGTACCTATTCTAAATTGATCATTAAGAGTCAATGACGCACAAGGTGGACATGCACGCGCGGAAACCTCTGCTCATTAATACTGGGACCTGATTATTATTTCTATTAAATTTAATTGTTGCGTACACGGGCATTCAATTATTACAATTTCCAAGAAGATAAAATTCGAACTTGTAAAGCTGCTGCGGAATTTGCTACTGAAATAAACGAGTTGTAAGTTGTAGGTTCATTCAAAATTTTTATTTTAACCGACTTCAAAAAAGGCGGAGGTTCTATGTTAGGTTGTATCAATGTTTTTTTTGTATGTCCACTGATTTACGTCAATTGTGTGGACCGATATTGAAAATTATTTTTGGTTTTACAGGGTATTTTCTCGAGGTGGTCTCATTGTCACCAAATCAGAATCTGATGATGGAATCCATGAGAAATCGAGAGAACTTATAGGCACACATAGAGCGATTTTGGTATTTCCTGTAAACCTTAAGAATTTGCATTCCAATAGCACCTCTTGGTGAAGAGGACCTGATGATGAAGACCAGAGATGACCACCGGAACTCCTTAGTCAAAAGTGATTGACGCCAGCAATGAGATTTCTTTATTAAGAATATGAAGCTATTTTATATTATTACCTACAAACAAATATAAAACAATGGACGGAACCTTTCGGTGAGCATGGTGCGACAGGCTCTTCTCCGGTTTTTAATAATACCAGACCAGAGATATTTAACTTCATTTAAGCTAGTAAGTACCTATCATAGACAAATTTCAACACTAACAAAGTAACATACAAACATTTAAATAAAAGCTTGTAAAAACATACCTATCCCCGTAGATAAATATTATGCATATAACCACATATGTAAACAACAATTACATTTAGGTATAACCTACAATAAAAATAATTGACCGAGCGAGCGAAGCAAAAAAGCTTTCGTAGGATGTCTGGCTGTCAGGCTGTTCCCCTCTACAGGTCAGGTCGCATTTCTCAACCGATTCTCGTGAATTTTTTTGAGCAGATTAGATAATTATATGGAACTTTATTGTCGATTTAGTTTTTCGAAAATTTACAGAACGGCGGAGATATGGGGGTTTGCGATTACCAACTTATTTGCGATGTTGGTGAACTGACCGCGACCTATGTCGATGTATGGGGATGTATGAAACAGTTTTCCAACGGTAAAGTTAAGTTTGTCACGAGTTCTAGGTACAGCTCACAGGGTCAGTAGTCTGATAAGGATAAAGACTGATATTGTTGATACAGTCACAACTTTTTCTCCTGCGTGCTCGGAAGCATAAGGGAAAGCTAGTTGATCAATTGAGCAGTTTTAACAATAAAACCTGCGACCAAAGTCGGTACCTATAGTACATTTCGATGCTAGTGCGGAAAGTATGTCATACTTCACGAGTACCGAGATAAGTATCTTGCCGCGAGCCGTAGGCAAGTGGCAAGACTCGGGACGAGTGAAGAATGACATTTCCGCACGTGTATCGAACGACGTTTTTTAACACAGTTGCGAAAAAATAAATCAATTTCAAACTCTTTGAAAACTTAAGATTGGTAAACAAATTCGTTATAAGTTCGATCTTTCGCAGTGAAAATTGTTGACATTATGAAGAGGTGTTTTTTTTAGCTTTTAGTCGACTAGAATGGAAGTTGTTATTATTATTGAACCCAATTCAATGAAAGTATTTTTTTCAAATGCATGTTCTATACATAAACATAAACAATTGTAAATATAAAACATTGTACTTTTATTACCTAAGTATTGTTATTTACGATTATTTGTGTATCGTTTATTTATAAAAACAATATCGAATGTTGCCTTTGGAAACTTAAAACATTTTTGCAGTAAGAAAAAACGCCTCTTCATAATGTAAAAAATTTTGACAGGCGTTTCGGCAGGTATTCCGTTCCATTCAGACAACTTATTAAGAACGGTTTTTCAATACCTATTCAATATTAAAAAATAAACGTGTTATAATGATGAAGAGGTTAGGTATTCTTACATTAACAGTAGGTTTTTATGTTGATATCGACGTTTAAAGGAAACCAATATTAACACTGATCAATAAGTAGTCATGAATTGGAATACGTTAAAATTTAAAAAAATTGGAAAAGTAAAAAGCACTAGTTCGCGAAAACCAACTTTCCGCACGATATAAAGCTACGAAAAGTACCACTTTTTGAGCAACTGTTCAAAATATTTACCTGCGCCTTAAGGTTATGATTATGATATTCTGGACTCTTGAATTTGTGATTAGAAACACACTTATCATACGTGGCGTTGCGTATGACAAGTGTGTTTCTAATAATCATACAAATTCAAGAGTCCAGATATCATAATGCATCGCATACGTTGCGTACGTGGGATAAGTGTGTTTTTACCTTTAAGGTTCTCACGCGGGTCAACTAAGGTCCCCGAGTAATTTGTCGTTGAACTCACGGTTGATGTTTTTGTGAATCAACGCCTTGATTTCGGATATCAGGAAAAGAGCAGTCGCAGCAGCCATGACTTTGGCTTCAAACTTGACATTCCGCCACAGAGCAAACACGGAGCAAACACTCTACATCCACCTGCCAATGACGAGCGACCTTTGCATGCGTAGGTATGTAAATAGTGGTCAGCAAATATTTAACAGCCATTATTTATGTATAGGAACGACGTATGGCAATACATATCTAAGGCAAAACTTGTAAACAGTCGTACGAGATGACATAATTATTTTAATTAAGTAGACAAATCTAACATAAGTACAGTGAAAAAAAAAAATTTTTTAGTTCCTGATAGCAATTAGGTAGAATAAGCGGTCTCATCGTAAAGATAGTCGTTTATTTGTATTATATTATTAGTAGAAGTTGTTTATCGCTATTTCCTGGGACTCTGGCGAATCTCGGGGATAAAAAGTACTCCTATGTCCGTCTCCGGCTATGAATAAACTACCGCTGCGCTAAACCAAATTTTCAGGTCTCTGGGTTGAGGCACTGAACTGTGAAGACAAATAAACAAACAAACACACTTTCGCAATTAGTAAAAAGGAACGTAAGGACAAAGGTTAGTTATGCAGGGCGTCCCACGGCTATGCGACATGAAGGGGAATTACCTTGAATATTGTAGATATGATATTTTGTTGTGTGGAGAGTGGAGACATTATTTTATTTTTAAAAGTAAGTAATACTGCATTCAAAGATTTAATCATTCTGGTCTGGGTATCGAACCGACCAAATGTAAAAAAATTAACACCCTGTATTTTTATGGTGCTAATCGAAAAAGTAAATGATAAAGAATAACATCCCTTAAGTAACATATTATCTTCGCCAGAACGCTTAGCACTAGGCCATCGATATACGTCGATTGCCAGTTCACACTCGTTACTTTTGAAAAGTTATTGTAATTAATACGTTCGTGCACAAATAAACAAATCGTAATTTAATTGACAAAAAAGGAAATACCTCTAAGTTTCTTATAGTGCATTGATATCTAAAATATCAAGCCAAAAACATAATGTAAACGTAAGTATGTACATAATACGTAGAACATATGTATGCTTCAATTCAGGCGTTGCAGTAAAATAGATATAATTTAAGTAATTACTGCGTATTTACAAAAAAACTGTACAGGTGTACCCGTCTCAAGAGACGTCAAAGTAAACGTCAAGTCATAGAAATCTGTCATTTAGACGTGTGTTGAGACGGACATCCCAGTCAATCAGTCATCCAAGACCTCGTCGTGTTGTTCTCCTAGTCATTATATTTAGTTTAATGTATTTGACCTTACAGTTGTAATGTTTTTATTTGTGCTAGTTCTAATAATTAATATTTGTTACTTTATTGCCTTGTTTGTAATGTAACTTACTTTTAAGTATTATTGTATTTTATGTTTGAAAAAATGACCTTCTGCTGGAGTTTCTTGCGGCGCTTCTTCTCCGCAATGATGGTCTTGTCCGAAGCGCTGGTAGATTCACTCTATATTACCGACGTGTAAAAGAGCCCGTATGTGGCCAATTTACTGAATAATTTTTTTGATTTTGAAGTTCAGTTTATTAATACGGTACTAACACTAATTACCACAGAACCTGCACCTCGTATTTAAATTTAAAAAAAATGTTATCTAAAACAATAATACTTGTACGTACAAGGAGATTAGATATTAGCTGTAATTCGAAGGTTCCATGTCCGCAGTCCACTGTTTGGCGGCCGGCGACCTCACCCCGCTTGCCTTGGCTGCTGAGGCAATGCTTTGTTTGATGTCAAATCCACTGCGTCACACACTGAATACCATATGGGAAAAGTCCTGGCCTGGTGGGCTGTCATGACATTGTTCAAACTACGTCGAAGTTTAGTCAGGGCTAAAACGCCACGTTCAGTACCAGTGGCCTTGCAGGCGGTCTGAATTTTGACCGCGTTCAAATAACATAAATACCATCGATTAAATTTACCTCTTGGATGTATTTTATTTATTTAAGTATTTATTTATCTATATAATTATGCATATCGTTGTCTAATGTTCATTGTGCACGGCTAGAGCTTAGTTTAGGACTAGGCCAATTTGTGTAAAACTGTCCTCCAATTAATTTACTTTATTTACTACGTTGTGAATAGATTTTAGCTTAGATCACTAATTTATTGTAAAGTGTAAACATTAAACGGGATAGAAACGAATTAAACACCGGATAATTGGTTAGTTATTTATTGGTGGCTTGATGTCGCTAGTACAAAATGCAACGGCTCGAATTTGGCATCGTGTCCCTTAGGAATAAAGTCCTGGTTTTACAATTGTATAAAAATACTAGCACCTGTCTTCCGCGGAACCGTTCAGTCATATGGGCTTAGGCCTTTCATAGGCTTACATATAAGCATTAAGACAAAAATGTTATATTATATTGTAATGTTTGATATGTGTGCTGTTGGTGTGCCTGTTTAAATAAATAAATATAGTATGTCCCAAATTTTTTACGTGGAACGATACTAAAAAAAAGGCAGCTCAGAGAGATTTTCTAGGGAGATAACTTAACAGTAACAACAGCAAGTTTCATCTTAGGGGTTGAGAGTTTTGTCTAAATCGTCCAGCTTCTGAATCCTTACGTGACTGGATCGCTGCACCGCTTGTTTATTTTCATTAAGTTTCCATCCTGTGTTGTATGTATTTATCTAGATACAAAACCTGCAAGTAATATTCTGAGTACATAAACATTGCTTACAATGTACCTAACCAGATAATAAAACGGTTTACTCTAAAGTGAGCTATTAATTATGCAAATAATGCAAAGTCTGCAAAGTCGTTCTGCGTCTGCGTTTATGCACATCGTAAGCAAATCTTAATTACGTACCTACGTAACTTGATTACAATGATTTTGCGTCCTGCAAAAAACATATCTGAGATTAGTTTCCTTCCTTCTCGTCTGTTTGGTTTTATGCATAATACGAGTATTATTGATGGGAAACTTTCACAGCCTAAATATATTATTTATGATACATTCATATTTTAACTTAAACATTGGTTTCGAATGTGTAATTGTCATTTTCTAACACTATACGTATATGACCTTTCGCTACGACCATGGAAGACCTTCAAATTGTCCAAACTGACATAAAAATCCTTTAATTAACATATAAACAAGAAATTGACCGATGTTTGACTGGTTTGCCGGTGGAACCGCGAAGACACGTGGATGCTAACCACCTTATATACCTACCTACTGTGAACGAACGCAGCAGAATGCAGTAGGTAGCTCTATTAGCATTTAACGATATTCTTAATACACTAAGGGCCTGTTTCACAATCGACAAGTAAATTCATCTGTCAGTTAAAGATAGCCCTCTCCTTGTCGATTTTCAAGTGTAAGAAAGGGATAGGGCTAAATATAATTGACAGATACGCTTTACTTGACGATTGTGAAACAGGCGGTGAAGTAACTATATCTTATGTTATCGTACGATGTGCACGTCACAGTTATGATTAATTGATGTCTATTGCTACACGATTAACCTGAACATTAAAATTATCTTTAATGGATAAATTCATAATACGAATCAGTGAGACAGAGCTGTGTTGATCATGTTGTAAAGGAAGGAAGTGTTTCTCTCAACAGCGACGGACAAAGAAGTGTTTATTTACAAACGCTTCTACTCAATGGTCATGTAGCTATACTCGATCGTTAGTAACACGGTAGGTATATTTATTTTTAAAGCACTCTGCCAAAGAGCAAATTTTCTGAGACGGCAAAATAAAAAACATTACAGCCGTTTGTATCTTCTTTCAGGCAATACAAGAGATAAGATTTAATATTTATTGGACACCGCCGTTAATATATATGAGGTGTCAGTATGACTGACAATGAGGGAAATCGCACTTGGTCGCATTTTCATGTTTAACTTGTTTAACTTGTATCCGCTAGAAGGCTAGAAGGCTTCAGACTGCGCACTTTTGGTCTGTAAAGTACAGAGGGTTCCGTCACATAATTACGCTTTTTTAAGAAAGCGTTTTATTTATACCATAGTAATTACATGATTCGTTCAAAAAATGTACATAGTACCCGCACAGCAATGACAATAAAGCAATCACAAGAGCATACCAAAACAGTATGACTACCTAAAAACATCAAGTTCATTTGGAAATAGCGAGAATCGAACTCTATACACGTGTAAAAGTGTTTTTCCAACAAAGTGAATTAAGGGATATAGGATTGGAGTGCATCTACGATGGAATGAAAATTGTCTTGATTGACATCTTAAGAAGTGGCGGGCATCCTCTAATTCGGCAATAAACCTCTAAAACGCAAACTGATTGACAATAGATGCGTGTCTTTGCTCTTATTATATGTAACCTTGTTAGAGCTTGAAGAATCAAATGAGTTAATAACAAAGAACCGCATCAACGTGCTAAACTGGCTCATGTGATCAGCCTGTTATGCTAACATTAAAATAATTATTGTTTTCGATCAGATTCTCAATAAAGGAAGGTATTAAAACGTGACTACATACGCCTATAATACGAGTAAGTATTACTTACATAATGTTGACAAATAATTATTTACCTTCGCCAAATAGTTTCTGGCTACTATCCGCAAAGGAGGTAATTATAATATTAGAACAAAAACAATTGCTCAATTCGACCCTGCGCTGTTCTGCCGTATAACGCCTATATTGACGCACGAATCAACGGAATTTACAGCTTCGCCAGTAAAAGGAATTGAGATGCCAAACAATATCATAGATTAGAAGGTTTATTAAGTATTTAAACCTACCTAGGAATATTACAACTTTCTTCGCGTGTTTTACTCGTTACAGGACTGTAATATGTAGGTTCCTTGTTGCTACTTAACTCCTTGTTACTATTTGTAATTTAACAAGCTTTTCATATTTTATACGCAATCATTTACATATATGGCGTAAGTTACAAGTTTGGTCGTATACCTATATGTACAATTTCAGCTTTTCAGTTCTAATAGTTATGACCGTAATTGGAGAGGCGAGAGTAGCTTGAAATGGTTCGCACTACTGAGTGTGTCGTTTTTTTCGATCCCGAACTTGGCTTGACACACACACACTGCCGTGTGTCTTGATGTTCTTTCCCCTAATAATATCTACGTGCTGTTACGGTATTGTAACTCTTCGAATGCTACTAAATGCGAACACGGAGTTGTATTCCAGCAGGTATTTAATACTCTACCCGGAGATTTTGCGAATCGTATCCGGTAACGGGCCCCATGTCTCAAAACAAGTTTATCATAAATTTAAATGTCCATAGTTTGTTTTCTACGGTTTTTGCCGGTATCTGGCAAGTGGCGGTCAGGGGCCACTTGCGGCCAGTGACGCAAACGGTGCTATTTACTCGACTGACCAGTTTTTGTGCGTACGTACGTTTGCTTTTCCATAGCGGTCGTTTTACTGGATCAGAGCAAGTTAATCACAAGATTTTTGAGCGATCGTACTATGACGACAGACACTTTTAAGCAGG
The DNA here is from genome assembly GCA_963241965.1 of Tortrix viridana. Lineage (NCBI taxonomy): Eukaryota > Metazoa > Arthropoda > Insecta > Lepidoptera > Tortricidae > Tortrix > Tortrix viridana. The sequence continues at coordinate 6,111,231 of OY725175.1, read as the reverse complement.
TGACCAAACATCACCTAGGTAGGTGAGCTAGAGAAGTTCCATTCTGCGAACGTTAACGACTGCAGGGATCTCGCAATCTACGGAATTGACATAAGCGACAGCATTACAGTTTGCATCCTACTTGTATAGAATCCTTGGTTTCCGCAGTCGTTAACATTCGTAGAGTGCAACTAGATAAGGTTACTAAATAAACTGACTATGGGTTATGATGAAAAATCGATAAAGTAGTGTATTCGATGGAAGCATAGCGTGAGTGGAAAAAAACACCAACATCGACTTTTTGAGTCACAGAAATGTCCGTACTGTACGTGTATAGATAAAAGTTTGTCTAAGAACATAAACAGTGAAGCATATAAGCGCGAATGGCTACCATAATCGTATTGCACAAATGCACACCTTAGTTTACGCTCGGCGTAGTACGGGGTTTGCAACAGATCACGCTTACGAAATTAAACTTAATACTTACAAGTGTACATTAGTTCGCCTGCCTTGAGCTCGAGCAATTTGGGGTAAAATTTGGAGTAAGTAACAAATGCAACGATGCGAGTCCGTTTAAATTGGATTTTTGCTTTGTGAGCGAATGTATGTCAAGTCAACAAAACTGCTGACACATATTTTTTTACACATTTCGTAAACAAACAAGTATGTTGTGTGATTCACTGATTGACTAGAAATATGTTACTAAAATTTGATTGTTATTCAAACAGGCTTTCCCGTGACAGGTGTTCAGTAGACAAATACAAATATATGTTGATATACTTACTCATAATTGTCTACGTAATTAGTAGGTAGGTAGCTTACTATTGTTAATCGGTAAGTTAAAATCACTCCTATAATCTTGTTAGATTATTGAGCAAAATACCGTGACTCCAAGCCAGTAAATTTTGGCATAAACATACAAACTTGGCCAACATTTATTCAGATTTATTCAAAAGTTTTTATGTTGTTCTTTAATAACCAGAAAATCAAGTCGGTTAGCTTCACTATTATCGGTTAACATATCACCTAGTGGCCACCACGAGGATGACATTTGATTGACCCGATACGGATACAGAGATAAGATGAGATAAGGCTACGCAAGAAAGAATTGTCTGCATTGCTTTCAAAATAGAACACGTTGCCAGCAAGTTCAACGTCGAACTCTATTGCACAAAAATACCTGTACAAGTAAGTATATTTAAGACTCCAGATTTGGGTCGCTCAGATTTGTTAAAATCTGACAAGTTTTAAGCAGTGAAAGATAAACGACTCCTGTAGCTCTATCTTAATGATTTGTCACTTTATGAGAGTACGGTGGAGCAAAACGGTGCGCGATCAAAACTAGGGCATCAGCTCTAGCAATAATGTTACAAAGATAAATTATCCCTCATTGCATTTATGTTCAACACGTATTGAAGAAAGAGATAAGTAGATATATTGTTAGATTACAAGGATATAACTTTTTTTCACTATGTTTTAGGTGTAAGCCTAATTTTTATTCTGAACCCCCTGACTAATTTAAAAACGCTTGAAGGGACCTGCGCAGCTGAAACGAACCGGCGCACGGTCCTAATGAGGAGCTGGAACTTTCAATTTAGGGGAAACCCTTAAACCACACAGTTTAGATAGGCAGTACCTCCGCAACATCAGAATTTAATATTAAAATATAGGTTTGATATTCTTTGGATACAGACCAATTCAATGATACCTCAAATTTCATAATCCATCAAGCCGTTTTAGTCTACAGCAGAAACAAAGAAACAAACGGGTCGGGTAAAAAAAACTAACCTCAAATAAAAAATACCCCGTTTTTAGTTTTTGGTACCATAACCGCATTTTCATCCTGTTCTTAGCTTTGTTTAAATTTTCTAGTAGTCAGTCCATCGGAAAGTTACTTTAGAATCGGTTGCAAAATTTGTACCAAACAGACAAACAAACTGTCAAACAAACAAGGAGCTAACAAAAACGTGAGCAAATACATTTGTGGTACCTATGCGTCAAGCGGTTGTCATAAGATGGCTAAGCTGTGCTAGACGGTATAAAACCACAGTTTCTACCAAGGTGACCTTCGCCTCGCCAAGAAAACTAAATGTGTTAGGTTCGTTTTGCCTAATGTTAAACCAGTAAATTCCAGTATTTTTCTTAATGGCGAGTGTTTACAAATGGTAGATAAGGCACTTTTCTTAGGCATAACTGGACGTAGCTTAGGGAAAAGGATCCAATCCACAAAGTAAATGTAATTAAATTTGAACTTTATTGCTGTCAATATTATTTCAAATTCTAAAAGTGTGAAATGGTTGAATTGGATCCTTTTCCCTAAGCTATTTCCAACTATAGACAAGAATTTGCAATGGAGTTCCCATATAGCAGTGCTAGCAGGCAAATTAAGTTCGGCAGCTTACGCCGTTAGGAAAATTAGACAACTCGCCAATGTTGAGACAGCTCGATTAGTTTATCATAGTTATTTTCATAGAGTTATGTCGTACGGTATTCTGGTTTGGGATAAAGCAGATGACATACAGACTATATTTGTGTTACAAAAAAGAGCCATTCGCTCTATATGTATATAACTTAAATACCCGTGATTCCTTAAGATAACTTTTTAAACAAATTAATATTCTAACAGTAGCGTCACAATATATTTATGAAAATAAGGTACCTATAGGTACGTTATTAAGAACGTAATATATATGATATACATAATTTCAATACTAGTTATAAAAATAAAATTGCGGCGCTTCTTCTCAGCAGTGGTCTCCTCTTGGGAAGCGCTGGTAGATTTTGTCTTGTAAAAGTGCCTGTGCGGCCTACTTACTAAAAACATTTATTTATCTTTATCTTTTATCTTTAAATATGCGCCTAACGTTTAATATTAATTGATGCACCATTGTTTTGAAACATCATTGATTACTAGCAGACAAAAACCCGACAATTAAATAGACAATCGTTAAAAGATGTGCCAGGCCGATTGGTGCCAAAATACCTGTGGAACTTTATGAATATATTAAACCAGTTTTGCAGGTACAAAAATAATCTCAAATACTCGTATATTTATTTCGAAATATATTGCTACTACGACTTCGCAAAGGTTTTTGGGGTTTCGTTTGACGTCACAATCAATGGACGAGTGCGTTAGTGGGTTAGTACTTAATTTAATTTTTTTACGAAGGCCTATTATTAAAAGGCCGCGTATTATTCGAGGTAGCGTATTAAGTTGAGACACAAACGCAATATTAAAATGTGGGTGCAGTGCACACTGCGTAATTTTACCATATTAAGATTGCTTACGACTTAGAAATGAGTTTAGTCTTCTGTAAAAAGTGTAAAAACAATTTTTTAAGAAGAGTTGACTAAAAAAGGTTGTGTGGTAAGTATATAACCATGCAACCTGCACTATGGAGTTATCCATAGTTCCACGTGCAAAGATGTAACACCTCTTATTTATTAAGTACTTGAAAACGAATAAAATACAAATTGTTACATAGAGTACCTAATCATGAATAAGTTTCTGACATTATTTATTAATTGTATACCTGTTTGGTGAAATAATGAACTATTGACTTTTAAATTAAGACCTTATTGTAAAACATTATTTCAAGCAATAAAGATTTATGATTTTATGACAAAAAAACATTTTTGGGACAAGCTTTTCTTTCTGACTGACTTTTTTTGCACAGTCATCATCTGCCTATCAAGAAAAATTCAACGAGCTCAAACTCGGCGGGGCTGTCTTATTTCGTCGCGGAGTTTCTATGGCCACCTTTCGACTGCATCATCAGACCAGCTTCATAGTACCATATTATTACTACTGTCACCAAAGTTAAGTAAGTATCTATACCAAATTTCAGCTTGCAAGATTTGTTCTAAACAAACTAACATACAAACATAGCAAGATAGAATAAAAGCTTGCAAAAATCAGACGACCTGATCTAATAACTCAAATCACTACCTACCTACCTAGTATGAAACAAAGTCGCTTCCCGCCGTCTGTCCCTCTGCGGGCTTAGCATGCAAGCACGAGATATTATTTGACGGATGCTAGGGAAATTAATACAGGGTGACCTCGAATTGGTAATACAAAATACTTGATTATGATTCAGTTAATCACTAATAGTGTATTGCATTAACTCAGTTGTTAAAGTTAGCTTTCCTTAATTATCGTTAATTTTCTAACAAAACAAAATAATAAAAATAATTTAAAATCCCAAGTGTGGTTAACCTACATGACGTCATGCATATCTGTCGTACAGACAAGGAAATTGATTCTCGCACCATTTTGTACTCTGTCACAACAACGACGGAGATAATGACAGTGGACATTCAACGTGACGCACTGCCACCCAAAGCGACAAGGAACAAAATGTGTCTCAATTTCCATTCCTGTATCTATCACTCGATGTTATTAATAAACTAGGTGCTGATATCCATCCAACCCTTTAGTTTTAAGTAGGTACCCTAATAAATTATCTGATAAAGTGAATAACTGAATAATGAGTGAATTATTAAAAATAATTTATTGTTGAATAACGTACAGTACAAAATACAAAATTGTAAAACTTAAACAACTTTTAAAATGTGCTCAAAATGACCCCCGCCTTCTTGGATACATAACTCTGCCCGTCGCCTATGATTGTCTTTCAATCTGTGGAGAACAAATTCATTGGTTTTTACATTATTAAATGCCTCAACTACCTTTTGGCGAAGTTCACCCACAGTATCTGTTTCCCGTGCGTACACTCTCCTTTTTATTTCGCCCCACAAAAAGAAGTCGAGAGGTGTGAGATCAGGGCTTCTAGGAGCCCAAGCGACTGGGCCACAGCGTCCAATCCATCTCCCAGGGAACTCTTGGTCCAAGTAGCTTCGCACACGCAGGGAAAAATGAGCTGGTGCCCCATCCTGCTGGTAATACAGAGCCTCCAAATTTTGCTGCGGCACCTCTCGTAGCAATACCGGTAACACATTTCTCAGAAATTCTTCATATTTCGGTCCATTTAAATTTCCGTCAATGAAATGAGGACCAATCAAACAGTCGTTCAGTATTCCTGCCCAAACATTTACCGAGAAACGTGTCTGGTAGGAGTCCCTGCGAGTTACGTGAGGATTTGCTTCACGATCAGACCACCAGTGTTCATTGTGAACGTTGAACATGCCTACTCTTGTAAATGTTGCCTCGTCGGTCCATAAAATGTTCAAGTGTAGATTTTGCAGCAGCCAACGACAAAATTGCACTCTTCTAGGATAATCGGCTAATATGATATCCTGCACCCTTTGGAATTTAAACGGATACTTTCCTTCAGCATTCAGTAATCGCCAAATAAACCATTGGCTCGTTCCGAATCTTGCGGCAGCGTCCCTTGAGCTCGCCTCTGGGTGGTGGCTAAAATAATCGAGAACTCGTCTCCGAAACGTCTGCGAGTACCGCGGCCGCCGGCCCGGAGCTTGAGCGTGCACTGGGACAGTAAACTGTCCAAAATCTCTTAAGTTTTGGACAATGGAGTTTATTAGAACACGAGTAGGAGTTGGGCAGTCAGGGTGTCGTTCATGAAACAATGCTTGAGTTCGTACGGTACTTCGTGACGTAAAATAAAAAGATAACATATCCATTCGCTGAATATTCGTATAAGGATAAGCTCGGGGCATTTTGTTTAATTACTATCTTAATTAAATACGAAAATTCTTACTTTCTTTGACAAGACAAGTGACAATTTACTAATCAAGATACGCTATTATCATAAATGATGTGTCAGATAACGAACCAAAGAGGAAAGTGTTCATTTGAAATACTTTAAACCTCTTTCATTTTAAAGGTAATGGTAGGGTAACCAATTTAAGCAAAAAAAAATGGGATAATTAGAAAACTTAAAAAAAAGTACTTATGTTTTAAAATTAAGCGTGAGACCTCGTAGAAGCGATTGGTTTAGGGAAGCTCTCTGTAGTACTTTGAATTTGTATTACCAATTCGAGGTCACCCTGTATATCTATTCCATATTCTAACGTAATACTTTAAGCTTATCTAACGTAATACTTGAAGCTTAAGGTTTAAAATAAAAGTGTCTCGTCCTGACTTTTATTACCTTTTATTACTAAGCGACTATTGCGATTTTCACATTTTTATAACGATTTTATCTAGACGGGACACTTTTATTCAATTCCCTAGCACCTGTCAAATTTTATCTCTTGCATGCATGCTAGGGGGCCTGTAGGTATGTACGAATGTATGCTTAGATCTTTCAAACTACGCAACGGATTTTAATGCGGTTTTCACTATCAGTTAGATTTTTCACGGAAGTTTTATGTATACCATAGTACCCGGAGCGAAGCGAGGGCGGGTCGCTAGTATATTTGTAAAGAAGTAAACGCTGTAAAATGAAAATTAAACTTAGACACAGAGTTATGTCGTAATAAGCTTGAGTGTCCCTACACAGTTGTATGTTGAATTTTACATTTCCAAAAAATATTTGAATACATATTTTGTTTAAATTCCTCAGGGTACCGTAACTCCTTATCTGTGAGTTTAAGTTGATTTGCGACTTTGACGAGATGTAAAATTTTGCTACCGGAATTATTTTTTTTGGTAAATGAAAATTTGGGAAATGATTATATTCTACCAAACGGCAAAGACCCATCTAAGTCATCAGCAGAGCTCGGATACGTCATTGCAAAACAATGTCGATACGGAAATAGAACAAGCTGTAATAGTTTCTGATGGTTGCGTTGAACATAACATAAGTAACCATCTACTTTTGACAGACATAATATTTGTAAGTAAATTGATCAGATGTATATTATACTAGCTTTTCCCCGCGACTCCGTCCGCGTAGTATTCATTTCAGGGAGTCACCGCGAAATTAGGAACCATATTGCGCGGGAAATCTTTTTGCGTGAAAATACGGGGAAAACGAATTTTCCCAGATACGAGTATGAGACCCAGCTAGATCGAATTTTCGCCCCCGTAAACCTACATGTCGCAATTTTCATCGAAATCGTTAGTATTATACATAACGGCCCGTCCCGTATTTTTCTATTAGTATTTTGTTTAGATTGACATTTTGAATGGAATGTCCGATTTGAATAACTCAAAAAATAATCTACAGGTATTGGAACAGTCTTGAACACGAAGTGATTTACTTGTATTCAAATGTTTAAAATGTTTAAAACGTTTGTGTTAACGTTTGACGACGCGGTTAGCCTAGTTGGTAGTGACCCTGCCTACGAAGTTAGCGGTCCCGGGTTCGAATCCCGGTATGAACAAATATTTGTGTGATGAGCGCGAGTATTTGTTCCTGAGTCATGGATGTTTTCTATGTATTTAAGTATGTATTTCTCTATATAAGTATGTTTATCGTTGTCTAGTACCCATAGTACAAGCCTTGAGCTTAGTATGGGACTAGGTCAATTTGTGTGAGATTGTCCCCTGATATTTATTTATTTATTTATTTTAATCTTTATTAGGATTAACACAAAAGTATGGATTAGATTTTGGTCGGCATTTCTAACAACTTTTAAAATTTAAAAAGTTGTTATAGTGACATAACTACAATAGTTGGACATATAGTGTCACAAAGTTTTTTGTAGATATTGATTATGTTCTTTAAATATTGTAGAACATTTGTTTGTCATCAATAGTTCCCGCAGCGCATGCGATGAAAGAAATTTTATATGGCTAATTTTTTACCCCTTGGGTAACATTATTGAAGATTTAGTAGGGATCCCAATTTTTTTCTTGTAATAAATATAACCTATGTAACTCAAGGATAATGTAGCATTCTAATGGTGAAAGAATTATTGAAATCAGTCCAGTAGTTTTTGAATTTATTCGTTACATACAAAAATACAAATCTTTCCTCTTTATAATATTAGTGCAGATGTAAACAGTCTCATACTTTTCTATACTAAGATAATAGTTCTAAAAATACTTTGCATAAGTACCTTTTAGTCCAAATTTTCGAAACACCTCCATGACTTCCTCCCCACGATCGTCAAAAATTAAGTAGTCGATTGGTTTGAGCATAAATCTCAAATATCTCTCCCGAATATTCATTATGCAGAGGCAGTAATTTGGCACTAATGTTAATTACAATAATATCCTCCTTAGATAACAATACACATAATACGACTCTATTACCTACATTTTGTCCTATTTCCGTCTTAAAATTGTTTTGCGATTTGGGATGACCTGTCCGAGCTCTGGTCGTCAGTCATCACTTTACCAGTTTTCTTTTTATATTTACGACTTATAAATGTAATAAAGCAAAATCTGAAAGTAGTTGGTTTAGAATCGAGAGTTAAATCGAAATTACACGATTTTTTATGCAAGATTTTTTAATGTCTCCTTTTAATCTTGCCCAGTCTAAAAGTTATCGTTTTATGCCCGGTTTCTATATTCAAACCGCGGATTGATAAGGATACCTCGAGCTAAAATTTGACATTTACAACATGTGTCAAATTTAAATTTGGAGCTGTATACATTTAGAATAGATAATGTTGAGGAACTAATTTTCTTCATTTTGAATTTCCATGAACGTTCGCCTACGTTGATGTCTTTTCTATATACATAAAATCTGTTAGCGTATTTATAGTAGGTAGCATTGAGATATACTAACTAGAGGAACTTCACTAAAACGCGTCACATAAAGCGTACCAAAAACCAATAAACGTTACGCAGCTTTGAAACCATCAATATTTGAACAAACAAACAAACTATATCTATCTCTCTTACACGAATAATACGCTAGAAATACGCAGTCATAATATGGAATAGACAAAGATGGCGTGCTCACCTGTACTGAAAAACTCGGTGTTACCTACAACATGAAAGTTTCCCCCGAAAAATCGAGTATATTCTTTGATAATAGGAATCGTTACCAAAAATAAATAACGTTTAAATATTTTATAGATATGTATTATTTCTCGCTTACAAGTAAATATGTTAGTAGTAAATAAGCATTTATTAACGTAATTAATTAATTGACAAAATTAATAGATACCGTCGGTCGGCTGACGCTATTTAAAAACTATGAAGTAAGTATAGAACTGTACCATTACCATGAGTTTACAGTGACCGCACTCGCTAGCGACGGCGTAAACGATTTGTATGGAGAATTGTACAGCTCCTCTAGCGGTCACTTAAAGAACTAAAGATCGCTAGTATGAGTACAACGTAAATTACCTATCGAAATCTATTCGTTAGCGACTAACGTTTTGTAACCGTTGCCGTAGAACATCGGTACCATGAGTCGTAAATTTGACAGATGTCATCGAAAAATACCGTATCGACTGTAGTTAACTATTTCACTAGCAAATTGGTGCGTGAAAACTTAGAATTATTGTTTAATACGTTACTCCAATTATTTATCTATCCAAATAATATCGGCAAGACATTATTTAGCGTGGAATATGTAGGCTTATGAAGACGAACGACGAAAACAAGGAGCATTTCAAGCTGATATGAGAAATATTACGTTAAGAAATCCACTTCAAAATTTAACTGAGAATAAATTTTATTAAAGGATATAGGCTCAGTAAGGAAGCTTTTGAGAATTTGTGCGATTCGTTAACGTACTACACGGATTTGAAATCCACTCACAAATATAATGTTCCCGATCCTGATGACAAGGATATGTCTGAAGAAAGTCAAGGTATTTATAGTGAAAGATAATGATTATATATTAACTTTAATACTAAATATGTCCTTATCTTTATTATGTTTGTTGTAGGTACCTACTATTTTCAGAACTATTTGAGGGCCAGGAGTTAGTGTTGGAAAATGAAGACACCAGTGATTTATTAATGGAGAGAGCACCGCGGGATCAATTAGTTAGAAGACTTGCATCAATGCATTATTTCCAAATACTTGTACCATGTTTTCTGTTTTTTGTTTAATATAAAAATAAAAAGTACTCATACATCACACATAATCTTTATTTATTACACAAAATCTTTATTTATTACAAAAAATCTTTATTTATTACACAAAATCTTTATTTATTTGCTAAAGTATCTACAATTATATTTCCTAATGCTAAAAATTTACCAAATAAATCTAACCACCGTTCTTGCATTCTAAACTCTGATTCCCTTAACCTATTCCTCTCCCGCTCCACTTCCTGTTTAAAAGCTCGCCATTCACTGTCAGCTCTGACAAAGGCTTGCCTTGCCAAATCTGACTGTCTGGGTGCGAGTCCTTCTGTAGACAGGAGATTAGTGGTTTTGCACCTGACGTCTTCGCCACTGACGCGGTGTGGGCGGTAAGAGCTTGGGGCTCTGCCACCTGGCATTAGCAGCTGCTAATGCTGTTCTTGTGACCGCAGGCTCACCACCGTGCGTTACTCCGGTCTCACTCCCGTCCACCTCGGGCAGGGCTGTAATGGATAAAAAAACGTTTACAGTACTATTTTGAATTCTTAATTAACTAATGAAACTAGATAGGTAGGTACATTTTACTCTAAAATGTGATAATAACAGCAAAATTTATTGGAACCTATTTCTTGAAGAGCTGATGGAAATTGACTGTCATTGCAGTCACTATACCTGGGCTGTTAACTGTTTCGGGATACTCTCTGTCCACCAAGTCTTGTTCACTGCAAGTGCTGTTAGCCACAAGCAATGGTGGAAAAAAGGAGGCCTGAGCTGATGTCCCTGGTACAAGTGGTACAAGTAGATTCCAGTCTCCAACGCCTGCAGTGAAAAAAAACACATTGAAATAATCTTTCCTAGGACATGAATTAAATGAATTTTTATCTTAAATATATATAATAAATTGTTTATTTTATTTCAATAGTAACAATGATAGGGAAACTTACTGGAACAAGTTTGTTGAGCAAGTTATTCATTTAGCAGGAAAATTGATAGGCTGTCATTTGTTTCTAGTGCCACTTCAGTAACTTCTTCCTGTAAAGCATTTTTTTAAAAGAATGCCATGAGATATGAAATTAATGACTTATATGTAAGTATATTATAACTTTCGGCACATAATTAAATAAGTTTTTGTCTAATTTGACTATACACAGACGTATGAATGAACTGTCACATTGACAAAAAAATCAAAACAAATTCAAGAATCACTTACACTTACATAGTGACACTGCTCTAGGGCACTTTTTTAAATTAGCAGGGTTATTTCTATATTTTTAAATAGATGACATGGATACTTATCTTTTAGCCCAATATCATCCTTACTCTGTCTTTTTATTGTAGTTAGAAAGAGACAACTTCGTTTGGTGTGAAATTAGGCACACGTAACGATAACTACACGAACTATCGAGTTAACGTTAGCGAGAATAGTAAACGTTTATGTGACTCATGGTACGAGTTTAATCAAAAACTATTCGAAGGACGTTTACTCGCTATCGACTGTAGAACGTAATACGAGTTTTCGATAGCAACTCATGGTAGAGGTACTGTATTCCGACGGACTTACTTCATCTACCTACCAATTTTATACGCTCAGATTAAAAATATAATTTAGGTTATTCGGAAAATATGGAATTATGGAAAAACTACCGACCTATTAAAAATATAAGGAGAGTAAAAAGACCAACTTTTTTACAAGCTTCTATTTTTCAATGTTTGCTTTTTTTTGTTTAGGTCAAATCTTTAATAATCGGTTGAGAAATGCGATCTGTAGAGGAGAACAGCCGGACATAACGAAAGCATTTTTACAAGCATTTAAGCATCGCGCTTCGCGCTCGCTCGGTCAATGAAATCATGCTAATAAAATACGTATGTTCAGTGGTTTGACTATTATTCAAATCAAATCAAATTAAGTAATTTATTTTTCACCTCACCAGCTCGGAATGGCTTTCTTTGTCCGTCAAAATTTGCGCGCAAAACCGCTTGCGTGGAAAGTAATGTCGTGCTGTGCGCGGAGGAGGCGCTGCGCGACGGCGGCCACAACTGATGTGATGCTCGAGCATTTTTTAGACGCCGAGAACAGTGCTAGGTCTACTCACAAAATTCGAAAGATTTGAACTTCACTTAGTTCTGTCAGTACGAAAAAAGTGAGAGATATGCATATAAAATCGCAAGTATTATTTTCAACGTGTTATAACGAAGAAAACCTACTAAAAAGTGTTAAATAAAAACCAGCCTCATAGGAGTCCTAGGAATAGCCTATTTAGTGCCGAATAGGTACATAGAATATATCCAAGCCGGTGTCAAGTAGGTATACACAGTAGCAATGACACCATTCATGTTCCGGTGGTCACCTCTGGTCTTCATCATCAGTTCCTCGTCGCCAAGAGGTGCTTTTGTAATGCAATTTCTTAAGGTCTTGCAGGTAATACCAAAATCGCTGTATGTGTGCCTATAACTTTTGAGGAGTTCCCTCGATTTCTCATGGATCCCATCATCAGATTCTGATTTCGTGACAATGGGACCACCTCGGAAGTATACCCTTTCAAACAAAAAAAGAATTTTCAAAATCGGTCCACAATTGACGGAGTAATCGCGTAACAAACATACAAAAAAAAAAAAGCAACATACAGACGAATTGAGAACCTCCTCCTTTTTTGAAGTCGGTTAAAAAATAGAAAGTGATATAACAAAGCAATATGAAAACGATCGGAAACAATGCTGTTTGAGTCAAAGTGGAATAGGGGCCAAGGTGTTATAGCCACGGAAAGACATTCAAGTAATCAAATTAAACTTAATTAATGTACGTCATTTTATCCGTCACCGCAGTTTTATAATGAAATAAACACGTAAGAATTTTAGCTGTTGTCCGGTTGTGACTCAGCCCACAAAATAGGAAAGCCCGGTCCAGTTCGTGAGGGGTAATTTGGCTAAGTAAAGTTTTATAAAGAGATTTAAATTATATATCTCTTCGATAGTCCTCATCCTAAAGATCAAGGAACTGCGGCGCTTTTATTTTTATTTCCTCTAATATTTTAGAAATATTTTTTTTAGTTATTAAGATGACATTTGTAAACTTTAATGACCTATAAGCTTATTGCCTTCGTAAAAAGATAAAAAAACTGTCACTTCTATGTTATTGTCAAATCAAAGTAAACAAACGATTCAATTCGACGGCTCTTTTCTGCTTGCTTGCGTTTCATGTGATCAGTGTTTTTAGAAATATTTTTAACGAGCTCCGGACCTTCGATTTTGCCGCTTGCTCTACGACCTTTGCACGATATTTGGACTTTAATAATAAATTAGTATTGAATCGTTTGTTTACTTTGATTTGACTCAAAGAGTACATTATATATAGGAGGATAGAGATATCACTCTATTCAACGGCATAACGCCATCTAACGCAAATTCCCGTAACTACTATTAGGACCATCTATTACCATACCTATAATATCAAGGACCAATAACCACACGTACCAATATACCAGCCCTGCTGTGCCACTGCCCATGGGCCACTGCCACAGCTTTTTTGAAACTAGAATTTAAAGTTCTTTTCAGTTATTATAGCCTTTCTAAATATCGCCATCTAGTGCAAATTGACGGAACTAAAAATAGACATTGGCGTCCATACAAAACGGATTATTCGAAGTGAAAGCACCGTGATTTGACTTGACAATGACAGATATAGATGTGACAGTTTTTTTTTCTTTTTCATTAAGTACGAAGTAAACAAGCTTGTCGGTCATTAAAGTTTACAAATGTCAACTTAATAACTAAAAAAATATTTCTAAAATATTAGAGGAAATAAAAATAAAAGAGCCGCCTTGAACTTTAGGATGAGGACTATCGAAAAAAAATATAATTTACATCTCTTCCAAAAACTTTACTTAGCCAATTATGGGGGTAACTTCGTAAAGTTGGTAGGTCGGTACTACCAACCATCAAACAAACGATGGAAGCGGAAAATTACTACATGGGACCTCCACAATTAATAATAATCGTAAAACTATAATTTGGGCTCGTTCGACTTGTATTACCTATATAGTTTCCCTGTTTCGTCACTTCCTTAAAAATGTAGCCTTGTAAAACCTGACATACTAGATTAGTTATGACCATTTGACCATATTGAAAAAGAGTTTGATAGTGTCATCATGACACAACACAACAGGCGTCCATTAGATTAGACGGTAGGTTTTGCGTCAGTCAATTCAATCAGTCACTATGAGTCATGACTGATAGTGCATGATGCAAAAATCAAAATAACTGGATAATGATCATGCAAAGGGCGTTTAAGGTCAAGCGAAATTTGGTTTAAAACCAGTGTCTACACGGTTTTAAACCGCCCGCTTTAAACCGTTCTTTGAAACCGTGTACCTAGCACACGCACTGAGTTTCTTTAAATTAAAAGAGTGTGCTAATTAGAGTTGATATTTTTATTGCCATCAAAGAATTTATGCCTACTGAGATAGGCAACTCGACCTATTTTTTTACCTCGCTTACAGCACAATCTAGTTTCTAGCTACCGCAATATCTGTACAAATGACTATAAGTATACATCAAAGGTATACATACATATATGTATGAGTTTAAATATACGTCTCGTCCCTATATAATATGATAATGGCCAAATTGTACGAAAAATAAATCTCTAGGCTTAAATCGAGCTTATAAAAAACGGGCAAGAGCATGTCGGACCATGCTCAGTGTAGGGTTCTGTCGCTGCTAGCAAAATATTTGCACGCTTGCATACAGGCTGAATACACTGTGAACATTATTTTGTAACACCCTAATTACTGTGTTCTGGCAAATAAATTTATTTGAATGATTGATTGATTACTACAAACAAACACAAACATCAATCTCCAAAAAAAACATAAACATTATTACTTAGCTAATTTTAATCGCATGTAACTCAAGAACCAATGATGTCTACTTGGTTGTGATAGTTTTCCTTTAAAATTCGTTGTATGCGCTTTCATTTGAGATATTTTCTGATTTTTAGTATTTGTAGTTTTGGCTGTAGGGGAGGGGACACTTGACTCTAACAAAAATTAGCACTTTAAAGATGTCGGTTGGTACCAGCCGACTGCACGCAGCAGCAGCAGACAGCACGTGTCGCCGCCGCACTACTGGTTTCTATGTATTTTCTATAGGTGTCGGTTGAAAGCAGACTGCACGCAGCAGCAGCAGACGACGTATCGCGGCGACACGTGCTGCTGCTGCGTGCAGTCGGCTACCAACCAACACCTTAAAGCTTAATATTTCACAAACGGATCCCTTAATTGGAAAATTGTTTTCACACACCCGTAATATTTTTACCATCCCCACTTTAAGTGTAGGGGAGGTACCTTAAAAAATTTTTTTTTCAAGATTTACTTTACCGTTTTGTCGGCGTGACTAATATGTATATTCGTGACAAATAACAGCTTTCTAGTACTAAAGTCTCTAAGCTGCGGATGGACGGACAGACGGACAGACGGACAGACGGACAGACGGACAGACGGACAGACGGACAGACGGACAGACGGACAGACGGACAGACGGACAGACGGACAGACGGACAACCGGACAGACGGACAGACGGACAGACGGACAACCGGACAGACGGACAGACGGACACTCGGACAGACGGACAGACGGACAGATGGACAGATGGACAGACGGACAGACGGACAGACGGACAGACGGACAGACGGACAGACGGACAGACGGACAGACTGACAGACGGACAGACGGACAGACGGACAGACGGACAGACGGACAGACGGACAGACGGACAGACGGACAGACGGACAGACGGACAGACGGACAGACGGACAGACGGACAACCGAACAGACGGACAGACGGACAGATGGACAGATGGACAGATGGACAGATGGACAGACGGACAGACGGACAGACGGATGGACACAGAACCCTAAAAAGCTAGTAAAATCTGGGATAGGATCAATGAAAAAAACCGAGCGAGCCCGAAGCGTCTCCGTTTCAGCTTGGGCAAAAATGCTTTCGTATGTCCGGCTGTTCTCCTACTGGTCGCATTTCTCGTTTTTTATTGCGGAAGTACGTCATTCCGACCACTTGTACAGAGCGGGACTTTTAAACAATGATAGTATTCAATATTTTTTTTTCAGAAACGAATCAACAAAAAAAATTGCAAAAAATGTAGGAGGTTTTTGAAACATTTTGTTGTTATTTGTCAATTTGTCAGTTGCTATTGTCAATTTGTTGACCTTTCGAATCTGTGGTTTCCTCAACGGAAACATGAATATAATTATCCCATTGTTTTTTGTACATCTTTGGCAGATTTTTTTTCTTTACTAAAGTAGACCACGGATTATTACAATTTTGAAAATTCCCATCCATTGTATTTCTGATGAAATTATAGAATGACGGATTTTTCAGTTGATGCCATGGTATATTCGATGATATCATAAACTTGATCAATTCCTCATGGAAAACTGTATTTTTCTTGCTAATATTTTGATGGGTATCAGATTTGACGTGAGGCGTGACATTATATTACTTATTTCTTATTATATTGTTTCTTGTTCGTGCTGTATGTGGTGTTTAATAAAGAATTATTGTATTGTATTGTATTGTATATTTTTTCGGGTGAAAACTGATATTGCATTTAAGTCAAAATAACTTTGACTCACGTAGTCATATGTCAGGATATTCACTAATCCATGAGTTAATATAATATTCACGTGGGCGTGGGTTTTTCTTGGGCGGCATGATGATTTTGGACTTCGTAACAATCGTAGCGGAATATTAATGAATTAATTATAATGAATGACACCGACAGTAAAGTGTCATTTTGATTGAAATGACATCCGCATCTTTTATAATCTTAAGAGTAATCGAGAATTTTCAATGAGCACATGTACAGTCAAGGGCGTTAATATCTATACAGCCATCGCGTAAAATATATGTATACATGGACCTTATTGCCAGTGGTATAAAGGCGTATAGATATTTTTGAGATCTTGGGAACGTATATATATTTATGCCCTTGACTGTACCTATATCAACATTATTTTTATCGATATCAAATCTCTAAAACGTGCCCCGAGTTAGCACAGAGTTAACATTTTTTTCTTAAATAGGGATCTCTCTTCACAACATTTGTCTGCACTTTAACGCTCTAGTGGCGTCAGTCGGCCCCAGTTTCAGCCCCTAGCGTATTAGAGACTACATTGGTTTCCCTTAAGTCTTACTCTTGAAATAGCGTAATTTTGTTATGGCAGTAAGATAACGGAACCTACGTAATGAACACTCGGCAGAACACGTGGATCGCTGAAGAAGTAATTAGAGGCATATGGAGAAGGCGACCGATACGGTGACCTACGATGCGGTTGCTTAAGGTTTATATTTTTATCTTAATGGCGACTCAAATTATCGCGTCTTTGACAAACTGACTACACCGGATCGAAACAAGGATTTTAATATTAGGTGTCCTACTTAAGGTAACCAAATATATTTTTAAAATATATTACATATATTACATTGGCCAGGAATTGTTTTAAATTTTTATGAAGGTTTCCTCACCTAATAGTGGTGGAGTGCATGTGGGTTTTGACCTCGGACTTTTGATACAGTGAATGAATGAAATTTAAAAATTTCAAATGGAATATTTAGCTAATAAAATAATAAAAAAGTTTACCTTTTAAAAAATTGTGATCTTGATTTCATTCAAATAGTGTA
The DNA here is from genome assembly GCA_963241965.1 of Tortrix viridana. Lineage (NCBI taxonomy): Eukaryota > Metazoa > Arthropoda > Insecta > Lepidoptera > Tortricidae > Tortrix > Tortrix viridana. The sequence continues at coordinate 6,093,695 of OY725175.1, read as the reverse complement.
ATAATAATAGATTATTTTCAGGCTTACTAATGTGTTGCAGAAATTTTATTGTCATATTTTTGTATTGCATAATGTTCCTTGGCAGAACTATATTTTTGCAGAATTACCTTTCGCATAGTTTCCTTCAGCATACAATCACTTCGCATTATTTTCTAATTCAGAATCATACTTCGGCATAATGTCGATAATCATAATACTCGTATTACTAACTACTCGTATAGTCGAATTTCATTTCTCAGATAAATCTTTTGCATTGTGGCATGTGGCATGGCTATGTTCTAACCTAACCTAAACTACTTTTCTGGCTTAGTTTCGTTTCTGTTGGGGTCGCAGTTCTCACCTAACCAATTTTTCTGCTAGCAGAAAAAATAATTACGCTATGATAGAAGTATGCCGTAGGATTATTATGGTACCTACCTACATTAAATTATGTTAAACGGAATTCGGCAAAAGTAATCTTCTGCTAATAATAATATTCTGCAAAATGTATAGTATGGGTAGTAATAGTTCTGCCAAGTATATCTTTATACAAAACTATCATTTGACTAAAAGTGTTTCTGCGATACATATTTTGCGAAGTGTATTTCGAACAATTAATATTATGCCAGATGAGGTAGCCCTTATTTTCAACTGTCTTCAAAAAAGGAGGAGGATTTCAATTCAGCTGTTTTTTCTTTGTTTATGTTAAGTACCCGACATCTTCGCCAATCGCGAACAGATTTTAAATATTTTTTTTTGGTTAAAAAGGGTTAACTTCAGAGGTGGTCCCATTGTCATCAAGTCAGGTTCTGATGATGGAACCCTAGGAAAATCGACGCCTCTTCAAAAATGTATAGGCATACGCACACCTACAGCGATTTTCTAGTTCTGTAGGAACATTAAACATTAGCATTTGCATTCCAAAAACATCAATTGGTAAAGTGGAACTGATGATGAAGACCAAAGATGCTATTTTAATTATTGCAATTATCTTTTTTTTTTCAAATCAAGATCACAATTTTTCAATACGTAAACTTTTTATATATATTATTATTAGCTATACATTCCATTTTGAATTTTTATATTTCATTCACTGTTACTGAAATTCGAGGTTTCATGTTTTTAACGGTGCAGACACTCCACTATAAGTACAAAGATATACGTATGCATTATGAACTCTTTTTAGGGTTCCGTACAAAAATGGTAAAAAAGGAATCCTTATGGTGAGACTTCGTTGTCTGCCTGTCTGTCTGTCGGTCTGTCTGTCTGTATGTCACAGCAGTTTTTCTCAGCAGCTACACAAGCTATCAACTTGAAATTTGGCATTGTTGTAAAAATTGTTACCGCGTCTGTTTTAATAAAAAAAATATGAAATTAATTTTATAAATAATTGAAAAGGGGTCTAGAATGGGGGTTGAAAAATGAAAGTGATTTGATTATAGCAGATGGGGTGTCATATAATGGGGCTTAATCTGGCCATTTCAAAACTAATTTTTTTATAATTTTCCGTGGCGTACTTTTTTATTTATAACCAAAAACGTTCAAAAAATGACCGTTTATGAACCGAAAAATCTGGAAAATTCTTAACTTATAGATAATAATTTATATTTTTCGGGAAAAATAAAACTAAGTGTTCAAAATTTATAGTTTTCGAGAAATTGTCAAAAAACTTTAAAGATCTGTACTAAAATTTAGGCAAGTCAAAATGGACCTTATTGTCTATAATTAAAGTACATTAAAGGTATATTTTTGAAGTACGGACTTAAATACGGAATCTTCGGTGCGCCAGTCCGACTCGCACTTGACCGGTTTTTTTTATAAAATAAAAGGTAATCCTTTTACGATGAGTTCATAATGCAACAATAAAGGTTGCCCTGTCTGAAAATTACTTTCTTTTGGTAACTATGTAACAGGAGGCTTTCCTTTATTTCAGTAATTGGCACGCTACATTTATACATGTAATTTTTAAAATCTCATATTTATATAAAAAATATATAATGTAGAAAATGAGATACTCAGGACCACTTGCAGCAAAAAAATCTAGAAACTTACCTTAGAATTATTAATTAAGAAGTAAGTTTGATTTTCGGTCAGAGCAGTACAAAATCTTTTTTACAGCAAAAAGTGTCTTTACTTTACTTAGGGAGGTAAGAGGTATGGAGTACTTATGTACACCAAATATGACTAACAACCCGGTCTATTATGTCCGCCGTCTGTAATGGTCTATTAAGTCCGAGCGATACTTAAGGGCTAGCCCGCACTGCGAAATTTCACCGCACGATTGTATGGCCAATAAAAGCTATATAAAGAGCTTATACAGTCATTATAACTCTAGTTTAAGCATTTAACGGGATGTATAAGCTCTTATACAGCTTGTATGCTGCTTGGGGGATGGATGGATGTTTGTTGCTCAATCACGCTAAAACAGCTGAACGGATCTGGATGAAATTTGGCACAGAGATAGATTATAGTCTGGAATAGAACACAGGCTACTTTTTATCTCAGAAAAAGGACAGTTCCCGACGGAGATGCGACAAATGACTTCTACGTGGACGGAGTCGCGGGCAAATGCTAGTATGGAAATATGGCGCGGTTTTTTTTACCCGTGTGCGTATAGCTTCATAAAATTTTCATATGACACAGAATTCTGCGGGAATAATTGCACGGTGATATTTCGCAGTGCGGGCTAGCCCTTATCGTATCTTCACTGTGTGTGACGCGCTTTAGGCGCAATTATTGCCCCACCCACCTGTATAATCAAACAGAAACCGTCAACCCTTGAAATTTCCGAGTTCAAAACTGAAGCGGGTGAGGCTGCAGGAGTCACACAGAAGAGTCAAGTTGAAGGCGCGTGCGCAGCCGATGTGATAAAAGTGCGAGGAGTCGACGCGCGCCGCCAGTACCGAGCACACCTGCCCACGACGCAGGCGCCGCGCCGCGCCCCACACTAATCTAGTTCCTGCGATTTCCGAACGACCCGCGTCGTATCCCCGGTGGTGTCAGTGCTTGAACTGCAAGATCCAGCCCCAGGAGTGTGAGTCCGCGACCACTGAGGTAACAACTATGAGAATAAATTTGAAATGACGAATACGGTGTTATACCAAAAAGCACCCATAACTTAGTACATTTTTGGGTATTTTTAGTGTGTTTTTAAAAGTAAATAGTGTTAATTTATTGGAGAAGTAGATTTCGTATTAGTATAGAACAAAGGCAATAACCAGAATTTCTTAGAAATAAAGGTTTTTAACTTCGACTTATTATCGATTACAAGACGACATCATAGAGATTTCCACTTCAATAAAGCCGTTAAGAAACGAAAATAAAGTGTTGACTTTTAGTTATAGGTACTGAATTTTTTTAGAATATTTTTAGCAAGTAATTTTCAAGTTCAATTGAATTAATATGTAAGTTAATATAAATAGTATAATAATTAAAGCGCGGCGCGGGTTGCGATTGTTGCGATGTACCGTGCGAGGTACCCCCGGCGGCCTCGCCATGAATGATCCAATCCAATTTTCCGCGCGAAGTGCTAATGAATGGTTTCGCAATTGTGAGATGAGATGCCAGCCGGTCAAACGTCCGGCGATACGGGAACCCAGCGAAGTCGGTCGCATGGAAATAATTGTAAATTGTCCCGCTTATAAAGGCAACACATTTAATTGTATTATGATTACAAACTGCGGCGGTAGTGTCGATGGATGTTTGTCAACATGCGCGTCGAGGATATCCCGTGGTGGTATTCCCGCGAATTCTGTAGTCAGTGATTGACGGAGCTAACAAAGGTATCGCAAGATAGGTCCTAATTACTAGAAAACATCGTAGTGAACGCAACCACTGCTAAGAAAGGAGCTTGGTTTTGAAGCCAAGGATCCCCCAAGGCGTTCTGCAGGCGTTAGTATTCCCTCCGCGTGTGGCGCGAGCGTGGCCGCGTGGCGTAAGGTCACTTGGCCTGTCCGTCGGACACTGACAGGATCACAGGACGAGGGATTACCATCCGTACACAATACAATCTAAAGTCTAATTGAAGATGAAAAATGAAAAAATGTTTATTTCATATAAAAAACACACAAGGCAAAGCATCGGCTCTGGGGACTGAGCTAGGATACCCTGTGTTACAGGCCCCAGTTAAATAACAAAACAGAAGAATATATTACAAAGTAAATCTACAATCAGTATTTAGCTGATTAAACTTTTTAAAATTAAATTATTCTAACTTAATATCTAAAATAACTTATACTATGTTGGGTGCGTGCATCAAATAAAAAGAGAAGTTACATTATATTTATATATATCTTGTTTGTTTTATTACACATTAACAACGATTTATCCTACTACAGACAGTAGTTTCTCCGTATCTGCGTAATCGTGCTGCATTAAGTTAGCCATATACAATTGTCGATGACGATAAATTAACTAATCGAAAACTTACGGTATCATATCTGTGGTTTTCAACAGACTACAAAAAAAGGAGGAGGTTCTCAATTCTGCTGTATTTTTTTGTGTATGTTACCCGATATCTTCGCCTTGTAAACCGATATTTAAAATATTTTTTTGTTTAAAAGTGTACACTTCAGAGGTAGTCCCATTGTCACCAAGTCAGGATCTGATGATGGAATCTTAGGGAAACCGACATAACTCTTCAAAAATTATAGGCACACACAAAGCGATTTTTATATATTCTGTAGAAACTTCAGCATTTGCTTTCCAAAAACATAATTAAGTAAAGTGGAACTGATGATGAAGACCAGAGATGACCACCGGAACTCCTCAATAGCAAGTACCTCACGGGTAGCAACAAAATTGCTTTATTGAGATTACCAAACTGATTTTTTTACTCATCATAAAGCATGTGGTGAAGTGGAACTGATGGTGAAGTACCAGGAGAACTCCTCAACAATTAATGCCCCGATTAATTGGACAATGCCATTTTGTTAAAATGGATGAAGAATTGGTATTAGCCTATTGTTTCTTAATCAAGTGCACAAAAAAAAACAATCACTAAAAAACCTGGGTTTTTAAAAACCCACTAAGTTAAACAGCATAAAATAATGACTGGTGTCTTTGAAATTGCCTATTTGGTGCTTGTATCTAATATGTCGTAAATATTTAATTAAATAAAATAATACATGAAATATATCGAAGTCAGTGGCAAGAATCAGGTTACATTGTTTTGTTTATTGTTTGTTTACTTGGCACCTGAACCTGAACGGGTCTATTTTTAAGGCGTCCATTAGACGGTAGGTTTTGCTGTCAGTTTTGCCACAGTCACTGCTGTGACTGACGGATAACCTACCATCTAATGCGATGACTGATGTTTGCATGATAATTATCCAGATATTTTGATTTTTGCGTCATGACAATGGACGCCTAAAGTAAATAACTTTTTCCCGTCCCTCTTCCATTTCGGGCTGCTAGCCATGTATAAGTATTCCGTGTAAATTGAAGAATAAAACAGTGAAGTAATTAATTTCACGTGTTTTGCTTATGTTAGTTGGAGTGTGGGGTTAATCAAGAGTAAAACGAACATTCTGGATCTTCAGATATTACAGCACCGGCTTGGATATACCTTATTTCATTAATTATTTAATATACCACATATTAGATGCAAGCACCAAATAGGCAATTCCAAAGAGACCAGTCATTATTTTATGCTGTTAATGGGTTTTTGAAGACGGTATTATTTTTTGTTAATCGTTTTATAATTCGTCTGGGAGTGTTCGATATTGGAACATCCTATTCTCGTATTACTGCCGCACTCAGAGACGTCAATTAACATTTGATTAAAGTTGCTGTGGTCACTTTCTTTACTATAGCAATAGAATAAGACCACAATAAGAGGCAGCAACTTTACTCAAACTGGAAAATTAATTGACGTCTCTGAGTGCGGCAGTAATACGAGAATAGGATGTTCAAAATTACGCTGACATTCATTTCAACATTGTCATTACAAAATATCTAAAGAGCAAACGATTTAATACGCATGCATCTCCAAAACCGTCCATTATTTTTACCCGAGTGCGCGAAGCAAAAAGAAGGGCAATGTGGTCAACAGTCTATATAGCCTGGCAAAAAAGTCGGCGTGTGGTGAGTGATAGCTGGAACAACAATATTTTCAAATTGCAACCAGCACAGTTTAGATTAAAACTTGGATCATGTTGCCAATTTCTTTCCGAACAGCGCCCTCATTTTTTGCTTGACTTTTTTGCCCTATGTGACTGAAAATCGAATGTTCCACTCTTGCTCCTAAGCTATTGGACTAATTTTAATAAGAACGTGAAGAGTATGGCTATATAAAAGTTATAAGGGTGCGTCATATTAATCGCCAGTCGGGTTTTAGTTTTTGAGGTTAGGTTAGGTATTTTAAACCTAAAAAAAAAATATTCAGTGTCAGCTGTAGGGTTTTATTTTTGGAGACCTTCGAACTTTGTAAACCAGCTTTAATTTAGTCTCCTGTTGAACCATTTACTATGTTTTACCCATGTCCTATGCTCGAAGACCCTATTTATTATTTTTCCTAATTCGTACAATGTGCTCGTAAATTTAAACATCTACTTAATCTCTTCCTGTAAGTCTACTTAGTCCATTTTCCACGAAGGAACCGAAAATATTTTTTGGCCGATTTGAAACCGAAATCTTTGTTTATTAAAACACATATTTTCTCTCATAATATTTTGTCCTAACATAATACAAAAAAAAAATTGCTCATCATCATCATTTAATATCGAACTTTTGGAAACTAATTAGACATCAGGTACCGTTCATAGAGCACACATTTTTATAACAGAGAACTCTTAACTATCTCATAAATTATACATATGACTAGCTTAGCAATAAAACCACAAATTGCGGTGGTTTTCCACCTGGTTATTTAAACCTGTTCCGTTGATTTAGAAAGGAACATCTTTAATTTAGTTTAGGTAGCTCATTTATCAAAATATCATTATTATTATGTTATTAGAAAACACGGCCGGAGACGATCAGTTCAAAGAATTCAAAAATAAGGTGTGGGAAGCAAGCGAAGTAATTTTCGTACCGTACCGGTTTTGAACCTCATTGCTTTATGGCTCGAATCTCGAATACCTACTTACTCGTTAATTCTTATCTGACACATCAAGAGTGCCCGTTCTGTGATAAGCCCTTTATATCTAATTTACATCATTCGAGGATTACCTGCGCATTCTAAGCGCCGCCACTTTCCGTGCACAGATTTTTTTATAAGGATTTTTTGTCAGTATCGAAGTACGGTACCATTCTATTTATAAATACTTACTTGCACTTAATTCCTGTTACTCAAATGTCTCAAATGTGTGTGTGTGTGTGTGTGTGTTAGTTACTCGTAGAAAACTCGTCAAATTATTTGGTAGTATGTCTGAAATCACTAGGAGACATCTGTCTGTTTATAAGCTTTTATTTAAGTGTAAGTTGTAACTAGTAGTATAATTTGACCATTCCCGGAGTTAATTTTGTGAGTCATTAACCTACTTATAATATCATTAAACATGTAATTAAGAATTTCAATATAATTATTAAGGATGTAAGTATTAGTTAAGTATTAGTAATTTTTAAATTGTTTGGCATTATGATTATTGTTCAATGCACTTGTAACATTATGCTACCAATAAATCATTATTATTATCATTAGTGTGTGTATTGATTGATAAATAAATCACGCGGTCTACGGGCACACTTATTTGATATCATAGGCGTGAGAACTTCGGTCACTGTGAGATTAAAAAAACCTGTCAAGTGCGAGTCGGACTCGCGCACCGAGGGTTCCGTATTTAAGTCCGTACTTCAAAAATATACCTTTTTATGTACTTTAATTCGTATACAATAAGGTCTATTTTGAGTTGCCTAAGATTAACACAATTTTTCAAAGTTTTTTAGTTATGTCTCAAAAACTGTAAATTTTGAACACTTTAATTTAATTTATCCCGTAAAATAAAATAATTGTGACGTTCTCAGTATAAAGGGACCATAATGGAGGCAGGTGGTTACGCCGTTTTTAGAACTGTTACCATAGTATTCGTATAGTTACAAGAACAAGAAGAGCGTAACTGCCTTCCTCCATAAGGTCCCTTTATATTGAGAACGTCACAATTAACTATACCTACGTCAGGAATTTTTCAGCTTTTTTGGTTCATAAGCTTCGGAGATAACGGGGGGAACGGTGATATTTTGTAAATTTTTGGCTATAAATCAAAAAGTACGTCATGGATTATTTTTTTTGATAATTTAACACATTTTGCCCATTCATTTATTTACAAGTAGGTACTAATTGAGAAATATAGTCATAACAAAATACTTATAACAAACAACATCTAAATAGGTGTCGTAAAATGCATATGGTTTTTCTTCACACAGGGTGTTTGGTAGACGATATCTCAAACTTGGTAGGCGGTTAGAGAGAATCATTTGTAACATATTTGGCCTAGAAACCCCTATCCTAATGATTATGGTTTATAAGACATGTTTTGTTTTATATAATAAATTCATAGGTAAATATGCAAAATTAAAAAAAAAACATATTATAAACCATAAACATTTTAGGATAGGGGTTTCTAGGCTAAATATGTTACAACTGATCCTCTCTAACCCCCTGCAAATTTTGAGGTGTCATCTACCAAACTATTTATATATTACATAGATTGATAGCCCCTTTCGTGGTGGATTTCTTCCCTATTATGTGTGTATGAGCACAAGCATAATATTTTATTCTATTTTGGATCTAACATATAATTGTGCGAACTTTTCAAGCGTGAAACAAGTTATTGCATTGGTAATAATAATTGAAGTATAGTAATATAGATTAACTATAACAAAATAACGTAACAATATGCAGCTTCGCTTGTTGGCACAGACCTATCTCAACAACAATATATCTATCGATAAAATCGATGTATCATGCAATCTATTTGATAATTGAACAGTGCTACGAAACTTCTGGTCAATTTAGGGTTCCATATTACATGCAATAAGGGTCTGTACTTCTTTCTTAGTTTATTACGAAACTTTAAAAGTACTTTAATTCGTACACAAACGTCCATATCGGTTTATTTATGTTAACTTGGATTGTTACATTAATGTTTATTATTTAACGTTGCTTCAAATGTTTTAATACATACTCTACCAAGTCGCAGTTCATTTATCAGTCAGTATCGGTAACAGTGGTTTAATATATGTGACGTTCTCAATATAAAGGGACAGGCGTTTGCGCCGTTTTTAGAACTTTTACCATAGTATTCGTATAGTTACAAGAATAAGAAGAGCGTAACTGCCTTCCTCCATAAGGTCCCTTTATATTGAGAACGTCACATATCAAGAGTAAATATGAGCGGGTAACGAAACTACATAAAGCTATCACACCAGTCCTTCAGAGGTAGGAGTACAGTCAGACTCGACAATCTTAAAACCCGATAAAAACTGCGTTAACAATAAAACGTACCAAAAATACAAGGGTCGAAACCTCATCGTATGTTTTGAATACAAGTCGGTACGGAACTATTCGACACTGTATAATAAGATCATCAGATAAAGCAAAGTCCATATTATTAAGGTCATCAGGAAATAGCTGAGGTTTTTTGCTTCCGAATTTGTACGCATAGGTATAAATTTAATGTTGTTGACATGTCACGGACTTACGGTGTCTGTGTGGGATCTCAGTTGCGATTATCCTTAATTTGTACGTACTTCTTTACACATACGTACCCGCATCTACAAAAGCCAGGCGGAAAATATTTAAGTAGGTAGGTACATAAACAAAAGGTCTCATTCATTGGGTTACAAAAGGCTGAAGAAGAGAGTGAGAGAAGAGATAAACCAAATTGTCCTCTATTCCCGAAACATCTTGCTATAATTGGTCACCAATGCCAAAGTCGAAACGGGCACTTTCATTGATTGCAGTTGCAGTTGGCTAAAGTTAATTTTGCAAAGGTAACAATAAATTATAAAATAATCCAGCCTATATACGTCCCACTGCTGGGCACAGGCCTCCACTCACAATGAGAGGGTTTGGGCTATAGTTCCCACGCGGGCCCAGTGCGGATTGGGAACTTCGCACACACCGTCAAATTGCTTTGCAGGTGTTTGCAGGTTTCCTCACGATGTTTTCCAAACACACAAACAATAAATTATAAAAAATAAATAAATACGACTCAATACTATAACAATTAACGCTTACGATTATCTTTATGAGACGATCTTCGGTTATTTTATGCAAATCTGTTAATTGCAGATCATAAGTGATTTAGAGTGCTTAAAAAGGTTGATAGGTAAATTCGGCCACAAACCTAGAAAATAGGAAGAATCTGTGAAAATAATGGGCTAAATATCTGTTTACAATTGTGAGTAATCAAACATATCAATAAAATAAATAAATGAATATTGACTTCAGCAATAGCGCGTTGAAGTCTTATTGAAGCAATTAACTTTTGAAACAAATCGCTTAATAACGTAGATTCACTGCCAATAGGTCCTATAAATGTAGTAAAAACCTTTTTAGGGTTCCGTATCAAAAAGATAAAAAAGCTTATGGTAAGACTTCGTTGTCTGTCTGTCTGTCTGTCTGTCTGTCTGTCTGTCCGTCCGTCCGTCCGTCCGTCCGTCTGTATGTCACAGCAGTTTTTCTCAGCAACTATAGATCTATCAACATGAAATTTGGCCTTGGTTGTTGATCAGCCGCATGTTTTTAGTGATATATATATATAGTTCCTCACGTAGGTATATCTTATTATTTATATTTTGCGGGAAAAATAAAATAAAGTGTTTAAACTTTATAGTTTTTGAGAAATAACTAAAAATCTTTGAAAATTTGTGTTAAATTTAGGCAACTCAAAAGAGACCTATTGCATACAAATTATAGTACATAAAAGGTATATTTTTGAAGCACACACTTAAATACTGAACCCATTTAAATACTGAACTCTCGGTGCGGTCGCACATGACCTGTTTTTTTTTTCTTATGGCTCGCCATTAGGTATATTATAGGTTTATGTGTTGAAATCTTGTTGGGAATCACAGGGCTACTTAATTTGAATAGAAAAATTATAACCGGTGATCAAATAAAAGCTGATTCTTAGGAACATTCAAAAATAATCAGGACATATTTTTTTATTTTTTAACTAACCTGCGGCGGTGAGTAAATAAGTAGGTATAAATAAATTTAATAACTTTGTACTCTAAAGGTTTATTCATGTCATCTGGTCTGTTATTAACCGACATATATCAGACAAACCCGTTAACGAATAAGTATTTCATATGCGAGTAGCGGACTCTTGGGCCCTTGGGCCCTTGGACTCTTGGGCCCTTGGGCCTCGTATCTAAACAGTGTCAATGGACCACCTATTGGTTCCAAAAATATAAATGTACCTATAAAATGTAATGTTCACGTGTTTCATTAATTAAAAATTTCACTTCTCTATCAGAAGAATGCTCTAATGGAAAAACCGTGGGCGATTAGTAAATTCCACTATTGTCACGTTATATTTCAAATCGTTTCAGATAACCAGCAGAGATAATACGAACATACGCCAGTGACGCACTCTTGTACACATTTACATTATTATTATTTCCTAATAAATCTTAAAATATCTAAAACATAACCAGTGGATTGACGAGACAGGGCCTACCCACTGCGGATTGTAGACTTCAAACAAAACTTCGAATTGTTTCTCAAATATGTACTCTCTTCAACGTCTCCCTTCATCGGAAAACGAAGGTTAATTACAACAACAATCCTGCTTATAAATTTCATAACGAAAGAGTCATAACGACCCTCATCTGCCGCGGGCACGTACCCCAAACCGCTAAGCTACCACTGCCTTTTTTTTAAACATGCATTATATAAGTTTAATGGATTCTATAAGTTCGCTGTATCCCTCGTATATTTTTGACTATTTTATTATTGTTAATTTTCTTTGTTAGTACATAGAAAATTTCATACATACATACAAACAGTAGAGCTTTAGTCAAGGCTCTTGTCTTTCGCCACGTTCAAACTTTACAAATATCCAATCAAGATTCAATCAAGATTAATCAGAGGTAATAATGAATTAATTCGAGAGTACACGAAATATCAAACAAATAGATAATTTATATTCATGCCGCAAAATCAACGAGATGGTCATGTCATGATCTAACAAAATAATATTTGCTCATGCTTGACAAACACCAAACTGATAAACATTACTTAAGGAGAAGACCTTAAGGGCAAGTTCACATTCGATGCGCAATGTCTGTTTCCGTGTGAAGCGACAACGCCGTAGGTACAGTCAACGTCAAAGTTAGTGATCAAAATCAACATTTTAAAACATGTTCTTGCATGAGACGGCCCAGATATAAGTGTCATTTACAACTGAACATTTAATTAGTCAAAAGAAAATGATCATAATAACACAAAGCCATTACATACTGCACAGGTCCATTGTTGTTTCCACAGACACAGTTGTTTTTTCAAATTACTTATCTACCCTAGGGTTGACATACATCACTTTCAACCCGCTTCTAAGATAAACAATGGCCTACTTTCAGAGTATGAGACATGAAAAAACCTTTGAAAACTTGCGCGGCTTGAGCAAGACTTGCATCTGCATCTCCGTTGTCTGGCTAGGTATCTGGACTAAAGCAGAAACATTACCAATTATGCCACTGAGATCCTTTTCAAAAGCCTCGTTTACCGTTCGGTATGGACAAATATTTGTGTGATGAGCGCAGCGCGAGTATTTGTTCCTGAGTCTGATGATGTTTTCTATGTATTTGAGTATGTATTTCTATATACAATGTATAATCGTTGTCTAGTACCCTTAGTACGAGTCTAGAGCTTAGTTTGGGACGAGGGCAATTTGTGAGAGATTGTCCCGACGCGACGCGGTTAGCCTAGTTGGTAGTGACCCTGCCTACCAAGCTAGCGATCCCGTGGGTTCGAAGCTCGGTATGGGCAAATGTTTGTGTTATGAGTGCGAGTATTTGTTCCTGAGTCATGGACCTTTTCTATATATTTACGTATGTACTTCTCTATATAATTATGTATATCGTTGTCTGGTACCCATAGTACAAGCCTAGAACTTAGATTGGGACTAGGTCAATTTCTGTGAAACTGTCCTTGATATTTATATTTTATATTTATTTATTTCTTTATTAATTATAACGAGAGGCGGAGAGGGGCTAACGTCAAGTTTTAATTGGAATACCAAAATTTGTAGAACCTACGTACTGTTCTCATTATTGGCTTCATTAGGGGAAATTATGAAATCAATTGAATGATATTTAGTGTAAAAAAACAAAGATGATCCGAAGGCAGCGGTGGCAGTGACGGATGAGCAGCGCACGTCCGCGCCGGCCTCGGGCCTGCGCTGCGCGCGCGCCTGCAAATGTTTACATTTGCGCCGGCTCCGCGCCCGCGCCCGGCGCTAGTTGCAAAATGATTGCGGCCGAATTGAGTTCAGGGTCGCGCGTGATGCCTCCGGGTCTTGCGCAAAACTATCGCGTCTACCACCCAGTGATCTGACATACGGGCGCTTATCGAAAAGCATGGCTAGCTCCCCGCAGGTGGAAACAATCTGTGCATTGGATCCACCGAGGATGGACTTCAAGCAGTCAGTGGAGTACCAGGGTGTGTCGAAAGTTTCCTCCGAAGTTTGAAACTGATTAACCCCTTTATTTGCAAAATCCCTTTTAGTGCCTACTCGTAAATAGAGGAACATGTTAAAACATTTATTATTTTATTGTGACGAAGACTCAACATACGCTGTCGGATGTATTGTGTGCGTGTACATATTTATTGTCCTTGTAATTGCAAAAACTAAACTACTTATCCCTTTAATAATTGTTATTATGGGAGCTCCAGCTTAAGTAATTTCAATCGAATAGGTACTCGAATAGGTAGTCGTGTCGTACGAGAAAGTCAAGCAGTTGACAGAAGACCGGAACGGTTGGCGATTACTCCACCGACAAGAGCCTGGCTCTTAAATAAAGAGAGAGCGAGAGGTACTCTTATTTAGGAAGACAAATGCTTCCGTTTTGAGATCGACAAATATGTATACTAAAACCAATTTATCACGTTTTTTGATAGATCAACAATGCGTAACGATTACTATTCAACCACACATGTATTACCTTGTACTGCCAAGCCAACTACTCGGGCTTGCAAATAATTCGAGACCAGGGTCGATTTCACTGGTATTTTACACCGCCCAAATGTCATAAATTGACATCAATCACATCATATTGATTAAACAATAATTATAATTAAATAGCCGTCATGTCAGTTCTTTTGCGTAAGCAATCGATTCATTGATCTTTTAACTCCCGGAGCAAAAACATCGGTGTTGTAAGTTTTAAGTATTTGAATGGTTATCTCATTATGTATGTCTATTCTAATTGCCGAATGAGTCAATCTATTCTAAATTTATAAAACATTTATTTTTAAATAATTTTATTAAAATAATGTGTTACAGACTGTAAGAACCAATTTGTAACACTGATATCAAACTCACTATTAAATAAAAGACACATCAAACAGGTCCATTCCTGACACACCTAATATTAGCCATTGAGGAGTCCCATGACCACGCTCCATCTCCATCCTCATAAGTATAACATACTTAAATAAGTAATAAAAACCGCAAAATAATGGTTCCATTATTAAGAGTCGCCGCAACGCTTGCGTTCCCATACAAACGTACTTTTGTTTTAATTTTTTAATAGCTCGTCGGATATATAGAATAGAATATAAATAATTTTATTGACAAAAAATTTACACAATACAATAAAATAAAGGATTAAATTTAACAAACAAACAAACATTTAATTTAATTTATAAAACTTGACCTTATCTATCATCGCGCCAAGTTTCTGTTAGATGATCAGATATTTTTTTTAAGCATTGTGTATTTGCCCTTGTACTTTTATCTAGCTTGCATATGTTATGGCACAAGTACTGGTACATAGAGTCATAGACGTTCACTTAACGATGACGTCAATTTTCTCTAGATGGTAGAGCCTCATACGAAGTCAATAATGAAGTGATTATGGAGAAGCACCGTATATAATCAGTATGACTCACAACAGTTCGTTGCACTGTGTCAATTTTAATTGCAGTTAATTCTGCGTAGTTCGGGACTACCAGTAATTTTGTAGACCATCTGTGATCTTCAATTGTCTAGCAATTGTACCGTCATGGTGACCCCTCTAAAAGGCCAATCACTTAAGTCGCGCTCCCGCGTCCGGAAGATCTCATAACAACACCTCCTAGGTCAAGTGTAACCGTATTTGAAGAGAATTGAAGCAAATACTTGCTAAATAATGTGACTCATGTTGCAGCGAGCACATATCGGCACAATTAGTAGGAAGAATTCAAGGTCTACCTGTTATTACGACCACGCATAGCCGAATCTTTACGTAATATTTTGACCGAATAATTGAACGTAAAGTATCAAAACAACGCCGCGGCGTTGCCGCTTGCAGAGATGGTGCAGAGAGTGAGCTAATTGTTTTCACAGCACTCCACTTTCTGAGAATGAACTGCATTTATTGTGTCGCTCAGATATTTTTACTTTACTTCTTTTCTCTCTATGTTACCCCTGAAATCAACTAATTACATCCGGTCGTTTATATCCCAACGTCTCTTGGGAAATCGTTAATGTACGTTTGTAACAGATATGGAACGAGACCTCGTTGCTACACACACTTCTCGCAAGTTATTAGGTTTGAATAATGTTCAGCTAGATTACATAGTCGTCGTTGCGAAGTAATTTTAATGAGCCCACTGAGCTAGAGTGTCGGTAGTCGTCGACAATGCTTTCACGGCCACGCGGAGTGTACGAGCGAATTTTCATTGAAAGTTATTACAATTACAAAACGGAATTTTTCGCGTGTGGTGGCGTGCAGGCACGCTGCGCCTGCGCCGCTGCAGTGTCAATGTCGCGTGCGGGCGGAACCGCCGGCTTGGGCCACTTGCACTTGGACGTCGTCGTACACAACCGTATATGTTTGTAACACATATTGTTGTTTATGGTGTGGTGACGACTACTAATCATATGGCGTGGAACAACTTTTTTGCGCATGGCGCTTTCAGCAGGATGGTTACGATTACGTTACCTAAAGTTTATAATAAAATCTTACATAAAATAAATAAATCGGTGTCCTTTCTTATGGGCGAAAAACGTTTCCCAAACTGTTTCATTTCCCAACCATCTCATTTGGCCAAACGCTTTTTTTTCCGAAACTGTAAATATTTCAGTATTTATTACAGGACCATCGTGTAGAACCCTATAGGTTTGGTTAGGTTAGTTTTATAAAAATCCTGAAATATTTACAGTTTCAGAAAAAAAAGCGTTTGGCCAAATGAAACGGTTGGGAAATGAAACAGTTTGGGAAACGTGCGGTTGCGAAACATTAGTGAACCAAATAAACCTTGTCTTAATTAAATCGTTAAGGTGCATTTAAACTATAAATTCATCTTAAGTGAAAATTAATTATTTGATACATCATGTCATAACGGACAGACATTAACTCGGGGTTGTCGTTTGGATTCCGCAAAGAGGAAGAGGAAGCGACTAAAAGGTACCTAATTAATTGGATTTGTTTTACAATTAGTACCTTCCTACAACACGGAAATATTTTCGTTTCAATTATAACGAAATAACGATCATTTACTCATCAGGCTGGATGGTTATAAAGTAACTTAACCTTATCTTAGGTACGGAAAATACGAATTAAGCGTAATAATACGTCACCCATCGCATAACAATACATTAGGTACGCAATTTTGTGAATAGATGGCTCCAGAAAAATAAACTAAGTATAAACCGGCATACATACTTTTGGGTCCAAAAACGAAAAAATGTCAGCGATTAAATTGAGAACAATTAAAATTAATTAACTACTATTACTAGCGGCCCGCCAGCGGCTTCGCCCCCGCAGCAAATTTCTCACTTTCCCGATGGATTTTTCCATTTTTTTTCATACAAACCTTGTCCTTACAATTACAAACACTACAAAAAAGAATTAGCCAAGTAGGCGAACATACATTTCTTCAATTCATTTTTATTTAATTAGATTTTAAAAGAGGATGTTGAATTCCTATAATTGGTGGATGCCCTATTAATACGGACATGGTAGATTTGTAATGCTGTGTATATAATTATATTAATTATGCTTAAATACTTCCACTGGCTGGGATTTTATGTATGGAGTATTGGCATTCAGCCCCTATAGCCTGCTTTGCTTTTAAGAATGGATTACGGACCGAAAATCTTAGAATTGCCTTGGTTACTCGTATTCATCACCAAGGACTTCATTCATTGCATGTTTTATATTCGCAAATGATGTGCTTTATTGTTTCATCCTCTTCGCAAAAAATTAAACAAATTTGCGTGGTCGTACAGCCCTGTCTCGATATCCCAGATCGGTCGGCAGCTGTGTTGTTAAACTTTATCTAATCCGAAAACAGCTCTCCATCCTGTAATGTAAAGTTATTCAGGACTGCGTTAAAAATATCATTAATTCCTTATCAATCATACATTATTGGGAAGTTATTTGTATGTAGGTATTTACCAATTACAAATAAGTATAAAATATTTTCTTTGTACAAAATGTAAAACGTTCTACAAAAGGATGTTATTGATCAAGGGCTAAAGAATGGGCGGAGACTAAGGCGGAATTAAGTTCACTTAACATGCTTTAATGTATGTAATTGTTCGTACGTGATAATGACTTATCATGACTGAGATGACCTTAGATTCGGCAAATAGCGTACCATGGTTCCGCCCGACGGTTGTATAGTGTTATACGATTAGAATAACTAATGCGCAGCTCGTCGCAAATTATCACCCCCTCGCTAACGAACACCTCACATAGCACGGTCAACGTCTTATGAGCAGTTGATAAGTAGGTACTTTGGTTTTGCCTACCGGTACTGGCAGCCACGAAATAAAAACGTATATCTTGGGAAAAACCGGGATAGTTGCCCCAGGGGTATAGTTGCCCCGATTGTAATTACTCTAGTTTCGCGGATGAATCGCATGCTATTTTATTATTCTATCGAAAGACTCTCCAACTACCACTAAGTTGACCGTGTCGCATGTCTCTGTGCGATTGCATGGGAAGGCAAAATACGATCAAAGTTTTTGCGGGATAGATGTCCTGTTTCTCGTCGGATCGGAGCATCTATCCCAAACGTAATTTATACGGATTAGGCAACTATCCCCTATGTGGGATAGATGTCCCAAAATATACTAGAGGTCCGAAAAAATCGCTAATACTCTGAAATTATTAAAGAGAATGTTTTTTACTTTCCATAAATTTGTAGATAAAAAAACAAAGTACCGGCCAGTTTTACAAGTAAAGTATTTTGCTTAAGTACTGAGAGATACAGTGATTTCAAAAAGTGTGGCAACTATCCCGATTTTCCCCCATGCCTTAATTTAACAATTACTTTCTGCCCAAGAAGAGTAATGCCTTTTTGGGCGTACATAGGTATATATGCATGTGATTGTGTATCTACATATATACCTACCTATGTATCCTTGAGAATGTTTGTTTGTGACCTTCTATAGGTAAGCTTTTAACGACTTAACAGATTTTGAACTTCAGGGTATCGATTAGTCTTTAGGTATTCAAGGAATATCATAGGTTGTATTTTATCCTTTGACCTCTAATTGATGCTGCCTATCTAAAACGCGGGGTTTCAAAGGTTTGTTACTTTTTTATCTTTAAGGTATCAAGAAAAGGCCTTTCCATATAGTAAATGTCAATTTCGTAGCGGGAGAGGTAGTCGGGTTTTTAAACATTGCTTTTTGTTAGACTTCTTTGTTCTGTATGTAAAAGGCAAGGAATGTTTGCTTTTCATCTTTTATGTATACATGTGGGTGGACAGTGAACATCGGCAGAGGCGACCAGTTAGCACGAAGGTAGAATGTCAATATCCGTCGGGCTTCCCCACCGGCCAGTCTACTGTTACAGTAAATGGTCATTTTCGCATTATTATAAGATATGAGTCACTCGCCGAGCTCGGCATATGAATTTCGATGACTCGGCAGCGAAGTAGCATGTGCTGACTGCCGAGTTATGTGAAGTAACGGCAGACGGGAGTTTCTGCGGGCTGCGCAACACGCCACAATAGAATTACAAGGAGTAGATGATTGTCAATAATTACCGTTTGTCATGTTCCCGTATCTTGCCAATCCTACCGTGAGTGCCGGCCATTCATTTACGAAAGCCTCTCCGAGATGAAGATGATGTAGAAACAATATTTGTAAATGTTACCGACCGGAGTAGCCGATTAGGCCTTGTTCTCGGCGAAGGTTTAGTTTATTAAGGTCGACTTGTTTGTTGCGAATACATTTTGGTTATGAATTGATTACTTCCTTAGCTGCTGTCAGATAATATACCTCAATAATTGGTTCTTAATATGAAGAACATCTTTACCACAATATACTTTACCACAATGTACAAGTTGTGGTGGATTGTACCCCCATTAACGGCGCGGGGTCAGTAGACAGGCGGACAGATCGCATTTTCCTTATAGTCTTTATAAGTAGGTACCGTCTTCGTTTTCTTTGCTTCTTGAAGGCTGTTAAAACTACATTAAACGTTGCGACGGCAGTACAAGTTAGGAATATAAATATGTAATTCCAAGTAGGTAACTACACTGTATTCCCACGAGGGGAGACGGCGGCGTGGAACTGAGACAAAACTATGTCTATGTCAAACGGTGTACTTGGCAGGCTGTGCCGACTGCTGGGAATACAAAGACAGCAGTTATCATGATTGACGTGGTTGGTAATTGTAAACTCGCGCACATTAATAACATCTAACTAAGCGTTGTAAAAATGTGTTAGTTAGTACTATATTATTGGATCCGAGAATATTAGCAATCTGACCTAGTGGTCAAGAATTAGATGTCTTGTGATAATATTGATGGTAACAGTTAGCAGCATCAATTTAGTCACAGTAAGTTAACCTTTTCAACGCCATTGACGGATATATCCGTCATGGTTGACAACGCAAAATAAACCTGAGTAGGTATGTATGAATTAAGGTTGACATTAGCTCTAGTTTTTATTTGACATGGCGTTGAAAAGGTTAAATCTTAGAGGTTTTTCCACAAATTTCGTGTACCTAAGTATTTTTTATTTCTTGACCAACTTCAAACAAATACCTACGACGTCGACGCGGTTAGCCTAGTTGGTAGTGACCGTGTCTACGAAGCTAGCGGTCCTGGGTTCGAATCCCGCTATGGGCAAATATTTGTATGATGAGCGCCAGTATTTGTTCCTGAGTCATAGATGTTTACCATGTATTTTTAAGTATTTACTTCTCTATATAAATATGTATATCGTTGCCTAGTACCCATAGTACAAGCCTAGAGCTTAGTTTGGGACTAGGTCAATTTGTGTGAGGTTGGCCCCTGATATTTATTATTTATAGCGTAACAAGGTGTTTACCCAATAATGTTCAAATAAGTATACCTAGAAAGTCACTTCACAGTTATAAAATACAAGGTATTCCATTTATTACCTTTGAAAAAAGAAGCCCTTAAGTGTTCAATTAAATTATCATATTATATTAGAAGAAGAATGGGTGCTTACAGCTTATAGCAAACAAATGAGTGTCATTGACTACGAATAAAGTCCCAATCGCGTCATCGTCGTCACTTTGCATAATCAGTTAGCTTAATATTTTATAAAAGGTGTTGGTTTTCTTCGAAGATGACTATTGTACTTACGTCAAGTATGATAGCAAGTATGAATATCTACTTAATTAAATTTATTCAAGGCTTTTTAGTACCTATAGTCGCGAACAGTGAAGGTAGGCAGGCCGCTATGGCCTCGTTAGACTGATACGAGATCGCGTCTAAGACAGAGGCGCTCTAATGTTCCAATAAGTAGGTAGAGCCCCGATCTTCGCTTTCTACGATGGAAAATATTTTTATGCCACCAATAGTTAGTTACATAAACTTGTATAAACCTTGAATTCTTATCACCCCTATGTTAATTTTTCCGAACCCTACATCGGATCACCAAGTAAGAATGTGGAAGTGAATAACGTTACTAAAGTAGTAAAGTAGGTAGATATTTATCTACCTACTGTGATCTTATCGAGTACTTTAATAAATTCTCTTTTAATCTCTTTCGATATAAAACCATAACTGCACTAGACCTTATAAAGTTGGTATGCTTTAAGGGTATTGAATTTAATAGCTATACGATCAGCCTTTCGAATCAACCTAATGACTTTTATCCGTATTTAATATTGTAAAGGAAAATGTTAATTGAATGTACCTAAGTAGCAAGTGTCGTTTGTCGGGGCGCGTGCGACGCAGAAGGTCCGCCGCCCGCGCCGTCGGCGTTACATAACCCTACGTGCAGCCAATGACCCACTTGGTTCAATAAATAAACAACAAAACCCTTATTAACCATTTTCTTGCGAAGCTGGTTCCAGTCCCTGTGTCGTTCTATTCATTAAATAAGAGTAAGGATAAGTATTTTCGTAGATATGTTGCCAGGAAAAGGATATCTTAATAATTGATACTATTCGATTATAATAGTAGGGCAGTTAAGTTTGCAGGGTTTTACTACTTTCCCACTTTTAGTTACATGACCCAATATATGTTATTAGGGACGTTGATAAATAATACCGTAATGCTATCAACGAAGTCATTAAATATTTAACATTATCCGATTATTTCATCGCGTCACAATAAATATGACATACAATTATCAATTTTGATTAAAATAATAGATAAATAATCAATCCAAATGTCACATAGGCCCAATTCTGATAAAACAAAGTGTAAAATCTTAATCGCTTGTTATTATTCGTTATCTGTGAATCATATCTGAAAACAGATAAGTTCGCAACGCTATATCGAGGGCGTGATCATTCCGTGCTGACGGGACAGACGTGCAAATACGGCGCTCGCATCACGACAGCCCTGGGACACGTATGAACTGATAAGGTGATAAAGGAGCGTGCCGGCAGAGGCTACACTGCCCGCTGTAAATATCTAGTCTCGAACCAACCGTTGCTCGGACGTCTCGTTTGAACACCTATCTAGATACCAGATCTTACGTAAAAAGCTGATAGCCTTGTGGTTCTTCAAATGTGTTATTGATAGTGACGTTAAAGGAAAATCGTGAACGGTGATGAGACGACTGCGTTCGCTTTCAATTGTTACGCATTGGACGGTGTGGTGAGTATTCCCGCCTTTTTCATTTTCAATAACAGTTCTAGCGATGAATTTGTTATTTAAAATTTCTGACCTATTTGAGCCTATACTTCCTTGAGAGTTTTTATCCTTGTTAGTATTCAATAAAGTCACACGAGATAAGAAAACTATTTTATCCCAAAGGTTCGCTTCCCGAATTGTCACATTTTTACAAAGTTTCGATAATTTCAGTTTACATATCCATATACAAAGTGTGCGACTCTTGAATATAATGTATGACAATTATATATTTTTCCGAATTTTAAATCTAATTTATAGTGAAAATAGCAGTGAGTGGTCGTGTTAGGTTAAAAGGTTACTATAATTGCATATCGTTCTCATCCGAACGAAAGACATAACGGCGATGAAATACCACGTAAATTTTAATAAGGTGCAAACAATTAACTTTTCTATAATGTTACATGGTATGCATAAGTCTTTGTAGGTACCTAAGCGTTTCACGAAATAAATAATTTGTTTTCCCGAAATAGGTGCAAACTTCAGGCGTTTGAAATGAGCTGAATTAAGTAGGTAACGTTCTTGTACTTCTCGGACTGAACTGTCTCGATCTGAGGTAACTTGTTGATAAGAGTGATAAAGATTCGTAGACTGCAAAGCTGATAAGTTATTGCCGAGATTGAACTACACGCTCGAAGTAGGTCATATCTAATCATAAAACAAATTAAAATAACGTTCAAGTGTATTTTAGAACAGAACCCGCCATCAGACACGAAATATACTATTATTACCAACTTATATGTGACTTCGAATGGGTAAGATACGACAAGTGGGTAAAATAAAAAACCCGGTCAAGTGCGAGTCAGACTCGCGAACCGAGGGTTCCGCACAAACTTGTAGGCATGTAAATAGTTCGTAAATCACGGGAATACAATATAAACAAAGTCCAGTATAAACTGACACGCAATTAGTATGCACTTTCGTACTTAGTGATTGTCAGTTTATACTGGACTAATTTTTTATGTGATAAAACTACAAATTAACGGTTTTCGGATTTTTTCCTTTACTTGTGCTATAAGACATTGCTTCTTGCCAAATTTCATGATTCTAAGTCAACGGGAAGTACCCTATAGGTTTTGATTCCCTTGAGATTCCCTTCAATATGCGGCATAAACGGCCGTATCTTTTGATTGCGTTGACTTAAATGTTTGATTTTTTCACTGATCCAAGGGATTGCAGACTTAAGTATTTGATATGAATTTCAACCTTCACGCGTTCCTGAGAAAAAGGGTCTTGACAGACACACAGAGAGACAGACAGACAGACAACAAAGTGATCCTATAAGGGTTCCGTTTTTTCCGTTTGAGGTACGGAACCCTAAAATTACAAATAATTTGTGACCTAATGAAGTTGTCATAATAGAGTTTCTAGACATTTGTGCAGAGTTTCGTAAGTATTAGATTAAGGTGATGTCATATTGCGTACATACTGATCGCATAGCATCGCAATTCCCACACCATCAAGTGGCGACAACGAATAACTTGTCTGTCTAAATAAATACGTACAAGACCTGAATCACATCTATCGGCACCGATTCACATTTTGTCTATTGACAAAAATAGGACCTAAAATCAGTACGATATGGGCTGATGTAGCAGATAATACCTAATTATAGCGCATTATACGTATTTCGTTGCCGCAATCCATTTAAAGAGTCTCAAAGGAAACCGCACGGGAAATATGAAAAAATATCGGTGAATTTTGATGAAAAAATATATGTTACGTGTTTTCACCATTGGTTTTGACCTAAAAATCTAGTAGCATCATTTGTTTGCAGTCTTAGTAACAAAACTCGTCAGAGTTCATAATAATATTTATACGTAATTAATATAAAATACGTGTATTATTCCAAGTATATATTTTGTTCTGGACACCGTTTAGACTCTCTATCTGTAAGTATACAGTGACCTTAAGCTATCTTTGTTTAATATTAGTAAATATTTAACCAAACTTTTTTATCACTGAAAATTTGCGCGTTGCTTGAATTCCAATTAAATTTATTAATATTGCTAATTATAATTCACCCTTTTCTTACTTAGTATAGCCATCTACATGCATGCATATAGATATATAATGGAAAGCTATAGGCCAGGGGTGTGGATTGGGAACTTCACACACAACATTCCGTGTGTACCTACGTTAAAACTATTATGAAACTTATTTTTTATTTTTTTTATATTTACATGAAAAAACTTCACGCCTCTAACCCTAACAAGGTACAATAATAGGAATGATGACTAATTTTTTTTCTTTGTCGATCGGTTAGATCTACAAATTAGAGTTCTTACAAATGTAATTATTGATCTTTGTGCGCGGTAAAAATGTATATAATATAGGTAGGTACGTATACAAAATTTAAATTTTGTGACACTTATAGTTTCTGAGAAAAAGTTAAGTGTGACATACAGGCAGAAGGACGGACATGGCGAAACTATAAGGGTTCCAAGTTTGACTACGGAACCCAAAAAATGAAATAATTTTTACAAATAATTTAAACAGAATGGGGGGATTGAAAAATAAAAGCGATTTGATTTAGCAAATAGTTGTCATATAAAGAGGCTTAATCTGCACGTTAAAACATTTATTTTTATAATTTTCCATGACGTACTTTTTGATTTATAGCCAAAAATGTACAAAAAATAACCGTTCCCCCCTTATCTCCGAAGTTTGTGAACTAATAAATCTGAAAAACTCCTGACGTACCTATTGCTAATTACTTATATTTTACGGAAAAAATAAAATGAAGTGTTCAAAATTAACAGTTTTTGAGAAATAACTAAAAAGTATGAAAATTTGTGTTAAAATTGTGTTAAAGTACATAAAAAGGTATATTTTTGAAGTACAGACTTAAATACGGAACCCTTGGTAAGCGAGTCCGACTCGCACTTGACGGGTTTTTTCATATGACATTTTGACAATGTGTTTTTTTGTTTCTAAATATAAGCGTAGGTATAAGTATAAAACAAAAAGAAATTTTGCCAATGCACAATGTTTACAGATTGTTGAGCTTGTCATGATTATGAAATAGGGGGCCGTAGGTAGATTAAAATGATTGATAATAGCCATAATAATTATGTACCTACCCACGTAGTTTTTTTTACTCAAGTTGTATCAACGTTGACGTAGGTATTAGTGTATTTTAAGCGGGCTGCTTTCCGCAATTCGATGTCTAGGCGCCTATTTTGCGTGTGGGTGGGATTTCTAAGTTCAATCAAGCCACCCCATCTCCTCGAGGAAGCCAGCAAACCTTTGATGTCGATGGTTTTGTATTTCGGGGAGACACCTCAGCGAACTGAGGTGTTTAGCCCTGTACAATTTAGCGTAGGTAATCAACAATAACTGTACTTCTAACATTGATTATAAACAGTTAAGTAAAAAGAGTCCAACTCGACGAATCTACTAATAGCAATTGAGGAGTTCCTACAGCCACCTTCCATTTCCATCATCATACCAGCTCGATGGTACCATATTATTCTATTGTCATCGGAATCACATAAAGGTGGACATTCACGCTCAGTTAAACTGATCAGTTAACTGACGTACATCCAGAAGCTGGCCTTGAGTTCGTATAATTAACTTAAGATTTCACATTCACGGTCAGTTTTTGGATGTACGTCAGTTCAACTGATCAGTTTAACTGACCGTCAATGTCCACCTTAAATGCAAAAGTCAATCCGATAATTGGAAGTAGGTTAAAATCGACTAGGACTACTAAGGTTTGTGATAACATTGTTAGTTTGTTTGTTAGTTACAAGTGAAGCTTAAAAGTGTGTTAATTAGATAAGTAATTGGATATTCCGTAAACATAAAGGTAATTAGATACCTAGGATTAATTTATTAATTACGGATCATTACGCTTGCTCATTGATTTAAATAGTTAATGTATAGTTTTGATGATATTAAATAATCTAAGTCTGTGGGTATAATAAGTAACAGAGAATATTTCTTGTCCACAGAAATCGCCCGTGCCTGCCTGAGCGCAGTCATTTTCAACGTTTGCCTCGACAGTTTTAACTATAAGGTCAGTGCTTCCTTTCCTTCTCCGTTCATCTTAAATTCAGTCAACAACTTGAATTGTTGTACAGTCGAGTTCATAAATATGTGTACCTACACGGTTACTACCTTGTCACTTTAATCGCTGTGACAATTCATATATGGCAGTTTAAACATGACATTAAAGAGATAAGGTACTGAAATGTACACATATATTATATGAACTCGACTGTACCATAGAAACCTGTCAATGACAGCGTCAGAGAAATAACGTCAATAACGTTAATATAGTTTCTATAACGTCTCAACAATTAAAGTTCTTTAATGACTACGCCAATTTGAGGGTACTGTGACCCGTTTTTACGGTTTATTTCTGTTGAGTGTATTATTATGCCTTATTGTGAGTAACTTGGTAGGTGGGTGAATATTCGGGCGTTTCAACCGCCTCATTACCATTCGCAATATATTGACGAAATCAATGACACCTACCAGCAACTTCTGATGTAAACAGAAGCAGAACCGGGGGTAGTTTCTATTAGTATCAGAAGTTGCTGGTAGGTGTCATTGATTTCGTCAATATATTGCGAATGGTAATGCGGCGGTTGAAACGCCCGAATATTCACCCAGGTAAGTAGTTGGTGTGCTGCTTTATGGAAATCATCGTGAGGAAACCTACACATTTCGATATATTGAACGTCTATATAAACGGGGTAATTGCACAAAATATCAGGCAGGGTCAAGGCTGAGACCTCTCATCATATCATAAGACACGACCCCTTCCGAGCAAGATAATAAACAGTAACATATTGTGGATAACAGACTTTTGTTTACCCTAGACAAGAGTGTGAACTCAAGTTTCCGTTTTTGCGAGAGTGAGTAGTATATCCATAAAATCAGGGCGCAACTGCAAAAAGTAAACGTTACAGGAGGTTTTTTTGTGTTTAAAAAAAACAGTGGCAAAGTGTTTGCCGTGAAACATACAAGTTACGTGTTAATGTAGGTACTTAGACAACTATTGGTAGTCACATTTTGTTTTATTTTTATTATAATACGAAAATATGTCTCTTAAATCTTTCTTCCACGTCGAATTTAAATACATTATTTATTTTCCGCGGAATTAAAGCCACTAAGACGTTATTCGTCGGAATATTTAATAAAGTAGCAGCGTTATCTATTTTGCCTTTAATTTGAAAAATGTACCGCATTTACACATTTCAAAGCTCACTTTTCAACGTTTACCTTTGAGGAGAGGCGGTGCTGGTCTGGTGCCGCGGCACTACAATGCCGGGGCGTTGTAGTGTGCGATGACCTTAAAACACCTCATTTTACTTCTGTGCTTTACTTAAAGGAAACATTATTTTATTTTTCTTAAGCCTTTAATTATTCTCAAATCTAATACTTATAATCATATAATTATCTGTAACTACATATAATATTAATCTAACTTCTTTAACAGTATTTTATGTTCTTTTAAGGACAGGTTTTTTTTGTTCAAGAATAAAACAAAATAATTACGTAGTCTTACAAAACTCTTAAGAAAAATTGAAATGAAAACTAATTAATTAATTTTAATGTAGCTTTGAAATGTGTAAATGCGGTACATTTTTCAAATTAAAGGCAAAATAGAGAACGCTTCTACTTTAATTTGAGAAGTGTACCGTATTTACACAATTAAAAGCTCCTTTTCAACGTTTACCTTTTGAGGCGAGGCGATACTAGTGTCTGGTACCGGGCCGTTGTACATAGTGTGCGATGGATGACCTTTACGGCCTGGCCACGACTTTGAGCGGCGGTGGCGGCGGCGAGCGAATTCTCTCTTCATTGCTCGGCCGAGGCGCTCACCGCGCAGCGGTTAGTTGACGTTACCTGCAATGTATTAGAAAATTCGCTCGCCGCTCAGCCGGCCGTGGAAAGTCGTCGCCAGGCCCTTAGGCTGATCAAACACTGGCGTCTTTTGAGCGTCGGCGTCTTGCCAGCGCCTAGGCATAACGCAATCCCCTCGCCCCGCTACCCGCTACCGCGGGCGCTGGCAAGGACGCCGACGCTAATAAGACGGTAGTGTGGGGTCAGCATTAATAAGGATTAATACGCGTGCCGCAATACGTTGGAATGAGGTGGAGATATCTCCATCTCTCGTTAGGGTTAGGGTAGTGTAATACGCGCATTAAACTACTTAGTTCCTCTTCATGGCCCGATTTTTCTACTCTGTATATTTACCACGGAGACAGAATCGTTCACTCACAATCAATGCCTGCCTAGGAACTAGTATAGCTTGGCAAAAAATAATTTAATTTAACGCGGTGTCATGTGGTTTGGTAACAATAATTTTCTTTAATGGCAACCACCACATTAATCAGCAGTTATTGCATAGAATCATAGAAAAATATGTACAAAATTTTGTACTGTACCTACTTCTATGAGTTATTGGGTATATAATGGATCATGTTGCCATTTTTTTTAAACAGCTTCCTTATTTTTTCAAGTCTTTTTTTATCTAGCTATTTCTACTACCAGTACCATTATATTATTTCCAAATGTGGTACGAATATTTTAATATTAAAGACTGCTTTTTTTATTGTACCATAGGTATACGAATTTAATTTTGTACAGTGGTCAGTGGCAAGTCTGGTTATCTCCTGTCAGATCTTTCTTAAAATTCCGCTTGACTGGCTGGGTAGTTTCAGCTATGTTTTTATTAGAAATCTTTATACTGCTTCCATTTGTGCAAATAAATCGTAAATAATAAATTAAACTGTTGAATTCCTAGTATAATTTTAATGTTGTTCGGGTTTAAGACTACTCTTCTGTCATTTTTTACTTAAAAAGGTACACTAACCTATTGATACTTTACTATTGCATCGACTCCGCCTAACTAAAATGCCCCGGTTAAATAATTGACTGCCGACACGTTCAGTTCGTTAATGTTTTTTTTCTCGTGTTTTACAGTAATCAAGAAAATGGCGCTAATTTTAGAGTATATAGACGGTATGCATAATTTTATGGACAAATATGGAGGTGAGTTATTTTTCTTTTTCAATTTATATAACCATTCAATTGTTTTGCGAAATCTATATAATTAATTAATTACTTTATCTGGTACCTTAATTTTCCTAAATTTAACCTTCAAATTGTACATAGTATTAACAATTTATTGGTGTTATATTTGCCATCACACATTTTAATTGTTACTAATTTATCATTATAAAAGTCCTTAACTTACCTACTAGACAAAAAAGAAAAAAAAACTGTTAGACTGATTACAGTTTAAATATTTTTAATTCATTTATCATTATAAATACAATATGTAGGAATGATAAGTAAAAAGCAGTATGTTAAATAAGCTGTGTCAATTGGTGCACTTATTTAACATCTATACACTGCATGACACTGTTCCTAAAATTAACAAGATCTCCATGTGATAGGTGGGACAGCATCTATTTAAGGATGACCTAGTAAAAGTCTCCTGTATGGGACAGTAGTGCAGTGTGATGATAAAACATTGTTTACACAAATTAAATTCTTCTCTTGAGGACTCATTTTTTGTTTATATAATAATGTGACCAGCTGTTTCATCTTACTACAATGTATGTGTAATAACTAAACATGTCATTGACATTGTACCTGTTTGATTAATGGTTTTTTTTTTTCTCACAGCAGTTAATTTTCTTACATACCTTTTTGCCTTTGAAATTATTCAAGGTTGCTTACTAAATAGATGAATATATTCTAATAAAAAAGATTCAAAATAGTATGTGCAATCTGAGTTATAAAAATTAATTAAATAATTATTTTAATGTACTTTGGTTTGTTCTCAGATTCCCGGACAAATCCATGGTTCCTGATGAGTTCCCCATTACCTACATTAATATTATGTTTAAGCTATGTTTATCTAGTCAAGGTATAGTAAACTCATTTATCTAACTTATTATTTAGACTTTATGATTTCATAATTTCAATACAAGAACTCATTATTATGTTTGTCACTAAGTACCAACAACCAAAAATTAATAAAAAAAACAACAGATATAATAAAAAGTAGTTAAGTCAAATGCATAAACCTACAAATACAAATATTGAGGATAAACAATCTTCTGCATGTGTCAAAAATATGAGATCCCAATATAATAAAATTACAAATCCTGGCAAAAAGAAATGTATACTTTGGTCTAATGCCACTATTTATTTTTTTACAGGTTCTAGGACCAAGGTTTATGGAAAACCGAAAACCATACAATTTAGGAAATATATTAGTAGTCTACAACTTTTTACAAGTAATTTTCAGTACATGGCTGTTTTACGAGGTGAGACTTTACATTTTGCACTTACACTTCACAACATGTCTTTTACATAGATATTTGTTTAACTGGTACCTATCAATATGACAATTGATTTTTATCACTCATAAACCTATTTTGAGTTGCCGAACTTAATGTACCTATCTTCACTCTACTATTGACTAAGAAAAATTCTGACTTTTGTAATGACTGTAGTTTTTTAATAAAACCATTTAATTGGTTTTGTCCCATTATTGATTGCTTCATAATGAGACATTTAAATCTGTTGTATTAACTGCGTTGAGTTGTTAAGACAATAAATATATAGTGACGTTTATCTATAGCATCAGCGGAGGTTCTCATATTCAGTTATTCAGCTAATTGTTAACTTGCCCAACGCCATTGTTCGCGCGGCTCTAATTACGGCGAGCGTGTTACCTGGTAATAGTACGGCGATGACAGGGACACTACCTGCCCATGGACAGCAGTATGGTAATTTGTTTTATATCCTGATTGTACCAAGCTTACACTAACAAAATACCTACTTAATACAGTGTTATGGCTACAAACCCTGCAATCCTAAACTTAGTTTAATGTTTTAGTAATTTAAAAACTATAAGTGAAACTATAATTAATAAAAACAATTATGTGTATTTTAGTATTATATTACTTAAGAGGTCAAATAAGATGATTTATAATCACAACGCAATGATCTCTTTTGTTTATAGCCATTATTCAGCATTAAAAAATGTTTAATTTATGTTGAAGAAGTCATATGAATATGTTTAGTTTATGTTGATGAAGTGATCTGTCAATAAGCCAGTCATGAGCAATATTATTATTTTACTACAAAGCATAATATCATTAAAGGTATGAAAAAAAAAAAAACATTTCTGGACTATTCATGATTTATAGGGTTCCTTCCGTACTGAAAACTGGAACCCTTAAAATTAAAAAATATAGTGTTGTCTGCCCGTCAAGACCATTTTTCTCTTCAGTGGCATACCACAGTGGTCAGGTATCATAATACCTGTTTAATTAATATCAAATACTAAGGTTTACAGTACCTTAAAAACGTTAAAATTCTAGCTCCTAAGCCAGTTGGCTTATACGGATACATATCACATATTTTGATACTCACCACTCTTCAAAACCTATAGGGTAGGTAGGTACTTCCCCTTGACCTAGCGTCATGATATTTGGCAAAGAGATAAGGATCATGGCACAAGTTAAGGAATAAATTCATGAATTATAGACATATATCACTTTATTACGTGATTAAGTACCTCTCAACTAACATCTGCAGTTGGAGCATCAACCGTGTTGTGATGTGACCATGTTGTTTGACGTATGGGATGGGATAACATCTTTTCTCATTCAAACTTACATTATTATTGGAGTATTGTTCCGATATCGAAAACAATCGAGAAATCGTCGAGACTCTTATTTCCAGGATCGATGGATGAACTTTCTTCATAATCAAATTAAAATATTAAGTTTGTTCGGAACGCTCAAAGCGCGAATCTTACTCGCACTTGTCCGTTTTTTTGTAAATTGAACTTTTTTTTATTAATTGATCGACAATTGTATGAATATTTAAATAATTAATTTGAAATACCCTTGCCCAGTGCTTGATGGGAGGTTGGCTGCAATATTACAGTCTAAGGTGCCAGCCCGTGGACTACTCAGACAACCCAATAGCTACTAGAGTAAGTGAGCCCGTCGCTCAGGCACGCGGGGCGAGGCGTCAACATACTACTAACACAAACTCACTGTATATTTACATTATTTTCAGGATAATTTTGTAAATGGCTTAGAATTAAGCGTAAAACACACAGAGCGCGGGCGCAGGTCGGCCACGGGCGTATTGCCGTTACATTGATCGTAATACACGCATTCTCCGATAGGCCTTCTCACAGAGCGCACAATGTAACGGCGATTCGCCCGCGCCTGACCCGCGCCCGCGCTCTGTGTGTTTTACGCTTTAGTGGTATGGCAATGGTATCAATGGCTATCAACATTTACCTGAACTAGGTGGTAACCGTTGATGGCTCTGCGAATCCGATAACGCACGGCGACTCTACAGAATGGTTTTCCCCTAAGCAAGAATACCTGTCAGCGGTGTATGTTGTTGCAGCGTAGTTGAAACTTGGTTTTCTAAAGAACTTAAAGAACGCGATCGATACGACGTTACACAAGTCAGGATTCAGAATTTTTTTATAAGTTTGGACTAACATTAAATTACTCAGTCGGCGCAATAAAACTATCCTATTTAGACGAAAATCTCTTTGGCCAACGTAGGAGCACAACTACTAAAATTTAAACAAAAACCTCCGCCAAGTGGCATAGCACAATACTTCGTTATCAGCGTCGCCGTGCGTCATGAGGATCAAGGGAAAGTTATAAAGAGTTTGTTAGGTTGCACGCTAACACGAGTAACGTTTAGTTATTACTGCGGACATGTCGCTAGCATGTGGCGACCGTTGTGCTAAGAAGACTGAAGATCGTGTATATATGTAAACAAGTAACACAGGGACAGGTGTCGGTGTATTGTTTCAGATCGGGGTCTCGGGATGGTTCACAGGCAGGTATAACTATCAATGTCAGCCGGTCGACTACTCCAAACATCCACAAACAATGAGGGTGAATTACCAATTCAAACGTCTATTAGATGCTTCCTATTAGAATCCTCTTTCCTATTTGAAAAGATAACCAAGATTCCTTCAACCCTTACAACTTTTTCTTTCACACACCCGCACCTTTTCCACTTTCAACTCCAATTTATTAAAGACTATAAATCAACTATATTAAGTTGAATCTCTGTCTTAAAACAAAACCTCGTTTAACTTTCTGCTCCCTGTTTTGTTTAGTGTTCTAATACTATCCTAAATGTTGTGTATGTTTGCATGTGTTAAGTGTAGGTAGATTGGAGGAACGCTTATTAACCCGTAGAGCGCTTGACGTAAATTAAAGTCAGTTAATTGTCATCTTTATATAATGACAAATAGAGTTGTATTTAACAATTGCGTTACCTACGTGCACACGTGTGCGCTTATGGCGCTCGACGGGTTAAGACAAAGTGAGTTTCTGCCTCTGCGCAAAGCCTTGAAGGCTCCTATCACCCCACGACGGGATTATTTAGCCAGAAACTGCACTAGTCACTCTAATGTCACAACCATAACCAAAACAACTTACAGACATTATATAGGCATTCCTCTAGCGGTAGATCCAAGAGCATGACCCAAACCGGACAATACTATACATAAATAGAGATTGACGCGACGGGATCCTCCCTTTCATCCTCTAGAACTGATGAGGTTGTTGTTTCTCGCAAATTGCTAATAATCTATATCACTTGCACCAAAGCTTGTCAAATTGCACACACTCTTTACTGAATGCTAATAATATCCTCCTACTTAATAAAACGAGCAGTAACTTGATACTGTACCTGTACTTAATACAAGTGTACAACTTATCATTAAAATTAACTGAGTTTAGGGCCAATTTTTCCAATCTCAGGATAAAATTATCTGACTGTAAGTCACTTTCTTTTCTTTTATTTATCATATGAAAGAAGATTACAGAGAGAGAAGATAGTGTTATCTGAAGATTGAAAAATCAACCCTTAGTACCTTGAAAATTTTGAAAAGAATGGTATAACTAACTAACTCTGGGGTACCTTTTCTATTAACTGGTTAAATCAGTTTTTTATATATTTATTTCACCTTATACAACTTACTGTGAGACTTATTATGTAAACAAATTTCAGATGGTACACGCTTGCTGGTGGTACTACTTCTCAAAGTTCACAGAATTCTTTGATACGGTAAGTTTATTTAATTATGTATGTATTCAATTTGAAGATGCTTTATTTTAATTTCACTAAGGAACAAATAATCTCGTGAAAATATTAAATTCCAGCCGCAAAAAGGTAGTACCGTAAACTCATACAACTGTTCCTAGCTTGCGACAATAGTCCAATTTTTCATTATATATATCTGAAAAATATGATAGTAATTTATTGATAGGTACGTGTGAGTATCGTTTTATGTAATGTAATAGAAGAGTAATAAAAATAATGCTCATAACTGGTTAGGTACTTTTTTTACCAGTGACGCGATTGGTTTAAAATGGAACGAATTGAAACGCTAGTTAGCGTAAATGCATCTTGGCTAGGGCCCCGCTGTTTTTTAAATAGTGAATGTTTGAAAGTTAAGTTGAGAGCAGATAAAAAACGGGTTTTACCCAATATTTACTATTCTCTTTAAGTTTTTTTTTTTTTTTCAAAATAAGTTTATAAGCAACTTCAAATATTTCAAAAAGTTATCACCTAAATATATTTTTTAATTTTGTTTTACTTACACGACATAACAGTTATATATTATCAGCATTAACACTAAAATTACCTGTACACTTTTAAGAATAGGATACCATTTCTGTGGAACTAGTTCAAAAAAACACTTAAATTAAATTAAATTAAATTTATTTGGCACTTAAAGCACTTAAACCATACAATTTGCTAATTATAACATTTCTGTCTCTCTTAAACGTGTACAGGTAGTTCTAGTGTTAATGCTGATTACAGCAACTCCTAATGCTACCGATTTTAAATTTGGAATAGTTTTCAAGCTTACTGCGAGTTTTTGTCAAAATGTGTCATATTTTAAGTAATATATCCGCGGTTTTTATTATATATACAGGGTGGAAAGTTCGAATGCCACATGGAAGTTGCCTTCCATGTGGCATTCGTACTTTCCGCCCTGTATATATATACCGAAGCGAAACTAGTTCTTAGAGACGAAGCCGTGGGCAGGTCATTGGTCATAAATAAATAATTGACTTAATTCCATATTTTCAGTTCTTCTTCGTGCTGCGTAAGAAATATGATCACGTGTCGACACTCCATGTGATCCACCACGGCGTGATGCCGATGTCTGTATGGTTCGGCGTTAAATTCACGCCGGGTGGCCACTCCACGTTCTTCGGCCTGCTGAACACGTTCGTGCACATCATCATGTACACGTACTACATGCTGTCGGCCATGGGACCCTCGCTCAAGAAATACTTGTGGTGGAAGCGGTACCTCACTACCCTGCAAATGGTAAGAGACTATTTACTTTAGTCGGTCTACAGCGTCCACCGCCACAGGGTTACTATAGAAATTCGTTCATTCACATGCTACCGAATCCGACCGGGACATTTACCCTGGCGTTAGTCCCCTCCCTCCTATTAGAACACAGACTATCCGTTTCTCTTACAATTTAGGTCTGTTCGAACCAGGGACCGGCCCGCTATCCCTTTCAATGGGTTTTGTATGGGTTTTTCGTAAGGATTTACTTACCAAACCCTCTGCCCGTCAAAACCCTTTAAATGTGCTTTTAAAGCGCTATTTCCAAACGATAGCCCATTCTATTAAGCGCTAACCAATACCCTTACTAAACCCTTTAAAAAGGGTTACTAGTGTATACGCAATTTTAGACCTTTTGTAGACTTCATAAAACACACGTTACCTTGCGTCCCGTTCGAAGCAAGTAAGCAGCCCATTCAACTAAGCGCTAACCCAATACCCTTATAAAACCCTTATTAGTATACGTTACTGACGGCGTATCGTTTGAAGTTACCGCGCGGAGCGGCAAAAGATCTAATACGGTTCGATTTTCTATGGCACACGTTTGTGATTGGCTCGTATAAAAGGGAAAGCTTTATAATAAGCGCTTAAATCGTTAGGGAAACCCTTTCTTAGGGATATCAAGATGAATCAGTTACCAGTTACCAATTTCAAAGGGCTACCCTTATCGTCGGGTTCTTCATTCGATAAGGGAAAGGCAATCGTATGGGTTGCCAATTAGAATGGGTGAGCAAATCACTGGGCTAGCTATTTCAAAGGGAAGCCCTTTGAAAGGCTTTTCCCGATGAAAGGGTTGTCCGGTCCCTGGTTAGAACTGCACGGGGCGCGCGGCGATCTGTATCGACAGATCCCGGCCGGACAGTCCTACGCCTCACGGCAAAATGCGCCATACGTAATACATATCGTGCGATTTAGAACTGTCGTGTGAAAACTGATAATGTGTGGTGAGCGATAGTTTTAAACCGGCCGTACGAATATTGCCGGCAGGTCTGCAGGTATGAATCGTTTTAATGTGTGCGCTCCATAAATGTTGGCCGACCGGCCGCCTGACAGACTTTGCCGGCGGATTTTTATGGGCCTACCATACGCACAAGCTTCACCACAGTTTTGCCTGCGCAGGCCGGTTTATACACGGAACACGGAGCGTGTAGTTGGTAAAACTGTAAGACACGAAGTGTTCAGTTTTAGCTTGCGCAGGCAAAACTGTGGTGAAGCTTGTGCGTGTGGTAGGCCTATTAGTGCGTGTTGCCGTTTAGCCTATCGTGGGAAGGGAGACCAAGGCCCATTAATAAGTTTCTTATATGCGTGAATTGTTCCTCTATCATCATTTATTATCTTGAACGAAATAATCCCCAATCGCCCGATACCCGGCTCCAAACTATAAACCCATTTTCCTGGTTGCAGGTGCAGTTCGTAGGCATCATGCTGCACGCGTTCCAGCTTCTGTTCATCGAGTGCGACTACCCGCGCGCCTTCGTGTGGTGGATCGGCATGCACGCCGTTATGTTCTTCTTCCTCTTCAAGGATTTCTACAACCAGTCCTACCGGAGACACAGAAAGGTAACCTCCTGAATATGCTGTCGTCCTCGAGCTATATGGGTGATTATCAAAAAAATTGTACGTAATTAAGGCCTTAATTAAGAAAATTAACGTTTAAATCAATCATATGGCTAAAAATAATTCTCTTATTATGTCAGCATTGTATTCTGTTGGTGTCCGTATTAAATAAATAAATAAATATGCTTAACCTTCGTCACACAGTGGAAGAAAATTAGCGTTTCTTAATTAAGGCCTTAACTACGTACAATTTTTTTGATAATCACCCATATGTCGTTATCTTCTATGGAAATTCATAGTGGAAAACGGAAAATGCAACCTACAAAATTAGTAACTCAAAAGAAACCCGACTTTTCATCGCATGATTGACTGAAACTGCAACTGAAGTATTCGTACATGATAGGATTATTTTATTATGATTACAAAAACGAATCCTTGTTGAATCCACGTGCGGTGTCAATTTTATTTATTTATTTTAAACAGGCACACCCACAGCATACGTATCAAACATTAAAATATAATATTACATTTTTTTTACTGCTTATATGTGAGCCTATGATAGGCGTGCACAACATTCTAATATACTTACCACCTGTTTCACAATCGTCAAGTAAAGCATATCTGTCAAATAAATTTAGCCCTTACGCTTTCTTACACTTGAAAATAGACAAGGAGAGGACTATCTTTATTTGACAGATGAATTTATTTGTCGATTGTGAAACAGGCCCTTAACTAAATATTTATTTAAAAGTGACATGCAAAAATTTACTTAAACAGCTCCAAAAAATACACTGAGCTATAATATCAGGGGTTGTATCGTTGTCTAGTACCCATAGTACAAGCTTAGAGCTTAGTTTAGGACTAGGAACGAGATTGTTCTCGTTCAAATTGACCTAGTCCCAAACTAAGCTCTAAGCTTGTACTATGGGTACTAGACAACGATAAACATACTTATATAGAAGTACATAGTTAAATATATAAAAAACATTCATGACTCAGGAACAAATACTCGCGCTCATCACACAAATATTTGCCCATACCGAGATATATTGCGCCGTCAGCCTCTACGGTCTACGGTTTGCGCCGGAGCTGGTGGGGCTGAAGAGTTCCCACACAGATAAATTACTTACTGCAAAATATTTATCGTCTTGGACATCCATCGTTAAATTATATACCCTGGATTACTATGGAAGAGCAGAGCGTGGAAGATTGTTCAACCCAACCCAATTGTTCGCTACGCTCTGGAGCAAATATTGTGGGCCCTTGTGACGCAGTAGCTTTGTTGGCAGGCCCGCGCAGCGTCGCCGGCGCCGCCGACGACGGCGCTGGGCGCGGAGGGCGCGTGCAAGCCGGCCGCGGCGCTGAAGAACGGCTACAGCAACGGGCACGCGCCGCGCGCGCGCACGCTGCTGCCCGCCGGCAACTGACCGCCGCGCGGCTCCTAGTGTTAAATGTGATCTATATCTAGTGTACATACGGTTAGGCGGTGTAAACGGTGTATATTTTATTTTATACGATATTAAACTTAGCTAGATTTGTGATCGCGTAGCGTTTTCTACTCGTATCGAAGTCGCTCTCGGGGTCGCGTCGCCCTCGTCCGCGAGCGCTCGGTGCTCGCCTGAGATCTGTTCACTTTCATTATATGAAATCGAGTACCTTGCCTACGTTAATTTTTAAAGTCGTCTCAACCGCAGCGGGAATCTTATACGCGATTGATGATTAGTGAATCTATTTGTTGAGAAAGTATGATAGTTAAATTAATGTTGATTTTATAATAATGCAATATTGTTCAAATAATAATAATGAGATCTAATTTTAATTGTACAATGCACATAATATACATGAATTTTATATAATTTCGAGTACAAACGCTGTACCTCGGACGTCTAATGTTAGGTGCAGGTTTAGTTGATAAAAACGTTAAAGTGGTTGTGTTGGTTATTTATTGTTTTGATTAATTTATGATCTATTTAGGTTTACCAAAATTATCTGTACATAGGATCAAATTAGTAACGGGTTTTATAGTTGTAGTTATCAAAGTTCTTCCTTTAACGTCGTAATAGTCTTCCGTTTCGTTCTGTACTTACTCTAATAATCAGGTGCTCTTTGGTACTCCTAACATTCACTTTTCAGCAGGAAAGCTCGAGCTCGCCATTAAATAGTTCATTTTTAAATCATGTATAGAATCGGTATTACCTGTTCTTTTTATACAAAGACATTGCAAATAAACAGTAAGTAAAATTATTACATTGTTTTGATTTAACAACGCATATATTAATTCCCATTTCCCTATCAACAATAATTTCGTTATGTCGTAATGAAAGTTAGCCCCTCGTAGTGGTTTCAGTCCACACGGGGCGCCCCGCCGGTCCAGGTGACGTTGCACGGTTGCGTCAAAAATGAACTAGTTTGGCGGAACGTCGTGGATTGAAAACTTTATACCAGAGGAAACTACCATTGCGCCTTTACTCCAAAATCATATTAGTGACGTTATATAGTAAGTCTTACTGTCAAGTGAATAAGACCTATCATAACGTTAACTATTAGGATATACATAGAAGCAAGATTGGCTACATTTAAGTGGGATAGGAATCCTGAGAGCAAAGTGGAAACTTCAGCTCTCTACGAAACCAGCGGTCCTAAGTCAGTCTCTCATTTTTGTTTTATTAGTTAAACGCATCATCTTATCAGCCCAAAGACGTCTTCTGCTGGACATAGACCTGCCCCAAAGATTGCCACAATTATTGGGACAGTCACCAGTAATAATATGTTGTCCAATATTACACACAAAAATATCAGACACGTATGTGTCGGATATTTCTGAGCCCGATGTTGGATAATATCAATATATTATTTCTAATAGCAAAAAATATACACCAGATTTCTTTAGTAGGCCCGAATAAGTATTATTAAGTAATTACTTATTTTGGTAAAATTTTAACTAGTTTATGTAGTAATTAATGCCTGTAGTAATGTTACGGACTTTGTATTATTAACCTTTCTTATAAATCAAACCAAACGATGAATTGAGTAATTAAATAAAACTTTACTTTCTCGTGTAAATAAACACATCATAAGCATTTTTAAATATCACAATAAAAATAAAGTCTCAAAATGCTAAGTTTATACCTAAATCTAACACATCAGAATATTCAATAACACCTTACAGTACATTACTCACATACACATAATAAATTACTCTATAGGTAACATTTGATCGTCAATATCAACTGGAAGACTGATTTTGAGAATAATTATATATTACAATGTTTTAGTGAAACAACAAATATGCGAGGCTTGGTATTAAGTAAGTACTTAATAATTATACTTTTAATTAAAATATGCTGTTGTAAATTGCCATACGTACCTAAGTTTACCAAGATGAACTTAAGAGTACTTTACTGGTTTGTGCCTCTATAGCTCAGGGTTCAAGTATTAATACGGCTGAGACGTCTTGTATTTTCTCGCTTGTCGCTCAGTGCGTCTCTATAGACAAACAAACTATAGTAAGAAAGGCAAATCCGAGCGATAAGCAAGTCGCGGAGAACTTGTGCCCTGGCTGAATTTCGACGAACGAGTAGACTTTAAAATTGCGTCGCAAGTGTCAAGTGTTTAAATGGCGGCAAATTTTTATAAATTACCAAATGTGAGGCAATCAAATTACTAAATGTGAGTGAGGCAATTAAGTTTCCTATTTGATCAGTTGGCAGTGTTTAAGGAACTATAGTGACTTAGCGCAGCGGAAGCCGAGGTTTCCCGCAGAGCTGTCTTCGGTGTTGTGCGCCCGCGCAGAGCACCGGTACCGGAAGCAATACGTACGGTGGCACAGATAAGAACCACCTTTTTTCACTTTCTCAGTCCGCTGAAAAGAGTTTAAATGAACATAAAGTGCGGATATGCGTACAAACACAAGATCATAACGGAGAATCCATTTAGGTACAGTCAAGGTTATAAACATAGATACATTCAGAGTGTCAAAAATATGTAACCACTACCTTATTACGGCGACATAAGATCGTGGTAACATATTTTTGAGGCTTTGGACGTATCTATGTTGACCTTGACTGTACTACACTCCGTGAGTTGTTAAAAGGACCTTCGGGTTTGTACTTCTCTCTCAGTCACTCTCATATGCTCTTATGCGGGTCTAGCCGACTTTAGTCAAACCTGAATCTTATTAAGTGCTCATGGGCTGTATCTATTTTAACTAATAGTTAAGTGTACAGTCGAGTACAAAGATAATAAATATAAATATAAATATAAATATAAATATAAATATAAATATAAATATAAATATAAATATAAATATAAATATCAGGGGACAATTTCACACAAATTGACCTAGTCCCAAACTAAGCTTTATTAGCTTTTTTTTATGGCATGAAGAAGACAAACAAGCACATCAGCCACCTGATGGTAAGTAGGTTCTGAGACTCATAGACATTTGTAACCTCAGCAAAGGTGTTGCCAACCTATTTTAATGGAATAAGTTGCAAAAGTATTTATATACATATCTTTGTACTTGACTGTATCTGTAGTCTTTATAAAACTCGAAATACATAATGTACAACACTTACAACTACAATGCACTTACGCTGACTTTTGACCAGACGTCCGCTGTCCATTCCCAAACATTTCCAGCCATATTGTAAAGACCAAATTTATTTTGTCTAAATATATTCACAGGATTTGTTCCGATAAACCCATCTTTTGCTGCGTTATGGTCCGGAAATTTGCCTTGCCATATGTTTGCCCTAAAAAACGAAAATCACACTTGAATTCACTTTGTTTGATAATTTAATTAAACTTCCCACTAATACATCATTAAATCTGACAGTACATAGAAATAGAATGTATTGTAGTATACCAAGAGTTTATAAGTCCCAAAATGCATTAAAGCACATTAAATAATACACATCGAGTAACAATTTTAACACCAATTCTGATTTATGTTAGGAAGTCTCACCCCCTGCTCTAACAATAGCAGGAGCGGGATGTGTAGCGAGAAAGG
This sequence comes from Tortrix viridana, assembly GCA_963241965.1. Taxonomy (NCBI): domain Eukaryota; kingdom Metazoa; phylum Arthropoda; class Insecta; order Lepidoptera; family Tortricidae; genus Tortrix; species Tortrix viridana. Next base: position 6,051,528 of record OY725175.1, on the reverse strand, counting down.
GAAGTACACGAACTTGCCGGACTATAGTACTGCAACTGGCTTCTGGTAACCACATAATTGTGGTAAACGTAAATACCCTGTTCTAGTATGTGCAATAATGAAGACTTACATGTGTTTCCTTTTAGGGTGCATTTTGTTTCCCCAGGGGTATATTGTGCCTTTCGCGCCGCCGCGGCACGCCGCTTCCCACTCGCGTTCTGTCGGCAACCGGGCCCCGCGCCATTTGCAATAGGACCGGGCATCCCGCCACGATACGTGGACCACTGGGTGATCCATGATATCTGAAGCATCCATAAGTTGTTTCCAACACTACATATTATAATCACTCCTACAAAACGTGACTAACGTGGCATTAATTAACATTATTAATAATTTTGAAAATGGAATGTCTGGTGCGCTACATACTGATCAGCAATAAGTATTGCCAGACACCAAGGCTGATAATTAGCTAAAGCCTCAAGTATACACTATTGTTAGCAAATACTGCTACTTTATTATTTAAGGTGTTAGAGCATTTTCAGATACTTTTACGCACCCTGTATGATCTAATATATTCAATGGTAACTAAACATACTAACATAGAATTTACTTACATTGAATACTTTAATTTGGTACATATCTATACTAAAATTAATAGATAGGTTGAATCACTGGATAGATATCATCATTATCATCATCATATCAGCCAAGAGATTCCTACCGGAAAGCAAACTGTTAGTAGGCCTCCCACAAAGTGGACCAACCATCTGGTAAGGATCACAGGCAGCCAATGGATGTGAGTAGCACAAAACCGACCATAGTGGAGATCCTTGGAGAAGGCATATGTCCAACAGTAGATAGATATAGTTCCTATTAAATAAAATGAAACCATTGTCTGGGAAAGTACCTGTTATATTAGAATCAGGACCAAACGGTCTGCTCCAATATGCTCCGTCAACCTTAAACCACCAAGGGGTCTGTGCCACTCTGAAGTCTATCAATTCTTCTTTAAATGTATCATTTAAAAACATGCCAAAAACAAAACTATCACCAAAAATTTCAGCTTCAGACTTATAACTCGTAGATGAAACAAATTTCATAAAATCTCTATTAGATACTTCATATCTGTCCAATAAGAATGGTTTTAATTTCACAATATTTTGAGGGCCTTCAAAATCAGATTCGATTATCTCATCATCAGTACCAAATTGGTACTCTCCAGCAGGTATCGAGACCATATCAGCGGAAATTTCCTTCTCGGAACTTGATTTCAAACCATTTTTGTTTTCCAAGGGACACTGATCGGCATCTGATTGCTGTACACCATCTATGTATTTACTTTGAATGCCTCCAGATTGTGAGCGATCTGCTTGACATCCGCATTGACCTTTATTGTAAACGTATTCAAAATCCAGAACAAAGATAAGTACAAATGCAATAAGCATCGCTGTTAAACTTGCTTAAAAATTGATCCCTCAATCAAAGTGACGAGAAGTCACAGCCACTCGAAGACACTCGGAGCAAAGGAATTCTTTGAATGCTGGATTAATTAACTAGAGCTATTTAACAGTACAGGCAGGAAATTTATCCAAAACAAAACGAAACGCACACAACAATTCGTAAATTGTTTGACAATCAATTTGTTGATTGTGACATATTTGACATTCCTTCTCTTCCACTTCAATCTCAATTCCATCCAATGGGAGTATAGTTATAACGATCATCCAATCAACATCCAATCCAATACTATTCTAGGCAGGGCTGCCATATGTACGATTTAAATCGTACATATACGATTTTTTTCTTGTACAGATTCGCATTAAAATTAGCTTTAATAATGTTTAATAAAACCATAATTTAATGTACGATTTGAATTTACTATCCAAGAAACACGACTCATTGAAAGCTGATATACGATCTTTGCTTTTTTCCATCTGGCACCGCTGATTCTAGTTCTAGCCCTCATCTGCCAGTATATCTGAATTTTTAATCTCACAGAAAAAATGTAAACAAAGATACGTCACTGTGATACTACAAATCAATATGGATCAAGCTGAGGTCTGAAATAAATGAATTTTAATTTTTAATTTAATTTAATTTTAACTGTCAAAGTGACATTTCAGGGGATCTCAAACTATGGGTGGGTAAATTTCCGGGCGTTTCAACCGCCGTCATTAGTGTTTGCAATATGTCGACGAAATCAATGACACCTTCCAGCAATTTATGATGTAAACAGAAGCAGAAACGTGGGTGTAGTTTCTATTAGCATCAGAAGTTGTCCAATTATTATAAACGTGCTTAAATGTATTTAACATGTTTTTTTCCATCTCCGATAAAGAGCAAAGACGTGGTCGTTTCTTCACAGGAGACAACATATAGTCTTCCTTTGACCAAGAAGTACTCGGACCAGGGTTCATCCAATTAACAACTTAACAACAATAGAAAACGTAACAATAATAAAAATTTAACAGAACAGTCACTGGAAAGCGATTACGGGATCACGGGAGCATTCAATCTCGAATGTTAAGTGAAACGAGTGACGTCTCACGTTAAGCGGCCCACAACTTTATACGCCGGGTGTATCGAGACAGTGACCAGTGCAATAAATAAATTATGCATACGAAAACAGTATTCTCTCTTTAAATTGAAATAACAAAGAGTGTATGTCAAAATAAAGTTTGCCATCAACAAATTAAATTATTTTATCTTGATTATAATATACATTTTATTTATACAATAGATACGGACGGCGCACGAACCGTGCGGTGGTGTGATATGGCCGTATTCTTGTCTGTTTTTAAGATAAAATTTTGCCTATTCTTTTCTTTCTTTCTTTGTTATTAGAGGCCGTGTTGTAGTGGCGAAAGTAGCCACTACTAACGTGATTTTAGTTGTAGTAGTAGAAATGGGAATTCCCCCTGCTTGTAAAAGGAAGCGCCTTGCCGTGAAGGTTAATTCCTCATATTGGATAAATGAAAAAAAGTTTATTGGATAAATGAAACACTTATATAATAGCACGACCCTGCATCCTGAGCTAGGAAACCCTGTGTTACAGGACGCAGTTTCGTTCGGACTCACATTTTAAAAACACTTAACACTTTATATTTTAAACACGCTACATTTGCGTGTGTGTGTGTGTGTGCGTGTGCGTGTGTGTGTAAAAGTAAAAAGTAAAATATTTATTGGCATAAAACATACAGCTTTTACCTTGGTCCTGGATCCTGAGTCCTGAGTCCCTGTGTTACAGGACCCAGTAGTACATAATTTTTGAAGTAAATTTCTTAATTATATTGTAGACTTTACAGAGCCTTCCATTATACTAAACTTATCACTTCATAGTATAAAACAAAGTCGCTTCCCGCCATCTTTCCGTTTGTATGTACGCTTAGATCTTTCAAACTACACAACAGATTTTAATGCGGTTTTTACCATCAGTTAGATAATTTTTCACGGAAGGTTTATGTATGTATACTTAGTACTCGAAGCGAAGCGAGGGCGGGTCGCTAGTACTATAGTTAAACACTTAACTATACTTCCAACATTCTAGTTAGCGAGCGAGTGTATGAATGGGTGGTTGTGTGTGTTTTGTATCCGATATAACACTTGATGCCTAATTGATAGATAAAGATATATAGATAGGGGTTAGGTAGTTTATCCTGGAACATCCAAGAGGTTCTCGGTCTGGTGGTAGTCGAGGCTTATGAGCCATTTGGCGACAGAACGTTTGTTAGGTGGCTTCGACACTTTGTCGAGGAACTTGACAAATTGTCTCATTACAAAAGGTGCTATGAAAGATTCATGCCTTTGCGCAAATTTAGTGCGACACTTTGGTATTCTCCAGCGTTTCCGTCTCCGTGTATATGTCCATAAAGATGCGATAAGTGCTTAGGAACTCCGGATATTTTTGTAAAATTTTCTCTATTTAACCTTTGACCTTGAAAATGGAACAAACAAACATACTTTCGTTTTTATTATATTTATTACTAAGAGTAGGTAAGGATATGTCTAATTAAGTGATTGAGGGTAAAAAAAAATGTAAATGATTCAGTTTAAACTAGTTTCGTATTTATTTCGTATATTTCTTAACCAAATATCAGTCTGTAGAAGAATGAAAACACTAGAAAATAAAAAGTATATTTTAAGGCTTTTCCTAATACTACTTTGTAAAACGGTGGGCGAGGGATTCTGTAAAAGAAATAATGGTATGTATTAGGGATTTTTTAATAAATATACTTATAAATCGCGCCAATAAAGAATAGATTCTAAAATGGCGGCCACTCTCACGCCATCTCGCTCACACCATAGTCCTACCTGTTATATTTACACAACGCGTTATGATATGCAAAAAATACCATTCTCAAGTGATGCCAAATCTACTGATAAAGCAGTAGATATATACATCTGATTTTTGAGCAATCTACTGATTTATTTCTAACAATTCAAGAAATCACTTGGGAAGCGCTGGTAGATTTTGACGTGTAAAAGTGCCCGTGCAGCCTACTTACTGAATAAATATCTTTTTTTTAATCATGCACAAAAACTGTTTTGCTGACGATACCTTATGTCATTCATAGTACAAGCCGCAATTTTGGAATCTATTCTTTATTGTCGCGGCTTATAGTCTTGTATTACAAATACAAATATCTTTATTTTGCAAAAATGCTACGAAATGGAATGGACCAAAGAAAGGAAAGGAAGAATTATCTATAACACCTCACGGATAATGCAATTAAACGTCTGGCATAGACGTTACAGGTCAATTAAATAACGACATAAGTAGATGCTCGCTTTGACCAATTTAGGGCGGCCGCACATTGAGCCACTAGTGGCCGCCACTAAACGCGACCACTAGTGGCCGCCACTAAACGCGACCACTAGGGTTCGGCTAAGCCACTAGACGCAGCCACCAATCGCGGCCACCGATGGCTGAGTGGCGGCCACTAGTGACTGCCACTATTGGCTATTGTTTATTGGAGAAGCCGGCGACTGTGACAGAGTGTGCGCGCGAGGCGAGCGACAAAACGCGGACACTAGTAGCGAGCGCGGGCGACTACCGCAGCTTGTGGATCAGACGCGGCCACTCGAACGCTCGGTGTGCGCCGATGCTGTATAAAATGTATGAAAAAGCTCGTCCGCGACTAGTGGCCTAATGTGTGGCAGCTCTAATCGTTACAGTGACAAGGTCATACGTGGTCTCTTGCTTATGGCGTTGACTATACAAATCCAAAATTAGTACTTAACCATAAACTAGTATTACTTAATACGAATAGGTATTATAGTATATCTAGTTCTTGAGCGAGCCAAAGATGCGTCGTTGTTTCAGAATGGAACTAATAGCCTGTAAAACTTTTAGGTACTTATTACGTTTCCTTTATTCGCTCTCGTACTTCAGTTATATTATGTTCTATTAAAAACCAGTAAACATTGAGCTTTTTATAAATAAGAAGTGAATAAAGTCCGTTATGAAATATTTCTCACCTTGGACCGATTTGAGATTAGGATACTCGAAATGGTTATAGAACGGATTAGTTGATAATGTTACTTTATGAACTGAAAAGAAAAAAACTCATTAAAACCACAGTCGCACAAAGATACAAAATAAACAGTTCTAATCTGTTCAATCTTTAAGGTTCAAACAATTGTTCTACTGTCTACCGAGCAAAGAAAGTTAGAAAAGCATGCACGACCGTGATTTTAACAGAAATGATTCCTACTTTTAACAATGGTAATGTATCTAAGATGACACTTATTTATGACTTACACGAGCAGTGCCGGTCCTAGGGTAGAGCGAGAGGAGCGGTTGATCTAAGCACCTGAGGGATTATTGCCTAACGCACTCGCGATCGCGATCGACTTGAAAGTGAAACAATTGTTATCATCTTATCATTTTGTAGGCAGACTTGCCTTCAACTGTCAAAAATGAAAGCGATCGCGATCGCGAGTGCGTTAGGCAATAAGCCCTCAGGTTGCAAGGGGGGCCAAAATGCCAAAGCGAAAAATAATTTTAAGTGAAAATTTACTTATGTGGTGTGAACGTGTCTACCAAAGGTTCCCAAAATACAATCTCGCTCTACCCTGATCAAAGGCTAGGGCCGGCACTTAACACGAGGGGCAACTTACTTACAACAATAATGGCACAATGTCCTCTTGTCTCATCTTGCCGTAGTATCGCATAATACCATCCACGTGGCCCATTCCTACGACGGCCAATACTCGCGGATTCTGGGCAACTGAGATAACAAATACAATCATAATTAAAGGTGATCAAGAAGCAGAAGAGTTTTCAGTTTTTTTTTATATTTAAGTACAGTCAAAAGCACTAATATCTATACGGCCATCGCGAAAAATATATGTATATTTATGTCTTGGGAATCTATATATTTTGACCTATTGATTTGGAGAGCGAATGCCTACGATCTCGACTTAATACTTCTATAGCTTTAGCGCGCGACTTCGTCTGCGTTGGCCATCCCACAGAACAGTATTTTTTTCTTCGGGTTAAACGGTAGCCTATGTGTTAATTAAGGATAAAAGCTGTCTCCATGCCAAATTTCATCCAAATCTGTCCAGCCTTACTCACATACAAATTATCGCATTTATAATAATGAGGGTGATACACGCGATAATGAGTATCTGTACATGTGTCAAATTTTAATTCGAAGTAACCTTACCTTACCTTACCGCGGTTTGAAAATAGGAAATTAGGGACCGGACTTTAATGAGGCGGTTTTAGGAGGCGGCCATATCCGTCGCTGACGAATCCAGCCAATACTACAATACTCACTATTTTTAACACATTCCTGTAAGGAGTACGCTAAACACTTGTCACGTTCGTCTACAAAAACATGGAAAATCTTCTTAAAAGCTGGTACGTCGCGGGTAATCTCTTCGAACTGTGCCTGGACAAAGTCTCTGTCTTTGTACTTTTCTAGTGTGTTTTTGCTGTAAGATTAAGTTACAAATTTAAAACAACTAACAAAAGTAGTTCTATAGGTTTTAAGAACCCACTTTTATTTCCAGTCCTATCGCACTGCAGGGACGGTTTTTTGCGTGCAAAAAGATCGCACCAAATTGTATAACGAGAAGATTTGATTACCTACTCCAATTGGAATATTGGATTATGTTTTAAATTCTAAACACTATAGATTTACGAAACGTCGGAAGCTCTACTTTTCTCTTTTTCAGTTTTTACGCCATCGAGAGACAGTAATATACCCTTGATCGTGGGTACTCCTACCTACCCTAGAGGTTTAGATACTTTCAACATCAAAGTTCGAACTTAGCCCTGTCCCTCACTCTTGCTCGCGTAGGTAATGACTGTAGAGTGAGAGGAATGAAAAAACTTTCTAATTTTTTTATGGGTATCGCCCGAAATACACCTTTAATTACTGTTTCATATTAAATTAAATACCTACCTGTTTAACTCACGGCTACACGTGATAGCTACCTACTAATAGCATGGCAAAAACGTTTGACAGTGTACCTAACCCAACCACAATATTATCTTGCAGAAACCAATAATTGGGTAAAAATTGGATAACGTGCCAAACCAAACAATTCCCGAACAGCGCCCTCATTTTCAGGGTTCCGTACCCGAAGGGTGCCAAACGCTGTCCGTCCGTCCGTCTGTCCTAACTTTAAAGAACTGTAACTTTTGAACCTTAATAGACAGGCCGCAGCCCGCCGATTTTACAGAATAGGTAAGTGTTATAAAGGCGGATTTCCCACAGAAAGTACTAGCATAGAAATCGGACTAAGATGCATTGGGGTAATTCCGTCTGCGGGGCAATCCCATAAACCGGCGTTTGTGCCCATTCATAATGGCGTCACGCCGCCATCTCTTTTAAACCCATAGAACTAAAAAAATCCCCTGCTTTATCGACAGAGTTAACAACGGTGTGCCGTTCTAGAATGTTTGCCTGTTTACGGAAAAAAAGCCTGTTTACGGAATTACCTCGCAATCGCAATCGTCGCAAAAAAAATCGGCCCTAAAATATTTTAATTATGTTATGCTAAACTTTAGCAGCTTTAAGTCATAGGTAGGTATTTGAAGTTTTTTTGTTTACAGCAGGTCAAGAATATGTATTTCAAATAAAGAATATGTTCAATAATTCAATAATGTTTTGTTTAGAATATTAGGGATTTAAACCAACCAAAAAAGGGTTACAGGATCACTCGCGTGTCTGTTTGTTCTTTTGCCATAGTTTGCTGTACCTCTTCGGTATCCAATTTTCCCTGCCTACTCGTCGAATATATTCTGCTATCAAGTTTTCACCTTTGTGAAATCTGAAAATATCGATATACTGTCACATCACTCTCAAACTAATAAAGTACTAAATGAAGAAGTCACTCTGACACAAAATTAACTATGTATTCGCATATCGACTTTTTAATTTTGTAGTACCTACTGGAGGTTCGTGCCGGGGTCCATTGGCGGGATCATCGCAGTCCATTCAAATTTGACGTCTTAAAACGTTTTGACAATGACAGTTAAAGAAGAAAAATAGCCTACTTTTTGTTTCACTTCCTCTTATGGAATACGTAATCTAAAGAGTAGAGAAAGATAGCTGGTGCAAAGTTCATCTTATAGTGCGGTTTCTATGCTAGTACTTATCCTGTGGGATTCCTAACAGAAAAAAAGGGGATAAGAAAGGTTTTATTTTCAACGTTTTATTATTTGTTTGGGTGATTATAGTGCAAGCCCTAAATCCAAAATCAATAAACAATAAAAACCGGCCAAGTGTGAGCCTGCTGGTACAGAACCTTCGGTGCGCGAGTCCGACTCGTACTTGACCGGTTTTATTACCAAACTTTTTTGCCAGGCTACACGTAATTACAAAAATTCTACTGTCTATTATTGAGCATACATTCTACGTACAAACAAATACATACTTCAATGGTTTATTTGTATTGTTTGATGAAGTGAGATGAAACATCACTTGACCCAGTTCGTAAATACTCAAAGACTGGAAGGCCCTGGAGATTGTAATCTGAATAGGTCTGTCACCAAGGAACAGTTTACATCCAGGAATGTTCTTCATCTAGAATGATAAGTAATATTAGAATGAAAAAAATGCCACACATATGAATATATACCTACTTACCTACCACACAATTAGTCGAAGAAATAATAAGAAAATCAGAATCACGATTGGTTCATGAATACAGATTACTCGCAATTAAGTAGTTAGCCGCTTATCGCATTTATAGGTAAAACATTATCTAACCCTATATACTCCAGGAAAGTTACGGTGGCTACGGAAACGGAAATAATTTATAATAGCTGATTTTTCCTTTGTATCGGGTATATTATAATTCTAGTAATTAGGTGAAAACATAATCCAACTAATTATGAGTCAATAAGTTATTAAAAAAAAAAATATTTAAAAATCCTGAAAATTTTGCTAAAAATAATTATCAACGTTTTTTTTCATATTGCTTACTTAATATTTGATCTATAATATTCAAGATTAATCGCACAAAAAATAACTAAGGATGTCTCATTTATAATCGATTAGCTAGAATATTGATTTCATTTTGCATATTTCCGTATTTAAAAATGGTAATTGGCTACAGTTTACTTCATTCCTTGTTGATTACAATAAATATAAACGTTGCAAGCAAATCATACACAAAAGAATACCGGAAGGTGGATTTTATGGTGGTAAATAATAATTCCTTATAAAAAATACAAATTGATCAGTGTATTTTAACACTTATAAATAGTTTTATGTCATTTTTATCAAAGCACTACTTATTACTAACTTTTTCTATCATTTAAGGGTATATATAACCGGAGCCAAGTATTTTGCTGATGGCTTTCCGTGTATATATTTTGTTAGATTTCACAATCTGCTCATTATAGACAAAAATTATTATTATGCTTAGACACAAAAATTACAATTACGACTTTTAATTTAAAAGAGAAAGGAATTTTTGATAGTATAAATATACTATATAAATATAAATATAAATATATACCTACTTCCGGGTGAAAAGTTTGTTGGATTCATGAATATAGTGTCTTAGAATATCTTATAAAAATGGAGTAAAAAAAAATCAGGCTATTATAAGTTAATGTTTTAAAAACCGTATGTTTCATGGAGTAATAGTGTTTAGTGTGGCCCACACTAACGGGAAACGCCGTTAATTTTCAACGTTATCACCTTATGTATAGTAGGTACGCATAAGGCGATAGACGTTGATTTTCAACGGCGTTTCCCGTCAGTGTGGCCCTAGGGTAAGGTTGCCTCGTAGTCATCCATGTAATATAAAGCAAGGTACTACGAGTTAGTTGCGTCAAAGATGTTCATCAAAGTGGCACACAGAATGATCGGTAGGTACGTATAGTCTAACCGGCGGCGTAACCCTGGGGCCACACTAACGGGAAACGCCGATAAAAATCAACGTCTATCGCCTTATGCTGCTACGCATAAGGACTATCATCGTGATAATTAACGGCGTTTCCCTGTTAGTGTGGCCCCAGCATAAGAGAGAGCCATAAAACGTTTAACAAGAGCATTTTTTATTTAGAAAGGTCATAAACTCTTAAGTTGTAAGTATAAGTCGTTATTTGACACTGAATTACTATTACGTTAGCTTTTACAATAGATTAACTAATTAATTATATTAGTTTTATGGCTCTTAACCCTTACGCCGCTGGTTAGACTATATTATACACTATTAAATAAAAAAGTATTCTCACCTCCTGATATGCTCTGCGAAACTCCCCGCCGGGCGCGACGCCCAATTCTTTTGCTATGTCGGCATAAGTCTTAAGGAGCATAGCGTGCAACATTCCCGATACCACATTCTGACCTTTCATAGCACTTCTGCAGAAATTGAAAAATACCACCAAGCTATAGGTAACTATAACATCTTCAAAATAGGATCACAGGTATCACGACATCATAGAAGGAAATAATGTTATCAATATCCAAATTTGATCACATTTGATTCATGAACATATAAGACCAGAGACAAAACTGCGTTTATGAATCATGTGTTTCATGGGACAGGGATCCTGTTAATTATACTTAGGTACCTACTTTTAAATTTCAGAGCAGAGGACATATAGCTGACCGTGCCACGTAAACATTAGCTTGCAGTACGAAATTTGGAATTTCGTAGGTTACGCTGCCGGTAAAATTCGTCAATTCGTCTGCTCCCATTCAGTTATACCTATGACCTTATATTGGCCACTCGTAGATCATCTAGGTGTACTTGCAACTTCAGTAGATACTCACGCATCAAATTCCTCAATAAACCCTATTCAATGATTACTCTAAGTTCTCCACTCGTCTCTTATTCGTTTGAAGGTACCTTTGTATACGAGTACCAGTTTCTAGACTCCACGTGGTGGGTGACTTAGGTAACTAGGTAAGTTAACCAAAATCACTTTTTGCGACTCACTTCATTTTCCTGGAGTCGAAGGTTTTGGCATCCTCCAAGAATTTTTTCTCGTCTAGTTCCAGCAGAGATACTCTTTGACGACATAGCTCCACCAAAATCCCGTTTGGATTTAAAGTTTTCACTATCTAATACAAGAAAAAAAGAATTAAGTACCTACCAAGGTTTATAATAAGACACCGCATACATAGCATAGCAACAAAAAGAAAGAAAGGTACATTTATAAAACGTGATTACCTGGGTTACGTCTTCCACGGATTTTTTGCTGAAGTGTACTGTACCGAGCAGTACCACAGTGGCAGTTTTGTCATCTTGCAGTAAGGTTGCAGAGGGCGGTAGCTGTAGGTGACTGGAGGAGTATCTTGCAAATACTTTACCTAAGTCTGCAAACAGGTTGGACTTTCAATTAAAGCAAATCAATGCAGCGACGCACGCGTTCAGGGTGAAGACTGGCTTACAATGCTTGTAATTCTGATTATGTTTGGTCAATATAATGTGTTCAGTCGTATATAACAGCAACTGCTTGGTGAACACCCATGTTCGCATCATCTCATAATTGGTTAAAATTTCTTCGGCAATAATATCGACATGATAAAATTTAAAATATTGTGTTACGAGTAAAAGTTGAGATGTTCAATTTTGAAATTAAAATTCATCGCGGCTTGTCCATTTTTGTATAATGTTTGCTAAATTGTCATTAGATTATTGTCAGGTGTCAACTTTTTGTCGAATATGTCATACTCATACCTGCCAGTAGAAACGTGATTTCTGAATGAAAATGATGCATGACTTTTTTAACGATCTAGACTTTCCGTTGGCCATCCTTTCTGGAGGAATGTTCATCACCGTATTGATAACTAGATTTAAGCCCGCGACTTCGTCTGCAGAGAGTCACTACTTTCGTAACTAGCCCATGTGGAAAGAATTTTTGAAAACCGATGTGTAGTTCCGGAGATTACCCTTACATACAAACAAAAAAAAAACAAATTTACCTTTTCATAATATTATTGATTTTGATTATTTAAGTATTGATTGATGATTACGGTAGCGTAAGAATTGAGATTTTGTAACTACGATGGCGTAATTTATAATATAATAATTTATTATAATAATCATAATAATTAGTATCACAAAATTAATAAATTATAGCCTATAACCTCCCTAGATAATCCCTCTTTCTAAAAAACCGTATGAAAATCCGTTCAGTAGTTCGTTCAGTGCGGTTATTATAATATTATATGTAGTGATATGATATACCTATGTATACCAGGACGGCTAGCACAAGTGGTCCGTGACTTGTTTGTCGCCTGGTAATCCCCCTCTGCCTAGTCTATAACGAAAGAGACGCACTGAGCGACAAGCGAGAAAATACAACTTGTGCTACCCGTCCTGAGCCTATGCACACGGCGTATTTTATACTCGCCTACTACGTGCAGATGGCATACATACATACCTTTTTTGGAAAAGGGCTTAGCAGGGTTAGATATGCCTTTTTCTAACAGGGCTACAGATGCTAAAGATATCTGACAATCTGATCCCTTGTGCCGAGCCCCAGACCCTTTTGCCCCGTACCGGGTTATGGAAATGTAGTAATTATCCTGTCCTTAAGTACCGTAAAACGGGGTAAATTGGTCCAATCTTCACTTTCAACTGGAATTTTAACCGTCTTCCGTAATTCATAGGGTATTTTAAGTTACTATATAAAAATGTGTGGTAAGCTCTTTTAGTTGCTTAGTAGCCTTAGATTCCCAAATTATTGCCATATTTTGAAATATTCAACAAAAACCCTATTGGATTCCAATTAACCCCCGACGGGGTTAATAGGTACGAGAGTGGGGTTAATTGGAATTTTGCCTAGGGCTGTCACTCAATCTATCTAAAGCTAAGCTACTAAACCTACCTAGATATACCTACTAAACAAGTCTCAAAAAATAATTAAAATAGTTACTAAATCAAAAAATCCTTCGTGAGATCTTATTTTTATTGAATTTATTAAGTAACTTTAACTTATAACTTATATAACTTATAACACTAAATAGGCAATTCCTAGAACTCCTAGGAGGCCGGTCTTTATTAACCCTTTTTAGTGGGTTTTTGAAGACGGTTTAATTTTTTTGTTAATTATAAACCGTTATTGAAAAATATCTGTGAAAATTACTTTTTCTCATTCTGTCACTGGATTCGTTGTCGGAGTCCACACAAATTCCCAGATATCGATTTTGGAAGCAATCGAACGAATAACTAAAAAGTTCAAGATGGCGGCTACTTTTTCTCATTCTGTCAACGCATTCGTTCTTGGAGACCACACAAATCCCCAGATATCAATTTTGGAAGCAATCGGTTGAAGAACTAAAAAGTTCAAGATGGCGGATACTTTTTCTCATTCTGTCAACGGATTCGTTGTCGGAGACCACACAAATCTCCAGATATCGATTTTGGAAGCAATCGGTTGAAGAACTAAAAAGTTCAAGATGGCGGATACTTTTTCTCATTCTGTCAACGGATTCCTTTTCGGAGACCACACAAATCCCCAGATATCGATTTTGGAAGCAATCGGTTGAAGAACTAAAAAGTTCAAGATGGCGGATACTTTTTCTCATTCTGTCGACGGATTCCTTTTCGGAGACCACACAAATCCCCAGATATCGATTTTGGAAGCAATCGGTTGAAGAACTAAAAAGTTCAAGATGGCGGATACTTTTTCTCATTCTGTCAACGGATTCGTTGTCGGAGACCACACAAATCCCCAGATATCGATTTTGGAAGCAATCGAACGAATAACTAAAAAGTTCAAGATGGCGGATACTTTTTCTCATTCCGTCAACGGATTCGTTGTCGGAGACCAATCAAATCCCCAGATATCGGTTTTGGAAGCAATCGGTTGAAGAACTAAAAAGTTCAAGATGGCGGATACTTTTTCTCATTCTGTCAACGGATTCCTTGTCGGAGACCACACAAATCACCAGATATCGATTTTGGAAGCAATCGGTTGAAGAACTAAAAAGTTCAAGATGGCGGATACTTTTTCTCATTCTGTCAACGGATTCCTTGTCGGAGGCCACACAAATCCCCAGATATCGATTTTGGAAGCAATCGGTTGAAGAACTAAAAAGTTCCAGATGGCGGATACTTTTTCTCATTCTGTCAACGGATTCCTTGTCGGAGACCACACAAATCCCCAGATATCGGTTTTGGAAGCAATCGGTTGAAGAACTAAAAAGTTCAAGATGGCGGATACTTTTTCTCATTCTGTCAACGGATTCGTTGTCGGAGACCACACAGATCCCCAGATATCGATTTTGGAAACAATCGGTTGAAGAACTAAAAAGTTCAATATGGCGGATACTTTTTCTCATTCCGTCAACGGATTCGTTGTCGGAAACCAATCAAATCCCCAGATATCGATTTTGGAAGCAATCGAACTAATAACTAAAAAGTTCAAGATGGCGGCTACTTTTTCTCATTCTGTCAACGGATTCGTTGTAGGAGACCACACAAATCCCCAGATATCGATTTTGGAAGCAATCGGTCGAATAACTAAAAAGTTCAAGATGGCGGATACTTTTTCTCATTCCGTCAACGGATTCGTTGTAGGAGACCACACAAATCCCAAGATATCGATTTTGTAGTGTGTGTAACCGGATTCATTGTCGGAGTCCACACAGATCCCCAGGATTGATTTTGAACTAACTAGATAGCTACCTAAAAAACATTTTTTTATCAATTTTACTAAAATTACGAGGGCAACCTAACGCTCAAAAAAATTGGTTAGGAGGTGTTTATATTGTATTCTAGCGACCCGCCCTCGCTTCGCTCTGGGTACTATTATATTCAGCCTATATCTTTTCCCGGGACTCAAGCTATCTCCATACCAAATTTCATCTAAATCTGTTGAGCAGTTTTCACGTGATGCGCGTTCAAATACACATATTTACAGCTTTATTATATGTATAGAATATAGATAGATAGATATAATTATGTAGACGAGTAAAACTTATAGCAGAAAAGCTTAAAAGAAACTTACTTAAAAGAAATAGCATTCGGTGCTATATCTGTATATACTGCAGTGTCAAGTCCAAATTAACCGGTTCATTTCGTTCTTCAGAACGAAATTTGTGAAAACGCGGTTTTTCAATTAACCGGTTTATATACCGGTAACCTTAACCCAAACCGCTATCCATTCCGGTTTGGGGTCAATGGCCGAAACCGGTTTCAATTTCAAACCGGTTTCCGACCCCTGGGTATCACTACTTCACAACCACATAAAAAAATGTTTATTTTTAAATTGGTATTGTCAAAAACTATTACAAGTAGGATGTTCATACTCGGCCAAAATATTCTTCATTACAAGAGGTACTCACAAAAAAATCCCCGAGCCCATATTTTGATGTAAGTGCCGATTTTAATTTTTGACAACCCTATTTGGCCATGCCAATTTACCCCATAGTCAAACCTATTAACCCCCGCGTCGTTCCAATTATACCTGTTGGCGTGCCAATTTCCCCCTTCGCCGTTCCTATTATCCCCAAAATGACCTAAAAACAAGTGGTTATCTAAAACTAAGATTTCCAATGAAATATTGCAATTATTTACTTATTTTTTTATTTCTTTAAATCATAATCCACTACTATGATCGATATTACACCAATTTTAACAGTTTTTCACAATATGACTCATCTAAAACTTGAAATTTAATGGTACATAAAACGCGTGTTCACGACGACCTCACTTTCAACGTGTTTTTTTTACTGAAACATCATTGACTGATTTAAATGCTGTGTAGCCAGTAGCAAAACATACCTCGCTTATTCAGAAATCAACAACAGTTTGATCTCCGGTCTGTTAGTAATGGGACTAACAGACCGGTTTAGAAAAGCAGATATTTATTCCTATTTACCCCGCCGTTCCAATTTACCCCGTTTTACGGTACTTACCACTCGGATCGCTCTCACGGTTCTGGTGGATATGTACGAGTAAACTCGATAAGAATAAAATATTATTATGGTATCTAGAGCTGATCTGATGATTAAGTCCGAAGGTATATAATAACAGGATCTTCGCTGTACTAAACGTAGACCCGTCAAGATTGAACTCGTTAGTTTGGTCTTGATGATTGCAAAGAAAGCTTGTTTCAAAAATATTTTTTATAGGAACTTAACTACGAAAAACATTGGTTTAATATGAATTAGTTTTTTGTACAAAACAGCGTAAAACAAACTACGAAATTAACATTAAAACTGCTTATTTAAATGTTCATATAAATGTTTGTGTACCTAAATCAATACTTAAAAAACAAAGTCCCCCCGCCGCGTCTGTCTGTCTGAACGCGATAAACTCAAAAACTACTGAAAGGATTTTTATACGGTTTTCACCAACGGACGGAGTGATTCATGAATGAGGAAGGTTTATATGTATAATTCATTAGGGTTTAGGTGCGCATCTGCTGTTGCCCGTGCGAAGCCGGGGCGGGTCGCTAGTAATGTATAAGTTTACCCAAATGAAAAAAACACTATGATTAGCTAAGGGAAACGCATACATCGAATGTTTAAGTATAGCCTGGCAAAATATATTTTAGAACCTAATCTTTTTTTTACCGTGATTCTTATTGCATTGTCTTCCAGTTCTAAATTATGGTTAAAGTTTTACGCCTCTAGCTCACCGGAAAAGCATCAAGAAACAATTTTTGGCTATAAATCAAATAGCACGTCACGGAAAATTATAACAAAGATTAAGCCCTTTCATATGACACCCCATTTGCTATAATCAAATCACTTTCATTTTTCAGCCCCCCAGTCTAGACCCCTTTTCAATTATTTACTAAATTAATTTCGTTTTTTTTACTAAAAACAGATGCGGGCAAGCAAGTTATACAACTATGTCAAATTTCAAGTTGAAAGCATCTGTAGTTGCTGAGAAAAACTGCTGCAGACGGACGGACGGACGGACTGACAGACGACGAAGTATCACCATAAGCGTTCCTTTTTTACCATTTTGGTACGAAACCCTAATTACTGATCTTCATACGGTTCTGACCAATGGACGGATGATTCATGAGGAAGGTTTAGGTGCGTATGCTCTGCTACCCGTGCGAAGCCGGGGCGGGTCGCTAGTATACTAGCTCGACGTCAAAATAGAGACGTCACTCTTTTGTGCCGCGCTATTCCTATTTGCGCTCCCCGACAACAGTATATCTAATGCCTCTTCTCACGATCGCCGATCATGGGCGAGCATGAGAGACGAAGTTATGCGTTAGAGCGAGCAAGAATGTCTTGTTTCTCGCTCTAACGCATAACTTCGTCCATCGTGCTCGTCCGTGATCGGCGATCGTGGAGAAAAGGCGTTACGGTTGCCCGCATGCGGTTTCAGAGCCGGATTTTTTTACCTACATAGGTATCATATGGAGTCTTTAACACGAGCACGCACTTGCGGTTTTTTTCGAGGACTAATTTAAAAAACGCAACCTGACAACAACATACATAATACATAACATTCTGACTTGCGGTTTGGAAACGTGCTTTCTTTTGTATCCCACATTATTACGTATAGTGGCGCTCGCACTGCGGTTGCCGACTGCATTTTTTTGTCAGTCGGGCTCGGGGAGTAGCGAGACTCGTTTATTTATTTTTATTGCAGGAAATAAAATTGATTTATCAAAAGTACTAATTGACATCCTGTAGTAGTTGAAAAACTTATTAGTTGAAAGCCTTATGGCGGTCGATCTATTACTGGCAATTCAACCGATCGATATGCAATCGTGCAAATATTGCATGTCGATCGGCTTGATCGGGGCAGGAAAACTGTTATGGTAATTAAAAGTCAAGTAATTAATAGTTCAAATCAAGTCTATTCAATTTAAAATTAATTGTAACAATACGTACAGCAACCTCCAGGACCACAGATCTTTAGTCCCTTACAGTAACCATTTACCCGAATTAATTTAACCTCTTAGCGAGTACGTCGTAAGATATTTTATAAGCAAAATAAACTCTCAAGCGGAACGGACGGGAGGAGCTGAAATGACCAACTAGATCACACCACACAGCGTCACATGCGCAGATTGTTTGAACAATTTGATTGGTCATTTTCGTTTCTCTGCTCCACTTAAAGGGAAACGCACACTAATGACATGCGGTTTGATTTGCTGCTTTATCTACTATATTTTATTTTATTGCTAACAAAATGCTCGTAGGTAGTCTCAAAACAACACAAGTTTTTTCTAGAGCCATATAAATGTCTAACATACGAACAGGGTACGACACTGTAGGTGTATCTAGTTATATTATAAAATAGGTTAAGAATTATTACTCTGGCCTTAGTATGACTGAGCCTGAAGTCCTGGTAGGTGATTTATTACGATAACAAGCGGCAATGTATTTGTTTAACATAATGGCGACTTATGCTATGATGTGTGTGCACGCACACGCTGTAACGTGGATAACTCACACTTAAAGAGATTACAGATTACAATCAAATGGTTCAGTCATTCGTGAGATCTAATAATTTCCAGGTCAAGCAATCTATGTATAATACACGTATGTTAATAATATTAAAATTTCGAGACAAGTAGATACATATTACGTTTTAGAACCTACAAGATGCCCAACTACTCACAGGGTGAATAGAAATAGGTTATCGCTGCGAAATTGTTAGATCGCACGAACCTATAATATGTGAAATAAACTTTAGTGTGCAAGATATTAACAATCATTAATTTAACTATGTAATTTTGACACACATTTCCCATTTTATTAAACTTAGTTATGAAATTAAAAGCTACACCATATATACGATAATTGCGTAAACCAATTATTATTATTCTTTCGTATTTATATCGGTCGGTAACCGTCGAAACTCTTAATAAATATTCATAGTCTTATTAGTTCATTTATATTTTCCAACACAATTAACACAAACCTACTGTGATAAGATAATCGAATGACAAGAATGGTAATAATAATTATTATAAAGGAATATTCTTTTCTTATGTTACAAATGGATAGATAGATTTAACATTAATTTCTTACATTATCACAGTCCTTATCGAAATAATACAGGGTGTTTGATGGTCCAACCACCCCGTATATAAAACAACATGAAACATAAACGGCAACAACCTATGACAGATCAACAGAGCTTGCACGTTTCCACAGCAACATAATCTGAAGTTACTTGAATACGTAAGCGCCCGTTCACACTTGTACGGTTTATCCGATTCGATTTACCGTACATACGTAAACACGTTCACATTTATACGTTTTATTCACATTTATAGTGAAAATAAACGAATCGGTTTTTTACCATATACGGCTTTCGCTACTGGTCACCGTCCAGAACAACGATTCGGCACGGACTATTCCCAGTGCTGTTGTCCGCAGTGTTGTTGTGTGCCAGTGTGTTGTGGAAATGAAAATTCCCAGTTGTTCACACCTAATTTCTAGGGTGCGGACAACTGGGAATTTTTATTCCTAGTTGTCCACACTGCAGACAACTGGGAAAAAAATCCCAGTTGTCCGCAGTGTGGACAAAGGGGTGCGGACAACTGGGAATAGCCGTTCGGCACCGTACAAGTGTGAACCGGCTCTCTGTATGAATAGGTTAAATATTTTCAACCCCATGTCAAATACAAAAGACGTTTCTCACACGCCAATGACAGCTAGAAAACAAAGCAAAGGTCAACCTTATCCCATAGATACTCAGGTCTACATATTTTGCGCTGTCAACCACGACGGAAATATCCGTCATTTGCATTGAACTAGTAATGCGGATATATCCGTCAATGGCATTGAAAAGTTAAAATATATACTTACTAGCGTATAGACGAATACGTAATACTTCTGAAAAGTGTCATTCAAAAGTGAATATAGACGTCTATACGCTATCATGTTTATACTTTTATACATATATACACAAAACTTGTCTCATAACAAACATGAAGAAAAACTTAACGCTATGAAAATTCTATTAATAACAAAAAAATAATCATTGATAATTCGAATAGTTACAAATTTTCCAGCATATGATCTTACTAAAAATTACAACAACACATGCGAAAAAGTAGACAATAATTACATTGATTTTTAATTGATAACCATTGAAACATAAAACAACAAAAACGGGTCATACGCCGGGTTAGGTTCAACGCTCAACCTGCTGGCAATGGCCACAGGCTGCTAGTGGCTGCTAGCGAAATGCGGGTATACTTAAGGAAACAATATTTTAACTTAACTTTCAGGAACGGAAAAAAATCTTAATTTTTTGTGACCATGTATGAACCCAACTAACACCTATTATTCGTTAATAAATATAATAATCCCAATTGATCAATAAATGATAAATATTTTGCTAAATTTTCTTCTTTGATATGGACCATTATCATATTTTTAGTACTAACTAAAAAGAAGCTGCCTGCGTTTAGTCACTACCTATATACAAAAGAATTGATGAGAGAAAATAAACGACCTCCCGACCTTGAAAGAATACAATTAAGTGATCGGCCAATGCTTACAAATTTATACTATAATTTTAAAAACGCATGTGGTGTTTACTGTTGGTAAAGGTTTTAGGGATTCTCAAAACAAGTGTATTTAGAAGACGAGTATAACTTTTGTTATTAGAGATGATTGCGCTCTGTTGCGTTGCGTTGCGGAACACCGGTAACTCAACTCAAATCAAAGAGAACTATTCGAATGAGACTTATTATTGCGTTGAGTTCATACAATCTCAGGTCTAATTCGAATTTTCCCTGAGTGTTGAGGAGTTTGTAAAACTACAATTTCTTTCGTATAAAATCGCGAACTGAACAGTCTAGATAACATTTTAAAAATTTGTTTTTACTCTAGTTTTTTACCTCTATAGTCTAGCACTATATATAGAGCCACAACACATTTCAGTCAGCCATGTAAATTATTTAAACGTCAAAATAGATAATTAATTACTTTAAGTTTTTTGCGATAAGACTGTACTCATAGTTTTAAATAATAAACCAAATTTAATAAATCAATCAATCATTGAACCAAACAAGGCAGACTATTCACAGTATGTAGTAGGTATGTGTGACATCTTGAATCTGCGTACTTATTCTGGAATCAAAGTTATGTTCAGAGTAGATTTTTTTTTAACTTTCCTATAATTCCTTACTAGGTTTGGTTTTAGCTGGTTTACTATCGCTCATGCAAAATCAACTAAACACAAACTTTTAATTTAGACGCTGTTTACTATCCTACTTTTAAATTGTCAGAATCATTAAGACACTTGATGAAGCCATAATATCCCTAAAACTGAACTGACTCAAAGCAAAAAACGGTAAAAATTGCGATAACTAACGAGTTATCTTTACCGTCGTGATTGGCTGGTTTATTGAGTCACGTGGCTTCGTTCGATTTACCCTCAGCTAATTACTCAAATTTAGCACAAGGTCACAATGTGTTCATGGCCGATCATGATCGAAGTGTTGAATCAAATCAATTCGCTACTACCGTAGACATTTTGTTACGCTAACAGGTTTTTGGTTACTGCCTCTGTAAATTGAAACGTTTTACGCGCCCATTTCTGAACTGAAACCTATTTCTGTCGAAACATGATTTGTAATTTCCAATCCTATTAAATAGCCCCTTCTATGATAAAAACATAACATGTTTATAATAAAAATGTTTTTGTAGTTTAACTGTATCGATTAGATTTTTTATTTATTAAATTGCACACAAAAACTCAAAAAGTTTTCGCGCTTAACATATTTGTACAGTTCATTAACGGGTCATTTTCAAAAACATTGTAGTTAAAGGCTTAATGAAAACAAAATCACGATCGCGTCTTTTGTGTAACGAAAGTTAGTCATACAATACTTTATGGGTAAATTTCGTTACACAAAGGAATCAATTAAGTTTTGTTTTAATTAAAGCCCTTAACTATGTACAATTTTTTTGAAAACGACCCTAATACGCTGCCGCCAACTGTAGCACGATTGATTACCAATAAAATTGCTTTACCTAGAGTGGTCCACACCACGCACATAGGGGTATTTGAACGATATGTGCGGCCATAAGTCAATTTTACAAAATGCACGATAGACAAAAACAAAGTTTACCAGGCTAAAGGATACTATATAGGCCACAATACCCATCCTCTCCCATTTTCTCCAAGTGCACGCTGTGCCCTCAGTCAGTCGGAATTTGATCTTTTATTGATTAAGTTTAACAAAGAATATTTGTACATTTCAAGTAAATCATCGTAGAAATAATGATATATCCTGATACGATAGGTGGTAAACTAATCTTTACAAACTTATTTGGAATACCTTTGTCATTTAATATCTGAGATTTAGTGTTTTGAATGAGCCGCGAATTAACTGCTTCTATTTTTCAATTATTTTGTGTTTATTAGGGAAATTATTACATGACCTCGATAGATCCCGTAATAATTTGAGTTTGATTACAAAGTTTAAAGCCCTGAGCAGTAATTAATCTAAAATTTTACCGCTGATAAGTACTATTTCGCTCTTTGAACTTTCTTTGGGCGAAAGTATGTAAAAAACATAAATATAATAAAATTTTAAATGCGTTTTTAACGATTCATTGTTCGTTTAAGGTACCCAAAGTGCTTTTAGTCTAAGAATTGTGACCCGCAAGTACTTATTTAAAAACAATACTTTTTTAAAAGACGTACTTTTGTGTGATTAAATTTATACTGAGGGTCGAATTGAGATTTTTAAACGTTGCTTTGCTCAGTTCAAGTCTTAAATTAAACAAAAATGGTCTAAAGTCCATAAAAAGGAAGATGTTTTTGGTCAATACAATGATTAAGGGCTAGAGGGAACTATTTAGATTCTAGCAATTTCACAAAATAGATGCAAGTCGTTTGGAGAATCAAGTGAAAGATCGACAAGTTGATGAAACTCATTAAGCACATAACCCTTATTCTTGCTTCGCTTAGTCGGGCAAAAACAGAAACTAACTCTCTTACACCATTTTAACCATTAGCAAGATCTAACTCGTAGGCTAGAAATACTAACAAGAAGTCGTTTCCTTGTTACAAAAGGCAAAACTAGATTGTTACAGAAGAATACATATGTAGTATAGAATAGTAGTAGGCGTTTGTCAACCTACCTAGAAGAGGTACCTGATAACGTTAAAATAATAACTAGAACGAGAGAGCCTGACAATAATTTGTATTTGAAACAACAGTTAAATAGGTAGAACTAAGATTTTTCGAAGACCGATCCTTACTAATATTATAAATGAAAGTGAGTCTGTTTGTTTGCAACACTTTCACAGCTATACCGCGGAACCGATTTCAATGAAATTTGATATGTAGATAATTTGAGTCCCGAGAAAGGACATAGGATACGTTTTATCACGGAAAATTCGACAGTTCCCGAAGGAGCAGCGATAAACGATTTCTACGCGGACAAAGACGCAGGCAAAAGCTAGTAAAAACATTTTTTTGTACTTATAAACCTTTGTTTTAATTATTAACATCATTTAGAACTGATTTTTATATATAATTTTGGCCGCTCAGATCGCCCAAATACCCGTATGTGCCACGATCTGTAAATAACAGTCTTATCCGCCTAACGAAACCTTTGAACGCTTAATAAATAGAATAACTAAATCAAAGTTTACAAACACACATTACATTAAACGCTCATGAATATACTTATGAAATGACCAGCAGCGCTTTCTTACCGTCTGGTTGCCTCACGTCACGTCGCTCAAAATCAGCGTCACGGCATTTCTGCCTGACATATGCTGAGTGGCACCCAATTTGGTGCATTGATTCTAAGTTAGTTTACTTCCTCAATTTTGTCTGTGTTTTTAAACTTGGTACCTATCTCTTATATCTTATTTTATGCACCAAATGAAAGATATTCTTCTTCTCCTTCAGTTACACTGCTTTATGAAATATTCATTACACTTTTTTAGTACTCTTTTCAATATGGCGTCAGTGTACATGGGTTTTCATCGTATAATTATTATACCCACTAACGAATAAACTCAACAAACCGGTGCCAGCCATAATCAAATCACGCTAATAAACGCTCACTATGAAGCAAATTTACGTACTATGCTACATTAAGAAGGTTAGGGCGCATAAGTTCCCGTTCGCAGAATGTCCCTTTGTCCCTCTCTTGTAAAATCTTTTGAGTTCTTACGAATGAGACGTTTTGCAAATGGGACCTTATGCTTCATCATCAATAGTATATCTTATTATGCATATAATTTTCAGAAATTCCCATCATTGTTATGTTTTTAATGTCCCGATTAGCGTATTTAATTACAATTAGTCTCGTAATAAAATAGATAAGTTAAGAGCAAATTTTCATCTAATTAATATTTACAATTTAGCCTACCAAAATAAAATCCATGATGGTCATTTGCGATGGTCCAACTATGCATTCTGAAAAGGAAATATTTAATATGAAAATTACAAAAGACTAAATCTTAAACTAAAACACCTATTTAAAAGGTTATTTTTAAATGTTTGTAGGTTACTTAATTTAATCGTGGTGACGAGCAATATTAAATTAGAAGGAAAATTCCTTAGTGGCACTAGTTGCTCAAACAATTTTCTGGTGATATCAGGTTTTTTTTTTCTGTTTCTTCGATAAGATGTAGATGGTGTAATTGTACTAATCTATCTGTATGGCGGTGGCATCAGTCACAAAGTGATGTGACGGATTTACCTCGTGCATTGTCAGTCAAGTCCTTTCGCCTGGTATGGGGGAGGTATCAGTCAGAAACGGATGTAACTGATTTAGGTACAGTCCTAAATATGTATACATTTTAATACTTTGTCACTTTAATCGCTGTGACATTCATATATGGCAGTTTAAACATGACAGTAAAAAGACAAGGTACTAAAATGTATACATATTTATGACCTTGACTGTATCTCGTGTTTAGACTATTCCGTCGTTCTCGTGGGATGGCAAATTACTATTCTACGCGGACGAAGTCATGGGCAGAAGCTAGTAGAATAATTATACAACTATAGATATTAGCGAGAGCTCGGAACGGCGTATGTAGTGGTGTACCGTTGTCATATAAACCAAAAAAAAGTACTCAATAAGCAACGAATAATTTTCATTTGACTTCGGCTTGATTATTTTTTGTCTTATCTTTTTTATTACTTCTTCAAAACATTAAACCTCGTTTAATGCCATTTACAAGTAAAATGTATATTCAAATTTAGAATTCCAGTAAAGTTACAAAAACCAATACATGTGAAATGCCGAGCGTACGCTAATATGATGATTATAGAGAAGGCGCTCTTCCGAACATAAGGGCGTTTAGGTAACGGTTAGGGGTCGGCTCACCTCGGGCGCCGGGGGCTCACGGCAGCCAGCGGCGCGGCAGCAGGCGGTAGCCGGCGTACAGCAGCGCGCCCGCGCACGCCGCGCGCAGCGACGCCCGCAGCACGCGCGTCGACAGCGACTCCGCCGGGATCCTGCGGACCATTACACCTATACCACGACACGCTTCATATGCCGCGCGGATACACACTTTTGCTTTGACGCGCCTTATAT
This sequence comes from Tortrix viridana, assembly GCA_963241965.1. Classification (NCBI taxonomy): domain Eukaryota; kingdom Metazoa; phylum Arthropoda; class Insecta; order Lepidoptera; family Tortricidae; genus Tortrix; species Tortrix viridana. The sequence continues at coordinate 6,025,619 of OY725175.1, read as the reverse complement.
TCATTGTGTCCTGCTATACATAACAACTAATGTCTCTCGTATCATTCGGTCTGCATGACAATTGTGAACAAGCATCTCGATTGTGTACAAGCAGCATAGTATGGTATAATGTTCATTATGTACAAATTATGTGCATTACTGAACATTGGCTTAGACAAGACCAGTTGATTTTTGATTTTGTTAATTTTAAATTAGTTAGTTTTTATGCCAGAAAATCCGCATGGTGGCTCCTTTATCGTTGTTAAAAGTACTCTTAAATCTAAAGATAGGAAGGACATTGTAAAGCTGTCAATAGAAAGGATTGTAGAAATCTCCTGCGCAGAATTAGAAAACTATATAATAATATGTGTTTACAGACCACCATTGGCTGATTTCTGCACATTTGAATCTACTATGGAAAATGTGTTGAAATTAGCATGTAATAGTCAAAAGCCTGTTATAGTATGTGGAGATTTTAATGTTAACTTACTGGAATCGTCAAATAATAATATTAAGTTACTTAGTTTATTTCAATCTTTTAACTTAGTTAATTTGTTTTTTGAACCCACACGGGTAGGTGTTAGTAGTGCAACTTGCTTAGATAATATTTTTTGTAATTGCAAATGTTTGGATAAGCAAATATTTAATTGCTTTCATTCCGACCACAGTGGTCAAAAGGCTTCATTCCTTAATTATTTTAATCAAATTCCACAGACTATAAAATACAGACCCATAACTAGTAATCGTTTAGAATTATTCAAAAATAAAGTTCAGAGGGATTTCTGTGCGTATTCATAGGAGTAGGAATAGACTTTATGAGCTGTATAGAGAGAGGGAGGAGAACAAGAACGCTGATTTCCTAGATTACGTTAAGAAATATTCGAGGACCTTCAAGCAAGTTTGCTTAACTGCTAAGGCAAATTTCCTTAGTTTAAAACTCAAAGCTTCTGACAATAAGGTAAAAACTGTATGGAATATTATAAATCGGGAAACGGGTAAATCTAAAACTCGTGATAATCAAATCATACTAAACACGGGAGACAAACAAATCACGTCAAATACAGACGTAGCCTTAGCTTTCGAAGATTTTTTTTCTAACATAGCAATTAATACAACTAAATGTCTTCAATCATCCGCGATTGACGCTCAATCTTTACTTTGTAATAATGTCAGTAAATGTAATATAAACTTTGAATTTAGTCAAGTAGATTCTGTTGCTATTGTAAAGGCATTTAAATCTCTCAGTTTAAAAAAAACCGAGGATTTATGGGGAACGTCAGTTAAAGTTATCCATCATATCATAGAGGTAATTGCACCTCACTTAGCATTAATTTACAATAATTGCATATCTGAGGGGGTCTTTCCAAATCTAATGAAATATAGTAAAGTCATACCCCTTTTTAAGTCGGGCGAGAAGAGTGATTTAACGAATTTCCGCCCCATTTCTATACTATCAGTTCTAAGTAAAGTCTTTGAGAAGTTAATGTTGAATGATATGTTAGGTCACTTCAATAGAAATAAACTGCTTAACAGTAATCAGTTCGGCTTCACCAAGGGACGATCCACTACTGATGCAGCATCTGTTCTTATTAAATATATATATAATATCTGGGAGACATCTTGTGATGCAGTAGGAATATTTTGTGACCTTTCGAAAGCTTTTGATTGCGTTGATCATGCGACCTTTATTTTAAAATTGGAACATTATGGTCTATAAAATAATGCTCTAAGACTTATGTCTTCTTACCTCAGTGATAGAACACAAACGGTTGTTGTGAACAATACGCAGTCTGCTGGCGCTGCAGTAAAATTAGGTGTGCCCCAGGGCTCTATATTAGGTCCTTTCTTATTTTTGGTTTATATAAATGACTTACCACCCATAGTAGATACACTTTGTGATATTGAACTATTTGCTGATGATACATCACTCATTTTCAAGGTAGACCGAAAATCCGTCGACTACAGTAGGTTAAACGCCGCGCTTGTTAAAGTACTTAATTGGTTTACGAGTAACCACTTACTACTCAATGCTAAGAAAACTAAATGTGTTAGGTTCGTTTTGCCTAATGTTAAACCGGTAAATTCTAGTATTTTTTTTAATGGCGAGTGTTTAGAAATATAAGGCAGATAAGAAGAAAAAGATAAGGCACTTTTCTTAGGCATAACTATAGACAATAATTTGCAATGGAGTCCCCATATAGCAGTTCTAGCAGGCAAATTAAGTAAGGCCGCTTACGCCGTTAGGAAAATTAGACAACTTACCAATGTTGAGACAGGTCGCTTAGTTTATCATAGTGTAGGGTGCGGGGATTGCGAATGAATGTTAAAGTCCGGAGAATAAGTACAAAAGTTTATTTATCAAAATACTACTGTTTACACTGTTATACTGTTGCTAAGATCTAAGTTAGTTAAAATGTTAATGAAATGTTAAGAATGTTATATGTAAATGTATTATCGAATGTACCCGGTCGCGGCGGCTTCCGAAAGTACACTAATTTACTTAATTCACGCGATGTCCGACGCACCGCGAGTGACCGCGGGCGAGTGACGTCACGCACGTGTGTTAGGTGTAATGCACCGAACATCTTGCCGGGGCAAAGATAGGGGTTGGGTGCACTCATGAAATGATTTATGATATTACAAGGTGATAAACAAATTTAAAGTCAAAGTTAATGTTACAAATGATATTTAAATTGTTTAGTTTACATTACACATCGTTATTAAAAGAGACTTTTCTTAATATTGGGGTTGTGCCCTGCTCAGTATAGCAACGATCGTGGTCTTTGTTTATCACTCGCGCACTGCACTGCTCATTCACTTTCACTCGCGCACTACACTGTCCACTGCTGGATTCCCGCGGTTGCGGCTCCGGCGCGGGCGTCACCGCGCTTGCCGCCGCCGCCGGGGCGGCTGCTGTCTGCTGCCACCGGGAGCGTACTCGACGGTACACGAAGATGAGAGTTATCACCACAGCTACTCCCCACATACTGTAGATCAGGGTGTAGTGATGAATGTCATGAACTGTTATGCTGTCGGCCAGGGGTTGACTTTGTTTCATAACTTTAATTTTTTCGTTTATGTCCCTTAGCATTTTCGTGTTGTCTTCATCTTCATTTTCAACCGGGGTGTTATCCATTGTTATGTTTATTACTTTGTTGATTGGTGATATCTCGGGAACTTTAAATTGATCTTTAATGTTAAATGTTCTGGTCAACCTTTTTTGCGAATAAACTGTGCCATTGTCTATCTTTATAGTGCAGCCTTGTTGTAGATTTATAATATTTGTTTTTGTCAGCTGGTTGGCGGTAATTTGATCCCCGCACAATACTCGTAACTGGCAGCTATCGCAGCAGAATGATAGGTACTGGTTGACTATAGTTAAACTTATCCATTTGTTCTGACAAGCCTCTCTGTTTGTTTTGCATTGACCTGCATTGTTTTCGTCCTTGACACAGAAGTCTTGATCTGAGTTTATGTTGTAGATGAGTGTTTTCAGTTGGCATAGGTATGTTGAAGAATCACGTGGTATACAATGTTCAAAATCATTCGGCGATAGGGGTAAATAAATTTCATTTTCTAGATTCATAGCAATGTAGCTTTCAATTGGTGTGACTGTTATCATTGTTTTGCCTAGCTGATGAGGCACTGGAAAGATGCGATAAAGGTCGTACTTGTCTCGGCTGATGAGTGGTACTGTTATTTCGAATATAGTATACTGCTTGGTCATTGCTGCTTTGACTCTTAGAAGATGATAAATGTTTGTCATGTCTGTTTGGATGTTGTCAATGGGTAACGTCAATCCATTATCTAACAATCCAGAGATTATGTTGAGTTGATTTTGCAGCTGTTGAGGATTAATCAATTGGGTGTTAGTTTTCCCGTTGTAAACACTGCTAATCGTGTCTAGCAGAGTATCTTGTATGTTTTTTAGATGCATCAAAATGTTACTTGTGGCCATTGCGGATAATGTAAATTCTGCCATTGCTTCTATCTCATTCACTTGTGTTGCCAGCGCGTATACAGATTTATCTAAGTTCATCAAATGTTTGTTAATCATGCTATGTTGGGTCTTAATCGCTTGCTCTGTTCTCTGTAACACGTTATACTCTGCTTCAATTATAGATGTTTGGTTTTTCCACAGAAGTGCTAAATGTTTTTGATTTGCACGGACAAGAGCTATGTCCTGTTTATATTTTTCCGCGAAATTGTCGTCTAATACACCGAATAAACTGTTCGCCAGATACCCGACACCGTTGATAAGGCCGCGCTTCGTTCGCACATTGTTTGTTAATGGTTGATTCAATAATACTTTGTTACTATGTTCAATCTCACTGTAGGTGTGTCGCAGTTGTAACATGATGATGTCACAATGGGTCAGCTGTTTGATAGTGTTACATATGTTGCTCAGATGTTGATAATATCGTTCATAAGCAATTGTGCCTGTCCAATACGGTTCCATATCGTAGTATGCGATAATCTTCCATTCATCTCTAATAAGTTGCATGTTATTGACCTTGTCGAAGTAAAGAGCTTGTTGTTCTCTTAAACTGGTCACATTAAATCCCAGTCCTGATGAGCATATGCTTAGGAAATACATAAGCATCATCGTTAGTGATACGAAATTCGATCTTTTGTTGAAGTTTGTTTGTTGTTTTTTCTCGTCTTGTTCGTTCGTTGTACTTTCTTGTTTGTCTAGCGGTAGTACCGATATTTTTACTACGGGTCTTTTTAATGTGCCATTTTTTGTTTTCAGGGTCACGACTCTCACGTAGCCATCATTGCCGGGATGGACCTCGGTTACCCTGCCGAGCGCCCACTTTCCGGGGGGAAGGTTATCTTCGTGAATAGTCACTATATCACCGATTTTCACGTTTTGTTGTGGTTGTTGCCATTTCTGCCTGGATGTTAATTGGGTCAAATATTCCGATTTCCACTTCTTCCAGATATCTTCAAACAGTTTTTGGGTTAGGTGCCACCGTGTGCGTGCGTCTTCAGGTGTTTGAATTATTGTTAGTCCAGCTCTTCCCGTTAGGAAGTGAGCAGGTGTTAAGAAGTCGATGTCTTCTATGTTTTCCGTTAGGGCACACAGTGGACGTGAGTTTAGGCAGGCTTCAATCTGCGTTAAGAGGGTTGTGTACTCTTCGAAGGTTAATTTTTGTTCTCCCACTACACGTTTCAGGTGGTGCTTCAGACTACGGACTGCTCGTTCCCACAGCCCTCCAGCACTTGCCCAGGTTGGCGCGTTGAAGTGCCACTCAATGTTCATCTGCGTGACTTCCGTCAAAAAGCTGTCGTTGAAGATTTGCTGCAGCTGTTGGTATTCTTCTTGTAATAATCTGTTTCCTTTTATGAAGTTGGTGCCATTATCACTATACAAGTGTCTTGGCGCTCCTCGTCTTGCTGCCATTCTCTTCAAGGCTGCCAGAAAGGCGGAGCTAGTTAGCTCTGTTACCAACTCTAGATGCACGGCTTTAGTGACCATGCAAATAAAGATTGCCACATATCCCTTGAATGTTTTTGCTCCACGTCCTTTACTTGCTTTGATGTCCATAAATCCAGTGTAATCCACTCCTGTGTGGAAGAACGGTTTGGCTGGGTTGACACGTGCTGCTGGAAGGTCCCCCATCAGTTGTGACTGTACTTTGCCTTCCTGCTTGCGACAGGTAACACATTTTCTTAACTCTTTCTTCACCGTTTTGTTCCCGCTGGTAATCCAGTACTCCTGTCTCAGCGTAGCCAGCGTCAGTCCTGGGCCACCATGAAATGTTAACTCATGTGCTTGGTTGATTAGTAGCACAGCCAACTGTGAATTTTTGGGGATGATTTTCGGGTGTTTCATTTCGTCACTCATTGTTGCTTTACTAAGGCGTCCACCGACTCGTAAGATGTTTTGATTGTCAATGAACGGATTTAGTTTTAAAAGTTTGGATTTTGCTTGTACTTGTTTGTGTTTGCGTAAGTGTTCTAATTCCGTTTCGAATTCGCTGTGTTGCACATGTTTTATTATTGTTAATTTCGCTTTACGCAATTCTTGCAATGTGAGATAGCTCGGCCGCTGTTGTTTACTTTTTGAGGTCAGCGCTCTTTGTAGCCATGCGACGATTCGCATAACTTTGTTAAACGAGCTATAATTATTTAATAACTCATCTATAATGTTTTCGCTGTTGTTGTCATGCTGTGCGATGTTAGTTTGACCTACTTTCCTTTCTGTTTCTGTTATGAATGTTTCTTGTTTTAATGTTTCAGGCTGAAATGTTGCTAGCCAAGTGGGTCCGTTTTTCCACAGGGCTTGTTCTGTTAGGAGTTGAGAGACATATATCCCTCGGCTGGCGGCATCAGCCGGGTTTTCATTTGTCTTAACATAGTTCCACTGTTCTTTAGGTATTATTTCAGTTATTTGTTTTACTCGGTTGGCTACAAAGGGTTTCCAACGACCCGGCTCTCCCTGTAACCAACCCAAGACAATTTTCGAGTCTGACCAGCCATATGCTTTTATTTCATGTTTTTTAAACGCTTCTTTGACCTTTTTCATGAGCTTTGATAAAAGGTACGCTCCACTCAGCTCCAATTTCGGTAATGTTAATATCTTTTTCAGAGGTACTAATTTTGTCTTTGCTGCGACTATTATTGGTTTCGGTTGGTTTTTTATCCGAGCAAATATAACACAAGCGAAAGCCTTCAGCGAGCTATCACAGAATCCATGCAGCTCGATAATGTCATGTTCCTGGCTATTCAGCCATCTCGGAACTTCAAATTCAGTAATTCTGTTCAGATCTGTTTGTATTTTTGACCACTCGTTATAGATATCCTCTGGCACTTCCTCGTCCCACTGAATGTTGGTTTTCCAAACTTTTTGAAACAGTAATTTTAATTTTGTGACCACCGGCGATAGCCATCCTAAGGGGTCAAAAATTTTTGAAATTTCTGATAGCAGGATTCGTTTTGTTAGCTTTGTTTGTTTTATCACTTCGCACTTAAAAGTGAATTTGTCCTCTACTGGGTTCCAGCATAGGCCAAGTGTTATTTTCATAGTGTTATGTCATACGGTATTCTGGTTTGGGGAAAAGCAGCTGACATACAAACTATATTTGTGTTACAAAAAAGCGCCATTCGCTCTATATATAACTTAAATTCCCGTGATTCATTAAGAGAACTTTTTAAACAAATTAATATTTTAACAGTAGCATCCCAATATATTTATGAAAATATTATGTAAGTTATTAAGAACCTAGACTCTTTCGTTAAAAATTCTGATATACATAATATAAATACTAGGAATAAATATAAAATTGCCATAAAAAAGTTTCGTGTCCGTATAGTATATAAATCATTTGTAGGTCAATGCATTCATTTTTATAATAAATTACCCGACGTAGTTTTAGAGTTACCCCTTCCAGCACTTAAAAATTACTTGAAAAAGTCATTGATGTCAAAGGCGTACTATAGGGTCGAGGACTATCTAACGGACAAAAATGCTTGGCCTAAACCAGAAAATTAACTAATGTTTAATGTTCAATAGCTTACCTACTACTCGTACATACCTCATAAAAATCATGTAAACGCTGTATCTTGTCACACTTGGGACACGGTTTATGTAGGAAGACATGTCAAAACTGTTTTGTGTGACATATAAATATATAAATATATATAAATATATATATATATATATATATATATATATATATATATATATATATATATATATATATATATATATAAATATAAATTTTCTCGTAGTCATTCTGACATGTTTTCCTGCAAAACTACGCAGATATTTAATATTATTTTTTACAGTTTTATATAATGCTAGAATAAGTGGTGACATTGTTATATTTTATTAAAAAAATGACTAACTGTTGAGTTTCTTGCGGCGCTTCTTCTCAGCAGTGGTCTCCTCTTGGGAAGCGCTGGTAGATTTTGACGTGTAAAAGTGCCCGTGCGGCCTACTTACTGAATAAATATCTTTGGAAAGGGAAATCCACTGCACTAGCCGGGTTGCATTTAGTAAAAACAGTCACAGAATGTTTAAATAGAAAAAATCCAATCATGGCCATTTATTTAGACTTGAGTAAAGCCTTTGATTTTATCGACCATTCAATCCTTCTGAAAAAATTAGAGATGTATGGAATAAGGGGTAAAGCGTACGACTGGGTACAAAGTTATCTAACGGAAAGAACGCAATATACAGAAATTGAACAACTCGTTCGCAAACATAATAACACCGTCTTTAAAGAAAAGTTTAGGTCCGATCTATTAGTTAATAAAACCGGCGTTCCACAAGGAAGCATACTTGGACCATTACTATTTTTAATAGCAATTAACGATTTTCCAAATTGTCTAAAACAAAAACAGGATTGCATTATTTTTGCAGATGACACTACACTTATAATACAAGGTGACGGTAATTGTCACGCCAGCTTTGAATCAAAAGTCAACATTACATTAGCAGAAGCGATTAAATGGTTCGAAAGCAACAAATTGAAAATTAACATCACAAAAACTAAAGCTATGCAATTCTGTTCATATAATTCAAACCCACTACCTGTACAAATTAATTATGACAATTTAAATGTAGAATCAGTTGACTTTGTAAAATTTCTGGGTTTTAATATTGACATTCATTTGGATTGGAAACTTCATGTGGACAATGTTTGCAAAAAACTCGAACGATTTGTCTTTGCACTCAGAAGATTGAGACAAACGGTGTCACTAGATGCAGCTCTAACAGCGTACCATGGCTACGTCTCCTCTGTCCTCAACTATGGAATTTTACTATGGGGAAATTCCGTAGAGTCGGATAGAGCATTTCGACTCCAAAAAAGGTGCATCAGAGCCTTGGACAACGCGTGGTTTCTGCAAAGCTGCAAACCCCTGTTTAAAAAATTTAATATACTCCCGCTTCCATGCCTCTATATAAGAGAAGCATGTCTCTTTGTTAAGGACAACCCTAGTCACTTCGCCAATCGATACGATACTAGTGCTAGACATACAAGGGCTCAATACCGAAACCTGTTATACCAACCTCCCTGCCGAAAAGTTATTTATAAAAAAAATTGCTACAACATGTGCATAACCCTGTATAACACTTTACCTGATAACCTTAAATTAGAAAATAAGAACTCGTTTAAAATTAAGTTGACAAAATGGCTATAGGATAAATGTTTTTATAGTGTAAAATAATATTTGGAAATTGACATAGACAGTTAATTCATTGTTTGATATCTTAAATATAGGGACTTGACGTATTATAGAAAAATTGACGACTCGGAGAATGTTAGCTTCATATTGTATTTAATAAAGGTTGTCGACTATAAGGTCTATGGAGTATAGGTGTTTTTACTAAAATTTAGCTAGGTACGACATTGTAATAATTTGCACACCTGCATGCAGGTTGAATATGCATGAACACAGTTAGCTTTAAGATCCCATCCTGTTACCATATTCTGGCAAATAAATAAATTTTGAATTTTTGAATTTTTTTTTAATTTTTATCTTTTTTTTATCTTTTATAATTATGTAAACAAAACGATTTTGTTAAGATTGTAGTACTATCAATAAATGAAATTAGGAACACATTCTGTATTTCGAAGATTTTAACTTCTTAACTCGTCGCTTTCTCCCACAATACTCATTTGAGTAACTTAACCTATACAAATACGAACTAAATGCCGTTCGATGGTAATCGTATCACTCAAGAACTGCTGGCTGTACCGATTAAGATTTTCATTTTAATATACGTAATGATCCGAATACCGTTATAAGAGAAAAAGGAATTTAAAAAGTTAGTCAGAACAAACATTTTGACAAGCCAACGTCTCAGCCAAGATCTGCTATCAAGAGCTGCTAATAGTGGTCACGCGGGCTTAACAGCATAGAGCTACAAGTTAGAAAATACATGTGCTAGCTGTACAGATGGCACAAGTAGGCCAGTGTATCACGTGCCACAAGGAGCTAGGCACTAGGCAGGCACTCACTTGAGCAGCGGCGGGATGTCGTGCGGGCGCACCTTGCCCCAGTGCTCGGCGATGCCCGCCACGTGCCCGATGCCCACCACGCCCACGATGCGGCACGGCTCACGTCCTGAGTTAAACACGAAAATATACGGTTACCACTCTATGGCTACTTTTTTAATTTACTATTGAACGGCACGGCGCGGCACGTTTTTACCGTCACGGTGAAGCAGGAGGCCTAAATGTATGGATAGTCATTACTTTCTAATATTTGAAGGGTTGTTTCTCAGAAATTGCTCAACAAGATCGGATGGATTTTTAACTTAAAGCGTCTCCATACAATTCCATACATTTAGGCCTCCTGCTTCACCGTGACGGTATCACTACTTCAAGAAACAGACTGGGTCATACACAGTCACAGAAACAAAAGTTGTCTCTCCTGTTCCAGAAAGTTAAGGACTTTGAAACCAAATTTTTCGGGTTAGGATATATCCGCGTAATGAGTCTGGTGTAGTTTTGGCCTGTATCGAAATTATATGCAACAACTCCGACGTCGTTAACTTTTAGGAACAGAAGGGACAATTTTGAACCTAACTCTGTGTATGACCCGACTACCACTCGCCATCCGGCTGCCTCTCCGATGAAATTTCAAGTGCCATTGCCTTGAATATAATGCTTAAATCTTTACAGTCTAGGTCGATGCTTACCCAATTACAGGAAACCAGTTACGCCAGTGTTTTTAAACTACGACCGCCTAGGAGAGCACCTCGGGTCAGGAGGGACGGCGCGGCGCCGGCATACTCACGCGGCTGCAGCGCGGCCACCTGCAGCGAGTGGCACAGGTACATGTCCCGCTCGACCACGAACACGCGCTTCAGTGCCGGGAACTCCTCCGCCATCTCTTCCAGCATGTCCTCCAGCATCTTCTTCTGCTTGCACTTCTCGACTTCTTCCACGCTGGAACAGTACTAATGTTAGCCCCGCCTAGATCTTGTTGATTGAATTAATGTAAGCAAAATATCTATACTCCCAATAATTTAGGAATTCGAATATAAATAAAAGTATCAAGTATTTGTCGCTCACCTTATGGACTGATTAGACATTAGTAAGTGCCATATAAAGCGTATCGTCTGCCCCCAGGACAGGGAGGCTATGGCTCTATGAAGGGTGATGTCTATCGCCCGGTCGCCCAACTGAACCATGCAATTAGGGATCTTCTTGGCCTGTGATTCAAATTCCATGTATAAATTATTAATTTTGGGAAGATTTCCAGCGACGGGTGTTGTTTAATTGTACAAAATATGTAGTGTAGATCACATCCCGGGGCCAGTGAGAGTGGAAGTGTAATCGTCGTCCTCACAATTGAAAGAAATTGGTGAATGGTGACAAGTGAGACTGAGAGGCGGTGAGTGCGAATTAGTGGCAGCATGTGAGTTAGTGTTCACAAATAAGAGTTAGAGGTAGAGATGTGCCGTTCTCGGAAACTTTCCTCATTTTGTATGGGAAATATTCCCGGTCGAGAATGTTCTACAGCATAGCATTTCATAAGCGAGAGTAAACGATGTCAAGTGAGAGAGTGCGTGGTAACAAGTGAGAAGTCAACTTGACGAGGGCGAGAGTAGCGGCGAGCGACTGATCGTCGGGACACTCACCTCGGCCATGGCGCGGCGGAACTCGCCGCCGGGAGCCATACCCAGTTCCCGCGTGATGTGCGCTGACATGTTCAGCAAGAGGATATACATCAGACCGTTGAATACGCCGTTCTGCGCCATCGTAGCCCTGCAATCACATATGAAGTTCGTGCCAAAAGACTCGACACTGCTGTTGTAAACTTAAAAATATTTTCTACCCTGTTTTTCAGTTACTTGGTAAAGGAAGACTAATTACTTTTAACGAAAGGTAAATGCTGTTTTGCACATAGGAGCTATACAGGCTGATGGAGAATAAAGGAAAATGGCAATTACTCCGCCGATAAGAGCACAGCTTTTAATTACAAAGAAGATAATTACAGCATTAAAATAGATGCCAACCATACTAGCAGTACATTATCATTTTAAAAACATTATGTTATAAAATGAGGTTATGAATCTGATTGAGTACCTTATTTTCTTAATATTAATGTTTTTAGCTTCTCTAAGAATGATCTCTTCATCAAGCAGTAGAATATTAGTTCTTTGTTCACATAATTCTACCATTACAATGTGCGGGTTCACCTCTTGTATTACCTGAAATAAACAGAAAGTAAGCCTTTAAGACCACAATTAAAGGATTTGAGTTATGCAAGGTTTAAGAACCTCAATAAAACATAATACATATATTTTAAGTAACTGTTTACTTCAGCGTTTTACCACTTTATAGGACATACCCTCGAGACATCTTCTTGTGACTGCAGACTGAAGTGAGCGGTGCCCACCAAATAAACTTTCCCACCATCCGGTGCATCCAGCACAGTCACCGTGCCCGGCATCCCGTCATCATCTGAGGGCAAGTCTGGAACTCCTTAAATACAAATATGTTCTACATATGCGTACACCCCAAAAATCACCAACAAATGTGGATAATATAAATTACACAAATGTGGCTAAAAATGCCAATTTGTTTATATCTGATATATTTACCTTCAATATCACATTCTGGATTCGAGTCTGCTAGCTGGTTGTCAGACGGACTCTCCCTTTTCTGATCTGGAGTAGAGGTCACAAATTTGGGTTTTTCTGTAATAAGATGAGCATAAAAATTATTGAATAATACACCAGAACTATATACCTAATCTAATATTATTTATAAATCAATTTTTTTGAACAATTACTTTTCCTAATAGCGTTTTTCCTTTTCAAAGACATTTTTTTCAACATGTGTAATGTACAATGGCAGTAGAACAGCTGTGACACTACTGAACTGAACCTCTATTTGCTCAGTGAAGTGGAGAGAAGCCTCGGCAATGCACATCAGCTTAGATTGCAAGATTTACTTATTGGATTAGTAACAGACATGCTATGAATATCTTGCATAAGTTTTCGGCATATTAACTTGATTGGACAATTTTTTGTAAGTTTAAATATTCATAATATTTAATTGTAGCAACAGCAATTTGCTCTTCATTTTGTTGGGATCTATAATGAGGTTTTAGAAAATATATGCGTTTTATAAACCTTTTGATTTGCAATATAACTGATCTTAGGATACACTGTAAATATTATTGAATATCAATTTTAAATAGAATTATAAACACTTCACAAGGATATCAGTATAATTGATTCACTGCATAATACAAATTACAGTGAGTGAATAATCAAATAATGTCGTATTTTATCAGATTTGTTCATATTTCTCTTGCCATCTCGGTAAGCACTCACATAAGGTACTGAAATACCTATTGTTAGTATGGGTATGGGGTAAACCAATTCCGGTATTGCATTGCACCTGAATTGTTAGGCTAACTCAGAAAGCAAGATGAATACAAACTTATCTGAAAAAATACAGTTTATTTGATTATTCACTACTTTTGTAATTTGTCGTATTATATCTTTAATATAACTTTTAGTCAACCAGCCTTGAATTAACCATTAATTATTAACCCATGAAACACTTTTCAAATTCAAATTCAAATTCAAATATTTATTCAGTAAATTGGCCACATACGGGCTCTTTTACACGTCAGTAATATAGAGTGAATCTACCAGCGCTTCGGACAAGACCATCATTGCGGAGAAGAAGCGCCGCAAGAAACTCCAGCAGAAGGTCATTTTTTCCAATATAAAATACAATAATACTTAAAAGTAAGTTACATTACAAGGTAATAAAGTAACAAATATTAATTATTAGAACTAGCACAAATGAAAACATTACAAATGTAAGGTCAAATACGTTACACTAAATGTAATGACTAGGAGAACAACACGACGAGGTCTCTTCGTCAAAAGCCATAACTAGAATAATTAACTGAACAAGTCCTTGCAGACGTGAACAGACCGGACCCCACAAACAGCACCCGTTCACGAGTATGACGCGTATCTCAGCCATCGCCTCCCTCAACCATATGTTCGGGAAGGTGGCGACCCGATCAACGACGCCGCCGTAAGCAAAGACCTTTGAGCGAGCATGACGTGCTCAAGCTGCTGGACAACATAAAAGTAATATTGTGTGAAATAGCTGTCCGGCGAGAAACATCACAGTGTGCTCTCATTTAAAAGCGTCTTGTATACACAAGAACTAATAGAGTACAAAAGTACATACATACAATTTCGTGTTTGAATACAGTTTGCTTAAAGGCATTTTACGTTTCAAGATAGTAACGTCAAAAATATCCTAGACTTAAGAAAATACCTTAAATAAGTAATAGCCTAGACACTACTTAAATACATCTTGGTCACCAATGAAGTCATTTACAGTATAGTATGCCCTACCCATCAAGCAGCGCTTGATGTGAGACTTAAATTTATTGAACGGCATATTGACGATATCAGATGGTATCTTATTGTAGAAACGTACACAGTTCCCCGCAAACGAAGTGCTTACCTTACGGAGACGGTGACCTGGAAGAGCGAGCTTATCCCTATTTCTAGTATTTAAATTATGAACGTCGCGGTTATGCCTAAACTCATGTATGTGTTTGCGTACATACATGATATTCTCAAAGATATACTGCGACGCGACTGTAAGAATATTGATTTCTTTAAATTTATCCCTAAGCGAAACACGAGACCCCAATTGATATATAGCACGTACAGCCCGCTTCTGTAATACAAAGATGGTCTGGATGTCAGCCGCTTTTCCCCACAACTACTACTGATAAGGTATAAAACAGTAATAATATGATGAATAATATGTGTAAAAGTCACCTAGCAAAGGCAAAAGGTTGTTGTCTAATGATTTGTATAACAACAACATTGAAATGTTAAAAAATTGTTATCATTGTCATTGATGCCAGTTAGTACTTCATAAAGATAGAAAAAAAAAAATGTTTGGTATGGTATCCCAGAGATGGCAAAAGGAAGAGAGGCAGGCTTTGACAGGATGACATTAAAATGGTTGCATGATGACACAGTTTGCTATTAGATATCAACAGTGGAAAAGCAAAAATGCTTAAGCGCCATATTGATATATAGCGCTTAAGCATTTTTGCTTTTCCACTGTCTATATGAAATTTGACACTTCATAAAAAGTAACTGATTATAACCTGTCAGTCATCTCATCTAGCCTGCTCCAAAACTATAGAATTAGAGATTTAAATAATATCGATTCGATTTGTTTTCTCTTTTGTTTCGCATACAATCACAATTTCGAAAATATTGATATGTTTAACTCTACATTAAGTAAAATAAAAAAAAGTTTGTATAATGTTACTGAAAGTTTCCGCAGTTAGTAATACCTTTTCGATACCTAGTCTAATTCTGGTAGAACTATAGCTTTAGTGTTCACTATTTGTCAATGTATCATATTATTGTTTCCACGGATCTGTGTTAGGTAAACAACTGTTTGTATTCTTTTGAATAAATAAATAAATATTTTTTCTATCAATTAATGTGCATGTGTTTTTACCACTAGTTCCAGCATTCATGTTTCCAGTTAGGTTAATGTGAGTGTCTCCTCCTCCTTCCTCAGCCCTCATGAACATCTGACACTCATTGATGATGTCGCACTTGACATTGGGATGTGGCTTCTTAAGCAACTCCTCCTCTAGATCCTGCTTAGCTCCCACACTGTTACTAAGTAGGGCATCAGCAGCATCCATTGTAGAAATAGAAAAACTGAAATGATATGTCTAAAATTAGTTACACCACCCTAAATTAGGCACTTTCGAGAGCCATATGTTATATAGATATGGAGATATCTGCATCTCAATCCAACAAAATAAAAATTATAGCAAATACAGCATAGGCCACTAATTGATAAGTATCAACCTTTCACCCAATAGTGAACATGAAAATTATGTAGCTTTCTCTACACCTCATTCTAGTGCAAGATATGTGTGTGGTACATAAAAATGACGCTTCTATGATAATCCAATAAAATACAATGATTTTAGTTGTTTTCCAGATAACTTAGCTACTTAAGTAAATTACAATATAACCTCATAATAAAAGCTATGTAATGGTGTAGTTTTTATTGTTTTTTGTTTATCCTTTAATAGGTATGCTGTTTCTTGGGTGCAACCCTGCCAACAACCTTCACCTCTTCGGCCATGGTATCTATCTGGCCAATAATCGTATTTATTACTGCCTCATTGAATTTAGGCAACCAACTATTAACAAAATAAGCAGCAACAATAAGTAAAATACTGCAGCATGCGAGACAATATATTACCCATATTGAATCAATATAATCTTAGACACAAAACGGAAAAGCAAATAAATATAAGAAAAAACGGAAACTTAACAGGCTTAAATTAATATAGGAGGTTTGTCCAAGTGGTTCTCCTTAACGACAGTATTCTTATTATATACGGAATGATCGGGATATGGATCTTAAATTAGAAGGATATAGATACTCACCGTAATGCTCTGGTCTATGTGCACATAAATAGACTGAAACGTATACTACAAGCCTCAACAAGAATATGAATACCTCGGTAAAATAGGAATAATACGATTCAGAAGTGTTATATTATGAAACTAAAAACTCGTATGTACACGAAACAAGATCGACGCAACGCAACGTCATTCAAATATTTTCTAAATCTTGACACATTGCTTTGTTTTTTATATATATATATTTCCCACCAAGGAAAAAGCTATGTCCACACCTGTGCGCTTTCATGTTCAAACTGCGCTTTCAAATTTCGATTCGTCTTGCGTCAAGCGCATTCAATATTGATTGAATAAATTAAGACGCATGCAGCTTATTAGCTATGTCTACACCTGTGCGCTTTCATGTTCAACTTGCGCTTTTCTCTGACGCATGTCTCTACAACCACAGCGCATGCAATAGCGCATGCGCTCAAACTGGTTTGATATCAGCGCTTTCCCGTAGCGCCCGCTGATCCGTCACCGTTGGGTTGACATGCAACATTTTGCAAATAAAATGGCGGAAGATAAAAGTCAAAACATTGGATTTTATTGAAGATTCAGTGTCACCCTCGTATTGCATGCGCTTGACGCAAGACGAATTCCAAGTTGAAATCGCAAGTTGATCATGAAAGCGCACAGGTGTGGACAAGGCTATTGTCTACACCTGTGCGCTTGACGCATTCAGCGTACGTATTAACCCAACGGTGACGGATCAGCGTGCGCTACGGCCATGCGCTGCTGTCAAACCAGTTTGAGCGCATGCGTTATTGCAAGCGCTGTGGTTGCAGAGGCATGCGTCAGAGAAAAGCGCAAGTTGAACATGAAAGCGCAAAGGTGTAGACATAGCTTATGAGTATGTCTTAAACCGGCAACACATACGCTGAAATTGTTTGAGATCAAATTAAAACTTCTCAAAAATGGTCAGGTTCGATTGATGGAGCGTTTGATTTTTGTACTGCTATCTGTATCCTAACCTTCAATTCAATCAATTTACCTTCTGATCTGTCTGACTAAATGTTTAATCTGTGCCGTTCTGTGCTGTTACATCACATCATCTGCTGTAGGATTCACTAATAAGGTACCGCTTTTTGTGGTACTTTCTTCGACGATTTTTTGGGAACCACCTTTTAAACACTCGCCATAATGAGTGCCTGGAGAGCAGCTGGTTTAAAGTAAGTTATCTTCAGCTAGATAACTGATTTAGATCAGAATGGGTTTTCATAGATCATATTTTAATTTAAGCTACATCAACTACTCCAACATCGCTGCAAAGACACTTCGTCAAGCTTTAAAGGCAGAGTTCCGCACTGAAGCTTTGAGGCGAAACGAATCCCACGTCCGTATCACCCCATGGGCCAACGGC
This sequence comes from Tortrix viridana, assembly GCA_963241965.1. Taxonomy (NCBI): domain Eukaryota; kingdom Metazoa; phylum Arthropoda; class Insecta; order Lepidoptera; family Tortricidae; genus Tortrix; species Tortrix viridana. The sequence continues at coordinate 6,007,818 of OY725175.1, read as the reverse complement.
AAACCAGCCCGTGAGTATGCTTGCTAGAATCTAGAAACGTTGTAAATTGTAGAAGACGAATTGAGGTACTCATAGTTTAAAGTGTCTGTTCAGGAAATGATGTACTTAAGTTGGGATATTCAGCACCAATAGCTATTACATAGTACAAGCGTAAGACTTTAGAGCTTAGTATGGACCTAGGTCAATTTGTGTGAGATTGTCCCTGATATTAATTCAATTACCTTTTGCTGTATCATCATTTATATACATACAATTTGTAAAAGATCACATTACCTAAAAGTCTCCCGTGATCCCCTTGGGAATATTAGAAAGACTGTCAACCTGGTTGAACAGGTTGATGTCATAAACTTCTTGTATGAAATGGTATGTATTACGATTATTGTTGCTTTTTCAGATGAAAAGGAATAAAACAGTTCTTGTGTAAGTTAGGATGTTAAACAAAAAGATGCTTGTTGGTGTGTGTTATTTACTCTAACAATGTGTTATGAAATTACATGTGTGCGCATAGATAAAACAAAATAATATAGTATTTAGTGTTACCAATAACAGAGTTTTACCCTCATTTAGAATAAGTTTGTCTAAATTAACAATGTTTTTGTTAAAATTTTGAATTGTTAATACCTATGTGCCTGATTAGTTACAAAATGTTGTATAATTTAATTGTACTACTAACAGTAAGAAAATTATGGAACACAGTTGCCACTAACCCAAAAAGTTATGTGAAGTGTGAATGACTTGTTAGTTGTCAACTTTTTGAATAATACTTCCTCAATTGACTGCATCTGATCTGTATTTTGTGAAATTGTCAGTGTGTGCTTAATTTAATTAGGTTGTCTGTGATTGTCTCATATTCTAATATAAAAAATTCATTTTACAGCATCACAGCAAGCGGCAGCGCAATAGTTATGATGGAACCACTGGAAAACATGCATGATGATTAATAACAAAGTTATAGATTTAATTTATTAAAAGCCAGTTTTAACATATTCTTTTATTTTATAGTCCTGATTACATTTTATTTAAGGTCAATACAAGTATGTAACTTATGTCGGATTTCACCCACCACTTAACAGACGATTAGTGTTAATAGCTGTCAAAATGTATGAACTAACAGTCAATTAACATTTAACATCGTATGGTGAAATTGGTACTTAACTTTGCAAGACAGGAAGAAAACTAGATGTCGTAGATCTTGTTAACTTAGGAATATATGAATACATTTAAAAAATGTGGCTTGATGATAATATATAATATAAATTAAGGTAATCCTCCAGGTACAAACTTAACAGTGCGATGGAAGTATCAATTAAGGTAAACGATGGGGATGGTAGTGTCCTTTACCTTAATTAATGCTACCATAGTCAAGAGAGTTTCAAATTAAATTTTGCAAAAAAAGATAATGAAGAGTCAAATCAAATAGTCTCATTTGCATTGTCATAATAATAATTATAATCCATTTTTAAATTAGTAAGTTGTCACTGGATCTGATATGTATATATCTCAATTTCTGTTGTTTGACAATGCAAATATTTTTCTAACTAGTATTTTAACAGAACATGCAGGAGACATTTCCCATTTGATCCCTACATTTTTGTAGCCTGGTAGCTGATAGACATCCATTTCAATTAGGCCAGGATCAATGGCAATACCAGTACCAATTATTGTCGAACTGTCGCTCAGTTGTACAGAAATAGCCATTGCCCGACCAGTGTGGCCCAGCCTTAGTACTTTGGAAGGCTATGGGGCAGCCATATGTTTCTTAATTCTTGTTATTCTCACTTGTAATTCAGCTTCTTTTACTTCTTTCGTAATGTCTTTTCCAAGTGTAGCATAAGGATCCACTTGAATAGTCTTTGATAAAACTTTTGGTTGCTTTTTCAGTTTCTCTATACCATTCCATGCAATCATTATACCATTATCAGTACAAACTTTTGGTGGAGGACGATGGACTTTGTATCCCCTTTTTTCACCAATAACCCTTATTGACTCAAATATGTAATCATTACAGGCCACTCCCCCTGAAACAACTATGTTCTTACTAGTAGTTATAATTTTCTTAGTTTCACAAAATAATGTAGCTCTTTCAGTTCTGTGTGCTATATGTTCAGCAACACCATGTAAAAAACCAGCACATAAGTTATTAATTTCTGGAATTAAACCATCTGCTATTATGCCATGTTGTACTTCTTTTTCTTTTAGTTTTCGTTCTACAAAATCTTTTAGTCCACTAAAGCTAAAGCTACAATCTCTTAGTTTGACTAATGGTAAAGGAAATTTGAACATATTAGGGTCATCAGCTCCTTTTGCTGCTAACTCGATTGCCCTTCCACCTGCCAACTTTGAATACTGAGGCAGGTTTCTCAGCTTCATGCGTCTAGCAACTTTATCCATAACCTCACCAGGAGCATTGTCTAAAGTATCACCAAGAAGGAGGAAGTCATCAACATCTCTGACAGCAGCCAAAAGGCTGTTGCCACCAGATATCAGCAATGCTAAGAAGGGAAAAGGTATGTCGTAATACATTCTAGCAACTAAAGCGTGTGCTTCCATATGATGTACAGGTATTAAGGGCTTATTGTGTAACCTTGCTAAGTGTTTTGCATATTTGACTCCTACTTCTATGCTATTATATAATCCAGGTTTTACTGTCACAGCTATAGCATCAATATTGACGACCGAAACGGAAGCATTTTCCAGTGCTTCTTGCACAGCTTTTTCAATATTATCCCTGTGCAATTCATGCGCAACAGTAGGGTTAATTCCACCATACCTAAGATGTGTTACGTTTTGAGAATACAGAGATTCTCCAAGTAAATCGCCAGAACCACTGACTACAGCACAGCCGGTATCATCACATGAAGTTTCTATTCCCAAAATGACGGAATTTTGTGAGAAGTAGCGGTTTTTCTTGCGAAAAGCTAACCTCAATGACCCTAACCCCAGAAATTTAGAAATAATGATGTAGTGGCTGAACATGGCTAGAACGAATATAAATACTAACTTATGACCACCATACCCATAAACCATATGAGGCTACAATCAGTTTCATAATCAAATCAGATTTAATTGAAGTAATTCAACCCATAAGTACCCTTGTTTACAACCCCGTTCTTCAATAAAATTCTGCAAATTTTGTCTAATCTTTTTTTTTTTTTTCCTCCCGGTAGTGTCCGGAGGGTATGGCAATCTACGAGATTTGCCAGTGTCTTGTGTTTCGATTCTTGATTATTATTTTTTTAAAACAAAAGGCAGGAACCACATCGTGAAATAATATTTACAAAGAGGAAACGAAGGATAGGAATAAAAATCCTAATCTATATCAGAATTTTTATTAAGCTTTCGGCACACCAAACGCGTGTCAGGCGCGTGGCGTGAGCATCGCAGCACCGGCACACCGCAGGCAGGCGGCAGCTTCAACGCGTTTCGAACGCGTGCCAGCGCTGCGTACGCCTCGTGGCTGCGTTCGGTGTGACTTGCTGCGCGGCGCGCGCGTACCCCCACCACGCGTTTGTAAAAAATACAACGACTAGTGATATGATATCAGCTCGTTGCTGATTCAAAGAGTCTTTATGCACATCGCTGAACTCTATGTATTTTATATTATCTCTTTGTATTGTGTCAAACTGTCAACTGTTGTGTCATGTATAATTCCTAATTGAATAAAGCCTAGCTTTATGTAAAAGGTTTATTTCTCGTATTATTACAATTTATTCAATTAGAAATGGATAGATTCTTACGACCCGAACGTTTTGACGGTGACCCATCATTAAATACCACCGCGCCTGAGTGGGAACACTGGAAGCAGACCTTCGAAAACTTCTTGACCGCTCGTGAAGCCGCGTCCGCCCCCGCTGCAACGGATGCTGGCGTTCCTGCTGCTCCTGCCCGTCTTCTTGACGCCGTCAAGCTACAGCTGCTAGTGAACTATGTTTCGCCGCGAGTTTTTGCATACATCAGTGATTGCACAACGTATGCCGATGCCATCACCATCCTTGATGCCTTGTATGTAAAACCTAAGAATATAATATACGCTAGACATGTACTCGCGACGAGGCGCCAGCAGTCAGTAGAATCTATCGACACATATCTTCAGGCACTCAGACAACTATCTAAAGAATGCCAATTCAATTCCGTGGACGCTGAAACGAACAGAAGTGATAGCATACGTGGAGCTTTTATAGCCGGGATAAATTCATCTAACATCCGTCAGAGACTGTTAGAAAATTTGACGCTGACCCTGGAGCAAGCCTACAATCTAGCTCTATCTATGGAAACGGCTGAAGCTAACTCGGTGCTATTTAATAGCCAAACTCCAATTGTCAACTCTATGTCTCATTCTTCAAAAATCAATGAAACTACCACTCCATCTACTTCCAGATCTCTTGAAACAGTAGCTGCTGCGCCTAGATCCACGGAAACAAAAACTTATCGACGCAAGTGCTTTTTCTGTGGCGGCCCTCTTCATGCTCGCAAAATCTGCCCGGCAGCTGATGTTGAATGCCATGCTTGTGGTAAGAAGGGTCATTTTTCGACTGTTTGTCGTAGCAAAGGACAAAACAGCGCCGCCACCTCAAGTAATGATGATGGCTGTAAGCACTGCACCGCTTGCATAACAGCTGCTTCACCTACTTCACTTAAAAAAGCTATGGCTGAAGCTTATATCAAAGGTGTTCGTGCTGACGCTTTAATTGACACGGGAAGCAGCATAAGTTTCATAAACGAAGAATTCGCAAATCTGCTAAAGCTAAGAAAGCTTAACTGTCAACAAACAGTGACGATGGCTTCACTGTCTCTGACATCACAAGTAAATGGCCTCACCCGCCAAACTATTCGCATAGGGAAGTACTCTTACGAAAATATTGAACTCCTAATCGTAAAGGATTTGTGCGCTGACATGATTATAGGTCACGACATATTGAAACTGCACTTGACCTTGGAGTTTGAATTTGGTGGATCGAAGAAAGCGCTCAAAGTTTGCTCTGTAGCTGAAGCAACCGTACCTGCGGTGCCGTTGTTTCCGAACCTTGCTCTAGACTGCAAGCCGATCGCCATAAGATCTCGCAAGTACTCATCTGAAGATCAACAGTTTATCACGTCCGAAGTCGAAAAATTGTTACGAGACGGTATAATCGAAGAGAGCCAATCGCCGTGGAGAGCGCAGGTCTTGATTACTAAGAACGCCAATCACAAGAAAAGGATGGTGATTGATTACTCGCAGACTATTAATCGATACACACAGTTAGACGCTTACCCTCTGCCAAATATAGAAGAAACTGTTACTAAGATCTCTAATTACAGTATATTCAGTGCTATCGATCTTCAAAGTGCATATCACCAAGTGCCGATACTTCCTCAGGAGAAAATCTACACTGCATTCGAAGCTGCAGGAAATCTTTACCAATTCACTAGAATTCCTTTCGGCGTCACAAACGGCGTATCTGCGTTCCAAAGAACTATCGACTGGGTGATCCGGAAAGAAGGATTAACAGGGACGTACGCCTACCTCGACGATATTACCGTTTGCGGTAAAACACAAGAAGACCATGATGCAAATCTCGAAAAGTCTCTCAATGCACTTAATAAGTACGGGCTTACAATAAATAAGGAGAAAAGTAAGTTCAGCCTCAAATCGATCAACATATTGGGATACTCTATTGACAACCACATTATCAAGCCTGATAACAATAGATTGCAACCTCTGCTCGACTTACCTCCGCCCAATGATATTGCATCACTCCGCAGAACTTTGGGAATGTTCGCACATTACTCCAAATGGATTCCCAATTTTTCCGAGAGAATTCATGCTCTAGCTCACACCTCGCAGTTCCCTTTAAGCGAAGAAGCGGTGAAAGCTTTTGAAATTTTGAAATCGATAATCGCCAAGTCTTCCGTAAATACTATCGATAACAACGCGGGTTTCACGGTTGAAACAGACGCCTCTGAACATTCGATCGCAGCTACTCTATCTCAAAACTCTAGGCCAGTTGCTTTCTATTCTAGAACATTAAACCACTGCGAACAAAAACACTCTGCCATAGAAAAAGAGGCCTACGCCATCGTTGAGTCTTTAAAAAAATGGCGACATTTCCTGATCGGAAAATCTTTCAATCTTATTACCGATCAAAGGTCTGTCAGTTTCATGTTCAATGCTAAGTTGCCAAGCAAGATAAAGAATGAGAAAATTCAGAGATGGCGACTTGAACTGGCTCCGTTCAAGTATGACATCATTTACAGGCCTGGGCGAGAAAACCACGTCGCTGATGCACTATCCAGAGTCTCTGCTAGCATGAGTCTACAATCACGAAGTCTTAAACTAAAGGAATTGCACAATCATCTCTGTCACCCCGGTGTGACAAGAATGCATCATTGGCTCAAAACTAAAAATCTGGCTTATACGATCGAAGAGATAAGGGCTATGACAAGTAATTGCCGAACTTGCGCAGAGATAAAGCCAAATTTTTTCAGAAAACAAGACCCGCTTCCTGAGCTTATAAAGGCCACTTCACCTTTTGAGCGTCTTAGTATAGATTTCAAGGGCCCGGTCCCAACAAATACCAAGAATCGGTTTATACTTACTGTCATCGACGAATACTCACGTTTTCCTTTTGCCTTTCCATGCACTGATGTAAGTGCGAGGACTGTAACTATGCATCTAAATTCGCTTTTCATGATGTTTGGTATGCCGGCGTATATACACTCCGACCGGGGATCGTCGTTTATGTCCACAGAAGTTAAAGAATTTCTTCACTCACGAGGTATCGCTACGAGTCGCACTACCGCCTATAATCCCCAAGGGAATGGCCAGGTGGAAAGATTAAATTCAACACTATGGAAAACAGTTCAACTGGCTTTACGGACCCACAATTTGCCGAAGGAAGAGTGGGAGAAAGTCCTTCCATTCGCTCTACATTCCATACGCTCACTGCTGTGTACGGCAATTAATTGCTCACCACACGAGAGGATGTTCCGGCACAGCAGACGCTCTCCTAACGGAACCTCGATGCCTACATGGTTGACTGGAACAGGGCAAGTTCTTCTACGTCGCTATGACCGAGCCAGCAAATATCAGCCCCTAGTGGAAGAAGTGGATCTGCTAGAAGCAAACGCAGATTATTCATATATTCGGCTCCCTGATGGCCGTGAAACGACTGTGTCAAATAGGCACCTAGCCCCGATTGGAGGTCAGGGAGAAATCATTGCTCAAGAAACAGAACCTGATTCTAATACGCGAGAATCCCCAATGATTACCCAAGATATCAGCTCCGAGCACCAATCTGTGTCAGGAAAAGACAGCTTTACACCTCCTCGAGATGTTGTACAGCCACAGTCTGAAGTGGCTCCACTGCCAGAGCCGGAAACATTGAGGAGATCTACCAGGGCTCGAAAACCGCCGCACTACCTCCAGGATTACAGCATGAGCGTGTGCTGTTGTGGTAACTGTGGAGGAATCTTCTCAGAGCCGCGGAGAATGATATGATATCAGCTCGTTGCTGATTCAAAGAGTCTTTATGCACATCGCTGAACTCTATGTATTTTATATTATCTCTTTGTATTGTGTGAAACTGTCAACTGTTGTGTCATGTATAATTCCTAATTGAATAAAGCCTAGCTTTATGTAAAAGGTTTATTTCTCGTATTATTACAACTAGTACATAGATGAGAATGTATCACTGGTAAGACTAGTACCTGCGCCTGCTTCGCGCACGCCACGCGACGCGCTGCCCGAGTTGTCTGCGGCGACCGCGGCGCGAAGCAGCTCGAACGCGTGCCCTGCTCAGGCACGCGTTACTTTTTGGTGTGCCGGGTTAAAATTGATTTGTTGTTTTACGACATGCGCGGGCCCGCGTTCAAAGCGCGACGCGCCTGACACGCGTTCGGTGTGCCGAAAGCTTAATCTCACGGAAATAATGTAAACAAAGGTGTTGCCGTTAACGAAAAAAATTTGAAACATTCAGGATATTTATACTTAACACGTTTTTAAGAAATCTACTTCGGTAGTAATAAAATGTATATTATAATCAAGATAAAATAAATTTTTTTGTTGATGCCAATCTTTATTTTGACATACAGTCTTTGTTATATTAATTTAAAGAGAGAATACTGTTTTCTTATGCATAATTTATTTATTGCACTGGTATCACTGTCTCGATACACCGGCGGGGGGGACTTTTTGGCGGGAAGTCAAACTAGGCGTACGCTTAAAATTTTCTCTGAATTTTAATTCCTTATTATTTGTGTAAATATAAAGTGTTCGTGTGTAAATAGTACATTTGTAAATAGTGCTTAGTGTAAATACATCATGGGGGTCAATAGCGACGGGGAAGACCCCGTCGAACAAGTATCTGCAGGGTCTACACCTACAGGGGGAACTAAGAGACGAAAGTTGACTCCAACTTCTGGTGAACTAAACTATAAAGTGTTTGTGAAACAGAATTATAAGAGACTTTTTCCAGAAACCCGCAGCGTTGATTGTGTGGTTTATGTTGAGTCGCAAGAACAAGAAAAGCTTGGTAATAAAAACCCAATAGCACTGACAAACATATTTACGGAAAATGTAAAAGGAATCGCAGGCGTACACAGAGTTAATGCCTATAAGATCGGAGTGACATTTAGGAAGCCTGCCCCGGCAAATAGTTTCCTAAAAATGGACAGCTTTCTTAACAAGTACAAGTTAAAAGCTTTCATTCCCGCATATATGACAGAAACAACTGGGGTCATCCGGTATGTCCCCAAAGACATGACTAATGAAGAAATTTATAAAAACATCAGTTGCGACAACGAGGTGATCTCAATTAAGAGATTTATGAGAAAAGTAGAAGGAAAATTGGTCCCATTGGGCACTGTGGCAGTGACATTCGCTGCGACCTCGCTGCCGCAGTTCGCTTACATAAAACTCTTCAGGTACCCTGTACACACATACATACCTCCGCTGGTGCAATGTTATAAATGTTTGAAATTTAACCATTCAGCAAAATCCTGCCGAGGTACACAAATGTGTTCTTCATGTGCGGGACAGCACTCTTATAAGGAATGTGACACAGAAGTCATTATGTGTTTAAACTGCAGCGGGAATCACCTGGCCATATCCAGAGATTGCCCGGTGAAAAAACAAAAAATTGAAGAAAAGAAAAACAAACACCTCAATAGATCATATGCCACTGTGGTGAGTATGCCATCTAAATTGTCTGACCCCAAAGCGTTTCCTAATTTGAATAAGCCAAACAATATATCAAACTCTCAACTCCAGCTAGAAAAAAGTTCTCACAGAGAATTCGATGCCAATCAAATAATTGGCAATGAAATAATTATAAATGCAATAGTTAAGTCTCTTGTAGCACTTGGCAACAGTAGTGACAACACTCCAATCACAAACAAGAAAATAAAGGAAATATTATTAGCAAATTTAATTTAATTGTATGGACACCTATTTAAATGTAGCACAATTTAATATACAAAGTTTACAAAGCAAAAAAGCCTTATTGACAAATTTTCTATCTGAACAAAATGTTGACATATGTCTATTAAATGAGACATGGCTTAGGAACACTAGTAACATTCCAAATATTACATCATATAATTTTATTTACAAAAACTCAAAAAACACTCATAATGGAGTAGGTATGTTCATAAAACAGAACTTAAGATATAACATTGTAAATACACCTTTTTATGAATCAGTTCAAAATATCTGTATTTCAATAGAAACATCTGTTGGTAAATTATCCATTCTGTGTGTATATTGTCCTCCTAACAGTAGCCGATTTGATACAAGTAAAATGAAAAAGTTGTTACAGGAAATTCCTAAACCATGTCTCATTATGGGAGATTTTAATGCACACCATATTTTGTTTGGTTGTTATACAAATAACAGCAGAGGTAATAGCCTTTATAATCTTATAGATGAGTTTGATCTGTGTGTGCTGAACGACAGCAGCCCAACCACTGTTTCATATCCTAATAGGAATCCATCTGCAATTGATATAGCTTTCGTCAGTCCCAACATAGCTCCTCTCTGTGAGTGGTATGTCCATGGTGATCCAATGGGCAGTTATCATTATCCCACTCTAGTAGTTGTAAATGTGCAGCCTTCAGTGTATGAGATGCGTTCTGTGGAAGATAAATATGTTTATAGTAGAGCAGATTGGTCAAAATTTCATTTGCTATCTGAAAATAGTTTTTCAAACTTAGATATAGAAAATACACAGCCTCTTGAATTGTACAATAGTTTTGTAAATATATTGTATGATATCAGGAATGAAACCATCCCTAAGCAAAAGCCAAAGAAAACTTTTCAAGTATTAAGAAAACCAGCTCCTTGGTGGAACCAAAAATGTGATGACGCAGTTAAAAAATCAAAAGATGCTCTTCGAGCATATAAGGATTGTCCGACAATCCCTAATTATATCAATTATAAAAAATGTGACGCTAAAAAGAAAATTATTTTAAAGGAAGAAAGAGTGGATTCGTGGCACACATTATGTAGTAGTTTTAATAGAATGACACCTGTTTCTAGGATATGGGACTATATTAAAAGATTTAAAAGGATTGGCAGTTGTCGAAACAGGTATTTGAATGATAACTGGGTTCCAAGTTTTTTAGACAAGTTAACTGATTCATCACAATTGGACGAGGAAAGCTTAAATGATTTATTAGAGCAATCTGTTCAAAATGAAATTAATTGTTTTCTCAATGACAACTTTACACTGAATGAACTGCACATTTCACTCAAGAGTAGGAAGGATACAACTCCAGGGATGGACAGCATACCATATATTATGATCCAAAAATTACATCCAAATGCTCAAAAAATATTATTGGACATCTATAACAAGCTTTGGAATAATTCAATTATACCAGAATCATGGAAAACTCAATGTGTTATTCCCATATTAAAACCAAATAAGCCTGCAAATAATGCATCATCTTATAGGCCTATTTCTCTATCTTCATGTCTAGGTAAAATTTTTGAGAATATGCTGAAGTTACGTCTTGACTACTTTGCTGAATCACAGAACAAGCTACCAGATATGCAGTTTGGGTTTAGAAAAGGTAAAAGTTGCTCTGAAAGCTTTGTATCTTTTATTGCAGACATCAAAAAAGCCAAGCTTAGTCACTCTAATGTCATATGTGTATTTTTAGATGTGAAAGGTGCATTTGACAATGTAAATATTGAATGTCTGGTTCGCGTGTTACATGAAATTGGTGTACCAAGTAAAACTTTAATTTGGATTTACAAATTTTTACACAACAGGACTCTTTTTGTTAAATTTAATAATAATCTACATGGCCCTAGGTTTGTCAATAAAGGAACAATGCAGGGAGCTACGCTGTCACCTCTGTTGTATAATCTGTATACATCTCAAATCCTTAATTATGTAAATACATCACAAGTTAAAATTTTACAGTTTGCCGATGACTTGCTTTTATACAGTGAAAATCAAAATTTGAATATAGCTATCTATAACATGAATGCAGCATTAGATCAATTAAAAAAGTATTATAGCGACCTTTTAAAATTGGAAATCAACTCTGAAAAGAGTTCAGTATTAGTATTCAGTAAAGACCCATTTGCCCAATCTAATGTAGAAATTACTTATGGTAGGAGTGTTATTCCTATTGTCCAACATCATAAATTTTTAGGTATCATAATTGATGATAAATTGAAATTTGATAAGCACATAAACTATATTAGCCAGAATGCTATGAAAAGCATAAATGTCCTAAGATCTCTAGCAGGCACTTTCTGGGGATCTGATCCCAAAACCCTTAGCATGCTGTATAAAAGCATAGTCAGGAGTCATTTTGATTACAGTAGTTTGGCTTACATGAATGCTAGTAGCACTTTATTAAGAAAACTTGATGTGATTCAAAATATAGGTTTGAGAGTAATCAGTGGAGCTATGCGCTCTACTCCTATCAATTCTATGGAAATTGAGAATTGCATACCTCCATTGTCTCTGCGTCGTTTACATCTGGCTGAGAAATTTTGTTTGAAGGAGTTAGCATCTAACAATAAAGTGGTCTTAGATAATATATTGTATCCCTCAGAGATTTCTCAGTTAGCTGAAGTATCCAATATCTCAGCTAATACTCTTGTGTCAGGAACCTTGCCTGAAATCCAAACCATAATGACACTTGTTAAAAATTTGACTAAAGATATTTGCATCTATGATAAATGGCCAATTTATAATTGCCCTTATAATACATTACTCAATTTTCTAGATATAAAATGTCACTTAGATTCTGTACACAATAAACAAGATTTTTTGGAATTTTTGTATAACAAGACAGGTCACTATATCATCTATACAGATGGTTCTAAAACTGAGAATGAAGTTAAAGCAGCTTATTATGATCCACAAATGAAATGTACAAAATGTATAAAATTAGATAGTAATTGTAGCATATTCACTGCAGAGAGCTATGCCATATTAATAGCTTTAAAATTTATATATAGTCATGTAAACAATGTAAATATACTAATAGTTACAGATTCTAAAAGTGTATTGTCAACTTTAAGCAACAGCAATTTAGAATTTAAATTAAATTATATTATATATGAAATTAAAGATATGTTGCAAGGTTTGGCTGCTACTAAAAACATAGAGTTTGTTTGGGTCCCATCACACAGTGGCATATATGGTAATGAGGTAGTAGATGGAGCGACTCGTCAGACACATGATGAGGACCATACGGCGATTGTGAAAGTACCATTTACCGACTTCAACACGTTATTTAATAGACTATCGCGAAACCTGTGGGAAGAATATTGGAGAATTTCTGTACATAGTAAAGGTAAATGGTACGCAGACATACAGCGAGACTTACCGACAAAACCTTGGTATAACCGATTTAGATATTGTGGCAGGAAGTTTGTGACCACACTCAATCGCCTACGATACGGGCATTGTTTATTCCCGGCTCACTTGAACCGGCTGAATTTGCGTGGCGACAGCAGATGCGACCATTGTGATTTTGAAATCGCGGATTTAGAGCATATTTTTTATAACTGTCAGACATTTGAAGCGCAACGTGCAAACTTAACAAGTGAGGTGTATGAAATTAGTAAAAGTGTTCCCCGCCGCACTCAAGATCTTTTATCTAATTTAGATTATTTTGTTTCTATATATAAGTTTATTGTGAATACTGTACGAAAAATTTAAACATTTTAAGATTAGATATAAGTATATATAAGTTAGTAATTTCTGTTTGTATTATTCTCTGTATTTTAACATGATTTCGACTGAAGGACTAGTATCCATGGTCACGAATAAATTAAAAAAAAAAAAAAAAAAAAAAAAACACCGGCGGGGTTATTGCCTAACGAAATTTTGACAATTGGTATCCGAATCAACTGTCATAGCCCATACAAAATCATGACACTTGATTCTGATTCCGAGCGTCAAACGCGTTAGGCAATAAGGGGGCCGGTTCATGAAGTTGCGGGCCGCTTAACGTGAGACGTCACTCGCTTCACTGAACATTCTAGATTGAATGCTCCCGTGATCCCGTAATTGCTTTCCAGTGACTGTTCCGTTACGTTTTCTATTGTTGTTAAGTTGCTCATTGTTACGTTTTCCGTTGTTTTTCGTTCACTGTTGTGTGGAAGGATGGACCCTGGTCCGAGTACTTCTCGGTCAAAGGAAGACTATATGTTGTCTACTGTGAAGAAACGACCACGTCTTTGCTCTTTATCGGAGATGGAGAAAAACATGTCGTTAAACACATTTAAGCACGTTTATAATAATTGGCCAACTTCTGATGCTAATTGAAACTACACCCACGGTTCTGCAACTGTTTACATCATAAATTGCTCGTAGGTGTCATTGATTTCGTCAATATATTAAAAAACACTGATGACGGCGGTTGAAACGCCCGGAAATTGACCCTCCCATACTTTGAGATCCCCTGAAATGTCACTTTGACAGTGACGTATCTTTGTTTACATTTTTTCCGTGAGACTAAAAATCCGGAATAGGCACGTAGTATCTCTAAGTAGTCTGTGGTCATGCTTGAATGTCAGTCAGTCAGTCACTTTGTCGGTCAATCATGTGGTAATAGTAATATGGTGAATCTCTTCTAATAGTATCCGCAGTTTATTTAGTTATACAGAACATGAATCCAGTTAGGTGGACTTTACTCAAAACTTTTGTTAATTGGTGAGTTACACAAAGTTAATGTAACTTTTCAGTAATTAAAACCATAATATAAATTCTTTGACCATAATAAGCTGTTACCCGTGACGATGTGTTTTAAAACGAGTTTGTAATGCTTTTACCGTTGTGTTATATGTAATTTTACTGCATATAAATTGTAGTAGCTGTCTGTTATTGGCGTGATATAATATTTGTGTAACCGTAAGTATTTATTACGGCAGTATGTTTATGCCGATTCTATGAATGAACTCTCTTCTATACTTCCCATTGAAGGCGCTCGCAATGAAAAAGTTATAAATAGTCACTTGTATGCTTCGTTTAGAATGGCGTGCTTGTGAACAGGCTCCTCGTAACAGAACTCTGATAAATAAACAGCCATTATTTATGACAAAACAGAGCTAAACATTATGATTGGATACCTATTATAGCTACCTAACTGTAATCAAGAGGTTCTTACGATAATTTTCGTGATTAGGGTAAAAATAATTAAACATATTATGTTTAAGCCTTATTTACTATGACATACAAATTTATTTAAACAACTACTCAATGTAATGTACCTATTTATTTACATTTTATTAAATGTGATAACGCAACGACTCCTGACTGCCAAACTTTAACACATTCAGTGCCAGTAATCCGCTATTTAGGTTCTCTGTTCGTAGACAGTTTTCGCTGTAAAGCGGAAAAATGCTGAAATCAATTACAAGTGTAGCGCTGTGTGGCAGCGAATATTATTAATATTCAAATTGTTTTAAAATGTATTGTGTCAGTGAAAATGACTTAATATTTCAAGCCAACCTACCAAAAAATAGAACAATCATACTAAAAATCTCCTACTTAGGAGACAGTAACATCTAAACCATGTAATTTATATTTTTAACAATCTAAATGCAATGTCTTCCAGCTGCCGTACTTGGGTCTGAACTCAATAAAAGTAGTATTATGGTGTTTAACAAAACTATATACCTACAGGATGTTTGGTGGTTGAGTTCAAGGACTTTCAGGGGGGAAGAGGGGGTAATTTGCACTCAACCACTAAACACCCTGTATTTTTATTGGTAGGTATTTAATAATTTCAGGTGTGTTCCTCTTTAAATTTATTGGGTTCTCTTTTTTATATTATCCCTTTGTTACAGATTTAATGACTACAGAACTGGTCAAATTGTCAAGATGATAAACTTAAATATTATAAAACAATCAACATTTGTCCATGTCTGTTTTGCCATTTCATACTTTACATCAGGAATGGTACTTAGCATGGTTCAGGCATCCTTATACTTTGGACTCAAGCCATTCAACAAGAGATTGTACAGAAAAATAAACTACTATCTCGCTTACTCACTCAACAGCCGTAAGTATGATATTACATTTTACACTTGATGTTTAGCACAATGATTATGACTTCATAATACTTATTTATGAATAAAGCGCGTCACACACGAAGCTAAAATATATATTTTGGTATAGTAATATATATTATAGCAAGGTATCTTACGATATATTTTCGTATATATATATATATATATTTTCCATACTAGTTGACAGAGTCCACACACGCAGCTATAATTTGAATTAATATTATATTATAGCTTTCAAAAATAACACGGTAAAACCTAGCTATCGCTTATTTTCGAAATTTAAATGATTTTTAATTCAACAAATATTCCTATTTTCATACTAACTTCATACTACCGGATCGTTTTGACGTTTCAATAAAAGTTGCTGATTTGACCAGTCAGTCAACTAGCCTATTCTGAGTAGTCTGCCATTAAACGCAAAATGTTACCTAAACACGGTAGGTATATGTGGGTAGGTAGTAGATACGTAGGTAGGTGATCCCGCGTGCTTAAAATTCCTAAGCGCCGCCTCTCAAATTGCCGGGAAAACTGCTAAGTAAATGCGAAAGTGTGTTTGTTGGTTTGTTCCGATTTAACAGTTCAATTCCTCAACTAAATGATGTTAAATTTTAGCGATAAACAACTAGGTAGTTTGAGATATAAGTATAACATAAAACAATTTTGTTTTTTAATGTTAATAAAAAATATACACTTGAATTGCGAACCTCCTTTTTGAAGTCAGTTGAATATTATACTTATTATATTATAAATATTCATCTTATTAATTTTGCCCCATGCAATATAAACTAGGTGTATTATGGCCTTCCATAGGTGTCCTTCATTTTATAATCTTGTTACAGAGCTGGTTTTCATGTCACAATGGTGGGCAGGGACAAAGATGTCTGTATATATAAAGAAAGATGAATATGAAAAGTACTATGGAAGAGAACATGGTTATCTTTTTATGAATCACAGTTTTGAAATTGACTGGTTAATGGGTTGGCATTTCTGTGATGTTATTAAAGTATTAGGGGTGAGTATTCCAAAATCTAAATGTGGCTATTATAATAATAATATAATTAATCCCATCATGTTGCATGTGACAAGATGGTATCTTTTTTTAATGTTAATGAAATAATTTCAGAATTGTAAAGCTTATGCTAAGAAATCTATTCAATACATGCCCCCCATTGGATGGATGTGGAAGTTTTCAGAATTCGTATTTTTGGAGAGGTCCTTCGAGAAAGATAAGGAAACTATAAAGACGCAGATAAAAGAAATATGCGACTATCCTGATCCAGTATGGGTGAGTCATAAGCTTTTTATAACTTTATGATAATTCGTGATCGAATAGGTACCTAATTTGACGCATCAATGCAAGCATGAGCTTGATTATTATTTCAAAGGAGAATTAAAGTGGTTTCATATTAATGTTGAAAAATTAATTCATTGTGTTAATTACAAAGCAATATTGTACTTGTAGAAGCTAAGCACTGTTATTACTTCGAGATCTGTAATCCATATCTTATCAGGATTAACTTGTAAAAATAAATGTACACACAAACAAATTGTTCGAATTCATACAGCCAAATTCACTGCAAGACTCAATCATCGATCAATGAAGTCAAATTTCAAACTACACAATTCTTACAAACGCACACATTTACATTAACAGTTTTAGCCTTCACCTTACGAATTTATTAAAATAAGGCTTGTTGTTGGCGTGACAAGAATTAAAGTAAATATATTTATTCAACAGACCAATAAAAAACGTGCAGAAATACAATAGAATACCAGTAGCATAGCGTAATAAAATAAAATCGGCCGTCTAGCTAGACAGAGAAACTACTTCCATCCGACTGTCCCTGTTCCTCTGTATGTACGCTTAGATCTTTCAAACTACGCAACGGATTTGAATACGGTTTTCACCATCAGTTAGATAATTTTTCACGGGAGGTTTATGTATACGAGGGCCGTTCCGAAAGTTTTTAGCTGTGTCGACATTTATTGAAATATATTAATATTGTTGATATACATTTAAGGCAAATTTCAATATAAACATTGTGCCCTAAAACCATAGATATAAATTACTTCGTTTGTTGTTAACGTTTTTTCTAATACGAGACGTGTTAACGCTATGCAAAATCTGCAAGCGACGTACCTATTCCTGCGCTAGATTTTTGCGATAATGAATACGGTCTCAAAAAATATTAACCTTTTAATTTTCCCCAACATAAATATAACAAAACGTGTGGTTTATCAGTCCTATTTTAAACCATACGTTTCCTTAAACACTCGATATTAGAATATGGAGGAAATATGCCTTGAAGACGTCTAAATCACCCCCAGCCCCAGGAGCCCCAGGAAAATTCAATGTCTTTCAATGAAAACATTTTGTGCAGTACTATATTTGGGAACATAGTAAAACAAGCTGCTCAAATATACTAAAAATACTGACGATTCCATCACGGGTAATATCGTCAGAATCAGAAGACCCCTTTAAATGTTAGTTATGTTTTAATACCAAAAATAGCTGATTTTTCCACCAAAAATTAAAATTTCATCACTGAATGTCAATCAGTTTAAAAACCGACTAGACCAACACATTAGAAGTACAAAGAATACTTGACTAAAGAATAGCCGGATACAGGCGTCTATCAGTTGTCACAACTGCCAGCCTGATAACTAATAATAATTATAATAATAAACAACTCTCTGTGAAAATTAAATATCAAAAAATAAGGAAACTTTTTTTACCATTATTTTTGGCAAAGTTGTTCGTAATAAAATTGGTTTTATGAATGTATCAACAAAAAAATTTAATTACGATTAATACTGGCACAGCTAAAACCTTTCGGCTCGGCCCCGTTTAATAGTACACGGAGCGAAGCGAGGGCGGGTCGAGTTACATGTAAAAAAAAAAAACTAGAGGTTTAACCTGCGTTTTATTCACTCATTTCGCCTCGTCGCGAAGAAGATATATTAAAACACGAAGGTGATATTTTATTAGAACTGACTAGATTTATTAGGCAGTAAATAATGTAGGTACGTATGCATACATTAATTTGAACATACATACATTATCAATCTGTAGGAACGCACGTGCATTTTTTTTGTGTCATCCCTGACTCATTTTCCGTGTCTAACCGATTGTCGGCATATAGCGCCGAGACAAAGAAGTGCGCTCACTATTTAGGTATTAGTAATTATTGCGCTATGCCAGTATTGTCCGTTTACTCATTAGGTGCATATTATCTAGACTGAACAATTGGAAATAAAACTCTGTATAAACTTTACATAACAATCAGTTTTTTTTTATGAGCTAGCAGAGTTGGTAGGTACTTATCGAGTTTGTTATTATCTTACTTCTTGTTTTTTTTAGGTAACTTTATTTGATAATATGAACTAAAATTAAATGATAACCTTGAAAAAAAAAGAAGGATGGTTCAAAGTTTACTTGCAAGATTTGAAAATAACTAACTTCCTAATAAACAAATAAACTTGTGAAATTAAATCAAAATTTGTAATTAAGACTAAAATTTAGAGTATTTTCACTTAGTGATGCAATTTAGACCCGTTACAACGCTTTTATTTAGTTTAAATCGGAGGACTCACTTAAAGGACAGGCGTTAATTTCTCACTTAGGTAATGTACTTATTAACCAATTTTTGCATGATACAATAATATTTGCACATTATATCTTCTATCGTTTGGTAAATAGCGCAGTTTTTGGCATAGTTCGTAGAAAAAAATGTTATTATGAATTTTATTTACCAATGGCCCCGAAAGTTGGAGTTTAAGTTGTATTTACGAAGATTGTTAACATTTTTGACCGCAACGTTGATTGGATAGTTTGGATACTCAAGCCCGACTTTTGGACTAGTTACAAAACAAAAATTACAGCTATAGAATTGACTGTTTAGATTTAATTAGCGACAGTAGGTGGTAATTACGGTCGAAATAACTTTCGAACAGTAGAAAGTCGCTGAACGACACGGACTTTAATTGATATGCCGCCATATAACCCTGTCATAATGACAGCGATAAGTCACAAGAAGGAAATTTCACGTAATTTCTTTCTTGTGATTTATCGCTGTCATCATGACAGGGTTCTATGGTGGCATATCAATTAAAGTCAGTGATGGTACGTACATGGGGATGAAATGGATAGGTCTTGTTCTATCGACCAGCTTCGTTTGGACCTCGACTTAAGTTACACTCCTCTCCTCCTCTCTCTCCTTTAAATTGATTTGCTGGTTTATAAATTATTGTTCGCATTGCAGAATTAAGGAAAATACCTTTATTATTTTATAAATTAATCTTGTTTTACTGGTTGGAAAACAATATACTTACAGCCTTGGCCAAAAGTATTGAGCACCCCACTTTTTCCTCTGTAACTTACAAATAAAGTATTATTTTTCAATTTCAAAAATACACAAAGACGTAAAATATAATAAGTGTTTTAACATGGGCAAATCATAAGTAGATATCATTTCGATGTAGCTATTTGCGTGTGAAAACTGAAGCTAGAAAAAGTCGGGTTTTATAATAAAATGATTAATTGTATTTTTTCCACGGAATTTCCTTTAACATCAATAAATATGACTAATTTTTCCGATAGATATACAACTTTCTATAATGAAAGATATAAATGCCCCTTTTAAAGTTTGACTTTTATATGAAAAAGGCTGTAGATAGTTAATCACCATTTAGTTACAAGCTTCAGTGAAGGTATTAACGCCAAGACATTGCCTTATTAATAAAATATATAAATCTTACGAAATAACATATTTTGAATGCTGTTACAGCTGTCAATAATCGTTAAAGTATTAATAATAGTTGATCAAACAAGCCATTTTCATTATCAATAACAACCTGATAAAACAAATGCTAGGAAAAATATCAGACTACTAGATTTTCTCGTTCAACAGGCTTATGCCTAAGGTACTCGCGATCGCGATCGACTTGAAAGTGGAACAATTGTTTTCGTTTTATAGTCAGAATTGCTTTCAACTGTCAAAAATGAAAGCGATCGCGAAAATGCGTTAGGCGTTAGGCAATGAGGCTCTGGTCTAGTTTGCATGTTCTAGACGTACCGAACCTCTATCTGTACAAAAAGTTACGAGAAAACACGTGGTTTTCATAGCCGGTTCTTAAACGGTATAGCAGCTATGCTTTTGCAACTTGTAGAAGGCCGCATAGTGCATTGACCCCAATAGCACGTGACGTGGGCCGAGATCCCAACAGACCGCGATACGACTTGGGTTATCGCAATCTGTGCTGCTCTCTATTGGTATTAAAACTTATCAGTCTGGAGTTGCGTCTGGCGCACTTTGCACTGCTGATGGGTCTTCACGTGTTCTCTTGAATAAGTAGAGATAAGTTTGATTTATAGACGCTTTTTGTACCTAATTATTGCATGCATGTACCTATCATCTCTGATTAATCAATGAAAGGTCGGCGTTTATTTATATACACGCTCTCGTTAAATATCATCTCGTTATTTATCTCTATAAATTAAAAGGATTTTTTAGATTTACAGTCGTTATATTATGGGGACTTCTAATATGAATTTACATGACATATGTTCGTAAATAATGTTTAAGCACCTGGGAGACCGAGCGACATCGCTCGGTTCGAAACCGAATTTTCATCGATTTCTATACAAAAACAAAGAAATAAAAAAATAACCGAAAAAAAAAACAAAAAGAAAACAAAGGAAAGCCATAGCTAGGGTTCGAACCAGCAGTCTTGGAGTAGTAGGCCAACGCTTTAAGCATTAGTCTAATCATTAGTCTACTCAGACGGCGGCGGCAGCTGTAAAATTACGAACCATATTGCGCGGGAAATATTTTTCCGTGAAAATACAGGGAAAAGGAATTTTCCCAGATAGGTATGAAATCTAGAAGAATTTCCATGTATATAATATATAATGTATAGATTATGCCTCATAATTTTTTCACTATTTCTAGACCATAATCATATACCATTTTACAGCAGTTTCTGCCTTATTTGTTGGACTATTCCGATAACGTTACAATAGTCAGAATTTTAAAGAAAATGTGTTTTCTCACCTTTCACATATCGCACGATGATAAGTACCTACACATATGATGTCTATAGTGGTAGATAAGTTCGTAATAAATAACATTGAATGAACACACCGCTACACATGTCATTATGTCCTAATTTACTCTTCTTCAGCTATTGATGACCCCAGAAGGCACTCGCTTTACGAAGAAGAAACACGAAGCATCGTTAAAATTCGCCAAGGAGAAAAACTTGCCGCTCCTCAAACACCACTTGACTCCGCGTACAAGGGGCTTCACAACCAGCTTACCTCACTTCAGAGGGAAGATTCCCGCCATTTACAACATACAGTTGGCCTTTGAGAGGGACGCCAAGGTAAAAATATACGCACGACTCAACATTACATAAATTTAAACAAATTACAATGTATTGTACGTGTGACATAGTTAAAACCGGTTACGAAGTTCATATACAAGTCGTACTTATTTTAGAACCCGCCGACCATAACGAGTTTGCTGTATGGCAAACAAGTGCACGCACATTTGTACATCGAGAGGATTCCCGTGGAAAACGTTCCAGAGGACGAGGCGGCGGCGTCGCAGTGGGTCCATGATTTGTTCGTCGTTAAGGTAATTGGCTCCTTGCGGTGTTACACGCCAGTGGCGAATGCAGTGGGGCAGGACCCCCTGAGCCTTGTTACAATGCTTAATAACATGTGTACCTATGTTAAAAATCAAGTCAGACTGTGTTTTAAATATAGGTACTCTGTTTTTAGGGTTCCGTACCAAATACTGAAAAACGGAACCCTTATAAGATGACTTTGTTGTCCGTCTGTCCACCTTAATACATAGTAAATAAAACTTATTTTTACTAATGGCCCCGACTCGTTGCGTCAGAATATTAATACTTACTTATATATCACTAAACATTCAACATTGGGAAATAGTCTTGATGCGAACCATATTCGTAACGGCACCCTCAGTGCGCGAGTCTGACTCGCACTTGACCGGTTTTTGAAATATCATGAATTTGACAAGAAATATTAGGGCAATATTTGCTAAGAATAATTAGGGTTAATGTAAAAAAATAAGGGCTGTGTATTAAAAAAAATATGTTGGCAAAAGTACCTGGTCTACATTTAGGTAGGTACGTCTAATATTCGTCATCATCATTCATTTGGATTTCTGCACAATCAAAGGTTCACTTTTAAGATTTTTTTTGTACAGTCAAGGTTATAAATATAGATAAATAGATACGTTCAGAGTGTCAAATATATGTAACCACGACCTTATTACGGTGACATAAGATCGTGGTTACATATTTTTGAGGTTTTGGACGTATCTATGTTTATAACCTTGACTGTACACTGTCTGTCTTACTTTCAAAGAGCACAATTTATGAAAACGTTTTATTATACATCAAACAAACAGTTAATTTTATGACCTGAATTTATCTTGCAACTTTTAATAAATTTACGACAGCTAGATATCGTTTAATCAAGAGATTGTAAATTTTGAGTGATATATACTTTAACCGATAACCGGTTGCTGTGCGGTAATAACAGCTGTGACGTACATGTAATATGTGACGTTCACAACACAATATAAAGGGACAATGAAGGAAGGCAGTTACGCTATTCTTGTTCTTGTAACTATACGAATACTATGGCAACAGTTCTACAAACGGCGTAACCGCCTGCCTCCATAAGGAGCCTTTATGTTGAGAACGTCACATATAATGTTTAAAAATAAGTTCTAAGTAGGTACACGGTTTTGTTTGAATGGAAATTGTAATCAGTAGGTATAATTTTATTCAATTGTTTTGTCAACGCTCTAAGCTGACCTATTCAGTAAGTAATTGAAGAAGTCATGACAATTTATTTAATCTTGGAGCCGGACATACGAAATCCTTTTTGCCCTAGCTGAAATGGAGACGCTTCGCTCGCTCGTCTGATGTGTTGTCGTGACGCGTCAAACAGTATTGGTTTCATACATTTAATATGGTTACGTTCACATCTGTCTGACGCAGTGCGTTGCGACGGCTTGTGTTGTCTCGCATCGCAAGCGATCCCGGTCTGCGTCACGATGTTATTCGTGCTATGTAGTTAAATGTCCGGTCTGAACGACTATCATTGATTTGAACTTGTGCAAGTACGCGGGGACTTACGAGGATATGCTCCTTGCAAATCATAGCCTGCACGCTGCTGCTGCCTAAATAACGTAGAACATTTTTTTTCAGTACAGTCAGTTCAAGTTGGACGATTAATGATTTTGAGTACATGGTTGGGATAAAACGTAATTATTTTATTTAAAAAGGAGTTAGTTATGGTTTAATTTTAGACTTTAATTTACAGAAGGGTTATTCTACACCACAAAAAAAATCGAAGAAAAGTAAAGATTTGCAGTCACAGCACTTGGAAGATCATCACAGGGTGTAAATTTTCTCGATTTTTGCTATAATTTTTTTAATTACTTGACATAAATTAAAAAAAAAAAACTGATAATTGTCACCGCTTGCCCTATCTCCCACTTCCGGCTTGACGTTGATTTTTGGGACACACTGTATAATATTCAACAATGTGAGTAAATTCATGTATTTAAGTACTACGACTGATCCCGGGATCCCGGTATTCAATATGAACAAATCAATATTTTTCGGGGTTGTAACCACTCTTAATTACATCACCTGTCGAAATTTAGGTAAATAGGCACTGCCCATAGGCTATGATGCTCTGTGACGATATAAGAAGTCGTCAACTAGTTATAGTGCGTGCACTGAATTGTCACCTAGTTGCCAATTATGGGGCAGGACGTCATAATGCTGGCGCAAAATGTATAATAGAACAATTTTAAGAAAATCCGCTTCGATCACGTCGATTGGGAAGCTCTTAACTGAAAAGAAAATGTTACAGGACAAAATGGCGGAATCATTCCACAACACGGGCGACTTCTTCCTAGAGTCTGGGGTGGAGCGGATCGAGCCGTTCGACTACAAGATCCGCATCTACTCCCTCATCAACACGCTGGGATGGGCCGTCCTCACGCTCACGCCAATGCTCTACTATCTCATCGGGCTGCTGTTCAGCGGGAAACTGTTGTACTTCTCCATCGGCGTCGCTATTTATATTGGTTGTAAGTATTACCACTTCCATTACTAATTCCTTGGTCGTCGGATGTCTCGCTATCCATGCTATCACACTCGCATTCACACCTGACAGTATACATATTTGTCACTTGTATTTCATAGAAATACTAAGGCGATAAGCTATTGAGGTAATCGTTGTAAAGTACACTTTCTGCAATAAGATTGGTTATGCTACATGCAATCACATAAGTTTAAAACAGTGATGATTTACGCTGTCGTAACCCTAAACTCGCCTCGCGGGATTCCTACGACTAAGTATTTTGATGCCTTAATAATCGAAGCCACCGATAGTAGTGGACTAGCCCATACACTTACACAATCTGAGGTTGCAAATTGGTTCCATCTTAGTCTTCAGGGACTAAGGATAAAATGCCTCTATGATTGTAATTTCACTGGCCATCTTTCCCTTACCCCGAAACACAACAGTACGAACACTGCTTAGCGGCAGGTCAGCTGTTAAGATGGTAGTGATCCGGATGGAAGGTTCGCTGCACAAGATCCTACCACCCGTAACTACATGCCGACGACCCGAGAGCCGGGTCGATTGTTTATTTATACGTTGTCATGTGTGCACGCGGCTAGCGGCTCGGTCGGTCGTGAATGCGTTATCTAGTAGCCTTGGGAATGGCAGGGAAATTGACTCGGTGATAGACACATTAGACACACAATGGCTCATAAAATACGTACGACTTACATAATACGGGTCTATATCGGGTGGCATGATCAATATGATCATTGATTGACCTAATGTACCATTTGGTTGAAAACGTTTTTTTCCACGCAACAGATACCTATTTATTAAATCCTGTAATTTCAGCCTCACCCTTTTAGGCAAAAATATTTTAGACCAAACGTTCATTCGACACAGCAATATTAGACGATGCGAAGGGCACCGACATAACCCCTCTATTAACCAAATACTCAACGACTGTTCGAATGTTGTATTTAATTTTCTTTACTTTATCGGTTACATATTTTAGAAACAACTTTCCTTCCTTCCTTCTGTAAAACATTGCAACACTAGCTAACAGGATCGAGCTGATGCCAAAAATACATGTTTTTTTGCGAGTAACATTGACATTCATAACATTGATGGTAATTGTGCGTGAAAATATCATTAGGGTTTTCTTTTTAGCCGACTTCGTAAATGGATCCAATTATTTGTCGGAATCCTTTTTTACAAACTCGTCAGGCAATCCGCTACTTTCCGGGCCACGACAATATTATTATTATTCATTCTATAGTAATTCTTACGGATACTTACTTCTCCTTGATAAGATTAACTGTTTGATTCGAAGTTAATCCTCGGGCTTTAACTATTAATGTCGCTTAAAGCTAGTTGATTGATGAGTTCCAGTGTCTCTATCACCTCTGATATGATATCGTGTCAGTTTGTCACAGGGGTGTAATGTTAATCCATACAGAAATAGACCCGCGTCGCGAATTATGGTTATATCCGGCTACGCGCGTATAATGTTGTTAATTTAATTACGCACATTTTACGATTAATCAGAGCCCTTAAGCATAAATTTATCTGTGATCTTTTTGGTGTAAGGCGTTAAAGTTCTTAGAATCCCCACTATAATTTTCTCCATCACCGGTTAGTTTTAATGACGAAGTCCTGTGCGCTATTTTTTACAAGCATTTATTTGACTTGCAATGTTTGTATGGTAGTCATTTTACTAGTATGTTAGTTTGTTCAGGTCAAATATTACAAGCTAAAATAGAACCACTTCCCGGTGTCCGATTGAGCTGAAGTTAGGTATACTTGCGTAAGTTCGGTGACAATGCAGTAATATGGTATCATGGAGCTGGTTTGATGATGCATTCAGAAGGTGGCCATAGGAACTCCGCGACGAAACAGACCCGCCGTGTCTGGGCTCATTGGATTTGTATTGATAAACAGATGATGACATTGACGACTGTGCAAAAAAGTACAGTCGGCAAGAAAAGCTTGAACCAAAAATGTTTTGTTGACAGAAACTTTTTCTTATTGAATCTAGAATCGTATACCTTTTGTAAGACACCACCGCCGGTGTGTTTAGGAAGTTGACAAACATGTATTGTGAGGCTTGGCCTTGGACTTTGAGACTTGAGGTGGCATACTGACGTAAATAAGTTAACATTTTTCTTTCAAGTATTCTACTTATTAACTTTATTTTTAGTTTATTGTTTTATAAATTTCGCCCGCGACACCGCGGCGTAGAAGTCATTTAGGTATCGCGTTCCGTCGGAAACTATCAAATTTTCCGGGATAAAAGTATCCTAAGTGTTAATTCAGGATAAAGACTAAATCCGTTCAACAGAACACAAGCATCCAAACATCCATACAAAGTTTCATATTTATGACAGATGACAGATATTTGTGCAATTTTTTCTTCTAAGCGGCCAGTTTATTTTTAAACGGCTTCAGAGAAACTTATTAAAATTGTATTTTATGAGAATGCTTTAATATACTCAGATACGAGTAATTCGCATTCGTATTCACTAGAATGGTTGACGAAATGTGCATACTGCATACCGATTGGTTGTTCACTTCGAACATTTCGCCGATCATTTTAGCGAACGCCCGTGTAAATAATCAAGTCTATCAGCACCTTCATACTAGATTTCCCTCTGTAACTTATTAATTTCCTCGATAAAATTAGCCTGTACTAGGTACTCCCGTTCTGACATAATGTAAGAACAGACAAACACACTCGCGTTTAAATTATTTGTTAAGAAGTTCAGTTTCGTCGAGATCCGTGTTTACTATAGGTACTAGAGATAACATCCGACATTCATTAATTGGCTGGTGTAATAAGCGCTGTTTTTGTAAGGTGCCTAGGTATTGTGTTTTATAGGCGTCCATACTATTTGTCGCTAAACAGTTTTGTTAAACGAGTTTACATATCAAGTTTTGCGCCCCAGTAACGTTACACGCGTCGTAGTGTAGGGTATCAAATAAGTTTTCACCTCACCAGCTCGGAAAGGCTTTCTTGTCGGTCAAAATCTGCGCGCAAAAGTCCACTTTAACCGTTAGCGTGGAAAGTAATGGTGGTCGGAGGGGGCGCTGCGCGACGACGGCTACAACTGACACGTGGCGCTCGTGCAATTGTTTTTCCAAGACCGCTACGCTCAGGATTCTATTTTAGAATCCTCGCTGACTCGGGTATCAATACTGGCTCTCGCGCCAAATAACAACTTTGCAGCCTTGCATAACAAATAACTATTTTACTGTTATTAGAAACTAACCTCCATCCCGTACCATAGACTGCGCTGCATAATATCTATTAAGTGAAGTCAACTCATTTCTAATAAGAAAAACCGGTCAAGTGCGAGTCGGACTCGCGCACTGAGGGTTCCGTACACATTTGGCCGGTTGGTTTTTAGTATTTGTTTTTCTTGTTTGTTCTAAAACCATATCAAAGACGCTTGTATTTTATGTATTACCGTTTTTACGATAGAACAAATACAAAAAAAAACGTTTCTTGTATGGGGACTCCCCTTATTATTTTACTTTTTACTTTTTTTATTATTTGTTAGGAAATCCGCCGTTATCACATATTCTGAAAAAAAATCAACGGGCATCTTTTACGGTTCAAAAGAAACAGCTCTTTAAAGTTAGGACGGATAGACGGACCGACGGACAGCGTGGGCTCTTAGTAATAGGGTCCCGTTGGGCACCCTTGGGGTACGGAACCCTAAAAAGTCAACATGGATGACTGTCCTGGATTTCTATTATCATTTTATGTATGCGAAATAGTATGTGAATTGCAATTGAATATCCCTTATCGGTTAAAAATAATTAACTGCTCGAATTGTTTACTTTCTAGTAGGTTGTTATTTCTCAAGAAACAGCTATTTTCGTCTCCGGGATTAAAAATGAACTTTGTATTTTTTTTATAAAGATAATGATAACGATAACGATAACAATGTTTATTCATTCTGTTTCAGTTTACATCATCCTGCAGAAATCTATAGGCATGTCAAAAATAAGTGAAGGTTCGTCATATGGAACTGAAAAAAATAAAAATAAGTAATCATCACATTAGTATTCATGCGCAATATTGAAGTACACTCAGCCTTGGATTTTTTCCAAGTTGATCGTGTGTTAATGACAATGACCACCTTGAACTTCTTATATTCGATGTTGATTGTAGTGTATATTATTAAAATAAATATTATTATAATAATACGATAGATAATTCATATAAAATCATGTTTTTATACTGTTAACAATCGGCCTTCTAGATGTTGTAATTATAACCGTAAATAACTAAAATGTTAGCAACTGACAACTTTGTAATTGGCTTCAGAGGCAATAAAAAAATAACAAATGAATCTTATATTTAAGATATCTAAAAGTAAACAGAGGCATTCCGGCTATTCCCCGTTGTCCGCATCCCTTTGTGCACACTGGACAACTGGGAAAAAAAACCCAGTTGTCCGCAGTGTGCACAAAGGGGTGCGGACAACTGGGAATAGCCGGAAGCATTCAATCTTGATGATTGTAATATTTTGTTGTTCAAAAAGTAGAATATATATTTTTGTTGCAGCAGCATTAGCTTTCGATGAACATGCACAAAGATTACTAAATAATAATTATGTATTCAAAATCTAAATTTGTCTACATAAAATTAGCGTAACTATCGTAAGCTAGTGCAGTTGTACTATTATTGTTCTGTAAACCTAGAGTCTCTAATAGAAGAGACGAAACATTGGATGCAATTTACTTCATTGTTTTTGTATTACTTTTGTAACAATTCATGAATATATTCATAGTCATTCTTTTCAATCACTTTTACTATCTGCACAAAACTGTTAAGATTTATCGTCCAAGCACAAAAAAGCTCCGAAGAGCGATATTTATTTAAAGATGAGGACGAACTTGTCAAGTCCAGCCAAACTAAATCTAAAGACTGATGTTCTGATGCAGAACACCTAGAAAGTATCTTTGTAATTGCATCCACATTGTTTCGGCACGTTTGCGGTGGAAGAGACGTGTTCTTGAGTATTTTTATAGAGCTCTCGTTGTAATTTTGTTTATTGTTTAGAATAAGGTTTACAGTTAGCATTGTGTCCAACCGAAACAGTTTTAGATAGATATACTTACTCGGTTAACATTGACTTATATTGTGTGAGAAATGGTATTGACGATTTAAATATGAACGTATTTTTAGAATGACTAAACCAAAAATTTGGTTGGACCTTTCTTAACATGTTATTTTTTTAGGGTGCTTTGTAAATCATGTACGTAAATATTTTTGAACTGTACCTATTGTTACATAAGATAATTTTGGCAATAAAGCGAAAAATAATTTCATAAAAAATGTAGGTACCTATTCATATTTTTGTAATCAAAGTCAGTACCGTGAAATAAGCACAAAATTTGTGATAGATTATTTGGATGAACATGGCTTTTATTTATTGTTTTAATCAGGGACCGGCCCGCTATCCCATTCAATGGGTTTTTATTAGGATTTTACTTAGAAAAGTCGTATTGCTTAAAACCCGTTCAATTTGCTTTTTAAAGCGTTGTTTATAAGCGTTACCCTTACCAAGGGTTTGGAATAGATATTTCGAATGGATTAACTATCCAAATCGATTTTGTTTTTAAAGCGCTATATTTTGAGTGATACCAATATCCCTTTAAAACCCTTAGAATTTTGTAATGGATCTGTTCCCATCTCTTTTTCTCCCGTGTGTGGATCGCGAAAGTTTTTTAAAGGGATAGCGATTAATCAAAAGGGTTACCCTTATCAGTGCTGGATTAAGAGTCAAGACTACTTGATGCTCTAAGCAATCCACGCCTGTGGCCCCATTTTCAAAAAGAAACCTTTGATGTGATAGCAATTTTTTTTCGTGCTGTTTATGGTGCCCTCCAAAGGGATATCAATTTATTGCTGACGATCTGTGCTTTAACTGTTTATGTGAATGGTTAGTTTAACAAATAACTTACTGCCGCACTCAGAGACGTCAATTAATTTTTAAGTTTGATTAAAGTTGCTGCGTCTTATTCTATTGCTAAGTATAGCAAAGAAAGTGACAGCAGCAACTTTAATCAAACTTAAAAGTTAGTTGACGTCTCTGAGTGCGGCCGTTAGTCATATATATTCCTTCCCAAGAGGTTATTCTTTTAGTAGCTTATTCTATTGAGAGGTGTCTTTCAAAAGCTTATATCGGGGAATGGGTGGTCGGGTCCCTGGATGTAATTATAATGGTTAAATTCAATTGCAGTTTTATTGTTTCAATTCCTCAATATACTGACAGATGGATACACTGTGTAACGACCAGTTTTCAAAAGATTAGGTTCGGCGCACACGGGCCACACGCGACAGCCACAAAATGCCGCCACCGACCTATTTCCTGTAGATTTCATACATTTTATATGGACTCGCGGCACTCGGTTGACGCCGGTGGTCGCCACTCGCCACAAAGGAAATAGGTCGGTGGCGGCGTTTTGTGGCTGTCGCGTGCGGCCCGTGTGCGCCGACCCTTAAAGCCCTAAAAATTTCTTTTTATTGCAGTAACATAGTAGCGGTAAGCAGAAATAAAGATTACATTAAATTGGTGATTGCATCAATTTGATTTAATTTAGTCAGAGGACAAACTATCTAATACACTAAGGGTCTAACCATAGCAAGCGCCCAAGGCAAACCCCGAGCGAAGCACCTCGGGCGCGCTTTCAATTTGTACGAAATTATGTGTTACGAAACATAGCAAGCGCCCAATCCGCCGCCGCGAATAGGGCGCGCGCCTGTAACGTGCCTTCAGCGCGCCCCCCTCTTGCGCTCGGGACGCTCGTGAACAAGTTAACTAGTACAGCAGCAGTTGTTGATTTCTCCATAAAAGAAAAATTATAATTGTGGATACACCAGAGGGCTTATTGCCTAACGCACTCGCGATCGCGACTTGAAAGTGGAATAGTTGTTTTCATTTTGTAGGCAGACATTCTTTCAACTGTCAAAAATGAAAGCGATCGCAATCGCGAGTGCGTTAGGCAATAAGCCCTCAGTTTACATATTGACAGATCAGTCTCGCACAAAAATGTCGTCACCAAGCCACGCAAGAGCGTCGGGCGCGCGCCCCGGGCGCTTGCTATGGTTAGTCCCTAAACCAAGGGCTCCCACGTTTTCTACTTAGTGGGTCTCGCTACACTTATCGACGCTAAATCGTATTTCCAACATCATCCGGTACATTACAAACCATGCGTGATTAACAGCTGGAATCATTTTATTCACAATGATACCAATTGAATATTTACTTAACAGTAAATGTAATAACTTATTTAATTGTAGGTAAAACTGAATACTCATGCGTATATAATGTAAAATAATTTCAGGGTATATCCATTTTACTCAATCTCAATATGAAGTCTAGAAGATACATTTGCACTTTAACTTCAATAGGTTTATTCGTTACGAAAAACCCGGGTACTCCCGCCTTCTCTAATGTCACCTGTTGATCACTTACCTAAAAATAAATAATAATTTGATTTAATTAGTTATCAAAATTAATAAATTTTTGAGTTTACAATGATAAAAATAAAAAACCACAGATTGGCGATTGCCGATTGTGAGCAATATGATTATCAAATACTTACTTTTTGGTCCAATTGAATAACTAATTTCATGTCTGTTTGTTTCATCTCTTCTTTGTGCCTTCGTAAAAGAATAGTTTTTTGCAATTCTTGTTCATCTGGACTTGGTGTGCTATTAACCATATTTTGAATTTCCCCTGTAACATAAATTAAACTTTTGGTACTGATGATTAAGTATTGTTTTGCTAGAGCTTGAGATCAAAGGCCAAAGGTTTTAAATATAGATCAGTGTTTTTCAATATTTGTAAATACGCAACTCCTTTATTGGTTGAAAAATTCTGGTAATACTAGGCTGGTTTGGTATGTCTTAGGCTGGGCTATCTCCGGTGTCACTGTGATGTGCTATTTTTGGGACAACTTGTAGATGAACCCATATAGTATTGTAGTAACTGCAAGATGTAGTACAATACTAAGGAATATTATATTCACTTCTGATCTGATCAGCAATATATTTCAACAGATATTAAGTTGCAGGTGCATGCATATCTTAAGCTCAATAAACTTACAAGTATGTTTACTTATTATTTGTAACCTCTGCTGAAACAAATGTTTTTCTGTCACATGTTGAATTTCCATTAAGCCTTTTACAATTTCGAAAACAGTATCATTCAGAAGACAGTTCGCTAATCCAGAGAGGAGTTCTATTGGTACTCTCATCTGGTATTTTCTGCAAAGAAAAGAGGTAATATCCAGATCCTCGATGAACATACATTGTATAATACTTTTAAATATAATAGTAGATTTATATTTCATAACTTACGGTGGCAGCTCTCTCGCCATATCCTGTAGTTGTTCTAGCAAGAAGTAAAGTTTTCTTTGTAAAACTTCTGGAGGTTGTTCAGTAAATTCCATTATTTCCGATTCCATCATTTACCAGATATACTATTGCTTGAAACCTAAACAAGGTTTAAAATAAATTCGATATTGATCACAGATTTCAAGGCGACTAACATAAATAAATATCTATCGGTTCGCTGTCAGCTGCGCGTCAACAATTATTGGTCAGCAACCACTGCAGCCGTCATGCTATGGCTGTCATCAGTCATGTCAAACCTCAGGTTGTTGTTCAATTCAATTTTTGTGTTATGGTGTTGTTCAATTTATCCCGAAGGGAAAGGCAGACTAATGCATGCAATCTAAGGCTGTTTGTGCACTGCACGCGTTTTTACCGACCGTCATTTCATACAATTTTCATGCACTCCACTAGATCGGAGCAGAAACAATCGAGCCTCCGAATCGTAAAAACGCGAAAACGCTCCTTTAGATATCGTGATAATATTGATAATGTAATGTAATGGGGCATCCCATTCAGTTAGTTTCTCTCAGGACGAACGCAGCAAGCCTATTAGCAGAAAGCGTAAACATTGAGAGTGTTCTTTACCGGAGTATCAAGAGGCTGTGTTGGTATTCGCTCTTATGCCTAAGAAAAAAAAACAATAAAATACCGCATCAGTGGCCCGTTTCACGAAGCTACAAGTTACAAACGGAACTCTCTTTCTAGCAAAAACAGTTCGAATGAGACTTCCGTTTGTAGGTAATAATAATTTATAACTTGTAGCTTCGTGAAACGGGCCACTGATTGTCATTTTATGACAATGACAATAATAGTTATTGTCTAATTATTAGAGCCAAATTTTAATAAGAGAAGAGAATTGAATTGAATTACAATCTGTGTTTGCGACTTGCGACTGCTGCGTTGTGAACTTTCTTCCATGTTTTGCTTCACCTGTTAAAACTTATGTTTAATTTTAAGGATGATCAAAAGCAACAACGGCGCTTAAACAAAATACTCTGCAAGAATAGTATATTCCTTGTCTGTATATTTTTTTCTGAATTTCTTAAAGACTAAATTTAATTATTCTAAAAAGAAACATACCTTGTAACCAGAATATCAACTTTAATAATTATAGTAGGTATTTTAATAAGACGAGGACGTTATGATGTCGAGAAACTACTGGATCTTTTTTGTCCTGTGTTTTAATGTTCATTTCCTAACCGCTGATGTGTCTTTGTCATTATTGTAAGTATCAATCAAGTGATTCATTCGATTATGTTATTATTATTAATTGTAACGAGTTTATTAAACTGGTAGTTGTAACACACATCGAAAACAACCCTATCCTGTTTCAAGGCTAATCTTAAAAGTATCTTTCGAAATACTTTATACATTCTCCATTCATTGTATCTAAACAATACTTACGTCACTTATGTATGGATACAATATACTTAATTATTTATTTACTTAATAACAGCAGATACAATTTTCTTAAAACTACTAGTTAAAATATTGTAGTTACGTTATATTACAATTGCTCCACCAACTACAGGTGATCACAGCATGCATTTCTAAGTAACAAACTGTTTAGCTTAAATTAAAATAATGTTACTAAAACACTAAATTCATTTTCCTAGCATGTCTAATGTCAAGTTGTTATTGGCAAAATATATCTTGACACCCTAGATGTGAAAGCCATTAAAAAAAAAACTTAAA
Organism: Tortrix viridana; assembly: GCA_963241965.1. Taxonomy (NCBI): domain Eukaryota; kingdom Metazoa; phylum Arthropoda; class Insecta; order Lepidoptera; family Tortricidae; genus Tortrix; species Tortrix viridana. The sequence goes on along the minus strand of OY725175.1, from coordinate 5,973,075 downwards.
CAAGTAATAATGTTATTTAATTTGTTTCTTTTCAGATCCTACCCTTTCAATACTCAAGGTGACTTATTGCATTACTCAGAGAAATGCTCTACTCTGTTAAATACATTTGCACTGTCTGCATCCAATGTGACCATGTGCTCTATAGTAAATGCCAGACCAGTGAGACTCTGCGGGCAGTGTGTGAATCAATATGTGAATTTTATATTAGATTACAATGTCTTGCTTGAAACTGTTGACAATGTTACTTCATGCAAGTCAATATTTATATCCAGGGACAGATTGGATGCTGTAATTACATTTTATAATCAAATAGTATCTGTTTGGGAAAAGGGAAATTGTATAAGTAAGTCTTTGTTAAATTACCTTCATAGAGACATCCCTGATTTACAGAGAGAAAGAACTCTTATGCCCATAATGGAGTAGGTAGATATTAATATAACAAAAAAGCATTATTTCTGATTTCAGATTGTTTTGAATGGGATGGAACTATTCCCACTCTTTCGAATAACACAAAAAAGTTCAACAGTATGTATAATGTGACAATGGATTGTATTCTTGACAATCTCAATAAATTTGGAAATAATACAGATGAAGTTTGTAAAAAATGCATGCAATTATATGTAGAGCTAGATGAATTCTACAAAACACTGAGTACTGATGGCATAGGAGTGAACAGTGTGTGTATGGATGTAGTGGATTTGGTAAGACTACTGTAATACTTTCCTTGCTACAGTGCCGGATTATGGGTCCTTTCATATATACAGACAAATATGTTGTGTCAATTTGATCTGATTTTGGTGCCCCCCGAAAGCTGTTTACTTTTTTTAATGGCTAATCCGGAACTGCCTTGTTAACCTCTTCACCGCCAGTCATTCAGTCATGATGGGCAATGACAAGCCTCACACACCAATGTCATCTATATGTGACCAATGTTCGACTTAAAATTAATCCTTTTACAAAGGAATTAGTCTCATTTACCTACTAGACGGTTGGTTCTATGGTTCTTCATTCGTAGTGTGGCTGTCAAGAGGTTAATGTTCAATGGAAACACACATTTCATTTCATATTGAGCTATGACATTATGTTGTAGTTCCATGGAACAAGTGGGACAAACTAACAATTCCTCTGGTAGTTTTTATCATTCTTAAAATTTTTAGATGAATACAACTCGGTCAGTGTGGAGTAAAAACCTGGACTGTTGCAAACTCAGAAGAGCTCCAGAAGTAGTGTTTTTATGCTGTACAGCTATAATTGCAATTCTGCCAGTGATGTTCTATCTGACTGTAAGATATTGCGGGCCAATCAGGGACCTCCCTAATGTCTTGAAACGTAAGCACTTCATACTAATTTACCTCGATGGTTTTTCTTGTCAGGGTGCATAGGATACATTCATTTCATACATTCATCAGTACACTTAACATATATTTTCATCATAGTTCTCAAGGCTACTAAACTTGATACAGTTCCACATGCAGTTCTAGGATAGTTTGTCATGGCTTAACACAGTTAAAATAATTTTGCATCAAATCAATACTATCACCCTGTTTTTAGATAACTACCTATCACCACTTTATACCTACTGAATTTAAACTATTGCGTTTCAGAATCCAGATTCAGTCAGACATTTATGAGATCAGTCAATGGAAGAATTAATTAGAGGAGCATACTTATTGTCATGTTTATAGTTGCCAAAGATTAAGAAATAAAACAACATATTTTGTAAACAACTTTACTGTGTTTCATTATTGCAAATCCATTCCAAAAATGTATTAGGACTTGAGGCACATTATTAAGTTTGATGTTATTATTGTAGATTTGTATTATTGCATTTGTATACTTATTACAATTTACCTATGCCTGGCTTTTTTGTTATTGTTCTTTTTCACACTACTGCTACCATTACTGGTAGTCAATTTGTGTTTCAATGAATTTGGTGTGGTGTCTCCCTTGTTCAAGAGGATAATGGAGTCTTTGTCCTTAGGGGTGCCAGGTCTGCTGTCTAGCCCAACAGCCGATAACATCTTGCTGTCGCTGCCAAAAGCTTTCTGCAGCATGCCTGCTGAAGCAACTATTTTCTGGGTTGCATTTTGTTTTGTTTGAGAGTGACTGATGACTTTCTCAATACCATTGGTGTGTTGCTTGCCAGAAGGTTTAGATGCAATACTTTCTGTAGACCCATGAATTGTTGTGTGGTTCAAACTTCCAATATTCAAGTTGGAACTGATTTGTGTGTCTGAAGAATCTTCATTAGTTTGCGACTCGGTTTCACTATGTCTCTCATCTGTGAAAATGTTAAAATTAGTACTTCAACATTCTTATTATTATAAAAGGCAAATTTTAGTATATTTAAACACTTACTTTTGGCTTCTGCAGGATCCACAAGTCCACTGACAGCCTGCAAATAAAATAAAACATAAAACAGACAGGATTAGTTAAGATTTCGGGTTAAACTGAGATAAACAATCATGTTGTGTAACTTACCGCCATAGAAGTAATGGAAGATTTTGAGAATAATCTTTCAGCCTCCTTAAATTTCCTGTTCCGTTTATCAGCTTTTGAGTTAGTGCTTTTGTTGGTTGTGAGATATCGGTCCCAGCCTCTGATAATGTTTCCATAAAGTTGTGTGTCTTCGAGGTAAGATCCTTCAAAGGCATATATTTGTCGTTCCAAGTTTGCTAGTGTTTCCTAAAACGTAATAAAACAGGTAAAAGTAGGTAAATAAAATTTACTAATACCTAAATGATGTTATTCTGCTAATGTGACTGATCAACAGTAGAGTATGAGAGATAGATGTTTGTTTGGTATTCGTGAACTATTTTATTATTTCCCTAACTATAAAACAATAGTAAAGAGCCTTTAATTATGCTCAAACATTCTCAAATTCAATACTAACAGCCACTTCAGCTTTTCTCTTCACCAAATCAGCTAGTTCTGCTCTTGTATCAGCGACGGAACTTTGTTTTGACGCCATATTGATTTTAGCAGCGCGTACACTTTGGGTTTCATCGACAGGGCTTTGCGGTGACACAACCATATCGTTAACTGATTTTTATTCATGTGTTCATAATGTTTTTAATAAAACTTATTTCACCAAGCGTTTGTGTTGATTATAAAATAAGAAATTTAATTCGAAGTCAATTCGGCCTTCTGTTAACTTCAGTTCACTCACAGGACACAGACAGAATCACAGATTGATATATAAGGCTATGACCACAGACTATTATAACTAAAGCTTCATTTTTTTTTGGAGGGACCTACGTAGTTAGCCTTTGACGGTGGGAGCTCAGCGCAAAATTGGGTTTTCAATAGCATGCCTAAGGCCGTTTGTCCACCGCCGCCGTCAACGACATGACAACGATAACGAGATGACGGCGGCGCCGAAGTAGCGACACATATATTGAGTATGGCCATTGGCCGCCTGTCCACCGCACGCCCGTCACCTATAAAAGTAAATTAATACAAAACACGTTTGAACTTGTCCACCCACGCAAACGTCGTGACGTCACATCGTGCCGGTTTTTTATTTTTAACTGACTTCAAAAAAGGAGGTTCAATTCAGAAGAAATCAATTCGATTGTATATTTTTTCAATGTTAACTACTGAACCGATTTCGACGTTTCTTTTTTAGTTGAGACAGTGAACACTGAATCACCGATATCGTCGCGGTGGACAAATGATCGCCGCCACGACATCTTGATCTCGGCCAGAAGAAACTCGTTATCGTTATCGTGTCGTGGACGGCGTGCGATGGACAAACGGACTAAGGGCGCTCCTATTGAGCCAACCTCGGCGGCTCGGACTTAGGGCGCTAGGGGAAAAATTTGTGCTACCAATGCTTCGGAAAATTACGTTAGGCAAACAGAAGTAACGTCGCAAGGAACTCGGTCTGTTGGTCGAATCTGTATACCTACTATCCGGTACTGGTACTGGGGCAAAGTCTGTATCGCAAATAGTAAATTGTATGTCAGGGTGTCGTTGATTTTGTAGTACAGTCAAGGTTATAAAATATGTAACCACGATCTTATGTCGCCGTGATAAAGTCGTGGTTACATATTTTTGACAATCTGAACGTATCTATATTCATAACTTAGAGAATTTACCACTGGAGCCGCCTTAGGCAGACATTCCCCTCTGCCGAGGTATAAGAACAAATGATCTTGTACGTTTATGAAAACAGCCGTGTTTATTCGATACTCACATTGTCAAAGTCGTTTTCGAAGAGTGAAGAGCTCCAGAAAAATGCCATGTTGTGCCGTATTTTTGTGTAAAAACCGATCAAATACGTCAAGTTTGCAGAAAGACGGAATTACATTTCACATGTAAGTATTTTTCACCGTTGATTTTGATTGTAATTGAGCATTTTGTGTATATTTACATGGCACGAGTCGATCATCGATTCTCAAATCGATTGTAAAACGTTCAGCCTAATATTCATTTTAGAAAGGGATAGCACTAAAAAGCAGCACAAATCAACCATAAGGTTCACTTTTGTGAAATTAGTATGGTAATGCAAGATAAAATGGCCTTAGTCTAATTAATGCGTACTTCCTAGCGAGACTCGAATTAACTTCATGCTATATTGAACCTTAAGACTGTGTTTGTAAAATCTATAATCGATCGCTTGATTCAAATATGTATGTGTGAGTTGATTTCGTCTAGTTAAGGTAAATGCATTTTTCACCAACCGAATTTCTCCTATTTTAATTCATAACTTTCATAAATAATTATCGTTTATCCGTGAAATAAATAAAATTATAATTTACTCCATTTTTCGGGGAAACTTTAATGTTGTAGGCAACATGAACTTTTCACGACAGGTGAGCTCGCCATCTTTGTCTATTCCATATAACTGCGTATTCCTAACGTACTAGGTGTAAGTGAGATAAATAAAGTTTGTTTGTTGAAATATTATTGGTTTCCAAGCTACGTCACGATTATTAGTTTTTGGCACTAAAATAATGTTTACAAAATTGACCAACCAAAAAGGTATGAAACAAGGTTCAAAAATAACTTAGCGGTACAAACAACCTCAAAATTAAAACTGCACAGCACAGGCCTCAACGCAATGGCAATCATCATTATCAGCCGCAAGACGTCCACTGCTGGACAATGGCCTTCCCCAAGGTTTTCCACAACGATCGGTCCTCTGCTGCTGTCATCCAGCAAAAAAAATATAAAAATATGCAATAAATTAGGAGATCATATAAAAATATAGAATCGAAAAAATATTCCTAAAGTACCTACTTAAAAGGTTTTTTAACACGAAAATGTTATACTAACACCTTAAATGACGTTTTTGAAGATGAAAATACGTAAACCTCGGTCTCTCTCCTTATCTACTATTGCTGTGCTGTGCCCAGCAGGGTCTCATATGCTTAACTTTCCTATTTGTAACATAGTTTGTAAGTTGCATGTGAATTAAGCAATAAAAATATTATGAATATGAAAAAAATATTTAAAATATATATCTAAGTATGTAATTTATTTCCAGGTGCATTAAAATGATGATAAACTCATCAAAATTACCATTATAGAGTCTGGCTAGTGAAAGATGAGACTAGAAATAAGCGGCAAATTTAAAAAATCAGCGTGTTGCAACACCGTGTATAGTGCGAAAAAACAATATTAATACTTGAGCAATAAAATTAATAAAAGAATCCATACTAATATTATAGGTGTGTGTGTGTTTGTATGTTTGTTCGTCTTTCACGTCTAAACGGAGCGACGAATTGACGAGTTTTTTTTTATGTGGAGATAGTTCATGGTCTGGAGTGACATTATCTAGCGTGATAGTCGGTGCTATCATCACCTATACCAAAAACAGGATGCATTAAATTTAAATATTTTGAATCTGAAAAAAGAAGCAACAATTTAAGTATGGTAGATAATGTACTATCATGCGACTTGCTATGCCGTCGTTTTAACGCGTGAAGGATCAAGCGTAAGTAGGTAAGTATATGTATATGAATTGAAACAAATAAATACTCTTTAACTTCATTTTACTCTTTATACCTCTATTTAAGAATAATCAAAATCACTGTCCAAAAATTCAACCTCCATTGAATCATCTGAGTCACTTGTGCTACTATTTCCCACAGTAATAATAAAATTATCCAACACGTCTTCTGTTATATTGTCCCTATCTTTATATTTCGTTTCAACGGTAACAACATGTTCGATCATTTTTTTCCAATCCCCTGCTGTAACACTTGCAAATGATTCATGGATAAGTTTCTCTGTATCTTGTGCAGATAACCCTATGTTCTTCTTGGCAATTTTTCGCTTCACTAAACTCCATATCAGCTCGATAGGATTTAAATCGCAATGATAAGGAGGTAGCCGTAAAACTTCATGGCCGTGTTGCTGAAGTATTTCATCGGCTTCATACACGGGCTCTGGCTTGTGTTTATCTACTAAACATAATAATTCAGCCTTTTTGTGATAATGTTCAAAGTGAATATTATTAGCTGTAAGCCACTCTTTAATTTCACTTTTAGATGTAGCATTTGTGGGTGGTTTGTTCTTTTTAACAGTGTGGTAACTGGCGTTGTCCATTACTATTACACTTGGTTTATCTAAATTTGGTATAAGTTTTTCCTCTAGCCATTTATTAAAGTTAGTGGCATTCATGTCGTGATGGTAGTCAGCCATTTTGGACTTTGTGCTGTAAACCAAAAGTGCATTTGGGACAAAACCATTGTCATGTCCAGCATGCACAACAATGTGCCATTTCCCCAACGATATATTTTCGATTGCACCACTTGTTGATGGCCCTTGCCATGACTTTTTAGGCTTGTAGTTTTTGTGGACATATGTCTCATCGAGATAAACTATTTGTTTTCCTGCCGCACGTTTTGCTGCAATTTCTCGAACATACCTATGCCGCCATGCAGCAATGTCATAGCGTTCCATTAGTATGTAACGTTCATTTTTATTTTTTTGAAACTCGTACCCATTGGCTATTAGAATCTGTCTTAGAGTTTCTTTGCAACCACGAAAATTTATACTCATCTGCAACTCTGCCAAGAGGCTCCGCAATGTTGGTACTTCTTTTTTTACTGCATAAAATTCATTGATTTTATTTTTGATTGCGTCTATATCGAAGTTATCCAAATTTGACACTGAGGGTTTATGAGGACGCTTTTTGCCTGGTGTACTCCACAAACCATCATTGATTCCGCCTTCATGTTTTATTCTCTTAAGTGTAGAGACACTAACTTCTGCAAAACAAAGTTAAAATATGATGTAGTTACCTCGACTAATTTATTAAATATTAGATTATTAGCCACATCTGTAAAAAATATATTTACCGGTAAGGGACGACAGTTCTTCAAGGTATTGATTTTGATTTTTTATAACTGCCTCTTGTTCCATGTCATTCAAATTTTTAACAGCACTTTGTATTTCCTCCACACCTTCAACAAGCTCCATATTAGCCGCTAAAAAAAGCAAAAACAGTTTAATAAATATTTTCGGTAATGGTTATTTTCTTGTACTGCATTATAAAGTATCAATAAAACATTCTATTACCACGACATACTAACCTAAAAAATCTGATATCGTACGTAAGTACGCTATTTTCGCAGTGGAAATCACTTCCCGCTCCTCTCGTTTTTCTTTAAATTTACTGATCATAGTGAAAAGTAACTGACGCGTATTACTTTTGATAGTATTTTTCATTATTTACACAAAAACTTTGAAGAAAACCGCAATATTTTTTACAACTGACACGACAGATGAGTGACGTTTGGCACATTTGACATTCATATTATTGTTGCCATTTAAAAAGTTTTAAATAAATCTCAGTCTCATCTTTCGCTAGCCAGACTCTACTATTGATCGTAATCGTATAAAGATTCCAACCTTATTAAAAAAATAAACGTACATCCAGGTCTTAAGTGTTCGGGGAAACGTACATTTACCTTAATGCGTACTCCCCACGAGACTCGATGCACTCCCCACGAGACTCGACGTACTCCTCACGAGACTCGAATCAACTTCATACTATATTGAACCTTAAAATTGTGTTCGTAAAATCTATAATCGATGACTTGATTCAAATATGTCGCCCATTCAATAGTGTTGTGATACAGTTTATATCGATAAAATCCCCTACTAATCTATACTATAATCTATACTAAAAATTATATTATAAATGCGAAAGTAACTCTGTCTGTCTGTCTGTTACCTTTTCACGCTTAAACCGCTGAACCGATTTAGATGAAATTTGGTATGGAGATACTTTGAGTCCCGGGGAAGGACATAGGATACTTTTCATCCCGGAAATAATCCTTTAAGGGGGTGAAAAGGGGGGTGGAAGTTTGTATGGGGAATCTATAATTTATTAAGTAGGGTTATACAATTTAGTATGGAGATAGTTTGAGTCCCGGGGAAGGACTTAGGGTACTTTTTATCCCGGAAATTTGAGAGTTCCCGATGGAGCAGCAAGGGGAAGGGTAGGGGGAGGGGGGAGCTGGGCGAATTGGACAGGGGGTTAGGGAGGAGGGGGAGGTCGTAATGGAAAAATACACAAACACCAGGCTATCATATCTTTCAAAAAAAACTAATCCACAAAAATGCATTAGGCATATATATACTAAATTAATACATTTTAAAAACCAGTAATTATTAATCAGTATTTTTTCAAGATAGGACAGCTTCGTGTTTTTGTAATAAATAATTGATTATTAATAACGCGTAATAAATAATTATTAGTAAATTCACAAAAGATCGCTTGTGAGCTCGAGGACAAGTTAACAAGGAGCAGGTCGCCGTAATTATCATACGTGTCTTGTGACTTTGGTTGCAAGGTTGTTCGTAGAAGAGTACCTAACACAGCCTTATGTTGACGAAATCGCGGGACAAATAAAAGCTCCTCAGTTCATAACTCTTCGTCGAACTCACGGCCGATTTGTTTTCTTCTTCTTTTTCTTCATAAAGTGCCTCTCCAACTAGTGAAGGTTGGCTATCAGTTGCTGGAATCTGTCGCTATCCTTTGCGAGACAGAATAGCTCGGACGCGCTCGTAATTCCAGTCCACTTCCGGATGTTGCGAAGCCACGACTTGTTTTGGTGAACACAAAACTTGTTTATCTATTTGTTTGTAATCATAGTAGTGTAATACCAGACTGTTAATAGTATTATTCTTTAAAATGGTATTCTTTACCTTATGATTTAATATAAAAAATATTAATACAAAATGGCGCATAATATACATACAATTTGTTAAAACTCGTATACAAAAGATAAGTAATATTTTCGTGTAAAGTGCTGCCATCTATATCACAACTTTCAAATTAATCGACATCGACAATGTCGATATGCACCCAATCTCTAATAATCGTTTAATAATCGGTAAGATAACGCACACGTCTTTATTTTAAAATTGTGTAAGAACATGTTGGTAATAAAAAAAATGTGCATGTGTGTGTAATTTTAAGCTAGTGTTTTTGTTTTTTATTGGTGTAGGTGTGTAGCAATGGGAGCGAATTTCGTATTTGTGTTGAGTATTGTGTATGTAGTGTTACCTCACCTCCCCCTAAAAGTGACAGACTTTAGTGCTTGGGAAATTGCGTCAATGCTTACTCCAGTGGTAAATTATCTAAGATTCATAACCTTGACTGTACCTACTGGAGGTTCATGTGATGTGTGGGGGTACCTTCGCTGACATTGACATATCACGGCCCTAACATGAAGGGTAATGAAAGTATACCTATAAGGACATCTCTTTCTTACTCAAACAAAAGGAAAAAGGTCAAACATATGTCTTTTGTTGTCTTATAGTCCGGTTTCTATGCAAGTACTTATTCTGTGATTTGACGTCTTAAGACCTTGTGACAACATGAAGGATAGCGACAGAATACCTACAAGGACATCTCTTTCTAACTCGTTATGAATGCCGTAAATAGAAAAGATCAAACATACGTCTTTGTTGTGTCATATAGTTCGGTTTCTATGCAAGTACTTATTCTGTGTTCAATAACTACATTGTCAACTTTACTCTTTGATTGTCAATTTGACATTGACGTTTACTCAGATTGTTATCGTTACCTACTACATGATTCCTTTTTTTAGAGAAAAAGTACGAAATAAACTGGTAGATGAAGCCAAGATTACATAGAAAAGATGGCAATAAGTTATATTCCTCGAGTAACACAGGTATGTCTATATGATCTCCCTCCTTTTCTAGTAATAATAATGTTTATAAAAAGATGATTGAAAGAAGTGTTGACTAATTTCAGTTGGATGCTGGACAGTTGGATGAGCAATTAGAAGAATTACTAAAGCAACAAATTTTTAATGCCACAAAATTTTTGGAGGTTTGTATATTGAAGTGCATCCAAGTTTCAGGTCTTGTTTTAGTCAACTAAGTTTAATAAATTTTTCATTTTTAGCCTGGACTCTTACAGCCGGTACTTCCAGAGCTTGAACTTCTCCTTCGCACTTGGATATTCAAATATTCAGTGTATGACAATAAATGTACTTTTGGCCAGAAAATGCTATCTTTAAAGTACAACCCAGTCAATTTTTCTAAAGCAAAACTATATTGGTACTATGGGTACACAGTTGTTTTAAAATATTTTAAAGAAAGATCCTTGTATAGTTTGACATCAAATGCAAGAGTGCAGAATTTTCTGCATCGATTGGAAACATTTCAATTATTTGGTGATATCTTAAACTTCCTAAGGTTTATTCAAAGTGGGAAGTACCCTGTGCTTATTGATTTTATCCTGGGACTAGAACTCACTGCTGATAAGTTAACAAGAGAAGATTTGACTGATTTTTCTTGGACAAGAGAACTTTTGTGGCATAATTTTATTGTAAGTATTTCTAATATGCTTTTAAGTAATCAGTAAACTATTTGTTAATTTTTTGTTGTTTTATTTGATCCAGTATAGAAATGGAAGCAGATTTGTTTTTATTCTCAAGCAACATATTAAAAAAAAAGTTCAAAGAAAAAAAAAAAGTTTGTTGATTTCGCACTTCTATTTCAGGAATTAATAGGCACAGTAATATCCCTGCTGAACATATTTGGGCTCAGGACACGACTTTCGAATGCTTTAAAGTATGTGTGGTGGAGGCAGCATGTGAGGTCTGTGGCGAAGACGGGCCCTCCCTCCATGACCAGTGCCACGGTGTGTGCATGCTGCTCCCACAGTCCTGTCCTACCACACACTATGGGCTGTTCACATATTTTTTGTTATTATTGCTTAACGGTAAGATATTACATTCCCAATATAAAAAAGATTTATAAATATATATATACTAATAAAAATAATAATATTGTATATTTTTTTTACAGGCTAATAAGGCGATAGATCCTGAGTTTGCTTGTCCAAAATGTTACTACAGTGGAAAAGAGAACACAAAATTTGTTATGCCGTAATAATAACTTGATTGGAGTGATGAACATTATTAAAATGAGTAATTTAAGATAATACACATACAGATACTTTATCCATCAGGGTAGTGATATTATGGGTTAATATCATTACAAGCTTTCTAGTAATATAATGATAAGTCGGAATGTGTCTTGGTTTATTTGTGGTGTACCAAGTCACAGTTTAACAATCCATACAGTCGGGAAACGAATGTACGTGCGTAGATCAACGGCGGGGACCTCGCGGGCGGCGCGGCCCGCGGCCCCCGAAACCGCTTAATTATTAATACTGTGACCCACGTGTACTTCTTTCATAAATAATTGAACTGCATCAATTAGTTTATACAGTTCTCAGTGGTCAGTTCTCAGTGGTCAGTTCTAATGTTAGTTTAGGTTCTTTTATATTTAGGTCGGAGTTCACCAACCAATTTAACGGACTGTTAAATCCTAATCGGCTGTTATTCAATACATTTTGACAGCCGTCAGACCTCTAATCGCCTGTTTAACTGTTGGTGAACTCCGACCTTAGTAGAAATAATTAGTACTGTAATATTATTTTGGGTATTTTAACTTGGTTTAGGTAAAAAAAGGATACAATGTGATGATAACATTTAAGGTGGTTTAAAAAAATGTAGTTTATTGATTTTATAATGGATTATATTAAAGTTTTTTGTTTCATGAAAACATTTTTTTTTAAAAAGTAATACATTATCGGTGAGAATACATACTACCAGTACAAAAAATCTTAACAAATATAATGAGAAACGAGAGTTATCACACAATTATTTTATCTGATAACTTAAGTAAAATAATCAATTATAACAGGACACAATTAATATGGCGCGCGTCAAAGCGCTTACGCCGTTGACCAAGAGTCCATTATAGCTTAATCCGCGCGCCATATGAATTGTGTCCTGTTATAACAGTTTGTTTTAATCAAATAAAAACAAATGAAGAGATATACTGGACAAGTGCTTATTCATTATACAATGCAGTAGCGGTTATTGTTATACCAAACCTTAACAGGTAATACTAACTTATACTTACTTATTTAATGATGTAGTACCTGGGCGACAGAATTTATCGTCTAATAAGTTGGATAATGCTGCTTTAATCGCCTAACATGAAGCATTTGCAAAAGTTATACATCCTAAATCAATTAACAACACAGTTATTGTATGTAAATAATTAATAAAAATTAAGGAACTAAGTTTTATAAAAACTAAGTTTTATAAGAACGAAAAGAGTTTACCTTATATTTCTAAAAAATGTGGTAGGTACAGTCGCTATTATTTACATACTCGTACCTATACTGCCCTGCTAAACTAAAATGTGATACCTCAGACATAACTCCTGTAGCAATTACTGCCTCATTCATTACTAAAAGGAGAGGACTGAATCTGCGTTGGCTATTGAATTTGAAATATCGTCTTTAAGCTTAGGACGGCAGTATAATAATATACCGGAGCGGAAAAGGTGCTCGTAAGTATCTATCCACGCTCTTACGCCTTAAACAATAGAGTTGAAGTCGTGCATTGATGAAGGGGGTATGTATTCAAGACGTTGCGATATAGGTTGTCACTTAACACCTTCACTGCCTTAAAAATGTAGATCAATTTTATTGTAGACGAATCAAAGTGACATATTATTTCCCCCTTCATCCACTCACGTCTTCAATTGTGGTCAGCACTTGTTTAATCCGATAGTACCTGGGAGACCGTGCGTCGTCCCTCGGGTCGAAACCGAATTTTTATCGATTTTCTATACAAAAACAAAAAAAAACCGGTCCGTAGCTGGGGCAGCCGCCCCGAAATTACGAACCATAGCGGGAAATCTTTTTGCGTGAAAATACGAGGAAAACGAATTTTCCCAGACATAAGACCTAGCTAGATCGATTTTTCGCCCCCGTAAACCCCCATATTGCAAATTTCACCGAAATCGTTAGAGCCGTTTTCGAGAACGTGAGTACAAATCTCTCGTTTAATAGGTAGGATTTTGACGGCGACTGTGCCATACATATTTTAAAAAATATAAGTAAACCTCTTTCCTTTTAAATTATACAATTAAAAAGTGTGTTAATTTTGATGGCGACTGTACTTAAACATTATATTGCTTGGTATAAGCAGCCTTGGATATGTGCCCTTACAGACAAAATTGGAGGGGCCAGCGGGGCTAGCAAGATAAACTACTTTATTGGGTTAAATAAGCGTTAGAGCCTGTATGACGCGTTTACGCTCGCGCGTAGACACTCGCGCGTTCCCGAGATACTAGAACTACATACATCCCGTCCAGATGCTGCTCCGCGTTTCCTCCTGGACAAGATGTATGTAGCTCTAGTAGGTATCTCGGGAACGCGCGATTGTCTACGCGCGAGCGTAAAACGCGTCATCTGGACAAGTTCTTAGGGTGATCTATCATCACTAACCCCCTTACTAATAAACGTTGAGTAACGGCTGAGTAGTTATACAATGCTTTGTCCTTATCTGTCATTGTGACATTTGAATTCGACAGATAAGGACAAAGCATTGTATAACTACTCAGTCGTTACTCAACGTTTATTAGTAAGGGAGTATGTATTTATCCCTGTGTTAATCTTAGTTAGCTCCACAGAATTACATGGCACATGCCTATCCACGATAGTTACGTAACAAATAAACGTAAAACAGACAGAAACTATGAGTATCGACGTTATCTACTCTGTAAAAGTACCTTATAATTGCATTAAGTTTGTATGGTGCTACAGGGTTTTCAATTCACGAAGTCGCGCTCCGCTACTTAATTTTACGAACTTTGTCGCGAGCATGCAACGACGATTTGAATGGCGGGGCGCGCCGTCGTGGACTCAAAACACTCTATACTATAGTAGACGTAATGTGCTGTAGAGACTCATTAGGTATTTACTTTAAAGTAGATTACTAAATTTGATAACAACCAGTTTGTCTAATAAAATAATATCAAAACCAAGGTACGTACGGTCAAGGACTTTAAATTGGTTGACCACCATAGAATTTGTTATAGAAAGTCAACGTGTTTTTTTGACAACTTTTTTTTCGTTTTAACTTAATTCTGTTTCATTATGATAAGCTTTCGTGGTGGCTCAACATGTCGGTGGTAGTTCTTGTACAAGGTTTTTCAAGGAATACCTAACAGATAAAATTCCCGAGTCATCAATCTTAAGGCCTTTAGGAATGAACCTTAAGGAATTCATAACGACATCACAATAAAAGGGTGAACGTTTCTTTGTACAGTCAAGATTTTAGATTTCAAACCCACTATAGAACCCGGTCGCACATAATCAATAATTAATTTTGGCGTAATTTTTTGCCGTGACTTGACGCAGTCGGGCTTCCATGATGTCTCATTAATTATTTGTTGACCGTACGAGTAGGTACCAGTACTCATATTTCTTTGTTTCAAAAATTAGAGCGTTTTTCGAAGTGTACTGGCATTATTCAGTTTCACATCCAATCTTTACAGTTTAATGTAGAATTTCCAATTGAAAATATCGTAGTTGCACCTGTCCCTGCGTCAAACTTTTTCACCAAGCTATACCTAATAGTAGATTGTCCAACAAGGGACTAAAGTAAGCCATTATGACACGAGATATTGATGTCATTATGACTTTCTAGTCTCGAGTTAAACACTCTACTTTTTACTTCAATTGAGAGAAAAAAAAACTTAAATTAAAATACCTAATAATTTTAAGACGGACACTTAAAAAATTACAACTTAATAGCGCTATCTTTTTTACTCTCAACTCGTCACTGTTAAGCAAGAAGAGACAACAACAACAAGGTTAAAATTTTGGGGTTAGAACATAGCAAATAGTGCTTACAACATTTCCGAAACGAAGACTGAGGCGGTGGAGGTTGTATGCCAAGTCCGCTTTCCACCGCGCACACATGCGCACATATCTCGCTAGCTGTTTGTAAATTAAAAAGAAAAAGTACTTTAGTCCCTAGGGAGTAAAGTGTCACTTTAGTCCCTAGGGATGAAATGTGTCACTTTAGTCCGCCTATACATGGCTATTTAAGAGTCATTTTAGAGCATGAGAAGTGAGAAAGGTATTGAATTAATTAATGTACCTAATCTTCCAAGTGTTTTTGTGGCTCCATTCACTCAGTGTAAGATCGCTATCATCAGTATTGAATGGGTATCGTTGTAACATAACGTTATACATATTTATAACATGTATGCCTTGGTTATCGTTACGAAACAGCTCCAATATTTAAATGTAGCAGGTATCGAATTCCCATCGTTACGGAGAGATCAAATCCTCTAAATTGGACTTGACTTTTGTATGTACCTACATGCTCTTCAAATTCAAAGTGACGGCGATTTCCCAACCTAAATCAATATCTTATACCTTATTGATGTTGCACAAGCAACTTTTTTACGTTTTAATTACCGTTTCAAACCCGGTAACCACTGGAATTCCTGCTATTTTTGAAACCTCGTATTAAATCGTACTTTTCCGTTGCAAAAGCGATTGTGCGCTGTGTACCTAAAGATAAAAGTTAAGTTTACCAGCTGATAAAAGTAACTTAAGTTTAGCACTTTGCATTTTAACCCTTAATTTTACAAAAATAAAAAATGGTATCAATTCTTCAAAATCTTTAGACTTAAAACATTAATAATAGTAACATAAAAAATACACAAAAGTGAACCTTAAAATTTGTTAAGCCCGCTTAACATTACCAGATTAAGGGCACTCGTTAAATACTCCAAATAACTTTTACTTTTGCGCCAGGACCCAAGATTACTATGAAGCACTAATTAGAAACTTCGAATGGGCCACATTCCACTCGTTTCCAAATGAAATCGGGAAAATGCGATGGATATACGTAACTTCGAACTTCGATTTTTAAAGTCGGGCCCTCGGGTGTCCGCGTGTGGTCTAATGTTGGTCCCGGCTGTTCCGCACGTTGGCGTGGAAACCGGTCTCCCAGTCGGCGACGTAGTCCACCGTGCGCACCGAGCCGTCCGGCTCCACCAGCGAGTACTGACCTGGATAACACATGACAGGATTGATGACATAACTTGCGGCTTAGGAGACAATGGTTATATTCTAAAACACATTGGTCCAACGTGTGCGTGTTAGAAACCGATTTCCGAGGACGACACACACACTAGGTTTCTATTTAAAAAATATATTCTATTTTAAAAATAAACCTATTCATGTACCAAATTTAATAAAGAGCGGACCAACGATACTCAAGTTATTGTCAAACAAAACAAACATACGAATGCCGACAGAGTTGACTTCGTTCGGTCGATTAATAAAATTTGTCTAACTATTAAATTTGTATAAGAGATTGCAAATCAGTATGTGTCACTCGATACCAAATTTATTTTCGTCATGGGCGGTGTCGCTTGGTACCCGCTACGCTCTGGATGCAATATACCCTCGCCAGAAAATAAATAAATAAATGGTCCCTTGGCACGCAATTTACTACGAGTATTGTGTTGTGGTAAGTTTAAACTACGACGTACCTTTAACGACTTCTCCGTCCCGTTGTTCCTTCTGGTGCTTGATGTCTCCGGTGTGCGGGTCGTTCACGCCGTACTCGAACGCATAGCGTGGGTGCGCGTCCTGCGATACAAAACAAACTTAACAAAGACACGGAAACTTACGAGTATTTGACGACGCAATTAGCTTACTTGGTAGTATCTAACCCTGCCTAAGTACGAGCCTGCCTATGTCCCGTGTTCCGTTCCCGGTATGCGCAGATATTTGTGTGATTAGAGCGAGCGAAGTATTTGTTTCTGAATCTTGGATGTTTTCTGTGTGTGCAAGTATGAATTTCTCTGTATAAGTATGTTTATCGTTGCCTAGTACCCATAGCACCAACAAGCCTAGAGCTTAGTTTGGGACTATGTCAATTTGTGTGAGATGTCCCCTGATATTAAATTTATTTATTTAGTTGGTAAAGTGACCCCTGCCTACTAGTTTTTTTTTAAATATTTTTTGGGTACATGCGAAATGATACGACTTATTTTTATATTCCTTTTCTTGGATAGAATTAAAAGTAAAAGGAACAGTAAGTAATAGACAACTCAGTACGGCGCGAGAACCGAAGGCTCGCACCCAATATTTCAATCTTACAATCTAACTGATAATGCCGTGAGAATGCCAGCTAAAGTTCAGCAGTATTTGTAAACTTTGTTCTAACGATTGTTGCTAAAAGCCATTTCCTGTCTTAATTGGTTATACAAAAAGCGGTCAAGTGCGAGTCGGACTCGCGCACCGAAGGTTCCGTATTTAAGTCCGTACTTCAAAATATACCTTTTTGTGTACTTTAATTCGAATGCAATAAGCTCCATTTTGATTTGCCTAAATGTTAGTACAGATCTTTCAAGTTTTTCGTCAATTTCTCGATAACTATAAATTTTAAACACTTCGTTTTATTATACAGATTTTTTGGTTCATAAACTTCGGAGATAAGGGGGGAACGGTCATTTTTTTGAACATTTTTGGTTATAAATCAAAATGTACGTCACGGAAAATTATAAAAAAAATGTTTTGAAATGTGCAGATTAAGTTCTTTCGTATGACACCCCACTTGTTATAATCAATAATTCTTTCAATTTTCAATTATCCATTCTAGACTCCTTTTCAGTTATTTATAAAATTCATTTCATTTTTTTTTTACTAGACAGACAACGAAGTCTCACCATAAGGGTTCCTTTTTTACCATTTTGGTACGAATCCCTAAAAAAAACGGATTTAAAAAGTAATAATGTCGCCTGAAAAAAGACATTCCAGCCTCATCATACTTAATTAAATGTGTTATGGCTTTAAACTAATTTTAAACTACGATTACAACAAAATTATATAACTTTAATTTTATTCCTTAAAATGCCTTACTGTCGCATTCAGAGACGTCAATTAGTTTTTAAGTTTAATTAAAGTTGCTGCATCTTATTCTATTGCTATAGCAAAGAAAGTGACATCAGCAACTTTAATGAAACTTAAAAGTTAATTGACCTCTCTGAGTGCGGCCGTTAGAGAATAGCAATTAAGTTAATACAGTGAAAACTTCGATTAATTTTTAATCATAGAGCATGATTAAATCTTCAGCCAGTGTCAAGCAGTAAGTATTAATTTCGGTATACATACAAGACACAATGTGAGATAAGCCCGCAATTTAATGCTAATTGGATTACATTGTAATTCTTTACAATGATACACTCCATGGACGAGTTAATTCTTTTTCGTGTTACTTTAATTAAGATAGCGAATTAGCTGCACTTTGTTAATTGATTTAAGTAGAATATCAAATACAATGTTATTTGATAAGTCAGTGTACTTTTAATTCAGTTATTTAATTAAAACTTCTGACATAATCGCCGAAATTATAAATGTATCCTAATTAGTTTATTATTTAGTTTATATATACATAGATTTAGATACTTATTTCCCGCATCGTCGTCTATAGTTACGCAATTGCTATATCCTTGAAAGTTACCTATGTGTTCTTCTACTAACTGAAAATCTCATTTCAAATCACGTATCAAGTGCTATATACAGGCTGTCCCGCGATAAAGTGCACAAATTAATAAGGGTGAAGCGAATAAGGGTAACATGTAATTTCACCTTTATTCGTTTGTGCACTTTATTGCGGGATTACCTGATTTTAATTATTTAAGTTGTTTACTTAGATAAACAAATACTTTGATCAAGATCGCTTAGTACCTAATACATACCTACTCGGCATGTAAGCTTAATTTTAATTTACATAGTCCTACATATATTAGACTCGATACGTTTTCATTGCGCAAGTTCCCAATAAAACTGGAACCTCGCCAACCACAGCGGCCGAGATAATTACAAAATATCTCATTAGATGTTTTTGACACTTGGTTTGGAAGGTAATGAAATAGATAAACAACTGGGGTCACTAATGAGCGTTCGTAAGTTTTCGTAACGTAGGTACCTACAACTTATAAAAACAAACCTAATATGGTACCTACTCTTACAAACATAAAATCTCTGCATATAATTATGGTATGGAACTTGTATGGCAAACAAATCATCAAATCAACAAGGCACGGGGAAACTAGGTATTGCAATGGTAAGTAGGTGTAAGGTCGTTGAATATTTTCAAGATCATACTCGTATAATTGCGTGGTTAAAAGGTACTCGTGTGTTAAATGACATTGAACAATTTAAGCTTTGTGGAATCCTACCCAACACAAGGTCAATAAATTCATGTCAAATAAATTCTTTAGTATTTATTAAATCAAAAAATAAAGAAGATATGGTGGCAAGATCTGTTATCCTTGCCTCCTTATGCCAAATGCATGAATGAAACGAAAAGCAACTATAATTGAATAAGTTTTTCCTGGCAGTTTTAAGATCCTTGTTTGTCTTGTGACTTATCCTACCTATTTGTTTTTTTTTTGTAAAACACGCTCAAATGGGTATTTTGGAGTAAGTACCTAATTAATGTAAACGTTTATTTGAAAATTTTGATGACTAATGTATCGCTGCGATTTAACAATTCGATGTCACTTAGTGTCTTCAATCAAAGTTGTATGTTGGTGTAATGCTCTCTGAGGATTGCTTCAGAGAAAAAGCATTGGCTTTTACAGCCAAAATGATTATGCGTAATCTCAGTCTTAACCTCGTTTGGTGCAATGTATCACGAACTTTATCGTTTCAATTCGCAGTACTTTTGTGCACTTAACCGTCTGAATTTGAGATGCAACGCCCAGACGATGTCGAAACGATAATAAACGAGGATATTTCTCCACGTAAAACGAATTAAAATGGTTCAATGAATTTCACGAAACGACTTTTATTTCAAAAAGGTTTCTTTAATACGATTGTAATGTTGATATAAGTTGCGAAGTCGGTACATATTTTGAGAGCATCTGTACAACTGTCATATCGTAAAAATGACTACTATGAATTTTTTAAAGGTACTTGATAATTTATTTTGTACAAAACTCGTTAAGTTTAAATGTAAAACAATCACGTGAAGGGCAACAAACAAAAGAAACGTGACTTATCAAACTTACAATTGAATTCAAGATTAATATAGGCGGCGTTGCATTGTGTGCTAATATGGATTGATTGATATGTTTTACAGATTGACAAACTAGCAAGATATTATGCTACACCTTGTCAATAGGTTATCATGTAGAAGAAGATAATTACGGATTTAATTATTAAGTACTATATTTATTAAATCAGAAATACTGCATTTGTACCTAGTAAAATATCAAATTAAATCGTGAGGAGCACTTCACTTACAGCACCCATTATTACAACAATTTGCTCATCTGGGTTACTTACTTGTTACAACTGTTTTTGAGTTGTTATGATTATCTTTCTTCGCAACGGATATTAATTATGTGGGACAAAAAGTGTACCAAAATATCTATATACAAAGGAGAACCAGTGGGCGTAATATTGCACAACTAACGCTAACAATTTCTGCTACCGTTCTCGGTGACTCGGTACCTAATTGGTCAAGATTTTGACGTCGCGAAACTCGTCCTGGAGCCAATTTGATACGCCGATCAAACATTACGTCACCGATTAGTCGCAGGGATATGAAGTAATATTGTGTGCCGTAACATTCCGGGACGCACTAATTATAATTAAATGCATTTTGTGCACGGAACAGGACCAACTATTAATCACGACACGACAAACTTTGATCGATTTAGGACAGTTCTAAAACCTATTTTAGTTAGGTATCCCTAATTATTAGTTCGGAGATAGGTACGAAAGTAACTTATATGTACTACCTTATCCCTTCCTGTTAAAATTTGCATTATAATATGTAGTACTTAAATCAGTATTTACCTACTCGTAATAATCAGCGATACCTGTAATCGATCACAATACGTTTGTTTGTTTTAATTGTGACTGTTATTATGAAAGTGAAAATGTATATGTGTGAACTAATAAATTCGAAGACTTACGTAATTCTCCAGGAACTCAGTGTGTACGTTCTTGACGTGAGCTGGTGCACCAATTCTCGCTGCTGGGACGGTCACTGGCGCCGCGTACTGCGGCACCGGGAATGGGGCGTCGCTGGCCTTCGAGTGGTGCGCGATAGAAGACGTGGAGTACGCGACGGATGGCCCCGAATGTTGGGCAAAGGTAGGAGTTGCGAGGTGGGGTACTGCAGGTGCAGCATAATGCGCTACAGGAGCGGCATATTGAGGGACGGCGGGCGCCGACGCGATGACATTAGTGACCGCAGCAGGCTGATATTGGGCCAACACTGGCGCCCTATACACTGGCGCCACCTGCGCCACGGGCGTTAGACCTGAAATCGGCACGGCTTGCGAGTACTGAGCCACAGCTTGCTGCGGGGCTACTGCCGTATAGCGCGATGGCTCAAATAATTGAGGAGTTTGCTGTCTCAAGGAGGGCGACGTCGCGTATCCAGCTGATGGTGCCGCATACACCTGAGACACGACAGGGCCACTTGTTTGCTCTGAATATGATGTCAAAGACGCTTTTGCTGCAGATCCGTATGATGCTTGCTGAGATAGTATATTCTGGGCCCCAAATGTGTTTTTTGGAGCTGCCAACGAAAATCTAGCAATCAATGGGGCTGCGGTCACTTTAGCTATGATCGGAGCTTGAGCGTATGTTGCGACAGGTGTAATGGTCCGACCGGTGGAGGCGACAGAAGACAGCCCAGCGGAGGTTGCGTAGCCGTGGAATTCTCTCTGAGCAGCGAACGTCGGTGCGGGAGCTACGTTCGCGTGCTTCACTAGTGATGAGGCTTGATACACCGGCACAAACGACTGGACGCTGGGTGCGGATACTCGATAGGCTGCTCCCGCTTGATAGGCTGCTCCTGTCTGGTAGGCAGCTGCTGCCTGATAGCCTGACTGATATCCACTGGAGGCAGAATATTGGTAGGCTGGAGGAGACACATGCTGCGAGATGATTGGGGCGGCAGCCACCCCGGCCGTGGTCAGCTGTACTGCCGGCGGCAGGTACGTGTACCCCGGACCCCCCTTGTGCCCGTTTTCGCAGTTTTGCCCCGCTTGTATTTGGTTTAGGTGGTAATTTAGGTCTGGATCATGATAAGCGCATACACTCGTCAGAGTCAGTGCAATCACCAATGTAATCTGAAAAAAAAGAAGAGTACATATGTTAAGTGTTCCATCAAGTTTGAAACAAGTCCGTCAAGTATTTTGCAAGTCAATGTCAGGTCATTACGTAGTTAATATTCCATCTAACACTTTTTTATTCTGCTTACCATTTTTGTTATGAAAACTATGTGTGTTCAATCTGTGTGATAGCTAAAACTATATCATACAATAATTTTATCCTTTTGCGCCCAAAATGTTAAATGTATTGGTTAAACTGGAGCGTGAGCCGAAATGAGAGCAAAATGAGTCCGCTAAGACTTATATAGCGATCTCATATGTGTAAGAACGGGTCACACTTTTTCACGTTCGCCGCCGCGGCGGTGGGCGCGGCCGTGTGTGGCGCGCGCGCCTGAGCCGACCTAGCACAACACGCGCTCGCGCAGCTTACCCACGCGGGTCATAGTTCATTTAGCCCTTCAATAAACCACGCGGCTTAATCATTATTAGAGCACCGTGAGCTTGCCATTTGCCTAATGGTATCGTCGTGCTATGGGACAATCATCTCGTTACTTTAGATTAAATATACGAGCGTTTAAAGTTCGTACACTGAATCAATTAGTGAGTTTTTGTTCAGCATTTAATAATACTTTGTCCAGGCAATATTATCATCCGTAACAATCCAAATATGAGACGTCAATGAGGTTAGCGTTTCATTCAATTGCCCAATTTCCTTAAAATTTGATAATGTTATTCTGTTCTGGTTTCGGAAATAATGATAATTAAAAAAATCTATATACACATACCGTAAACACGGATAACTTTAGCCCTAGCTTGAAATATAGGTAGGGGCGGACAATGTTACCCATTGTCCGCCCCTATATTTCAAGCTTTTCTTTGTATATTTTACAATTTCAAGTAATAATTACTTTCTTTAGAATACGTAGTGAAAGTCTGTATAATCTATTTTCATAATTTAATTTATTTTTCCCTTTTTAGTGATGCACCTAATATTATTATGTGATATGATAATGATAAGAAAGATTAAGAAACAATAGCCTAATACCAATTTCTCATCACCCTTAACAAAATGTCGCTGTCCAAGATACAGGGCCGTTAACCATTGAGCCGGTACTTCACCATCAGTTGCACTTCACCACATGCATTATAATGAGTATAAAAGTAGCTTCATTTTCTTAATAATGAAATCTCATTGCTGGCGTCAATCACTTACGACTAGGGAGTTCCGGTGGTCATCTCTGGTCTTGATCATCAGTTCCTCTTCACCAAGAGGTGCTTTTAGAAGGCAAATTCTTAAGGTATTACAGGAAATACCAAAATTGCTGTCTGTGTGCCTATAAGTTTTGAGGAGTTCCCTCGATTCCTCATGGATCTCATCATCAGATTCTGAATTGGTGACATTTGAATCACCTCGAAAGTATACCCTTTCAAACAAAAAAATATTTTTTAAAATCGGTAAACAATTGACGGAGAAATCGGTGAACATACATAAAATAAGACATACCTACAGCCGAACATAGAACCTCCTCCATTTTTGAAGCCAGTTAAAAATATTCAGCAAGCAGGCCGCAAGGGCACTTTTACACCTCAAAAATTACCAGCGCTTCTCAAGAGGAGAATTGAATTGTAGAACCTCACCCTTTCTGCATACTTATACTTACAATTACTTACACATTCCGTTCAGCATATAGGTATCCTTCGCGTGAATTGGAACATTCTTAACGCATTAAACATTACGACTACATTTAATACCAATACGTTTTAAAACATATCTAGGCAAAACATACGTGACGTTTATATTATTATAGTTCAAGTTTATAAAGTGAATTTATATTACGTTTGAAAGAACGGGTGCGGAGAATTTAATGCGAACATGTTTTGCTAATCCCCTTCAATTAGACAGTAATGCCGACAGATTTGTTTATACGTATGTATCAATTACTCGTAATAAGTATTTAGTCTACCAAAACTATAGGGTTCATTAATATTAATACCTACCTACATTCAAATCCGTGTAGGTGTAGCGGGATTTTTAGGTAATTTTGAATTCGGCTTTTGTGTCATATCTTGGTGCATTGCGGTTTATGATAATTATACTTGAAATTCGCAATAACTTGTATGATGTAGGTACATATATACCTACCTACCTAACGAGTCCAAAACATGTCGCCGTTATCTGACTAATACGATAGAAAGCCGTATCACTGTTCATTTGGTTCTAATGATTTATTTATTTCATATTTGCACTCATGTCATGTTATATGAAATGGTATATAAAGATCCTCTTAGGATATCGCAAAAAAAGTAGGTAGGTATACTCATATAAAACTGGATTATTATCTGAGTTTGCATGCATTGCCAACTACTCTTACTGAATTAAATAATTAATATAATAGTGCAATCACAGCACAAACAATAATAAAAAGTCATTTAAATTTTATAATTTTAGATACATTCAGACAAATAATACATGTATTAATCCGCCATAAATTTATTCCAAATTGTAGTAACATTTTTCAATAACCATTTAATTAGTTTTAGTGTTGTTGTTGTTATGTTATGTTATGTTAGGTTCTAATATAATAAATAAGCATTTTTTTTAATTTATTATTGAAATCTTTTATTTTATTTCCATTTTTAATTCTATTATCCAGTATTATATTTTAATACAACTGTACCTATAGTATCGACTTTTTTTTAAATAAATCAATTTTAGGCGTCGGAAGGGCTATTTTGTTGTTTCGCCTTGAGCTTTGAGCTTTTAACATTGCAGCTGTCATATACTCAACTAATGGGTCAATAATAATTAATGAGTCACGCTAGTTTTAAATTGTATATGATGTACATATTTGAAATTAGAAACCTTGGTGACCATATACTGAAGGTGTCGTCTCGAGACTGCAAGTTCATCACCACACCATCGTCTTGTACGCCAACAACTTTTATTGTTGAGCCACTATAGAACCAGCCAAATATTCATTTTGACGTCATGTCTTTAGTCTTTAGTTGGCCGCATCACCCTTGTTCTCATTAAGAAGACCGGCCTAATATATAGAGAAGTACGTTACCAACTTAAGTAAGTTCAAAAAATATACTTACATTACTTGAGTTTTATGGAAACCGATACATCTACAGTAAAAGAAAAACATCATTAGGAAATCTGCACAGATAAAAATCCTGTAGAAATAAAGTGTATCTCTAAGGGCTCATCTGCATAAAATATGATATTTACTCGTAAAATTGAACATTATTTTGCAATGGAATGATGGAAACCATACATCATTAACCTATAATCTTGCACGAAGGGCAAAGAGTATGGCTTCATTTACATGTACTCAGATTAGATTCTCTTTTTTATTGACGCGTTGGTACCTCCGAGATGAGATCAATGGACAATGACAATTCTTTCGGAGCATACTCCAGAAAAGTTATCAGATGTTTTAGGGCTCTTGCTCATTTTCTCACATTAATTAGGGAAAAACGATATCAATCGCATCGTTTGTCTTCACCTTAAATTTCATCAACCTACCTCTTCGGTGCTTATAGTAGTAAGAAAATGTAGATTCTGTGTTGAGAAACTGAAGGCTCTAGGAATTGTGAAAATGTATCTTGTTATAAAGTGATCCAGTTTCCTAAGAGCCGGGCACACATGTCCTGGTCGGTAATTTACGTCGTTTGAATGAGGTTTGGTGCGGCGCCTTGCATAAGGCTCAAGCAAGCCCCTAAGCTCTTTACAGCTTACATGCAAATTACGACACCCCACGCATTCGCCGAAGGATTCGGTCCGCGTCAGTCGACAGCCATTTGAATGGCAATTAGATGGCGCGAAGTTTCTGTGTTAATTGAAAAGGAGCGGATATTTCCAAATAAAGGGACAAGAATTCGTGATATCACGGACTCAAATACTTAAATTACTTAGGAGCCAAGTACATGGTGGCATTGAATTTACTTTTATTGGTACGCCCAATTTATTTTATGTATATGAGTTTGACAATATCGGATGTATTTTACATTCCTCGGGCTGGTCTAATTAAACTTATGTATAAGGTTTGATTTATTATGCCGTTTTTAAGGCGCTTGCCATGGTGCGGGCAGGTTATTAACCATAGCATTTCCATAATAATATAGCTACATTGGTACAGTCGGCGAGGTTGGCATTGCACTGTTGACATATTAACTCGCTGAGGTTAATTTTGAGGTTCGCTGTTTAAATCGTTGAATGGAGGAAATATTTATTCGGCTATTATAATATAAATGTACCAGAGACAGTAATAAAGTTCGCAACACGTTGATTGGCCCCGAGATAAAGGCCCAGTTGTTTCATAGATTCGGCCGGCAGGTCACCGCAAGCTCCTAATTGTGTGCCAGACGAGTTTGGCCCCAGAAGCGTCAAAACCTGATTTCTAATAGACATATTTGAATTATTTGCTCACTTAGAGTACCTGCAATAAAAAAACTTAATCCATTTACGATTTTACGTAATTCGGCGCAAGGTTTGCACAGTGACTGGATGGATTTATTGTGTTCATCAAGGTTGTAACAAGATTGGGACTAATTATAAGAAAACCTTTCAATACGTTGACCTCATTGTTAACTTTATTTTGTCTTTTAACGTGATCTACAGCGGCGTAAATAAATACCTATTCAATTTATATTAGCTCAAGTACACATCTAAAGTTCTGATTGCATAATGCATAGTCTCTAATAGGCGCTAAGTGAGCTTTTATGTGCGTGGTTAGCAATGTCCTTGTAGGGCGCTGTATCCTTACACGCTTTTTAAGCTTCTATTAGCTTGTTAGGGTTCCGTATCCGAAGGGTGCCTAACGGGGCCCAATACTAAGCCTACGCTGTCCGTCCATCCGTCTATACGTCCGTCGGTCCATCCGTCCGTCCGTCCGTCCGTCCCTCGGTACTGTGTACTTTTAAAGAGCTTTTGAACAGTAAAAGATAGCTTGTTGATTTCTTTGCAGAATATGTGATATGGCGGAATTGCTAACAAATAACAAGAAGTCAAGTCAAAAAGTAAAATACTGAAGGGAGTCCCCATATAAGCATTTTTGTATTTGTTATATCGTAAAAACGGTGCTTAATACATGTAAGCGTCAAATTTGGTAAGATTATAGAAAAGCAACAAATACACGGTCAGATGTGTACGGAAACCTCAGTGCGCATGTCCGACTCGCACTTGACCGGTTTTTTAGTTTAATGATGAATGCTCAATAGTTCAGAACCAGTCCAGAACACAAAGTCGCCTTACACATGTTTAGGTACAATTTTTACGGTGTTATTGAAGGTTGCGGTGGAGAAACAGTCTACAAAAGGATGACCTACAAACTGAATGAAAATATTTCTTTGTTATTGCGTTTATTACATAATTGGCATAATATTTATGGGTGGTACTATATTCTGCTCGATAAAATATATAGAACGTGTTATAATCGTCTCATCTCCAAATTAAACTCTGATACGATGCAATATGAGACCCAGCATGCTTCTAATTAAGAAATCACTGATGCAACAAAACATTAATCGTACTGCATTTGTTTTTCTTGAAGTCAGTTCTTATCTTAAAGCGTTATCAAAGTGCAGCCAGCGTTTAATGCTCCGGTAGAACACACATGATTACCGACGTTTAATCCGACTCTGTTGCAATGTAGTCCGACTTCCTCGTCTATGGCTAATCGAAATTGAAAAGCTCAGACGCTCTAGATCTAGAAATCTACGCATATGCCGTGATATAACCATATACGCTTAGCTATGTACGAGTAAAAGAGGAAAACATAATTGAGGCGAGTCATACGTAATTATTCTCGCGTAGGTACTGTATCGTGTGCAAGATTCTTTTAAAGAAGCTAGAGCAATTTTTAAACAAAAAAGCGTGAGTATTTTGTAATAAGCATCATTGGGGGATTATTAGCAATAAACTGAGCAATATTTACGCGCAGGAAACACTTTATTTTAGCATGAAAACGCGTAGTTACACAATATAATTTTCACTCGTTTAATGTGGTTGGACCACAATGCCGATCGACGTAATAAAAGCTTCGAGACCTGCTCTATTGAACTGTTGGCCACTAAGTAATGAACGCGTAAACGGTGTACCTCATTTGTATAACTTCATTCAAATGTCAGGACACAAGACACTCTAATGACTCCGCACCAATCTATGCTCTAGAATATGTTTTAACAGCTATTTTGCACCATTTAAGTAAATGCCATTAACGTAAGTTCAGTTGTAATTCATTAATTGGCTTATGCTAATTTATTATTACGATATATACTTGATGGTGCAGGTATAGTCAAGTTCATTACATTCAGAGCAATAATCGGAACAAAAATATCTAAACATAGGCTCTATTAATTTTTTGTCAGAGACTCTTTAAAGTACTTGTTCAGATATTTTTAATAGTTTTGCTCAGATTTACTTTACTAATGTTTATGTGATTTGTGTACATCACTGAGCAGCGTTCGAGATGCACGCAGCAAGTACCTTTTAGTTCCGAATACCTTAAAAGATAGCAAGACGGAAGTCGTCACTGAAGTATTCGTGTTAATTTAGTAAGAATATTTATCCAATCTCGGATAAAGGTACGAGTATCTGGCAGTAGTTATAATTTTATTTTTCTTTATCTTATGAGAGAAAGTACAGAGCTAAATTTTTTCTGACGACCCTAGAGTACCTATATGTATTTTATTTAGTGAGATTTATGAAAACTATCTCGACTAAGCAGTCTTAATTAGTTCTCGAGTTAAAGACGATTAAAATGTTTATATCTACCGAAAATCATGATAATTGTCACGAAAAATTTGTAAAAAATCCGTTACATTAAGCATTTATAAATAATTGAGATGCACTCTTATTTGTGGAATGAATTACTTTGGAACATATTTTTTCTGACTCAGAATATCCAGGTTTTAGGATATTTCATAAAACGTGCGATTCATACTACCGACTATTGACTTTCAATTAATCATCAAGGGTGTCCTTGCATATACTTGCGACAAATGCCTGCTAAAGGTTAGATTAATATCGTGCGATGTTACGCCCTTATGTTGCTCAATTCGATCACGCAAAATGGGAATATAGAATACTCGTAGAGCAAGTTAGCAGTGTACCTACCCACACTTTATTTTGCGTTGTGACACTCGTATAAAAAACAAATATGTAGACCACAAAGGTTAAATATGATAAAATTGGAAAGAGCGTTGTGCAAAAGAAGCACGTGCAGTTCAGTGGCTGTGATGGATTATCTTGTTCACGACTCGACACCAGTAGCCGGAGTTGCAGCAAACGGTGATATTGTTAACACGATATGTGTAATTCGTGTCGCTAAGTAATATTATTATAAAGTCGAAGTTTCATCAGTCCAGGAGCCGCCGACGCGTGTGTATCTGTCTGATGTGCCATTCTCGGTATCTTTCCTAATTAAATTTTAAATTCCTCGTTGAGAATTTTCTCTAGACAAAATGGGGAAAGTTTCCGAGAACGGCACATCTCTATGTCTTTGGCACGTAGCTCCTAAGTAGATGGACCGGTTTTTATTTAGATTTTTTTGTTAAAAAGGTGACTTAATCGAGAATGTTCTTAGCTTAGTTTAATGAAAATCTGTTAAGCCATTTAAGAGTTATGAGCTTTAAAATAGGGGTCTCGATTTTGTCGAGGGTTTTTTAACTTGGTTAGGTTGGGTTATTAATTATCTTGTAAGGACATCATGAGGTTGCGTATTCTCGGTAATATGTTAATACAGGCATTAAGTGAATTCGTTATTTATTTATGAAACAAAATTATATAGGAACATAGTACTTGCTTTAATTTTACTATAAGTAGGAACATAAGTAGGTACTTATATCAATACTGGGTGTTTTTTTAATCGTTTACAAAATTTTGGGGCTTAAATCAGTAAGTCAAACTGACCAATTTTCGCGATTTCGGGGTTGGTCCCGTATAGTGAAAGTTGATCAGTATGACTTACTCATTTAACCCCCAAAATTTTGTAGACGAATAAAAAAACACCCAGTATTCCGCTTGTATAAAACACTTGTTCAAAACCTTTTCTTGTCTCAACTATCACATAATTTGACGATTCAGAATTCTAGGGCCTCACTTTACTATTGTGAGAAAAAAGATATGCTACTTGGGACTTTCATGACTTAAAAACGTTAAATGGTTAAATACATATTTATAATGGCCTCTCAATTTGACAATGGTCAAATTGATACAGAAGTAATAGCGGTACTTAGCGAGACATCACGTGGAACAATTTAAATATTGATAGTTACATTTCAAATCCTCTATCACTTAGCCAAATGCCAAATGGCCTTCTACATCAACAAGATCATTTCGGGTAGAGAGATTATTAGCAAATTTAGTAACATAATCAATAACTGCCAACAGACGAACGGACCGGTGTCGCGGCAGGCGCTACATCACCTTCTAAATGCTCCAATTACGAGTGATACGATGGTTATGCAAATTCAATTCGCAATAATACTACCGCTTATATAGAAATTATTCGAGGTTTCAATAACACATCGAATACTACTAAAGATGAGGCTGAAGATGAATACGATGTTTATTTAGTAAGTAGTAGTATTTTTACTCGTAAAAATCTATCAGCGCTTCTCGAGAGGAGACCTCACTCTGCTGAAAAGAAGCGCCGCCGCCGCAAGAAACTCAACAGTTGGATTTTTTTAAAAATAGTACTTACATAAAATACATAAAATTAACTATGGCTATTTGTAGTTCTTACATATTCTATTTGTTTGAAAAAAAAAAAAATATACTAAGGTCGCATGTCATATGATACTATTAGGTACTGTCGCAAAGCTAATACTTAAAAGTCGGTAAAATAATATATATGAAGAACACGAATTAGCGGTTCGAAACCGATGGGAACCACCAGGTAATTTGTAATTGTCAATTTGGTGCGTTCGTTGCATCAGCGGACGTTACAAATAAAATAAATGTGGTTTAACACACACAAACCTTGCCAAATTTTATAAATTGACGCTAGATCTGCTCGATTGTTCGAGTAAAGTTATGCTTACTAATGAGGTGGGCAACAAATCATAAAAGTCCAACGTGTCTTATGTTGTTGAGATGATATTTTATTTGATTGGAGTGGATGACCGTCTTTGTTGTTATTTTCTAACTTTACTAGTATATGCCCGTCTCTTAGTGCTAATACAGGTCAAGTGGATATCACCTGGAAATAAAAAGTGTCTACAAACACTACTACCTACTACCAACTAGGCTAAACGCGTCGTCAAACATTTGTACTTGTTTTTGTGCAATAAAGATGAAATAAATAAAGAAGTTAACGCCCAGATGTAAATAAAATGGCTTAATTATATAGCATTGGGACGTACCACTATGAATTAATCCTTATTGAAACTCTGTAATTTTTTTATAACGCAGAACGCCCTCTAGTGACTCAGGCAAGTTTCTCTTGGAACGATGGAGGTTTAATTCAATACGATTTGAAAGTATATTGCGAGTGCGTTCACATTGGCGGTTTGGTATCTCAAACAACGCGTAGATGTAGATCTTGCTAACGAGTACAGGTAAGGTTTTCTTTTAGGTTTGCGAGGTGTCGCTACTAAATCGATTATTCGAAGGTTCTAGTACTAAAAGAGTTATATCTTAAAGTAAGCGATTATCTGTTTGCAGGTACTGTATCCTCAGATTGTATTCAAGACTATTATACTTCGATTAAGTAGTCAGATTCTTTAATTTGGTGCAGCTCCAAATAAGAAAAAAAATTGGATCGTTTGTTCCAACATTGTTGA
Source organism: Tortrix viridana (assembly GCA_963241965.1). Classification (NCBI taxonomy): domain Eukaryota; kingdom Metazoa; phylum Arthropoda; class Insecta; order Lepidoptera; family Tortricidae; genus Tortrix; species Tortrix viridana. The sequence continues at coordinate 5,940,822 of OY725175.1, read as the reverse complement.
TTCTACTTCGACAACTGAATGCATCATAACATTAAATTTAGAAGAATTTATATTCTCTTATGACTGAAGTATTACTGGGCTTGAGAGGCTGTAAATTCTAAGACATATTAAAACTAAGAAAATTATATAATTAAATTTCATGATCGAGCAGCTCCCTACTGTGCTAAGACTGCTAAGAGTTGTAGGTTCGAGCTGCACTTCGAGTCTAATGTAGTTTGGGATATTACAGGAATCTTAGTTTCAGACTAAATCGATGAGAGTTCATCGTAATAAATAGGTATTATTGTAATCCAGATAAATTTAATAAAACGTTTACTTCGAAAATGTGAATAAAACTAGCAATATTTTTTCTGCTATCCATAGTCTGCTAAAATATGCATCGGACATAAAAGAGTGACGTTTCTAATGAACATATAATGGGATGACATGAATAGAGACCGTTGCAAGAATTTTTAGTATCTCATTTATCTAGCCGAAGGTTTGCATACAGAAACATCAACAATTTTAATTGACAACAGGACCTTTGTCGATGCAAATACATCCGCCGACATCACATTGTTTCACTTATCAGATGAGCTGACCCTATAAAAAGGGGGTTCGACGAGATGAGCCCCTTCAATAGACCAGTTGACGTTAGTAGCACTGTTTGTATCGAGATTAGCAAAGTGGAACATGGATATCGTATGGCTAAAGGTACGTAACTCGAGGCACCCAAATTTAAGAAAAATAGAAAAGCAATCAGCAGAATGAAATTTTTAGGAAACATCCAGACGGTCCAGCTTATGTATCAAGATATTGTCTAATTGGATAGGTAAACGTCACCCATGGATGTGGTACCAATTGTGCAATTATATCCTTCTTCTAACTATTAAATCTACCACAATTTCCAATAAGTCGATCATTTACTATGTAGTAGCAAACCTTGGCCTCATTGGCTAACAAAGATTTATATAACAACGATAACAACGTTTGTATAACATCATTCCTGTATGGTTTTAGATGGTGATCCTACTGAACGCCTGGCTGTTTACCAAGGGCTCTCCCGTAGCGATGGTCCAGCACGCCACTTCATCACAAAGCATCGTGTTCAACCAGCCATCATCGGCCTTATCGGCGCCAACTACAACTGCCCGTAATAGATCTCCATTGTTACGTGTTACTTTGTAATGTTTTGCTAATTTATGAGGCATGTAATCTTAATAAGGCTCATTGTTTCAGCCGTGTCTGGGTTAGATCAGTTTAGCAAGAGTCAGGTATGTGCAAAAAATCTTACATGTGTGAAATGTGTACCTTAATATATATGCGTATCTGTAGTTTAATAGATGCAGGTTGCAGGTTGACTAAATAATCAAATCCTACAAGGTTCGTTAAAATACGTATTCTGGGTCATCTAGGTCCGTAGTTACACATTTTTAAAAACACGTGTCTCTTCTATCCTGTCTTCTTCTTAATATTTATTAGCAATCATTGTGACAGCTTTTCATTTCAGAGAAGCCCTTCGAGTTTTGACATGCAACTATACTATTTTCACTTCTCCTATTCGAAAAAAAGGCTTTTCTAGCCCGTTTAGATGGAGTAAAACACGTTTTTGCTCCCTCTTAATAAGTATATAATTTTTAACTTTTCATTTCTGCCCTGCCGACAGGGAGCAAAATCGAGTTTGCTCCCTAATGTCAAGTTCCTCATTTAGTAAAACCACAGATAAAAGAAAACTTAAAATAATGACATAGTAAGCGTTCTACATACCAAAGACACCACAGAACAATATATATTTTTTACTTTTTGTTTATTTTATGTAATTATTTGTTTTCCTTAATTAGATATATCATTGATAACTAATTGGATGAATAGTTTTTCTAATAGAAGAAGTGAAAAGAAGAATGTATTACACAGTAGCAAAATTATTTCTATCTCGGGAGTGTGAATCCCTAACTACGCTCAGGATTCTATATAAGAATCTCTATGCTCGGGATTCTATCCTGGATTCCATCACTTCGGTCGGGATCCAACACGCTCTGCACCCTCGATGAAATATTGCATTTTGCTCCCTTTGTAATACAATCTACTATTACCCACCTCATGTTTAATTTCTAGCCGAAGTACGAGTACAAGTACGAGGTGTCGGATCACCAGACAGGCGACAGGAAGAGCCACTGGGAGAGGCGCGAGGGAGACAAGGTGCGCGGAGTGTACACTCTCTACGAACCCGACGGCGCGCTCCGCACAGTCGAGTACTCCGCTGACGCTGTTCACGGGTGAGTGGATTCAATTTGTGACTTGAGTGTTGCAAAACGTGATTAACTATGTTTGCACTTTTTTAAAACCCTTATTATCATAGGATTCGTTTTGGCTCTGTAAATAGCGTAGCAGAGTCATATAAATCCGGTAACTAACGGTAAAAACCAAGATTGGTGATCAGTAGATAACTAGGATACTTGAGTAAGTAAAAATGAACTTCTCATAACTCAAAACTTATTATGTTCTTGAGATGTCATTTGAAGATTGAAAATACCCGATTAAACATTCTGTGCCTTGCTTCCCGATTGAGACACGAGAATGGACCCAGTTTACTTAACGCAGTTTAGGTGATTAAAACAGGCATATTATACCATTTAAATTTGATCCATTTGATATTCTAGAACAGGAGTATAGGTCCCACTCGTTTGTCACTGTAAATATTTATGGTCTCTTTATGTAACATCTTGCGCAATTATAATTTTCAGGTTCAATGCGGTTGTGCGTCGAGAAGACCCTACAAAACATCAGCATCCTCGTCTTCCAGAAGTCCCGCGCAGTCATACCCTGAGCTCTGCCACCGACTACAACCGAAGTGGTCTTGAGTACATACCAGGGAGGAACACTCCTAGTAGCCCAAGGTACTCAACGACACAAAATTCCAACGTGGGATTCAGTGTCAACCATGTTGCTGGTCTACAGAGGACTGAAGAAAACTTAAACCATTATTAAAAGATATACAAAATACCTGTGCAAAGTTCAAATATATATAGCCATGTATTTACTCCAAAGGGTAATGTTTTTGCAGGAACGCCTATTAAATAAAACTTGAGAATTAAATAATAAAAATGTTTTATTCGTCAGCGTTGGCGTACTATGTGAGGGAAATGCAGAAACGTTTTACGGTTCGAAGTATTTACTTATGGCACCGAAGATAGGGGTGCGAACCTCACAGGTGTATGTAAAAGCCGAAGTTCTGGTCGAGATCGAAGGGGTCGTTTTAGGGCTGTTGAGTCTAGTAATGATGATGCATATGATGCAGATGATGATGGGCCGTCTTGTGGTGCACGTGGGCATTGAATCTGAAAATTTGTAATAAATGTTAGGACAGGAACTTATGTAGGTACTCGAAATAATTCCACCTATAAATACTATTCATCTATCTGTATCCATTGCTCTTTTCAAATTTTTGCGTCACGTTTTGAAGTTCAAAATACTCTCTCAAGTTTCATAAGACAAATTTCATCTTCTCATAAAATATTATTGTTTAAATAATATGATTTTGAGCACACTTGCTACGTAGACAATCTGCGTTCAAGGCAATGAATGGACGTGTGGCTTCAGTAGTCAGACATATTATTGGTTGACCATGTGTTCCCGAGAGAATTTTTAAGAGAAATGAATTCAGCAGAGGATTGCAACGGGCTGATCATTGTGATGATTATTGTGTTTTATTATAACTAAGTGAACAAAAAAAGGTTTTACCCGGAGTGGTCATCAGCATGGTACTGCACGGAGCGCACGTTGCCGTCGGGCTCTACCAGCGAGTAGGAGCCCTTCACGACGTCCCCGTGGCGCGACTCGTGCTGCGACTTGTGGTCCCCTGTGTGCGGGTCAGACACGGAGTACGCGAAGCTGTATTCCGGATGAGCCCATGCCTGTACGAGAATAATTTTAGGGTTATTCATTTATAACAACAAACAAACCAAAGGTGCAATAAGCAAATGGTTGCTTTGAGGCCTTACGTGGTGTCCGTGGTCCAAATGATGATGTCCATGAGAAATGGCATGGCCTAAATGGGCGGCTCCGAGTTGGTGTCCGTGGTGGCCCCAAGCGCCGTCCCAGCCTCCGACAAATCCGTGGCTAAGGTGGCCGAGGTGACCATGGTGGCCGATGTGGTCAATGCGAGACGTATGGGATACTGCTGATGGGTGCGCGTGCGCCACAGCGAGCAGGCAAAGGGCAACAATCTGTGAAATTACATACTTTTTAAAGACGTACAAAATAATGTGCCATCTGTTTTTGCAGCACTCGGTAACCTCCTTTGTTGATTAATTGTCACAAATCAAGGTATTTAAAACATTTCAAACAGTTCTAACCTGGAACCACATGTTGGACGTTTCTAATTGTGTGCAGGACTACAACTACAAAAAAGGCGATGAGCCGTTACCTTATATTGCTTGCCTGCCGAATTAGTGGAGCGGTGCAAATTAGTAGGGACACTCATTAAATCCTACCACAAATTAAGTTTAACCGATAATTATATGTGTAACGAGCTAATTCCGTGAAATCCAGGTCTAGTCCTCCATTTCAAGGAGAGCCGTCACGAGTCGACGGACAGCCTGATTGTATCGATTTAAGTATGCGTGTCGGAAAACTGGCCGCGCTCCTGCATGCAACTATTCGCCTATTGTAAGGACGATTAGGTAGAAAGTAGGTGTCGATTACTGTCGATATACATTGCAGACAATGTTTGTGGTTCCAAAATTACCCGCCTCTATCGCAAGATAAGAGTAATTTATATTTACAGCTTAGTTTTTCAAAAGTGGAAATACTTTGAAATACTTTTCCGTAGGTAATCAAAGAATATCATACTATATTGGTTCTTTTCGAACAGAGGTTTTAGTCGTATTAATATGTTATCCCAATAGTCACACCCCGCGGCAGGAACCTTGATTGATTACCTACAAATGTAAGTATTTATGTATTGTAGTACTCTTAAAAATGGCACTTGAGTGAACGATCTTATTTGTGACTTATTGATCGCAGTAGATGTATTTCAAGGCATAAATCTTTAAAGAAGGTGTCATAATCAGTGAATTTTATTGCACCGTAATTTGCAATTACAAATAATTTAATCCCCTAAACAACTAGTAATATTTTTTTACATAACGAGAATCGGTGTATTTGGACATTGGGCAAAACGTCCCCACCCACCAACAGAAACGAAACATGTCTCATTTAATAAATCTTGGCAATCTGATGATTTTTTATTGTGATGACGATCGTCCTATGTATGGGGTTTTCTTGGAAAACAATGTTTTGTTTTTCTATATTTTTTGATGAAGAAAGTAACAGAAACGTTAAGTTATTAACAATATTACTAAGAAAAATATTTAAAACAGGACTACGTTGCTCGTTTTCTGAAAAACTTGTGTAAAAAAAGTTATTTGGTAATAAATTAAACAAGACGTTACAAAATAGTTCAAAAGATGGCTCTGTCAGAGTACTTAACGATAAAAGATTATAAAACGATGAACTATTAAAACATCGCTGGTTATAAAATAAGTATAGCATTTTAAGCGTTTTTCCATTTAATTACTATTAATTAGCTTGTAGCAGCCACACCGCGTACCAAGGGTGTTGTAGGAAAGACATGTTACTTTGTTTTGTAAGTGGAATTTCAGTAGAACCCTGGTAGCCTTGAAGGATCCTGAAACGGAGTCAATCAATCAGAAATCATGCAACCGAGGCGCGTAACCGCAACGTCAACTTGTTTTCACAGGTAACCGATTAACGGTAATCATCAAATATTAAGTTGTAAACGCTTCTTTGTGGTTTTTAGGATTCCGTAACAAAATGGTAAAAAAGGAACCCTTATGGTGAGACTTCGTTGTCTGTCTGTCCGTCTGTATGTCACAGCAGTTTTTCTCAGCAACTATACAAGTTATCAACTTGAAATTTGGCATAGTTATATAACTTGCTTGCCTGTATTTGTTTTTAGTAAATATATATGAAATACATTTTATAAATAATTGATAAGGGGTCTAGAATGGAGGTTGAAAAATGAAAGTGATTTGATTAAAGCAAATGGGGTGTCATATAAAATAACTTAATCTACACATTTTAAAACAATATTTTTTAAAATTTTCCTTCACATACTTTTTGATTTATATTCAAAAATGTACAAAAAATTACCGTTCTCCCCCCCTTATCTCCGAAGTTTATGTACCAATAAGTCTAAAAAAATCCTGACGTATAGCTAATTATTTATATTTTACGGGAAAAATAAAATAAAGTGTTCAAAATTTATAAATTTTGAGAAATAATTAAAAATCTTTGAAAATTCGTGTTACATTTAGGCAACTCAAAATAGACCTTATTGCATACGAATTAAAGTACATAGAAGGGTATATTTTTGAAGTACGAAACCCTCGATGCGCGACTCGGACTTGCACTTGACCCATTTATTTTAAATAAATTAAATATTGTAAGAAGCCGTGGTAGCCAAAGAAGCCGTGGTAGCCTAATGGTTTGACCCGCCGACTCTTAAGCAGAGGGTCGTGGGTTCGAACCCGGGCTCGCACCTCTAAGTTTTTCAGAATTTATGTGCGAAATATAATTTGTAAATTTACCATGAGCTTTTCGGTGAAGGAAAACATCGTGAGGAAACCTGCACACACCTGCAAATAAATTTGACAATGTGTGCGAAGTTCCCAATCCGCACTGGGCCCGCGTGGGAACTATAGCCCCAACCCCTCTCATTGTGAGTGGAGGCCTGTGCCCAGCAGTGGGACGTAGATAGGCTGGATTATTATTATTATTATATTTATAAATATTGTAACTAGTTCTTATTAGAACTAGTATGACTATGACTACGACTAGAAAGTCGTATTTTGTTGGGTTTGGAAAATAGCGATGATCAAAAATCGGAAGAAGTAGTTAAATTGGTAGTTCAAATTAAAATTTTCGTGTTGGCTACATTTGCTGTGATGTTAACATTTAAATAAGTTTCTGTCTTTTTTTGATGGTTGTACATTTTTGATACTTACACCAATTTATAGCATTGTCCTCGAGTTCAGATATGTATAATAAATTTCATCCCATTCTAATAACGGGAACTTTTTTACCCATAATTGACCAGCGATTGACCACGATCTCACCTGATCTGAACTGGTTTGAATTTACTCGCAAGATTAGAATTAAGCATGCATACTAATAAACAAACAAACATGAAAAGGGAAAATATATAAAATAGTAGTAAAAATTGTTACAGGACAAAGGGTTACTAGGGTCAATATAGGGTTAATGTTATCGGTTGGTGAAAATCAGATAGTTCCAGAGGGAACAGCAATAAACTAATTATACGCGGATGTTTTTACGATCCGTCTTCACGGTTGTGCCTGTTCCGATTGATGTGCAATTTGGCACAGAAATAGTTTGTAGCCCGGAGACTTACATAGAGTACTGGTTATTCTGGAAAACCTGAACAGTTCTCGAGGTATTAGCCATAAATAAGTTTTGCGCAGACGGAGCCGCAGACTAACGCTTTAGGACATGGAATACCGGGATTTGGTGACCGTTTCTGGTTTTAATGGCAATTTTAAAATAAACATTTTGTAAATTTTCGTTTGTTTCAGTAGATTTTCGAAATAACTTTATTTGTTCATGGTTGATTTTACGTAAAATTTATTTAGCTTATAATGAAATTCAAAGATCAGAATGAAGTTACTGAATGTGGCAATAAGGTTTACTCCTCCGAATGGTTCGAATAGTTTTCAAATATCATATCGCTCTCGTTATCAAGAAAATGAAATTAGATTTTTACGAATATTTGGTGACTGTAATAGTTATTACTATTACTAGTATTAATTAATTTCATTTTATTGTTATTTCCTCTTCTACTTCTGTTCTATATCTGTTTCGTGTTATAAGTGAAGATATACTTACATGGCCCAGCCGAAGACCAGCGTTAGTTTCACAGCCAGCACATGCTGAGCTGGCATGGGTCCGTTTCACAACAATTTCCCACTATCTCTGTAATCTCTTTCTTTTTGTGTTATTTTTAATTATTATTTAAGTGTGTTGTTGATGTTAATAAATGTTTTTTTTCTTTCTTTCTTTAATTGATATAACGCAAAAAATATGAAATCTAAAGATATGATAAGTTACGCGGGAAGCTACTTGATTTTATTTTGTCCTAAGGGTTTTCGAATTCTCATATTTTATACTGGTATCCCAATTTCGTGGTGTTCGGAAAAGAAAATGTTCTTGTACGTAGTAGGTACCTACCGATCTCAAAATTAGCAAAACTTTATTTATAACATAAGTAAAGAAATGAACAATAGTCAATAATACACAGTAGTCACACATTATGGCTAGTATTTTTCAATTTAATAAACCAAATTTTTTTAATAAAAAATTTAAGTAGCAAAAATATCAAAAATTATTATACTATAGGTACATACGTGTATAATTTATAAAAAAAGAATCGTTATTATCAAGTAATACAGAACAGACTGTTTGCTCACTGAAACTGCAAACAGAAAAGGAAACTACGATGTACATAATGATATTTTTCATAATCTGTTAAGATAAATTTCATTCAATAGGTATTTATTTTTATAGACATTGCAACATTTTTATTCACCAGTAAGAATAACAAGCGAAAACACTTTCTAATGTACGAAAACAGTTTCATGCTCATCGGGTCTTCGAGCTTAATAGTGTTGATACTCTACGTTATCCTTGCGGCGTTGCTCGTACTTCTGTTCATGTTCCTGTTCCTTCTCCCTCTTCCTGTGCTCAGCGAGCATCTTGAGCCGGAGATGTTCGATCAAGGAGTCGTAGTCTCGAGCGTCGTCCTTCTCCCCGGCCACGTAGCTGGAGGGGAGGATGAGGACCTGCCCCCCCGGGCCCCGCACGTACTTCCTCCCCCCTGACTTGAGGAACCTGTAGTCAAGCACCCACAGGGGCTCGTAGTAGGTAGGGCTGTACACGTCTCTGATGATCCTGAAAGGGAAAGATGAAGGTTTGATCATTGACGAAAAGTATCAATTAAAGACGGTTTTAATAGCTTAAGGGCCTGTTTCACAATCGACAAGTAAATTCATCTGTCAAATAAAGATAGCCCTCTCCTTGTCTATTTTCAAGTTTATGAAAGGGAAAGGGCTAACTTCATTTGACAGATATGCTTTACTTGACTATTGTGAAACAGGCGGTTAGAGAAGTGTTTATGTATGTATTTATCTTACTCGTCTTGCGCAGCGATATCAGGACCGTGCCCCTGGAAAGATGAAAACGGTTTATACACAGGTATTATAAATAAACTAAAGGCGGTTTCAACCAGATTATTTTAAACTTTTTTGTTAGCTATTTCTCGGCGTTATAATAGTAACGTAAATTCGAATCCGTTGTAGTAAATGAAAACGTTGAATTTGATATAGAAAACCAATTTAATTTAACATACCAATATAGGAAGCATCATGCTCAAATGAAATATTATGTCGTTAGCAGTGACAGTTATTAGCGTTTAATCGAGATAATACTTTTTCTTATCGCCTCTTCGAAAGTATAGTCTGAGAACATTTTTAGCCGACTTGAAGTGGGCATAGTGCTTACTTAGTATTTGACTTCGGACTGTGTCATCGCTATACACAGTTCTTGAACCGTATTCTCTCGAGTCAGGTTAGAGTACATTGCAGTTTTGTACTCGTAGCTGAGATGCTACATATTATTAACAGCGGTAAAGGGCGATACTTTGGCGAGTAAGGCCAGAGGCACGCCAGAGGCACGAGTATTTATACACCGCAGATGGAGTCCTCTGCAGTCTCGTTACCTAACTCAATTTTCTTGTGTCCTTCAGATTGCTAACGAGAGTCGACTGTTTGGGTCGCCTCGCATATGTATCAACATTTAAAGTTGGCAAGCTGCTACCAATACGTTGCTGGCTTGCTAATAGATCACCCGTTGTAAAGTTTGGGTAGCGTACAATTTTACTATGAAGGGAGCGGGCAATGACGGGTCCGGCGGGGGGTTGGTCAGCATCTAGCTTGGCCTGCAGGTACAGGTGGTCGTCCTCGTAGCGGTCGCGCGCGCGCCCCTCTGCCGGCTCGCTGTCGCACACCACCCCCGCCACCAACAATGCCACTACTAGTAACTGAAACAATAGTAACCTGTGTACCCACTTTCCTACAATATTTTATATATACATCCGTCACTTTCAGACCAGTCAGTAAGTGCGAGAATGACTGCTTTATCCACATTCATACACGAAAGCGAAAACGCGGCCATAATAGGCCTGCTGTTACCGTTGAATAAATAAATTAAATCACAGGGGTATAGGAGAGCCGGACCTTTGGATTGCGTACACGGGGCAGAAGTCAACAGAGGTCCTTTAAATAATGTTTGTGTTTACAGGTAAACTGTTTTGGCTAACTTTAACAGATGGGTGTCCGAGAATCACCGATTGGTATTGGCATCACAGCAAAAATAATATGTAATAAGTAGTTTCAATTTCATAAAGAGAGCAGCGTGTTGGCTTTTTCTCTATGTGCGCCTTGGAAATATTGTGGTGTAATAAGACAAACTAATAATAGTTAAGTAATATCTTGGGAACTGTACACATTTAATAAAGTATGTTTGCTCTCACTAGAATTCCTTGAACTATCTCTACGAGACAAATACATACGCTTGTACCTACTTATAAATAAATTCAGTAAGTTAATTAAAGTATAATTTATAGCCATCAGCTGTTTATCACTAACGCACTCGTTAGCGTAGCAGACAGTATAGTATACTATGTTATACTCGTAAGTATTAATTAGAATCACGAAGATATCCGATGGTTATTAAAGACTTAGGCGTACTTATGTATTTACAATACCTAAGAAACACCATTTACTATTTTAGGTTTATACTAATCACACACAATTTTACCGTAGCGGGATCAGCACAGGCACAGACGGGTCACACGATCACTAGACCAATAAGTAAAATAACAGCTCTTAAATTCTTGCTTCATTATTTTGTAAAGAATTTTGAGAAGGTTGACGTTTCTAATAAAATCCATTTTTGCGTTACACAAAAATGTTTTTTATTAGTTTGCTCTAAATTACTGAAATAAAATAAAATAAATGAATAATAAACTCACGCGCAACATGTTATTCAGCTGAAGGCGAAGTATTCAACTGATTCGAATAAATACTTGCGCAAAGGCTACAAAAGATGATAATTATATTCGAAATCTCCGGAACTCTTACATTAGCGTATCCTGGTAATCTTAAGTTTAATACGTGACGTTGTAATTGATTAATTAATTCCATTTCAAGATGATTTGAAGTATCGTTTGGTTGAATTAAATGTAAGTCATGCTTGAGCTGTGCTGATACCGATAAGCTACATATGGTGCAGCTCCTAAGGAGAAAATGCCAAAAGTTGATATCTCCGAAACTATTAGGAATATTTTACTAATATAAGCGTCATTTGAATTACCTATCCCAAACAGCACAGTCATACCTTAACACAGATGCCACACAACTTTTGTATTTATACATAATTTTGACGTGAAACAACTTTAAAATCACATACGGGTAGGTACCTGCCACGTCAGAAAAGTGGACCGTAACGAAATGGGTTATATCTTGTATTACCTTAATAACTCCCTAACTTCTAGGTTTAGAGACGCAAATCATGGGGTTGGCGGGGAGGGCGCATCGCGCAAATCGAACGACGCTCTCGCTCCCTTTAAACTCAAGACAAGATATTAATATGTAAAAACTTAAAGTAAGCATATAAAAAAATTATAAAATAAAATAAGTCAGCTTCAGCATTGTTATAATATCGGCAATCAAAATGTTTTATAATTACGCACATTTGAAAGACAATTTATTTGCATTAAATAATAGCAAGCCTAGAACATTGCCTTAGAGTAGGTGCATCTGTTATTCATGAATTTCATGATGTAATAATTTCATGTGTCATTATTATTTTATCAGCTTCTATGAATTGGGAGTGATCAGAAAAGTAACTATTTAGTCTAACTGAAACGATCTCGACAAGCTGGACCTCTTCTCATATTTTTGAATTTAGGTATGCGCCAATCATGATTCACAAAATCGAACGCTTTGCTAATGTCAAAGAAGATGCCGGCTAGATTTATTGGAATAAAGATTTTTTTCGGGGATTAATTATGCAATAAAAACAAAAACATGGAATAGTACATTACTGTAGAGACCGGGAAGCGAGCGATTGCAGGACGAGTATATATGAGTATTTTACCAGGTTCACTAATGTTTTACAAAAAAACGTTCTACAAACTGATTCATTTCACAAACATATCATTTGGTAAACCGCCTTTTTATTCGAAACTGTAAATATTTCAGGATTTTTATTAAACTAACCTAACCTAAGCTATAGGGTTCTACTCGTACACAATGGTCCAGAAATAAATCCTGAAATATTTACAGTTACGAAAAAAAAGCGGTTTGCCAAATGATTTGTTTGTGAAATGAATCACATTGTGAAACGTTGTTTGGTAAAATTACAGTTTTACTTTTACAGTTTTGTAGCTTTATCAATGGACAATATTATTTCGCTTTCGTTTTTCGGATTTCTTTCTTTACTTGTGCTCTAAGATATTGCTTCTTGCTAAATTTCATGATTCTAAGTCAACGGGAAGTACCCTATAGGTTTTGATTCCCTTGCGATTCCCTTGAATATGCGGCATAAACGGCCGTATCTTTTGATTGCGTTGACTTAGAAGTCTGATTTTTTACAGCGCTAAGGGATTGCAGACCTGAGTATTTGATATGAATTTCAACGTAATGCTTTTACGAGTTCCTGAGAAAAAGAGTCTTGACAGACACACAGACGGACAACAAAGTGATCCTATAAGGGTTCCGCTTTTTTTCATTTGAGGTACGGAACCCTAACACACACACACACACACACACACACACACACATATATCGCTTGCAGAACAGATGGCCGTTGGGGCCGAAGAGTTCTCGAGTGGGGTCGGCGTACAGGAAGACGTAGCGTGGGCTGACCTCCAATAAGGTGGTTAAGATTGCGGGAAGCCGATGGATGCAAGCGGCGCAGGACCGGTCCTTGTGGCAAACCTTGGGGGAAGCCTATGTCCAGCAGTGGACGTCTATCGGCTCAAATGATGGTGATGATGACGGAACCCTAAAAATAACTCTGAATACTCATCAAAGTAAAAAAACAATTTCTCGAGGCAAATCTTTATTTGCATTGACCATTATTTACACAAAGGTTACAATAGTTGATCGCTTATATTATATTATGCGAAAAAATACCATAGTTCGTAAATCAAAACCAATTCCGTTCCCAACTTAAGTGATATCAATTCATCCAGACCTAATTAAAATACTATGTAACAAAACTAACAAAATGACGGTATCATTGATTTTTTTTGTTTGCAGCTACTTTTCGCAGTCTGTGGTCACGTTGGTGGCGGTGATGAAAATCGTGTTGATCATGATAGGGATGTATCGGTCTGTGCAAACGAAGCAGTGGTATATGAGGTGGATGTTCAACATGATGTTTTCTCTCGGCGTGAACTTCTTCAACGTGTACGGGATTTATTTCTTCGTGATGTTCTTCGATATGTTCATGGTGCAACAAAGGTTTGTAATGAACAATGGGGATGTGGTGTTGGTGATGATTTTTAATTTGAGAATAGTATTCTATGTGTATCGGTTTACGATGTCTCTTGAAATGATGCTTCTCGTGCGTTTGTGGTTCCTCATGTTTCTCTTCATGCATCTCCTCATGTTTTTCTTCATGTTTATCTTCATGTTTGTATTCATGTTCCCCTTCATGTTTGTCTTCAAGTTTCTCTTCAAGTTTCTCTTCAAGTTTCTCTTCAAGTTTCTCTTCAAGTTTCTCTTCTAGTTTTTCTTCATATTTTTCTTCATGTTTCTCTTCGTGATGGTCTTCGTGTTCATTGTGATGCTTTTTGTCGTATTTATGCAGAATGTAATACTCAATATGTATGGGCCCGTGATGCTTTTCTTTTGGTTCATGAACATGTATGGGCCAATGATCATTTTTCAGCTCTATATGTTCCTCTGTATGCTCTTCTTTCCGTTCTTCTTGAGGCTCTTCATGTGCAATAAATTCGGGGACTTCTTCAATAACCGGCTCCTTTTCTTCTATATGCTTGGGAGGTTCCTCAATAATTATTTCTTCAACTGGTGTGATGATTTCTTCATTGTGTGGCTCTTCATGATGATCATGATGATCGGAGATGTGAACGCGGGCTTTGAATCTGAAAAAATAAGTTATTTTTTATAAAAAGGCAATTTATAAATTTAATGTCGTGTTGTCAACATTTTTCTAGTAATTATGTATAGAATCTAACCTATAACGTCTAAGCCTTTTTAATTTTCAGCAGCTAGTGGCATTAACCGTACATTTAAACAAGCAAAGCCAAGTTCGCAAAAATTGTTACTTATGTACAGTTATTTGTATACAGTTATTTGTTGTTATAGCGGCAATATAAATAAACATTCGATGAAAAATTCAACTGTCTACCTATTACTGTTCATGAGATACAGCCCGCTGACAGACAGATGGACGGACAGCGGAGGCATTGTAATTTGGCTACGGAACCCTAGAAACGAATGATACCCTTGCTTTATATGTATGGGAGGTGGGAGGTACCTATTTTGTAGTGTGACGTACAGAAAGACGGACGGACATGGCGAAACTATAAAAGCTCGTAGTTTGGCTACGGAGCACTAAAAATTATTAATTTATTTGATTCAATTACTTTTTTATTCAATTTGAATTCATTCTTAAAGGATGCCGATTTCGCAACACCGGACATTGTGGGATTTCTTTGGGGAGCATATATCGAGCAGTAAATGTTCGGTTCACATGAGAAAATGGTCACTTGATTCATTGTTGCATACGTACGTATTTTATAAGTGGACCAACGGGACGTAGATTATGAATTCACTCTACTATGCATCTTGTCGTTGAAACATTACTACCGTGTTCTTAGTAAAGTAATTTACAAACCCGGTCGATTACAAATAGTTATTCAGATGCTGTACGAGCTGACCGGCTAATGTTTGAATTTTTCCAATCAAGCTTATAATTTTGTTTTGGAAATTCAGCACCCTTCGACTAATACTCAACCATTTATCTATCTATATAATTGTATATATAAAAATCAGTTGCCGTGCGTTAGTCTCGTAAAAACTCGAAATTGTGATGATTTTTTTGTGTGTCTTTGTGTAGGTCCCTGGATGGTTTAGATTCACAATTGGACCTGGCAGGTAGCCAATGTCAAAGCCAATGTTCTTAAAATCTTTTTCTTTGTTAGACGCTGAAATTTCATAATAAAATTCAGGGTTTATTTGTTCAAAAAATAAGTGATGGTACGAACCCAGTGTGCTTGTCGGAGTGGTACTGCACTGTCCGTTTTTTGCCGTCAGGCTGCACAAGCCAGTACTCGCCCTTGACCTCGTCTCCTTGTCTGTGTTCACGTTGACCTTTGTGGTCATCTGTGTGGGGGTCACTCACATGGTATGAGAACTCATAAGACGGATACGACCAAGCCTGAAATTTTAAAATTTAAAAAAAAAAACTCTAGAGCCTAGCAGAAAGTAGTGGTCAAAGCACCAATCGACATTGCTATTTGTATTTAATAGGATTTTAAGCATAAGTGTTAACAAACATTACGTATTTACGTATTATCTAACGATAACATAGACTCTGCATTGAGAAAATAATAAAACAAAAGAATTACAATTCTAATTAAAACTACTGCGCTGAAATCTTGAACTTTTTGATTCTTTTAATTACTTACTTAAGAACTTCAAAAGTGTCATTTTTTTTAGAAATTTTTGCATTTTGTAAACACAGTGCCGTAAAAGCTAACTAAGTGCTGTATTATGAATTTTAGTATTTTAGATCTGATAGGGCATTAAAACAGTATTGTAACAATAATGACAACCAACAAGTTATACCTAACAATAAAATCTATCAATAATTTTTAAATTATAGATAGCTTTTTCTAAATTTTACCAGTAGTGAAAATGGAAGAAGACATAGACTTACGTATTCTTCATGATGTTCAGGCTTGTGGGCCCCGATGTGTTCGAGGTCACCGTCGTGCCCAGGATGTTCCATGTGGAATGTCTGCTTCAGCTTCTGTTCCGAGGTTGCATGCTCATGCCCCAGGGCGCAGAGCGCTAGCCCCACTAACAGTACCGCCTAATGAAACAAAAATCTCTGTTAAATATATCACTTTTATTTTCTTTAAACAAAGCTTTTTATTATTTATCTATCACAATCTCAAAATTTTCACTGCACTTTTAATGGCATTTTATTTTTATTTTGAATTTACCTTCCAAATCATCATTGTGTTTTACTGCAGAAGTAAAACGAATTGATACTGATTAAAATCATTATTTACCTATTTATACACTATATCTTTATTGATGCTAAATTGCAGATTTCCCGTGCTTCATCTCATTACTTTTTTAAAGCTTCTTGATGATGGATAATGCGTGCATTACATGCTTCAGAGGGGAAGCGGCGTGCAGGCTTTAAAACTGATATTGTTTTTATAATGTAAGTAGTAACTAGTGCCTAATAACTAATATGTTTTCAGGGGCGTCTCTTGCAAGAATTAAGAAATAATATTTTTTGTCGGTAACTTCTCTCGCTCGACTTTTTACTTATGAAACCATTTTTGATTAGTTTGATTTTTTTGATTTCGTCAACCATTTGACTGCTTAATCTTAATCGGCTGTTAGTCAATATATTTTGACAGCTGTTAAACATCTAATCTCACCTGTTTAATTGTTGGTGAACTCCACACTTGCTGCCGCACTCAGAGACGTCAATTAATTTTTAAGTTTCATTAAAGATGCTGCTGTCACTTTCTTTGCTATAGCAATAGAATAAGACGCAGCAACTTTAATGGAACTTAAAAATTAATTGACGTCTCTGAGTGCGGCAGTTAGTCACTTGTTTTTCAGTAATTATAATGTTCGTTGATCGTAGTACGAGTATCATTTGAAAAAAAAACAAGGGCAAGATAAAAGGTTATCATATTACATATAATATTATAAATTTGCTTGTATAGACATACCATATTTCAATTTATACTAATAATTGAGATGTTGAGGAAACGCATAATTTAGCTATCAAATGTTAGGGTGTGGCAGCTTAGAACCTTGCTTCGTCCTGCCAATGAAAATAATTAGTTTAGTGCAATCTATCTTGTGAAAATGAAATAGAAATCCAAATAAGATTCTTGATTTCATTATACTTCAGTTCGGATCGGATTTGAATACCTAGAAGGATAATTTTATGTTGAGGTAAGAGGCCTGTTTTAACGCAATTTCATTTCTTTATTAAGGTATAAGCTGGTACACATTATATTATGTCGTCTAACTCATCTAGTTTGTATAATAGCTCGGTATAAAAACGTGATTCCTATATATAACATATTCGAAGATTGTGTTTTTTACACAGGGAAATACCTTGTGCAGGCAATAGCACCAAATATACATCATAATGTCTTTAAAAAAAAATATGTATACAACCCTTATTACTACTACAATTAGGTTCATGTATTTCTTATTTAATACCTAATATTTAGAAGCAATAAGTGTTAGTTTATTTTTGCCTTTGATTTTTACCCTTGACTGTACCTAATCATTAGTTAGTTGTTCTGGTTCGAAGTTTGATGAAGCTTTTAGTAAAGACTATTCCTAGATTCTTATGATCATATGTATTTGGTTTATAAAGTAACCTAAGGCGCATTACCTATTTATAATATTTTCATTTGTGGTCCTGTGACAGATGTCATTTGGCAAGTTTAGTAATGTGGCTAATTAAAATCGCATACGTTTTTTGTCGATTATCGATAAGGTTTATAAAGTAATTGTAATCGATTTTTTTAAAACAACTACATACAAAGGCAGACGCATTTGTACTAACGTTGACAGTTGACAGCGTTGACGCAAGTGACGCGATTTTACAAAATGGCGAATCGATTCGGTCGAAGAACGGAGTCATTGTTAAACACTAACGATGATCCGTTTCACGTATGGGGTGTAAAAGTAGTTTTATTATTTTGTTTTTATTTCCATGAAATTTATCCATAGTTTTGCAGATTTGGTATTAAAAAGGGGTAGAACAATAATTATTGTTGTTTGAAACTAATTTACTATAGATACGTATGTTTTAATTGACTGCTCATTTGGTTGGAACAACGTTTGCGTGAAATATAAAATTTCAATCTGTCACAGGACCATTATAGTAGTTTATGTAACTGCTGCATAATGAGAGGCATTAAAACACGAGTGTGTGTTTATGAAACGAGCCGATAGGCGAGTTTCATAATAGCATCACACGAGTGTTTCAATGCCTAATTATGTACAGTTACATACAATATTTTACCTACATACATATTATAAGCTATCTATGATGTGTTCAGGAACCGCATGTTACGACCGGCATAGCCGGCATTGTACAATTATTAGAACGTCAAAAATGGCGGCAACCGTAGTTTTTTTTTTAATTCAGAGACAATCTAGAGTCGGCCTCTACTATCATATCGTTCGATATCAAATTATCAAGTAACATACGAGATTTGTCAAAATTGTATGCAATTGACATTTCATTTCGAATTAAATGTCATCTCGAGTGATATTAGAATTGAGGTCAAATAAAATTGTTTTGTTTTTCAAAGATGTTCGAAATTTGAAACTCATAACTTTATCAAATCTTATATCGTTATAAGAACATTATGTTACTGCTACAGATAAGAAAATTATCATAGTAAAATTGATTGTTGTAATGCTGGTCATTGCCAACGGATTCTGAACGCATTATAGAGGACTTGGCTCCGGCCTTACCTAAAAATGGAATCTGAAAATATAGGAAAAATCAGACTAGGCTACATGGATTACAGTCCTTTGCCTTTCCCTTCGGGATAAATTGAAAAACAACACTCATTACGTAATATACGCCTGCTTTTGAATGTACAGCAATGTTATGTGCAGTCAGAAGATTGCTTTGTATTTCATGTAAGGATGGTGTAACGACTAAATAACTACTTATATTTTGTATTCTTAATGGTACGGTACGGGGGGCCTAGTAGCCAAGATGCATATCGTAACTTTAGCGCTTTTCGTAAACTGTCCAAATTTATAGGAATGTCGTTAGCTAACGATCGGTCGCGTCAGCCGCGTGTGTCATTTCCACACATTTTGTAGATTTTCGAAAATCGTTAATAGCTCAGTAATTCAGTGCTGAAAAAAAGGTTACCTGGAAAGTTTTCCGGGAGTTTTAAAATTTGTGACTTTATAGATTTCGACGTGCTCTTTCCGAATTTCTACTTGGCCACCTCGTATTTTTGCCACTCGCCCGCCGCAGTGTTTTGACAATATCTCATTTTCGACTCATTTAACGATACAAATAGTTGAAAACAAATTAAACTAGACAAAATTTCCTATAATTTATTCCGTAAGGGCCTGCGCAAACCGGCGGAGCGCAGAGCAGATCACTTTAAATTTATCAATGTATATTCTTCCCTATTTTAATTTCAATAAGGTATAAATTTGAATGCTCTGAGACCGACCTCGGAGCATCACGGGGGATTTCTACTCTGCGGCTGCAGCTCTAAATTTATACCTTATTGTAATTAAAATAGCGAAGAATATACATTGATAAATTTAAAGTGATCTGCTCTGCGCTCCGACGGTTTGCGCAGGCCCTAACCCTTTTTTTTTTGTAAAATTAATAGTTTCAACGCATGAGTGCCGCAAACCAACGTACATCTACTCAGACACGCGTATTTAATATCTCGGGAACTACAAGTCCAATCGCAAAAATATAAAGTGTGTTGTGATCCTCAGAACTAAATTTTTTCAATAAATAACACCAATTTTCAGTAGGAAGTACATTTTTATCACCTGCTTTTAAATGTAGTATTGACTTAAAAATATGGATAGGTGTATACTCTTCTAATGAGTAACAAAATTACAATGGATAGTAATTATAATTAAATAATAATAATTATTATTATTTTGTTTATAGTGAAACTTACTGTCACGTGTATGAAGAAAATACGCAAACGTCAAATAAAAGCCAGTTTTAGCGCTAATTTATTACTTTTATTTAACTAATTTACTTTGGATTGTAGACAGAGGTCAGTCTTTTAAAAGCGGGGGTCAGTTCTTTGTCTCCTTGTCTTCAAACTCTGTGGTTTAGATGTGATGATGCGCGAAATGAACGTGATGATGCGGCGACGAGTGATGGACGATGGCGTTGAATCTGGAAACAACAATAAAGTAAATATGTAAACGTGATCCCAAGTTCTTTAAAAAAAAACTAAACATCATGTCGTTATCAATTCTTATTAGTTCCGTATTTGCTACCAAAACAAGCCGTTTTCTTATTGTTTCAGTTTTGGCAACTGCAGAATTTCTGATTAGTCCATCGACAAGAGCCTGGCTGTGTAATAAAAAGAAATACCACCTTCGGCCCTCGGGCTCGACCAACTCGTACCCGCCCTTCACCAGGTCGCCGCGTCGGTGCTCGTGCTGTGCCAACTTTACCTCACCCTTGTGTTGATACGTACCCGGTGTGATCATCGGCCTTGTACTCGACCTTCCGGAGGCGGCCGTCGGGCTCGACCAGCTCGTACCCGCCCTTCACCAGGTCGCCGTGTCGGTGCTCGTGCTGAGACTTCACGTCGCCCGTGTGGTGGTCGTGCACGGAGTACTCGAACTTGTACTCGGGGAACGCCTGGGGAAATTAATAACTACAGTGACAGGTAAATGTATGCTGTCTTTCATCTTCAGTTACTAACTAAAGATATTGTAGGAGCATAACCAATGTTGATAAGTTTTGGGATGTTATCTTCAAATCTGAACGACTGGGTTACTGTGAACGATGAGCTCATAGAGTTGCAGTTACAGTAAGCCCGTAAAATTTGAGCTACAGGCTTCGTCTTTGGAAATATTTGAAACTAAACTTTGTATTAATTGCTAAACTAGTTCGATCACTTATGTCACTGCGTCGGTTAGCCGACTTGTTGAAATTGACAGGAAACCTAAGGAGAATAATACTGCACTGCCCATTTTACTGTATTTATGTGCTGTGCTAAGCTAATTTTATTATTATTATTATTATTATTATAAATATCACTCGGCACACATTGGTTGCTGCAAGCTGATAAATTGTATGCAATTTGAACATGCTAAGCGTGTTACCGATGCCGAATGTTTTTATAAACTACAACAACCAAACAACCTATCTAATTTGCAATATGGTCAAAATATAGTATAAAATTAAACGATTGATGGCTTTCACGCGGTAACGCCAACGGTTGGGAAACCCGTTGATGTCTAATGTACTTGAACAAACTAATATCATAGTCATAAAAAAAAACTTACATAATGGTCATGATGCGGAATGTGGTGAATGGGCACGTGGGGCACATGGTGGTGATGGGGGATCAACGGCACGTGGTGGTGGATGGGGATGTGGTGGTGGATCGGAATGGGGTGGTGGATCGGGATAGGATGGTGGGGGCCGTCGTGCTTCTGCAGTTCCTGGTGGGACACGGCTGGGTGGTGGTGATGATGGTGGTGCTGGAACGGGAAGATCGCCTGGGTGGCTGATACCAGCACACAAGCTGTAAGTACCTGGGAAACAAATTATACCGTAGTTTTTATTACTTAATATGTAAATAATAAATATCAGGGCACAATCTCACACAAATTGACCTAGTCCCAAACTAAGCTCTAGGCTTGTAATATGGGTACTAGGATATATGGGTACATACTTAAATATATGGAAAACATCCATGAGTCAGGAACAAATACTCGCGCTCATCACACAAATACTTGCCCATACCGGAATTCGAACCCCGGACCGCTAGCTTCGTAGGCAGGGTCACTTATTCCAACTAGGCTAACCGCGTCGTCGACTTAACTGACTATTACCAAAATGCCATCTCTCTACTGTGTAGCCTGTTACTGTCACCAGCAATAATATATTATTCAAATTTAGGCTAAACATCTAAGGCTAAATATCTGATTCGCCTTTATTACTAGGTGCATAAGAGCTTGTCAGATATTTTTAAGTGCAATGTTGAATAGCATATTATTGCTGGTGACTGTACGTAGGTGCGATGAACGTAAAAATAGGTACTTACTCATGACAGTCGTCTAGTTAGTTTTTTCACTAAAAGGCAAATCGTAATTACTGATCTATACCGGAGTATTAAGGGCGTAATAGATTTTAAGTAAGTAAATATAATTCGGTTTAGTTATTACAACAAAACAATAACACACCACATTCCAACTAAAATTGGCCTATGTTTTTAAAGTTGATATCTTGCCGTTAACACTGTTCACGTTTGTTTTGACGAAACCTCAGGTATACTCGAAGATTAGCATTCAGATTCCTTCCTTTACGTTTGAATAACACAATAAAAAGTATGATTGACATGAAGTTGCTAATTTCTTTATGATAAACCAATTAAAATTAAGCTTGGGAAGAGAAATGTAGATAATATAGGAACAACGTCAATCTCCAAAAATTTAATTGCACGCCTGAAGAAGTAGAACATTTGGAAAAAAATTTGACATTTCCATTTAAGAAACAGGGACGGAATATGGATGCTCGTTCCGGATATTGTTATGGTGTTAGTGACAAACAAAATCAACTCACTCTGAACCACATCTTTACTAGTGGATGTACGCTGTCTAATAGTTTTGAGACAATAGTGCGCATACGCTGTGGCTCATTAGCTTATATAGGAGGTATAATTGTGGGAATTATTGGAGCAAAAAACCTATTGATCAATTTCTCAGGGTTTGGCAACGACCCTATCGTAATATGCATTTTCGTACCTACATGCAGGTAATTGACGGAGTCGGTGTGATATGTTGATACCGTCAACATGCTATTAGTTTCGGAAGTGCACTGTGCAGGAATGATGTCGGTCGGGTGGACACGGCCAGGTGGCGTGATGCCAAGTGGCGTGATGCCAATTTTAGTAATTTAGCAGCACTATCAGTATAGAGGTAAACGTCATTTTATATTATCTTTACTGTTATATTTTGACTAAACGAGATGGCTATCAGTTACTTATGCCTTTCGATTTATTAACCGTATTATTTTTATTCATTTCATATGCGTGGTATATACATTTGAGGACTATTTAGTTTAAAGTTCGATAGGTTTTTATTTCATTTTGGGTTTAACTTTTGTGTTTATTTTTGTATTGATAACACAGAAACTTTTCCTAGTATTGGAGTCATAAGTTTACGTATACAAGGTAATAAGGTCCCTTGAGAATAACTAAATTAATATAACTATATAGTTACTAAATTTTGACATCATCGAAAAAAAGTATCTGAGTATCTGAATACATATTTTTTTAGTAGTGTGATAAAATGTCTTCAGCGTATGTTCAATAATTTATTGATTATAAAAATTAAACATGAAACACATATGTATAAATACTATTATTTAATAAAAGAAGATTAAGATTAATGGTAGGTAGTGGTGTGGCCCGTCGGGCCGCTTCGCTCCACCACCGCGTTAAATCTGAAAATAAGACATTATTTATAAAAGTATGTTGAACCTTTAATTATTAAATATTATACTGTCATAATTACGTCTCTTAACATTAATATTTTAAAGGCTAAGTTACTTGTTCAGGGTTTATTATCAACGGTTAAAATATATTCACCAAAATACAATAACACAATAACAATAACAATGAAGGTTATGGAGTCAAGTTGTTCAAAAAACTTGAACAAATTAAAGTATAAAGGTGAGGTGATGTGACGTTATGACAACTCACAGTGTAAAAGGTGTCATATTGTCAAGAATAGATAACGATATCGTAGCAAGACCACCGAAGCTACGCGGCCCGCGTTACTAGATTCCCATCACACCCGCTCTCAGTGGTGTCTTTTGGTACGTGGTGCCATTTTATAAATCCAGAACTAGGTTTACGATTATTTATAACATGACAAAAATACAATATAAATTTAGTCAAAGTATTTTAATTATGATCGTGAAAAAAAAAGAAATAACATTCAAAATTGATCAAATCATTTCACCCAATAAAGTTCGTAGTTATAAGTTAAAAATAAAAGGTAACAGTAAAGAAATAAATCAATAATAATCAGAAAAAAAAGGCAATAAGGGATCAGGATGTGAAGCTGAAAATGCCCACACAAAATGCGATAACGTTTCTCACCCCCTAAATCAAGGCCGATTTTCACGATTTTTTATATGTTGTAGATTATATAAGAAACTATGTCTGTACGTTATCCTTATTAAGAAAATATTTCTTAAAAAAAGGAACAATTAAAAAAAAAAAAAAGTAACGTACAATCCTAATTTTCATGTTCAAAAATCGTAGAAATCGGTGTTGTTTTAAACGGTGTTGTGGTGAGAAACGTTAACGTCCGGAGCAAAATGTGTAAGGATTTTTTTAACAGCTATGCGATTTCAGCGTTGCATCACAATCCTTAATAGCTTTTTGTTATTTTATTTATATTCCGGCCTTTCCTTAATAGCTTTGATTCCACGTCCTATAGATTAATTTAATACTTATTGTACAACGCTTCAATGTATCATTATTTAGTGGTTTCGGTGTTAACAATTTCGCGATAAAAACAAGCTAACAGCC
Organism: Tortrix viridana; assembly: GCA_963241965.1. Classification (NCBI taxonomy): domain Eukaryota; kingdom Metazoa; phylum Arthropoda; class Insecta; order Lepidoptera; family Tortricidae; genus Tortrix; species Tortrix viridana. Next base: position 5,916,158 of record OY725175.1, on the reverse strand, counting down.
AAAACGTTGCCTAACTAATCCCATTCATATTGTATTTCTGTGTGTGTGAGAATGTTAGCATGGTGTGAAAACATCGTGACAATGCTACTAGAGTACGTTAGCGGATTGAGACAGCGCTAATGGCTATATTTGTGCTTTGTCCCTAAGCCACTTTCGATTGGGTCACTTTATTTACCAGAAACTTCTTAAAAGTAAACATTTGATTTTAAAAACTGTCCTTTCGATGTATATGTGGCCATTTTTTCAAGGGCAACCAGACTACGTCCGCCGGCCAAAATTCACTTGTCAGTTCGTCGTAATAAAAATAAATAAATAAATAAATATCAGGGACAATCTCACACAAATTGACCTAGTCCCAAACTAAGCTCTAGGCTTGTACTATGGGTACTAGACAACGATAAATATACTTATATAGAGAAATATATACTTAAATACACAGAAAACATCCATGACTCAAGAACAAATACTCGCGCTCATCACACAAATATTTGCCCATACCGGGATTTGAACCCGGGACCGCTAGCTTCGTAGGCAGGGTCACTACCAACTAGGCTAAACGCGTCGTCAATAAAACACGAACTATCTGTTTCTCGAACGATTACATACATTTTCTTGCCGGTACGTCTCCTGACAGACTCGGGACTGACGGCGGACTGTTCGTCACTGTTGCTTTTTATTCACGCAAAAATGGCTGAACGCATTTTGATGATATTCGGCATACATCAATCCATGTCCTAAATCAACATCTATATAAATAAAAATCAATTGCCAAATGTATAACTTGAGAATCTACTTACTCTCTATCTAATTCTCTTTTTGTTGTGTTTGTAATTGTCAGGACAACGTTTGTATGTAAGTTTTTTAAATTGAACCCGGGCGAAGCGGCTAGTAACAGATAATTTTGTCCTAGAACATTTGAATGTTTAATCCCCGGGAGCTATTAAATTCTCATGTATCATATGCATATATTTATCGTTTATAAGAACGAGTTATACGCGGACAGAGTCGCGGGAAATAACAAGGGCTTAGTAACAATAATAAGCAAATATTAGAAGCCACGTAAGCACGATTAAATGGCGAGGAGCTCGATCACCGCGCAACACTGTATTGTAACACGCCTCTTTATCATTCAGGCGAAGTTGTTTGTTATAATTGCCTATTAGCTATCAATTACAGTTTTTATAATGAAAATGTATGCAGCTGTTAAATACTTTTTAAACTGTTAATACTTAGCTCGTTATGAAATACAAACTGCAATTGTAGGCCCGGCCCACTCTACATTATGTCATTTTAATAGCTTTATTTGCTATTATGATCAATAAAAACAAATGATTAACGGTCATAATCCAGCCACAGCACAGTTATATTGAATGCAATTATAATAACAGGAACAATTTTTACGAGCCACAAATTACAGATAAAATGCAAAATGCAAATTAATACGCCAGTTATAAAAAAAAATAATGTTTTTGTAATCACGTCGTTAAATCATTTACACGAGTAAACAGTAATCGGAATGGCTCTGTTTAGTTATCATTGTTGTTATGTAAGAGTCCAAGTGAGGCGGATCGAATCGGTCAAGCGTTCTTCGGCTTCCCTAACTGATCAAGTATCAAGTATCAAGGCCAAGCGGCATCAGCGTTTCGATTCACAAATTAACTAGGTTACACTCTATTTTATAATAAATAATAAATAAATATCAGGGGACAATCTCACACCAATTGACCTAGTCCCAAACTAAGCTCTAGGCTTGTACTATAGGTACTAGACAACGATAAACATACTTATATAGAGAAATACATACTTAAATATATAGAAAACATCCATGACTCAGGAACAAATACTCGCGCTCATCACACAAATATTTGTCCATACCGGGATTCGAACCCAGGACCACTAGCTTCGTAGGCAGAGTCACTACCAACTAGGCTAACTGCGTCGTCAAATAAGTCCTCATATCACTAATTACGTCAATAAACTATAAATACGCATACCGAGTCTATCTAATGACCATTAAATATCCGCATTTTACAGCCCTCCATTCTGAATTGTCGTAAACACTAGAGTGAAAGTAGTTCAAGAACTTTTCTAGTGCTATTGTAGTTGAGTAATACGTAGATTACATAAAGTTAAGGCTCCAATAGGCTCAAGGGCCGGAATCAAGCCTATTAATAGAACCAGGTTTTCCGCGACGAGATTAATGTGCATGCGCAATGATCCAGATAATACTATACTAGCTAATTACTATTACCTAAGGGTGTTAAGCCGAGCTACTGATAGTAAATCTAGTTTTAGCGATAGTGATAGTGAAACACTGTATTCTACTTTGCATAAGCTCACGTTTAAACTAGATTTTAGGTTAAATAATAATATATCTGAGCTCTATTATGCTTATTTGACCTAACTAAACTACTGATAGTTTTCGCGCAGTTTCTGCGTTTGCGATTTCGGATTTAATACATTTCGCTCAAATAAGGGTTGCTTTTTTAACCCTCCAAAAAAAATCCCATGCTTCTTGTCTAAAATTTGCTAAATACTTTGATCGGTCTGGGTAAAGTAATCATGAAGAACAAATGATTAAATTATAAAAGTTAGTAGGATGAAATAATAAAATTGGCAATTTGAATCGATCTATATAATATAACCCTTAGCACAAGACCGCCGAGTGTCGATTCATAAGCCTACCTTGGTTTGGGACTAGGACAATTTGTGTCAGATTTCTCATATTTCTTCATTTAAGGGACTAACATTTTACAGTTCGATAGATCTTAGAACGGCCTTCGGGTTTGTACTTCTCTTTCACTCTCATGTGCTGTTACGCGTCGCGCCGACTTTATCCGAACCCGGTAGACTTTTTAAGAGCGATGTATTTATGTATATTGAGTGTATGTTTTAAATACGACACGCCGGGACTCATATTTTTCACAGTATTTCCTGTGTCTATTTCTAGTTAAAATAATAATAATAATAAAATAAATAAATATCAGGGACAATCTCACACAAATTGACCTAGTCCCAAACTAAGCTTTAGGCTTGTACTATGGGTACTAGACAACGATAAACATTACTTATGTAGAGAAATACATACTTAAATACATAGAAAACATCCATGACTCAGGTACAAATACTCGCGCTCATCACACAAATATTTGCCCATACCGGGATTCGAACCCGGGACCATAATAACCATAATAAGCTTGGGTCCCAACGCCGCCCTCACCCGTTGACGTCGTCGGCGGTGTAGTGCACGGTGCGCACGCTGCCGTCGGGCTCCACCAGCGAGTACATGCCCTTCACGACGTCCCTGTCCCGGGACTCGAACTGCGACTTGTGGTCGCCGGTGTGCGGGTCCGACACTGAGTACGTGTAGTGGTACTTCGGAGGAGCCTGAAAAATTAAGGGTTAACTACAATATGAAAAGACTTAAGGTGGACATTCACGGTCAGTTAAACTGATCAGTTAACTGACGTACATCCAGAAGCTGACCTTGAGTTCGTATAATTTCAACTTAAGATTTCACATTCACGGTCAGTTTTTGGATGTACGTCAGTTCAACTGATCAGTTTAACTGACCGTGAATGTCCACCTTTAATAAACAACGTGATTTAATTTAGTGTGACATAAAGGTTTTGTGGTAAACGATTTTCATTTATTTTTTTGGGTAACGGTCGGTCATCGCTTAACTACTTGCTAAGCACCTGAGTAGCCATAGTGTTATAAGGTAAGGTTACAATGTGCAATGTGAATCTCTGAAATAATCACAATATCGAGTCATAAGAAACAATCAGTCGTCGACTTTCCCAGCGCAAAAGGTCGTGCAAAGGTTGTAACTGAGTATTCCATATTCACTTATCGTTCTCGAAAACATGTTCTTAGTGTACCTAATACATTAGGCACGCTGAAATACAAAGTTAATCCGGTAAATTGGCTGAGAAGAACATGTGTGGAGTCCGCTATTGTTATGATTTGCCGATGTGTATAGCTATAGTAGCGGAATAGGCGGTTATGATTAGTTATGTTTTGTTCTGTCATGCCATTGTGATCTGTTGGCGAGCGTTGCTCAACACGCGCGTACGAACGAACCTCCTGCCTAGATATAATTGTTACACTTAGTTTTCAGGTCAATGCCCAACCGAGAAGGTGAATAAAAAAGAACAGTCGCCGACGCCACTGAGTGCACGCACTGTTTTGCTTGCGACACGAATAAAAGCTATAAAATTCCTTTTATTTAGCATTGGAGCGGCCAGTTTCACGGTCGCCTCTCGTTATCGTTCCACGGCTATCGGTACCTTTCGTTACCGCAGGCCATTACAGATAATTTCCTAAACACGGCGAGATTAGCCGTATCCTACACGCTACTCAGATCAAATGTTTTATTTAACTCAAGGCTTGTTTTTTTGTTTGGTTATATTTCCGGGAAATGCAAGCTGACGGTAATTGATACTAAATACAAACGTTTATCGTATCTGACCTAAACGCCCTATAAGAATGGTTGTTAATTGATTTGTTCGCTGAGTATAGTATTTTTCCATTATTGTTTAGTTGAATCACGATATTCATGGTCATGTTTTAAACCTTAAGAGTCTGTAATTTTAACGTTTTTTTCTCACAATTAATTTAATTGCTAATTTGGAGCGGCGAGCACAACAATCTGAAGTGATGTTAACAGTCTTTACATTTACGTTATACTTGTATAGTCACGTAGGTAATTTTGAAACTTACCTACATAATTATAAAATTTAAACTTTCGTTACCTATCTAAAGTGTGAGTAAACCGTTGAGTGTTCGTTTTTGTTACTTACATAGTTGTTATACCCTGCTGCGTAGGTAGCTAAAGGTTGGTAAGCTCCGTAGTGTTGAACGCCACTCGAATATCCTCCATAAGCTTCTTGCTGCCCGTGTCCATAGTAGTCGTCGGCGTCGTACTGCGCTGTTTCGTACTCCTGCTCATAGATGGGAGCACCGACTTGCCCGGTCAGCTCATCGTGGCGGATCACACTTTGAGAGGACGCGGCGTCCAGGCCTATATAGCCCGCGTGGCAGATAGCCACCACCGCACTGAAGATCACTACCTGAAATACGCCAGGATTTTCATAACGTCACACAAATTAACTTTTCTCTTTTTTAAACTTTCTTTATCAGTTAAGACAGAATTTCCTTCAAAACGCGCTATTCTGCGCCTGCCAAATTCGCTATGTGTTTGTTTTCATATAAAGGATTTCGATCAATGATTTAAATGTCTAAGGTTTAAAATGGTCCTCATTTAAAACAACAAATGGCAGGTTTGGCAGGAGCAGCCACGAATTTTTCCCTCTTAGGGTCCTAAAGAAGCGTTGCAGCTTGCCGCGGCGCAATGTTTTCTTTTTTTTTTAACTAAACGCGCTTTGTAAATGTTGTGCGTTTTATTCAAGTTCTTATTTTCGTTGTTTGTTTTTGTTGTTTGTTTATTTCTGTTTTAACCTTTAGCTACTGTCATCCACCTCATCTTCGAGGTATTGAGTGTCACTTTCAAAAAGAAGTAGAACCAATAACGTCCGAGAAAGTGTTAGATGGATACCATCACCCAGACGAAATAATTAATGTCACTTAAAACTCCTTAAATTTGACACTAAACTTTTTTCACTCTATAAAATTACACTTTATAATAAGATTTTCTTCACCTACTTTGAAACTCATCGCGCTGATGTCTTGATTCGAGGGTGTCAGTATAATGACACGGTGGATGAGTATGTTGGTTTTTATACTGGTATCTATTAGCAATAACATAGGTAACGGCTGGCTGTTAGTGAGGCGCAGTCTCGGTAGAGTGCATCTGCTGCCAGGGGTAGAGCACCCAGGGGTACTTTTACGTTAATGAGAATTTGAAAGACATCATGTTAGTATTTAGAAGTGTGGATTTGTTTGGTTGATTAATTGTTCATTGAACCAAAAGTTTGGTTATACCTGATTTCTACATTAATAATGATAAGTAACGATTTCATTGCTCTAATGTAATAAAATACGAGTATTTATAGAATATGTTTAATGTTAAAAATTTAATGTTACGTTTCAGGAGTACCGACATCTACCCCATAGACATTTCTGTGCACTCTACATTTCATCAACCTATAAAAATGGGATTTAACCTCTCTACTCACATTTTCCTATTTTTTCCTTCTAAAACTTAACGAATGACGTCAAATCACCTTAGCGATATTATTATTCTGAGTTAGGTTTACTTTTCGTTTAAATTCAAGTGTATGGAGAGCCTAACTCTTCAATAAAATAATAAAAACAATGTTGAGTACTCCTGCAAGACTAACGAAGACTTAGTCCTCATTTTGGCTTTTGGGTGGACTGCCATTGCAATGTTATTTTACACCTCTTGTTTCGTCATCAAGCTCATCCTTGGGAAATACACTACTTATAATATAACACGCTGCTAATGTAAGCGCTGTAATTAATAAAATATAATTCTAAATAAAAGTTTGTAAATTTCGTCATTGTTTTACTCATGATTTCCTCAAAAAGGTACTTCTGGATACGTATCCCTTTCAATGATCTTCCCTGAGTCCTTGTATCCTTTAGTAATAGAGATAGCTCTATTGTACACTCTTAGATTACTCGAATTGTTATAATTCAACATTCAATCAAATGTGAGCTTTCGAATCTCGTTCAGTTTATTCCAATCGGTTAATTATTTACAGAGTTATTGCGATTTTTGATTAGGCAAAATTTCGTTACCTCAAACATTTTGACATGGCTACCCAACCGAATTTATAGAAGTTTTCACGTCAAAAGATAATTCTCGAGAGGATATAGGTAGATAAGCGGTTTCTACCGTGTGATGTGAGCCACCAGCAAAAGCTATCAAATCACAATTTAGAAAATCAAGGTTCTTTTGCGTGGAAGAGTAAATAAATAATAACTCGCAATAAATCTAGCGCCGTGGTTTCTAGTCTATCAAATACCACATTATCATGTGCTCGGAATTTCAGGCAACAGCAATATCTACCGATGGCGCGTAAATCTCGAGTATTGACGCAAATAGCAGTCGTAACCCGTACAGCGCACCAAACTCGCCGCACGATTTTCAAACCTCCACATAGACTTTATTGTTTTAAATTCAAGGTTTCGTAATGGAAATAATTCTACTATGTCGTGAACCAATGCTGTTAATCTTAATTAAAACTCATATTTAACAGCAGGGCCTCTATTCTACTTTATTTTTACCCCTATTGCAATTAGGTACCCCTAAATTAGGGGTCCTAATGTTTATCAATCTAACGAGTTCAAACGGTGGGTCTAGCCTATACCTTAAGCACAGCGGTGATTCTGTGGCCACATATCGGACCTATAAGCTCCATTATATTGCATTGTCATCCGACTTAAACTGCTTTACAGAGACAGTCGGAGTGCCGGAGAGGGACAAAGGCTGAAATTCATCAGGCTGACGATAAAACTTCAGAAAAACGTGCATTTCATTGAATCCAATTCAAGAATACGTTACATGAGTATGTACCTAAGTATCCCATATCTCATTTCACTCTCACGCTCAGCGATATAATCCGCTCTTGTGGGCAGAAAGTGAAAATAGCCCATTGGCCGCGCGGTCAGGCGGTCAGCGAGAACACTATTCAGACGCTCGAGATACCATCAGCGGCTCAAGGTTGCCGGAGTCGCTCGCCTTTCATGCGATACGAACGCGGTATTAGTACCACATCCTGAATAGTTGCGACAAATCCTTAATGTGTTCTGTACTTGCATCGATTTCTATAGATAATAGGGTAGGATAGGGTTTAGTACATATGAAAGATTCGACGCACCTTTTCAGAAATAAAACAAAATCTACAAATACAACATGAACAGACGTACGTTTAGTCGATCCAATGGTTGTTTTTCTATGACTATGATAGGGGGAGTAAAAAGGCTAAAAATTAAACTATCGGAGCACGGCCACACGAACGAGTTATTTTCGAAATCCTGTTATGTAACAAAAAGTAATAAGCGATGGCCTCCAAATTTAAAGAAAATTTGCATATTAAAGACAAAGTCGATGCGACTGCACTAGATACAATAGACCAGTATTTATCATAATGCTTCCTAAATCCTTGTTAACGACAGGTGGTTTTTACTCTGCGACTTAGTTGTTATATTTGAACATAATTTATATTTGAGTGTTTAACTTTGTTTATAAATTACTTACTGCTACTCACAATATATTGCAGGTTTAAACTTTCATATTTTAAACACAAAAATTGTCGTAATTAAAGTCATGAAGTTTGACTATTTACTCGTAATTCACTAACCGCAGATACTCCGTGACAAGTCTATCATTTTCTCGTTTCGAAGTTTTAATTCAGGAAACTTAAGGAAATTATATACATTGTAAACATACCTACATATAAAAGTTTTGATTTTTAGTTCTATGTTTATATTTAAGATGGTTATTCAGTTCCTTACCAATTTTTGATAACGGTTAGTTCTGCTATGGCGCTGTTTTGTCTTATGCTAAAAACGACTGGGATAATGGGGGAAAATATAGCGATATTTGAAACCAACTGTTTACAATGTCCTATATTATAAATAATAATAAATATCAGGGGACAATCTCACACAAATTGATCTAGTCCCAAACTAAGCTCTAGGCTTGTACTATGGGTACTAGACAACGATAAACATACTTATATAGAGAAATACATACTTAAATATATAGAAAACATCCATGACTCAGGAACAAATACAAATACTCGCGCACACAAATATCCATACCGGGATTCGAACCCAGGACCGCTAGCTTCGTAGGCAGGGTCACTACCAACTAGGCTAACTGCGTCGATTATTAGGTAAATATCGAGTACACCAAGCCCCAAGTGTTATCCAGTGCGTTTCTCTGCAGTCCACGAGGACTGCAATGACTAGGCGCCGGCGCATTTCGCAACCTAACCTTTGTCGGTGGTACCTTTCCAGACAATCGTGGCAATCTGTACCATTACCACTTATACTCATATTGTGATTTGTTTGTAAGCTTGCAAATTGTAAGTCGTTAGTCTGTGATTGCATTTAAATTGGCGTTATTGTACAACTACAAGGACATCGCATGTGACGTGTAAATATTTGTCCTGATGGTTGTGTTCTATTCATCTATTTTAAAAAGAGCATTTGAACTCCATTGATGTTTCTTTACTTAAACGTTCCTACGCGTTTTCATTGAAACTTGAATAAAACCCACGGTTAACAATTAACCTGCTACTAATAAAGGCTAATAAAGGTTTTTCTAGGCCGCCGCGCATGTATAGTAGCAATGCGTTATTTCGCAAGTTCCCATATAATGTGCTGCAATTATCTCACCGAAACTTCAAAGCCAGTAGGTACGGCCGCTGCTGGCACGCAACTACGCGTGTGCCCCCGCCCCGTAACTAGACAAATTATTTTAATACCTCAGCTCACTGTTCAAGGCCAAAGTTAATTGTTACTGACCTATAATATTATTTTAATAGGTTAAATGCCGAAGGTCATGCTGTGTACCTTATTTGCGAAAACAAAACTGCTGTTTCTACAACAGAAGGAGCTCTGAGGTTCATTTACTGATACAACATAGTACTGTTCAGCAGCTGAGTATTTATTTACATTGAGTATAAAATCACATTTCTTTACATCATTATGCACACATAAATATCACAATCATCAGTCATCCATCACGAGAATAGGGCTAAGTCGTTGTTTAGTAATGGAGACCATGATGGCCAAGATGGCCATGGGCGAGGGGGGCTACGGCGTAGTGGGCGAGGGGGGCGGCGTGGACGATGGGGGCATGGACCACGGGGGCGGGGTGGTGGCCGGGGGTCTTGTGGACGACGGCGTTGAAACTGAGAACAAATGAACAACATTAGCTTTACGGGTTAGCAAAAGACTTAAAATTTTATATTTTCCTGCTTTGCTGTAGGTGTGTATTATAGAAAGTACATTGTTATTTTAACGGTGAAAATTTTAGTTTGTTTTATAGTAAATCGTGCGGTTCATTGTGATTTTACCACCGAAATCGACCAACAAAGTGAAATTACTTAGTCATCATGGAGCCATTAGGATCATTATAGGGCTTCTATTTCACTTTATTTTAAGCCTATCTTGCTTCTACATCGATGTCATATTGTTGAGGTCATAGTTGTTCTTATTGTCAAGTGAACAGGAGCTACTTACTGTAAGGTGAACGTTAACCAATATGTGGAGCCCCTGCACTTAAATTATTAATTGACTATAACATTTTAAAGTGATGAGGACTGCTGTCTGTATAGAGAAGCTGATGATGAATGGCATCTGTACTTACCCATGGTGGTCATCAGCGGTGTACTCTACTTTGCGCACGGAACCGTCAGGCTCGACCAGGGAGTAGGAGCCGTGCACGGCGCCGCCGTCGCGGCTCTCGTGCTGGGTCTTATGGTCGCCGGTGTGGGGGTCGGCCACGGAGTAAGCGTAGTCATACTTGGGGTGGGACTAGAATGGAATGGTTGATTAAGTACATAAATACACAGCATGAATTGAAATTTGTCAATGAAAACTTTGTAATAGAGATATTATTTAGGTTTGTCCTTTAACTATAGCAGTAGACTGCGGACCAATTTTTTTTGTTGGCCTTTTTTTGTGTCCCACTCCCAGGCCTCCCCTCTTTTTACACTCATCCCTGTCTAGAGCACGCTTCTGCCAACCCTTCGCAAACGTGTCTAGATCATCCCACCATTTCCTTTTGGGTCCTTTTGGGTTTTGGCGGACCAATGATCGAGAGAAATTCAAGTTATTTATTTATTTGTTAGTATTATGGAGAAAATTTACTAGCTACTTTACTTTATAGTTGGCTCATATTGCTGAGATGAAGCGTAAGAAGAAGGAATGGAACATCTTATAAATCCTGAGGGTACTTACATATTCGTGGCCATGAGCGAGAGCGAGGGGGGCAGCGTGGACGATGGGGGCAGCGTGGACGACGGGGGCAGCGTGGACGATGGGGGCAGCGTGGACGATGGGGGCAGCGTGGACGAGGGGAGCGTGCGCGTAGTGGGCGGGCGCGTAGTGCACCGGGGCGTCGTGGCGGACGATGCTCTGCGAGGAGACAGCCGAGTGGTGCAGGGGCAGCAGACCGGCGTTGGCGGCGGCCAACACGGCGCTAAGGGCGACCACCTGCGGGGGCAACGAACATTCAATAAATAAATATCACACAAATTCACCTAGTCCTAAACTAAGCTCTAGGCTTGTACTATGGGTACTTACTAGGCAACGATATACATACTTATATAGAGAAATACATACAAAAATATTTAGAAAACATCCACGAGTACGGAACAAATACTCGCCCTCATCACACCAATATTAACACACAGATTTTGGAAATTTGTTGAGAATTTGAATAATTAATTGAAGGTTTTGGTTGTTTTAAACCAGGTATCACCAGCTCTGCTGGTAGGAATCACGTTTTTTGATACATTTTAAGACGCCTGGAACAATCAAGCGGCAGCAGATTTGTTCGGGAACGTATTTAGATTGGTGATATTGTCAGAAATATATTTTTAATCCTTATTCGAAGCTGGATTGCAAGCTGCTTCGAATAAGGATTTAAAATATATTTCTTACAATATTCCGACTTACTTTGGTGAACATTTTGCACTAGTAATCAGAGCAGGTGACTGATACTATTATCGGTCTGGAGTGTGACTTTTATATGAAAAGCAAAACGGAGCCGCTCTCCCCACTCTGTGGGACTGCGGTCACTTAAGTTCCGTAACTTTGACACCGCGAGGTCGCTATTCGCATACCTTCGATAACTCACCGCCCGCCGCGGCCCTCCGGCGACACAACTACCACTAATTATTATCTACTGCCCAATGTTGCGTGAGTAATGGCGATGATTGATCCAGTTCTGATGTAGGCAAAGCCCTTTGTAATCGATTGAGCTAGTGGGTGTTATTACGGATGCTTAATTTTAGCAGCTTTGTTAAACAAAAACTTGAAATGACAGCTCTTGGAATCTTTTTTTGAGTTGAAGAAATATTTAAGGATGTCTGGTTTCGTAATCAGTTTTGATCTATTGGATAAGATTTAACATGTCTGAGCTAGGGGCCTAGCCAATTAGCATTACGCTAACTTAACGATTTTCGAAAATCGATGAAATGTGTGGAATTTACATAAGTGGCTGACGCGACTGATCGCTAGCTAGCGTAAAAGCTAGGACCTAATAATTCGGGAAATGACGAATTTTTATTATTGGAGCAGGATGCCATCAAATTCAACTCTTATTCTTATTCAAGTAAGGGAAGCCGTAAAAAGGCAACAAGGTAAACAAGTTCAATGAAACGCGTTCATTGTGTTTACTATTTAATTTTCACACTTTTAAATATTGCGAAATTTTAACTATCTCTGTGTAAAAAAACATTCAAGTGAGAATCTGATTAAGTGTAAGGGTTTTTTTACAAATGCATTCAAATGTAGCGTTACGTTCAATATAAAACTTCATTCTGATTAATTACTTCAAATATGCGTGTGTTTTTTTCGAAATATCTTGACATCCTATTCGTCTATCACAGTTTGTCTGTAAACTATGGATAAAACCTAATTTTCCTAAAATATTTCAGATCTCTTAGACTGCAACCTTCAGAGCTACACCGGGGGCGGTATATTATTGTACTCGTAAATTTTCGAACATCGTAGAGATGTATGAGGGATTCTGCTTTACCATACGACCAATTCAACGAACTTTCATGCATAGTCCGTCGATGGGACTTATCATTAATCAGCAAAGAGCAAAACGCGTCTATTGCGTTCTGCGCGAAACTGACCGCCAGAGTAACACTAAAGGTGGCCAAAAGATGAACCGTAATGTATCGCGTAATATAGCACCCAGAACATTACAAGAGATAACCCGAGGTGAACTTCCGATCCAAAAACATATGTTACAAACAAAACCAATTTAACTCTATTTCATCAACGTCAGTTTCTCTTAGTTAAGTAACGTAGATGCGTTTTAGGCATTAAATGCACTTAGTGAACTAAAACTGATCTTCCGCATTTGCATAATATTTCCTCCTATTAACATATTTAAAATTAATTTGTCAATGTATACGAGTAACACATTACTTAGAACTCTTAGAAGCAATATTGCCCTCTCATAAAGTTGCTTTTAACAATTGTTTAGAAAGAACTTTCGATTGTTTTTTGAAACACAAGTTTCAACAGTGGAATGTCTATATTGAAATATCTAGTTTGTAAGAATAATAAAAATAATTTGTGAAACAGTTAATAAGTGGTTAATAATAGTATTACAATACAGTTGCGACAATGTTATATCGAATGAACTGCGTCTTGTTTTTAACCACACGTGGTTTAACGTAGTCCGGCGACTGGTGGATATTTAGTTTCCAAACCGATACTCGTAACGTGATCACAGGGAGGTGGTATCATAAATTTGGTGTTGCAACGAGATCGCGTTGGTTTTGTTTTAATTGCCAATTAAAAAAACACATTGTCGTTATTATTATATATTTTCATTATCGTTGGCGGCAGATTTCACAGAAGCACCTGATTTAATATAAGTACTTAATAAAAACGTCAACAGTTAAGGTTAAATATGGATTAAATATAAAATTTATTGTCCTTTTGCACCATTCCTGCATATTAAGAGCATTTGAAAGGCTAGATTTGCAGCACGATCGTCGTGCATAACTTATTTAATTGTCTTAAATCAGATTTTGTAATAACTGTAGATAGGCGAGCAATAGGTACGCTGCCTACAATACCGCAAAGGTCTGGCAATACGGTGGAGTATGTCAGTAGGTACGTGTAGCAATAACAACATTTTAAATGTGTGCTGCTGTACACTTTAATATTGTTGTCTTCCTTATAAGTTACTAGTGAAAAAAGGAAAGTAGGACTTTATTTCAACTTAGTGATTTGTACAATAGTATATCCTAGTCGTGAATTTAACCCAACCCATGCCCATGCGGTCACGGAAGCTGTAAAACAACTAATTCATACGCGGAAAGGTTTACCTTTGTTCTTTTGAAGGACGCCCGATGTATTATTGAAAGGCTCAATTGAGTTCAGAGGTTAGTCGCCCGCAAATAATTTGACCGTGATGTTGAGGTAACCAATTTCGATTGGCTTTGTTGGTAAAGTGGTTGTGCGACCGGCCTGTGCACCGGTGATTGCTGGTTCTAATTCTACTAGGGGCAAATTTTGTGTGTGATGCGCACGAATGTTGGTATCTAACTGCCGCACTCAGAGACGTCAATTAAGTTTTAAGTTTCATTAAAGTTGCTGCGTCTTATTCTATTGCTATAGCAAAGAAAGTGACAGCAGCTACTTTAATGAAACTTAAAACTTAATTGACGTCTCTGAGTGCGGCAGTAAGTCATGGGTGATTCTGATGCTTAAATCAGTAAGCATGAGGCGTTATCTAATTAAGTTGTAACTACTTACATACTTATCAGTGCCGTTATTTAGTAACCACAGTTAGGAAATCACGGTTAAGACTAAGCCAATGTGTATTTATTTAGTTTCGAAGATATTGTATTTATTTTTATTTATCTATGTTTTCGGATAATACTGTTCTGTGATCATATTGAACCAGGATCTGAATTTGAATTGGTTCCGTGATTGATCAATGATTAATAAACAATCAGAAACCGGGTTTAAACGAACAGTGCTAAGAACACGATATAGAGCGCATTTTATATGGAAATCGGGAGGCTGGTAGGTACTTAATGTATTAATGTGATTCATATCCGTGTATTTTGAAAGGCATCTAAACGTTTAGACTTTTGGGTTGTAATAATTTAATATAGTCTTCAAACTAGATTTTGTCCGTTATTTGGGGTCTCGCTGGTTTAAATATCTTTATACGGGTGTCTGGCGGCAGATTTATGATTTCAAAATTTAATAAAAATCTTAATATTCAGTGTATGTTTTTATTCATTATATTAACAATTAAAGCAATGATGCGGATTTCATTTTTTGAAAATTGTCATCCAAATGACTTCCATTGAGTTGCACACATTTTTCGAAACGAAGCCTCGTGTTTCGTGCCACACTCTGCAGCAAGCTTGGTTGAATGTTGCGGATTTCACGACGAATGTTTTCTTTTAGGGTCACGACAGTACGCGGATTGTTATTGTAAACTCTCTCTTTGAGATAGCCCTATAAGAAAAAATCCATTGGGGTCAAATCAGGTGACCTCGGTGGCCATGGGATGTCCCCAAAACGACTAATCAGTTTTTGAGGGAAAGCTTCTCGCAGCAAACTCATTGAAGTTCTAGCCGTATGTGGGGTCACCCCATCCTGGTGGAACCATGTGTGCGATGAGAACGATAGATGAGCTCGCAGATTCGGGAAGAAGAAATCCGTAATCATTCTTCCATAATTTTCACTGTTGACATTAATCGCTTGTTCCCGGGCATTTTCAAAGAAAAAAGGTCCGATAATCACATTTGTGGACAAAGCACACCAAACGGTTACTCGGGGGCAATGCAGCGGTTTCTGATGTTTAGTTAGAGTCTTATCATTAAACTAAACTCTCATAAAAGTTACTACACTTACAGAGAAGATTAGTTTTAAGTAAGTTACGTGTTAAGATGAGTCAAAGTAATAAAAATAAGAAGAAAGTAAACTAAGAGTAGTACCTTGGGGTACTCCTTAATTAAACTAACTTAGAAACATATAATTCAAATAACATGTAAAACTAAAACGGTAAACCTTTCAGAAATATGCAAGTTCAAAGCAACCTTATCTTTAATCGAGTCGTGGGAAACATAATTACTGTAGCACCTTTAAACAGTTGAAGGTTAAAAACGTTGATAATGGGTCGTTGACAAAGTTAATACCTACTTAGCTGCAACGTAACGTGCGTTTTTTTCGTAATATACATGAATACTGCTTGAGAGTTTAACGCAAGTACCTACTGAGTTATTAGACCGGTTAAATTTGATGAAATATTAATTAAAAATGTAAACATATTCATTATTTATCATTAAGTGCAATGTCAGACAGGCAGTTGAGTAAATATGAGTTACAGTTTCAAATATAGCTGTTTCACGATATTTAGTAAATCAGGACCGATCCTAAAGTAAAAAAAATACTGATTGTAAATAAACATAAGAACGAAATGTTTGTTCCTGTAAGAACATTATACGCACTGGAATATACGCATCCGTATGTCGTAATTAATACTTTTAGTCAAACGACTATTTAATTCTGTGTCAGAAGTGTATGAATTTTTTTTTCATTACATTTATATACGCAATTACATACTTACTTTAGCCTTTCATATGACACCAAACTCGATACATTTGTAAAAAAATTTGCTTGACATTTCATGCATGTCAAATCCACCATGTTAGATTTAGTATGACGTCACATAGCCTATAACACGCGGAGCACTAAGACGAATCCAACGACACCTCATTTGTCAAAATATAATGAATATGTAGTTTAGGAATTACGAGGGAACATACGAACATAGTTACTAACTATCAAACTTAGACTGCTGAAAACTTAACCCTGCTTTTTTGCTGCGCCGCCGTAGGCGGGTAAAAATACTTCACTTTTGTCAGATCTTATTTCAAGAATTAGATCGGTGGCTGATTTTAATTTCAATTCTGTCGTAAAATTTTAATTACCTAAGCTGTCGTAAATGACTTTGCATATTAGGAAATGCCGCCCTAGTAATTGCTTGTAGCTCTAGATAGGGTATCTATCAGCATGGGCGTTAGCATAAAGTAACTTGACTTGGATTATTACTTAATTTCCTGGACACTTCGCTGTTAAATATAAGGTAAATATTCTTGCATTATCTGATTAGACAATTTTATGGTAAGAGTGCTTATTTTTATACAAATGCTTAGCTTAGGTAGGGAGAAGGTAGGAAGGTTTTCTAGATGTTTTTGTTGATACATTATAAATCATCTGCCTGTTTTTGGTAAGTAAACAACTTTCTAGGATTCAAATAACTACCATATCCTAAAAATGGAGCCCAGATCTCCAGCTGCGTTGCTAAACATACAATAATTATAAGTATGGAAAGAAGAATATCTCTTCTTAATTCTTTTTTGCAAAATAATGGCTAGACAAAGTTTCACTTCCGGGTTGTGCTATAAATAATTTGGCATCCATAAACGTCTTGAACGTCGTCTCTCCGTTAGGCCATATCTTCTCGTCCAATGTACCGCAATATCTCAAGTCGAAAGTCTTCGACCAGTGTGTGTTGCCAGTGATGACTTACGGTACTGAAACGTTGGCGCTGGCGATGGGTGTCATAAGAAAGCTCAAGGTCACTCAAAGGGCAATGGAGAGGGCTATGCTCGGAATATCTCTGCGTGATCGAATCAGGAATGAGGAGATCCGCACGAGAACCAAAGTCACCGACATAGCCCTAAGAAATGCTAGACTTAAGTGGCAGTGGGCGGGGCACATCGCTCGCAGAACAGATGGTCGTTGGGGCCGAAGAGTTCTCGAGTGGCATCCGCGTACTGGAAGACGCAGCGTGGGTAGACCTACAACAAGGTGGACCGACGACGTGGTTAAGTTTGTGGGAAACCGATGTATGCAAGCGGCGCAGGACCGGTCCTTATGGCAAACCTTGGGGGAGGCCTATGTCCAGCAATGGACGTCTTTCGGCTGAAATGATGATGAAACGTCTTGAAATGAACACAGTCAAAGAACTGAGAATCACGAGAAGATATTATGAATGACTAAAAGACTCATCCTAATTAACTTGCTACTCGTAACATCCAGGGAATATGAGAAACGTCTTTACATAAAAAATGGTGGTTCTCACTGGAGGACACACTCTGCTGGACACGACGCATCACATCTGCTTATAGTAGGTACAAATACTGATTGCAGATCAAGAGATAAAAAAAATTGGACAAGATTTGCTTTTAGTAAGAAAGCATTGTTAAAACAAAATGGAGATGGGCAATGTAGGCCGGAGATGGACTCGTGAGAGTACTATTATGGAGCGGTCCAAACGGAACAAGAAATGTGGGAAGACCACAAAAACGCTGGGTGGACGTAATTAAAATAGTTGCAGGAAAAATTGGACGATGACTGCGCAAAACAGGGAAAATTGGAAGAAATTGGAGGAAGGGATTCCTGTAAAATATTTAAAAAAAAAACAAGATTACTAACAATAGATTTAAAAAACACTTTTGTAAAACCGGTTTATGGGAAATAAAAAGGCTTTATTTTTTAATTATTATTATTCAAACATTTTATAGACAAAACAATTACGATCCAATGTTTAGTTAAACACCTAGATTTATTTTATTACTTAGATAGTTATGTGAACCTCGTATGAAACCATTTAGTGCATATACTCCAATGATCCAATACTTACTTGTAAATTCCCTCGAGTCATTGGCATACGCTTGTGATGAAATCGTTAGTTTGGCAAGTAAATACCGATAAGTATCGAATAATTTACTTAACTGTGATCTGTTTGTTGTCCTGGGATAGTATCGAGTCGTGATTGATCGAGCCGTTGTAACTGTGGATTGAGTTCGAGTGATCGATTTGATAACTAGATCAGTGAGCTGAGGTAACTCGTTAAACGCTTATGACCGCACCGTGCATTTGTAAGAGATGAATTTTAATAAACTTTCGCAACGATATTGAAGTGTTGTTCTATATTTATCGATGTTTACATTCTCATCTGGATTAGCCATTTATTTTTGTATAAATAGTGACTCTAGGATGCGACTACTCTAGAGTCATATTTGTACACTATCTTGATTGGTGTAGCAATTAGAGAAAAGTACTTAGTATGTTCTCCTTTTAATACCCGGTTTAGCTAGTTGATATCTGTGGATAGCTTCAAGCCGTGATTCATTCCAAATCCATTATTTAACTTGTTTATTGTTGTTAGAAAACCGTAAACCGTAATTATATTTCGGGATGAAAAATACTTTTGAACCTAACCAATTTGTAGCTCTTTTTTGGCAGGTCTCACAAACAAGCACACTCTCGCATTCACAATATTTGAGTGATAAAACTTAAATAAAGCACTTTTGTTAAATTCCTGTAAGTAGTATCTTTAATGACTTCATTGCAATAACAATATAACATCAAATACTATAATAAATAAATAAACAAGGTACAACCGTCGAAAAACTAATATACAAATAGAGATCTAATAGTGGTGGTGTTGGGATGAGTACACGTGATGGCTGGGCCCGGAGTTCTCCACGACCGCGTTGAAACTGAAACAAAAAAAACGGGCGGTAATGTAGACGATTGTTGTTGTTTTGAGAACCCGTTTGAGAACGAGTTAGTTATGGCACCTGTTCTGGCATTCGCGGACAGTTGCCGACGCGGGGTCGCCTGAGGTCATTACTCATGCACACGGCAGACAGCGGAACAGGCAGTACCGGTTTAACCACCATATGATCACATGTAAACATGCTAAAGTTAGGTACGACCGTATTACGTATTTACAAAGCTTCCTGGGAAAGCAATGTCAAATATGTCCGTAAATTGACTAAATTTACGCAATTGGGGGAAAGTTGCAATGTCATCTGCTCTTGCCGGTCATTGCGTAGATTTTAATGACCATGCAGAGGTTAAGTGCGAGAAACATAACGCATTAGCTAACAATGCGTTCTGTTGCCGAAAGACATGTCCTTGTTGGTCATAGTTAATGATAATAATCACAGGTTTTCAATACACTAGGTATGTACAAGTGTTGGGAAAAAATTGCTTACTATGAGGTCAAAGTAAATTGTTTTTCCGTTCTGTCTTACAGAACAATAGGTGCGTAAAATTATCATCTACTTTATCCTATGACAATGTAGAAGGGGTTTGTTTTTACCCGTTGTGGTCATCGGCGGTGTAGGAGACCTTGCGGAAGGAGCCATCAGGCTGCAGCAGGGAGTATCCCCCCTTCACGACATCGCCGTCGCGGCTCTCGTGCTGGGACTTGTGGTCACCGGTGTGAGGGTCCGCCACGGAGTACGAGTAGTGGTATTTAGGGTGAGCCTGTAAAGTAAAGACAAAAATCATAATGAATAACTATTACACACACTGCAGCGCAACATTACTAAAGTTTTTGCTCATTTTTAATTTTATATTTTTTATCTTTATAGTTCGACGATGGTTTTTAATTTTCATTGAACTTTGTCTTTTGTGTTGCAGTGTGTTTGTCAAATAAATGTTTTGAGTTTGAGTTTTGAGTTTGAGTTTGTATTACTGAAAAACCTAAGGCTTTACAATTGAAAATTTCTGGGAACGACCTAAGTGCCGGTGGGTAGGAAAATACAATTATGCCACCACTTAGGAATAGTTTTTGAATGAACAGAAAGCCCCTGACAGCGTCACTATAACCTACCCAATAAGTGTTAGTGTTTTGTTTACTTCTAATTCCTCAACTGAAGTCCTTTACACTTAGCTCGTTCTTAAACTGTATAGATAAGTAATAGTGCGTAAGATACTAACGTATTCGTCATGTCCATCATGATGGGAAGCGTAACCATGATGAGCGATGGGGGCCACATGGGCGATAGGGGCAGCATGGATCAGAGGAGCAGAGTGGGCCAGGGGGGCAGAGTGGAGTAAGGGAGCAGCGGCGTAAGCGTCATGATCGTAGTGGCCATCGTGGTCAAGAGAAGAGTAGTGAGCGTCGTGGGCGTAGTGGGCGCCATGGGTAAGGGGAGCGGCGTAGTGGGCTCCGTGGGTGAGGGGAGCGGCGTAGTGGGCTTCATGAGCGAGGGGAGCGTAGTGGGCTTCCGGGGCGTAGTGAGGAGTCTCGTGGTGGACCACGTTGTGCTGGGTCGACACGGAGTACCCGTGTCCGTGCCCGTGCCCGAGCAGACCGGCCTGGGCAGCCGCTACCACCGCGCCGAAAGCCAAGATCTGAAAAAAAACAACAAGTAATTAAAGTGGGTTGAGTAGTTTAAAACGGAAGTGGTTTAGTTAACAAGTGCCATGACATTATTGACTTTAACGCCTTTCAATTCCAAAATCAAGATATGTTTAAATTAGTAGTTCAGCCAGAGGTTATTATTGCAAACTTATCTCAATAGGTATCATTTAATTCTATTTACAGAGCAATTTACAGCAAAACAAGAGCAAAATCGGTAACCACAGCGATTAGTGGCTGCGGTTGGCCCTTTGCTAAATGCTTTGGACTTACTTTGGTGAACATTTTTTGGATAGTAGTGCGTGACTGACATACATATGATAAGCCGCAGTGGTTTTTATAAGAAGAGGCGCGTGGCCGGTGGGGCGCGGGCCCGGCAGCTCTGCCGAGTCCCAAGACGCAAGGCCGTGGCTTCGTCTCGCCTTGCGTTCGCGCATTACAAACTTACTATCAACCAAATGATCATTACTTAACGTAAATACGCCCAAGATTATGCCTTGTTATTGTGGGTCAATGAGGTCTGAGAAATACCTGCGATCATTCGGCGTTCGCATCTGGTCTACTTAGGTGGTATTGTTTAATCGCGTAATGTGTGCCCGGAGGTTCTGTAGTTAAGCTTATTAAAGGCGGTAATAAGATACAAGACATCGAGAACATTTTAACCCTAATTACCTACTATGGTTTGGTACTAAGTACTAGGCTTTAATAAAAGTGTGATATGTGTGAATTCGATTTGTGTTTATAATTAACATCAAGCAATGTAGAGCTTTTTAAAATTGTGTACTTCATTTATTGTAAATTGTTTGTGGTATTTAACATTATTTTTCATTGTGCTTTGTTTTTTGTTTAATATTTTCCTGCAGTTTAAATTAAACGCTTGTTCTAGGTTTATTTTCTCTTCAGTGTTTAATCTAGTCATAGGAAGTCAAAGCCGAGTTCGGAAAACTAAAAGGGTGAAGCAGCGGAGGTGTTTAGGTATATTTGCACAAACCTTTTGGAGCTTTGACCCCCTATAGCTCAAAACCTTCAAACCTTCAAAAATCTACAGAGCTCCAATTTTACATGTCTATTTAGGTTGCCCCTCCCCAAACCCCTAAATTTTATGAATTAAGCTTTTTTATTTTTTACCTCCAAAATTGGCTACTTTTATCACTGACTGACTGACTTATGTCATCAAAACCCTTGAGACCACTTTCAAGTGATTTAGAAAATAACTTTTAATTAAAAGTAGAAAATTGCTGAATGCTATCGTTTCATCCACCACCAACGTTCCACCTTGTATATATTTTTTGAATAAATAAATCCTTAAAATATTCCTCTCATATTGTGGAATACTTTTGTATTATATTGTGATATTAAAAAGAAAAATTATGACTAATTGCCACATGTGATATGTGGCAATTAGCTAATATTTAATAAAATTATTTTTAATTTATTTTGTCATCTCACGGACTGATTGTTACGTGTGAAATCAAATAATTCGTGATAAAACATGCGCACGCTATTTACTTAGATATGTATCTGTACAATTTAAGGCTGGTTGGTTTATGGATTTAATAAATTTGATGCAATTCCTTGGCTGAAATTCGGCATACGTAAATGTGTAAGAGCTGATTTGGTGATGATTTCATACTCCGCTGTAATGTGCGTAGACAAGCCGAGTTCGGAGCTGATGACTGAGTAAAGAAAATAACGGCCGGCAAAAGAATCTTCTTTGAGAAATATAATTTTAAATACAAACTTCTTGTTAGTTACCTATGCGTAAAGCAAATTTTTCAAGACAATTTTGAACCTGTGTCCGTTATCGGTATATAACTGAACTTAAACATTATGTTAATACGTCAAGAGCTTTCATGTCTTCGTCGCCCATGCATATATTTAATTCTGTGTATTTGTTTCAATTGATTTTGCGTGTATTAAACAAAATTATTAGTCTTTTGATTATAACACACTAAAATATTTTGTGTGAATATAACTTGATTTAAAGATGCGGTGGTAACCAGATGATTATGCGGTGCATTCCAATGCAATCGGTTCAAGCCAAGATACAGTATCACACTGTTTGTTATCTTCCTGTTTGATCGTATTTAGAGCATCCGGTGGGAAATCATTTCATTCATTTGCTGTGTCAAATTGTTTGCCCAATTTACGTCGACTCCTATTAAATGGTAAAACATGCCATTGTTATGACAACACTGACAACAATATCGCGTGTCTGCTGAGTAAATAAAATCCTTTTCTGTATCTAGACATTTTTTTAACCCTTAATTTGACAAAAATAAAAAAAGTCGGGTATTCAAACCTCTTTAGAATAAAAAGCATAAAAAATTAGTCACAAAAATACAAAAAGTGAATGTTATGTCCAGTATTATGGACGTTGCCAAATTAATGGTCAAAACATGGTAACTGTTTATTTTTCTTAAACAATCTATACGTATTTAAATCTGTATTCTGGTCCGTGTACAAAAAAATACCCTTCATGGGGCTATACCTCTTATGTGCTGCGCTCGTAGTGTGATGTGCAATTATGCAGTAATTCGTTTATTTCTATACATATTTCAATGATCTATGCGAAATTGACGTAAAAATCAATCATCAAATTTCAGATGACTTCTGATGATTCGATTTATTGCGTCGTTTTAACATAAGTATTGCGGCAAAATCAAATTTGTTGACTGTACTTCTCAATACCCTTTACTAAATTTCGTGGATAGCGTGAATAAGTTGATAACTCGTCAAAAAGCACGAAGAAATTTAAACCTAATGCAATCTGTTCTACTTAAATACAAATTTCCTTAAGTTTACATCTTATCAACTTATTCACGCCATCCACGGAATCATTATGGGGCACGTACAGTGTTAAATAATGTTTATAAACATTTCCAAAGGCATGAAAAAATTAAGAAATTATTGTCTTAATTAACACAGAGAATAAGTAAAACAGGGTCGATCATGATGGAGATATTAAATAGGTTAGGTCTCTTTCCAGCCTTTAGATGTGTTTTGGCTGACATGTAATTGTCTCAATGAAATGCAATGTTGCACATATAAAACATTTAATAAATTATTTATTTACAGGTTCATTCATTTAAAACCTCAACGTCAATGGTAACTAATTATTTAATTAATAATTATGGTGGTAAGGCTCAGGGTGGATTGAGGGCGCGGAGTTGTGCACCACTGCGTTGAATCTGAAACGAATAAAGATAAATTATAAATAGTAAATGTAGGACAGAATATAAAATTACTTGACGGACACGAGTTAATGTACGTAGTTTTCTTGATTGATTGTGTTGATTAATAAATCTTTTTACGTTTATAGTCGTGAACGCGGCATAGTTTCTTAATCATACTCGTACATATTTATTTAAAGAACAGCTTTCATTATTTTACGCCCGTCAACAAAGAAACGAACATTTGCATGTTTTCTGTGTATTTCGTTGAAGATTATTTAGAACTAAAGTATTAAAACTGTATTAGCAAGTTATACTCAATTATTGTTATAAAAGCGTTGGAATTGTATTTGTCTTAGATGATTTGTCAACCGGCCGTACAAACGAAGTACCTACCTAGTTCTATTTTATTTACATGCTGCGACCAAGGAATGCGATCAACATGTGGAAATACTGTCATCAACGACGGCAAATTGCTTTTCTAAACGAGGAGTTAGAAGGTGCTTTGAATAGTTTATTATACTATGTAAATACATATTTCATGCATGTTGTGCCTGGAAGTCTTACCAATAAAATTGCAATAAGATTGTGCCTAACACTTGCAAGGCGAAACAGTGCTGTTATCGTTATATACATTTCGTCACTCATTTCGTTTCCCCTATAAGAACACCTACACCAGGGTGTTATTCTTTTGAAACACGCTAGCTTTTGTATAGATCTGTCAACATTTACGGCTAGTCTTACGTCAATTCTATATAAATTCTTCTAATGCTGCAGTTTTTAACGTTTCCGAAGTGTCTTTTATCACCAGCCCACAGAGGCTGTATTATGAGCTGATAAAATCTTCCAAGTTCCAGTCAGTAAAAGGGATAGAGCTATAGAACATATATTTCAGTGCCTGGACGTGTCAGATTTTAACAGCCCAACCAACAGGCCAACTTCAGGTCACCAACGTCACCACTTGCCTGGAAGTTGGGTATGCCGTATGGGTAATTGACTAGAAGGATGATGAAAGGCCAATGCTGGGTGAAATATGCCGTTTTGTTTGTTGACTCACCCGTTGTGGTCGTCGGCGGTGTAGTGCACGGTGCGCACGGAGCCGTCGGGCTGCGCCAGCGAGTAGGAGCCGTGCACGGCGTCGCCGTCGCGCGTCTCGTGCTGCGACTTGTGGTCGCCGGTGTGCGGGTCCGCCACCGAGTACGCGAAGTCATACTTGGGGTGGGCCTGAGGCAAAACGTGCTATCAGTTATTGCTACTTATTAAATTTATAGGGATATTGGATATTTGTGAGCATTTTAGCCTACCCAATAATTGGAACCTACAATATTGTTGAGATAAATGAGAACTGTCGCTATTGTTGATGAATTTAACAGTTAGTAAGACCATAACCAGTTTACCTACATGAAGAATTTGCTGAGGTGGCATTTTGCGTGCAATGAACGGACGATCTTGTTACGATTTTCACTTTTCCATTCCTGTTTATGATGCGTGCAAGAGTGAGGCTGTGGTTGAAGGGAGCCGTTGTCTTGTTAATTCTTTATTATGTCCTTGCGCTCTTTTTTTAACATTTTAATTAACCAGCTCTGTTGTCTGTCTGTTTGTCTGTAGGTTAAAATTTTGCGATCGATTTAATTTTCCTGATAACTTGACACTTTAACCATAGCTCAGAACTGGATAACAGTGCATTAATATGGCACTAAAATTAATTTAATTAACCCGTTTAAAAAAACGTGTACCCTATATTTGTTTGTATGAGTATGGGAATGATATTTAGCTCTTCCTTTATCTTACGTATTCATCATGTCCATCGTAGTACGCATGTTCGGAGGCAAGCGGCGCAGCGTAGTACGCGAGTGGCGCGGCATGCGCGAGCGGCGCCGCGTAGTGCGCAGGCGCGGCGAGGTGTCCGTACGGCCCTTGCGCGTACGGCGCGTAGCCCTCGTCGTGGTGCACGATGCTCTGCGAGGAGATGGCGTGCCCGTGCAGGCCGGCGTGGGCCGCTGCGAGCATGGCGCCGAAAGCTACGAACTGAATGGAAATAATTTGAATTATAGTTATATATATCACAATTAAGTTTATGGGGAAAACTTTCAAGAGGAAAATGTAGTTATAATGTAAGCGTGGATAAACATGTGCTTGGTTTTGAATTAGGTTTTTACCTCACTACCCTTTTTTTTAAAATTTCTGTGAAGCAAAACTCGATTCGATTATTAACCGTGAAGTCCTAAATTTGAAATTAAAGATTTTTTATCAGATCGTCTCCTCATAATTTTTATCAAACAGTTTTAACCAGTTCATGATATTTAAGGAAGCCGCCGCAAAAATTAAATTATACCCAGATTTTTTTAAAAGTTACAATTAAGAAACAGTTCTTCGGAATTTAATAAAATTTAATAAAATTCAAATCCGTATAAATTAACTCACTTTGCTGAACATGTTGTTCTGGTTAATTTCAACGTCGGTTGCTGATTGATGTCAATACCAGCCGCCAGCTGGTTTTTATATTTATTTAACACCACAAGAACAAGTAAGTGGGGCTGCGCGCGCGCCTCGGACGACAATAGACAAAGGTCGAAATAAACTATTAACGGATTGCAATATATGTCATGGTATCAATTGCTTTAGGCCATGCGGCGCCAGTGAAGCGTATATAACACCCAAAAAACGTGTGTCTGCGCAAAAAACAAGATGGCGAACGTCATCAGTTCATTGTTGTTTGTAGTAGATTTTTTATTCAAGAAAAGGTGGCGGATTGTCAAGGACTTTTCAGCGGAAACTTGAAGTATCTTTAATCATAATATTATTATGATGAAAAAAATGTTACGAAATTAAAATATGCACGCTATTTTCTGAAAGATGCTTAGTGATAGGATCCACGGGTCATTAATTTAACTTCGAATTACAACAGGTAATTGGATGGTTTATCTTATTTAATTATAATAATCTCGACTTTATAAAGGATCAGCGGACCAATAATCACTACGGGATGCAACATGCATACTTACATTCCGCTCTACATACGTGAAGAATTTAAATTTTGTAAAAACTACGCAAATGTAAGGTCATGGGGCTTAAAAATTAACATTTCATAACAGAAATGGAAGTTAATAAATTAATATTTTTTTAGATATACTGAAAACACCCAAATACAAGGAAAAAGGCGCAAAAATACCTAAAGAAACTTTTGAATGAGATTCATGTTAAATGTAGTTTTAATAGTGACCCGCCCAAGTCTGTATAATCTATTTTGAAAAAAAAGTTGTGTTTTTTTGGGTTATCCCTCAGGGCTAAAGTACCCCGTGTTTACTGTAATATAAATTAAATTATAGCATATGGCCACCCTGGAAGTTAATTCTAAATATTGGTGAGAGAATTTTTGTAATCGGATGAGTAGTTTTGGAGATTACCTCCAAAATCCAAACTTACCTATAAACTTTACCACTTTATAATATTAGTGTAAATGGGTTACCTAACTATTTCCATTTCGTAAAGAAAATTTACCATATTAATGTATAAATAATTTTTATTTTTTACTTTTATTATTTATGAAATGGAAAAAGTAACAATTTTTTCTTTAATTACATACAATTTCTTTGAAAACCACCCTTACGCTAGTCATTGACATATTAAGTCAAACACAATCATTGTAATCCTCTTATGTATTGAGAAAGAAGAGATACACGAAGTAAAATAATCAAAGTGAGTACTAAGTTTCACGAAAGCTTGTAACTTTTATTACAAGCGGCAACCTCTTTCCAACAATAGACTTATACTAGAACCAAACCTAATGAAAAGATACGTCCACTTGTAGGTACCTAATACTGCCCTGCTAAGGTAAAATGCAGTATTATACATAAAACTACTGTAATAATTGCAGCCTCATTACTCGGTAATAAGGTTGCAATTGCTTCAGTAGTTTTGTGTAAAATACTGCCTTTTACTTTAGCAGGGCAGAATATATGTTACAAGCTTTCGTGAAGCGTAAACCAAACTCTTACTTAGTTTAGAAATCGTTTTTTGGTTTGGCTTAGACATTTGTGATCCATCTACTTTTAAATAAAACTACAGGAAGTCACAATGAAACAAATATACCATACATTAGAAACGCACGAACAAATCAGAAAAGGTGATGAGTTACAAAATGCAAAGGAATTGAAATTTCTGAACGTTAGTGATAGATTGCCGTTTTTAAAACCAGGAATGTCATTTACTCACCTTGACGGACGATGTAAATTCGCCGGCTATTCATCGACTGCATGAGTAGAACTGAATGACGTTGTTTTAACAGAATAACATTTATTGATAAAATTATTAGAAAACTACATCAATTTTATATTTTTTGCGCCTAAACATTTTGCGCCTATTCATGACGACTTCCCACGTCTGCTCAAATAAAAAAAATGATGAAATAATGATATTAAGCTGACACTAGATCTCTTTGCTAATTACCCTTTTAAAAGTTTGACATTTTGTCACAAAAGTCATAAAATAAACATCAAGCAAATTCTGCTGCACACCACGAAACCCTTGTAATTGTTTCATTAAATGTGTTTTTTTTTTCAAAATATCTTGGTTTTCTGATATGGAAAACTCAGGTTAATTCTAGTAATTTTTAACAGAACTGGTATCTCCATTATTTGTATGTTGAGGGTCTGTAAACTGGTTGCAAATTTTCCAGCGAGTTTGTCAAGCCAAATAAAATTTAAATCGATGCTCCAAAACGGTCTACAAGAACAACGGAAACTTTCCTGAAATCCCCAAAAAACTGAAAAGCACCGTTTTTTGCATTTGACCTGCAAGCATATTGGGAAATCATTGGGTTTCCCATCCTAAAAAAAGATAATAATATACGGAAAGCCCAAAATAGTTCTGAAATCATTTGGACTAGGCGTGCGTTGCAAAAATTATTCTTTAACTATGCCTATTACAAAGTAAAAGAATTATAACATGAGTCCTGCGGAAGAACACAGGGCAGTTTTTACCCCGGAAAATTTGATAGTTCCCGTGGGATACACGATAAACAACTTCTACGCGGACGGAGTCACGCGCAAAAGCTAGTATTTCAATATTCGACGTATTGTCGACGCGGTTAGCTTAGTTGGTAGTGACCCTGCCTACGAAGCTAGCGGTCCTGGGTTCGAATCTCGGTATGGACAAATATTTGTGTGATGAGCGCGAGTATTTGTTCCTGTGTCATGGATGTTTTCTATGTATTCAAGTATGTATTTCTCTATATAAGTATGTTTAGCGTTGTCTAGTACCCATTACAAGCTTAGAGCTTAGTTTGGGACTAGGTCAATTTGTGTGAGATTGTCCCCTGATATTTATTTATTTATCTTACTGCCGCACTCAGAGACGTCAATTAAGTTTTAAGTTTCATTAAAGTAGCTGCTGTCACTTTCTTTGCTATAGCAATAGAATAAGACGCAGCAACTTTAATGAAACTTAAAAATTAATTGACGTCTCTGAGTGCGGCAGTTAGCCGTTCAGTTTGTTTTTGGTTAACACAACTTCCTTCCGATTCAAAGTTAATCCAAATCGGGCAAAACGAGTATGTATAGTTGAAACAATAGTAGACATTTACATCAGCCGTTGTTAAGAAACCTTGTTCTTACAAAATTAAGCGTAAATGACTTTACAATATAAAACACTTAACCGTTAACGGCATTATTAAATAATCGGCTCGAGGTGTTTGAGCCAAATACCGTAAATTATCGTTAAAGATAAGTAAATGTTTACCTTGTTTGCATTTAGGGTAAACTTGACATTGGAAAATTACTGTTTTGGAAGTACAAAAATACGAGTAATAATCGTCATAAAATTCTTATTACAGAACCGTTTATATAGGTGATTTAATTAGTATAATTTTAATTGGATTCACTTTAATAAATTAAGTAATAATGCATATTACACTACGTACAAACAGTATGTATAAATATGAGCCGAAATTAAAGCATGGAAATACCAGGAAAGTCGATGAAGGGCGTGCTGAAACCTCATCACTTGATTATCTAATTATTAGTAGTTATAAGTAGGTAGGTTCAAGAAATACGAGTAAGTACGTCACCAACCTCTGCCATTTTTAATTAATGTACTCTCATTATTTACTAGCGTACCTATGCATTGGCATTCAGCAGTTTAAGCGTGTGCTAGACGGTTTGAAACCACGGTTTCAAACCAAGTGACCTCGGAAGTTTGAAACCATGTAGACAGTGATTTCAAACCAAATTTCGCATGACCTTCAAACGCCCTTGGTAGACGGGCGTTCGTTTCAAACCACTGGCAGAAATGTTGGTTTGAAACTAGTTTTAAACTGTCTAGCCGCTTGTTTAAAACCACGCGAACAGCAGTCGCGTCTCTGCACGCACCGAGCGTAGACGCATCGCGTACGGTCAAAATGTTGAGACAGCCAAACGAACATAAACGTGTAGTTAACATCATAGGTACGGAGTTTCTTGAATTTTACAGAGACTTGCCCTGTGGATTTGAAGTCCGAGTCAGACAAAGACTTCACACAAAAAAATGCATGGTTTATTATGGCTTTAAAACTTAAAGAAATTGACCATCGGCAAACGAGGCGTCGGTCAAAAAGAAAATAGACAGCCTTTCGTTTACTTTTTAACCGACTTCTAAAAAGGAGGAGGTTCTCAATTCGACTGTTTGTTTTTTTATGTTTGTTACGCGATTACTCCATCAATTGTGGACCGATTTTGAAAATTCTTTTTTTGTTTAAAAGGGTATACTCTCGAGATGGTGCCATTATCACGAAATTAGAATTTGATGATAGGATCCATGAGGAATCGAGGGAACTCCTCAAAAGCTATAGATTTTGGTATTTCCTGTAAGACCTGTTTGACCTTAAGAATTTGAACTCCAAAAGCACCTCTCGGTGAAGAGGAACTGATGATGAAGACCACCGAAACTCCTTAGTCGTAAGTGATTGACGCCAGCAATGATATTTCTTTATTAAGAATATCAAACTACTTTTGAACTTGACACCGGCTTGGATATATTTCATGTACCTATTAGGCAATTAATAGGCAATTCCTAGGAATCCTCGGAGGCTGGTCTTTATTTAACCCTTTTCAGTTTTTTCAGTTCAGTTTTTAAGACGGTTTTATTTTTTTGTTATTTTTTTTTTATTATCTATTGCACACAAAAGTGCAAGACTAACTCCAACTTTTTGAAATTTTGATAAGCAAGGAGCCATGACGTCTTTGTAGTGGTTCAACACTAGCGTCCCGCACTTCTACTCAGCACAAGTGTTACAACACAATGAAGTTTGGAGTTTGTTTGAAACCATGTAGCCAGCAGCGCGTGGATCGCTTTCTACAAGGTCACTTGTTTTCAAACCAATGGTTTCAAACCGTCTAGCACACGCTTAACACATACTCTAAAATACGTTAGCGTAAATATCACAGAATTGTTAATGGCACATTAAAGGTTGGATGGAAAGTAGTGGTAGTAAGCCTTTTGTTTTTCGTAAGTAAGCGATTTGAAAATTAAGAGTTATTCAATTCAAAATATTCATAGCGCAAAATATAATGTATAAACCATAAAAAATACGTAAAAATTACTACTGTTAGTGACACTCTAATAAAAAAAATGCAGGTATTGTATATTTTGACGAAGCGGTTAACCTAGTTAACAGTAACTCTGCGTACGAAGCTAGCGGGGTTATTTATTTATTTAAACTTAATTGCATTATTCAAAATAAAGTACAAATGGCGAACTTAATGCTCAATAGCATTCTCTACCAGTCAACCAGTAGGCAAAATAGAATATGACGATGGTCGGTGCTAAGAAAATTAGTACAGAAAGCAAAGTTAATAAATATTTATTAATTAGATACTAATATCATATAAGTACATAATATAAAATACACATATACAAAATTTAATACTGCATTAACATATAAAATACATCGAATACTTCATATACAGGGTGTCCCGCGATAAAGTGCACAAACGATTTTTTTTTCCGTGATAAAATCACATGTAGTTTCACCCTTATTCGTTTGTGCACTTTATCGCGGGACACCCTGTATATTAATAAAATATATAGACAGATAAGGTGAGGGCGATGAATATATTCACTCCTACACTTGTTTTATTTAGCAGATGCTTGTGAAGGATCCGCTTGAAAGCAAACTTGCTTGGGAAGTCCCAATGTTGTCAGTCTAATGTTGAGTGGGAGCGCATTCCAGAGACGGATGGCCTGAAGAGCGAACGAATTCGACATAAAAACAGTGTAGTGGGGAGGAATACTGAGTTTCAAGGAACGAGAGGAACGCAATTCACAGCCTGGACGGGGGTATTAAAACTGAATTCTTCTTTCTTTTTTTACTTCTTAAACATATCCATAAGTATGTTGTTCTCAACAATTCACTATACTAGTTTAAGGGCAACCACTGGGGGTTGGAACACAGTGAACTACCGCAGTCTCCATGGCTCAAATTGTAAAAATGTATGTTTTTGAACAATAAAGATTTTTATTATTATTATTATAATAATTTATGCTTAAGATAACCTTAAGGTTCGATTCCCGGTACGGGCAAATATTTGTGTAATGAGCGCGAGCATTTGTTTCCTTCTGTTTTTGTTAGAAGTTTAGTTAAGTAGATAAAACAAATTTACACACACATGACAGGACATATTAGGATAATATTAAATTACCTAATTGGATGGTTTAATGTTCTCTGCCTTCCCTTTTTAGGGTTCCGTACCTTAAAAGGGAAATAGGAACCCTTATAGGATCACTTTGTTGTCCGTCTGTCTGTCAAGACCTTTTTTCTCAGGAACATAATTAGGGAAATAATGTGTTTGTTTCGTTCATAAGAATCTGCTACAAATGTTTGCCTTACCTAGCATATAGTAATTCAATTTTGACTTCAAGGTGCGCATTTCTCCGCCCCACCGCCGCCTGCGCACGTGCCGCGATCTATAAAACCAACCGCAGGCTGTCGACATCAATCAGTAAGCAATTATCAAGCAAAATGTTTAGCAAAGTAAGTTGAATTAATTTGATCCAATACAGTGGCTAAAACTACTTTGAAAAAAAAAGACATATTAGCAAAGTTGTTCAAAGTTATAGAATATTTATACATTTTTAATGGAATAATTGGAAAAAAACATAAATATCAAACGCTATATTATGAATACAATTGCCTATATTTTCACGGGATGAATTTTGCGTCCCTAGAAAAATAGTTAACTAAGTATGAATTTATTAAAGCTATCTCCTGTTGCTACTTGAAAGAAAAGAAAGGAGCTGTTACATTTTTCATCTGAAGATAAAAAATCAGCCGCAAATATATATTTTTTGACATAAGCTAACCAGGTGAAATGTATCTTCTAAAGCGATAAATTCGCCACTGTACATTGTAATGTAAAGAACATTCATTTGTGTTTTTGTACAATACACAATTAACATCAGAATATTAATCAAACTCTAAAATCACTATATAGGTCGTAGCATTCAGCGCTCTCCTGGCTGCGGCCAGCGCCGGCCACCTCGGCCACGGCCACGCCGTCTCCTCGCAGAGCATCGTCCGCCACGACGAGGGCCACTACGCCCCGGCCCACTACGCCGCCCCGGCCCACTACGCCCCGGCCCACTACGCCGAGCCCCTCGTCCACGCCGCCCCCATCGCTCACTACGCTGCCCCTATTGCCCACTACGCCGCCCCTGATGCTCATTACGAGGGTCATGATGAATATGTAAGATATTTGTTTAGTCTTGGATAAAGAATGAAACAAAATATGATAAATTCAAGTACGTTGCTAATTTGCAAACGCCTTTGTGTCTCACCTCAGGCCCACCCCAAGTATGACTTCGCGTACTCGGTGGCGGACCCGCACACCGGCGACCACAAGTCGCAGCACGAGACGCGCGACGGCGACGCCGTGCACGGCTCCTACTCGCTGGCGCAGCCCGACGGCTCCGTGCGTACCGTGCACTACACCGCCGACGACCACCATGGGTGAGCGATAATCCAATATGAAATTCGACAAATAAAGCAATAGTTTTTGCCGGTCTCTAAAATCAACCCATGTTTACATAACGCCCATTTGTACATTTCTCATAATATGTTTTTGTGGTTTCAGTTTCAACGCCGTGGTCCACAACTCGGCTCCTTCCATCCACGCTGCCCCCGCCCACGACTACCACCACTATTAGATTGAAATTATTACTACTGGATATTATTTAAAACTATTTATGATTTTGTAAATATGTGAATGAAAGAGATATGCAAATAAAATGAAACTGATGATAAATCTGTGGTCATTTTTTTTCACAATTCACACTAAAAAAGTACTAGTGTCTGCAAATATGTGAGAACCTGTGTGTGTTAGGTCATAATGAAATACATACATATTAAATTGCCTGCTTATCGGCGCGAATTTGCGATGAGTATCTATAGTAATATTAGTAATAACAACATTACTTATATTTATTGTAAAAAACGTAAAAAAAATAACGCCTGGAATAACAATACTAAAACTCATTAACTTCATCAAAATTAAAAATAATTTTGTAATTATAAATTGAAGGGAATGACTTGCAAATAACAATAAGGAAGTAATTGGACATTTTCAACTTTGTTGTTAAACGTTTATACTTTTTAAATACACGTGATCACAATAACAACTGCTTTTTCTTTGATGTCATCGTTTTACAAAGAGTTTTCTACTTTTTACGTTCTTAATGTATGTTTTAGCTTATGTAGTACGTCAACTCATTGGCAGCGATATAAAAGACGGGCGGATAAAATGACAAAATATCTGTCTGTATATGCGAAACATCTTGTTAACCAACCATCAATCCATCCAAGCATCCTGAACTGAAATGAAATGATATCGACTGTATGATATTTACAAATCGACTGTATGATACTTACAAAGTATTCATTGTTACAATCTTTAACTCGTCATTTCATTTCATTTCTTTATTTATTCCATTAACAAATACATTTTGTGTCCCGTCCCGTCTTACCCTGTCATAATAACGGTTTCATCTCACGAGAAACAAATTACGTAAAACCAACCATTGGCTTTCTGCGACAGGGCTATATGTATTGGCTTAAAATTAAAGTTGTTGACTGACTGTATGTAGTGATAATTAGGTATTTGTTTTAAAAGTGTATATTTTATGTATTTTAATAGGTGTTTATCTATGGGTTAAATTAGCCCGAAATATATATTTTATAAACTAAGTACTTAGCTTTAAGTCATTCTCTAACTTAATAAAAACTATACAAGAAGTGAATTGGGATAAGTATTTGTATTAAATTAAATTCTGACTTTGAACCTTCACTCCAATTGCGGTAAACGTACTTGTTAACTTGTTTATTTCAGATACGAATTCCTTCTTAAATTTAATCGGAAGTAAATCCGATTCAAATTCAATAACAAAAATCAAGTCGGACCAAGCATGCGATAGGACCTATCAACAATCAGTTTGAGTTGGACAGCCGTATCCACCGTAATTGCCGATTTGGTACATATTCCTGCAAGCGTTTGCTTTGATCGGACAGTCATCCTCGAGACAAATAATTCTGACCTAAATTTGCATTGACGACCTTTTGAGCACTTACAATATTTTATGTCAATGACCTTAAGCTACATTATAGCTTAATCAGTACAACCTGGTACACTAATTAGCCCCTTACGAAACCCTCTGTCCACTGCCTCGTTCGCACGAACTTCGTCGATCTTACGCTCTCTCTCTCACATACTCTATTAAAAAAAGACGCTCCTATTAAATAAGTCCTATAAATTACAAGCGGTACATTTACTAAGTCCACCACAAGATTTTATTTAAATTATTTTTTGTGCGTTTTCCGCATGCTAGCCCAAAAACGATTTGGATTCTTGATAGCTAATCACTTATCAATCTACCTACTTATTATTTTCAAACAGAAGATAGCTGGTGTGGTATTTTTAAATTTCTAGTTTATTAAAGTTTTTTGTTTTAATTTCGGTTTCTCCTCTACTTTATCTTTTTTTTATTTTCATCTTTACATCTTTTTAACTCACAGTTAATAACGTTTTAATTAGTTTGATTTCTATGAACATTTTATCAAATAATTATAACTAAAATTTAATTACCCCTCAGTGCATAATTCTCGCCAGACATTATGTGATCATTAGTATGTAGGTACTCGTAACATATAATTGTAAGACTTGGCACTTACTTAACTTATGTTTTTAGAAATAATAATCAAAGATAAGATTTGTCATTGATTCATACTTTATTTTCATATCCCTCTCTCTTATTCACATATTTACAAAATCATAAATAGTTTTAAATAATATCCGGTAGTAATATTTTCAATTTAATAGTGGTGATAGTCGTGGGCGGGGGCAGCGTGGATGGAAGGAGCCGAGTTGTGGACCACGGCATTGAAACTGAAACCACAAAAACATATTATGAGAAATGTACAAATGGGCGTTATGTATACATGGGTTGATTGTAGAGACCGGCAAAAACTATTGCTTTATTTGTCGAGTTTCATATTGGATTGTCGCTCACCCGTTGTGGTCGTCGGCGGTGTAGTGCACGGTGCGCACGGAGCCGTCGGGCTGCGCCAGCGAGTAGGAGCCGTGCACGGCGTCGCCGTCGCGCGTCTCGTGCTGCGACTTGTGGTCGCCGGTGTGCGGGTCCGCCACCGAGTACGCGAAGTCATACTTGGGGTGGGCCTGAGGTGAGACACAAAGGCGTTTGCAATTAGCAACGTACTTGAATTTATCTTATTTTGTTTCATTCTTTATCCAAGACTAAACAAATATCTTACATATTCATCATGACCCTCGTAATGAGCATCAGGGGTGGCGTAGTGGGCAATAGGGGCAGCGTAGTGAGCGATGGGGGCGGCGTGGACGAGGGGCTCGGCGTAGTGGGCCGGGGCGTAGTGGGCCGGGGCGGCGTAGTGGGCCGGGGCGTAGTGGCCCTCGTCGTGGCGGACGATGCTCTGCGAGGAGACGGCGTGGCCGTGGCCGAGGTGGCCGGCGCTGGCCGCAGCCAGGAGGGCGCCGAATGCTACGATCTGATGGATAGGGTTTTTATTTATTATATTTAATTTAACATTTTGAACGGATCTTCAAATTATAAATAATAATATTTTTTATGTCGTAAGTTGTTTTGTATAATGATTTCTTACTCTTATTGAAATCGTATTTCACAATGTATATAAAAATCTTATTAAAATGCATAGAGATAGATTTTTCTCAACAGCTTTTTAAAATAAAATATTACATATTGATACCACTTACTTTGCTGAACATTTTCGGTGTGTTGTTGTTAAACAATCGGTTATTGATTGATGTCAATAGTCCGCGGTATGGTTTTATAGATCGCGGCACGCGCAGGCAGTGGGGCGGAGAAATGCGTGCGCACCTTGACTCTGCAGCTTTGACATGACGCCAAGGCCGCAGTTCCGATACAAAAGTGAGGCTGTAGATCATTGTGTCCGGTTTCGTTTTCAGCACATGCATTAGTGTTGATTACACCTATTAATTAAGTTTCGTTTGTTATTATTTTTTATTGTTTAAGTCAGTGATTGGATTTAAGATTTGTCTGGTTAATTATGGCTGTTAACTCATATTTTACTTTCGTGAAATAAGTTGCTTTTTGTTTGAATGATACATTTAGTTTAGAATTTTAGATGCAATATTTAATTCCAAAATATCACGTCGAATTGATCAGATGTCCGAAATCTTACAGTCGAAGAGATAATTTTTTGATAATGGTCGTACCTAATACAAACTTCGCAAAGCAAATAAATTATACACAGGCAGTAAAATGCCTACAATATAATAGAACTGTTAGGAAAATGAAAAGTAGGTCAAATGAAAATATTTGGCATGAAATAATTCTAAATTTTCATAGTTAACAATATTTCTAACAAACAGGAAACATCTGATTATTCGGAATTATCTGTTATCTTTTTGAGATTATCGGTAAAGTATGAATCTGTGAAAAAAATTCATGGCATACATAACAGTGGTGGCCAGATAATTTAGGACGCTGCTTGTGTCTTTTCCTTATAAATATGACTTACCGAAGTTGACCACCATTTGAAAAGTACTTGAACAATTGAATTGTTATTTACAATTTACGTAAGACCGTTAACTGAAGTAGGTACAATTAATTTCTATTGAAAACTGACCTTTTATTTTACAGGGTGCTGACGCATCCATACAATATTCTTCAACTTTGTATGAACGCTGAAGATTACCTATTTTTTTCAAACCCTTAAAATAAAAGCTTCGTTTTCAACAGGCATTAATTATATTATATAATATTAATAATAATAATGTAATAATATTGTTGTAGGTATTTTACTTTTGCACCTACTTAAATATATTGTAAAAAACGTAACCTACCTACTGTAAATATAATAAATGTCCGGAATAATAATAATAATATAATAATAATATATCTTTATTTCAAGTAACGTGAATTGAATTACATTAAATTAAATTAAATCAAATGAACCTGAATATACTAAGTCAAATAAAATAAAATTAAACTAAGTAGTACATCAAATCGAATTGGGTATATTAAATCAGAAAAAAATGTCAATAGCTCTCATAATAAATTAAAATGACACAATTTTACTTTTATCTTACTATCGCACAATCCCATTAGAAATCGCACGGCAGTGGTTTAGGTACGGGCAGTCTAGCCTTATACTGGAAATCATCCCTAGGTTGGTTAACATAACGTTTAACTTTACTTTATTAGTTAAAGATAAGTGTAACTCAAAATAAAATTGGTCAATAACTTTTTGGTTGATGGTCAATTTCGGTAAGTCATATTTGAATGCAATTGTATGGGAAAAACACAAGCGTCCCTAATCATCTGGCCACCACGTATACATATAGGTATATTTTGATATTTTCACTATTTTATAAACACCTCGTAGCGTGAGAAGATTATTAAATTATGATAAAACACATCGTAAAAAGGAATTAACTCTCGGATAATTGCTGACATTGGATTTAAATGACATTAAAAATAACATTTAGTTCGGCGTGACTAGAAGTGTTTTAATGAAATTCGCTATCAACATTTTATCGCAATCGATCTGTATTAAGTACATTAATAGGTATGTTAAGAGGTTTGACAAGACATTGATCGATTTGCTAAAATGCTAGTGTTGCTAAATAATGTGTTTACTTTGAGACTGGTAACCTACTAAATTGTAGGCAGGATTTTAAGTAGAATCAATGTCAAATAACTTTTATAATTCTTTTCTTATATACAGGGTGTCCCAATATTAGGAACCCACATTGACACCGGAGGTAGACCAGCATAAGGCGGACCGAACCAGCCTAACATAACCTCAGTAAAAGTCGCATGGTTTTCGAGATATGCCAGTTTAAATTTTGTACTGGAAAATAACTTTAAACTGGCAAATCTTGAAAACCATGTGATTTTTACTAAGATCATGTTAGGCTGGTTCGGTGTGGGGACAATGCGTAATTAAGACGTTAAGTTTGTGTTACAGTTTTAATCCAGTAACAATTTTTATTAATTCAATATTTACTGCAAAACTGAATGAAAATTAGAAAACAATAAAGTTTAAATTTGAGACTAGACGGTATTGTCAATTTTCAGATAAATAAAATTTTTATTAACTTTGCTCAGCAGGGCTTGTTTAAAATAATGTATGTTAGAGGCGAAGTCGGTTGTGGTGCGTGACCCTTGATGGCAGCTTGTATGCATTTAATGATGTCGTTGTAAGAAACAAGGGCATTGGTTTCTCCTGGATTTTCTTCAGAATTATGCTCTGCTCTTGGTTCTTCGTGTGGTGCTTCGTGGTTTTCAGGTTTGTTATGTTCTTCGTGTTTTACTTCTTTTCCTTCACTCTCGGATTTTTCATGCTCAGCAGGTTCTTCATGACCATTACCCTCTGGTTCTCTATGCTCGGCAAGTTCTTCTTGACTATGCCCCTCTGGCTCCTCGTGTTCAGCATGATCTTCGTGACTTTCTGACTCCCCATGTTCGGCATATTCTTTGTGACCCTCTGGTTCTTCTTGTGTGCCATGTTTCTCTTGGCTTTCATGTTCACCATGCTCTCCATGCTCCTCATGTTTTTCAGGTTCCCTATGTTCATCTTCTTCATGACTCTCAGGTTCTCCATGCTCTGAGTGCTCCTCGTGGCCTTCAGGTTTCTCGTGCTCTTTATGTTCCTCTTGGCTTCCAGCTTCCTCATGTTCGGCATGTTCTTCATGACCGTGCTCTTCATGTGCCTTTGCTTCCTCGTGTCCTCCATGTTCATTGTGTTCCTCATGGTCTTCATGACCATGACCTTCATCTTCTTCATGCCCATGTTCCTCATGGCTCTCTTCTCCGTGTGCTTCTGGTTCGAGATCGTGAGACTCACTTTTTGGTGATTCTTTTAGAGGCTCGTTTTTTACATCAGAGCAAGGTGGTATTATATTTTCCTTTAGCTCAAAGTTTGGCAAGAAATTTTTCACGACTGCATTGAACCTGTGCAAAAGATATTATGAAATTATAAGGGTGTAAACCAGAATAAAAATTAGAAAGTATGTTTTTATCTTTCTTTCATTTAAAATGTTTTTTATTAAAGAGTTGAAGTGGAGAATAATGGCGAAGAGCCGTATATATTTTTTTGTTGTTTAAAAAAAATAAAAATTAAAACTCTACGA
The DNA here is from genome assembly GCA_963241965.1 of Tortrix viridana. Taxonomy (NCBI): domain Eukaryota; kingdom Metazoa; phylum Arthropoda; class Insecta; order Lepidoptera; family Tortricidae; genus Tortrix; species Tortrix viridana. The sequence goes on along the minus strand of OY725175.1, from coordinate 5,875,431 downwards.
AATCGTGGGCAAAAGCCAACTCAAAATTTTTAGAAAACTAATAGTACCCGCTAACGTCATCTGCAGTGTACTGCACTTCCCGTACGTATCCGTCGGGCTGGACCAATGAGTACTGTCCACGCACAACACCGCCGTCACTTGACTCCTTCTGGGCTTTCTGATCGCCTGTATTTTCATCATAAACCACGTACGAGTACTCATAATTGGCCCCCTCCTGGCAACAAAAAATGTTTTATCCATTTAAAAGATAAATAAAATAAATATTTGAAAACATTGCACTACAAAAACTTACATCATTAGTGGGAGCTACAACCACTGGTACGCTAACTGGAGATCTGTAGGGCACAAAATTAGCACTACTAGTGGCTACTGGTGCTAAAGCAGCTACTTGTTGACTGGGGATGACACAAGGCGATACGCATGGTGGCAACAAACTTGACATTAGAGGCGCAGCAGACAGCGGAGCAAGCTGCGCTCCTCTGAACCCCACCGGACCATATAGGGACGAGAGACTCGGACCACTTTGCACGTATACGTTCGAATACGACGTCCCCCCTGCCACCGACTTTACCCAAGCGAGACTAAACACGAATGTTGCAATGAGATTCTGGAACAAAAACAATTATTAACACCATTTTTATATTTTTGCAACCGTACGAATATTAAAATACTCACTTTTAAAATCATCTTTCCAGCTGATCTGTGGAAGACTACTGACATTTTTCTGAGAGTGTCTCGACTTATAAAAGGTGCTTTGTTTGTCTTAAAATATGCTGTTCGGTAATACCGAAACAAACCATCAATGTCATTACTAGATGAATAGAAGTGAACAATTAAAATGTTAATGAAGATTTTAACACCAACTACGTTGTCTCATCTCCTGTATTCAGAGCACGAGACTTACAATTAGTGGGTAATATGGCATGACATTCGCCTTTGTCTCAGATAGTCCGGCTAGTGATGAAATGTAACCGGGAACAACTGCCACTTATTTCTTTATCCCTAACCCGTGTTGGTCTTTCAGTGACCGTGGTCTTTGTGGCGAGGACGCCTCTAATGGACAAGTATTTATCTTCACTCTCATTAAAATTTTAGCAGACACCACATTAGTCTGTGTATAATTATATATAGAATTATTCTACTTTAGACGATTTAAAGCCAGACAGCGTCGCTGGGCGGCTAAAATCAGATGCCCTGAAACAGACTTTTATAAGCTCATAATCTTCTTTTTATAAGCTCATAATCTTCTTTTTATAAGCTCATAATAGTCGTCATTCGAATTTGCCAGCCAAGTGTGTTTCCGGCGTGAACTGGCTGGGAATAAGAAGCCCAAAATGGGCCCAATGACATTTGATCGAAGTAATTTAACGATTTTCACTACTAGGAATAAAAAAAAATTGATTGCTATATTGCTAAGAAGCAACTTTTATTTTATTAATTTTATGTCAAAACACCACATTTGCGCACCTTTGCAATTCATTATGCAAATTCATGCTAGTAGGCATGCGAAATAGGCTCAATTGAATGACGTCAGTGCAAACGTAACTAAGACATTCTCAGACATCGTTATATCTTTTAGGAGGTAATTTCATCGTTTATAACTATTTTAATATGTCTAAGGAGATTTGTCTGATTTCTTTTAATTAATAGTTTTTTTTAAAGTTTATGAAACTAATTTGCAATGTAGTGATAGAACGAACTCAAACACACACAACAGAACTTTTTAGGGCAAAACGCAGGTTTACAACCAGAAAAACATCACAGAAAATTTTGGTCCTCTGCGGGAGGAAACCACGGGTCAGTACTCTCTCTTCATAAAGTCGAGCAATTAGGAGACCCTACAATAAGAATATGCGATGTAAATATACAGAAAAGTTTAATCTTTATAAGATTCACTTCTGAACCAAAATGTGTATCTTTCGTTCATTCCGTTACAAAAATTGGTTCCTTGCATCTAAAAACTGGGCTAAATACTAAATAAATAAAAAATGGTTGCAGCTCATTCGTATACGGAGACAGAAGACATATTGCGCATTTGTGCTTAGGGAGCTCTCATGCAGCCTTTTGTGGTATTTCTTCTTGCTCGCATACATCCACACACACATACATACAAATACATGCACACACGTCACACACACCGTTAAATAGTTATCGAAATTGCCGTTACATTTCTAAATTTCCCGATTGAAGTTTTAATAACTTAATGTTGTTGTACAGAGTACGGCAATTTCTCTGGTCTATTGTCAACCGACTCCGTGGATCCCAAGATTCACGCTCAGTCTAGTTTGGTATCCACCGGATAATGCCTGTGTTTGTGACCATTCTTAAATAAATACCAGGGAGCTAGCTTACACAAACTGTACTAAACCACAACAAACATATTTACGTAGATATACATAGGTTTAACCAAGACATTTAACTGACTTAAGGGTTTATTAGACTACGCGATATTCAGACAGTCTAAATGGAGAGGGAAGTTAATGCCTCTCGCTTCAAAGAGTGAGAAGCTTTAACTCTCCTCTCCATTTAGACTGTCTGAATCTCGCGTAGTCTAATAAGCCCTGTAGGAGCACAACCAAATGGCTAACCGCGTAGTAGGTATAAGCCAAATTTGTGCGAAGAAGACGGAACCACGTACGTTGGCTTCACTTTACGCTATTCAGGTGACGGAATCACGAACATTGTTCTCACGGCCGGCAGTATAAGGTAAAAACATGTGAAGTTAATATTGCGGTTATTAAAAAAGGATCTAGATTGGCTTTCGAAAAAGGCGTCGACCTTATGACGGAAGGTGATTTTTTGCACATCCTAATCCAATTATTAGTAAATTAAAATGTAAAAGTAAAAGTGTAAATGTACAACTGAAAATACCTACTGCATATTATTTTTACAAAAAAAAAGTAAATCTTCTTTAGACATTATTTTCACCGCGGAACCTTTGGAGTGCGATCACTACTAATCAGTTTATAATGTTGTTAACGAATATCATAATATCATCTAAGTAGATATACACACTTCATGTTTTGTTTTAATATTGTTTTAACGCCTGCGCGTCTTAAATGAGCAAAACCTTCCACTTGATATTTCTATGATAATTTTGTAGGAGTTTAAGAGTAACGTAGAGGCAATTTTATTTTAGAGGCCATCAGTTCGAATTAAAGATATTTTTGATCCATCGTTTGAAAAGTAATAAATTATGGACACGTTAATAAGTACGGCATAATTACCGCTTGTCTTTTTGGTTTTGGTTCCTATCGTTTTCATTTTAAATATCGTCCTTTGTTCGATAAAGAAATCATACAACTTTTTTGCGAAGTCAGTCTAACATCTAACGTCACCCCTTGGATGTGATAGGCATTACACCAGCTGGTGAAAAATACGTTATACTATAGATAAATTCATTTTGTATACTAACTTTAATGCAGTAGGGCTAGACAAGTGGCATTCGGTGAATATTACCGTTTACGTTACGTTAGAACAATGTATGGAATTGACATTAGCGGCCGACGCGAAAGATTGGCAGCTTACATAATTCCTATACATTTTGACAGTTTTGAACATCGTTATCGTTAGCGAATGCATCTTGTCGAGAACCGCAGGTGTACGAGGACCACGTTTAAAATTTTGTTAGTGTACAAAATGTGACACCTTAACGTCATACATGTTTTGTGCATAATCATGTTTGGACCAAATTTTGGTTAAACATGATTATGCACTGTGGAAATTCCATCTTTAACATAATCTTCACCTGGGCCACTATTCCAGTTTATCTTTAATCGTTTCGTCTTTGATATAGGTACGACACGATACCAGGGTTGGTAGGTTTGAGATATGCGAAAATAGCTGCAAAATCGAACTGATTTTATTACCAACTAACTCTGCGTGAGTTAGTAATAAAATCAGTTCGATTTTGCATCTGATAAGTCTATGTCATTGTTACTTTCAGTATCATTATCTTCATTATAAAAGTAATAAATTACCATAATCTTCTCAAGATTTTTTGTACGTAAACTGGTTCTATAATCATTGTAAATCTATTTGTACATCGAAAAGGAACGCTCAAGGTAAGTAGGTATTTGCATTGATTTTAGTCTGATAATATCGATAACATCGATAAAAAGCTGTGCTCTCTCCCTACAACTTGTCAAAAGCCGCACCCAAAATTCCGGGCCCTAATAATTATGCAACAAATTATAATAATACTAATTAGGGTTGTCATAACAAAAGTGTCTGTTAACTATAAAAAAACCGGGCAAGTGCGAGTCAGACTCGCGCACTGAGGGTTCCGTACACATGGTTTTTAGTATTTGTTGTTATTTTATATGGTTTGTGCTATAATCATACCAAATTTGAAGTATGTTTTACCGTTTTTACGATAGTACAACAAAAATAAAAATACGTTTTTTTAATTTCCCTTATTATTTCACTTTTTTTAAAATTTGTTAGTTAATCCGCCATGACAACACTTATTCTGAAAAAAAATCGACCCGCTATCTATTACGGTTCAAAAGATACAACTCTTTATAGTTAGGACAGACAGACAGACAGACGGACGGATGGACAGCGTAGGCATATTAATAGGGTTGGGCACTCTTCGGGTAGTACGGAACCCTTAGACATCATGCCGCGATAGGCATTAACAAACTTGGCACTGTCGAAGCGAGTTAGCTCCAAGTTAGGCTCATCGGTGAGTTCGACGATGGTTTCTTAAGAGAATTATACCCCAGAGTACCTACACAGTGCAACTTTTAAATCGCACCAATATTTTCTATCACCAGAATTAATATTTGTTTCCAAAATGTTATCCCCTAATTATATTATCTAATTCCAGCAACGGTCTCTATGTTTGAAACACCAAATGAATATACATTTTTATCTCAAATGAAATTTTGATCACCAGTTTCTATGCTCTTTATAAAAAATAACTCACAAACTTAAATAATAAGTTTGTATCCGAAATAGTAGATCTGTCACCTAATATCCTATTCCATAATATTATTTCACTTAATAATTGTTTAGGTTAGGTTAGTATAGAACAGTTTAGGTAAGGTTAGTGTTGTGCCAGGCCCGAAGGGCCAAACTACCCGGAATAGAAGCCCGGCCCAGCGGGGCCTCGTTGACTTTGTTGATTATTTATAGGGTAAAATTTTCGTTTAATTTGGTCATAATATAAATATTATGACCAAATTAATTATTATTAATTTTTTTTTTGTAGTAAACTACAAGAAACAAACCTTTTATTAAGATCACTAATCGAATTATTAGATGACTGATACCATTTCCCAGGGATACATTTCAGGTAACGGTTTTGCTATTGTTTGTTGAATTGATTTTGATGACAGATCTATTACTTTGAAAACAAATATCATGAATTCACAAACAACAATAGGTCACAAAGGTCACATAAAATGGATTTAATTGGTGACAGTTTAAATCATACCCCTTTAAAATATGTATCATGGGTGCCAATGGGTCTATGCACCTATACACCGGCATTGTCGATGCAAAAACCCATTCTAATTACTTCGTGTTAGTCTCTGATTTTTTGCAAAGCTATAGGTTTGAATTTCTTTGATTACAAGATACTATGATTTATTATAGGGTTTTTATTTTTATTGATATTTAATGCTTTAGGTAACAGGTGTCTTCGTTTGTTTCCTACCCTGATTTTTATCGTAAGTAAACTTTAAGTATCGTTTCGCAACTTTCCATTGCTGGATTGATTAGATTTTATATTTTATGTGTTATTTAACAAAAAAATACTGGACGTAGAAATCAACACGTCGAAAAGATTATCTCCTCCTTTTTTTCATGTCGGTAAAAAAAATAAGTTCGTTTTTCAAATAGTTTATTTTCGCCGCAGTCTTATTAACAATAAAAGTCTTCGACTAAAGACTATCTAATTAAGTATAAGGTATAATATCACATGGGGAGCACTGGCTAGCGGCGCCGACGCTTAGTGGTACTCGTGGTGCGCGGGCGCGGTGTTGTGGACGACCGCGTTGAAACTGGAAAGTGAAACCATATTAGGAATACACTAATGTGCAATGTTCAATCAAGCATTTCAATATTAAAGTATAATATTCTAGTTTTCAATATATAAATGTATAATAATTTGCTAGTGACTTCGTCCGCGAGGAATACATTTTATGTTGCTCTTTGGGGAACTATCAAATTTTCTGGGTCATAAAGTAATATGCTTCAATCCAGCACATTTGTAATGACCTGGAAGGCAATCGAGCAGACATACCATATACCCAGTTACTATCTTCATTGTACTATATTCAGGTTATGGTCTTTATGACCATGATTAACTGGTCTTTTTTCTTTTATCAAAATTCTTCTTGATGCAGGATAGTGAAAACCTTGCCAAATTCTGGGATCAAGAGGCAAAAACTAAATAATCTATTTTGAACTAGCGCAATGTTTACCCATTGTGGTCATCAGCGGTGTAGGTGACCTTGCGGAAGGAGCCATCGGGCTGCAGCAGGGAGTACTCGCCCTTCACGACATCGCCGTCTCTCTCCTCGTGCTGGGTCTTGTGGTCACCGGTGTGGGGGTCGGATACTGAGTAAGAGTAGTCATATTTCGGATGGGCCTGTGAAATAAAATTCATGTTAATAAACAAGAAAAATAAGATTCATTTCTTGTCTTAGTAGAATATTGACAGCTGTAGATTTATAAGAACAATATTTGAACGACATTTCAATAGGTCACCCTTAATCCACCTAACATTTAGGGCCGTGATCGTGTTTGTCTGTGAACACTGAACTTTGCAATGGCCTACATACAAGAACATTAAGGTATGTTATTCGTAAAACAATTGCTTTAAGACAATTTGTCCAAACAGAATGGCAAGCCGACTCGCTCGGCGGGTGATGACAGATGCTCATTTATCACTTTGAATTACTTTTATTTCGCAAGTGCGTTCACACGTGAGTGCCGCCAGAAACGTGCATTAGTTGCCTGACATTGTCTCTGCGAGGTGCGGCTATTTGTTGTATAATCTACACTACAATCATATGATCAGCTTTGCAATAAAATAAGAACGAAACCGTTTGCTATTGTTTCCAATCAGATAAGCCGAACTGCGCAAGCGCGCAAGTTAAATGAAAACTAAAGCATAATCCAGATTAGTCGTAAAGTAAAACTGTCAAATCGTGAGAGCCTTTACGCAACTGCAGGTATATTTGGGTCAGCATCGGCCGGCAATGGCTCCACATCTGCCATTAAAACCAGCGTGAGAGCACGCGCCGGTTTATGCAAACAACGGTCCATTTTCCCTTGTATCATGACAGTCATTACGTCCTGGAGGCCTCGTGATTTGTGGGCGCATGTGTCGCAAGCGCCCTGGGAACCGTTCCGTTATCGGCCCTGCAGTCACGACCGGGATATACTAAGCTCTATGCAAAAGCGTTATGTAATCCACTTTATATCATATCATTACCCGCGGCGCTCGATTTATGACAACACCGTAAATAAAGACCAGCGACAACGGACTGAACCATGAATTATCTATGAGTTACATCGTCCGTTAATTCCTACAACGTGGAATACCGCGGTTGCCTAATAGTGCTCTAGATCGTCGAAAATAAGGAGTTATTGTATATAATTATTGATACTGTAAAGTATAGGTTTCCTATTATTTGTATACATCGGATGTCACGTGTGAGTAAGAAATAAAACTGATATGCGGGGATTAGTCGCGTGCATATAAGAATTATAGGAAAATATTCGTTCAAGGAAGCTGAATAATTTCGGTGTGCAGTTTGTTCAGTGATCGATTTTAGCGCAAAAAGTGTGTGACGTAAGAGGCGGTTGCCGCGGGCTACGCGCCAGCCGCACTCCCGGAAGCTGATTGTGTTGGATCGGGCATATAACACGCAGTTTATGCAAGCCATCAATTAGCTCGTTACTATGTATTACGCCACAGCGCGGTAACACGGGCCTAGGGAAACAAAACCAGCTTTATTGCTCCACTTGCTCCGAGATATTAGCGGGTGTTTGATTATTCGTAGCGTAACGGTTTTAATTAAGAGAAAATTGCAAGATTGCTATGGTGGGCTACATACAGGGGTTAACATTGGTTATCTCATTGTAGTTTGAATTAGTAATGTGTAATAATGCAACAATTTGGTGCGTAGCGGGTGTTGTAACGTAACGAGCTTACGACGATTACCCTGCGCAAACGTGTCGTGCTCGCGTTGCGCGTAACGGCGACGTTCATTAGCTGAAGGTTAATGCGCGATGAAGTTAAATGAAACAACGGGCTATAAGCTTGCGGAGTATCGTAATCTAGCCACCTTGCTGATATAATTCTTATTCTAGGTGTTGCAAAGTAAGATATTTTTTCGTTTTTTCTGTTGTAATTTATCATATGTGTATATAATTTTAATGAAAAATTAACCCGAAATTGAACACTACTACTAATTTCTACAATATTATTATTTTGTACCTATTATATAATATTAATGAACATATTTTGAAGTATAATAATTATGAGGAAGGTATTGGAGGAGGCGATAATGAGCTTTCCTTTAATTTACGTCATGATTTGTCTCTTGACATTAATTATGTTTACCATCAGACGAGTAGAAGTTTCGGACTTTGTAAAAAAACTTGAATATTTTTGAATAACTCTTTAGATACGTGTGTAACGTACTTGTACGTATATCTAAGAAAAAAAAAATCAATATAACAATAACGATCAAAACGAAAACGTTTTTGTTCTTTTGAGATTATCAAGTTTATTTTCTATCACAATAGCATGCAAATTAAAATATCCTTCTTAATAACGATTCAAGGAATATACTACTACACTATGAAGTGTATATCAGTTCCCTTTAATTCAGTCCTAGGTCCTAGCGGCCTGGCCACGACGGCGGCGGCGAGCGAATTCTCTCTTCGTTGCACGCCGCTCAGCCGGTCGCGCCAAGTCGTGGCCAGGCCCTTAGAGCTATTGTGGCCGCAGAATCAGCCTGCGGCGTTTGAACTATGTCCCTGTTTGTTTCTTACGTGGTAGTCGACGTGTTGTTCCTCATGCCCGTAGTGTGCGACCGGCGCGTACGCCGCCTCGTGTCCGTACTCGTCACCGTAGTGGCCCAGCTGTACAATTCCAGCCGCTGCCACGGCGACTATGGACAGGATGACTGCGGCCTGGAACAAAAGGCTGGTTAGCTTGGGCTATTCAAATAAGTAGGGTTATATGAGATTGATGATTTTGGCAGCAGGGAATATTTAACGTTGAAGAAGTTATCCTGAAGGGTTGGTGTTTTTATAAGACCAGTGAAGGCGAAGGGTTTTTTGGGGGATCACATATAGTAGCAAATAGTAGAACATTTTATTTAACTTTAGTAGCCAACAACTAGGAAATACTAGTGCAACAGTTGATATAATTTATGTTTCATTGTTGACTATAAGGGTTGTTCTAGATAGTTCCAGAGCACTGAGGGTGATCGGCGACGCGACCAATCCTTTCACTTAGCAAATCACGGGCACTTACTTTAGCGATCATTTTGCGTTTGAATAAGGTTTGCTTCGTCTGAACGACCACACACGACTGGTGGTGAAGACCGCTGACGCCGACTTTTATATTAGTTTAACCGGCGAGATGCGACGCGGTGTGCGTTGTCTACGCAAGAATACGGTAGTTTGATAATGATAAAGCAATTATATAAAATTACGTCGGCTAGTTCAAGGTGTTAGATATGAGGTGTCACAAATAAAAAATGGAGCAAATTTTGTTGGGTTGCAGTTAAGAGGGGATTTGCTTAGCGTGTTGCAGTGCAATTGCACAATAGCGGCGATCGCATAGCGATGTGACAGCGATTACATTTTACGATCCTTTCTGTTTTCTCTGCTAGGGATATCTGATCAGATACGACGTGACCGACTCTATCAGCCAAACTGTGGCAAGGAATTGTAATAACCTACTTTGATATGTTTATGTTGTAGAAGTCAGATCAGTTTAGTTCTAGCAATACAGAGAGATATATGTGGGATATAGAATATATGGATGATTCTGCCATATAAAAGAATTTTAGTATTACAGCAATATCTGCCAAAAGAATTGGCATGAATTATGAATATTAACACGCAAATCATAAACATACATTCGCCTACAGAACACAATGAAGATGTAAGCTTATCAACGCAACGCTTTCATTAACGCCCAGTACTTGAAGATTGAACCTGTCTCGTTAGCATGTGTGTGTAATTAGATACCTACGCAGAGGAGTAAGTAGAGCGTTGCTGTCGAGCAAACATGCAAGAGTGGCCTAAAAGACAAAATAATGGCCGTAATAATGTCGACCTTGCCCGAGACAATTTAAATATGTAACTTTATCACTTCTTTGCTTCATATTTCATTAGGTAATAAAATACTTTTGAGGTGCTTTATTTAATGCAATGACGGTATAATTACTACATTTAATTGTTTTTTTACAACGGATAAAGATATTTTTCGTTAGCGTTGTTTGAAATAACATTTTGAGTGCTGTAATCTTAAACCAAATCGCTTATTTTATTAGGTAGGTACTTTTAGTAACAAATATTGGTTCTGCTCCCTAAGCAAAGAAAGTCAGCAATTTATGTTTCTTCACTAAAATGCGAATTCGGATTCAGATAGAGTTATTAAGTTAAAATAATCCATGTAGCTAATTTTCTTTTATAACAAGGGAAAAATTAGCACAGTATTGGTATTCATATCCTTGAGTTGTAAGCAGATCATAACTATAAACCGGGGGTTATAAAGTGACAGATAGCTTTAAAACTTACGGTTTATGTCATTTTTGAGCAGCAGTTTCCGTTATCTGATAAAAGTTGGTGTAACCTGTCATCTCAAGAGCAAATCCGGCTTCGCGGGTAAATTTAAAATTGTACGTTAATTTTATAAACGCTTTTACGTTTGAATGAGAAAGGTTTGGGTTTTTGTGTGTTTTGTGTTTGGGTTATATTCTACTTGCGTATGTGTGTGGCGCGGGTTCCATTATTATATGGCGGCCCTTGGAGCAGGCCAGCAGTCATTCCCTCGTAAGCTGATTACCATGATGATGTTAGGGATTAAAAGTCAGCCTTTTACTGTTCCAACCTGTAAGTCAATGCTCTCTGTCCCTCATCGGTTTGCCTAACTTTTCGGAGATAGAAATATGAAAATTGGAATGATACATACGACTATAATACTCATATACGAAGATTGATTGAATCTCAGCCCCTAATAGTGAAATCAGAGATAACGGGAAATTCAGGGCGACCGAAGCCGCGATCAGTCTCCAGTATCATATAACCACAATCAACAATTCTAAGTGATGACTGCTTGCAAATCGATTAAGAAAGTTGCTTTGCTTTAAATAGCTTTATATTTATAACTGTGACTCAGGTCTTAACTCTAAAACAACTCTTAGGGCAGTTATGTAAAAGATTGGACACATTAAATTAACGGTGTAATGTATTTCAGATGTTATGTGATCTAGAGGTAGTTGAAATATCCTTTAAATTTATGTGAATGTGCTGTTAGAGCAGATAAATTTCTGAAACTCCTTCCCAAAAATATAACCCAAAGAACTTATGAACAAACTAGGATAAACACACAAAAAAATCTGATTCAGATTCTTTCAGGTATTTTCTGTGCAAGAAAAAAACGCACAGACATTGCGTATTATTGTATTGACTACGTTTTATTTAGTTTCAGTGTTTTTGTTAGTGTGTTTCGTAATCCAATTTTGTGTTTTTCTAACCGGTTTCTGGCTGTTGTGAAATTGTTCAGGATTCCCGACAAATTATTGCTGTTACTTAACTTGTATGTCGGATGCTTCAACACGTAACGCACCAACGTTGTGTTAACACTTCCCGATAAAGAATATATTTTAGACAGTTGGTAACGCTAGAATAGGCTTCCGGTTTGGAAGCGCATCCTAACAGTAGAATTATTTTATTAGAACAATTCACTGAGGAAAATTATATTTTGATGTCTGATCAGCTATGTTATTCTGTTAACGCATCGTCGTTCAGTTCTACTCAGTCGATGAATAGCCGGAGAATTTACGTCGTCCGTCAAGGTGGGTAAATGACATTAAACTGCCTGCACATTCATTTAGTCGCTGGTTTCACAGACGACCAGTTGTTAAACCAGTGACTAAATGAATGTGCAGGCAGTTGAATGTCATTTACCCACCTTGACGGATGACGTAAATTCGCCGGCTCTTCATCGACTGAGTAGAACTGAACGACGATGTGTTAACAGAATAACAATGCAGGTCTGTCCATCAATTCCAACCGACTAGACGGCCGGAAAAGATAAGGGATGCAACTTCGTTTCTTTTAAAGTTATAACTCCTGCACGTAGAAATGCCTGTCGATGAAATGAAAATTTGGCGAAGGAAAACATTCTAATGAAATGAGTGTCGGTGATTCTAGGGTAAACCGTATAACCGGTATCGAGTCCAGTCATCATGTTAAAGATACAGATAGTTGCCGGCAACTTGTTACTTAATCCTTACTTAATTGCAAAACTTAAGATCTCAATGACACTTTGCATATAAGGACCGCTAAGTCCTACGCCAATAACTAAACCTTGTAAGGTAGCTGTGACATAGTAATAGAATCAGCACATTTCTGGTGGATTAAACTTGGTACGGTGGCAATGTTCGAGAAGAAGCGATTTTTGCGCAGTTTACTGAATCGCTGTGTGAAGTCATACTTTTACAGCTTTGAACGAAACTAAGTAATTCTAATTTCATTAATATTTTACTTAAAGTGATGTGATTTGAAAAATTGGTGTAAAAATATGTACTTATTGCTATTTCAGTGGTCGATTTGAGTAAATCGATCCAAGATTTTCGATTTACGGGAAGACTATTTAAGAAACGGTTCTTTACCAAATAAGGCCAAAAATGTAATCTGGAAGTTGTTGACACCTCAATATGTATATTATATTAGAAAAGCTTTTGCCCATGACTCCGGTCGCGTAGAAGTTGTTTACTTATTTTCTCTCGGGAATTATCAAATTTTCTGTGATAAAAAAATCCATGTGTCAATCCAGGATAAGGATTAACCATGTACTAAATTTCATCCAAATTCTTTGAGCCGTTTAGGCGTGATTGAAATACGAGCATCCAAACACCCATACAATCTTTCACATTTTTCGTTATTTCTCACATTAGTAGAATTATTTGTATTCTAATTAGATTAACAGGCGAGGAAGAGAGATGATCTCTGCAGGATGGCTAGGAGTAACTGGATGAGGGGCGCCGAGAATCGTGCTGAGTCCCGTGAAATCCCGTGGCGTTCATGATAAGGTATCAATGAAAATATGTTTAAGTGTATAAATAATAACAATATTTATTTAATACGGTAGTTGCGGGGTTGTTGTTCACTGAATTAGTGGTGATACGCGTTGTGTGCGTCGTGGTGAGCTTCGGCGTGCACGGGCTCGGAGTTGTGCACGACGGCTTGGAAACTGCAAAAAAATAACAATTAGAATACGAATGTATAAAAACTAACTAAGAATAATTGCAGATGTATTTAGGTTCTAGAGTCTTACAGTGTTTACAATTTACAAAGACTCACCACTACTTAATTTTACGTAGGTACATTGTTGCAATCGTACCACGTCTTTGTGGGTGACCAGGTGCGCCTTTGTAGATTGAAAACACTCTACTCGACTCAAGATTTTGTAGATTTAAAAGAAACTACTGAGTAAACACGACTGATAACGCTTAGGAGATTTAACATCAACTGTTGAATAAACTGCTGTGCTACTTAAGCACTCTGCTATCAATAGGTTTACAACTTTCAACCAAGAGTTGAGACTACCGTTTTCCGCAAAACTTATCTCTATTATGGCATACCCACGGCTTTATATTATGTGGTAACTTGACAATGCATCAGTTCCGGTACATAATAAATTTCGCATGTGAACAAAATATTAACTAGGCTTAGTTATACAAGATGTATATCAGTCACGACGGTGACTTAGATATTACATCATGTTATCTATCAGATCAAGCATGAATTCTCAAATAGATTAATCAATTCAATTAGATGCGTGATACCTAAGTCAATATTTGGTAGTTGATTCATAAAAACTAATATAAATTAATATTTCAAAACGGTAGTTTTTACGATCACGAAGTAAAATCAGCGGTGAGATTAAGTGGGTTTATCGTTACCGAATCGATGTTACATCTAATCATAGATGTGCCCTACGACGTTCGAGATTGATGTACAATTTGCTCAACGTATTAGAGACATCGACTGAGGATAGGCTACAGTCTATCAATTACAGGATTGCTGCAAAGGCGATGCTATCGAAGTTATCGACCGAAACAACATCGAATTAAGATAAAGAGATGTAAAAGATTGCACTGTCTATACAAAAAGTAATTAGTCTCGCTAGCTTCGTTCTGGCCTTAACATAGTGCAGATTTTACATAACGCTACACATACGCGGAGAGTAACTTGTACCATCATATGAATGGTGCATATAGACGCAGCTTCGCAAACTGCATAAAGATGAATGGTAGTGTCTAGGTCATCGTATCTAAATTACTACCGCGTCGATATTTGTTTTTAATTGCATTCGATTTAAATTTGGACTAAAATTTAGTTATGCTGTTTTAAATTGTTCACTGAAAAAAATGTGAGCCAGTCGAGAAAGATTTTTACTTAGTTGAAAAAAATTTATAAAGTACCTATACATAATATTAGTTAGTTACATGAAAAAAGCTGGTAGTCACAACAGCTAGGTCTTTTGTGATTCACTTACATCTTAGTTGCTGTTAGATACAGCTAATAAGATGTAAGTTGAATCAAGATGTTTATTTTCTTACAACAGTCACAATCTTGTTAGAAATAACGAATTTTTTTTTCAGTGTGGTTTTCTTACCCGTTGTGGTGGTCAGCGGTGTAGGTGACCTTGCGGAAAGAGCCATCAGGCTGCAGCAGGGAGTACTCGCCCTTCACGACATCACCTTCACGAGTCTCGTGATGGGACTTGTGGTCGCCGGTGTGGGGGTCCTCAACGGAGTAAGCGTATTCGTACTTAGCAGGGGCCTGAAAAATTAATTTAAAACTGTTGGTGCTGTAAAGAAGGCAGAATATACTATATACTTCTTTGAAAACCAAAGAAGTGAATTTCACTGAAACATCTCTCGATAATGATTAATATGATTAGGAGCAATACCTATAAGTAATATAAAATTACAAATATGTAATGTAGTGATTGATAAATAGACATTAATCGGAATGGCAGCATGATAGATTGTCGATGCGATGTTACAAAACTTTCTATAGTCTTATAATGACAAGGAGCTTACACAATAAACATTTAATTGGGTTGTACTAACTGATCTCATTTTTAATCATATTATTAGCTAGCTGTGTGCCTTTCACTTTCTTTGTGTTATTAAGTTTAGGTGCGTGTGTTGGCAGAAGTATTTTTTACCTCGCAACCAAGTATCGAAGCATTATCGATTATGTGATAATAATATATGTAGTTTTAAAAATATGACTGAATTTATTTTGAGTCAGTCACGTAACCCTGTAAAGTTGCCTAAATGTTTACCCATGCAAGAGACACGACTATAGTTAGTACTTACAGCGTGTTCCTCGATTTGCTCATGGTGTCCATGGCCAACGGCGATGGCGGCGACAGGAGCCACGTGCTGAACAATGGGGGCGTGGTGGATTTCGGGGGCAGCGTGGTGGACCACGGGAGCGGAGTAATGGGCGACGGGGGCAGCCTGGTGGACGATGGGGGCAGCGTGGTGGACAACGGGGGCAGCGTGGAACAGGGGAGCGCTGTGCTCGTATCCGTGCTGAACGTGGGTGTTCTGCTCAATTACGGCGGGAGCAGAATGCTGGTATACGGTGTGGTGGACGGGGGCAGCGTAGTGGTTATCGTAGTGGCTCTCTACGTGAGAGGGCTGCTCGTGGCGGACAATGCTCTGGGAAGAGACGGCGTGACCATGGCCATGACCATGTCCGTCCTCTAGGATCAATCCACCGGAGCAGATCGCCACAAGGGCGGTGAAAACTGTAATCTGAAAAAAAAAATTAGAGGAATCGTAATATGATTTAGATTTAGAGGTTTAGGTTTTTTTTATTACACAAAAGTTACAATATAAATTTGCAGTCCAAAAATAAAACAAAAAAGTAGATTTTATAATAAGAAAGATTAAGATTTTAAAAAAATATTAAAAGTGTCGAAGCACTCACTTTGGAGTACATGTTGGTGCTGTATCGAATGGGGCTCGATTGATAAGGTCCCTGGTCGCGAGGTAGTTTTATACTTCAGATGCGGCGCGAACACGTGTCACCCGATATTCAAAACCGGCCCGACATGCGATTCCGCCGTATTCGATTACCTTTAGGTGCGTTACGTCATCGGCACTCTTTTAAGTTTTCTTGAAGGTTATTGGTAAAGCTCTGTCTAGAAGCTTTTTGAACGCGGCAAGCGCTAAGTAAGTAAACTAAGATGCAAAAATAAAATAAAAAGACATAGAAGTAGTTGGCATCTCCTCTTTTTTCGAAGTTGTTCAAAAGTAGGTCAAAAACGGTCCGCATATATTTTTCTACTCGTATTTCCAGAAAATACTCTGATTTCGTTTTCAGATACATAGTAGGTACTTATTTTAAAAGAGCGTAAGTAACTAAAACAATTACCGCCTGTTTCACAATCGTGGAGTAAAGCATTTTTGACAGATAAGTTTCACCCTTTTCCTTTCTTCCACTTGCAAATAGACAAGGAGAGGGCTAACTTTATGTGGCAAATAAATTTATTTGTCGATTGTGAAACAGGCCCTTAAAGGCACAATCATACAGAAGTCCTGTCCCTTTTGTTTTCTATAGTATGTCTGAATGAAAACTTTACTTTACCTCTTTTTTTAATATTTTCCTGAATATAATCAAACTCTGGTGAATGTAAAAAAATGGGATCCTTGAAATTAATTTGAAAGCTTTGTTAAACATTGTTGAGAATGGTTTACGAGTAGAAAATATTGTAAATGTCATATAAATATCAGCGAATATTTGAGACAACTCTTTCTAGCGATAGTTATAAATTATTTTATAATTTAATTTAATTTATTCTTCATAAAAATATCGATGCATTAAAATAGTATTAGATACTCGTATTAATTAACGCTCTTAATACCGGGTAACCGCACCGGCAGCCTTGCGGTGAGGAAGGTGTTAGAAAATTTACA
The DNA here is from genome assembly GCA_963241965.1 of Tortrix viridana. Classification (NCBI taxonomy): domain Eukaryota; kingdom Metazoa; phylum Arthropoda; class Insecta; order Lepidoptera; family Tortricidae; genus Tortrix; species Tortrix viridana. The sequence continues at coordinate 5,858,227 of OY725175.1, read as the reverse complement.
CGAAGGCAATAATGTATTATGCATATTTCAGTTTTTTGTTCACATTCAGACTGACCTAGTGATTTACTGTCAAGGGTGATTTGAGCTACTTAAAAGCCCGGCCAAGTGCGAGTCGGACTCACACACGATTTAACACTGTCCACTTTTTAATTTAATTTAGTTTTTATTATTTGTTGTTTTACAGCTACAGATACAGATACAGCGCTGACAGACAGACGGACGGACGGACAGCGGAGGCCAAGTACCTAATAGGGTTCCCTTGGGAGGCACCCTTTGGGTACGGAACTCTAAAAAGTATTTATAGCGTGACCGCCATAAGCTCGGTTTTCCCATGCAGGGCGCGCGTGCGCGTACGTATGGCGCACATCGACGTGGCGTAAAATTTCTTAAAAGATCAATGTAGGTAATAACAATGTGGATAGTCAAACACATATTATCATCCTAATTTTTCTTGTAAGATAATTATAAATCGCACATTAAATATAAAACAACTACTTAGTGCAAGAGGCGTTTTCAAGAGTTTTGTCTGAGATAACACTATTTATCTTATAGCATTTTTCGTGGCAAAATGGAAAAGTTTCCATTTCTTAATTTTAGTCCACTTTAGGTACACATTATTTAAAAAACGCTCAAGACAAGAGCATTTAAAAAAAAGTTATGTGTATGCAAAATGTATGAACATAGCATCTTAAAACGCCCTTATTAATATATTTTTTATTACTTTAGTGGTAGTATTATTTTTTATGATTTCATAGTACAAAATGCATTTAAAAAAGTTAATTTATTATAATTAGGTATTAAGTTTTTCTAAAAAATGTTCAGTGTAAAGTAGCCCGAAGTGTATCAGCTGGTAAGAAAGTAGCGCTTTGGGTTGCACCGCGTGCTCCGGTAAACTCTTGCGCAACGCAGGGCCTTGCTACACTTAGCTTATTATTTTATTAAGCAACAAGACCCATTTAGTAGGTAGTTATTTTTTTATTTATGAAGGGAATATTTAAACGCTCCTGTAGTTTAAGGTATACTTGGCTTAAAGATTAAAAAAAACAGTTGAAATGAGACTCTTTTATTTGAAGTAAAACAATTATGTATGTCCATTAATATTATTCGACATTATTTTATTTGTATTTTGAGTTGAATTTCGCACAACTAAAGAAACCAGTTAACTTCAAAGCTTTTATCAGTGAAAGATTTCAGCTAGGCCACTTACTTAGGGCCATTTGCAGGAAAAAGTTAAATCAAGGTTAAATACCTAAATCTAAAAAGACCGAGAAGGCTGTCATTTCACAAACCAATTTGACACAACTAAACTAAACTTAAGCTTAAATATCTTAAATGAGTATGTATTATTTAAATGTTATTCACTATACGGACTTAATGCCAATGCAATTCTCTACCAGTCAACCAGTAGGCCAAACAGAAGATGGCATGGTTATATTCTACTAAAAAATATTTTTCTTTATATAAATATTTATTGTACCTACAGACTACCTTGCTCCAGTACCCAGTGTGCCACCGGCCTTTTACTCTGCATACTTCCCTCGGCCGCTACGTAACGAGCGCGATCGCTACAATGCCCGCCTTTCCGCGAAGGTCACTGCATACATTGCATATATGCACCAAAATTGTCATGCACCAACAAAAATAAACCTTAAAACATTAAAATATGAATAAATTTGCTACGGTAGCAGTTCAGGATTTAGGCCTGTTCGACTCAATTTCGTACCCTTTTTAATAAAACCTTGTTGTGACAACCTTTTGACTTATATTGTACGTAAAAAATGTGTGAAACTGAAGGAGGACTGCCAAGGCTGCAAAAGGCAATTAATATCGGGCTATTTCGTTTCACTTCCTTTTTATGTTGGCTTCTAGTTAGGTAACCTAGCTATAATAATACAGTTTATGAAGCAATTAATATTAAAATGCTAATTGTTTTTGAATTAAGTTCATCAACTTATCTCGAGATCGCGTTATTAAGTAACTATAGTATCGATTACTTTGCAAGAATATCTAAAGGCACTAAGGACGATTTCTTCCGAACAAAGTTATAGTAAATTATGCACATAATATACCAATACAAATTAATTTAAATACATTATTTTGCGTTAATAATCTCACATGATTGACAAGATATTCATTATATTGTATGCACTTTATGTTATGACGTTTGACTCTTCATGAACCTTAATGTTGTAAAATACTCGTATATCAAAACACGGAATTCTAATATTTTCACCTATTTATATGAAAATTAACAAGCAGATCAGGCGATCCTTAGGTAGGTTAAAAATAAGTAACTGCACCCAAAGCCAGCTTTTGTTGCTAAGTGCTGAGTATTAAGCTCTACAGTGTAAGTATGCACTCTCAGAGTTGTCACGCAACACGCAAGGTGCTTGCCGAGGATGTTGCGAAAATGTGGTCAGCTGTTCTAACAAGCCGCGTCGGTGGAGGCTACAGTCTAGCCGCAAGGAGCAAACAGTGGCTTGGTTTGACTTATTTTACGTCTCACATGATTCAAAATATGCCATGAATATATTTAATAGATCTTCAATTTCGCTAGCTCGATTACGTTCGGTAATGGCACATGCTTTCGTCAAACAGCGGACGGAGCGGGACGACGAAACGCAACGCTGGCGGGACATACTACTGGGTGTTTTTTTATTCGTCTACAAAATTTTGGGGGTTAAATCAGTAAGTCATACTGATCAACTTTCACTATGGGGCCAACCTCGAAATCGCGAAAAAAAAATTGATTTTGGCATTTTGGTTAGTCAGCTGACGATGTTTTGTATGGGAGGGTCAAATTTTTTTTCGTGATATCGGGGTTGGTCCAATACTGAAAGTTGGTCAGTATGACTTACTGATTTAAGCCCCAAAATTTTGTAGACGAATAAAAAAACACCCAGTATAAAGTAATAATAGGAAACGACACACAGAGCCGTCGTGCTCGGCTCGACGCTGGCGGTCGCGTCTCATCGCCGTCGCGCCCGGGGGGCATACAACCGGGGCGAGGGGGGACGCCCGCAGTGTGACCCGGGGGTCTAGCCGAATGTCACACGCACCGTAGCTTCATTTGCATACGCGAAATATTTTTAGCTTTGCTTGATGGTAGAAGGCAGTGGATAGTAAAAAGTTGGGCTAGTCAAGAATTATCAGCTCTAAAGCGACAATTAACCTAGCAATAAAAATTGCAGAAGCTCATTGCTGCCTTACTCTAACTTTTAATCTAAAAAGAAACAGCAAAATAAGGCTTCTCGTTCTTGCACAGAAGTTAGTGTAAGACAGCATTATCAAACTTCTGCCATTTTTATTGCTAGTCTAATCCTCGCTTAAAGTGTCGCAGGGGTCGAAATCACAACTGAGTTATTTCAATAACAGAAATACCGTCGGTATCACTAATACACTAATAACAGTGGCCGTAAGATGCGGCCGTTGCAGCAAGTTTTCTCTCAGTAGGTTACGTTGCGCACCGCGATGGGTCTAACGACCTTGCCTCCGTGACTGATTTGAATCAACGTTCGACGCCGCACACGCAACAAATGCATTCCGAATTCCAGTGTCATTGTTCAATTACTTAATTGATCAATCGCTAATATCTTAATATACTTTATAGAGGAGAGATTATAATATTTTTAAACCATTTACGAGAAGTTCATACATAATGCATAATCTTATAAAATATACTGTCAGTATAATATAAAATTTACGAGGATCGATTATGTGTCTTGCAATAAAACAATCGATCAAGATATTCAGATGTGGTAACGTAAGTGGATTAAATGTTACTGAATAATCATGGTTATTGCGTGTTTGGAATATGTATTAAAAAAAGTATTGCAAGGTTTAATAAGGACTCTGATGAATGGGACTAGTAAGTTGATTTTATGGCAACACAACATAACTCCGAAGAGTCATAATTCCGAATCAATTGAAATCCTGAATTTTCATAATTCCGATTTTTTTTTAATGGAGGCTTTATTTTTTGATATCCCACATAAATCAAACTTAACGTATAGAAATATCAATATGTTTTTTATTTTAAATAGCTCCAGCATAACATAGATTTCGGTTTTTTTTTTTATTAGAATTCGTAAATAAAAAAATCGGAATGTTTGGGTATTTCCTGACTTCATAGATACTCGTCCACAGATGAACAAGAACAATGTGGAACTTCTTACCAGTTTCAGAAATTAATTTTTTACTGAGAAAATAATTGAAATAGGGTCGTTTTGTAAAGGCACCTTAGTAAATATGTCAGATCAAATTTAAGTAACTTTATAAATTTTTTTAACATTTCTGGTCGAAATTTGATTTAACGGATCTTTATAAAGCCCAGCCTAAAAGAATCAAGCTGCTATGTCTGCTATACATGTTTATGTACAAGTAGTAACGAGCAGTATTATTTTGGTCAATATTGGGATCAAAAAAATTTTGTTGGCTTTTTAATAGAGTGTATACACAAACTTAACTAATAATAAGTATTTTCATACCCGCAAGGGCTTTTCCTTAGTTAATTTATAACTGAATAAAATATTTATCACCGACTCGCAAACGTTGCGATTCATTAAGGCTACAATTGGGATGTCCCAAAAACCTCTCACTTATTAGTGAGACTCAGTCAACTGAATAAGCTGATTTTATCAATTTTTCATTGCAATTACTTTCTTTATAATTCATACTCAATCATAATCAATCAAATCAAATTGTAACGTCGTGCCCGTTGATGTCTTATGTATTGTCAAACCGATGTCAAGGAACAAAATACGAATATCAGAAATGTCACTCAATATCATTAAATAATACTATACATTGTAAAAATATGGCTAATTTTGATTGAGATATATACCTAAACTAAGTGGGTAACTATAGTTTTTATTGGAATATATTTTAATATACACTATTTTACAAAACGAATTTTGACTTTTTACAATGTAATTTAAATAACTTGTCAAAAAAGCAATATTTTGAACATCTGACAATTCAATGTAGGTCATTCATCATTAACACTCTGAAATGTGTCGAGTTTGCCTGTAATCGGGTGGATACTCAATCAATCTATACGAAATGTTATAATGAAATTTTAAGATTTATATTATTTTACCTGTTGTCAAACCTAAAGTTAATCAATTAATTAAGTGCACATATCTCACGACACCTCAGAATATGAAACATTGTTATTCAATAATAACACTTTTATGACAAATGAGAATAAGAGTAGTGCATATTTTTCCTTGTAACCTATAGCTAAATTGTGCAAGAGACAAAAACACACTAACATAATGTGCACAGCTGTAATTGCAGTCAACGTTAATTAGCCACGCTGAGGTATCGGAGATCTCGATTGTGGAATGTCGAAATATTGTAATCTAGTAACAAGTAATCCATGGTTCCGTCTCAGAGCCAGCCGCAGCGCTAACTGGCTTTCACTCCCTATTTTGGCTCGCACATTGTATGGTAATGGTCTGATATGCATTTTGGATGCGATCTGATAGTTCCCACGCTCTAGTGGTTCGTAATTTCGATTCACATGCGCCTGTTTACAAACACTGCATTGTTGAGAGCAAGGATTTCTTTCAGCAACGTTTCTCAACATTGCTAATCGTAAAATTACAGTTGAAGGTTTTTGGAATTTGTAGTCAGAAGAAATCAGATATATTTTTTAGCATTTTATTTTAAAATTTGTCTATATATAAACGAGTATTTATGTACAAAAATCAATTGAGTATAACATGTAATATAGCATAACAAGAACCGTTAATTGGAATAAAGTACTAAATAACTGCGAAGAGATTACACATTCAAGATTATAAGGGCGTGTCTTTTGTAACTCGTATCACAAGAAGTAACATAATAGGTACGAAATTTCATAATAGAATGCTACGCACTAATAGAAATGAGAACACGTGGAAGACTTAGGGATTGGACTAAGCGAGAAAACTAGAACACATTAACTCTAATATCACAGATTGGGTAAACAGGTCGTCTTAATGATGATGGATGACCGGCGGGGAGTTGTGCACCACGGCGTTGAATCTGCGGACGAGACAATGATCATTTCAACAAACTTTATGACAAAACATTTACACGAGCTGCAAAACTTATATCCTGACAAGAATAACAATGCAGCGCAATGTCTAATGCCAAAGATTTATAGGCTTACATTTTTAAGATTTGCTATGGGAAGCGGTCAGTTGGCAGACCACCTGCTGTCTGATGGTCAGGCGATCTCGTTAGGTTATTATGAAAAAGCTGCATGAGGCAGGCGGAGGACCAGACACGGACTTAGCAGCAAGAAAGTGGGGGGCTGTGCCATGCTCTGGGTTGATGTACGCTGATTGGTTGGGTGGATTTCTTACCCGTTGTGGTCATCAGCGGTGTAGGTGACCTTGCGGAAGGAGCCATCAGGCTGCAGCAGGGAGTACTCGCCCTTCACGACATCGCCGTCTCTCTCCTCGTGCTGGGTCTTGTGGTCACCGGTGTGGGGGTCCTCTACGGAGTACGAGTAGCCGTATTTGGGATGAGCCTGTGAAGTGACCGATATTGTAGCCTACTGGATCAATTAAGGCAAAATAAGGTGGTATAGTCGGGGTAAAAAAAGGTTAGTCAATTTTGGACCTTTTTTTTTACCCCGACTGTACCCACTGAACATTACATATTCCTTAAAATGCTTTTGCGATGAGTCGAGTCGATGGCATTTTGAGCCTTATAATTGTAGTTATTTAGGTGACATTACATTTTATTTTGTTTAGCAAATTTACACTAACAAATAAATTTGAAAATTTCTAGTCACCAGTTATGTTCATATACCAGTCATGCCAGATTTGAATTTAATTTAAGAAACCCAGACCCCCTTATCATGAAAGGTGGCTGATGCCCATCATTACCATATAAAGGTTGATCTTTACATGTAACGGTCAAATAAAATTAAAACACGTGGCGTACATATCACCGCCATCAAAGTTGTTAATAAATCAACTTACGTATTCATCAACGTAATGATCTTCCTCATGATGGGCGGGCGCAGCGTGGATGGCATGAACGGCTGGGGCGGCGTGGATGGCATGAACAGCTGGGGCAGCGTGGATGGCATGAACAGCTGGGGCAGCGTGGATGGCATGAACAGCTGGGGCAGCATGAATGGCGTGGGCAGGGGCGGCGTGATACACAGGCGCAGAGTGGACGGCAGCGTAGTGCGCCGGCGCCTCGTGGTGCACACTCTGCTCGTGATGGACTATGTTCTGGTGCGACACTGCTGGCGCATGGTGCAGGAAACCAGCCTGGCACACCGCCATCAGACCGCACACCACAACGATCTAACACAAAAGAATATATTAGGTTTGTATTATCTAAGCGAATGTCGCACGAGTTACGTAAGTTTTTTCAACGCTTACTTTGGAGAACATTCTGCTTTGGATCCAAACGCCTGTACTTGACTGGTATCGCTCTGTGGTCCACTCTTTTTATATAACTAACAAAACATAAGCGCGGTGGAGGGGTTGTATTCCCGGCGATATCCGATCGGATCACAGTAATAGTCGCGTTGCCAATCTACTTCATTGGGTGTCGCAACTTGATATGGCTATAGTATGTTTAAATAGAAAAATGGGCATTGAGTGAGAGGCTGATCAGACCGATATCATTACCTTTTTTTGTAGCTGCCTAATTCGAGCTTTTAACTGTTACAAAAATGATATTGTATGCTGCATTTAGTAAGTAAGTCATTAGATTTTGAAATAAAAGCTCTCTCCTATATTTATATTAAATGCTGAACTAATTTAATTTTTTACACACCGAAATAATACCGACCTGCCAAGGCTTTAATTTTTTATTTGATAAAATGTAAATGAGTAGTGAACATTGTCTCATACAAATGAGTATTGGCCAATTATTATTAACATTGTGATTAACTAGCGGTCCACCAGTAGAATTTTTATTTTATTTTTAAATTTAACTTGTAATTTTCAATTAGAAAAATGTATTAAATTACTTTTTTAAAATTGGTCTGGTTAAAAAAACATTCGTTATGTTTTTTTGGTGATTCCCTGGTTGCAGTCTAAAAATAATAATGCGGACCAGAAATTAGAAGAGTTTTGAAATAATAACACTGATCGACAAAAATTACCTTAATGAATGTTAAATGAAATTGAATGGGTTATTTTGTTTTTACAACAAGTCTGTAATAAATGTGTAGGTATTTTAAAAAAAATTCAGTCACCCTCAGTTTTTTTGTAACAGCAGCAAATTTTTTTAAAATTAAATATTGTCAAAAATTGTATCCAAGGAAGGAAAATAATTTACATTTCACTTTTATTCAGGATTTTCAGGAATATTTAGCGTCAGGTACATCTCTTTTGAGTGTCCAACAGTAGTCAGCTGACATGTTTGGACTCCACTTGCCTTGGTACCGTTTTTCCATGTTAGATATTTCCTGATGGAACCGCTCACCGTGTTTGCCGCTAACGGCCCCCAAATTGTTAGAAAAGAAATCCAAATGTGAGTGTAAAAAGTGTATCTTGAGCAACATATTACATCCCATATCCTTGTAAGCTGTTAAGAAGTTGTTGACCAACTTTTAATAGTTTTTGGCCCTGTGATTTCAACCAATGTCGGTTATAACCGTACACATACTGTTATTTATATACGCTCTGTTGTCGAAAGTCTATACCTATAACTTTATTGTAAGATAATATACAACTGGTGGAGGAGCGGTGTTCTCTTAACACAAGTATCATTGTATACTTAAAAAAAAAAGGGGCACCAGCACAGATACTGTTATAAAATTAAGTTATTGAATAAATCATTTTTATTTTTTATTTTTTTTTATTTACAAGAAAACCACGAACAATATTTCGAAAACATATCTATGCGGATTTTTCGGTCGGATTAAGTTTTTGTTCAAACTGATCATCAGCCAGTATGTCTCCAATTTGTGGCCCTATAAATATTCCCTCTTTAATTTTAGCATCGCTGATTTTTGGGAATTTCTGTTTTAAGTATTCAAAACCATCTCCATTCTTGTCCATACCTTTAACAAAGTTTTTCATAAGTCCGAGTTTGATGTGCAATGGAGGTACATCTTCAGGATTTATTAAAGGAGGATTAATAACATTTCGTTTATCTGGTAAAAGAGCGTCTCGCTTAGGCCACTCCTTTTTAATATAGTGATTTTTTTATCTCGGCTATCCCACTCACAAATATAGCAAAAGTTATCAGGATGATTTACACACACTCTGGGCATCTTATTACGATGTATAGAAATACTAGTCACAAGGAAAAGCCGTTTAATTTCAATAAATTTATCGCAAACCACGTCGGTAAGCAAAAGTCGCGAAAAATTCAATTTAGTCGACGTTTCAAAGAAACTAAGGATGATTAAACAAAACTAATTATGAGGTTTACTTGTGGGTAGGTAGTAGTGTTTAAAAAAGCAACTCGATTTTGTTTAACAAAATCACTGTTTACCAGTGAATTGATGATTTAGGAAGATTACCTATTATACACGGATTTAATGTACGAATTAATATTTCACTCCGTACTTCTTTTAGGGTTTCGTAGCCAAAATGGCAATAGCGGAACCCTTATAGTTTCGTCATGTCCGTCCGTCTGTCCGTCCGTCCGTGTGTCACAGGCATTTTACTCAAAAACTACAAGATAACATTTGGAGTATATGCCGCTACACTGAGCATGGCCTGACATACACTTGCCCGGTTTTTTATCAACTCGTGTAACTTCTGCATACAAATATTTTACCCAGAAGTACCCCCAGCAATTATTTTGAAGTAAACAAACCAACAGAAACCAAATTGAACATAACCCAATATTTCTCATATGATCTCATAATGTAAGTATATGAACAATCATTATAGTATGGTAGTTACCAGAAACGCATCACCCAATATTTTTTTTACATAAAGTAGATACTTCTTACTTTCAGGGTCGCGAGGCTTCAATGCCGCCAATTATGCATGCATACCAATTATAAATGAATAATTGTAATTAAAGCGTTTATCAATTTGTTCTAGTCTATCGATGGTCAATACTAATAAGGACGGCGTCTTCCAATAACAGGAAAATGTTGTAGCATTACGATTATCGTATAAATTTATCTATTGTTTTCACACTATAAAATAGGTTCGTTACAGACTATAACGGCGTGTTTATATGTGTTTCGTAAATACCAATTTTACAATAACGTTAATGTCTTCTTAAAAGAGATAATTACGGGAAAAGGGGGACAGTATTTAAATCAAATTAAAAAAATGTCGTGAACTTTTACGTTCCTAAGTAAGTGTCGTAGATGTCCACGCATTATGACAAGGCGTCACATCGTACCATCCTTACAATAAACTATTTAAAAATTAAGCAATTATGAAAACGAGTACAACAGTACATGCAGTAATTGGCAGCTGGAAAAAGCATTAATTTAAATTTCTTGTAAGAAAAGCTGTTATTAGCAGAAAAAAAGTTTACTTAAGCTGCTGTTGTTCTGATTTCCGTCAAAGTTTTATTTAGTTGATTAGCCGTGAAAATAAAACAATGATTCGTTAAAAAGTTCAAGGCAAAACGCCTTGCAAAATGTTGAGATTTACTATCATGGTTCAATTTGCCAAATTGTCAAAAATTTGAAATGCATTTTTATCTGAGACCTTCAAACTCTTGTTATTTAAAACAAACCTAACCTATAGTTAACCTTTGTGACCTTTTTATTTTATCTTGAAAAGTTAACGGTTTTAGAAAGAAAATAATTTCTAAGTTATGAAAATTGGACCAATGAACCTTCTTTCCGTTGTCAGATGTATGAAAATGTTTCCTTCGATATCTTATCATCAATGCACGTTGGTAAATAAAATATGCGAGTAGGTAGTGCAAATAAATACAGCTTGCACAAACTGACTCAAAATATTTTGGTCTCAATTCTCGTCTAAATAAAATGTGCAATTACGTTTGCCACACGTTTGTGCGTGCATAATTAGGTAGTTAAGAAACATTTTAACGTTATAATTATGTCAAGAAACTATTTACGAGTACCATGTTGAAATTCGTTTGATATATACCACATATATATTACCATAGGTATTTTTTCTCAGAAATTTATTTAAAGTTTGTGAATTCTAATTTTGTATGCATATATTTTTTTTATTATACAATCAGACATTAAGATTTAGTTTTACAGACTTATTTATACGAGACATACTCGTATTATTGTTCTATGTGAGTGATGCCATCTACAGGCAACATGGGGATAAATAAGAGCGGTAATACGTAAAAGCGCACAACCATTAGCTACTCGGAATGCCCTTGGTACACCACGCCAGTACCTACTTTCTATTAAGAAGCATTAGATGGAGTTGGTGATAAATTATATAATTCATTTAATAAAGTTTTATTTTTATTCCCAACAGTTTTTATAACAGCTACCTAGTGATTTTCTTAACATTAACTTCGTGGACACTACAAATGTACCAACTTAAGATAACATTTACATGACTCTTTCTAACAATCCTACTATTTAATAAACAACAAACGCCTACAATCAAATATATACAAAGCAATTTAAATCAAAATTTGAGATTTCTAGTATCTTACAAAGAAAATTCTAGAATGGTAGAATGAGGAAGCTAGTTCAGAATCAGACATGGAATCCTTGGGTGCAGCTGGTTGTTCGTCAATTGCTTGTACTGTATCTTCGAGTGTATCCTTTGGGGTAGGTTCAATCAACTTCATCGCAACCACGCTATTTGCATCAGCTTTGGGGATGGGTAGCATAACTGAAACCATAGCAGGTAGATCCTTCATCTCGGCGTCGCCTGCTTCCACTTGGACAGTCTGCATTTCCATTTCTTTCTTCTCTGCTACTTCTGTATCTTTGGTTTTCTCACCTTCACTTTCGATCTCTTCCGCGGTTTCTTTCTCGGAAATAATTTCGCTTACAGGTTTACTTTCTTTCTCTACAGTTTCTGTATTGATTTTGTCTGCTTGGTTGTATGTGTAGCTTTTACCTGGGAAGTAGTGGTTTATTTTGATGCCGTGACCAACAGGATAAAAGTGTCTTGCATGGCCACTGTATGAGACGGCATGATCTCCGTGTTTGTTGACGCTTTTGCTGACCACTGCATTAAATCTATAAGGAAAAAGATTAACTCAATTTACCTTACTCTTATCTATTTGAGTAAGGTTCTAACATAAATAAATAATATGTTTAATAAAGCAAAGGAATGAAAGATAATTGCTCACAAGAGGTGCCCAAGTTATTTTTATCTTATTTAAGTATTGGGGTAAGAGGTAATTTTGATCGTTTGTCATCATACAATTTTATTTGACGCATTTCTCTTGACATCCTTGTCTGATATTATATTAAATTCTAGAGCACGTCTGACCCACACATCAGGACAGTGTTCCAACAAACACATTTTTCCATTAGCATTGACGAGGATGATCATAAATATGATGATTTGCCAGTGGGACACAATATAAACTGGGGCAATGATGAAAATTAGACAAGCTTACCCGTTGTAGTCATCGGCATCGTACTCCACCTTCCGCATAGAGCCGTCCGGTTCCACCAGGCTGTACTCCCCGCGCACCCGGTCGCCATCTCGGGACTCCCTGTGACTCTTGTGGTCCCCTGTCTTCTGGTCCGATACTGAGTACTCAAAGTCGTATTTAGGATATGTCTGGAAATTAGAATTTGAAGTTAAATTTTACACCAACGTTGCAATATAAGTATTCCATTCCTATTGATTATCAGTGCATTTGATTGATAAAAATTAACAAAATTGTTATTCCTTGGCAAGTTACTTAGACCTACTACAGTTTTATGGTATATATTGTTTAATTTTTATTGCTATAGAAAAACAGGCAAAAGGATTTCAATTTTATTGTTCAGTTAAGGGTCTCGTTAAGCTTGAAAATATCGTCATGTCCTTCATCTGTAAGGTAACAGTAACATTATTATTTCTACAAGTGTTAACATTATTATTGTACTGTTCCTTGGTTTAAAATATGGACAAAATACTTACAAAATATGAGTCATAATAGCGCGGGCTGGGTGGATGGTACAACTTCACCGCTTGCCACCCCTTGTCGCTCTCGCCGCGTGCCGCTCCATTGCTGTCTCTTGGATTTATAAAAACTGCCCTTACAGTGCCCACGAAGTAAATGAAAAGTAAAATCTGAAATATAACAGTAAATAATTAATTACTCGTATTAGTAAAGCACAAAACTAGAACTTAAAACAAACGCACAATTTTGAAAATATTTTATAGAATAAAACATTACCTTTCCAGACATTTTGTTTCACTTGGTTTGAACCGTTCGTAACGGAATTAAAGAAAGAACTGTTGACTGTTCACAATTTTTTAAACCGTTTTATACTTTTCGAATTCCTATTATATAAAATGGTTAAAACTTTGTCATCGACTTAAGATCAAGATGCGGATAGAATAGTATGGATTCACAGTCGTATTTTTTGTCAGTAGAAATATAATAACAAAATCAATGCTTGGTTTTACTACCCGCTTTTTGTAATTTTTAAGTCCATTCACACCATTAAAAAAAACCTGAAACCGTCAAACAGGTATTTTTACAGAATATCACTTCTCATTCTGCTGATTCCACGTTATTCCATGAATTAGGTGAAAATGTTATCATACCTTAAATACATAGTCATAAATAATTGGGTTTTTTGTTGTAATGTTACTAAATTTTTATTTAATGTACATAATTAAACGAATCCTGTAATCAATTATTATAGCTCATCTCCTGAGCAAAATAAGACCCACACGCTATTTTACCTAATAAAAAAACCGGTCACGTGCGAGTCGGACTCGCTCACCGAGGGTTCCGTATTAAAGGCCCTACTTCAAAAATATACCTTTTTATGTACTTTAATTGTATGCAATAAGGTCCATTTTGACTTGCCTAAATTTCAGTACAGTTCTTTAAAGATTTTTGTCAATTTCTCGAAAAGTATAAATTTTGAACACTTCGTTTTATTTTTCCCGTAAATTATAAGTACTTAATTATGAATTAAATTAGATTAAAAAAGGAGAAGAAGAAACTTCAGAGATAAGGGGTCATTTATGAACATTTTTGGTTATTAATCAAAAAGTACAAATTAAAAAAAAAATTGTTCTGAAATGTGTAGATTGAGTCCTTTCATATGACACCCCATTTGATAGTATAATCAAATCACTTTCATTTTTCAACCCCCCAATCCAGACCCCTTTTCAATCATTTATAAAATTAATTTAATTTTTTTTACTAAAAACAGATGCGGGCAAGCAAGTTATACAACTATGCCAAAGTCAAATAATAAGTACATTGTAAAAGTACTAAATTAAGTAGACGCATATTTGTTTGGGATAAGTGAAGTTAAATCACAATTAAATAAAGGAGATACCATAATTCATATCCACATTACTCCCTACCGGAACTTTTGTAATTTATCGTATCATCACATTACATTTCACAATGAAAAAGTCAAAGGAGTTCCTATAGTTATATAGTTATCGGGTTTAACTTTTCGGGGAATAAGACTAATAAGTTGATGTAGATTAATAAATAATTATTTTATTTCTTTTTAGATATTCTTTTCTTTTTTTCTGCAGCGTTGCCTGATATTCTTAATTCCTAAATACAATAAATATTTATCAGTTACAGTACTCTTTGTTTTATTTTCCGTACTACATCACACAATCTACAAGTTTTTAATCACCTATTATGGATTTTCGGCTAGTTATGTAAGTCCGAAAATAAGGGACAGCAATTTCTTGTAAAATTTCGGCCATACAATAATAATGTTTTGGATTGTGCGAATAAAGCTATTTCATATAACTGCTCATTTCCTGTGGCTGGTTTTAAGCCGACTCTCCAATTCCAATAGTTAACCATAAAAGCCTTTATTTTTTATTGAGATAGATACCGCATACAGACAATACTAAACAGAAATGTATCGTATTTCAAAGTTGATAGCTTCTGTTGTTGCTAAGAAAATACAGCTATGACATACAGACAAACACCGAAATCTCGCCTTATGTGTTCCTTATTTTATAAATTTTGAATGGAGCCCTAAAAAGGAAGATTAAGCAAGAACTAAGTTTTTGGTTTTGAAAAATGTTGCGGCATCAAAGAATATTTATCATATTTATATGTATTTACGTTTGTTCATTGGAATTGCGAGTTGCAAGTAAAGTTACATGGTAAGTAATTTATGTGAACCTATTTTAATCTAAATACAGAATGTGGTCAAGCTTCCCCTTTACCGATCCGTGTCTAACAGTGATTATTATTTCACGAAAGAGAGCGGATTCGTGCTATGTTATCGCGCAGCGCATCGCCACAATTCAATGGATGCTAAAATGATTGTGCTTGTAGGTCCGCATCAATACCGATATTACTAGTTTCTTTAGCTTACAATAAACTAACCAGTCTGTTCTTTCGGATTCTTAGAATTATGTATCATAAAAGAATGTACGGATTCCGAATTAAGTTTTATTTCCTTAAAAGTTGCAATAGGCCAAATACATACCTTACTGCAAAAGGTGGTGAAGTTTTCTGGTTTTCAAATGCATTTTTAAGTTGATGGTCTTCCTTTTGAAACAAATCCAAAATTTTAAACTTCGAGGAAACGAAATAGTCTTTGTGTAATGCTGGGGCCACACTAACGGGAAACGCCGATAAAAATCAACGTCAATCGCCTTATGCTGCTACACATAAGGACTATGGTCGTGATAATTAACGGCGTTTCCCCGTTGTGTGGCCCCAGGGTTAGAGGTTAAAGATTCATCAACCTTTTTAGGGTTCCGTACCAAATACTGAAAAACGGAACCCTTATAAGATGACTTTGTTGTGTGTCTGTCTGTGGGTGTACGAGTATCAAGTCCCTTTTTCTCGGGAATGGCTGAAGCAATCAGACTAAAATTTGGGGTAAATGTAGTAACTAGTAGTCCGCATAAGCCTCATTAGAATTTATATAAAAGTAATTGGAAATGGAGACCCCATTTCCAATCCAAAGGGGAATTTAAAAATGAAAGTATAGCGATTATAGTAAATGGGGTATCATATGGAAGGGCTTAATTAGTATTAATTAAGCCCTTCCATATGATGAATGATATGATGAATGTATATTCCAAAATGTTTATTTTTTTTGTCTTTAATCCCCCCCTATCTCTGAAGTTTACGGGCCGGAAAATCTGAAATAATTCGGACTAAAGTATAGACGTTTAACTATTATTTATAAAAAAATAAGTAAAATGAAGTTATGAAAATCCACAGTTTTCGAGATATTAACAAAATTCTTTGAGAATGACTGTTAAAATTTAGGCAACCTAAATTGGACTTTAAATAAAACTTATTTTTACTGTTTATTTTATTAATGGCCCAACTCGTTGCGTCGGAATATTAATACACATATATTACTAAACACTCAAAATACGGAACCCTCGGTGTACGACACAGTTTTGTTTGTTGTTTTAATAACTCGTAAAGAATCCAACATGGATTTAGCAGCAAAAGTGGTGCAGCACGATATTTTATATTATTATACAATAGCGTCTTTTTATGATTTGTGTTTAGAACCAGCGCACATGGTGATGATGATAAGACCAAACAGGACCGTCTTGCTACAAAAATATACTTTTGCCGTTCAGACAATTGTAATACCGTAAACACGGGTTACTTTAGCTCTGGGGGTTACCCCCCATTTATACCCATTGTCCACCCCTATATTTCAAGCTTTTCTTTGTATATTTTACAATTTTAAGTAAAGATTACTTTCTTTAGAATCGTAGTGAAAGGCTGTATTATTTAGATAAAAATAAAAAAGTAAAGTGTTTTTTTTTTGGGTGGGCTAGAGTAACCCGTGTTTAGCCCGAGTTAGCGAAGGATTCTAAAATTTAACCAAGAGCCTAGCGAGTGGTTCAAAAATAGAATCTTGAGCTTATAAAGGTTTCAAGGCCTCGAGACCTAAATAATTCTGCCTGCTGTTTCGCAACACACAATTTTTCACCTCAATGTAGCGAGGAAAACACTTGGTGTTGGAATAGTAGATTGTATTACAAGGGAGCAAAATGCAATATTTCATTGAGGGTTAGCGTGTTCAATCCGGAACGAAGCGTTGGATTCCAGACTAGAATCCCGAGCGTAGCGAGGAGTGCGATCGTCATAATTTGATTTTAAATCAAACTACGTGGGTCATAAGATATTAAATTCAAGAAGTAAAGTTGATAAATATTTTTAATAAATATTTTTACTATATGTGTTCTCTCGATTTAATGGTGGTAATAAGCGGGAGCGGCGTAGACGGGAGCGGCCTTGACGACGACGGGCGCGTGCGTGGGCTCCGAGTTGTGCACCACCGCGTTGAAGCCGTTGTGGGCGTCGGCGGTGTACTCCACGGTCCTGATGGAGCCGTCAGCCTCCTGCAGGGAGTAGGAGCCCTTCACCACGTCGCCGTCGCGGCTCTCGTGCTGGGACTTGTTGTCGCCGGAGTGTCCGTCAGCCACGGAGTACGAGTACTCGTACTGCGGGTGAGCCTGGAATAATAACAGTAACGGTTAGAAAATGCGCAGTTTTTCTAATTTAAAGTATTTTGATTAATATAACTATGGACAAAACTTACGATTTCCTCATGGGCGATGGCAACCTTGGCGATGGGGGCAGCGTAGTGGACGGCCGCGGGGGCAGCGTGGTAGGCAACGTGGGCGGGGGCAGCGTGGTAGGTGACGGGGGCAGGGGCAGCGTGGTAGGTGACGGGGGCAGGGGCAGAGTGGTAGGTGACGGGGGCAGGGGCAGCGTGGTAAGTGACGGGAGCGGGGGCAGCGTGGTATTCGACGTGCGCGGGAGCAGCGTGGTATGCGACAGGGGCAGCTACCAGCTTGTGGGCGATGGCCTGGGGTTGTTCGTGGCGCACGATGCTCTGGGAAGAAACTGCGGCAGCCGAGGAGTAGTGCGGCTCTACCAGGAGCCCGGCCTGGGCCACGGCCACGAAGGCGCACAGAGCAACGATCTGAGACAAAAATATAAATGTAGGCAAAACTTCGTAATCATCACGAGTCACAAGTGCTTCTTAACTTTTATTTAAACTTTTTTTTATTTTAGTATACGTCATTTACTCTACTTACTTTAGTGAACATGTTGATTGTCAGATACGTTCCAAATGTAAATGATAATGATTGAGGCCTGCACCCTAGCTTTATACTTGCGAATAACTATGAGGGAGGTCAACGGTATGATATTGGAGTAGGTGACATGACAGGGCGTTGAGTGGCCAAGCGAGCTTTTGGAACAACCTTGCCGCGGGCTATCCACAATGGGGCACACATTCTTTCTTGATAACAATGATAACCTGTAGTCCGTGCCTAATTTAATAAATCTTAAATACTAAATTTCATTAACGTTCCGTAATAATAATAAGTGACATTTACTTGCTTGTTAATCAGGTAACTACCTAAATATTGCTTTTTATTTAATAGAACTGTAAAATCAAACTCCAATAGTTAAAGCCAGACAAGAATTTTCCAAAACTTCGCTGCGCTAGTATTTATTAAGAAGTCCATATCTGCAGTACTTTTAGGCACTTATCGCTTATTCGTTATTTTAGCATCGCATTTGAAATTAAGCTATGTTTGTGTATCTAAAATATATGTTTACATATTTATAAATAAAATAACGTAATTGACCTACACATGTGTTAAGTATAGATCTACAAAGTGATTTGGGTTCCCTCTTCCCAATATAGGCTACTACGAATTTATGTAAATTGTATGTAGCAAACTTGTTCTAAATCGTGCAATAGAAGTTTTGACTTTTTTTAAGTTACCTAAAATGTATACTTTCTGAATTCTGTAATAAGTATTTTATGTCAAATCTGAGTAAGTCAATAAATAATCTAAAAATAAGAAGTTACCAATCTTAATACGATTTCAAAAACTAATCATACAAATGGTATCACTTACGCCGGTCGGCTGAAAATCGAGGTAATATTGTGATTAACTATAACGATTTCTTTTTATGTTATCGAGTTCATTATTCCCCACTGATGTAAAGTCAAATTAACTGAATGTGTTATATTTAAATTAATCAAAAAATATTTAAATGGTTAAAACGAAGACTTGGTGGCGCGTTTAGCCTAGTGCTGGTTTAGTAATTAAAAAAAAAAAACTGGTCACCGCGCAAGTCTTTTCTCTTTTGAGTCTATTTGAGAAATGATACATTCTATTTAGACGTTACGACATTAGCCAGTTGGTAGTTAGGTAAGTAGGCAGAGGCCTACTAAGCTACCGGTCCCAGGTTTGATTCCCTGGATGGGCGAATATTTATTAGATGAGCACGAATATATTTGATTTTCTATATATTTTATGTAAATCCATCATATAAGTATACAGGGTGGCACATTTAGATCGGTCAGTATGGGCAAGTCTGCAACTATAAGACATACAAATATTTGTTCTTAGGAACCATGTCATCGATTTTAGTGACAAGAAACACTGCATACATAGATTTAAAAAAACCTTGTACTCAGTTCGGGAATCGAACCCGGTCGTATTGAAAAATAAAAATTACATTACTTCTATTTGGATATCGATTGTGTAGGTCATAAGCAGTAAATGTTACTATTAAACACGATACCTAAAATGAATAAGATGCATTGTATTTCATATGCTTTAATTTAATTAAGTAGATGTTCGAAATAACAACCATTTTTTTCAAAGTAATATTCAAATCGTTCAGGTGCGTAAAACTGTATCTATGATTGCATGTAGATCTTCACTGGTGTCGCAGCTTGTTTTTTGCATTGAAAAAAAATATCGTCATTTCGAACATCTGCTTAATTAAATTAAAGGATATGAAATACAATGTTTTTTTTTTTCATTTGAGTTATCATGTTTCATGTTTCAATCGATATCCAAGTAGAAAATTAATGTAAGTTTTATTTTTCAACACGACCGGGTTCAATTCCCGACCTGAGTAAAAGTTTTTTTTTTAATCTATGTTGCAGTTTTTCTTGTCACTAAAATCGATGACATGGTTCCTAAGAACAAATATTTGTATGTCTTATAGTTGCAGACTTGCCCATACTGACCGATCTAAATGTGCGACCTATATAACTAGCAAACAGCGTAGCTTTGTCCGCTCGGAAAGTTTTTAAGACAGTATTTTTAGTAAAATTATATTTTTATGTATGGATAATTTTCAGACATTTATGTTTGATTAAAGTATTATTACGGATTTCTTCTTGTTTCCTACACTTTAACATATGAATTTTGAATACTACTTATTGTCATATTATTATTATTGTGCATGCGGGTAAGAGGAAATAAAGGCAGTATATCTCAAGCACACGTGCGTGTCATATATTACTCCACGATATAATAATTTTACATGTAGTACAATTTTACTGTCATCACGCCAATCCAGAGCCCGATACCACGTTGCGAGTCGTGTTGGTTTCTTGGCTTTTCACTAGACGACAAACTTAATTGGAAAAGCCACATATCTAAGATGTGTGGAAAACTTAGTAGCGCAGTATTTGCACTACGCAAGCTCAAACCAATAATTTCCGCCGATGCACTGCTTCAAGTATATTATGCATATTTTCATTCTATTATATCATATGGTATCATTCTTTGGGGTAACTCAACGGACTCTAAGCAAATTATTACCTTGCAAAAGAGAGCCCTTCGTACATTGGCAGGTGTAAAACCAAGGCAATCCTGTAGGGAACTCTTTAAAAAATATAAATTAATGACGCTTTATTCACAGTACGTGTTTGACATTATCATGTATACATGACACAATATACAGCTATTTAAACGTGTGAACATCCCGGGCAGGGTCACTCGGCAAACGGGGCGCCTCCAGCGTGTTCCGAGACGGTTGGCGCTGCTGGACAAAAACCCGCGCGTAATAGGGCCCGCTTTCTATGAGCGTCTACCCACCGACTAAAAAAACCGACTAAAAAATGAATCTTCGGATGAAAAATTTGGTCGCCGACTTAAAGATCTCTTATTGACGCAATCACTATATTCTGTAAAAGAATATGGTGATAATTGAGTAAACTATTTGTGTTTTTATTCTTCTGACTTATTATTCGACATTGGCAACATTAAATTTTATTTTTGTTTTTGACATTGTGACTGTAGCTATCGGGCTATATTTTTATTTTATTTTTATTGTTTCTTTGTTTAATTGTTATTATTATTTTTGAGATTGACTTTTTACATTTTGACATTGGCAATTTTTATATTATTTTATTTTATTTGTGTTATTATTATTTTTTATTTTTTATACTGACGATCTTATCGTGAATTCATTGTTATTATGTGACATAGAATAATGTAATTTTCAATATGAAATAAATACCCACCTACCTACATATCATGGCGCAGCCGGTAGGATAGTGATGCGACCTGATCGCTGGGGTTACACAAGTACAGTCTAAGAAACAATAAGGAACAGCAATAATCCAATCCTATTTTTCATTAATATTATAATATTGTATTACTAGCACACTTATATTAGCCTCACTTGCAACTAAGTAATCAACTAACCAACTCGTATTTTTATAACGAGTTTATAATCAGTGTTAAAAATACAGTCGGCAAAATAAGTGTGTTTATAAAAATTAAATTTTTAATAAAACTTTTTGTACCCCTTATATTAATTATAAGAGGCATTTTATTAAATCACACCATAATTATGTCATAAAACTTTTGATATTGCATAGTATCATATAAAAAAAAATGGTATGCTTAATGTAGGAAAGTGGAAACCTTTATAAAAATTAATGCATGTAATAATGAACTTGTACAATAATGTTAATACAAAATACAATTTTGAAACTTATTGCTGCTTAAATAAATTTAAGTTATTTAGTATGTACGTAGTTAAGGTAAATTGTTACTAGCTTAATTAGGTAACATTAAGTAAAAATATAGGTAACATTATTTCAATTTCTGTAAAAAGGGAGACGTCATATTACTATTATTGTGCATATGGGTAAGAGGAAATAAAGGCAGTCTATCCCAAGCACACGTGCGTGTTACTTATTTACTTTTTACACTTATCTAGGGAAGTCCTCTATTTAATGGTAATTCTATTGTTAAATTACACATTATAAAATTTCAACGAATTTGCATGTTTGGTTGACAGAAGTCAATTATATGTTTTAAAAAACAATTACTTAACCGACTGCAAAAAAAGGTTTTTTGGAGTCGGTTCATTTTTTTTAAAATTTAATTTTTATTTCATACTTTTTAGTGATCAATGATCATATTTACGAAATTGAAGAAAATCTTTTTTTTTCAAACAAGCAATGCCGCATGAAATCTATAGTTGAGACGTACGAGTAGACAACGTGCAGTTTCAAGCTCATAGTACTCGTAGCATATTTTAAATCAAGCTGTTCATTATTAAAGCTTTGGAACTGATTTAGAATAGGTATTGAAGGGTCAAGTAACATTGAAATGAATTGAACAGTAGCTTGTGTAAATTATTATATTTAAAATAATTTATGTGTTCGCCATTATATTATTATTTCTTTGGTAAGATATTTAATGGTGGTAGTAAGCGGGAGCGGCGTAGACGGGAGCGGCCTTGACGACGACGGGCGCGTGCTTGGGGGCCGAGTTGTGTACAACCGCGTTGAAGCCGTTGTGGGCGTCGGCGGTGTACTCCACGGTCCTGATGGAGCCGTCAGCCTCCTGCAGGGAGTAGGAGCCCTTCACCACGTCGCCGTCGCGGCTCTCGTGCTGGGACTTGTTGTCGCCGGAGTGTCCGTCGGCCACGGAGTACGAGTACTCGTACTGCGGGTGAGCCTGGAATAATAACAATTACGGTTAGAAATGCGCAGTTTTTCTAATATAAAGTATTTTGATTCATATAACTGTGGACAAAACTTACGATTTCCTCATGGGCTACGGCAACCTTAGCGATGGGGGCAGCGTAGTGGACGGCAGCGGGGGCAGCGTGGTAGGCAACGTGGGCGGGGGCAGCGTGGTAGGTGACGGGGGCAGGGGCAGCGTGGTAAGTGACGGGAGCAGGGGCAGCGTGGTAAGTGACGGGAGCGGGGGCAGCGTGGTATTCGACGTGCGCGGGGGCAGCGTGGTATGCGACAGGGGCAGCCACCAGCTTGTGGGCGATGGCCTGGGGTTGTTCGTGGCGCACGATGCTCTGGGAAGAAACTGCGGCAGCCGAGGAGTAGTGCGGCTCTACCAGGAGCCCGGCCTGGGCCACGGCCGCGAAGGCGCACAGAGCAACGATCTGAAACGAAAATATTAATGTAGGCAAAACTTCGTAATCATCACGAGTCACAATTGCTCCTTAACTTTTATTTAAACCTTTTTGTATTTAATTATACGTCATTTAGGGCCTGTTTCACAATCGAAAAGTAAATTTATCTGTCAAATAAAGATAGCTCTCTCCTTCTCTATTTAAAAGTGTAAGAAAGGGAAAGGGCTAAATTTATATGACAGATATGCTTTACTTCTTTCTACTTACTTTAGAGAACATGTTGATTGTCAGATACGTTCCAAATGTAAATGATAATGATTGAGGCCTGCGCCCTAGCTTTATACTTGCGAATAACTATGAGGGAGGTCAACGGTAGCCTGATATTGGAGTAGGCGGCAGAGCGTTGAGTAGCCAAGCGAGCCTTTGGCACAACCTTGCCGCGGGCTATCCACAATCAGGCACACACTCTTTCTTGTTAACTTTTGTCAGTGCCTGATTTAATAAATTTTAAATACTCCATTTCATTAAGTTTCCATAGTAAATTATATGTGGCTCGTTAATTCGGTGGCTCGTTATTATGAAGAGTCACTTTTTGAAATGAGCCATTTAAGTTTAAACGATTATTATGAAATTGTATGATGACTGACAGAAAATAACTGCTACTTTTGTATTTACGATATTTTATTTTATTTAAGAGTTAGATTTTTTATTTATATAAATAAGATTTACGTCAGAATTAAGTCGGTAAATGGATAATTTAAAATAACGTAAAAACATGATTAGCCCTGTTTGTAGTGACCTAGTGACCTTACCTACGATAATCCCAGGTTTGGTCTTAGGTAGGCAAATATAAGTGTGACGTGCGTGTTTATTTCATCAATATACTATGTATCATTGTCTAGCATGCACAGAGCTTGGTTAAGGACTAGTTTTTTTTATTTTCTTGGTTAGTTTTGCTCTTGGTTTGTTGCTCTTGATTGAACCAAAAATAAATACTAACTAAACTACAAAGTTGGGGTAAAAATTTAAAAAACTAAGAGGTAATCGCTGCGATAATAAGCGCTGCGAATTGTTTAGTATAAGTTGGTTTTCTTTTTAACCGACTTCAAAAAAGGAGGACGTTCTCAATTCGACTGTATATTGTTGTTTTTTTTGTATGTTTGTTACGCGATTACTCCGTCAATTATAAATAAATAATAAATAATAATAAATATCATGGGACAATCTCACACAAATTGACCTAGTCCCAAACTAAGCTCTAGGCTTGTACTATGGGTACTAGACAACGATAAACATACTTATATAGAGAAATACATACTTAAATATATAGCAAACATCCATGACTCAGGAACAAATACTCGCGCTCATCACACAAATATTTGTCCATACCGGGATTCGAACCCAGGACCGATTTTAAAAATTCTTTTTTTTGTTTGAAAGGGTATACTTTCGAGGTGGTCTGATTGTCACCAATTCAGAATCTGATGATGGGATGCATGAGAAATCGAGGGAACTCCTCAAAAGTTATTGGCACACTTACAGCGATTTTGTTATACCTGTAAGACCTTAAGAAATTACATTACGTAAGCACCTCTTGGTGAAGAGAAACTGATGATGAAGACTAGAGATGACCATCGAAACTCCTTAGTCGTAAGTAATTGACGCCAGCAATGAGACTTCTTTATTTATTAAGAACATAAAGCTACTTTTATACTCATTATAATGCACGTGGTTAAGTGCAACTGATGGTGAAGTACCGGGAGAACTCCTCAATTATTAACGGCCCTGCATCTTGGACAGCGAAATTTTGTTAAGGCTGATGAGAAATTAGTATAAGATTTTTGTTTCTTAATGTGATGTTTATGTGTTTTATCATATAATAATAGTTATTAGGTGCATCACTAAAAAGTGAAAAAATAATTTTTAACAAAAAAATTTAATCGTCTTCAAAAACCCACTAAAAATAAAGATCGGCGTCCTAGGAGTCCTAGGAATTGCCTATTTACTTAGTGCCTACTAGGTACATGAAATATATCGAAGCCGGTGGCAAGAATCATGGTGTCATTGCTATTGTTTATACCTACTTGACACCGACTTGGATATATTTCATGTACCTATTAGGCACTAATAAGGCAATTCCTAGAACTTCTAGGAGGCCGGTCTTTATTTAACCTTTTTAGTGGGTTTTTGAAGACGGTTTATTTTTTTTGTTAAATTTTATTTATTTATTTCATTATTAAGTAGTTTTATAGTACTTGAATATGACTTGAATCGATTTAAAAAGATTTAAAGAATTTTATGTTGAGCTTTGAAGAATTGAATTTGATTTGATTTGGTTGTTACGCCAAAAATATTACAAATTTCGCATCATGTACCTTGCCATTGGCAATATCTAACGCTTCAATGTAATTTCATTTGGTTTTTATATTCAATAAACAAAGTTTTTTCCATAATTTGTATTTTCTTTCATAAGATATCTCCGATAAAGGTCATCTATTTTTGTGAAAAAGTGAATTAGTAGTTTAATAAGGCTTTATTTTTATTTTTCACATTACATTCTTATAACAACGTATAGAAAAAAGTTACAAAGAAACTGATATATAATACTTAGTTACTTTTTCTATACCTTCTTGAATATATTGCAATAAGCGTGCCCAGAACTTTAAACTGTCGCCCCGTAAAATTTTATGATTTTGAATAACGTCACTTTTCTTTCACGATAAACGTATGCATTTATTTTTCTACATAGTCACCTTTTAACATTATACATTTATTCCACCGATATTCAAGCTTCAATAAGCTATCAAAAAATATGATTTCTGAAAGTCATTAAAATAGGCCTCCGTGGCGACAATAACTTCGTCATTCAGGCCAAATATGGAGCATATTGGGTGAGGCAGCAGTTTGTCGCGTAAAGCTGGTGCGTTCTCGTGATGAAAAAGTGTTAAAAAGTGTCAGATAAAACTGTGCAGTTAAAACTGAAGGTCTGTAGCCCGCCTAACTTCACTCGTAACGTTTTTGACAACTAGCAAAAAGCGTAGCTTTGGGTGGGGTCGCGAAGTTTTTTAAGACAGTATTTTTAGTAAAATTATAGTTTTAATGTATGGATAATTTTCAGACTTTGTTATTTGATTAAAATATTATTACGGATTTCTTCTTGTTTCCTACACTTTAACCTATATTAATTTTTAATACAACTTAATATTCTATTATGGGGAAATCTTCTATTTAATGCTAATCCTTCTATTTTTAAAGTTCACAAATCATAAAATTTCAACGATTTCGTCTGTTTGGTTGACCGGTGTCAATTAAATATTAAAGAAACAATTACTTAACAGACTGCAAAAAAAGTTTTTTTGGAGTCAGTTAAATTTTTTAAACATTTAATTTTTATTTTATACTTTTTAGTGATCGTAATCACGAAGTTGAAGAAAATCATGAGAAATCTAGGATGTTGTTGTAAGTTGTCCGCAAGCAACGCCGCATTAAATCTATAGTTGAGACGTACGAGTAGACAACGTGCAGTTTCAGGCTCATAGTAGCATATTTTAAATCAAGCGGTCCATTATCGGATAAAAGCCTTGGAACCGCGACCTAAAATGATTTAGAATAGGTATTGAAGGGTCCAGTAATATTGAAGACAACAGCTTATGTAAATTATTATATTTAAAATAATTTATGTGTTCGCCATTACGTTATTATTTCTTTGGTAAGATATTTAATGGTGGTAGTAAGCGGGAGCGGCGTAGACGGGAGCGGCCTTGACGACGACGGGCGCGTGCTTGGGGGCCGAGTTGTGTACCACCGCGTTAAAGCCGTTGTGGGCGTCGGCGGTGTATTCCACGGTCCTGATGGAGCCGTCAGCCTCCTGCAGGGAGTAGGAGCCCTTCACCACGTCGCCGTCGCGGCTCTCGTGCTGGGACTTGTTGTCGCCGGAGTGTCCGTCGGCCACGGAGTACGAGTACTCGTACTGCGGGTGAGCCTGGGGTAATAACAATAACGGTTAGAAAATGCGCAGTTTTTCTAATATAAAGTATTTTGATTCATATAACTATGGACAAAACTTACGATTTCCTCATGGGCTACGGCAACCTTAGCGATGGGGGCAGCGTAGTGGACGGCAGCGGGGGCAGCGTGGTAGGCAACGTGGGCGGGGGCAGCGTGGTAGGTGACGGGGGCAGGGGCAGCGTGGTAAGTGACGGGAGCAGGGGCAGCGTGGTAAGTGACGGGAGCGGGGGCAGCGTGGTATTCGACGTGCGCGGGGGCAGCGTGGTATGCGACAGGGGCAGCCACCAGCTTGTGGGCGATGGCCTGGGGTTGTTCGTGGCGCACGATGCTCTGGGAAGAAACTGCGGCAGCCGAGGAGTAGTGCGGTTCTACCAGGAGCCCGGCCTGGGCCACGGCCGCGAAGGCGCACAGAGCAACGATCTGAAACGAAAATATTAATGTAGGCAAAACTTCGTAATCATCACGAGTCACAATTGCTTCTTAACTTTTATTTAAACCTTTTTTTATATAACTATTCGTCATGTAGGGCCTGTTTCACAATAGAAAAGTAAATTTATCTGTTAAATAAAGATAGCACTCTCGTTCTCTATTTTTAAGTGTAAGAAAGGGAAAGGGCTAAATTTATATGACATATATTATGCTTTACATCTCTCTACTTACTTTAGAGAACATGTTGATTGTCTGATACGTTCCAATTGTAAATGATAATGATTGAGGCCTGCGCCCTAGCTTTATACTTGCGAATAACTATGAGGGAGGTCAACGGTAGCCTGATATTGGAGTAGGCGGCAGAGCGTTGAGTAGCCAAGCGAGCTTTTGGCACAACCTTGCCGCGGGCTATCCACAATCAGGCACACATTCTTTCTTGTTAACTGTTGTCAGTGCCTGATTTAATAAATTTTAAATACTCCATTTCATTAAGTTTCCATAATAAATTATACGTGGCTCGTTAATATGAAGAGTCACTTTTTGAAATGAGCCATTTAAGTTTAAACGATTATTATGAAATTTAATGGTGACTGACAGAAAATAACTGCTACTTTTGTATTTTTTTTATGATATTTAAGAGTTAGATTTTTTATTTATTAGGGCTTTAAATACATAAGATTTACGTCAATTTAAGTCGGTGAATGGATAATTTAAAATAACGTAAAAACATGATTTGCCTTGTTTGTAGTGACCTAGTGACCTTACCTACGACAATCCCAGGTTCGGCCTTAGGTAAGGCCAAATATGAGTGTGACGTGCGTGTTTATTTCATCAATATTACTATGTATCGTTGTGTAGCATGCAAGGAGCTTGGTTAAGGACTAGATTTTTTTATTTTCTTGGTTAGTTTGCTCTTGGCTTGTTGCTCTTGATTGAACCAAAAATAAATACTAACTAAACTACAAAGTTGGGGTAAAAATTTATAAAACTTAGAGTTAATCGCTGCGATAATAAGCACTGTGAATTGTTTAGAAAATATAAGTTTGCTTTCTTTTTAAATGACTTCAAAAATGGAGGACGTTCTCAATTCGACCGTATGTTGTTGTTTTTTTTCGTATGTTTGTTACGCGATTACTCCGTCAATTTTGGACCGATTTTGAAAATTCTTTTTTTTATTTAAAAGGGTATACTTTCGAGGTGGTCCGATTGTCACCAATTCAGAATTTGATGATTGGATCCATGAGAAATCGAGGGAACTCCTCAAAAGTTATAGGCACACTTACAACGATTTTGGTATTACCTGTAAGACCTTAAGAAATTACATTACATAAGCACCTCTTGGTGAAGTGGAACTGATGATGAAGCTTAGAGATGACCACCGAAACTCCTTAGTCGTAAGTGATTGACGCCAGCAATGAGATTTCTTAATTAAGAACATAAAGCTACTTTTATACTCATTATAATGCACGTGGTGAAGTGCAACCGATGGTGCGAAGTACCGGGAGAACTCCGCAATTATTAACGGCCCTGCATCTTGGACAGCGACATTTCGTTTAGGCTGATGAGAAATTAGTGTTAGGCTTTTGTTTCTTAATGTGATGGTTATGTGTTTTATCACATAATAATATTAGGTGCATCACTAAAGGCGAAAAAAAAAAAAAAAAAAAAATCGTTTTCAAAAACCCACTAAAAAGGGTTAAACAAAGACCGGCCTCCTAGGAGTCCTAGGAATTGCCTATTTAGTCCCTAATAGGTACACGAAATATATCCAAGCCGGTGTCAAGTAGGTATACACAATAGCAATGACACCATGATACTTTATTTAACCCTTTTTAGTGGGTTTTTGAAGAAGGTTTAATTTTCATGTTAAACTTTATTTTTTATTTCATTATTAAGTAGTTTTATAGTATTTGAATATGACTTGAATCGATTTACAAAGATTTAAAGAATTTGATGTTGAGTTCTGAAGAATTGAATTTGATTTGATTTGGTGCTTACGCCATAAATATTACTAATTTCGCATCATGTACCTTGCCATTGGCAATATCCTAACGCTTCAATGTAATTTCATTTGCTTTTTATATTCAATAAACAAAGTTTTTTCTATAATTTGTATTTTATTTCATAAAATATCTCTGATAAAGGTCATCTATTTTTATGGAAAAGTGAATTAGTAGTTTAATAAGGCTTTAATTTTCACATTAAATTTTTATAACAACGTAGGTATAGAAAAAAAATCAAAGAAAATGACATATAATACTTAGTTACTTTTTCTATACCTTCTTGAACATATTGAAATAAGCGTGCCCAGAACTTTAAACTCTTGCCCCGTAAAATTTGATGATTTTCAATAACGTCACTTTTTTTTAACGTACGGTATACCTATGCATTTATTTTTCTACGTAGACACCTTTTAACATTATACATTTGTTCCACCGATATTCAAGCTTCAATAAGCCATCCAAAAAGTATGATTTCTGAAAGTCATTAAAATAAGCCTATGCGGCGGCAATAACTTCGTCACTTGATCCAAATCGCTTACCACTGAGGCGTTTATTAGGTGAACAAATAAAAAGAAATCGCATGGGGCCAAATCTGGAGCGTATTGGGTGAGGCAGCAGTTTGTTGCGTAAATGTGTTAATTTACCGCCACAACTCTGGACAAATGAGCTGGTGCGTTCTCGTGATGAAAAAGTGCTTTTTTCTTTTTTAAATGTGGTCGTTTGTCCTTAAACACAGCGTCAAATACGAGGCAATGGGACGGTTTTTGTTTTCATTGGAGCAGGTTCGCCCGGTAAAATCCACTGTTTTGACTGTTCTTTCATTTCCGGGGTGTAGTGGTGAACCCAAGTTTCATCTACGGTCATGAAACGATGCAGAAACTCCTTCGGGTAAGTTAGAACACGGCCAAATACTGCTCCGAAGTAGCCAGTCGGTTCCGTTTTTGTTCCTCCGTGAGTAAACGCAGCACCCATCTCGCCGATACTTTTTCCATACCCAGTTTTTCTTCCAATATGTTTTGTACCCACCCGATCGAAACGTTTACAGCATCAATGATTTCTCGAAGTTGAATTCGGCGGTCGGCTAAAACGATATTTTCAATTTTCTTAACCATATCGTCTGTAGTCACCTCAATAGGGTGGCCTGGGCGATCCTCATCAAAGACGGTTGTTCTCCTTCGCTTAAATTCGTTAAACCAATATCTGATGGTTGTCATAGAAAGTGCATAGTCATGGTAAACCCATGTATTCTTACTTTTATTTCATCACACGTTTTTCCTTCCAAAAACAGGAATCGAATTTCAGTCCGATTCTGTTTTTTCTCCATTTTAATAATTTAAAGTTCACGCTTTCACTGAATCGCTGTCAAATGAGAAAAAAATCCAAAATAATGCTGTTTTCTTTATTTTTTCCTACTTCTGAAAAATGGCTTAAAACGGTCGTATACATATTTTCGGCCCGTGATATTATTATTATTATTGCCTACACAGTTCAACTGTACAGATAAAACTGTGCAGTTAAAACTGAAGGTCTGTAGCCCGCCTAACTTCACTCGTAACGTTTTTGACAATTAGCAAAAAGCGTAGCTTTGGGTGTGGTCGCGAAGTTTTTTAAGACAGTATTTTTAGTAAAATTATAGTGATCATAATCACGAAGTTGAAGAAAATCATGAAAAATCTAAGATGTTGTTGTAAGATGTCCGCAAGCAACACCGCATGAAATCTATAGTTGAGACGTACGAGTAGACAACGTGCAGTTTCAGGCTCATAGTAGCATATTTTAAATCAAGCGGTCCATTATCGGATAAAGCTTTGGAACCGCGACCTAAAATGATTTATAATATTATGTACTGAAGGGTCCAGTAATATTGAAGACAACAGCTTATGTAAATTATTATATTTAAAATAATATATGTGTTCGCCATTATATGATTAATTCTTTGGTAAGATATTTAATGGTGGTAGTAAGCGGGAGCGGCGTAGACGGGAGCGGCCTTGACGACGACGGGCGCATGCTTGGGGGCCGAGTTGTGTACCACCGCGTTGAAGCCGTTGTGGGCGTCGGCGGTGTACTCCACGGTCCTGATGGAGCCGTCAGCCTCCTGCAGGGAGTAGGAGCCCTTCACCACGTCGCCGTCGCGGCTCTCGTGCTGGGACTTGTTGTCACCGGAGTGTCCGTCGGCCACGGAGTACGAGTACTCGTACTGCGGGTGAGCCTGGAATGATAACAATAA
The DNA here is from genome assembly GCA_963241965.1 of Tortrix viridana. Lineage (NCBI taxonomy): Eukaryota > Metazoa > Arthropoda > Insecta > Lepidoptera > Tortricidae > Tortrix > Tortrix viridana. The sequence goes on along the minus strand of OY725175.1, from coordinate 5,826,328 downwards.
CGGTTAGAAAATGCGCAGTTTTTCTAATATAAAGTATTTTGATTAATATAACTACTTATGGACAAAACTTACGATTTCCTCATGGGCTACGGCAACCTTAGCGATGGGGGCAGCGTAGTGGACGGCAGCGGGGGCCGCGTGGTAGGCAACGTGGGCGGGGGCAGCGTGGTAGGTGACGGGGGCAGGGGCAGCGTGGTAGGTGACGGGGGCAGGGGCAGAGTGGTAGGTGACGGGGGCAGGGGCAGCGTGGTAAGTGACGGGAGCGGGGGCAGCGTGGTATTCGACGTGCGCGGGGGCAGCGTGGTATGCGACAGGGGCAGCCACCAGCTTGTGGGCGATGGCCTGGGGTTGTTCGTGGCGCACGATGCTCTGGGAAGAAACTGCGGCAGCCGAGGAGTAGTGCGGCTCAGCCAGGAGTCCGGCCTGAGCCACGGCCGCGAAGGCGCACAGGGCTACAATCTGAAGGAAGGAATATAATGTAAGCAACATCTTTATAAATTTCCTAAGTTATAAAATTGTCTTAACTTTTATCCTAGCTTTTTTTCAATTCGAGTTTACGTTATTTGCTCTACTTACTTTAGAGAACATTTTGGTGGTTGGTCAGATACTTTCCAAATTGTAAATGATAATAATTGAGGCCTGAGCTCTAGTTTTATACTTACGAATCGCAATGGGTGAGGTCAAGTCATGATATTGGAGTAGGCGACAGCTTGTAAAGTAGTCAAGCGAGCTTTCGGCGCAACCTTGCCCGGGGTCATTCGTGGGCGCATTACTTTTTTATGCACATTCTTCCGAGAAAGATATTAACTATTGATTGTGAAATAAGTGATATTTATCCTTCTATTTACTTTGACACCTCTTACCTTACTTTTCATATTGCACCATGAACTGATACAAACAAACCTTTAAAGTAAGCGTCTTGATAACTTTTAGTTTCATGTTGTTGGCATCAAATCTTTTTAGTTTTGGTAACCGCTGTTTATTCAGTTATAAAAAGAAAAAAATTAAATAAATCAAAACACCCGGCTGCTTTAAAAATATCAAGTGAACAGCTAAGACCATGCCTTTTAATCTAAATGATATAACTTAAATGTTGGAAAAAGTATCGCAGGCCCAAGCAAATAATTGGAGGAAACTACTAATAATACCTCGGTGAAAGAATATATTATTAATTTGCACGTCAATGCTTTCAAGTTGCAATATTTGTATGGTTAAGCGCCTAGCAAATAAATTACATGGAGAAGGTAGAAACATCATTTTTATGTTTTCTTTCAGTAGGGACAGGTATAAGGCGTTCATTCTTTAAATGTTTTGGCATACTCCAACATTTCATTCTATGATCTGAGGGGCAAGGTAAATAAAATAACATTTTACCCTTAGAATACAGAAGTGTACGACACCGCACATACAAACCCTTTTATTAATTAAATTAACGCACAATAGCTAAAGTACTCGTATGCTGAAATAATGCACCAGCCTTGACTTGATATAGTTAAATTTGAATTTGACAGAAATTGAAAAAAATATGCATTAACTCGAGTATTGTGTGTGCATTAACTATTGTGTGATTATGGGTATCCGTTCATTTGACCAAAAGTACGTTCGGAGAACACGTATAATTTCACGACACAAAAATGTATTATTTTACAAACTTTTATTTCACAGAAACAACGTATTTGTGTTTCAACCTTTCGGGTGAAGTAAATAAGTAAAAAAACGTATGTAGGTTAGAAATGTGACCACAAAAAAATGCTGCGACGAGAAAGTACGAGCGGTACAGTTTGTCAAATGAGAATTTGTGAAACATAAATGAACCGCGGCCTATTATGATACTTTAAAATACAAGAAAATATGGGCATGCTTCGAATATCAACCGCCATCATAAAAGCATACATTATTAATCATTATTATACTTGTTAACACGTCTTGATATCATTAATTTGATCAGTGGTAAACCGCAATGATCAAAATAACTGCCAAATGCTTGCGAGTTTATGTGTGAAACTAAACAAACTATAATTTGTGATGAATAAATAACTCTTTCTCAAAAACATTTAACACAACGTTATTGTCCACTTTTAAATATGCTTTTATACTCCTACATTAATTTTGAAGCAAAATCGACATTCGAATTAAAGCAATAAACTCAAAACCGTCAGGCGTAGGTAGATCTGTGCAGCGTGGAGTCGTGTAGGAACCTAGCAGTCCTAGTAGTAAGTTTATGATTGCGTAGATGTCTGATCGTTTTGTAATTTAATGAATGCGCCCTAAATACCCAATAAAAATTACTAAATGTTGTTATGGTAAAGCTGTCGGGATCAAAACCACCATTTTCGTACTTAAATGAGCCAATGTCACAGGATAGGTAATAGTACAAGTACAAAAGACCCTTACCTTTGAACTTTACGAAAGTAGTAGTTTTTATTTTTATTATTATTAAGATTTATGGCCTCTCCAAGCTCGTCAAATTCAGCGCAATCCAAACGGAACCTGTGTCTCAACGGTGGAAATGCATTGGTTCACCTACCGCGTCTCCGAAAGCAAGGGTTGTCAACGAGTAGAAATAAAATAATATCGTATTGCCCATTTACTTCTTGCATTCACTATAGAGAGCATTATATTCATATTGTTTATTTCATTATTTATATATAAAATAATAAATCTCACAATGTTGATGAATTGACTGATACTACCACATTTTTAGCGTTGCTGCAACCCACTCGAATCAAAAATCTTGTTGCTTTATTTTGAAACATTTAAATAACATTAAATAATAAAGAAAGCGGTACGTTTACTTGCGACGTAAATGCAGAAAGCGAGCGCGACACGCGTGCGTTCTGAGGCGCGTTGCGTGGCCGGCCACCTTATGACATCATTATTATTAAGTATTCACGCAGAAAAAAGTTATATACCATCTTTGAGTATATTTTTATTCTTTTACCCTTATTTTTGTGATTTATTAATATTATTGTTAAAAACTAACCAATTTAACTATTACTATATTAATCGGATATGTCTTTGGCTAATACATTGTATCAATTTATGAGTAAATTTTCATTTTACACTACACTATCTTCTTGACGTTTGACATAGGCCATATTTTTAGGGCAGAATAGTATCTCTTCTTGAGATAATAATTCATAGGTGGACGCTGTTACGCAAAAATGTGTCAACCCACAATTATTTAGCAATAAAATGTCAACCTACAGAACCCATCATGTGGGTTAATATTTTATTGCTACATTATTATGGGTTATCACATTTTTACATAACAGCGTCCAGGTGGCAACCCCTGAATAGATCGCCTCGAGGCGGCGCCTGACATGTACTTGTAGCGGTGACAAATAATTAATCGCGGGGTGAGCTGCGCTTGCCAATGTTGGGAATATTGCATTAGTAAAAAAATGTTCTTAGTGACTTAAGTGTATATTTCAAATAAATTAACTTGTCATCATTAAGTTCCTGTTCTTCGGTTAGATATATTTAATGGTGGTAGTAAGCGGGAGCGGCGTAGACGGGAGCGGCCTTGACGACGACGGGCGCGTGCTTGGGGGCCGAGTTGTGTACCACCGCGTTGAAGCCGTTGTGGGCGTCGGCGGTGTACTCCACGGTCCTGATGGAGCCGTCAGCCTCCTGCAGGGAGTAGGAGCCCTTCACCACGTCGCCGTCGCGGCTCTCGTGCTGGGACTTGTTGTCGCCGGAGTGTCCGTCGGCCACGGAGTACGAGTACTCGTACTGCGGGTGAGCCTGGAATGATAACAATAACGGTTAGAAAATGCGCAGTTTTTCTAATATAAAGTATTTTGATTAATATAACTATGGGCAAAACTTACGATTTCCTCATGGGCTACGGCAACCTTAGCGATGGGAGCAGCGTAGTGGACGGCAGCGGGGGCAGCGTGGTAGGCAACGTGGGCGGGGGCAGCGTGGTAGGTGACGGGGGCAGGGGCAGCGTGGTAAGTGACGGGAGCAGGGGCAGAGTGGTAAGTGACGGGAGCGGGGGCAGCGTGGTATTCGACGTGCGCGGGGGCAGCGTGGTATGCGACAGGGGCAGCCACCAGCTTGTGGGCGATGGCCTGGGGTTGTTCGTGGCGCACGATGCTCTGGGAAGAAACTGCGGCAGCCGAGGAGTAATGAGGCTCAGCCAGGAGTCCGGCCTGCGCCACGGCCGCGAAGGCGCACAGGGCTACGATCTGAAAAAATAATAATATATTTAATTTTCGGGCAAAATATTAAACTAATTGATATTTAATTTTTTAGGCAAAATATTAAACTAATTTATTTGAAATAGGTACATTTTAAGAGTCTGTTATTACTCGACTTACTTTGGAGAACATGATTGTTGTTTCTGAGATACGAATGATAAATGTGACACACAATGATCTAGTTTATATACTCGCAATCTCCAGCAAGTAAGGTCAAATTTGAGCAAAATTGAGCAGTGGGAGCGGCCAAACGAGCTTTCGACGCAACCTCGCCTCGGGTTAAAGAAATGTGGTCCCGGCCTGTAGTTTTTGCATTGTAGTTTGTTACATTAAAATGTTATTTCAAAACTGCTTTGCCAGTTTTTGCATGTGTTCATCGTTTAATTTAAGGGTTAGATACGCTTTAAATTGTTAAGATTGACTTTTAAACACAGAAGACACCGGCGGTGTCCCTACCTGATCGATTACAAGAACATAGTCCCTAAGGGAAGAAACAATAAGTTTCTGTCAACAATTTCATCTTTGTGACAAACTTTTCTTACGGAAAACTTGTTTTGAGCAGTTACCTGCTTATATTTAGGATCCCATTCGGAAGTCGTTTAAATTTTGTCGTTTTTGGTATTGGTAGTAGGGGAAAGTGGGGCACCTTCATACAATAAATAAATAAATCACCCCCCCACTGCCCCACTTTCCCCTACTCAATAGTACTACCAATACCAGCATGACACCAACGTATTATTGTGGGCTTGTGGCCTTTATTGTGGGCGAGGTGACGCCGCGGTAGGCCAGTTGGTCGTGACCCTGCCTACGAGGCTAGTGGTCCCTGATTTGATTTTCGTTAAGGGCAAATAATATTTGTGCGATATGCACTTATAATATACTCGTAAGTGGGTAGTTATTTATCTGTATACATATGTATGTTTTTCTACTTGCGTACTATAAACCGCTAATATTTACATCATTATCGATATCAGAATGCCATCCATAGTGTAACCAAAGCGTGAAAACTGTTCTGTAATGAGCGTTGCTATGGTAATAACGACATGTTATTGGTTGCCATGGTTACGCTTAATATGGATAATATGAACATCAATAATGGCGTTTCGTCTGGAATTCCATTTTGTATGATACATTGTTAGAACTGTTTTAGTAACTATTTAAATTTGCATGAAATTTGTAAACATTTAACAGTAAAATTCACAAACTATTAACGCCAATCGAAATAATAAAAATGACATTGCTGACAAGAAATTTGATAGCAGAAAAATCAAGGAAAGTATACAAGAAAAGCTCCACTGTCGCTCGCGCCCTAACCTCGGCACTCGTGACTTTAGAGACTTCAATTTGGTTCCAGTTGCATAAATAACTATTGTTAGGCCCAGAGGTTAGATTAGGTAAGTAGTGCTTATTAGCCTAAACTTGACGCGTCTTCATATGCGCGAGTAAGATGGGAATACATTATAGAATGAACATGTCAAGTTTAGGTAAATAAACATTTCCGACCCCTGGTTCTGTCTATTACATTAGGTAAATTTATACATATATATTATTTATACATAGGTATAAGTCAACCCCTTGGTTATCGGTCTTTAGCCAGGCTAAAGAAAAATAATCTTTGCGACTGATTTGATATTTATGATACAAACACGTTGTAATCAAATCATTAATGTATAGACGTGAACTGAGTCTTAAGTGGTGTAAAGGAACTTTCATACTTGGATAATAGTGACAGAACATTACCCTTCCTCGCTTAACAAAGTGAGGTTAAGTTAGTTAATTCACTTACCTTATCTGGTTGGGTATAAACAAACATTTATAAGTAATAGTAGTTCAATGAACTTAGTAGTGTCTAAAAAGTAACTTATAGTGTATAAAAGCTGGTCTGTCTAGGCGGCACCTGGCAGGTTCTGTACAATAATCGTAAAAAAAAAACCTAATAAGGCGTCGTTCATTCGAAAAGTTGGTCTACCACGCCCCGGTTCGGCAGTTTAGTCTGTCCAACTGATTCAAGGGCCATTAGGAAGTCATTATAACGTACTCGAAAGATATATCTTACGAGTACCAGCAATACTAGCAAGCAACCATTGAGTGAGAAGTTTATAATTATTGTCCGTTAGAAATAGTGGAAAAATTATGAAGATTGATCTATTTTTATCAAACTCGTTATTCTACTAGAATAGATCCCAGGAACGCACACCATAGTAGAAAAACCGGTCAAGTGCGAGTTGGACTCGCGTACCGAGGGTTCCGTATTTTGAGTCCGTACTTCAAAAATATACCTTTTTATATATTTCAATTCGTATGCAATAAGGTCAATTTTGAGTTGACTGAATTTAACACAAATTTTCAAAGTTTTTTGTCAATTTCTCCAAAACTATAAATTTTGAACACTTCGTTTTATTTTTCCCGTTATCAAACCACTTTCATTTTTCAACCCCCCATTCTAGACCCCTTTTAAATTATAGTGATTGATCTTGATAGTCGAGTAGACACACGATAAGGCACTGTTTTTTTAATGTGCTACTCGTATTACTACATACATGCATACAACTAGTCTCATGGCAGTGTAAAGATACAACTTTAGATAATTAGAATATGTTTGCAATAAGATATAAGTATAAATTCCTTTTTACTGTATTACTTTTGGTAATCGAACAGTTTCAAAAGGTAAGTAATTAAGATACGAGTAGGTAGGTAGTAAGTGTGAGTATTTTTAAAACCTAAATTAAGAACTGACATTTTTAAGGACATTCTTTGGGAAGTCCTATGTCCTCGACATCCTTCCTTCGGCTGATACTTATTACGTTTATGAAATCAGTGTCGCTGTGTTTAGATAGGATGTGTTTAGGAGATAGGGGAAAGTTTATATTAATAAGTCTGTAATTTTATGACACTTTTTGTGTATTGAAGGTAATAAATAATCAGTCAACATTAGTTCGTTTAAATCGTACTTTGGTATTAACATGACTTAATGGTGGTAGTAGGCAGGGGCAGCGTAGACGGGAGCGGCCTTGACGACGACGGGCGCGTGCGTGGGCTCCGAGTTGTGCACCACCGCGTTGAAGCCGTTGTGGTCATCGGCGGTGTACTCCACGGTCCTGATGGAGCCGTCGGCCTCGTGGAACGAGTAGGAGCCCTTCACCACGTCACCGTCGCGGCTCTCCTGCTGGGACTTGTTGTCGCCGGAGTGCCCGTCGGCGACGGAGTACGAGTACTCGTATTTAGGGTGAGCCTGCAACGAGGAGAAATACATAATAATTTAATGGTGTAAAATGGAATTATAAAAGTTAAACAAGTAGTTTATAAAATAGGGTTCTTACAATTTCCTCATGGGCGACGGCAACTTTAGCAATGGGGGCGCTGTAGTGGACAGCAGCGGGAGCAGCGTGGTAGGTGACTGGGGCGGGGGCAGCGTGGTAGGCGACGGGGGCAGGGGCAGCGTGGTAAGTTACGGGAGCGGGGGCAGCGTGGTAGGCGACGTGCGCAGGGGCGGCGTGGTAGGCGACGGGGGCAGACACCAGCTTGTGGGCGATGGCTTGGGGTTGGTCGTGGCGCACGATGCTCTGGGAAGAAACCGCGGCAGCCGAGGAGTAGTGCGGCTCAGCCAGGAGTCCGGCCTGGGCTACGGCGGCGAACGCGCATAGGGCTACAATCTGTTGAGAAGAAATTAGTGGTAAGAATGCTAAATTTCGTAGTATTTTTTTTTTGTAATTTTTACTCTCTTTAGCATTTCGCACACAGTTATTTAAGCCTACTTACTTTAGATAACATATTGTGTATTGATTCAGATACGTCCTAACTGTGAATGATAAGCTTGAATCACAGAGTACTAGTTTTATACTCGAGTCGGCCGTAGGTGTACAAAGGTTGGTGGCACACGAAAGTGGAGCAAGTTGCCAGACGAGTCACCGTGTCCTTGCCGCGGGGCACATCGGTCATACAACATATTGATCCAGATAATAATGTCAAACCTGTTCTGCCCCCGTTGATAAAAAGGACTTATCTAACATGAAGTCGAAACCGAGAAATTAAATGTAAAAAAAAGTAAAAAAAAAATGCTGTCTCTAAACAAAAAGACATAGACACTTTCTGCAAATGAATTCACATTGATATATTTCGTATTTTCAACATAGTATTAAAATGTTTTATGATTTATGCTTATTTATTTATTTTTTCAAGATTTTCCTTTTCATCTTAGCAAAAAAATGTCTGGAAAATAGTCGATACTCCTTTAAAAAGACGCAAGTAACCATTTCTACCCTTTTAACTGAGTACGATCACAAACTTCTTTTTGATTTAAGTGCTAGTCAGATATTTCCTGCGTTTTTCCTACGATAAAAGGGCGCATTTAGGCACAAGCGTCTTTACAATTTACCGTAATTGATATTTATACTACTACCATTATTCAAATGAAAAAGTAATATCTTCTCTTTTATTCACTACTTTGACATGTAGTTCAACTGACATCTTTAAAATAAACGTTTTGAAATAATGGTTTGGATATTAACATCCAAGCCGGTGTCAAGTAAGTATCCTTAATAGCAAATGTCACAATATGATTCTTGCTACCGACTTCGCTATATATCATGTACCTACTAGGAACCAAATAGACAATTCCTAGGAGCCTGGTCATTATTTAACCCTTTTCAGTGGGTTTTTGAAGGCAGTTTTCTTTGTTTTTTTGTTTTTTTTTCGCTTTTTAGTGATGTAGGTACCTAACATTATTATAAGATTAACTAAAACACACATCACATTAAGAAACAATAGCCTAATTCCAATTTCTCATCACCCTTAACAAATGAATGTCGCTGTCTAAGATACAGGGCCGTTAATCATTGAAGACTTTTCCCGGTACTTCACCATCAGTTGAACTTTACCACATGCATTATGATAAGTAAAAGTAGCTTCATATTCTTAGTAAAGGAATCTCATTGCTGTCCGTGAATCACTTACGGCTAAGGAGTTCTGGGGGTCATCTTTAGTCTTCATCATCAGTTTCTCTTCACCAAAAGGTTCTTTTAGAATGCGAATTTTTAAGGCCTTATACGAAATATTAAAATCGCTGTAACTATGTGTGCCTATAACTTTTGAGAAGTTCCCTAAATTTCTCCAAGATCCCATCATCAGATCCCTAACTTGATGGAAATGGGACTAATCTGAAAGTATATTCTTACAAATAAAAAAAGAACTTTCCAAATCGGTTTATAAATGACGGAGTTCTGAGGTAACAAACATTAAAAAAATATATTCAACCGAATTGAGAACGTCCTCCTTTTTTTGAAGAACGTTAAAATATAAATAGAATTGTCTATTTCACAATAAACAATTCTCACCCCCAGTACAACACTACAAAATGCCTAATGCCTTAGCAAAATAGCTAATTTTTCAGAATCGACAAAAAAACCGTTATCTCATGACATCAGACAACGGTTTTCGTCAATTTATTTCGTGGAGCTATTTTGAATTAGTGCAGTGAGTGTTGTACTGGGGGTGCGAATTAGTATTACGAGTTAAACACGATATAACGTGAACTTACCTTTACCTACCTACTTACTTACTTGCCGAACTGGGGGGCGATTTTTGACTTTCGAGCAGCGCTCGAAAGCTTCACTCGAAAGTGATCAAAAACCGTATTTTTGAAATACCACTAATTAAAAAAAATTAAAAACGAACCGTTTTCATTACTATCATTCAATTCAATTCAATTTTTTGTTAAAATGGCGTCTGTCCATGAGGACAATTCTGCCAATGTCAAAGTTTTAGGTTACATATGATCGGTTCTTGAAAATGTTATTAAAATATTTAGAGTGTTATATTCTCCGAGATCAGAGGCAAGAGTGTCGGCCGCCGCTCGCGCTGACCACTCCACCGAGCTCTTCTACACCACTGAGGCACCAAAAAACGCGACAAAATAATCGACACGTGCAGCAACCAACACTCTTGTCACAGAACTCATTACTATCATTAAAATTTGTTTTAATATTTGTCGGTCAAATCAATCAAAACGTTTTTACTAAATTCTCTTTGGACGGAAGTTGACAGAACAAACCTCAAATATTATAGACAAAGATGGTTCGTTATTAAATACTTTTTATAGTAAAAGTTTTTGGAAAACAGTATTAAAAACTCTGAAAGTGCATATAAATCATAATAATTCTCGCCACTATTAAAACTTCTAATTATGTCGTATGTTTATTTATATTTTTAAAATATTATTGCAAAAAAAAACGGTAATTATCCACTTTCTGCGAACAACAAAACACGTGAATATACTGAGTCAATCACTAGCTTTCGAGTAAGGGCAAAAAAAATACGGATAATAAATATCGTGACATATTTTGGGTGTGCTATTATTTTGTATCACTTGACTTTGATTTCGAGCACTCGAAAGTCAAAAAGCGCCCCCCCCTGCTCGCGCGCAGCTCCCCCGATGATAAAGTCTCGGGCGCAACGCGCAACTGATCGAAAGTCAATAGAATCGCTATCCCCTCGCCCCGCTTTTCAATACAGTGCTTAGAATAAAAGGCGCTTGTGCGTAGTTACGTCCTTTCAACGTAGTATAATCGCAAAAATAAAATATGCCTACATCAAATTTAGACGCATGTACCACAAGCGTTCCAGCGAATTTGCAAATTACATAATTGAAAAGGCGCAAGTAGTCACTAGCGTTTTTTCTATTTAGTATTACTCGTAGATGCGTCCGAGTTAACATAACGTTATCAAGCTCTGGCTTAGTTAAAAAGACGCAAGAGCGCCCTTTTTACTAACTGCCGCACTCAGAGACGTCAATTAAGTTTTAAGTGTTATTAAAGTTGCTGCGTCTTATTCTATTGCTATAGCAAAGAAAGTGACAGCAGCTACTTTAATGAAACTTAAAACTTAATTGACGCCTCTGAGTGCGGCAGTTTGTAATAAAGTTAGATGCGTCTAAGTCAAATTAAAGCTTTCGAGTACTGACACTACTAGGCTGGCTCAGTTGAAAAGGCACAAGTACTTACATGCGTCTTTTTATTTAAGTATAAACTGATGGATTGTAACTTGCGTCTTTTTAATTAAGTGTTTGTAAGAAATTTAGTGTACTAACGCCCTTTTCGCTTATGGTAACTTTGATTCTAACCTACCTAGGAAAAAAGTAAAAATATTAGTAGGTGCGTCTACTTTTAGGGTTCCGTACCTCAAATGAAAAAAACGGAACCCTTATAGAATCACTTTGTTGTCCGTCTGTCTGTCTGTGTGTCTGTCAAGACCCTTTTTCTCAGGAACGCGTGGAGGTATCAAATTGAAATTAATATCGAATACTTAGGTCTGCAATCCCTTGGATCAGTGAAAAACTCAAACATCTAAGTCAACGCAATCAAAAGATACGGCCGTTTATGCCGCATATTTAAGGGAATCTCAAGGGAATCAAAACCTATAGGGTACTTCCCGTTGACTTAGAATCATGAAATTTGGCAAGAAGCAATATCTTATAGCACAAGTAAAGGAAAAAATCCGAAAACCGTTAATTTATAGTTACATCACATAAAAAACATGTCCAGTATAACCTGACACTCACTAAGTACGAAAGTACATACTTAGTGCGTGTCAGTTTATACTGGACTTTTTATATTGTATTTTCGTGATTTACGGACTATTTACATGCCTACAAGTTTGTGCGGAACCCTCGTTGCGCGAGTCTGACTCGCACTTGACCGGCTTTCTGATCACGGCAGTATAAATAACTAATTTTTGACAAAATTGTTAGATGCGATGCTTTTCACTATCGACTTTTGCAGGTAAAAAATTAGAATACGTTCGCAATAAGATACATAAATTCCTTTTTGCTGTATTACTTTTGGTAATCGAACAGTTTCAAAAGGTAAGTAATTAAGATACGAGTAGGTAAGAAGTAAGTGTGAGTATTTTTAAAACCTAGGTAAACTAAGAACTGACATTTTTAAGGACATTCTTTGGGAAGTCCTATGTCCTCGACGTCCTTCCTTCGGCTGATACTTATTACGTTAATCTAATCAGGGTCGCTGTGTTTAGATAGGATGGGTTTAGGAGATAGGGGAAAGTTTATATTAATAAGTCTGTAATTTTATGACACTTTTTGTGTATTGAAGGTAATAAATAATCAGTCAACATTAGTTCGTTTAAATCGTACTTTGGTATTAACATGACTTAATGGTGGTAGTAGGCAGGGGCAGCGTAGACGGGAGCGGCCTTGACGACGACGGGCGCGTGCGTGGGCTCCGAGTTGTGCACCACCGCGTTGAAGCCATTGTGGTCATCGGCGGTGTACTCCACGGTCCTGATGGAGCCGTCGGCCTCGTGGAACGAGTAGGAGCCCTTCACCACGTGACCGTCGCGGCTCTCCTGCTGGGACTTGTTGTCGCCGGAGTGCCCGTCGGCGACGGAGTACGAGTACTCGTATTTAGGGTGAGCCTGCAACGAGGAGAAATACATAATAATTTAATGGTGTAAAATGGAATTTTAAAGTTAAACAAGTAGTTTATAAAATAGGGTTCTTACAATTTCTTCATGGGCGACGGCAACTTTAGCAATGGGGGCGCTGTAGTGGACAGCAGCGGGAGCAGCGTGGTAGGTGACTGGGGCGGGGGCAGCGTGGTAGGCGACGGGGGCAGGGGCAGCGTGGTAAGTTACGGGAGCGGGGGCAGCGTGGTAGGCGACGTGCGCAGGGGCGGCGTGGTAGGCGACGGGGGCAGACACCAGCTTGTGGGCGATGGCTTGGGGTTGGTCGTGGCGCACGATGCTCTGGGAAGAAACCGCGGCAGCCGAGGAGTAGTGCGGCTCAGCCAGGAGTCCGGCCTGGGCTACGGCGGCGAACGCGCATAGGGCTACAATCTGTTGAGAAGAAATTAGTGGTAAGAATGCTAAATTTCGTAGTATTTTTTTTTGTAATTTTTACTCTCTTTAGCATTTCGCACACAGTTATTCAAGCCTACTTACTTTAGATAACATATTGTGTATTGATTCAGATACGTCCTAACTGTGAATGATAAGCTTGAATCACAGAGTACTAGTTTTATACTCGAATCAGCCGTAGGTGTACAAAGGTTGGTGGCACACGAAAGTGGAGCAAGTTGCCAGACGAGTCACCGTGGCCTTGCCGCGGGGCACATCGGTCATACAACATATTGATCCAGATAAAAATGTCAAACCTGTTCGTGTAAAGAGCGTAAGTAATGCAATATGTGTGTGGCAAAGAAGTTCCACCGCCATGCCGAGCCATATGTATTTATCCTCGATTTAGTGTATATGACATCCTTATCAAAGCACTAGCTTTTGTTTACGACTTCGTTCATGTAGAATTCGTTTATTTATTTATTTAATCTTTATTGCACAAAAATCCAAAAAAGGTGAGTTTAATGCCTAATGGCATTCTCTACCAGTTGACCGCTATTCCTCTGGGAACTGTCCAATTGTATAGTATGCCCGCCTCCGGGCTATAAACGCTATAAGCTAAATTTCACCACGTTCGGTAGAGGCATTGATCCGTGAACTCGTAATAGGGTCATTATCAAATTTTGTGCAGGTAAACTTGTCCCAACCTAAAAAAAGTTGTTTCCGTTAACACTATCCATTTTCTGCGGTTATTTGAGTGAAATGATGAATGATTTCCAGTCAGCTATATACCACAGATAATTAAATATTGATTATCGGAATAGAAAAAAGGTTTATGTAATAATGACACAAAAACAAAGAAACACACTTTCGCATTTATTATATTAGTAAGGATAACGATTAGGATTTATTTTTTCAAGATATTTGTTTTGAAATCCGACGTTTGACAGATACGAAAAAGAGGCGTGGCTTAGGATTAGAACCTCCCTGGGTTGGAGAAGTAACGTGTTTTAAGCGTTGGCACCCTTGCCAGCACCCGCGGTAGCGGGTAGCGGGGCGAGGGGATTGCGTTATGCGCTAGGCACTGCGCTGGCAGGACGCCGACGCTCAATGACTAGACGCTAGTCTGGAATCAATCTAAATATCAAAGGAAATGGTATACAATTATTTTTTCTGTCGCCGGTTTTTAGATGTACCTATAGTGGTTTATGAAGTTATAACTCATAAGCATTACACTCATACTCTGTGATAACACAGCAGGATAATTGTGTGGAATTTTGTTCTGTTTTGGCACCAAAAAATTACGTAATTTGCAATAAGTAACGCTAACAAATATAGCTTTTTAAACAGTTTACTTAAGAAAGTGTAGTTTTAGTTCAATGTTTTAATCAACTTATAATAAGTTAAATGGAGCTATCATAAATTCAACCAATAGGGGTAAAGACAATGTGGAATAGAGACCCAGAGCTTTTATCTGGCTCAACACTTTCATTTTTGAATGAACTAAACTTTCATGGCCACATATTTGATGACCTGTAACAAGGTTGCCAACCTGATTGCGAATTACGTATTAGAATGACACACATCCAGTATAAAACTATAACGCCGTGAAAAAAGTCATCATTTACAATTGAACTGTACCTGAATCAAAACCAATAATGTTCTCCAAAGTAAGATTTGATTTTTATTTTAGCTAAGAAAATCGAACTGTTCTCGTTCCATCAACTTACTGTTAAAGTCTACTAGTGTCAATAGAATTATGGATCCCACCATGAATGATAAGGACAACCTTTTGCACTAGCGTGTAAAAGTATTTTTGTTACCAAGCTAGCGGTCCCGGGTTCAATCCCCGGTGTAAGTAAATAATTGATTGATCAGTATTTGTTTCGGAGACTTGAATTTGTTTTTACGTATCTCTATTTTTGTTTATCTATATAAGTATAATATTAATTATGTAAGATTTTTAATATTTTTATTTTTCGATCAAGATCGGCGAGATAGTTATTTTTTCCGCACATGTATATAACAACAAAATAACAACACTTTTATAGGTACTTGCTCTGTGCGCCTTCGCGGCCGTGGCCCAGGCCGGACTCCTGGCTGAGCCGCACTACTCCTCGGCTGCCGCAGTTTCTTCCCAGAGCATCGTGCGCCATGACCAACCCCAGGCCATCGCCCACAAGCTGGTGGCTGCCCCCATCGCCTACCACGCTGCTCCCGCGCACGTCGCCTACCACGCTGCCCCTGCCCCCGTCACCTACCACGCTGCCCCCGCTGCTGTCCACTACACCGCCCCTGTTGCTAAAATTGCCGTCGCCCATGAGGAAATTGTAAGAAGCCTACTTGGTTAGCTATACTTTTTATCACACGACTGTGAGGAGACTCTGCTTACATATTATGTATTTCTCCTCGTTGCAGGCTCACCCTAAATACGAGTACTCGTACTCCGTCGCCGACGGGCACTCCGGCGACAACAAGTCCCAGCAGGAGAGCCGCGACGGTGACGTGGTGAAGGGCTCCTACTCGTTCCACGAGGCCGACGGCTCCATCAGGACCGTGGAGTACACCGCCGATGACCACAACGGCTTCAACGCGGTGGTGCACAACTCGGAGCCCACGCACGCGCCCGTCGTCGTCAAGGCCGCTCCCGTCTACGCTGCCCCTGCCTACTACCACCATTAATTTGGTAGTCATATTTATACCAAAGCAAGTTTGAAATGAACGAATGTTGACTGATTTGATTATTTATCGTAATATACGGAGTGTCCATAAAAATTGCTTCTTATTTTCAACGTTAGAACCAAGTTTTAACTAAATTGAGTACTAAAAATATCATTACCTGGTCTACTTTAAGTCTTTGATTATTTTCACACATTCGAGTACGTACGTTTTGAAAATGCTTTAAGGTTTTATATATATATATATATATATATATATATATATATATATATATATATATATATATATATATATATATATATATATATATATATATATATATATATATATAATTATATATTTAACAGTCCGTTAAATTGGTTGGTGACCTCCGACCTTAATCTTGTTCAGTCTTGACAATATGTACCTAATTAATGTATTGTTATTGATAGTAGTATATCTCGTAAACAAAATCATAACCATGTAGTACCTAGTATGATGTCATAGGAAATTCCGTAGCATTAATTCAAACTCGCGATATTGCTAGCTAACTATCAAGTTACGTAAATAAAAACATATTTGCCATTGCAGAGCATATTTCAACCGCAAGCTCCACGCGAAATGTTCAATAAAACTAATTTTATTTCCTTATTAATTAAATAACAATTTAATTTTAAATACTATAGGTACCATTTCGTGTTCGTAAATTAGAAAACCCTTTAAATAAAATAAATAAATAAATATCAGGGGACAATCTCGCATAAATTGACCTAGACCAAAATTAAGCTCTTAACTTGTACTATGGGTATATTCTAGATAACAATAACCATTCTTATATAGAGAAAGATTATCGCCTTTCATAGCAACAAGTTTTATTTGAACCAGGTCTCTCTTTTATTCCTTTCTTTGCTTCTAGTTAGACTACATTTTCATCCACAGTGACATCGCATTTTATGACGCAGTAGTTGGTGTAGGGGTCCCGGTAGAGTCCTGGTCGGCACCAGCAGTCACACGTGGTCTTCGGGCGGAAGGTGGCGCTGCGGGGGGAGCAGGATGGCTCCAGGCCGCAGTCGGGGCCAGGGTGGTACTCGTTAGAGGAGCAGGCAAAAGTGTTCACTGGAAATACGATAAAGCCTTTTATGCGTGAATATAAAGGTTAGTGTAACAATAACAGATGATGAAAACCTTGTTCATACGGTATAGGGTGAGAGGCCCACGTAACTTTCAAAAAAAAATAAAGTTAATAAACTAAAATCCGACTAAAAAAAAGAATGGAACAAGAATGGACCTTTATGGACTGTCGTGCCCCCGTTGAGTCGAGCAAAAAAAGGCACGGCCATACCATCCTTTTCTGGAAGCCATTCGGGCCATTTTCGACCCCCCACCGTAACTTGTGGCATTACATCAGTGGCGCGTATCGGAACGCAGCCGACCGTTCGGAAGACTTCGTCTCGGCTCGGGTCCGATCGGCAACCATTGCGTCGCTTCGTGGAGATTCGGGCAGCCCCGTAGGCAAGCCCACTCCGACGCCTAGTACCTATCGTTATTTTTAATTCAGCCAGAAATTGCAAAGGTTGCAAACATCATCACATATTTGTATTTAAATATTTTACTTTTATTATATAAGAAACATAAACACGAAACAGGTGGGGTGATGATTCTGTTCCTTTTACGCGATTGATATTAAAAACTGCCGATAGATGGCGCTAGTAGTACCTAATCATAAACGCTGAAATATAGTAAAGTTATTTTTATGTCGCTTGGGTTTATATTTATGAACTAAGAATTTTCTCCTCTTTCATTTTATATCCCACTCGATGCGATAGCAAAAAAAAATCAGACACCCCTACTTTTTTGTATGTAAAATCAGACATATCGATTTGTTCGAATAAAATGTACTCTATGTTACTCGGACCATAACTACAAATCCATTGACACCTCATTCATCAAAATCGAATTATAATATACCTAGCTACAGTGTTTTTAGCACGCCGTTATCATAATCCATTGCACGCAGTGGATGTTGAGCCACTAGCTTGTAACCTTAATTACGCCGAGTTTAGCTATTGACTAGGACATGAAGATTCTCATCTCATTTCAAATTAGACTTCGAAAAGTAATAAATATTATAAACTAATGGATCAACAGAATTGCAGATATAAATCAATGGCCTCAACTCCTTAGTTTAGTTTTACGCTGTAGATACTAACCGAGATCGTTTATAATAGATACATTCATTTATATTTACAAAACATTACCTTCTCCTCGCTCTGTAAAGAGTGCAACACCGCACTTTGGTGTCAGATGTTTTTGACGCTTAATCTAGACTTAATATAAGCACTTGGTATATGAGTTTGTTCTAAAACAAGGACATACCTGCAGGTTGTAGTGTCCACGACTGGCCTGATACGGCCATGGAAGTAAACACAAATAAAACAATACAGAGCTTCATCGTAACAAACGTGTGAATGACGATGTTTTCCTCATCCTATTCTATAAGTACTTCATTCATTAGCAAAGGAGATCTAATGCTCGGTACAGTCGTATGACACCGTTCTTATTACCAGGAAATAAAGATTCGTTTTGATGAAGAATTTGTAATCTATTAGAATTATAGTAACGGATATGAATGAGTAATGGAGATGACGCTGCATTGAGATGATGTGATCGGAATCAGCCATTGTTTTTATGAGTAAATAGGAATCTTTAAATGGCAATTAAATGGTTGACAGTTCCTTGATTAGTAGATATAGTAAATACGATAATATTAAAATACGACACTGAGCTTGGGGTGAGCTGTTAGTAACTCAGATGTTTATTTTAATTAATAATCATGATAAGTTACGGGTAAGGTTCAAAAAAATAGGCATGCTAACTCACGCAATTAAATTTTCTATGAAACGTTGAAACGTTGTGCAACGAAAGTTAGCCTTACAAATGTATGGATACTTCTCGTCGCACAACCGAACGTTTTTCACCTTCGTTTTTTGTATGGTAGTTAACGTTTAACTGTCTGCTAATTGGGTCCAACTTTTCGAACCATCCTTATATTTAGGTATTAGCTGATTCTTCCACCTCCAGACAACAGTAGTATAATTATGAAAGATACGGTTTTATACTCTATTTTTTGCTTTTACATGACAGGGAAAATGAGATTGATAACATAACTGACAGATGTTTTTACTTATGCCCTTACTAATAAACGTTGAGTAACCGCTGAGTAGTTATACCATGCTTTGTCCTTATCTGTCGAATTCAAATGTCACAATGACAGATAAGGACAAAGCATGGTATAACTACTCAGCTGTTACTCAACGTTTATTAGTAAGGGCATTAGGGACTGGGGACTGGATAAATCAGGACTTAAATGGATAAAGAGTCCTATTCAAAGCTTAAAATTGATAAACCAAATTCATACAATCTTTTTTTGAAGTTGGCTTAAATAATTTTACTGAACTTTAATCAAAATACTTGAACATTCTATATTTTTTAAACACTGATCTTTATACCTACTCAAATGAAACTTATTATAAACGGAACTAATTAATAAACACATTATAAGCATTATAAAACTTTTTTCACCTCACTAGCTCGGAAAGCCCT
The DNA here is from genome assembly GCA_963241965.1 of Tortrix viridana. Lineage (NCBI taxonomy): Eukaryota > Metazoa > Arthropoda > Insecta > Lepidoptera > Tortricidae > Tortrix > Tortrix viridana. The sequence continues at coordinate 5,807,015 of OY725175.1, read as the reverse complement.
TTATTATTCTTTAAAAACAGATAGCAAAACTGCACTTTATCCACAAGAGTGCAAAGAATATTTGAAATTCAAACGTGTTATTAGTTACTTTTTTAAACATAATAACATGTAAAGGCCAGTCCAGACAGGACAATTTTCGCCCATTTGATTAAATTGTATGATCAAATCAGGTGGTGTGGACGCAAAAATAATTTTATATTGAATTGTATTCAATTAAAAACATATAGTGCAAACAATTTTATTACATTTTGATCCATCAATTTTAATTATTCTGAACGCACCACAAGTAACAATGCAAACTCAAAACTCATGAAAACTCATGAAGGCTGATTTTACATATTTCAGATGTTTTTCTTATGTAGTATTTTCCTCGCTTTAGTCAGGTGAAAAGATTTGTGTTACACACGGCTGCAAAGTTATATTACGCCTCGTGTGTTGCAACACGGATTCTATTTCTGAAGATTCCCTTCGCTAGCTCGTAGTACAACCCTAGAATCCATTCGCTAGCTCGTGTTTCAATTCCACACTCGCCGTTAAAATACAACTTTGCACCCTTGTACCTACCTATATCAAATAACTATTACTTACTTAAAACATCTTTTATTCTCACGTCACGAAATATAAGACTGATAAGACTGAAATTTTAACACTGCACTGTGCAAGTGCCTCTAGAGGGAAAAAACGTGAATAAAAGACTTATTTCGTAATTTAACTAATTTACTCGCCTCGGATACAGAAAAGATCAACATTCATAAAACAAAATAAACAATTTTTAAAAGGTTTTGCGTGCGCAAATGGGAAACCCGAGAGAACTCGAATAGGATTCGGGTTCGGGTAAAGTCGGCTAGACTCGCATAAGAGCGAGTGAGAGAGAAGTACAAACCCGAATCCTGTTTTAAGTGCTCACGGGCTGTTTTGTTCTTACACTTGCAAATTATGTATAAGTTTACCATAAGTTTACTCAGAAATAAAACTTTTTCGTGATTATAGATATTGATACTTAGAGACCGCACAAATAAAACATTAAAAATATACCTATAATAATGATGTATTTTGAATATAAATACGCCTGACTAGATACAGTGTACATTCAGTCAACAAAGTATCGGGAATGGATGATTTGTTTATGGTTCCAAATTCAAATTTTTGTTTTTTTTGTTGTTGTTAGATTGGCACAACTGTTTTCTATTTTGGCGCGGAGTTTGAGTTGCATCTGTTATTTATATTAAATACAGTGCTGTTTTTAGTTATATCATATCTAGTGTGTATTGCGAATTTCATAATGGACAAAAACATTGAACAAAGAGTTTGTCTTAAATTTTGCATCGCCAATGGAATTTCGTGTTCGGAGTCACTGAAAATGTTACAGAAGGCTTACGGTGATTCGACTTTATCAAAAACACGTGTTTATGAGTGGTACAAAGCGTTCAAAAGCGGTCGAGATGTGATGGAAGATTTGCCTCGCTCTGGTAGGCCATCAACGTCTGCAACTGAAGTTAACATCGCAAAAGTGAAGGAAATAGTGACTGAAAATCCTCATTCAACTTTGAGAGAGATAGCCGCCGAACTTTCTGTATCTCACGAGTCGATCCGTACTATTTTAACTAATCATTTGGGTATGAAACATGTTACCGCTCGGCTAGTCCCAAAAGACCTGAATTTTCTCCAAAAACTCAATCGCATGAGAGTCGCTGAGGACATGCTAGAACGAGTCAATTCCGACCCAACATTCATGAAACGCATTGTTACTGGTGACGAGACGTGGGTTTACGAGTTTGACATGCAAACTAGTCAACAAGCTTCGGAGTGGCGCTTCGTGGCACCCGTTTTCAATCGGTAGAAGACATAAAGGAGAATTCGCGCCGAGAACTGAATTCAATTCCGGAAACAGCGTTTAAAAAATGTTTTGATGATTGGATTATTCGTTGGCGTAAGTGTATCGTTTCTGAAGGAGCATACTTTGAAGGTGATAAAATAAATTTGGATGATTAACAAACAGTTTGTGTATTATTGATCTTTTCCCGGTACTTTCTTGACAGAGTAGTATGCGTACTCAAATCATATTTGAACTGCATTACCACTATTACGTATTTCTTTTTAATATTACTTAGTATTTAGCTTGTACTTAATACTTAGTTTGTGAAACTTACATTACTTTTCTTTACTTATTTTCATTTCTACAATTCACAGATTAGCAATGGCGGGCTAAAAAAACAATATGGGTCATAAGTGAATAACTTTTTCTGTTGGCAAGAACTTGTTTAAACTAAGGTGGCTCTAGTGGAACCTCTAAAGAAACGCCTAGGAAAATAATTCACCATCTGTTAGGATAATTATTATATAAAAACCACTGAAATCCACTGAGATCTACTGGGACATTGCGAGGAATACTGTTTGACTCGGACTATACAAAACATATCTAAAAAAAATGAGACACGAGCAACGCACGTAAACCAATAGAAATAGATTGCCGTAAAAGATTTTAATTTTAGACAGGAATCTAAAAAAATAAAACTCGTAGGTACCTACTTACTTTAATGGATAAATAACAGGTTTATTGTTAGCTATACTTTTTAATTTTTTGGTCGTTAAGACTACCGTGGAATCTACTGGTTAAAATAATTCATTATTGAGAATAATGATTTTCTGGACCCTATAAACACTTTTCTATCAACTGTATTATTAACATATTGACATTAATCAGTTTTTCGTTAAGTAACTATCCCCTTATTTCATCGAATGTGTCGTATGACCGAATTTCATTACATCGAAAGCTAATTTTTACTGAACTCTTATTGTTTTCATGTTATCTTAAGCATGCAGGTTATGTTAAGCATGCAGGTTAAGCAAGCAGGTTACGTACCAATCTACATTAGGTTGGGTTAGGCTTGTGACCACCAAAAAAAATGAAAACTCCTGTACGAGGAAATGCCTGTCGATGAAATAAAAATTCGGCGGGGTAGAATGAGTTTTAGTGATTCAAGGGGAAACCACATACACACTCAATATTCTAGCCTTATTTTTTGTTACAGAAATATTTTAAGTCGTGCACGTTTTTAGTGTTTTATGCAAAAATATACATCTATGGCATAATATACATTTAATAACAAAACACGAAAACAAAAAAATGTGTACGTAATTTTTCATTGCAATTAAAAAAAAAACACTTTGTACAACCATTTATTATTATATCGTTACTATGCATGTCAATAATAAAATTAATAACAAACAATAGAAGTTCTTTGAAACTTAAATAACTGCATTGCACGTTGATTTTGTATAGTTACATGAGTAACAACTATCTTAAGTTACCAACAAAGCACGAAGAACGGATAGCCGATGGGGCGAGAGTTTTCCAATAGCGACCGTGTACCGGAAAAATGCAGTCTGGACAAAGACAATCATGGCAATCCTCGGAGGAAAAATATCCAGCAGTGCATGCAATATGCAGCAAAATTTCCGGCTATTTTCATGAACTGCCGCCGCCAGTAAATCTAATGCACCTTTATTGCTCTTGCTGTCCTTACTCTCTAAATTTGTTTTATTAACAGTTACTTTGCAAATGTTATATCAAATACATTAAAAATAAAAGCGGCCGTTCAGTGTGAATCGAATCACAAATACCTACTATCTGTTTATGCAGTTGTTCATTTACTGAACGAATATTTTAAATTTTGAATTATGGCTGTTGCCTATATTTAAACCACAGATAGATTAGGTAACTGCGACTTTAAATTTGACATTTTCCATCTACAAAATATGTCAAATTTTAACAAGAGGTTACCATTTAATCGATAACTGAAAAAGACGATAAAACCTATTGTTCAATCCTTATGTCATTTAAATTTTTGCTCCCTGGTCATTAGACTTCTTATTCCAGAGGAAGATTACGGTCAAGAGGGCTTATTAAAAAGAAATCAATACGGGATTAAAAACCTGATGCTGTTACAGTATCTTACTGCCACTACAAAATTCCCGGATGTTAATCCGGGATCAAAAACGTTATCGTAGATTTTACATTCCCGTCGAGTTCTCGCCATCGTCGTCTGTTCCAGTTCACAGGAACTGTGGTGACTTCTCCCGGCCCTTCCACCCGTTGTCTCTCAACGACGTCGCGCGCGTCACCTTCCCGTACTGGATGTTGGGTGCACTAGACTTCTGGTGGTTGCTGCTCCTGAATGTCACTGTCGTGCGTGTGCGCATGCTAGACGTGTTGGATTTTTGTCGCAAGCCTTGCATCTGTAATGGATTTTAAGAAGATAATATAAAGTAAGAGTAGGTAATTGATTTATAAATAGTTTTTAAATTAATCGCTTTCATTTAATGTAGTGTGAAACCGCTGATATAAATAGCATTGTGCAATTTGGGAGCGTATACATAAGTACGGTTGGTATGGTAGTCAATTTTTTTTATTAATTCGATAATCAAGTCTTTACTACCTATAAAGTCGATACTCTTAAGAAAAACTGGAATTACGGTACCTATGCATCAGAATTTTTATCAGGTATAGCCGACCAAGAAAGCCCTGTACTACTTTTCAATTCTGTCTGAAAGCTTTAATGTTTGTGGCAAAGTATTATACTTACTTGGTTGACTGTACGTATAGTCTTATAATAATACTTACTGACTAGTAATGTCAGCACTTTTTACCCGTACAAATCAAAGTTCAGGGATAAGTACTGGTTCAACATTTTTGTTAATAAAAATTCAAGGAGCAAAAGTTATATGTGGTTTGGTAAGATTTTTAATGGTAATTTTATTATCTAGTACACTCGAGTAAAACCCGGCACATGTTTGATATTGTATTTTTGTTTATTTAGTGCTACATTTGTAATGAGTCTGTCTACAAAGTCATTCGTCAAATCTTTCCGTTCGGGCATTTTTTTAATCCTAATTATTTTACTGTTATGTAGTAAGTATGTTACTCGTAAAGTTGACCTTCAAACGGGTATCATAGTAAAAGGTTTCATTATGTTCAACCAACGTTCAACCTTCAGCTACATAGTTCAAAACAGCTCCATGCAACGGAGATGGTTATATATTTTCTAATAAAGAAGGCAAAAGTAATAAAACATTGTTACGTTTAGATAAGATTACAAGGAAAAAATACTGCAACAAAAATCAAGACTGCGAGCGAAATAACATAATTGGTGCTTGTGTGGATTTGTATGATGTTACGAGTACATTTATGTATGTCGTGCTATTTTTTTATTTCACACAAGTTTCTCAATTAAACTTTACTAAGAAAATGGCGAAAGTCTAAGTTTTACTAGTTTGACTATGGAACACTAACATGTTTTAGTTGAAAAATAAGTTGTTATTATCCAGAAGGCTGATAAGCAAATATTTTCGCCACCGTAATATTTATCCTATCAGCCAATCGTTTCGTGCTACAAATTGGCTGTAATACGCGATTTGAAGCAGGGCGAGGAAAATTTGGGAATTTACTTACTCTACGAGTGTACGAGTGAGCATAGGTTATTTGCAACAAATCGTATACAATTGACAAAAACTGAGTTTGAAAGTTGATTCAAGGGAATATTGCAAAGTTGATTTAAGGGGACATATAAAACTTCGAAATCGTTAATTGGTGATTATAACATAGCATTTTGTAAAATTGTTTTATCTAAGAAATGGTAGTTTAGTGTACTACCATCCGTATAAAATTTCAATAGAACTTTAATTTAAAAGTGTTCATGTGCGCGATGTACAAAAAAGTGTTGTGTGAATGTAAAACCCTGCTAAACCAATATTTGCGAGATGTCCGACTGTGTTAAATGGGGTTTAAGTGTATTTTCATAAACCATATTTTGTAATTCGATTAAGTAGCATTCTTTTGATTTTAACGATTGTAGAAAAATGATTGATGAGATCTAACGTATCTATATGGTAAATAGTTAACCGTAATTTAAAATGTGGTGGTTGAGAAGCCAACACTCATTCTGTCAGGATTTCTGCAATATTTACGATCGTTAAAATGCGTTTTATCTAGACCTGCAGGGGGCCTAGCTCAGTTGCGTTCTACGAAATGCTAACTAAGAATTTTTAGCCTGTAATTCAATACATTTTCATTTCTAGAGTCGCTAGCTTACCCTAGACCCCCAAATGCGCAAACAAATTTTTTAAGACACCTCGCAGAATGTGTGCCGGGTTAAATACAAAAGCAGCTTGTTAACTTACATGGAAATGAGTACTAGAGTGTATGTTACCGGAGTCGTGACAAAGCAGGTTGCGCAGCGAGCGCCGAAAGTTGCGCGTCATCAGGCAGTACACTATCGGATTGATCGCGGAGTTCGCGTGCCCTGAAAAAAGCAACGTAAAAAGTCTATTAAATTGTTTAATAATCTTAATTCCTTTCTTGTGTATTCTGCACTTTTTTGGCCTATCATTAAGTTAGTACTTAATAATAGGCTAAAAAATAAATAAATTGCTAATTGTGATAATTACTGTGAATCCACAAAATCGCATCCCACTACTTCATTTTAGGTACATATTAGTGCAATAACAAATTCATCGGACAGACGCAATGAAAACACTATAAATATGTACATATGTACATAGGGGTATCAAACTTCAGCCTATACCAGTAGCGGATCTAGACTAAATATAGCTTAAGACATTCGCAAGGGATATTCGGTCCATTTTGTATGGAGATAGGTTAATAAACGGAAAGGAAAATGGTTATTGTTACAGTTACAGCTACGGGTAAATCGTCCGTTCACCCGGAATGAAATGCTAGAGGAATAGGATTATCACAAAATTAATAGCTCCGATTGATACCAGTAGGATTTTGGACGGATACTGTTTCTTAGTGTCCAGATGGATTCTACACAAGCGTAACCACAGTCTACCGTGTGTAAAAAGTTGACGATTACCAGGCTCTACCAGGTGCAAAAATTAACCGGTTACCAGGGCCTATCACCCGCAAAAGGTAACCGATTACCAGGCTCTACCACGCGTAAAAGGTAACCGATTACCAGGCTCTACCACCCGCAAAAGGTAACCGATTACCAGGCTCTACCACGCGTAAAAGTAAACCGGTTGCCAGGGTTCTAACACTTGCAAAATATTATTCTTCCCAGGGTCTACCACCCGCGATTGGAACCGGTTACTAAGTTATTTTTAGGGTTCCGTACCTCAAAAGGAAAAGGGAACCCAAGGATCACTTCGACGTCCGACTGTCTGTCTGTCAAGACCCCTTTTCTCAGGAAAGCGTAGGAGGTTTTTTTTATTTATAGGTATCAAGTTGGAATTAAAATCAAATACTCAAGTCTGCATTCCTAATTGGAGCTGCAAAAAACAAACTTCTAAGTCCACGCAATCAAAAGATACCTCCATTTATGCCACATATTTAGAGACTCGCAAGGGAATCAGACCTACTTCCCTAGCCCTAGAAACGTGTTATTTGGCAAGAAGCAATATCTTATAGTACAAGTAAAGTAAAAAAATCCGAAAACCGTAAACTGTAGTTCCATCCCAAAAAATTAACTATTTACATAGAGTCCGACTCGCACTTGGCCGGTTTTTTATAATCATCTCAACCAAGATCAGTTTATAAGTGCGGCTATAAGGGAGCCATTCCAAGGCTGCAAATGCGTTGCAAACTCTCAGGACTATTGGACGGACCTACCTAACAGAAGAGTGTACGGCAGCACCAGCGCCACGGAGTCCACCTGCACGGCGTTCACGTCAATGAGCAGCTGAAGGATGTTGTATGGCAGCCAGCAGAGGGCGAAGAGAATGGCCAGGAGGAGGAGGATCCAGGCCACCCGCTTCCGTTCACGCACGAGGCGAAGGCGCTGGAAATATTAATAAGTTATTTATTTAAATATGAATCTACACGGTTTTTAAATGGATACATTTGCCCTATATTACATTCACCCTACTTTGACATACTTTGATACTTTGACACTTACAATGAAATTTATTTCATTGAATGCATTAATTTGGTCAATTTTCATTATATTGACAGTCATTCCCTACCGCGGGAGTCATAATTTATTCTACTTCAGCCAAATGTAAGTAGATATAACTACACTTAAAGAAGCAATTAAAGAGGTCCCCCAGTCTATAGGAAGGCGAAAACCTAGTAGTCTTAGTTGTTCAATCCCTTTTTAACTGACTTAAAAAAGGAAGTTTTGTGTTTGACTCATACGTACCACTTGACCACTATGTACTCGTATGTATGAATGTTTCTACGTATATGTTTGTATTTTTGCGATTATCTCAAAAACTACTGCACCGATTTGCGATTTTTTTTCATGAATATAATCCTCGTATTTCTGAGATGGTTTTTAGATAAATAAATATACTATGACTTTCATGCAGCGTTGCTTGTAGCAAGCTTAAAACATCTTAGAGTCCGCGTAATTCTGCTTATCTTCGCGATTAGGTATCAATCTCAAATAATCTCAATAAGTACGTTACTGTATCGAATTATTCTTTTGACAATATAATTCTGATACCTCTTTGATTTAAACCATAGATCTCGTGCTTCAAGTCGGTTTATTGTTTTAAAAAATATATTATTTTTATTACACGAAACTCTTTATTCTGAAATGCATAGCGCTATTTTTACTTCTAAAATAAGTAAGAAGCGCTAGTCTATTAATAAAACAAGGGCTTTTTCAGTGAACTCGAAGTTTTAACTCACGAATAACTAACTAATCCCAGTTGCTTAACTCTATACAAATTATTTACGCCCCAAAAGTTTGAAAACTTTCGACAAACAAAACCAAGAGACCCTTACACGCACGCTTAAGTCTTACTCAAGGTATTAATATAATTCTATAACGGATCGGATTCGGATTCGGATTTTACGGGTAATATTTATTGAGCAATACTCTAAAGAAAGATCTATATTTACTTGAAATATGTAATCACGTCATGCCTAGGCAATCTTAGTAGTTTGAAAGGATTATTTTCACCCTTTGTGCTAGTGGAAACTATAGGTTGATACCTTTCTGCGATAAAAAAAACCAGTAGGCTGTATCAGGGACGCAGCCGCAATGGAGTACGTGAAACTTCTTGTGCGTGTGATAAGCACTATAGTGTGTACCTCGCTGTTCGGACCCTGATATAGATAATCAAACAAATACATATGGTATGCGCGATGGTATAAGTTCATAATGCATCGTACTGTGCGCGATTACGTCATTTACGCCAGCGACATATGCAGTACCGAGTAATGGCTTCTTACCTTCAAATAATGAAAATAAAATAAAACCGGTAGGTGTTATACTTGTAAAAATATGCGATCTTACTCGTATCATAAGTATCATAATTTTGTCACATTTGATTTTTGCAAGTGACCCCCCCCCCCCCTACTGACCGAAACGAAAGTCGCTTCACGTTTCACGACGAAAAATGTGTTTAATTCAGTTATGAACAATCATTGCACTGTAGATAAATTAGAACAGTCTAATCTTAGTTTCGCTCCCACTTGGTCAGATGTTAAATTTACAATGCGCGTGAAATCTGTTAAAAAGACCTTCCCAGAGGCGCCATCTAGTAAAAAAACTGACGCGCGGTAGCTCCCATTATGTCACCAGCTCTCCAGCAGGCTGACGAGGCCGAATTCATAATGAGGGTCGAGCGACTGGAATGGGGATGCGTCCTGGGTAATAAAATAATAATTCAATTTAGTCCGTAAGATTATCAAAAAATATTGAACACGTATTTTTTGCTTGATCAAATCAATCAAAATTGACAAAAATACAGCGAATCAAAGTTCGGGAGTGGGGCTCGTGACGTCACAACGTTGTAAAAAGTGTGCCACGGCGTGACTTCACGCGGAACTACAACCCACATATCTTCGTAATTTTTTGTTTAATTGACAAAATAATAAATACGTGTTTAATATTTTTTGATAATGTAAATGACGGACTAAACAGAATTTTTCAGGACACTAGCCTATTCCGCTACAGTATGATCTACTATGTTATTATTTCCATTGTTGTGGTAAATTATATTATACTAGAGAGAGTAACGATCTGTCGCTTCACATAAAGGAGGAACTCTGTCCTAAGTGCGGCATTTTCGCGGTTATACGACCACTTGGCTATGCAAACATGTGACGTAATAGAAAAACGCAAAGAGTTACGGTGTTATTACAAAAACTTAAACAACATTTGAACACTTGTTTAGTAAATGTCAATTCATACAAAACAGCTGTCACTTGTCTAATCTAAGTTTTTTTGTAATAACACCGTTAATGTTTAAATCGTAAAAATTTGTATTTCGTGTCCTTCGTCCCGTTTGCGCTGTTCGCACAAAAATATTTAAATATTTATGTTCTACTTACATTTTTTGAAAAAGAGGCGCCTTATAAAGTACAGCCAGCAAAATCACTAGTAATGACAATAAAACTTAAACTGTAATAAGGATGCTTTTTCTACCACCAAATGATTATTTAGTGTCTATAAAACTAAGAACGCTGAAAGTAATTTAACACACAAAACACAAACGACCCCGGGGTCGTGAAAGTAGCTCAGAGGTGTTGAGGCTGTTTATCTGGAGCTAAAGAGACCCTCGTTGGTATTTATGGTATACGTTTACATTTGCCAAGTCCAATTTCACAAACATTAAGTATAAGGTAACAGTAAACCTCAATTAGATATGTACGTTTACAGTGACAGCTGCTTAAAGAGGTTGATTAGAATTAATAGATAAGGTATGTGATCATTTAAATTATCAGTTATCGTCATTACTGATATAGTTTGTAAATTATCGTTTAAAATGTCAGGTTTGAACTGCTATACTGAATATGGATTTATTAGTAAAAACGAAATGGCACAAATGTAATTTTCTATTTATAACGTTGCAGTTATCTATACTTTTAGTACGCGGCACGTGAAGATATTTCACGCCCTATGGCCATCAGTTCTATGAGCAATATGCCCATCCCACTCATTTATTATCCGGACTGAATTTTCAGTTCTTTAGCTTCCTGTTTATATTTCTGGTTGTTTAATTCAATTCAGTTCAATATGTATAGCAGACTCTGGGTCCATAAGAGGTTAGGTTATCGAATCATAATAATGACTGCTCATAATAATTGAATGTGATGAGTGATGTATCTAATTGACATACTACTCTGTCAAGAAAGTACCGGGAAAAGATCAATAATACACAAACTGTTTGTTAATCATCCAAATTTATTTTATCACCTTCAAAGTATGCTCCTTCAGAAACGATACACTTACGCCAACGAATAATCCAATCATCAAAACATTTTTTAAACGCTGTTTCCGGAATTGAATTCAGTTCTCGGCGCGAATTCTCCTTTATGTCTTCTACCGATTGAAAACGGGTGCCACGAAGTGGTAATTTGAGTTTAGGAAAAAGAAAGAAGTCGGCAGGAGCCATATCTGGTGAATATGGTGGTTGCTCGATGGTATTTGTTGAGTGTTTGGTCAAAAATTCTTTCACAATGATGGCCTTGTGCGAAGGCGCATTATCGTGGTGCAAAATCCAAGAATTTTCATTCCACAAATCTGGCCTTTTTCGTCGAATTTGCTCTCTTAAATGCCGCATAACGCTCAAATAATATTCTTTATTTACCGTTTGACCTTCCGGCAAGAATTCCGAGTGCACAACACCGCGATAGTCAAAGAAAACAGTCAACATGACTTTGACTTTTGATCGACTTTGGCGTGGTTTCTTCGGTTTCGGTTCAGTTGGAAGGCGCCACTCCGAAGCTTGTTGACTAGTTTGCATGTCAAACTCGTAAACCCACGTCTCGTCACCAGTAACAATGCGTTTCATGAATGTTGGGTCGGAATTGACTCGTTCTAGCATGTCCTCAGCGACTCTCATGCGATTGAGTTTTTGGAGAAAATTCAGGTCTTTTGGGACTAGCCGAGCGGTAACATGTTTCATACCCAAATGATTAGTTAAAATAGTACGGATCGACTCGTGAGATACAGAAAGTTCGGCGGCTATCTCTCTCAAAGTTGAATGAGAATTTTCAGTCACTATTTCCTTCACTTTTGCGATGTTAACTTCAGTTGCAGACGTTGATGGCCTACCAGAGCGAGGCAAATCTTCCATCACATCTCGACCGCTTTTGAACGCTTTGTACCACTCATAAACACGTGTTTTTGATAAAGTCGAATCACCGTAAGCCTTCTGTAACATTTTCAGTGACTCCGAACACGAAATTCCATTGGCGATGCAATATTTAAGACAAACTCTTTGTTCAATGTTTTTGTCCATTATGAAATTCGCAATACACACTAGATATGATATAACTAAAAACAGCACTGTATTTAATATAAATAACAGATGCAACTCAAACTCCGCGCCAAAATAGAAAACAGTTGTGCCAATCTAACAACAACAAAAAAAACAAAAATTTGAATTTGGAACCATAAACAAATCATCCATTCCCGATACTTTGTTGACTGAATGTATATGAATCATTTATTTGTAATTCAAATGCCTTATTTTAACTAAAATATTTTATGCATTCTCTTCACATCCCTAGAATACTAGTCAACTAGACTTACTCTAGCAATAGAATATATAAATATGCAAGTCACTGGCAGCACCATTTACATCTGGTGCACTTAGGGAGAGAATGTACAACATAGTATAATATATACTATACTAAGACCAGAATTAGCGTAACCTGCTAGCTGACAAAGCGCTGCGATTAATGTTTCCTAAACAGAGTTGTGCTCCTACGTATCAGTATACTGAGTGAGACTATAGAGTCAGGAGCGTGATAACACATCTATATTGACCGTGGTTTAATAGTATCAATCAAAGTTGATTTGAATGATTTCACGTACTTTACGGCTTAATCAATAAGTACCTCAGATATTAATATCCTGATAATCGGGGTCGGAATAGGTAGTGCTAATTTACCTAAACTTGACGCTTGTTCATACAAGCGTGAGTGAGATAGGAACACGTTATTGAATAAACATGTATCCAGTTTATATAAATTAGTACTGCATCCCTCTGCCTACTCCAGGTTATTATAGGTATTTAAATTATAAAATTAATAATCTAGTCTTCTATATAGGTTATTATCAATAAAAAAATAGTAACTAACTATTTTCGATAAATAATTTTAGAATCTGATTTTTATGACAACTATAGAATTTTTTCCATTTACTTGCTCTTTAGATTATTTCTAATTTAAGATAATAACGCCTCTATTATTTGCTAAATATTTACTATAAAATACCAAATAAAAGTTAGTAAACTTTATTAAGTATCATTAAGTAAGTACGAATTGGATGAAATGTCATACCTACAATGGCGTACTTTTAAAAATGTAGGCTTAAAAACCTCAAGGATTCAGCGGACAACGAACATCCCTGTTATTGTAGACGGTTCGTGCAAAAATACATTTTGTTACAATAAGGTTGGAAGATTATATGGTAATTTGAGAACCCTTGAGCAACGCCGCGAACCGCTGGTTATATTTTATCCCGCTATCTCATTTGAGAGGGTATTTTAAAGCTACACCCAAGAATATAAATATCTTTGTGTTTTGTAAGAATTTTCAGCAGTTTTACTGGTTTTATAATTCTGTACATTGTCTCAAGGCGGAAATAACGGCTAAATAGTGATGTATAGAAGAAAAAGACGTGCTGCGCCGACCCCAAATAATAGGGACAAGGACAAGGAGATGATGATGATTGTCTCAATTCAAATACATTGGAACATACAGCGTGTAAATACTTCAAGTTTCTTTTTGAACTATGAGACGGCGAGGTCTTTTATTGCTGCGCGTCCCACTTAAGCTGATTACTCGCAAACCAGTGCACCGGCTTCTTGCATATAATTTGCAGTATTTTTCAGGGTTTTTAACTGGATACAAAATATTTAGATATTCTTTAAAATTACTAAACATATCTCAAAATCTATTATATCAAGTAACTACTTAAACTATCCTGGTCACGGCACTGATACATGGATTACTTGGGTGTATGTTGTCTGTCATTATTTATTTTTAGTCATAAAGTGTTTTTTGATCAACCCGATATTTTTCAGGATGGTTATAAAACAAACCTTCACATTAGATAATTAAGAAATTCTGATAAGGAAATTTAACGGTTTCAGCAAATATGCACCCAAACACCTACATTATACCAAGGACCATAGATAGGACTGACAATCACATACAAAAAAACGTAACTCTGAAATAGCTCAAAATTCGGTATTAAAACTAGATGGCGCTGCTTTGTAGCCTGGAAGTGGCAAAAATGTTATTTTCACCAATATTTTCTCGTGATTTTTTTATTTTTTAAGAACAAACGTCTAAGTGCTTTATTTTAACACCATAATATTACTTCTATACACAACTTTTAAATATTATATTTTTTACTCGTCAACAGCGTGAAACATGTCGTATTTAATAGATGGCACTACCTCTGGAATCATTGATAGCTCAAGGTTGCTCGCTGGTTTGCCAATTTTTGCTACATAAAATAACTAGATGGCGTTGTTGCACTGGTTAAATGTGGATAAAATTACGCATATATTGGAAAATCTCGAATTTGTCAATATATGCGTAATTTTAACGAACTAAACAGTCACTAACGTAATTTGGTGCTGTTAGAAAAGTTTTGTACGTAAGAAGTTTGTTTTTCGTAAAATATGGATGTAATAATCAAGGATGTGGGTAATAGTATACCTAATAAATGAAAACGGATTAGAATAATTATGTACCTACTACCGTTTCCCGCTGCCGCAAATATGGGTCAGATTAAAATGTTTTTATTTTTAGGGTTCCGTAGTCCTACAAGAAACCCTTATACTTACCTAGTTTCGCCATGTCCGTCCGTCCGCTGCCTAGCTTAGAGGCTGTTAGTACTAGAAAGCTGTAATTTTACGTAGGTCAGTAGGTACGTAAACCTACCAGGACCAAATACATATTTTAACCAGGGCTCGAGCCAGGACCAAATATATCGAAGTCGGTGGCAAGAATCATTGTGTCATATATATTGCATGTACCTATCAAACACTAAATAGGCAATTCCTAGAACTCCTAGGAGGCCGGTCTTTTTGAAGACGGTTTTATTTTTTTGTTAATTATAAAGCGTTATTTAAAAATTATCTTCTGTGAAAATTATCTAATAAATCAGCCGCCATCTTGAACTTTTTAGTTATTCGACCGATCGCTTCCAAAATCGATATCTAGGGATTTGTGTGGTCTCCAACAACGAATCCGTTGACAGAGTGAGAAAAAGTAGCCGCCATCTTGAACTGTTTAGTTATTCAACCGATTGTTTTCAAAATTGATATCTGGGGATTTGAGTGGTCTCCAACAACGAATCCGTTGACAGAATAAGAAAAAGAATCCGCCATCTTGAACTTTTTAGTTATTCGACCGATTGCTTCCAAAATTTATATCAGGGGATTTGAGTGGTCTCCGACAACGAATCCGTTGACAGTATGAGAAAAAGAATCCGCCATCTTTAACTTTTTAGTTTTTTGTTCGATTGCTTCTAAAATCAATATCTGGGGATCTGTGTGGTCTCCAACAACGAATCCGGTAACAGAATGAGAAAAAGTAGCTGCCATCTTGAACTTTTTAGTTATTTGACAGATTTCTTCCAAAATCGATATCTGGGGATTTGTGTGGTCTCCAACAACGAATCCGTTGACAGAATGAGAAAAAGTACCCGCCATCCTGAACTTATTAGTTATTCAACCGATTGCGTAAGTATGCGTACTAACTTAAGCCCCCCATTTCACCCCTTAGGGGTAGTTTATCCAAATTCGCCGAAATATTTTTTTTATTTGTTAACAGTAGCCTATATACAAGGTGGGCCAAAAGAAATCACCCTATTGGAAGATGCTCTCATTTTTGCAAATGGTCGCCAATGTCAAATCTGTTTTGACATTTGTGGACTTGACAGATGCAAAATACAAGTGAACAAGCCATGGAGCGATACACTCCCCAAGAACGCGGAATAATCGTGTCTATTTTTTTGCGTAACAATTCGTCTGTGGTGTTGGCGCAGCGCGAATTCCGTCGCCGATTCCCCGGCCATCAGACACCGACTGCGCAAACACTGCGCCGTTTGGCCACCAACCTTGAAGAGTATGGGACCACACGAGACGTTGCCAAGAGTGGCCGGCCCCGGAGCGCCCGTTCTGCCGAGAATATCGCCGCTGTTGCCGAGGATGTCGAGCTGTCGGCGGAAACATCAACCAGACGCCGTGCCACGCAATTAGCCATCAGACGGACGTCCCTAAGGCGAATTTTGGTCAAAGACCTGCGCATGTTCCCATACAAAGTCCAGTCCGTGCATCAGCAGCTGCCTGCCGACCGCCAAACGCGCGTAACCTACGCCCAAGCCATTCTCAATCTCGAGGAAGAAGTGGACGATTTTTCGACCAAAATCATAATGAGCGATGAGGCTCATTTCCACCTCAGCGGGTACGTGAACAAGCAAAACTATCGCTTCTGGGGCACCGAAAATCCACGAGTGATGCACGAGGAGCCATTACACCCGCTCAAAGTGACTGCATGGTGCGCTGTTCACGCTGGAGGAGTCATTGGGCCATTTTTTTTCGAGAATGCCGCTGGCCATACGACAACAGTGGACGGTGCGCGCTATAGGGCCATGTTGACCGAGTTTTTTCTGCCGCAATTGGACGAATTAGGACCGAACGACATGTGGTTCCAACAGGACGGAGCAACGGCACACACTGCGCGAGCCACAACCGATATTCTGAAGGCGGCGTTCCCGGGTCGCCTCATCTCTCGTTTTGGCGATTTGCACTGGCCCGCAAGATCACCCGATTTAAGCGTTCCAGACTTTTTTTTGTGGGGTTTTTTGAAGTCCCGTGTTTACGTGAACAAGCCCGAGACTCTGGAAGCCCTCAAGGACAACATTCGACACGAGTGCGAGAATCTGTCGCCCGAAGTTCTCGCCGAAGTGATGAAAAATGCCATAAAACGAGCCCGTATGACAATCAATTGTGACGGCGCCCATTTGGCCGATATAATCTTCTCGACTTGACCAATAAAATTCTAAAGGTTTAAATTAATATAATAAAAAAACAGAATCCAAGTTTTTCATTTAAAAAAAAAAAGAGAGTCAAACAACATCGGATGACTTCTTTTGGCCCACCTTGTACCAATTCCCACATTTCGAACTTCAAAAATGACCAAACTCCAATACAAATTTTTAACCCCCATTTCAACCCCTTAGGGGTAGTATATCTTAAATCACTGAAAGCATTTCTTATTTATTGACATTACCCTAAATACACATTTTATACGTTTCTTTAACTTTCTTTAACTTTAAAACTGACCAGTTTGGTCCCCCGTACAAATTACCACCCTCATTTCATCCCTTAGCCTTTAACAGTAGCCTATATACCAATTTTCACGTTTCTAACTTGAAAGACGACCAAACTCCCATAAAAACTTTAACCCCCATTTCTACCCCATAGGGTAGTTTATCCAAAATCGCCTAAAATAGTATTTTTTATTTGTTAACGGTATTCTTATACCAATTTCCACGTTTATAACTTGAAAAACCACCAATTTCCCATACTAACTTTAACCCCCCATTTCCACCTCTTAGGGGTAGTTTATCCAAAATCACCGAAAGTAGTTTTTTTTATTTGTTATCAGTAGCCTATATACCAATTTCCACATTTCTAACTTGAAAAACGACCAAACTCCCATACAAACTGTGACCCCCCATTTCTACCCCTTAGGGGTAGTTTATCCAAAATCACCAAAAGTAGTTCTTTTTATTTGTTAACTATAACATATGTACTAATTTGCACGTTTCTAACTTCAAAAATGAATGACTTCCATACAAACTTCCACTCCCCATTTATACCACTTGGGGGTTGAATTTCGAAAAATCCCTTCTTAAACGACGCCTACAATGCAAACTGAACTCCCCCTCAAAATGTCGAAGTTCTATCTTCAGCGGTTTGGGCTGGGCGTTGATGAGTCAGTCAGTCAGTCAACCGGGACATTGCCTTTTATATATATAGATTAGTAAATAATTCATATTTTAATGCTAAAATAATATTGATTTTTCTTCTCTCCATTCAACTGCAACTCTCAATAACGCCATAAAATGCGCAGTCCCTTCAGTGTCGCTATTATATATAGAGTTTACACGTATATCGTTCGTTCAATAGTGTGCAGTACACCCACACACTGCTATGGAAACCATATAATATTATCTGAATAGCAATACCCTTTATTGAATAATTTAATATTTAATCCATATTTCACTTTTAGAACATCCTGCGGGCCTAATATGGTCGCTTTTATCGCGTGACAAAACGTGGATAAAGCATCCGTCACTTTCTGACACGTATATAAGCGCGAGAGTGACGGATGCTTTATCCACGCTTTGTCACGCGATAAACACGGCCATATTAGGCCCGCTGTACATGTTGAAATCGTGCGCTCGCTAGGATAGCGACGAGTCAAATGAATATATTTTGGTATCTTTGTCGTGTGTGGTGCTTAGCTATAATATAATATATATTTTGGTATATTAATATATATTATAGCTCCGTGTGTGACGCGCCTTAAAAGCAATGCAGCAGTGTTGCCAGGTCTATTTTTCACTTTACCCTAGCCTTTGTCAAATTTTATTCCACTTTTGTAGCGTTATTGAAAAATAAACCCAAATTTCAACTATGGTTTAAAATAAACATTTTGCACAATGACCGTGTTTTCCCACTTTCGTTAAGGAACACTAAAACAGGTGTACATTATCAGTTTACTCAGTATTTTTCGACAATTTCGACCAGTTTTATTTAAATGGATAGAGATTGAGATAGTGAATATCTTAAGTACGTGGGTACGTCTAAGCTATTATTAATAAATTATAATTTTATAAGCCTTTAATATTATTACCACTGATGACATCAAAATGCATATTGCCATTAGGGAGGAGTATATTGTCTTAGGTACCAACCTAAGTGTTATATTAATTAAATAAATAAATGTTATGACGATAAAACAAAATACGATTCAACGAAAAAATTACCTTACATTGAGTTCTGTTTTTAGTGTTTTTACCCTAAATCTTGAGAAAATATCCTAAAGTGACATCACTGCTTCTCTTATATAACTTTTTAAGGTTTGGCGTTTCAATTTTCATTTCAATTCACGCAGAATCTAAACTTTCTTTTAATCTTTTTAAACTAAAATATAATTGCGGACATTATTTGGGTTCCGAAAATAAATTATAAATAACAAGGTAAACAAACTTTGAAATATATTTCATTTGTAAGTAATAATTATGTAAGTACAAATAATAGTTTAAAAATATTGAAGTGAGCCGGAACGGACGGAACGTAGTAATCAAACATCCTCGCACCTAACGCCATCTATTCACTTTTTACTGTATCAATTGGAATGTCGTTGAACGCTCGATGGCTGTAACTTCACGCTTGCGCGTCACATAGAAATTGTAAAATTACGACTTTTGAATGAATTGGTACTCTTAGCGGCATCTAGCCACGTAGAAAGATACTAACTAACGGAGTACGGTGCGTAGTATGAAGATTGTCAGTCCTATTATATATGGTCCTTGATTATACTCAAAAAATACGGGAAAGGGCTCCGGAATTACTTCCCTACATAATCATAAATTAAAGTAGGTACCCCGCCGGGCTGAGTTTGTGTTTGTTCGGGATAATCTCAAAAACGATTGTACGGAAGTTCATACGGTTTTCATCACTAGGAAGAGGGATTGTCTAGGATAGCCTATAATTTATAACCATTATAGATACCTAATTAATTAGTACTGAGCCGGGGCGGGTCGCTAGTATTAAATAAAATAAAGAGTAAAGCGGTACAATAGGTAAGGAGTTTCAATTAAGGAATACTGTACAGTTCAAGTTGAGGCGATGCTGATGTGCCGAGTTGATTCAAGTATGTGCGGGTTGGTCAAACCGGGCGTTAATATTATTATGCCCGGTTTCACCAACTTTGAACGCACTCTTAAACACGGTAAAAAAATTGAATGTAATCGAACTTACACATCATACCACTCATATCGTAATATTAACAATACATGTCCTGTATGAGTAGGTATTCGTTATAGTTCGCAAAGTATAAAGCGGGAAGCGAACTCTCAACAACTCTACTTAATGTTAATGTGGTAATAGTAAGTTTTGTACACAAGTTTAAGTTTAAAGTAGCGAAATTTCACTCAAGAAGGCAAAACTTTGTTAATTTCAAAAGTATATAAAGAGGTAGTACGTGCAGTACATTGTTTTCTATACTATTAAATTATCATTAAATTGTACCTAAATGTAATTTAATTAAGCGTACCTAATGTAAGTACTTATGTGTAAATGTCGCGGTTTTAGGCAGGTTACTCCAGGAGTCAAAGGACCCATAATGTTAGGTCCTTGCGACGAGGATGGTCCACCGAGAGCCATTTACGTCTTGCGTACGCGCGTCCTTACTCTGACTACATTTGTTTTATGGCATACCCAGGGCTTGTCGCTTAGCAACTTTGGATTATTAATTTTAGTTTATAACACAATTTTATTAAATAGTTTTTAGGGTACTGTAAATCCGGAATAAGGATAATTCGCCTATAAGTACATAAAAAAACATGCCTAAAATAATACAAAGAAAAAACATTATAATTAACTATTGTTTAACAGATAATCAAGGAAATATAGGATAATAGAGCAACTCGCATCCCCCTCCCGTTATCCCCTTATCTTCAATATTAGTAAGCATGAAAAAAAAAACCGACAATAAAGTAGGGCCTCATATATAATCTTCAGTTAAAATTAAAAGAAACGTCAGTCTTAAGATTTCCAGATTTCTCATTTTTTGAAATTATGAGAACTTCTCACGAATTCAACTCGCACTTGACCGGTTTCTTTATAGTAATAACAACAGTTTTTTAAAACAAAACCACAATAGACATTGAATTAGAATTGACCAAATGTTATTACAAAAAGATTTTAGTACAATTATAATGATTTAAATCCGTAAAGTAACAATATAAATTAAGTGGAGGGATGCGTCTTCGTCCATAACAACTTTAATTTTTTTTATTTAATCCAGTAACTAACTGGTTTAGTTTGTTGAACATGCATTTTGTTGATGACCTCACTGTATTAAGTCATTTTTGTACGATAATAAATAACACTGATAATTAAAACTTGCGATCGTGCTATTAACCGTCCGTTAAAGTTACTTTTGTTTAAGTATCGGTAATATAGGATATATTTAAAGAATGATAGGACAATGTTATAATTAACCCTTATGATATTAAAGAAGCACTAAGCACTTGGCTAAGGCTTGGCTTGTACTTGGCTAAGTACATCCATTGCAAACTAAGAGAGATTTTTTTTTGCCAAATTACTGCGTTTATTTGTTGACACTTTCCTTTTTTAAATTTGATTACTTCTGTGCTAAAGACGGTTAATAATCCCTTCCCAAATGTTGAGTGCCGCATTCAGCCCTAATCACTTAATGATGTTAAAACTTACCCATTTGCCCAAGATTCGACGTCAATTTGCCCCGCAAAAGTAATACACAAGGGGAAATCTATTTATCCCCATGAACGCAATAGCCTAGACCGTCATTTTGTTTTTATTTCCTTCCAAACTGGATTCGGCGAACTAGTTTCCTACCGATCACAGGATATTTTTTCTGATAAAATTGTGTTAAAATGGTTTTACGTAGAATTTTTTTACAACCTCTAATGACGTTAATCGTGTACCACTGCTGATAATGGAAATGTTCCAGACGAATTCGTCAATTGAATTAGCTCATTAAATACTGCAAATAAAAATCTATACGTTTTTGCTTAAAGATACTGATTACCTAATTAATAAACAAGCTTAATAGTATTTTTAAATTATCACAAGTTTTGCTAAAATTAAAGTAATTCTGTACATCAGTCTTCACAAAACCATTTAATTAAAAGCTTCCAGCCAACTTGCTCTGCATTACAAACGGAGTATCATTTTAAATGTCATAACTAAGCGAAATGAAACTTTGCAGTTATAATAGACACCTAAATAAACGCATGAACGGCTGGACCGATTTCGCTAATTCTTTTTTCAAATATTCCTTGAAGTCCGAGGAAGGTTCTTATGAAGAGAAAAATTAGTTATTTAAACTTAAAGCGAAATGGGAGGGGGAACTTTAACCGAAGCTAAGCGAGGGCAGGTCGCTAGTTTAATCATAAATCTCGGCATTTTTTAAGAAAACTGTCAGTAAACATTACGACTCGTTATTTAGGTGAACTGACAAAACCAGTGGACAGAGTCGGGGGCAAAAACTAGTCCATTATACGCAGTATATAATCCACGACTAGTATTTAAATGAGATCATTTATAAACTGTCACTTAAAAAAAATTTACTTCTTGGTTCTTTGCTTCTTTCAGTTAATCTGTTGAAATGATACTAAAATTACAGAGTACCAAGGTATGTCATATTTTATGGCATCGGTCTATCGTATAGGTATACGGGGATTAATAAGTAAGTCGGCGCCACCACTTTGCCATTATACATATCAACAACTAAAATTGTATGTTCAGTGTGAAGTTTTTTTATGACAAGGCACTAAAGAGCTCAACAATTTCGTTGGCGTACCGTAATGTACGTTTTATGAAGACGCAAATATTGTAACTAATAATGAACTTCATTACTTTTTGTTGTAGAAACGCAAAACATAACCACAAATACCGTGCCTTTTGTCCTTTACACAGTGCTCGTATTGTAATAGAAACAAAACCAAAACAAACGAGAAACATCTTTCTTTCGGGCCTGAAAGGGTGGAAGAAGGCGATTGCTTGTAAAACCTTGTAATACAAACATTACTCGTCCCTGGGCATCTATTTAGGGTGAGGAATAAGGTCCGGCTTGTAACAAACAACTTTACTTTGAGTTTTACGGGAAAAAATAAAGTACATGAAATATTATGTGGGTTTAATTCAATGTCTCCCGAACAATGATTCCCTCAGGACAAAATTTCCAGCTCCACCCCCGCAGGTTTCAGTTTGGCTTCGGATTTATCACTTAGACCTGTCAAAATTATTAGTCCACAATGAACAAAAAGTACTTTTTGAAGAACTTTATCTCAGCAGTGTGTAAAGTTATATAACATTTTAATGCAGGTAAAGCTAAACAAGTGGCCAACAGCAAATCCAACCTCCTGTTGAGTCCACTGTAAAATGAGCTGGTATTTTTGTTCTTTTAATGCAATCGTATATGTATTAAATTCATTTACTAATAGAATTAATAGTAAAGTCTTGCGTTTCAAGTTAAGTCTGTGACGTCCTCGCGCACTATGGTTTACGGTTGCGGACTGGTGATGGTGTCCATATGAACCACTCGCACGTTTGCTTCTCTTTATATCATCACCATGCCAGACAAAACATGGTCTCTCCGATCATGGTGGAGGTTTATGTTCACTTGTTTAAGTTTTTTTATATAATCGACAAAAAATTAATCAACCCAAAACTCAACTGCAAGTTGCAGAACATTCCAATTAAGGTGACCTTTGAACTGCTATTTCGGACGACTTTGTGTTGACTCTTTGATTGGATGGTTGAGCGGTTTAGTACTCAAAGCAAACAATAATAATTGGGGCTTTTCATATCATCTTCAGTTCAGTTAAATTGGAAGTTATTTGTGGAAACAAATTAGAAAATAGCGCCTTATATTTTAGTAGCCGCAATTGTGCTGCAAGTGTATGAAGGAACTTTTTATTTTTACAAGGAGGTAAAGTATATCAAGGTATGTATGTGATCTTGATCGATTACTTGATTGGACATTCAGTTAAATACCTAACTGTCGCACTCAGAGACGTCGATTAATTTTTAAGTTTCATTAAAGTTGTTGCATCTTATTCTATTGCTATAGCAAAGAAAGTGACAGCAGCAACTTTAATCAAACTTAAAAGTTAATTGACGTCTCTGAGTGCGGCTTTAAGTCACATATCTAAACCAGTACATCCAATTTGGGCCATCCTTTTAGACTCTACAAAGTCACAAGGAAACAGAAATACATACATAAATACATACTACGAGAATTTATTTTAAATAATAACATTAATAACCTACTTATATGTAAAAAAACCCGACAAAATCGGGACCCCTTCTTTCAGAGCTCATAACTGTTAAATGGCTCAACGGATTTTCATGAAACCTAGCTAAAAACACTCTCGATTAAGTCACCTTTCTGACAAAAAAAAACAAAATCAAAATCGGTCCATCCGTTTGGGAGATACGATGCCTCAGACGGATACACAAATACACACGTTAAACGTATAACACCCCTCTTTTTGCTGTCCCAAGCTTGTCCCAAAAGTTTGTCCCAAAAAATTTTTTTTTATGTTAGGTTATTGTTATTTTAGTTTAATTTTAACTCATTCAACTCGAGTTTTAGATATTCCTTGACTCAATTTATGATTTGGCCTAACGTGTTCAAAAGTTGCATTCTCCGAATGTTCACGTCAACAGTGGGATATCCTGTAGGGATGAGATACATACTCGTACGTTGACGTGGTTTGATGATGTCCATTCTATAATTTTGTTAGATTTCTGCAGTCGTTTAAATTCATCTTCTCTACACGTTAGGAGAATTCGATTATACGCGCAGAACGAACATATTATGGACTTTCCTCATCAGTGCTCTACAGATGTGATAAAACGACTTAAAAAATCGGTAATATAATATGACTCATTGCCATATATGAACCTTTTTAAGTTGCCGTGATAATTCTCCCCTAAGGGATAATGCCTCTGAGATTATCGCCACTTGAACCCTGAAACACGTTAAGCCGAGTGAAACGCGCGTACTCGGCTCACCCGAGGAAAATATATGTATGACTCGTTAGAAAAGCCGTAACAAATAAAATCCCCGTTAATATCGGTAGGTATGCATGTTCAACTCCACTCGTAAACTCAGCGTGGTCCATTACAGTTTACGATACATAAAGAAGCCATTATTTATATTGCTGCCCATCCCCCGAGATTACTGTAAATGGAAATATGTAGTTAAAATGGCGACTTGTAACCCTGATTGCGCTGTAATTTAATTTTTTAACTAATAAAAGTGTTGAAAACGCAGTGTTGGCCCAGGGCAGTGTCGGTTGTGCAGTCAGAACTGTCAAATTGAGAGGATGTATTAAACGCCACCTCTCTTTAACTTTAAAAATGGTGTGTTCTGTGTGGATAGGTTTCCAATCCCGTTTGTTGTATGTATAGCCGCGGTGTGAAAAGGTTTGATACTTTTGGACTTGAATTCATTAAAATAAAGTTGAACCTTTTCATACCGCGGCTGTGCAAGATAATCACTGCGGCATATGGATTATTATGTTTATTTGCTATGTTATCAGAGGCTGTTAGAAGATAATGTTGCTGGCTTTGGAGGAATAAATACGTAAATGTTGCTTGCTATGGAGGAATAAAGTGGATTAGGATCTTCGACATTTAGAATTTTGGGGGTGGTCATTAATTATCTCATTCTAATTGCTTCTTTTTACCCTTTAGAAGCCGTAAAAACTGATGAGTTTTTATGCCTATAACTAAAATACCTCTCTGTAACGGAGAAGTGGTTATTCGAGTACAGAAATTAATTTGAGTCATCTTTGGGAAAATTCTTTTCGGGCTCCCAGGTACTGAGACTAAAGTACCATAACATGTACTGACCTGTTGACTATTTGCGCTGCCTTCTGTCTGGTCGAAGGGCGGCATTACGGAGCACAACCGCCGGCCCATCAACGAGTACGACACGACCACGATGCAGCCTGGAAAAGTGTAATAATATCAAACACACGTATTTCATGACGTATTTCTTGATTTATACGGGGAAAATAAAATGAAGGGTACAAGATACAATTATTTCGTAGGCATTGTTAACGAAGTGAAATTATTATGAATAATATTTTTTTTATGTAGAAAACTTCCAGTCTACGCTTGAAAATAGTTTGCTCTCGTTTGGAGGGCAAATGCACTAATTGCAGTCTCCACTGAACGAACGCTATGGTGCACAGTAGGTACTTGTGTTTCACTGTAAGTAGTATAAATTCTACCGCGAAAAAAAGTAAATGTACTAATCAGCTTTGAGATCGACGACGGACGAGTGACTTTATAGCATACCGTGAGTTTGGAGGACAAATTGAGCCGTCGATGAAACCAGCGACTAAATGAAAGTGCAGCACTTACTTAAATGCAATTTATTCATTTCGACGGACGACGTAAATTCGACGGTTATTTATACGTCGGTCGATGTGAAATGCGATTTGTTTAACAGAACATGGCTGGGCATTTGATGACAAAACATTTAAGTTTACCTTTAATATTTCATTCGACTATCATTGTATGTTGTTGAAAAACGTTATTATTAATTTATTTGGCTGTTTCAGTACATAATCAGGCTCTTCTTGTCTAAACCTAGCCTTTGCAGTACGGCTAGCACATCATGCATTAACTCGCTTGTCACTCAGTGTAAGAAAGGGATATCCGAGCGACAAACAAGTCGCGGACATGTAGTAATAACCCCACTGTGGGATAAATTTAAGGAAATTGTGCCAAAATATTAGTATAATATAAAAAGACGTTTCCTTAAAGTCCTCTTATACCTAACTAACCTCAACTTACGAGATAAAGAGGCTTTTCGTTCGCCCTTAGGTATGTTTTCAAGCTCCGGCACAATAATAAAGCTGAGTCATGTCATGTGAATGTAAGAGACACATTTAATCTTGTGAAAAAAAAAAACTTCGGTGCTGCGGATGTACTAAGTTTGTACCTGTACATGGACGTACGAGTATAAATAAAAGACATTCGTAACTCAAATTCAATGTCACACAAGCTTC
This sequence comes from Tortrix viridana, assembly GCA_963241965.1. NCBI lineage: Eukaryota > Metazoa > Arthropoda > Insecta > Lepidoptera > Tortricidae > Tortrix > Tortrix viridana. The sequence continues at coordinate 5,780,208 of OY725175.1, read as the reverse complement.
CTGCAGGCCTATTATAGTCGTGTTTGTCACGTGGATGACCAGTGTGACCAGTATGTAAGTGCGAGAGTGACGGATGCTTTATCCACACTTATCCACCGCGATAAAGGTGATTTACTATTAACTTTGGGTACTATTACTTTTGATCCAACTTCAGAATGGTCATTTCAAGAGGACGATTTTCCTTTTAGCCCAAATGACAGTAAAGCGACCACAATACGGGTCTTACGGCCGCTCTCAGAGACGTCAATTAAGTTTTAAGTCTCATTAAAGTAGCTGCTGTCACTTTCTTTGCTATCGCAAAAGAATAACGGCCGCACTCAGAGACGTCAATTAAGATTTAAGTTTCATTAAAGTAGCTGCTGTCACTTTCTTTGCTATAGCAATAGAATAAAACGCAGCAACTTTAATGAAACTTAAAACTTAATTGACGTCTCTGAGTGCGGCAGTAAGACGCAGCAACTTTAATGAAACTTAAAAATTAATTGACGTCTCTGAGTGCGGCGGTAACTTTGTTCCGAATCATAGTTATGCCAGCTTTATCACTACACGTAAATTTCGCATCCCTAAAGTGAGTTTACATCATCATAATTTAAGAGCTAGGTACGCCTTTATCTATAAAGTGACCGCCATTCTTCTCGTTACATTATTTTAACACCTCGATATGACACGACCGCTCCGTTTCTTTTACCATAAATTATCGCGTCTACGAATTTTTTTTATGTAGGTATGTGCATGGTATGTGGCGTATTAAGTGTCCTATCATCTTATTCCCTCTTTTATTCGTTATCGTTTATCTCTTTTTATTTTTCTCTGCCGTCCAATTCCAACCACCCTTCTGGAACCCCATATTTCAAAATGCTCTCTCTTTATTTTTGTGTAAATGTCTACGTCTCACTTCCACATAACGCTATAGGTGCGGTCGAAAGCTTATATTGATAAGTCACCATAGAATCCTTCATAATGATAGCGTCAAGCCACGACAAAGAAATTACGTCAAAACTAATCACGGGCTTTCAGCGACTGTGTTTTAAAGTGGCTTAACAAGTTGTCGACTGTACTCTAGATACATACCGATTTACGTTACCTAACTATAAGTAACATAATTAGGTACTAATGCGCGATAAGTCGCGCAATGTCGTGATAACTTGCCATACTTTTGTGAATAAATAGGGATGATGACTGGGTTAAAAAAACGAAATTCTATTTAGTCCGTCAGTTAGATTATCAAAAAATATTAGACACGTATTTTTTTCTTTTGTCAATTAAAATGACAAAGACAAAGCACTTCAAAGTTTGGGAGTGGGGGTTGGTGACGTCACTTCTGTGTAAAAATTGTACCAAGACGTGACGTCATGCGACATTTTAACTCGATATATCTCGGTAATTTGTATTATGTGAAAAAAGAAAAAAATCGTGTCCAATACTTTTTCATAATCTACCTGATCGACAAAGAAAAAAAAAATTGTCATCATCTCTATTACGTACAACTTGCAAAAGCAACTTAGTTATATTTACATTTTAGCTTCACTCTTTAGGCCTGAAAGCAGCAAAAAGTTCGCTTTAGCGATCATAATTATAAGCAAAATTGAACTCTATCTTTCTATTCACACGATACAATTTCGTTTCGTTATTGAGGTTTTAACGAATCTCGTACCCGGCAGTATTTTTGTAACTGCTTAATTAATGTGTTCGCTCGGGAATCAAGTAATTAATTATATTGCGACTTTTGCTTCGGCGAGTTTTTAAGAGGCTTTTGGTTAAAGATAACATCACGTCAATTCCTATTCAGAAAACGGTATATTGTTTATGTTAACGAAGAGTGCTGATTACTTTTGATTTTCAATTAAAATACATTTTCTTTAACTTGGCCTCTATGTCTTCAATAATTTTAGCCTACTTTGATTCTGTATTGCGAACACGTTATGGTAGTTCTTGTTCACATTCGATTTAGATATATTTACGAGTATGATTGACTAGCGAGGTCATGTTTTGCAAACTAATTAAGAATTCGTTTTTCTTTGTTTTAATGAGGTTTGTGGGGTGATCTTTCCCTTCATGTTTTCTATTTTCTTACATATAGGTAATCATATTAGAGATAGCTCGGAATTGCAAATGTAGTGGTATTTGTAAGCAGGCATGGAGTACTGCAGTCACCTTTGGGATGGTTCAGCTAAATACCAACTAGCCATGCTTGACTCGGTGGAACGCAGAGCTAAGAGACTCATCGGCCACGACTTTCTTGAAAAAGCTAAGCTTCACAGCCTAGCTCACCGACGGAAAGTTGCCTGCTTGTCGTTGTTCTACAGACTGTACTTCGGGGAGTGTGCACAGGAGCTCCACGAGCTAATACCGCCGTCTCCTTTCTTCCATCGGACTTCCAGGCGCACCGCGGGATGCCATCCGTACTTGGTTCAAATTCCGCCTTTTCGAACGAAGCGCTTTGCATCATCTTTCATAATGCGTACTGCCAAGGAGTGGAATGCGCTTCCGGCGTCTGTATTTCCGAGTGCATACAATCTGAACCTATTTAAAGCTAGGGTGAATAGGCATCTTCTGGGTGAGCTCGCTATACCGTAGACTGAATCTTCGTCCTCCAAGGGCGGGAGTTGGTCAAGAGCAAACCCATAAACGGGGTTTGTAATATGTTAAATAATTAATGAAAATATATAGTTTTCGAAAACGGCTCTAACGATTTCGATGAAGTTTGAAGTATAGGGTTTTACGGGGGCGAAAAATCGATCTAACTAGGTCTCATATCTGGGAAAATTTGCACCGCGCAAGGTTCGTAATTTCGATGCGGCCGCCGCCGTCTGATTAGACTAATGGTTAGAGCGTTGGCCTACTACGCCAAGACTGCGGGTTCGCACCCCAGCTATGGACCGGGTTTTTTTTTGTTCTTTTGTTTTGGGTAAATCTTTTGTTATTGTTTGTTTTTTTTGTTTTTGGATAGAAATCGATAAAAAATCGATATCGACCCGAGCGACGATCGACCCTCGCTCCCAGGTACCTACTTTAGGTTTATATGCCAACGGTACACCATTACAAACACCTAATAAACAGCTCTCGCTAATATGCCTACAACTAGTTATAACCATATATTATTTGGCATAAAACTAGTAGCAGGTATAAATAACATCCCGAATCGCCGCCAAAGTCGTAAAGTTACTTTATATATGCCCTTTCTTATACAGACTTTCCCTGGAGTAATGCTTTCTATCACGTTTTACTACTGCCGCGATACCGTACATTTTAGCCTTTCTCTATTTTGCTCGACACTAGTATTATATTTCTGGTTTTGGTTGACCGCATCTTCTTAAGTAGAACAAAGGGCGATGCGGCCAACAAAAAACAGAAACACTACAACTAGGAGAATATAAAGCCTTAAACAGTTTCATTTTATTATAGTTTTGTACAAATTGCCATATTATGAAATGCTTAATTTGAATGTTAAGATGCAACTAACCGTGCGCGACCAGTTTACTTCGCGAGATACAAATTTAAGTTATGAAATTACCCTTCCTTATCTTCTTTATCAATTTAAATATTCGCCAAAATTAAAAACATATAAATAACTTGCTCACCGGGTACAGCGTAGACTAGAATAAAACTGAACGCTCCGAATAACTCCTTTCGTATTGAGTCCGGCCATATCTCTGTACAGAACTCGATGCTTCGGTCCAACCAAACCTGAAACATGAAAATGCATTTACAGAATTTTATATAACAGGGATTTGTTTATGGAAAAGCTTTGCTGTTGATTTTAAAACCAAAATGGCTGACCATCGCCTTTGTTTCCATGAATAAGCGAGGATAAACGATAAAATACTTGTAGATCATCTTAAAATAATGATATTAATGATAGTCGCAAACATTCCATTTGTTATCATAGGTATCGTCAAGAAACAGAGTGGGAAGTAATGGCTCAGGTGTAAAACCAAGCAACACTATCATCTTACCTTTTTTCTAACCTTTTTGTACCTGGGTCTAGCCAGTTTAAAACGCGCCGTTCGCTTCGTTTTTAAACCAATGGTGGTCTACCAATGACCCGATTGGACTAGAGACGAAACGAACAGAAACGCTACGGAGGGTTTGGCACTTGGCTGTGGCCTCACCTTGACCTATGACCTTGGCACACTCGTCGACAATTTTATGGTACTTAAAACGAGAAAAATAATTGTGAACCTTAACACTAACGGCAGGTTTTGCCATTAAAAATTAATATAATGAAACTCTTAAGCAAAATCAATTTTCACATAGAAACGTTTCACAAAAGAACATTTTAATAGTTTTCAAAGGAAAAACTACAAATACGCAAAAACAGAAATACCGGTTTAATTCGCAGTCACTCAAGCTGCCAGACAAGATGCATCCGAAGAGAAAGCAGGAGTTACGATTCACGACCTCGTTATACGAGTGACATTCCGTTTTCCAAGATCTTTATATCAAACTCACCGATATCATTACTGCATATTATATTGACTTCACACAAACCTTTTTCACCTAGTCTAGACTAGAAAATCCTTTCGATATTATTCATCTTGTCTAACAAATAGCTTTATAAAAAAGTCAATCAATCTTTAAGAAAAAAAATCTAATTTAGTCTAAGAGCAATTTAGTATAGAAACCCTTTGACTACAGATAATCCATCAGAGAGTATAGAATTTACCAGAATTTACATTTTCATTTTAAGACGAAGTTTTCTAATGCATAAAATATTGCACATACATAGTTTATATTTGAAATGCGGAATTATGCGAAAATTATCACTATGTGAACACCAAACTCAATCAAGTCAAATGAAGCACGAATATAAATAAGATATAACCGCGTAATGAGAGCCCGGTGTAGTTTTGGCCTGTGTCGAAATTATATGACTTAAAAACTCCCGTCGTCGTTAACTATTAGGAACAGAAGGGAAAATGTTGAACCCAAATCTGTGTATGGCCCTAACAGTCCGTATACCTTTGATGTGCGATCCGAACTTAATTTAGAACAAAAAGTGACCGAATTTACTAGGGAACGTAAATTTACAGATCGGGAAAAACATTGCCACGTTTTTAGAAAGAAATAAAATTGGACTCTATTTTACATTATACCTTTTTCTTTCTTTTCGGTTTTGTTTTGTTATGCCAACACCAGTAAATGAATACGAGTGGAAACACGGCAGCCAATTTCGTCGAGACTTTTAAGTATTCACTCTCACTCTGTAATATTAATATACCAATGAATATTAATTGTGATGTTTCAAATAGTCATAATAAAAATGTATCACAGCAATTTGCATTGAAGCATTGTATTTCTGCCACGCTTTTATTTTTATATAAAAACAATAACAATTTTTCGTTTCTTCGTCACTTAATTAGAATTTACCATTTTTTGCACTTATAGCAAAAACAACTTTTGTTCGTTAACTAAATGACGCCATTTTTAGCTCCGTATAAAATAAAAGGTAATAGTCAGACAATAAACAAGGCAAATGATTACTATATAATTTGCATCACATTATGACAAGTAATTTACATAGATATTTAATGTTTAATAGGGTAACAAGCGGAACAATTCAACTAATAGCTAAAAAAATCATTATAACATTAACCACCAAAGTTGCCACAAATTAAAAGTACATATAACACGTGGGTATAAAGTTTAAATTCTCAGTAAGAATAGTAAACGTAATCCTCCATACAGTCAGCGTTAAACAAAGAAATTATTAACTAAAAACGAAAACAAAAAAAATAACTAAGTGTTAAGACGGCTGACGGTAGTCTTCAATTTAAATATTGATGAACCAAATATATCGGCATCATAAAATCGGTCGTTATGCGACATATGTATATCCTAATTAATCTTCCTACCTAAATTATCACAAAACATGCGATAGTCTTTTACTTAATATCTAATTAACGGAATGTAGCATTAGAAGTTTCTACTTATGTAAATATCATTTTTAAGAATATCTAAATCTAAAATTGGGAAGTAAACGGAAACACGATAATGTAAATACTAACATACTAACAAATGTAGACTGCTTCCCCGTAACCCTCCTTTTGTTTCACCGTAGTCGGATAAATATAGATTGGCACTTACCGAGCCATTCTTCGTCCTGGCCAGCACGGGCACATGCTCTCTCTCCACCGAGGCCACGGCCAGTAAAGGGGCGAAGATGGCCAGGGATATCAGCCACAGCATAGCTAGGAGGCTGCAGGCTCCCCGCCTGGATGGCATCCAGGGCTGCCGCAAGGACTGCGTGATGGCCAGGTAGCGATCCACTGACATGGCTGTGATTGTGAAGACTGAGGAAGCGACTGCCACTCCTGATGACAAAAAAAAATATATTGATAAGTATGCAATCAAGTCTTAAGATGTCAAGAGACACTTATATTACAAGTTTCTATTTAACTTCACACGTTAGTTTGATTAGTTCAAATCGTGTGGGTCAATTTTAAAAAAAAGATCCGTAATTGGAATGGACTGATAATAGTGATAAGTAATACATAGGTATGGTACGAGTATGTTAACCCGATTACCATTTGCACGGAAGCAAGCACATTCTCATAAAGGGCAATACATACATATATATTACATACATTTTCATCGTAGATTATGGCGGGTAGGTAGGTGACAGATTTGGGACTGCCGGCGAATTGTTAGTCTGTGTTGTCGTCAATACTTATATAAGTGGTGATATTTGATCTGTTAAGGCTTTTATTCTATCTTATGTTATGCAGGTCCTATTCGCAACACAGATTATTTTGTGAATTCCTTGATACTAGAGAAGATATTCAATTCGAATATATCGAATTCCACTTTGATGTGACATCTCAGTTGAAATGAGAGTTGCTTTGGGGTATTGGAGAAAATTGTCCCCGTTGTATAGAAAGGGTACCTTGTGTTAGATCCGGTAGTTCTGAGTTGTTTGCGGAGTTGTTTACCGTATTCGCCTAATGTATAACTCAAGTTTTCAACCTTAACTTAGGCGCAGAACGCAACTTGACAAAAATATAAAAACACGAAATCTTCGACCATTGAAATTATAAATATTATAAGGACGCGGCATACTAAATATATATATATGCACCTTTTGTACTCATATTTTTGTGCAATAAAGATTAAATAAATAAATAAATATATTATATTGTCCTTAAGTGTAACTTTAAAAAACCCTTTAAGTATGAAGCACTATTATTATCACGTTATATCTCGTAATTTGATTTTGTTTAATTCACAATTTCTTATAGAAATTTTTGATATGTTCTACTTCCAACTAATATGATAAATGTAAAAGTTTGTGAGAATGTTTAGATGTTCGGAAAATATATTAGTTTCCGAGGGAAAGTTCATATACGTGGACGCAGTCGCGGATAAGGTTAAATATACATAGATTGATACCTAGTTAAACAAATCCCATGACGAGCTTATTTTAAAGCAGTAACAGCAGTGCACAGAGAGTGACATTATTAAATATAGCTAAAAAAATCGTATTAGAATCGGTTCACACGTTCGGAACATCACACATAACGTTCTTTCTTTTTTGGGTCAGGAATTAAATATTTTGTAACGGATATTTGCTAAGGGAGATCATAAAAATAGGGACTCGAGAATCTCGAGATTCAAAAAACGCTTTTTCCAATTGGCTGGAACCCTGAACGTTCTGGGTAATTGTTAATATCGGGTGGTTCTTTAATCAATTTCTAATAAAAAAGTACGTGGTTTCGGATTGGAAATTGAGACCGGAGGCGCCTCGTTAATACTTAATTCGTATTTACAATTCCAAAAAGATGGCTGCGATTTCCGCTTTAATAAAACTTTGAATTTAATTGGCAGCTATTTTCTTATCCATGAACTTAAGCAAAAATGTTAAGTCAGCATTAAGGCTGCGATCAGGGCACATGCCTTAAACAAATTTGCTTTTATTATGAGGAAATCTTCTCCAAGCTGCGAAGTTTGCAATGTTCCTGAGGGTATTCAACATATTTTGATGGAATATGCTCGGAATGAAGCAGAAAGAAAGTCATTGTTAACTACTCTTAAGGCAAATAGATCTAATCTTGGTGTAATACAAAGTATCTTAGCTTAATAAACCTTTCTGGTTTGTTTTCTCAAATTTATCAAAAATTAAGATTTGAAGTACCTATATCGGTTTGTGGGCGACCAACACTGGGCGCAGGTGAATACGAATATTCGTACTTTTGTCTCCGCAACAACCATAACTCAATCATAGATTCAGCAAGACACCGACAGACAATGTCAAGTGCTATAAAGAATATTGTAAGAATCTCCTATAATGCCAGGGATCGAGCTTTTGATCTGATTTACCGCGAGCAGGCGTATTTCTCTGCGCCCGGTAGGTACATCCGACCATTACGTTAAGTTTGGTTGGATGTGTTGCGAATAGAATTGCGCGCGTTGCGAATTGTTCCGAATGTGCCGAATGTTCCCTCATACATAAAAAACATCGGGCTCTATCCCTGGCAAGCGAAGTAATACACATACACAGTTACGTGGTATTGGAGGTCAATCAATTACCTCTAACGAAGTAATAACAACCACTATAACTCTTGATGAAGTAACATTTGAAGTAAACTTACATGTTGTTGAAGATTTGCCCTATGATGTTCTCTTAGGAGTTGACTCATTGCAAATACCAGGCCTTAAAATAGAAATAACAAAAAATGCAATATCCGTTAAAAGGGAGCACTTCATAGGTAAATTACAAACCAACACCCAACCTAGCATTATCGATACCGATATTTCTGATACGTCTCGACTTAAGCATATTATTTCAAAGCACGCTGCTATTTTCGGTATAAATCTACCCTCAAAAATAGTAAAAACTGGAAGTCTCAAAATTCGTTTAAAGGACCCACACCGTATTGTAAATCGACGCCCCTACCGCCTTGCCCCTATAGAGCGAGAAAAGGTCAAAAATATTATTAAAGACCTTAAATCAAAAGGCATCATTAGAGACAGTTGTTCCCCTTTCGCCAGCCCTATCCTTTTAGTTAAAAAGAAAAATGGTGACGACCGCCTCTGTGTCGATTACCGCGAGCTGAACTCAAATACCGTACGTGACCATTACCCTTTACCCTTGATACAAGATCAAATAGACAAGTTAGGATCTGCGAAATTTTTTACTACTCTTGATATGGAATCCGGGTTCCATCAAATTCCCATACATGAAGAATCCATCGAAAAAACCGCCTTTGTTACCCCAGACGGTCAGTTTGAATATGTCACTATGCCTTTTGGTCTATGCAATTCTCCTTCCGTTTTCCAGCGTTCTATTAACAAAGCTTTAGGTGAATACCTCGATAACATTGCACTGGTTTATATTGATGATATTTTGATTCCATCAGAGACTGAAGAAGAAGGACTGAATCGTTTAGATTTAATACTGAATAAATTAACCGAGGCAGGTTTTTCACTAAATATGTCCAAATGTAAATTTTTGAAACGGTCTACAGAATATTTGGGAAATATAATAATGGATGGCCAGGTCAAACCCAGCCCAAACAAAATAAACGCGTTAAAAAATTCAAATCCACCAAAGTCTTTAAAGCAGCTGCGCCAATTCAATGGGCTATCGAGTTATTTCCGAAGATTCATCCCGAACTTTTCACGTATAATGGCTCCTTTATATGCTTTAACAAAAAGCGACGCCAAATGGGAATGGACCGAATCCCATGAGAACATTCGACAACAAATAATTTCATACTTAACAGCAGAACCCTTATTGAGCATTTTTAGACCTAATTTGCCAACAGAAGTTCAGTGCGAGTTCCCTCGGATATGGGGCTATCTTAATTCAAATAGAAAACGACCGACGCAAGGTAGTAGGTTACTTTAGTATGAGGACAACGGACTCGGAATCAAAATATCACTCATATGAGTTAGAAACCCTGGCTGTAGTCAAAGCTCTTAAACACTTTCGGCACTTTTTATTTGGAAGAAAATTTACAGTGGTAACAGACTGCAATGCTCTTAAAGCTAGCCAAACGAAAAAAGAATTGACCCCCCGCGTTCACCGCTGGTGGGCCTTTTTACAAGGTTTCGATTTTGATATAAGATACCAAAAAGGCGATCAAATGAACCACGTCGACTATTTAAGTCGAAACCCAGTTATTAATTTAATAACAAAAGACCCGACGTGGATAATTGTAGAGCAAGAAAGAGACCCAAAATTAAAAAACATTAGAGACTTAATTAAAACCAATGTCCCGGTTGATAAAAAATATAAACTCATAGACGATTTACTTCTTATATCTATACAAAATCAAAATGGCAATACAGTAACTCGCACAGTCATACCAAGTTCGCTTGTTTGCAGTATTATTAACAGATACCATGAAACCCTTTTGCATGCAGGTTGGGAAAGAACACTTGAAAAGATTAGAGAACAGTTTTGGTTCAGTAATATGTCAAAAAGGGTTCGCTCATTTTGTGATCATTGCTTAGGATGTAAAATCGGAAAGGGCCCGTCTGGTAAATCACAAATGCAACTACATCCAATAAATAAAGTAGCAATTCCATTTCATACCGTTCACGTCGATTTAATGGGCAATTTAAGTGGATGTGAAAAGAAAGCCTACGCTTTCGTAGCAATAGACGCTTTCACAAAATTTGTATTAATATACCTCTTACAAGACAAAACTACAGGTTTAATTCTCAAGTCAATACAAAATATTGTAAATCTCTTTGGTACCCCTAATCGGATTATCTCCGACCGCGAACCAGCAATCATGGGATCCGAAATCCAACATTTTTTTAACCTAGGAAACATAGAGCACCACGCAATAGCACGCGGTGTTCCAAGGGCTAACGGCCAAATAGAAAGATTGATGCGAACATTGCGGGATCATTTGGGTGTTATAGCGTTGAACCACAATAAAGCCTGGGTCTCTAAATTAGGGGAACTTCAACTATGTATCAATACAACCAAATCTAAAGCTACTGGCTACTCCCCTTTAGATCTTTTAATTGGAAAAGTATGTTCATCTCCTGCTATTGAACAGATTTCTCTATTAGAAAACAAAGTAAATAGGGACGAAATTCGCAAAAATGCGTCCTCCAGGATGAACGAGCAGGCAAATAAAAGTATGGCAAGGTTTAACGCCAGAACTGCTTTATTTACTCCATTTAAGGTGGATGATTTTGTCCTATGTAAAGACACTCAGTGGTCAGGAAATAAATTAGGACCTAAATACCTCGGCCCTTACCAAATAGTCAAAATTATTGAAAATGACCGATATGAAATAAAAAATCTTAGGACTGGCTACAGTAAAAACATAATTGTCCCTCATGAACATCTAAGACAAATTCCAACACCAAATAATATACTTGAGCACTTATCCGATGATGACCGTGATAGCGATTAAGTTGGCTTGTTTAAAATAAAAGAGCACAAAATAAGTGCCACTAGATAAAAGAGCACAAAAAGGTGCCAGTAAATAAGAGCACAAAGGGTGCCACTAATTAAAAGAGCACAAATCAAGTGCCACGTAACAAAAAGAGCACAAACCAGGTGCCACAAAATAAATAAAAATTGTCAATATAACCAAACATTACTTTTCAGATATGGGCAACGAAATTCGCTCAGAGCACGAGCTTTAATTCAGAATGGCCGTGATAGCGCCTTACAAATAATAATCATACGCATTTAATTACTACCCTCACTATGATTGAAATGATTTTTATAATAATATTTGTTGTAATGTAGTTAGGTATTTAATGATTATTTGTATTGTATGTTTTATTGTACTAAATGAAAGGAAATAACGATAAATTATGTTAGTTTCATAAAAGGTGTGTTATAAAATTAATAAGAAGACTTAATTGTAACATAAGATTTAATTATTGTTTATTTGGTATTACAAACAGTCATTTGACTAGAGTGCAGGTGCAGCCTGTTGACAGCGTCTTATAAAAAGCGGTAGCACCAGTCAGCACGGCACTCTTGGTCAGACGCTGAAACTAGAACGTCCTGAATACACAGTTTGTGGATCACAGTTACTCGTTTTATTTATTCACCATGGATCTCCCTCCAACATATATATCACACAAAACTGTTTCGACATGTCTTCCTACATAAACCGTGTCCCCTAGACAAGATACAGCGTATACAGCGTAAGCTATTAAACATTAAACATTAGTTAATTTTCTGGTTTAGGCCAAGCATTTTTGTCCGTTAGATAGTCCTCGACCGTATAGTACGCCTTTGACATCAACGACTTTTTCAAGTAATTTTTAAGTGCTGGAAGGGGTAACTCTACAACTACGTCGGGTAATTTATTATAAAAATGAATGCATTGACCTACAAATGATTTATATACTTTACGGACACGAAACTTTTTTATGGCAATTTTATTTTTATTCCTAGTATTTATATTATGTATATCAGAATTTTTAACGAAAGAGTCTAGGTTCTTAATAACATACATAAAATTTTCATAAATATATTGGGATGCTACTGTTAAAATATTAATTTGTTTAAAAAGTTATCTTAATGAATCACGGGAATTTAAGTTATATATAGAGCGAATGGCCCTTTTTTGTAACACAAATATAGTTTGTATGTCAGCTGCTTTTCCCCAAACCTGAATACCGTATGACATAACACTATGAAAATAACTATGATAAACTAAGCGAGCTGTCTCAACATTGGTAAGTTGTCTAATTTTCCTAACGGCGTAAGCGGCCTTACTTAATTTGCCTGCTAGAACTGCTATATGGGGACTCCATTGCAAATGTTTGTCTATAGTTATGCCTAAAAAAAGTGCCTTATCTACCATTTCTAAACACTCGCCATTAAGAAAAATACTAGAATTTACCGGTTTAACTTTAGGCAAAACGAACCTAACACATTTAGTTTTCTTAGCATTGAGTAGTAAATTGTTACTCTTAAACCAATTAAGTACTTTAACAAGTGCGGCGTTTATCCTACTGTAGTCGACGGATTTTCGGTCTACCTTGAAAATGAGTGATCAGCAAATAGTACAATATCACAAAGTGTATCTACTATGGGTGGTAAGTCATTTATATAAACCAAAAATAAGAAAGGACTCAATATATAGCCCTGGGGCACACCTAATTTAACTGCAGCACCAACAGACTGCGTCTTGTTTACAACAACCGTTTGTGTTCTATCACTGAGGTAAGAAGACATAAGTCTTAGAGCATTATTTGATAGACCATAATGTTCCAATTTTAAAATAAGGGTCGCATGATCAACGCAATCAAAAGCTTTCGAAAGGTCACAAAATATTCCTACTGCATCACAAGATGTCTCCCAGATATTATATATATATTTAATAAGAACAGATGCTGCATCAGTAGTGGATCGTCCCTTGGTGAAGCCGAACTGATAACTGTTAAGCAGTTTATTTCTATTGAAGTGACCTAACATATCATTCAACATTAACTTCTCAAAGACTTTACTTAGAACTGGTAGTATAACACGCTTATATCACCCACAGTTTAAAAATATTATTTATAACAAACTCTTAATATTGTGCGTAATTTTATTTCAAATATTAGTCCTTTATTTTTTTTTTATGTGACGCCAACACATTAATTAGCGAGACAACACCACTTGTATGTCAACATAAATTATGTAAATTATGACCACTTTTTGTTGCAAAATCTTTAAATTCGTCGAAACAAACATCGTCAGTTAAGTAGCACTTGAGACCTATGGACGCTAGTTTATTTTTTTGTGATTAGCGTCGTGTGAGAAAGAATGTTTGGCGAGAATGCACGCTGATTGGTTAATTAGACTGACGCCAGTTTTTTGAGAAGTAGGGATGATTTGGGATTTAGGAAACTTAGGTGTTTTAGACCAAAGAGTCACCCCCGGGACGCGAAACTGAGATATCGTGAATTAATCGTCCGCATACGGTTTAACTAAAGTCTCACATTTGCCAATATTTTAACCTAGAGTCAGTGTTTTCTATTATCAAATTAACGTACTTAATTTGAGTGTATGAACAATAAGTTTTAAGGACTATAATTGTTATAGCATAAGTTATTTTATTCAATTCAGCTATTTTTGATTTAATGTTGTTATCGTTAGCATTTAATTTAGTATTCATGTGTTGAGCTTAAGTCACTTTATTCAATTCAGTTATTTTAGATTTAGTGTTGTTATAGTTAGCATTTAATTTAGTATTCAAGTGTCGAGGTAAGTACTAGTTTTAAATATGCTCAGTAGTAGGGGCGACGTAGAGTAAAGTTATGTTTTGTTTTGTTTGTTTATATTTTATTAGTAAATAATTTGGGCGTGAATAAAACGTGAAATAATAGTATGAGAGAAAGAATATATGTGTGAATTGGGTAATATCATTATTATTGTGGTTAGGTAAATTGTATGCTTTTCTGCTTGCTTAATTGATTATTAGTATTAAGCTTTATAAGTAAATTGTCATTTCAGACTTGGTGAAATAAAGGAAAGAGTAGTCATATCTCATACTTTATTTTCAATCTGCTCTACCAATATTTTATTAAGTATGTTATGATAATTTTCTCTAAGTTAGTTCTTTGTTCTACGTTTATGACGAACTAAGGTAAATAACAAAAAACTATTATTTGCGTTAAACTATACATGCACCTAATCATAACACTTACAATCAGTACACGTGGGGTCAGCCCAGATAGCGGCTTGAACGTCTGACGATTCTGGTAGTCTGATTTCACAACAAGCACTAGGTACACTTAATTTATCACCTAATATTTCTTATTTTCCTTTTAAATTCAAACATCTTACATTAGTCAACACAACATTTGACACACCTCTTCACAAGCACTAGGCACTCACCTAAAACCTGAGTCGTTTGGGTGTATTATAATCTTTACTAGTGACCCTGAGGTGCAGGCCCTACGACCCCTAACCAAGAGTTTTGTGTGAAGTTTGGTCGATATTGTACTTTTATATGGGGTCACACAGTGATTGTTATATGCATCTAAGTGATATTCAGACTATCTTAGTACACATCGACAACAGACCTTAGACCTCGTCATAAACCGCGTTTGCTAATTCGGATTAGGGACGCGTAAACTCATAGTCTTAAGAGCATAGCGTAAGTGCGTAGCGTAATTGCATGGTGTGCTTAATATACTACTCTGTCAAGAAAGTACCGGGAAAAGATCAATAATACACAAACTGTTTGTTAATCATCCAAATTTATTTTATCACCTTCAAAGTATGCTCCTTCAGAAACGATACACTTACGCCAACGAATAATCCAATCATCAAAACATTTTTTAAACGCTGTTTCCGGAATTGAATTCAGTTCTCGGCGCGAATTCTCCTTTATGTCTTCTACCGATTGAAAACGGGTGCCACGAAGTGGTAATTTGAGTTTAGGAAAAAGAAAGAAGTCGGCAGGAGCCATATCTGGTGAATATGGTGGTTGCTCGATGGTATTTGTTGAGTGTTTGGTCAAAAATTCTTTCACAATGATGGCCTTGTGCGAAGGCGCATTATCGTGGTGCAAAATCCAAGAATTTTCATTCCACAAATCTGGCCTTTTTCGTCGAATTTGCTCTCTTAAATGCCGCATAACGCTCAAATAATATTCTTTATTTACCGTTTGACCTTCCGGCAAGAATTCCGAGTGCACAACACCGCGATAGTCAAAGAAAACAGTCAACATGACTTTGACTTTTGATCGACTTTGGCGTGGTTTCTTCGGTTTCGGTTCAGTTGGAAGGCGCCACTCCGAAGCTTGTTGACTAGTTTGCATGTCAAACTCGTAAACCCACGTCTCGTCACCAGTAACAATGCGTTTCATGAATGTTGGGTCGGAATTGACTCGTTCTAGCATGTCCTCAGCGACTCTCATGCGATTGAGTTTTTGGAGAAAATTCAGGTCTTTTGGGACTAGCCGAGCGGTAACATGTTTCATACCCAAATGATTAGTTAAAATAGTACGGATCGACTCGTGAGATACAGAAAGTTCGGCGGCTATCTCTCTCAAAGTTGAATGAGGATTTTCAGTCACTATTTCCTTCACTTTTGCGATGTTAACTTCAGTTGCAGACGTTGATGGCCTACCAGAGCAAGGCAAATCTTCCATCACATCTCGACCGCTTTTGAACGCTTTGTACCACTCATAAACACGTGTTTTTGATAAAGTCGAATCACCGTAAGCCTTCTGTAACATTTTCAGTGACTCCGAACACGAAATTCCATTGGCGATGCAAAATTTAAGACAAACTCTTTGTTCAATGTTTTTGTCCATTATGAAATTCGCAATACACACTAGATATGATATAACTAAAAACAGCACTGTATTTAATATAAATAACAGATGCAACTCAAACTCCGCGCCAAAATAGAAAACAGTTGTGCCAATCTAACAACAACAAAAAAAACAAAAATTTGAATTTGGAACCATAAACAAATCATCCATTCCCGATACTTTGTTGACTGAATGTATACTTTATTTTGGGGTTGTTTTATTAGGTCATAGAAAGGAAGCGAGATAGCGTGTCAGGTTGTTTGAGAGAGGTCAAACCCCATCCAAGACAGAACCGATTTGCTTCTAGATTTCCATTCAAAGTATTATTAAAAAGATCAAATAGGTTCTCGCTGTAACCGACCTCGTTAATAGGGGTAGGGGTTTTAGTTAGGGAAATTTATAATTATCACTAGAATTATTTTATTTTTGTAAACGTTCATACACTTAAACAACATACGAGGAGGGTTTCGGAGTATCGAGCCGGGAGTACCGTCCCGGGAGTGCAGGTATCTTAAGGAGATTCTCGGTGAGTCGTATCAATTTTATCACTTTAATTCTGTGTGTTTATTTTGTGTTTGTTTCGTGTTTACGGTTTAAATTTGTTTATTTGCGGTACTTGTTTGTTTATTAATTGATTTCAGTTGTGATTAAACTACACCATTATTTTGTTTTGTTACACAACGTAGAGGGTCCTAACTTACAGATATAAACTAGACGATCACACGTTTTATTTTTGGCCAAATAATTTCGCGATAATAATTTATATTTTCACAACGTAGGAATTTGTTTAGTTTTGATAAGCCCCGGGGTACGACGTTTACAGTAGTATAGAAATGGGGCGGAAATTCGTTAAATCACTCTTCTCGCCGGACTTAAAAAGGGGTATGACTTTACTATATTTCATTAGATTTGGAAAGACCCCCTCAGATATGCAATTATTGTAAATTAATGCTAAGTGGGGTGCAATTACCTCTATGATATGATGGATAACTTTAACTGACGTTCCCCATAAATCCTCGTTTTTTTTAAACTGAGAGATTTAAATGCCTTTACAATAGCAACATAATCTACTTGACTAAATTCAAAGTTTATATTACATTTACTGACATTATTACAAAGTAAAGATTGAGCGTCAATCGCGGATGATTGAAGACATTTACTTGTATTCATTGCTATGTTAGAAAAAAAATCTTCGAAAGCTAAGGCTACGTCTGTATTTGACGTGATTTGTTTGTCTCCCGTTTTTAGTATGATTTGATTATCACGAGTTTTAGATTTACCCGTTTCCCGATTTATGATATTCCATACACTTATTAAACAACATGAAACAGTCAGTATTCATCAAGTTAGAATGGTGTGATTACTTTACCTATTGTGAGCATCGTTGTTAGTTAGGGTGATTAGGTCCGGCGCATAAAATACCAAGAATACCTAATAAGGGACAAAAGCATAATTTGTTTAAAAAAATTAATTAAATTGTAACTTATTACAAAAAAAAATTATGTGCGAAATTAATTTGTAAATTTACCATGAGCTTTTCGGTGAAGAAAAACATCGTGAGGAAACCTGCACACATCTGCAAAGCAGTTTGACGGTGTGTGCGAAGTTCCCAATCCGCACTGGGCCCGCGTGGGAACTATAGCCCAAACCCTCTCATTGTGAGTGGAGGCCTGTGTGCCCAGCAGTGGGACGTATATAAGCTGGATTATTATTATATTATTGTACATCGCAGGAAATTATAAAAAATGAACGTTCAACAGGAGTTGAGTTAATAACGTTTGCTTAGGCGCGTTCGGGCCGCATTATACGTATTTTTTATATTTACTTTGTAGGTATTGATCGAACGTACGAGTACTTTGTACTTTTGATTAGAAGAGAAATATATGTTATGTACGTACTTACGGCTCGATTTCTGCCAATATAGGTATAAGATAGTGTTACAAAAAACTTGAAATAAAAAAGGGAAGTGAAGTAAAAATATGAAACTATTATTAACTGATTAATTTAGGATCTAGTAGCAGCAGTGGACGTTTTTCAGCTGAAATACTGATGATGAGTACTTAATTTTGTTTGTTTGTGATGTGGAGTGGTCATGTAAGCACGTTTTCTTCCCGGCACGTGTAGATTTTCTCCCTTTCCCAACAAAGGTTACACTTGCCCGTTCCCTATTACTTCCTCTTATTGATTACGGCGACATTGCGTTTTTGGATCTCAAAGAGGAACTGCTTGACAGGCTAGAGCGTCTGCAGAATGTTTGCATTCGGTATATTTTTGGCCTAAGAAAGTACGATCGCGTGTCGATGTTCCGTGCGCAGCTAAAATGGCTTCCTATCCGTCGTCGTAGGGATGTATGTACATGTACTTTCACTCCTCTTCAATGTCCTCTTCCTTCCTTCTTCCCCTCCCTATCTTTCCGAAAGATTTAGCTTTCTGGCCTGCGGCAGCGGTCATCGTCTGCGTTCCAGCGCCAATCTTTCTCTTGCTGTTCCGCCTAATAAAACACGTGTCTATTCTAGATCCTTCACTGTCCGTGCTGTCCAACTATGGAACGAGCTTCCGTTGTGCTTAAGAGAATCACCTTCTGTTAACTCTCTTAAAAGAAATTTAAAAGCGTTGTGGCTTGATGAATCGTGAAACCAAACTCCGTAGTGCTTATTTATAGGTTATCTATTAGCTGTTTGTGCTCTTAGTTAGTTCTTATTTAAGTATAAGTATATATATGTATGTATATATATGTATATATATATATATATATATATATATATATATATATATATATATACATATACTAACGTAAACTTACATATACCTACACCTATATATATATATATATATATATATATATATATATATATATATATATATATATATATATATATATATATATATATATATATATATATATATATATATATATATATATATAGGTGTAGGTATATGTAAGTTTACGTTAGTATATGTATTTATTTATATGTTTAATATTTATGTAGTTACATGTATTATCAATATTTCTAACTGATAGTTTAATATTTTGAATACTTTTTGCTACTTTTTGTGCAAAACTTGTATGTGTCTAACCCCATGCATTGTCCTTACTCATCTACTTCAGGGTTAGCTGGAAGAGATCCCATTTAGGGATAAGTTCGCCTTTGTATTTTAAATTTACGATGTCAATGTATTATTTACTTATACTTTTTGTGCAATAAAGAGTTTACATACATACATACATACATTATCGAAGGTAAACCCAGTCAAACTCACTGTGTTGTAAAGTTATACACGGCCTAATCTACATATCGGTTACAACAATGAGTACGTGCTACCTATTTCACCAACAAAGGCATTACAGACGGTATTCAAATCGTATTATTAATTGACTAATTACCTAATTACGTAAACACGGGTAACTTTAGTCCTGGGGGGTAACATTGTTCACCCCTATATTTCAAACTTTTCTTTGTATATTTTACAATTTTAAGTAACAATTAATTTCTTTAGAATAGGTAGTGACAATCTGTATAATCTATTTTGAAAAGTATCTAGTGTTTTTTTGGATGGGCAATGTTACCCCCCAGGGCTAAAGTAACCCGTGTTTACTGTATTTATTTTTAGGGTTCTGAGCCCTAACGGCAAAGCGGACCACTTTTTGTTGTTACTCGGCTGTCCATCCATCCGTCTGTCTGTCCGTATATGTCAAGGTTCTCTAGAACTTAAAGGAAACAATTTACACATCAAAAATTTGAACAGTTTAATGTATAAGGTTAACGAAAACCAAATATTTAATTAGAAATCCAATTCAAAAAAAATTCAGGGGGTCCCAATACATAGAAAAGGATACCTATGCAAAGGTATAGGTATCCTTTTCTAAGTATTAGGATGTGATTACTGATTAGGACCCATGCAACGGCATGTGGCGTATTATTGTGTAGAGGTTATTAAGTATTGTAATGTAATGAACCGATAATAAATGTAAAAAATTACCGGCTGATCACATTATTAGGCATTTTTCAGAAAATAAATGCAAACAAACAATTTTGGAGTTGAATTAAAAAAGGTTTTTCTTAAAAAAATAGTCACAAGTTTAATTTAATATTTAGAACGTTAATACATTTTTAATATAAAAAAATAAGCACGCTTAAATAAATAAAAAAGGAAATTATTTATCTGATTACAGTAAAACACATTATACAATTCCGACGATATAATTATCGTCCTAAAAGGATTGTTCTTCAAAATTATACCTAAAATTTCGTTAACTTTGCCGCACAAATGAATTATATAAAGTACCTGCTTAGGTTCATACCGGAGGTCATGTAATTTGGTTAGAAAATCTTAGGGCAAAATACTAAACCTGTATCGGATATTTCTGTTCCAAAAGCTTTTGTTACAATGAGATTCACCCTAAGTCTGAAGTAAATAAACTCTAACTACATATCATGGTAACGGCATAGTTCATTTAGGCAAGCAAAGTCTAATTTTCTAATAAAATGGAAAAAGAATTATCTGGGAATGTCTTGATGCGATGATACGGGAAGTCTTCTTCAACCAACTACCCGGAACTCCGCTACAGTCAGTCGACTAGCTTAAGACGTCGTCGTACAGTGATGAACTGTAGGCCTTATCGCGTTGGTTGCAGACAACATTTAAAGCCACATGACTGGTTCACTACCCGGTGCGGGTCCGCTGACAACGTAAATAAAAACTTAAACGTTGTGAAAGTTGTTGAAACCTAACTTTTTTACGAAAACAATAGGTAGGTAATATTTACCCGACACTTCCTATGTGTCGGCTTTTTTAACAAAAGGTGACATACGACACTGAATTTCACCACTTATTTACCACTACTAGTCTTCAATGAAAAAGTATAAGAATTTTTTCGACATTGACTGTTTTGCAACCAGACAAATAATGACGCAATTCCATTAATCTCGCGAATACAACATCAAATTTAAATTTCAAATTTAAATAAAGCAAATAACCAGCCATGTATCAAACTGGCAAAACGGTCAAGGATAATGTTACAACCATAAAACCGCATCTAAATCGGTTCAGCCAAACGCGAGACAATCGTGGACAAACATACATACATACAAACATACAGGTCAAACTGAGAACCTCCTTTTTTTGAAGTCGGTTAAAAAAGGTTGTCAATGGCACAGAAATAACATAAGCGTAGAAGTGCCACTTCATGTAGCTATAATGCTACAGTATGTACTGACAGTAAAAAAAAAATTTGCGGACAGACGGTCAGTTTGAATATGTCACTATGCCTTTTGGTCTATGCAATTCTCCTTCCGTTTTCCAGCGTTCTATTAACAAAGCTTTAGGTGAATACCTCGATAACATTGCACTGGTTTATATTGATGATATTTTGATTCCATCAGAGACTGAAGAAGAAGGACTGAATCGTTTAGATTTAATACTGAATAAATTAACCGAGGCAGGTTTTTCACTAAATATGTCCAAATGTAAATTTTTGAAACGGTCTACAGAATATTTGGGAAATATAATAATGGATGGCCAGGTCAAACCCAGCCCAAACAAAATAAACGCGTTAAAAAATTCAAATCCACCAAAGTCTTTAAAGCAGCTGCGCCAATTCAATGGGCTATCGAGTTATTTCCGAAGATTCATCCCGAACTTTTCACGTATAATGGCTCCTTTATATGCTTTAACAAAAAGCGACGCCAAATGGGAATGGACCGAATCCCATGAGAACATTCGACAACAAATAATTTCATACTTAACAGCAGAACCCTTATTGAGCATTTTTAGACCTAATTTGCCAACAGAAGTTCAAGCGGACGCGAGTTCCCTCGGATATGGGGCTATCTTAATTCAAATAGAAAACGACCGACGCAAGGTAGTAGGTTACTTTAGTATGAGGACAACGGACTCGGAATCAAAATATCACTCATATGAGTTAGAAACCCTGGCTGTAGTCAAAGCTCTTAAACACTTTCGGCACTTTTTATTTGGAAGAAAATTTACAGTGGTAACAGACTGCAATGCTCTTAAAGCTAGCCAAACTGTAATATTTAAAAATTGTATGTTATGTTTAAATAATTTTAAGTTATATTGATATGTATGGTTTTCAGTTATTTATCTAATTTAATGTATTTAAGAGGGTAATCCAAGGGTTATATAGAAATTAAACCAATTGTGTAGTATTTCAGGCTGGTTTATTTGGCCCCGCCCTTCAAAACTAGGGTTTAATAGCTAAATTGTTAATAGGTTGTTTTGGACAGTGGTAAAAATGTTGGTCGATTAAACGATTCCCTACTACAGTTTAAATAGTAAAATAAGATAGAATTGGAGTGGACTCAGCTGTGACAAGCAGTGCGGGTTCGCCTCGGTGAGCCGAGCGGGGTGGACAGAAGCAAATTCTGTCTTTTAAGCTCAACTGGTGCAGTAAGATGGGAAGTAAGAAGCTAGCCCGTGCTAAGTGCCCGTGCTATGTACCCGTAGAAGTTACCCGTAGAAAGTTACCGGTAGCAAGTTACCTCCTGGAATTGGCCATTATAACATTTTAGGTCATCCCGGAGAACATAATTTTAGAAAAGATGGGAAATATCGGTACAATCACGCATATAGTAATGTAAGAGCGTTCCCGAACAAGTGCAAGAAGGACATACAGGCGATGAAAGAAGGATTTGGCATGATAATGGAACACAAGTAACATAATCTCAAAAATATGAAAATCTATAGCAAAATTGTTTTTAATCTTACCTTTTGGAGGAAAATAACCCTGCTTATAGGCGTCTATTGGATAATGTCGACTCTGGAGCAGGTGCACAGCCCATGCAAAATGGTATTCTCAAAGCAAGACGCAATGACGTAGAGTGAGGCTGTAAAAAACACGAAAATTAAGCAAATGCTTATTTACACAAATCGCGGAGTGATCCCACGATGATTATTACTCACTTTCTTTAGAAAATCTCTTTGCCGACGTGACAAGAAAAGGCCACGTCCTGGGTATTTGGCAAACACGTAATAAAACTGGCTGGACTGAAACAAAAACAAATTGTATTTTAAATCAAAGCTTCCATGAAGCGACGACCTGATGATCAACCAAATTTCAAAATACTTACGGAAAACTGGTATTACAATAATATTGGCAAATTAAGCGTATCGAACGCAGATCGAGAGTAAAAGGCTCGAATCTTCTACGATCATTCTCGAGTTGACAAAAAACGCAGTGTTGCCTGCATTCGCGCGGCCTCCATCACTATGGTCAAAATATAGACATCTTGATGATAATTGATTCGATAAAATATGCAAACAAATTCATGGAAATCCTGTATAATATTAGGATTGAAGAAGCAAGCAACGAAATTAATCCTGAGTCATAACTCACGACACGATTTAGTGGTAAAAACCTGAAATAAAATATGAAAACAAAAGACGTTGTCACAAACTGTCAGTTAAATAATTTTGGTTAACCAGCGAGAGTTCAAATCCAAATTTAGAAGCTCACACTAATGCAATATTGAAGATAACTATTTAAAATTACCCAAAAAATCAGGTATTAACAAAATTTCACTTGCAACACTGTAATACCGTCGTGTAAGTCGCGCTTACTTAAGTCGCGTTCACACGTAATCCAGCAAATTTCTAGCCATAGATAATTTATATATTACACACCCCCGTAACCAGGAGAATTTTACGAGGTATGAGTAAAATTCCAGCTCGCCCTCGAGCTGCAAAGTAAAAAAAAATAAGCAGTTAATAGTTGGTAAACGGAAGGGGAAAAAAGTATTTAAAACAGACAAGAATTCTCGGGCAAAGAATTCAGGTCGCTACCAAAGCCTCGGTATCAAATGGATCCGCGTGACCGTCGCTGGAAACAAATGCAGCAAGACCTACGGCTCGGCAGCCATAGACAGAACAAGAAAGAACATAAGCAGATTGGTAAGTATACTCGGAGTAGTAGTAATGGTTGGGTAAACGTTGGGCTGGTAGAGCCACAACCGTTCGGGGTAAAGGTAGCTGATAAGGTAAATATAGGTAGTATTAGAAAGATGCAAACACATCAAGCAGAAAAAAAATTCCACATGAAGACTTGGATTCAGTTTACCGACATGACCAGGTACAATCGAATCTGTTTTACGACGGTCGAGGTCGCGGAGTCACAAGTTAACGACCTGTCTGAGTCGGGATAAACCACGAAATATTATGTCTAATTGTATGAATGGCGGGAGAAGCAAACCAACAGCTGAAACACCAAAAAACAATAATGAATAAAAAAACTACACAGGGAAGTCAACCCAACTTAATCTAAAGACAGACGCATGCAAAACGTAGGTTTAGGAAGTAGCGGCGCAGATCTTAATGTTATCAAAACGACGCGGTCCATAGAACCTAGAAGAGAATAGTTAGATTGAAGATCACCGGTTCACAACATCTGTAGAGTCACTAACCGCTCTCTAAGTGTTGGCTTATTTTTACTGCTGGAAACGGGTCACAAACCGATCTGAAAAAAAACTAAATACTAATAATATAAGGTTGACTCCTTTCTGTCCTTACACTTAAACTAACAAGGAAGCACATCACAATTTCTTAATCTTTCAGAAAACGAAACCCAAGAGAAATCCAGCTAACCCAGGACAGATGTTATCCGTTCCATTAAAATCCTTACGGTCCGGGGGGAGGATGATGTGCTCCACAATGCGTAACTCAAATGACTAAAACTAAAATACAACTAATTCAATTCAATTGGCTTTAAACATCCGTTAGGATTCAAGAAGTAGGTTTGAAATCCTTAATGTGCCATTTCCCTAAGAGTTTCCCGTTCTCGTCCTCCAATTCGTACACGAGGCGAGAAAGTTTACGAACAACACGACACCGTTCGTACTTCGGGGCTAACTTGGCGGCAAAATATTTTCCGGCATTACTTTGTTTATAAGTGCGTTTCCACACCTCATCACCAACGTTAAATTCAATGTCACGACGCTTATCGTTGTACGGTTTAATATTCCGATCATGAGCTTTTTGTAGTAAGGCTTTGACGGTAGGGTAGATATCTTTTAGTGTTATGATCTTGTCAAAGTAATCACGTCTCGAAGAGAAAATGATCTCCTCCACTGTCTCGACGTCATTGTAAATCGTTCCATCGGGTACTGCTTCACGGCCGTGCACCAACATGAAAGGTGTGAATGAGGTGGATTCATTAACGGAAGTGTTTAAAGCAAACTGAATTTTTGAAATATTCAGATCCCAGGTTCGATGGTCATCCTTGACAAAACTAGAAATCGCGGTAACAATGGTTTTGTTGTACCTTTCGACGGTATTTATTTGTGGGGTATAAACCGGAGTGTAATGTAGTTGGGGTATGTTATATCTCGAAAACAACTGCTGGACATCACCACCTGTAAAGTATGAGGCGTTGTCCGCTATAATGGTCTGCGGAATACCATGAAGCATAAACACTTGATTCTCCAGTCGTTGTGATATAACTTTCCCGGTTGCCCGACGCATGGGGAATAGCATAGCATACTTAGTGAAGCAGCATACCACAACGAGTAGGTAGGTGTTCAGTTGTCTTGATGGTGGAAGCGGTCCTACGAGATCTATACTTAAGCATTGGAAAGGTCGAGAACACTCCTTAGCGCTTCCCATGAATCCGGGAGTAGATTTCTGGCTATGCTTGTATGCCGAACAAACGGAACAGTTATTTATGTAACGTATCACATCATGATATAAGGATGGCCAGAAATAGCGTAGTTTTAACCGTTTGTAGGTTTTGGCAATGCCCAGGTGTGCGGTAGTTGGTGTTGAGTGGTTCTCGTGCAGAATCTCGTCGCGGAAATCCGAAGGGATCACTTCTTTCCAATCGAAGTCCTTCTTAAGTGGGGTGGTCGTCTTCGTATAACGGTAGAGGCGACCATTGACGATTTGAAAATTGGGACACGAACTGGGGTTAGTGTCGCAACGCTTATAAAGGTTAAGATACCAAGAGTCGGTGATTGTATTTAAATCTACGGTAGCAACAGGCACAGACCTCGACAGAGCGTCTGGTACTATATTTTCAGAGCCACGGCGGTGCTCTATAGTAAAATTGTAAGGGGACAACCGGCAGCCCCACCTCTCGAGACGTCCGGTTGGGTTTTTTAGGTTTAAGAACCACTTTAAGCTAGAGTGGTCCGTAATAATTTTAAATGGCTTATCGCCTTCAAGGTAAGGTCGAAAATGTTCCACCACATTCACAACAGCTAGAGCCTCTCTCTCTGTTGCAGAGTAATTGCGCTCAGGTGGTGAGAGCGAGCGACTGTAGTAGGCAAGAGGATGTTCCTCACCGTCGATCTCCTGCGTCAAGGTACCTCCGACCCCGAAATCTGAAGCGTCACAGTGGACACTGAATGGTCTCGTAAAGTCGGGACAAGCCAGAACAGGTGCTGTGGTCATGGCAGTCTTGAGTGTATTAAACGCGTGATCAGCTTCTGGGGACCAACGGAAAGGAGGAGCCCCTTTACGGGAGGAAGTAAGTTGATTTAGTGGTCCAGCGATGTTGCTAAAATTTTTAATGAAACGCCTATAATAAGACGCAGTACCAAGGAAGCGCTTTACGTCCTTGCGATTGTTAGGTATAGGAAAATCAATAATGGCGTTAACCTTATCGGGATCGGTGCGTAATCCGAATTCATCGACAAGGAAACCCAGGTATTTCAATTGGTTACGGAAGAATTTACATTTAGAAATGTTAATAGTAAGGTTGGCGTAGCGTAGTCGCTCTAAGACAGCACGTAATAGGGTAATGTGTTCGGAGAATGTTTCCGAAACCACGATAATATCGTCCAAATAAATAAAAATTCGTCCGTTGTATTCCGGTCCGAAGAGAACATCCATTAAACGCTGTTGGGTAGCCGGCGCAGAGGTAAGCCCAAAGCACATGACCTTGAACTGAAATAGACCGCGTGACGGAACGGTAAAAGCGGTTTTCTCCTTCGACTCCAGCGAATCTAGGGGTATCTGCCAGAACGCGGATTTAAGATCGAGGGAGGATAGGAACTTGGCATTTCCCAACTGGTCGAGGATCTGATTGATATACGGGAGGGGGTAGGCATCGTGTTTGGAGATCTCATTAAGCTTCCTACTGTCTAAGCAAAATCTAAGGGTACCATCAGCTTTAGGAGCCATGGTTACGGGGTTATTCCATGGGCTTTGGCTAGGCTCCACCACATCCATTTCGAGCATCTCGTCGAGTTGTCGATTGAGCTCCGCCAACTTCCCAGGAGACAGCATGTAGTAGCGTTGCTTAATAGGTTTAGCGTCTCCGGTATCGATTTTATGAGACAGAAGGTTAGTACGACCTAAGCCCTTTATTTCTGATGAAATTGATTCGAATTCCTTTAATAGCTCTTCAGCTTGGAGCTGTTCACTTGTGGAAAGGGCGTCCAAACCATGGAGGAACCGAATCTCAGAAGTGAAGGTATTGTTGTAGTCCTCGTCAGATAAAGACTGAACATTAGTAAGTAACGATAACACATCAGGAGCGATGTCAAATGCCTGCCAAAAATTTATACCAAACAAAAGTCTTGTAGATACACCAGGTATAATATAGAATTTCACAACTGCTGTTTTGTCGCCCATGGTAACTGGTAGGAAAACAAAACCTGAAATAGGAGAAGTGGACCCATTGGCCGTGACAATATAGTCTAAATCACTGGATTTATGAATTGTTACTAAATTCTCAAAATGGCTTCCTGCCTCGCCACCAATAATCGAAATTTCCGATCCCGAGTCCAAAAGGCCGGTAAAATCTAATTCATAAATTTTCACGGTAAGATACGGACGTACGTCTTGCCCATTAATCAAACTATTTAATTTAACTTTCCCTGTCTTGATATTAAATGAAACATTTTTAGTCGACAACCTAGGCTGCCTTTCAACATTTGGAGCGGTATGAGTATTATCGCTGTCTTTAATTTGTTGTTTAATGACTTTAGTAGGAATTTTACGTTTATTTACTTTTAATTTACTTTCCGATAGTTCGGACTTAATAACAGGGGAAGGATTGGTCAGGATCGGTTCAATTGGGGTAGAGGTGGTGGTTGTAGGTATTTCCGAGGAAGGATCATTTCGGTTGTATTTAGATAGGGACGAATTGTAATAAATTTTAGTGCAAAAGTAACGGGTTTTATTTTTAGGTAGTGGGGTATTATGACAGCAGGGTGTCATTGGAGTAGGTGTGTAAGTAGGTAAAGGTGAGTTAGGAGTGTTATTATTAGATAAAGAGTATGTGTTATGTCGAGAAGGTAGGACGGGGACATTAGTCGCGTGTAGTGTAGGATATGGGTAGCGGGTAGTGTAGGAGAGTGGGGAATTATGTAAGGAATAACTGCGGGAAGGAATAGCGCAGGGAGTAGGAAGTAAAGCGGGTTTGTTATTTGCGTTAATAGTTTTAGTAGGGACAGAAGCAAGGACGCGGTTGTAAGTGTTATTAGTTTCGTTAGTAAAAGCAAAAGCGTGGTAATTAGTGTTGTTAATGGTATTGGTGTTGGAGGTATTAGCTGTGTTAGTGGGATGGTGGGGTGGGTAAGTGATGTGTAAGGGTGTGTGTGTACGTGTGCAGAGTATTGCGGTAGTGGTGGGCAAGCGGGTATGAGTAGTAGTAAGGAGATGGGTATTGGTAGTTGAGGGTAGGTAGGTATTGGTAGTAGAAGGTAGGTAAGTATTGGTAGTACAAGGTAGGTAGGTATTGGTAGTAGAAGGTAGGTAGGTATTGGTAGTACAAGGTAGGTAGGTATTGGTAGTAGAAGGTAGGTAGGTATTGGTAGTGGAAGGTAGGTAGGTATTGGTAGTACAAGGTAGGTAGGTATTGGTAGTAGAAGGTAGGTAGGTATTGGTAGTGGAAGGTAGGTAGGTATTGGTAGTACAAGGTAGGTAGGTATTGGTAGTAGAAGGTAGGTAGGTATTGGTAGTGGAAGGTAGGTAGGTATTGGTAGTAGGTTGGTAGGTATTGGTAGAAGGTAGGTATGTATTGGTAGTTGAAGGTAGGTATGTATTAGTAGTTGAGGGTAGGTAGGTATTGGTAGTCAAGTCCGAGAATGTATGGTTTTTAGTAAATAGAATATTACGTTTATTTGAATATGTATTAAGGTGAGTAGATTCACTGTGGTTGTGATTAGGTATTGGTAGGTTCGATCCAGCCATACTCTGACTCGAACAACTTAGTTTTTTGGAGAGGAGCCATTAGGTTGACAGTTGGTACAGCTCCTTGCGGTCACGTTCTCGGCACCACAACGATAACATACTAGTCTGGGAGGTGCTGTGCAACCTTTCAGATTGTGTCCGTCCACCCGACAGCGCACACAAAAGGTAACTGGTAGCTGCGTCGCTGCGACTGGTTTAGATACTGGCTTAACAGGTGCAGGTCGAGACGTAGAAACTCCGGTTCGGTAAGCAAGATCCGAAGCTAAGGATTTACTGATATCCGTGGTAGGCTCACAGAATAACTTTGCACGTTGGCTGGCAGCCTCAAGTTGGCGACAGTAAGATTTTAATTCATCTATGTCATTAATAGGTTGTAAGGCTAATTGACGGGCATAAAATGTTGGTCGATTAAACGATTCCCTACTACAGTTTAAATAGTAAAATAAGATAGAATTGGAGTGGACTCAGCTGTGACAAGCAGTGCGGGTTCGCCTCGGTGAGCCGAGCGGGGTGGACAGAAGCAAATTCTGTCTTTTAAGCTCAACTGGTGCAGTAAGATGGGAAGTAAGAAGCTAGCCCGTGCTAAGTGCCCGTGCTATGTACCCGTAGAAGTTACCCGTAGAAAGTTACCGGTAGCAAGTTACCTCCTGGAATTGGCCATTATAACATTTTAGGTCATCCCGGAGAACATAATTTTAGAAAAGATGGGAAATATCGGTACAATCACGCATATAGTAATGTAAGAGCGTTCCCGAACAAGTGCAAGAAGGACATACAGGCGATGAAAGAAGGATTTGGCATGATAATGGAACACAAGTAACATAATCTCAAAAATATGAAAATCTATAGCAAAATTGTTTTTAATCTTACCTTTTGGAGGAAAATAACCCTGCTTATAGGCGTCTATTGGATAATGTCGACTCTGGAGCAGGTGCACAGCCCATGCAAAATGGTATTCTCAAAGCAAGACGCAATGACGTAGAGTGAGGCTGTAAAAAACACGAAAATTAAGCAAATGCTTATTTACACAAATCGCGGAGTGATCCCACGATGATTATTACTCACTTTCTTTAGAAAATCTCTTTGCCGACGTGACAAGAAAAGGCCACGTCCTGGGTATTTGGCAAACACGTAATAAAACTGGCTGGACTGAAACAAAAACAAATTGTATTTTAAATCAAAGCTTCCATGAAGCGACGACCTGATGATCAACCAAATTTCAAAATACTTACGGAAAACTGGTATTACAATAATATTGGCAAATTAAGCGTATCGAACGCAGATCGAGAGTAAAAGGCTCGAATCTTCTACGATCATTCTCGAGTTGACAAAAAACGCAGTGTTGCCTGCATTCGCGCGGCCTCCATCACTATGGTCAAAATATAGACATCTTGATGATAATTGATTCGATAAAATATGCAAACAAATTCATGGAAATCCTGTATAATATTAGGATTGAAGAAGCAAGCAACGAAATTAATCCTGAGTCATAACTCACGACACGATTTAGTGGTAAAAACCTGAAATAAAATATGAAAACAAAAGACGTTGTCACAAACTGTCAGTTAAATAATTTTGGTTAACCAGCGAGAGTTCAAATCCAAATTTAGAAGCTCACACTAATGCAATATTGAAGATAACTATTTAAAATTACCCAAAAAATCAGGTATTAACAAAATTTCACTTGCAACACTGTAATACCGTCGTGTAAGTCGCGCTTACTTAAGTCGCGTTCACACGTAATCCAGCAAATTTCTAGCCATAGATAATTTATATATTACAAAACGAAAAAAGAATTGACCCCCCGCGTTCACCGCTGGTGGGCCTTTTTACAAGGTTTCGATTTTGATATAAGATACCAAAAAGGCGATCAAATGAACCACGTCGACTATTTAAGTCGAAACCCAGTTATTAATTTAATAACAAAAGACCCGACGTGGATAATTGTAGAGCAAGAAAGAGACCCAAAATTAAAAAACATTAGAGACTTAATTAAAACCAATGTCCCGGTTGATAAAAAATATAAACTCATAGACGATTTACTTCTTATATCTATACAAAATCAAAATGGCAATACAGTAACTCGCACAGTCATACCAAGTTCGCTTGTTTGCAGTATTATTAACAGATACCATGAAACCCTTTTGCATGCAGGTTGGGAAAGAACACTTGAAAAGATTAGAGAACAGTTTTGGTTCAGTAATATGTCAAAAAGGGTTCGCTCATTTTGTGATCATTGCTTAGGATGTAAAATCGGAAAGGGCCCGTCTGGTAAATCACAAATGCAACTACATCCAATAAATAAAGTAGCAATTCCATTTCATACCGTTCACGTCGATTTAATGGGCAATTTAAGTGGATGTGAAAAGAAAGCCTACGCTTTCGTAGCAATAGACGCTTTCACAAAATTTGTATTAATATACCTCTTACAAGACAAAACTACAGGTTTAATTCTCAAGTCAATACAAAATATTGTAAATCTCTTTGGTACCCCTAATCGGATTATCTCCGACCGCGAACCAGCAATCATGGGATCCGAAATCCAACATTTTTTTAACCTAGGAAACATAGAGCACCACGCAATAGCACGCGGTGTTCCAAGGGCTAACGGCCAAATAGAAAGATTGATGCGAACATTGCGGGATCATTTGGGTGTTATAGCGTTGAACCACAATAAAGCCTGGGTCTCTAAATTAGGGGAACTTCAACTATGTATCAATACAACCAAATCTAAAGCTACTGGCTACTCCCCTTTAGATCTTTTAATTGGAAAAGTATGTTCATCTCCTGCTATTGAACAGATTTCTCTATTAGAAAACAAAGTAAATAGGGACGAAATTCGCAAAAATGCGTCCTCCAGGATGAACGAGCAGGCAAATAAAAGTATGGCAAGGTTTAACGCCAGAACTGCTTTATTTACTCCATTTAAGGTGGATGATTTTGTCCTATGTAAAGACACTCAGTGGTCAGGAAATAAATTAGGACCTAAATACCTCGGCCCTTACCAAATAGTCAAAATTATTGAAAATGACCGATATGAAATAAAAAATCTTAGGACTGGCTACAGTAAAAACATAATTGTCCCTCATGAACATCTAAGACAAATTCCAACACCAAATAATATACTTGAGCACTTATCCGATGATGACCGTGATAGCGATTAAGTTGGCTTGTTTAAAATAAAAGAGCACAAAATAAGTGCCACTAGATAAAAGAGCACAAAAAGGTGCCAGTAAATAAGAGCACAAAGGGTGCCACTAATTAAAAGAGCACAAATCAAGTGCCACGTAACAAAAAGAGCACAAACCAGGTGCCACAAAATAAATAAAAATTGTCAATATAACCAAACATTACTTTTCAGATATGGGCAACGAAATTCGCTCAGAGCACGAGCTTTAATTCAGAATGGCCGTGATAGCGCCTTACAATCGCGGGCTTCATACTAAAGGGGCGTATACGCTAAACCGTTACTTTTCAGGAGAGACAAAAAACCTAATAACTTTTTTGTATATTTATCGATTGAGCTATAAATTTGCATATGACTTTTTAAATACTTCCTGGTTTACGGGAAATAATTGATTTTACGTTAATTATTTTAGAAACCTGTAATTATGTTATTACGCCTCTTTGGCTCGGCGCTAATATGCAAACACCAACTAAAAAATTCTTCAAAAATACATTGGATTTGCAGGCGTATAATATGAAACTTTCCCTAATTGATAATTTAATTTAATTCAAAATTAATCCAGTTCATAAGCTTAAATATGATGACGTTTCAATGTAAAATCGTGTAAGATACCGTTATTTCTATTTTTTTTTAAATTCATACGTCTCTCTGCCTTGACAAAAATAAAAAATATAATTATTTTATTATGAGGTCGTATAATAAAATATACTACGATTGCATAGAAAATAATTCTTAAATATTGGGCAATCGAAATATCATAATTCTAAAGTAATTTTCTCTCTATAATACCACTCTTTTTAAGTTTTATTTAGCTCATAAGGCTTGACAAAAATAATACTAAACTCCTTTGTTCGAAAGGGGAGTTATAGATTTAAAACTAGAAATTTTTGCTCTGGTTAAAAAAATAGAAAGACGTATCATAATGTACTATAATTTATTCAATAAACCAAAATAAAATCTTTCAAAAATCTGCATCATAGGCCTTCCCCAAGGATCTCCACGACGGCCAGTTTTGTGCTACTCTCATCCATCGGCTTCTTGCGATCATCACCAGATCGTTGGTCCACCTTGTGGAAGGCCTGCCAACACTTCGCCTTCCGGTCCGCTGCTGCTATTCTAGAACCTTTTCGCCCCAACGGCCATCAGTTCTACGAGCAATGTGCCCCGCCCACTCCCAAGGTTCGCAATTCGCTGGGCTATGTCGGTAATTTTGGTTCTCCCGCGGAGTTCCTCATTCTTGATTCGATCTCGCAGAGATACGCCGGGCATAGCCCTTTCTATTGCCCTTTGGGTGACCTTGGGCTTTCTTATGAGGCCCATTATAAAGGACCACGTCTCTGTTCCATAAGTCATCACTGGCAACACACAATGGTCAAAGACTTTTGACTAGTCACTGCGGTAACCGGGACGAAAATATGCTCCGTAGCTTACCGAACGCTGCCCAGCCGAGTTGGATTCGGCGATTGACCTCTTTCTCGAAGTTGGATCTACCTAGCTGGATTACTTGTCCTAGGTAAAGATAATGATCAACAACTTCGAGCGTAGAGTTTCCAACTTTTAAAACAGAGGGTGCAACATGGGTATTTGACATAACTACTAAGTAGTAGCCATTCTATTAAATAATAAATGACATTTGGACTTGGTTTCTTCCCCAGAAAGTGTGTAATTTGGGTCTGCTACAGAATCATGTCGGTCAGAATTGGTTGTCATTTGTTCAGTCTGGTTCGGTTTTAGACAAACCACCAGACTGATTACACATTGGTGCTGTGTGATGCATTACTTGCCGGTGGCTTTACAGATGACAATGGTGTAAAAAGAGGAATAAGTGGCTGTCCAAATTCAACCGAAGGAACCTGTGCCTCTTGGTCGAAATGATTGGTTGCTGCAAAAACTGAAAGAGGCGAGGTATTTGAATAAAATGGCAAGTCGTCAATACAACTTTCATTTGCATTAGAACCTGCGTTTTCCATTTCGGCTACTACTATTTCCTGTTGATGCATTAGCGGTGATTTCCTCAGCATCTCCAACTGGGAAACACTCAATGGCTATGAATGTTCAGAGTACGGAGCCTAATTCTGCTCTTCAAAGGAAGGTGGCGGATTTTCATGATCCAATTGAGGTCCTAAAATATGCATACAAACGGATTAAGCAGAAAAAAAAGCGTGATGCAGCTGATATTTAGTACAAAATCATGAACCTATGCAGTCAAGCAAGAAAGTGTTATATACCCAAGTGTGTTAAAAATTATAAAAACTATAAACATCATATTTGTTACAACGTTTTTATTTTGCGAGAAAGATAATAGCGGCGGCAAACCACATTCGCGTGTATTAATCATAATATTAGTTAAAAAATAACCTGCTACTTAGAATGGTTCAATAGATATAGGCCCTTAAAGGTAAATAGGACGGACGGACCGACAGACAGACAGATAGACAACGTAAGGTCCCGTTGGCACCTTATTACGGAACCCTAAGAGTGATGCCAATCTGTCACGTGCGATGTTTAATTTTGAGGTGCAAGAAACCGAAAGGTCAACGTCACATTCATAATAAATGGCTGATTTTGTAAGTAGGTAGGTATGAACTAATTTCTAAGAACTGCAGCGAATTAAAAGAAAGAAACTAAAGTCACTGGTCAATCTGTCTGTCAATCCGTATGAGAACCGACCTTAAACCTATATAAAGTGTAAAGCGAATTTCAAATCCAAAATCAAAAGGTAGTTATTTGACACAGCGATTGAGCGATGAGTGAAACGAATTTTGGAATTATAAACAATTAATATTTGATTAAATCACTTACCATTTACTTATTACTAATCTATACGGCCGACCACGGCGAAGTGAGTGACTGTGGCGCTTGTTAAAAATGGGATAGCAACACATCGAGAGCGTCATGCCATAGAGCCGTATACGCAAAAATGTGGGTTTTCGTTTTTAATACCATTTTCATTTATCAATTTGCTACCTTTGTGTGTAATATTTTCTAAAAAATATTGTGATATCATTATAATCAAGGTTACATGCGTATATGTCTCTATAAAACAACACAAAACGTAAAATAACATCAAAAAGTAACAGTTATACGCCTTTATATCATGACATTTTTCCATAGATAACACTTGATAATTATGGTCGTATGCACATACGTCTCTTTAGCGCGACTTTATTTGATAAAGTACACTACAATTTAAAGCCGTATGCACATACGTCTTTATAGCCCGACACAATTGTATAGATCACACTAAACATATACAGCCGTATGTACATACGTCTATATGGATCGTTGATAATGCGTAACTGTGCTAAAAAAATGCTTTTACGACTGCTGTACGTCTTTTTGGTTTGACAGCGATTTTTCTATTCCAAGTATACGCCTTAAAGTTTTTCATTATTTTAGCGAAAAATATACATCACAAAATTATGATAAAATTAGAGAATGTGTATCAATAATAGCGGAATCGAATAAGACAAAAAAAAGAAAATCCGATTTTTGCATGTACGCCCCTTTAGAATGAAGCCCGCGTTAATAATAATCATACGCATTTAATTACTACCCTCACTATGATTGAAATGATTTTTATAATAATATTTGTTGTAATGTAGTTAGGTATTTAATGATTATTTGTATTGTATGTTTTATTGTACTAAATGAAAGGAAATAACGATAAATTATGTTAGTTTCATAAAAGGTGTGTTATAAAATTAATAAGAAGACTTAATTGTAACATAAGATTTAATTATTGTTTATTTGGTATTACAAACAGTCATTTGACTAGAGTGCAGGTGCAGCCTGTTGACAGCGTCTTATAAAAAGCGGTAGCACCAGTCAGCACGGCACTCTTGGTCAGACGCTGAAACTAGAACGTCCTGAATACACAGTTTGTGGATCACAGTTACTCGTTTTATTTATTCACCATGGATCTCCCTCCAACATATATATCACACAAAACTGTTTCGACATGTCTTCCTACATAAACCGTGTCCCCTAGACAAGATACAGCGTATACAGCGTAAGCTATTAAACATTAAACATTAGTTAATTTTCTGGTTTAGGCCAAGCATTTTTGTCCGTTAGATAGTCCTCGACCGTATAGTACGCCTTTGACATCAACGACTTTTTCAAGTAATTTTTAAGTGCTGGAAGGGGTAACTCTACAACTACGTCGGGTAATTTATTATAAAAATGAATGCATTGACCTACAAATGATTTATATACTTTACGGACACGAAACTTTTTTATGGCAATTTTATTTTTATTCCTAGTATTTATATTATGTATATCAGAATTTTTAACGAAAGAGTCTAGGTTCTTAATAACATACATAAAATTTTCATAAATATATTGGGATGCTACTGTTAAAATATTAATTTGTTTAAAAAGTTATCTTAATGAATCACGGGAATTTAAGTTATATATAGAGCGAATGGCCCTTTTTTGTAACACAAATATAGTTTGTATGTCAGCTGCTTTTCCCCAAACCTGAATACCGTATGACATAACACTATGAAAATAACTATGATAAACTAAGCGAGCTGTCTCAACATTGGTAAGTTGTCTAATTTTCCTAACGGCGTAAGCGGCCTTACTTAATTTGCCTGCTAGAACTGCTATATGGGGACTCCATTGCAAATGTTTGTCTATAGTTATGCCTAAAAAAAGTGCCTTATCTACCATTTCTAAACACTCGCCATTAAGAAAAATACTAGAATTTACCGGTTTAACTTTAGGCAAAACGAACCTAACACATTTAGTTTTCTTAGCATTGAGTAGTAAATTGTTACTCTTAAACCAATTAAGTACTTTAACAAGTGCGGCGTTTATCCTACTGTAGTCGACGGATTTTCGGTCTACCTTGAAAATGAGTGATCAGCAAATAGTACAATATCACAAAGTGTATCTACTATGGGTGGTAAGTCATTTATATAAACCAAAAATAAGAAAGGACTCAATATATAGCCCTGGGGCACACCTAATTTAACTGCAGCACCAACAGACTGCGTCTTGTTTACAACAACCGTTTGTGTTCTATCACTGAGGTAAGAAGACATAAGTCTTAGAGCATTATTTGATAGACCATAATGTTCCAATTTTAAAATAAGGGTCGCATGATCAACGCAATCAAAAGCTTTCGAAAGGTCACAAAATATTCCTACTGCATCACAAGATGTCTCCCAGATATTATATATATATTTAATAAGAACAGATGCTGCATCAGTAGTGGATCGTCCCTTGGTGAAGCCGAACTGATAACTGTTAAGCAGTTTATTTCTATTGAAGTGACCTAACATATCATTCAACATTAACTTCTCAAAGACTTTACTTAGAACTGGTAGTATAACACGCTTATATCACCCACAGTTTAAAAATATTATTTATAACAAACTCTTAATATTGTGCGTAATTTTATTTCAAATATTAGTCCTTTATTTTTTTTTTATGTGACGCCAACACATTAATTAGCGAGACAACACCACTTGTATGTCAACATAAATTATGTAAATTATGACCACTTTTTGTTGCAAAATCTTTAAATTCGTCGAAACAAACATCGTCAGTTAAGTAGCACTTGAGACCTATGGACGCTAGTTTATTTTTTTGTGATTAGCGTCGTGTGAGAAAGAATGTTTGGCGAGAATGCACGCTGATTGGTTAATTAGACTGACGCCAGTTTTTTGAGAAGTAGGGATGATTTGGGATTTAGGAAACTTAGGTGTTTTAGACCAAAGAGTCACCCCCGGGACGCGAAACTGAGATATCGTGAATTAATCGTCCGCATACGGTTTAACTAAAGTCTCACATTTGCCAATATTTTAACCTAGAGTCAGTGTTTTCTATTATCAAATTAACGTACTTAATTTGAGTGTATGAACAATAAGTTTTAAGGACTATAATTGTTATAGCATAAGTTATTTTATTCAATTCAGCTATTTTTGATTTAATGTTGTTATCGTTAGCATTTAATTTAGTATTCATGTGTTGAGCTTAAGTCACTTTATTCAATTCAGTTATTTTAGATTTAGTGTTGTTATAGTTAGCATTTAATTTAGTATTCAAGTGTCGAGGTAAGTACTAGTTTTAAATATGCTCAGTAGTAGGGGCGACGTAGAGTAAAGTTATGTTTTGTTTTGTTTGTTTATATTTTATTAGTAAATAATTTGGGCGTGAATAAAACGTGAAATAATAGTATGAGAGAAAGAATATATGTGTGAATTGGGTAATATCATTATTATTGTGGTTAGGTAAATTGTATGCTTTTCTGCTTGCTTAATTGATTATTAGTATTAAGCTTTATAAGTAAATTGTCATTTCAGACTTGGTGAAATAAAGGAAAGAGTAGTCATATCTCATACTTTATTTTCAATCTGCTCTACCAATATTTTATTAAGTATGTTATGATAATTTTCTCTAAGTTAGTTCTTTGTTCTACGTTTATGACGAACTAAGGTAAATAACAAAAAACTATTATTTGCGTTAAACTATACATGCACCTAATCATAACACTTACAATCAGTACACGTGGGGTCAGCCCAGATAGCGGCTTGAACGTCTGACGATTCTGGTAGTCTGATTTCACAACAAGCACTAGGTACACTTAATTTATCACCTAATATTTCTTATTTTCCTTTTAAATTCAAACATCTTACATTAGTCAACACAACATTTGACACACCTCTTCACAAGCACTAGGCACTCACCTAAAACCTGAGTCGTTTGGGTGTATTATAATCTTTACTAGTGACCCTGAGGTGCAGGCCCTACGACCCCTAACCAAGAGTTTTGTGTGAAGTTTGGTCGATATTGTACTTTTATATGGGGTCACACAGTGATTGTTATATGCATCTAAGTGATATTCAGACTATCTTAGTACACATCGACAACAGACCTTAGACCTCGTCATAAACCGCGTTTGCTAATTCGGATTAGGGACGCGTAAACTCATAGTCTTAAGAGCATAGCGTAAGTGCGTAGCGTAATTGCATGGTGTGCTTAATATACTACTCTGTCAAGAAAGTACCGGGAAAAGATCAATAATACACAAACTGTTTGTTAATCATCCAAATTTATTTTATCACCTTCAAAGTATGCTCCTTCAGAAACGATACACTTACGCCAACGAATAATCCAATCATCAAAACATTTTTTAAACGCTGTTTCCGGAATTGAATTCAGTTCTCGGCGCGAATTCTCCTTTATGTCTTCTACCGATTGAAAACGGGTGCCACGAAGTGGTAATTTGAGTTTAGGAAAAAGAAAGAAGTCGGCAGGAGCCATATCTGGTGAATATGGTGGTTGCTCGATGGTATTTGTTGAGTGTTTGGTCAAAAATTCTTTCACAATGATGGCCTTGTGCGAAGGCGCATTATCGTGGTGCAAAATCCAAGAATTTTCATTCCACAAATCTGGCCTTTTTCGTCGAATTTGCTCTCTTAAATGCCGCATAACGCTCAAATAATATTCTTTATTTACCGTTTGACCTTCCGGCAAGAATTCCGAGTGCACAACACCGCGATAGTCAAAGAAAACAGTCAACATGACTTTGACTTTTGATCGACTTTGGCGTGGTTTCTTCGGTTTCGGTTCAGTTGGAAGGCGCCACTCCGAAGCTTGTTGACTAGTTTGCATGTCAAACTCGTAAACCCACGTCTCGTCACCAGTAACAATGCGTTTCATGAATGTTGGGTCGGAATTGACTCGTTCTAGCATGTCCTCAGCGACTCTCATGCGATTGAGTTTTTGGAGAAAATTCAGGTCTTTTGGGACTAGCCGAGCGGTAACATGTTTCATACCCAAATGATTAGTTAAAATAGTACGGATCGACTCGTGAGATACAGAAAGTTCGGCGGCTATCTCTCTCAAAGTTGAATGAGGATTTTCAGTCACTATTTCCTTCACTTTTGCGATGTTAACTTCAGTTGCAGACGTTGATGGCCTACCAGAGCAAGGCAAATCTTCCATCACATCTCGACCGCTTTTGAACGCTTTGTACCACTCATAAACACGTGTTTTTGATAAAGTCGAATCACCGTAAGCCTTCTGTAACATTTTCAGTGACTCCGAACACGAAATTCCATTGGCGATGCAAAATTTAAGACAAACTCTTTGTTCAATGTTTTTGTCCATTATGAAATTCGCAATACACACTAGATATGATATAACTAAAAACAGCACTGTATTTAATATAAATAACAGATGCAACTCAAACTCCGCGCCAAAATAGAAAACAGTTGTGCCAATCTAACAACAACAAAAAAAACAAAAATTTGAATTTGGAACCATAAACAAATCATCCATTCCCGATACTTTGTTGACTGAATGTATACTTTATTTTGGGGTTGTTTTATTAGGTCATAGAAAGGAAGCGAGATAGCGTGTCAGGTTGTTTGAGAGAGGTCAAACCCCATCCAAGACAGAACCGATTTGCTTCTAGATTTCCATTCAAAGTATTATTAAAAAGATCAAATAGGTTCTCGCTGTAACCGACCTCGTTAATAGGGGTAGGGGTTTTAGTTAGGGAAATTTATAATTATCACTAGAATTATTTTATTTTTGTAAACGTTCATACACTTAAACAACATACGAGGAGGGTTTCGGAGTATCGAGCCGGGAGTACCGTCCCGGGAGTGCAGGTATCTTAAGGAGATTCTCGGTGAGTCGTATCAATTTTATCACTTTAATTCTGTGTGTTTATTTTGTGTTTGTTTCGTGTTTACGGTTTAAATTTGTTTATTTGCGGTACTTGTTTGTTTATTAATTGATTTCAGTTGTGATTAAACTACACCATTATTTTGTTTTGTTACACAACGTAGAGGGTCCTAACTTACAGATATAAACTAGACGATCACACGTTTTATTTTTGGCCAAATAATTTCGCGATAATAATTTATATTTTCACAACGTAGGAATTTGTTTAGTTTTGATAAGCCCCGGGGTACGACGTTTACAGTAGTATAGAAATGGGGCGGAAATTCGTTAAATCACTCTTCTCGCCGGACTTAAAAAGGGGTATGACTTTACTATATTTCATTAGATTTGGAAAGACCCCCTCAGATATGCAATTATTGTAAATTAATGCTAAGTGGGGTGCAATTACCTCTATGATATGATGGATAACTTTAACTGACGTTCCCCATAAATCCTCGTTTTTTTTAAACTGAGAGATTTAAATGCCTTTACAATAGCAACATAATCTACTTGACTAAATTCAAAGTTTATATTACATTTACTGACATTATTACAAAGTAAAGATTGAGCGTCAATCGCGGATGATTGAAGACATTTACTTGTATTCATTGCTATGTTAGAAAAAAAATCTTCGAAAGCTAAGGCTACGTCTGTATTTGACGTGATTTGTTTGTCTCCCGTTTTTAGTATGATTTGATTATCACGAGTTTTAGATTTACCCGTTTCCCGATTTATGATATTCCATACACTTATTAAACAACATGAAACAGTCAGTATTCATCAAGTTAGAATGGTGTGATTACTTTACCTATTGTGAGCATCGTTGTTAGTTAGGGTGATTAGGTCCGGCGCATAAAATACCAAGAATACCTAATAAGGGACAAAAGCATAATTTGTTTAAAAAAATTAATTAAATTGTAACTTATTACAAAAAAAAATTATGTGCGAAATTAATTTGTAAATTTACCATGAGCTTTTCGGTGAAGAAAAACATCGTGAGGAAACCTGCACACATCTGCAAAGCAGTTTGACGGTGTGTGCGAAGTTCCCAATCCGCACTGGGCCCGCGTGGGAACTATAGCCCAAAC
Organism: Tortrix viridana; assembly: GCA_963241965.1. Lineage (NCBI taxonomy): Eukaryota > Metazoa > Arthropoda > Insecta > Lepidoptera > Tortricidae > Tortrix > Tortrix viridana. The sequence goes on along the minus strand of OY725175.1, from coordinate 5,737,861 downwards.
CCTCTCATTGTGAGTGGAGGCCTGTGTGCCCAGCAGTGGGACGTATATAAGCTGGATTATTATTATATTATTGTACATCGCAGGAAATTATAAAAAATGAACGTTCAACAGGAGTTGAGTTAATAACGTTTGCTTAGGCGCGTTCGGGCCGCATTATACGTATTTTTTATATTTACTTTGTAGGTATTGATCGAACGTACGAGTACTTTGTACTTTTGATTAGAAGAGAAATATATGTTATGTACGTACTTACGGCTCGATTTCTGCCAATATAGGTATAAGATAGTGTTACAAAAAACTTGAAATAAAAAAGGGAAGTGAAGTAAAAATATGAAACTATTATTAACTGATTAATTTAGGATCTAGTAGCAGCAGTGGACGTTTTTCAGCTGAAATACTGATGATGAGTACTTAATTTTGTTTGTTTGTGATGTGGAGTGGTCATGTAAGCACGTTTTCTTCCCGGCACGTGTAGATTTTCTCCCTTTCCCAACAAAGGTTACACTTGCCCGTTCCCTATTACTTCCTCTTATTGATTACGGCGACATTGCGTTTTTGGATCTCAAAGAGGAACTGCTTGACAGGCTAGAGCGTCTGCAGAATGTTTGCATTCGGTATATTTTTGGCCTAAGAAAGTACGATCGCGTGTCGATGTTCCGTGCGCAGCTAAAATGGCTTCCTATCCGTCGTCGTAGGGATGTATGTACATGTACTTTCACTCCTCTTCAATGTCCTCTTCCTTCCTTCTTCCCCTCCCTATCTTTCCGAAAGATTTAGCTTTCTGGCCTGCGGCAGCGGTCATCGTCTGCGTTCCAGCGCCAATCTTTCTCTTGCTGTTCCGCCTAATAAAACACGTGTCTATTCTAGATCCTTCACTGTCCGTGCTGTCCAACTATGGAACGAGCTTCCGTTGTGCTTAAGAGAATCACCTTCTGTTAACTCTCTTAAAAGAAATTTAAAAGCGTTGTGGCTTGATGAATCGTGAAACCAAACTCCGTAGTGCTTATTTATAGGTTATCTATTAGCTGTTTGTGCTCTTAGTTAGTTCTTATTTAAGTATAAGTATATATATGTATGTATATATATGTATATATATATATATATATATATATATATATATATATATATATATATATATATATATATATATATATATATATATATATATATATATATATATATATATATATAGGTGTAGGTATATGTAAGTTTACGTTAGTATATGTATTTATTTATATGTTTAATATTTATGTAGTTACATGTATTATCAATATTTCTAACTGATAGTTTAATATTTTGAATACTTTTTGCTACTTTTTGTGCAAAACTTGTATGTGTCTAACCCCATGCATTGTCCTTACTCATCTACTTCAGGGTTAGCTGGAAGAGATCCCATTTAGGGATAAGTTCGCCTTTGTATTTTAAATTTACGATGTCAATGTATTATTTACTTATACTTTTTGTGCAATAAAGAGTTTACATACATACATACATACATTATCGAAGGTAAACCCAGTCAAACTCACTGTGTTGTAAAGTTATACACGGCCTAATCTACATATCGGTTACAACAATGAGTACGTGCTACCTATTTCACCAACAAAGGCATTACAGACGGTATTCAAATCGTATTATTAATTGACTAATTACCTAATTACGTAAACACGGGTAACTTTAGTCCTGGGGGGTAACATTGTTCACCCCTATATTTCAAACTTTTCTTTGTATATTTTACAATTTTAAGTAACAATTAATTTCTTTAGAATAGGTAGTGACAATCTGTATAATCTATTTTGAAAAGTATCTAGTGTTTTTTTGGATGGGCAATGTTACCCCCCAGGGCTAAAGTAACCCGTGTTTACTGTATTTATTTTTAGGGTTCTGAGCCCTAACGGCAAAGCGGACCACTTTTTGTTGTTACTCGGCTGTCCATCCATCCGTCTGTCTGTCCGTATATGTCAAGGTTCTCTAGAACTTAAAGGAAACAATTTACACATCAAAAATTTGAACAGTTTAATGTATAAGGTTAACGAAAACCAAATATTTAATTAGAAATCCAATTCAAAAAAAATTCAGGGGGTCCCAATACATAGAAAAGGATACCTATGCAAAGGTATAGGTATCCTTTTCTAAGTATTAGGATGTGATTACTGATTAGGACCCATGCAACGGCATGTGGCGTATTATTGTGTAGAGGTTATTAAGTATTGTAATGTAATGAACCGATAATAAATGTAAAAAATTACCGGCTGATCACATTATTAGGCATTTTTCAGAAAATAAATGCAAACAAACAATTTTGGAGTTGAATTAAAAAAGGTTTTTCTTAAAAAAATAGTCACAAGTTTAATTTAATATTTAGAACGTTAATACATTTTTAATATAAAAAAATAAGCACGCTTAAATAAATAAAAAAGGAAATTATTTATCTGATTACAGTAAAACACATTATACAATTCCGACGATATAATTATCGTCCTAAAAGGATTGTTCTTCAAAATTATACCTAAAATTTCGTTAACTTTGCCGCACAAATGAATTATATAAAGTACCTGCTTAGGTTCATACCGGAGGTCATGTAATTTGGTTAGAAAATCTTAGGGCAAAATACTAAACCTGTATCGGATATTTCTGTTCCAAAAGCTTTTGTTACAATGAGATTCACCCTAAGTCTGAAGTAAATAAACTCTAACTACATATCATGGTAACGGCATAGTTCATTTAGGCAAGCAAAGTCTAATTTTCTAATAAAATGGAAAAAGAATTATCTGGGAATGTCTTGATGCGATGATACGGGAAGTCTTCTTCAACCAACTACCCGGAACTCCGCTACAGTCAGTCGACTAGCTTAAGACGTCGTCGTACAGTGATGAACTGTAGGCCTTATCGCGTTGGTTGCAGACAACATTTAAAGCCACATGACTGGTTCACTACCCGGTGCGGGTCCGCTGACAACGTAAATAAAAACTTAAACGTTGTGAAAGTTGTTGAAACCTAACTTTTTTACGAAAACAATAGGTAGGTAATATTTACCCGACACTTCCTATGTGTCGGCTTTTTTAACAAAAGGTGACATACGACACTGAATTTCACCACTTATTTACCACTACTAGTCTTCAATGAAAAAGTATAAGAATTTTTTCGACATTGACTGTTTTGCAACCAGACAAATAATGACGCAATTCCATTAATCTCGCGAATACAACATCAAATTTAAATTTCAAATTTAAATAAAGCAAATAACCAGCCATGTATCAAACTGGCAAAACGGTCAAGGATAATGTTACAACCATAAAACCGCATCTAAATCGGTTCAGCCAAACGCGAGACAATCGTGGACAAACATACATACATACAAACATACAGGTCAAACTGAGAACCTCCTTTTTTTGAAGTCGGTTAAAAAAGGTTGTCAATGGCACAGAAATAACATAAGCGTAGAAGTGCCACTTCATGTAGCTATAATGCTACAGTATGTACTGACAGTAAAAAAAAAATTTGCGGACAGACGGTCAGTTTGAATATGTCACTATGCCTTTTGGTCTATGCAATTCTCCTTCCGTTTTCCAGCGTTCTATTAACAAAGCTTTAGGTGAATACCTCGATAACATTGCACTGGTTTATATTGATGATATTTTGATTCCATCAGAGACTGAAGAAGAAGGACTGAATCGTTTAGATTTAATACTGAATAAATTAACCGAGGCAGGTTTTTCACTAAATATGTCCAAATGTAAATTTTTGAAACGGTCTACAGAATATTTGGGAAATATAATAATGGATGGCCAGGTCAAACCCAGCCCAAACAAAATAAACGCGTTAAAAAATTCAAATCCACCAAAGTCTTTAAAGCAGCTGCGCCAATTCAATGGGCTATCGAGTTATTTCCGAAGATTCATCCCGAACTTTTCACGTATAATGGCTCCTTTATATGCTTTAACAAAAAGCGACGCCAAATGGGAATGGACCGAATCCCATGAGAACATTCGACAACAAATAATTTCATACTTAACAGCAGAACCCTTATTGAGCATTTTTAGACCTAATTTGCCAACAGAAGTTCAAGCGGACGCGAGTTCCCTCGGATATGGGGCTATCTTAATTCAAATAGAAAACGACCGACGCAAGGTAGTAGGTTACTTTAGTATGAGGACAACGGACTCGGAATCAAAATATCACTCATATGAGTTAGAAACCCTGGCTGTAGTCAAAGCTCTTAAACACTTTCGGCACTTTTTATTTGGAAGAAAATTTACAGTGGTAACAGACTGCAATGCTCTTAAAGCTAGCCAAACGAAAAAAGAATTGACCCCCCGCGTTCACCGCTGGTGGGCCTTTTTACAAGGTTTCGATTTTGATATAAGATACCAAAAAGGCGATCAAATGAACCACGTCGACTATTTAAGTCGAAACCCAGTTATTAATTTAATAACAAAAGACCCGACGTGGATAATTGTAGAGCAAGAAAGAGACCCAAAATTAAAAAACATTAGAGACTTAATTAAAACCAATGTCCCGGTTGATAAAAAATATAAACTCATAGACGATTTACTTCTTATATCTATACAAAATCAAAATGGCAATACAGTAACTCGCACAGTCATACCAAGTTCGCTTGTTTGCAGTATTATTAACAGATACCATGAAACCCTTTTGCATGCAGGTTGGGAAAGAACACTTGAAAAGATTAGAGAACAGTTTTGGTTCAGTAATATGTCAAAAAGGGTTCGCTCATTTTGTGATCATTGCTTAGGATGTAAAATCGGAAAGGGCCCGTCTGGTAAATCACAAATGCAACTACATCCAATAAATAAAGTAGCAATTCCATTTCATACCGTTCACGTCGATTTAATGGGCAATTTAAGTGGATGTGAAAAGAAAGCCTACGCTTTCGTAGCAATAGACGCTTTCACAAAATTTGTATTAATATACCTCTTACAAGACAAAACTACAGGTTTAATTCTCAAGTCAATACAAAATATTGTAAATCTCTTTGGTACCCCTAATCGGATTATCTCCGACCGCGAACCAGCAATCATGGGATCCGAAATCCAACATTTTTTTAACCTAGGAAACATAGAGCACCACGCAATAGCACGCGGTGTTCCAAGGGCTAACGGCCAAATAGAAAGATTGATGCGAACATTGCGGGATCATTTGGGTGTTATAGCGTTGAACCACAATAAAGCCTGGGTCTCTAAATTAGGGGAACTTCAACTATGTATCAATACAACCAAATCTAAAGCTACTGGCTACTCCCCTTTAGATCTTTTAATTGGAAAAGTATGTTCATCTCCTGCTATTGAACAGATTTCTCTATTAGAAAACAAAGTAAATAGGGACGAAATTCGCAAAAATGCGTCCTCCAGGATGAACGAGCAGGCAAATAAAAGTATGGCAAGGTTTAACGCCAGAACTGCTTTATTTACTCCATTTAAGGTGGATGATTTTGTCCTATGTAAAGACACTCAGTGGTCAGGAAATAAATTAGGACCTAAATACCTCGGCCCTTACCAAATAGTCAAAATTATTGAAAATGACCGATATGAAATAAAAAATCTTAGGACTGGCTACAGTAAAAACATAATTGTCCCTCATGAACATCTAAGACAAATTCCAACACCAAATAATATACTTGAGCACTTATCCGATGATGACCGTGATAGCGATTAAGTTGGCTTGTTTAAAATAAAAGAGCACAAAATAAGTGCCACTAGATAAAAGAGCACAAAAAGGTGCCAGTAAATAAGAGCACAAAGGGTGCCACTAATTAAAAGAGCACAAATCAAGTGCCACGTAACAAAAAGAGCACAAACCAGGTGCCACAAAATAAATAAAAATTGTCAATATAACCAAACATTACTTTTCAGATATGGGCAACGAAATTCGCTCAGAGCACGAGCTTTAATTCAGAATGGCCGTGATAGCGCCTTACAAATCGCGGGCTTCATACTAAAGGGGCGTATACGCTAAACCGTTACTTTTCAGGAGAGACAAAAAACCTAATAACTTTTTTGTATATTTATCGATTGAGCTATAAATTTGCATATGACTTTTTAAATACTTCCTGGTTTACGGGAAATAATTGATTTTACGTTAATTATTTTAGAAACCTGTAATTATGTTATTACGCCTCTTTGGCTCGGCGCTAATATGCAAACACCAACTAAAAAATTCTTCAAAAATACATTGGGTTTGCAGGCGTATAATATGAAACTTTCCCTAATTGATAATTTAATTTAATTCAAAATTAATCCAGTTCATAAGCTTAAATATGATGACGTTTCACTGTAAAATCGTGTAAGATACCGTTATTTCTATTTTTTTTTAAATTCATACGTCTCTCTGGCTTGACAAAAATAAAAAATATAATTATTTTATTATGAGGTCGTATAATAAAATATACTACGATTGCATAGAAAATAATTCTTAAATAATTGGGCAATCGAAATATCATAATTCTAAAGTAATTTTCTCTCTATAATACCACTCTTTTTAAGTTTCATTTAGCTCATAAGGCTTGACAAAAATTATACTAAACTCCTTTGTTCGAAGGGGGAGTTATAGATTTAAAACTAGAAATTTTTGCTCTGGGTAAAAAAATAGAAAGACGTATCATAATGTACTATAATTTATTCAATAAAACAAAATAAAATCTTTCAAAAATCTGCATCATAGGCCTTCCCCAAGGATCTCCACGACGGCCAGTTTTGTGCTACTCTCATCCATCGGCTTCTTGCGATCATCACCAGATCGTTGGTCCACCTTGTGGAAGGCCTGCCAACACTTCGCCTTCCGGTCCGCTGCTGCTATTCTAGAACCTTTTCGCCCCAACGGCCATCAGTTCTACGAGCAATGTGCCCCGCCCACTCCCAAGGTTCGCAATTCGCTGGGCTATGTCGGTAATTTTGGTTCTCCCGCGGAGTTCCTCATTCTTGATTCGATCTCGCAGAGATACGCCGGGCATAGCCATTTCTATTGCCCTTTGGGTGACCTTGGGCTTTCTTATTAGGCCCATTATAAAGGACCACGACTCTGTTCCATAAGTCATCACTGGCAACACACAATGGTCAAAGACTTTTGACTAGTCACTGCGGTAACTGGGACGAGAATATGCTCCGTAGCTTACCGAACGCTGCCCAGCCGAGTTGGATTCGGCGATTGACCTCTTTCTCGAAGTTGGATCTACCTAGCTGGATTACTTGTCCTAGGTAAACATAATGATCAACAACTTCGAGCGTAGAGTTTCCAACTTTTAAAAGAGAGGGTGCAACATGGGTATTTGACATAACTACTAAGTAGTAGCCATTCTATTAAATAATAAATGACATTTGGACTTGGTTTCTTCCCCAGAAAGTGTGTAATTTGGGTCTGCTACAGAATCATGTCGGTCAGAATTGGTTGTCATTTGTTCAGTCTGGTTCAGTTTTAGACAAACCACCAGACTGAACACACATTGGTGCTGTGTGATGCATTACTTGCCGGTGGCTGTACAGATGACAATGGTGTAAAAAGAGGAATAAGTGGCTGTCCAAATTCAACCGAAGGAACCTGTGCCTCTTGGTCGAAATTATTGGTTGCTGCAAAAACTGAAAGAGGCGAGGTATTTGAATAAAATGGCAAGTCGTCAATACAACCTTCATTTGCATTAGAACCTGCGTTTTCCATTTCGGCTACTACTATTTCCTGTTGATGCATTAGCGGTGATTTCCTCAGCATCTCCAACTGGGAAACACTCAATGGCTATGAATGTTCAGAGTATGGAGCCTCATTCTGCTCTTCAAAGGAAGGTGGCGGATTTTCATGATCCAATTGAGGTCCTAAAATATGCATACAAACGGATTAAGCAGAAAAAAAAGCGTGATGCAGCTGATATTTAGTACAAAATCATGAACCTATGCAGTCAAGCAAGAAAGTGTTATATACCCAAGTGTGTTAAAAATGATAAAAACTATAAACATCATATTTGTTACAACGTTTTTATTTTGCGAGAAAGATAATAGCGGCGGCAAACCACATTCGCGTGTATTATTCATAATATTAGTTAAAAAATAACCTGCTACTTAGAATGGTTCAATAGATATAGGCCCTTAAAGGTAAATAGGACGGACGGACTGACAGACAGACAGATAGACAACGTAAGGTCCCGTTGGCACCGTATTACGGAACCCTAAGAGTGATGTCAATCTGTCGCGTGCGATGTTTAATTTTGAGGTGCAAGAATCCGAAAGGTCAACGTCACATTCATAATAAATGGCTGATTTTGTAAGTAGGTAGGTATGAACTAATTTCTAACAACTGCAGCGAATTAAAAGAATGAAACTAAAGTCACTGGTCAATCTGTCTGTCAATCCGTATGAGAACCGACCTCTTAAACCTATATAAAGTGTAAAGCGAATTTCAAATCCAAAATCAAAAGGTAGTTATTTAAAACAGCGATTGAGCGATGAGTGAAACGAATTTTGGAATTATAAACAATTAATATTTGATTAAATCACTTACCATTTACTTATTACTAATTTATACGGCCGACCACGGCGAAGTGAGTGACTGTGGCGCTTGTTAAAAATGGGATAGCAACACATCGAGAGCGTCATGCCATAGAGCCGTATACGCAAAAATGTGGGTTTTCGTTTTTAATACCATTTTCATCTATCAATTTGTTACCTTTGTGTGTAATATTTTCTAAAAAATATTGTGATATCATTATAGTCAAGGTTACATGCGTATATGTCTCTATAAAACAACACAAAACGTAAAATAACATCAAAAAGTAACAGTTATACGCCTTTATATCATGACATGTTTCCATAGATAACACTTGATAATTATGGTCGTATGCACATACGTCTCTTTAGCGCGACTTTATTTGATAAAGTACACTACAATTTAAAGCCGTATGCACATACGTCTTTATAGCCCGACACAATTGTATAGATCACACTAAACATATACAGCCGTATGTACATACGTCTATATGGATCGTTGATAATGCGTAACTGTGCTAAAAAAATGCTTTTACGACTGCTGTACGTCTTTTTGGTTTGACAGCGATTTTTCTACTCCAAGTATACGCCTTAAAGTTTTTCATTATTTTAGCGAAAAATATACATCACAAAATTATGATAAAATTAGAGAATATGTATCAATAATAGCGGAATCGAATAAGACAAAAAAAAGAAAAACCGATTTTTGCATGTACGCCCCTTTAGAATGAAGCCCGCGAAATAATAATCATACGCATTTAATTACTACCCTCACTATGATTGAAATGATTTTTATAATAATATTTGTTGTAATGTAGTTAGGTATTTAATGATTATTTGTATTGTATGTTTTATTGTACTAAATGAAAGGAAATAACGATAAATTATGTTAGTTTCATAAAAGGTGTGTTATAAAATTAATAAGAAGACTTAATTGTAACATAAGATTTAATTATTGTTTATTTGGTATTACAAACAGTCATTTGACTAGAGTGCAGGTGCAGCCTGTTGACAGCGTCTTATAAAAAGCGGTAGCACCAGTCAGCACGGCACTCTTGGTCAGACGCTGAAACTAGAACGTCCTGAATACACAGTTTGTGGATCACAGTTACTCGTTTTATTTATTCACCATGGATCTCCCTCCAACATATATATCACACAAAACTGTTTCGACATGTCTTCCTACATAAACCGTGTCCCCTAGACAAGATACAGCGTATACAGCGTAAGCTATTAAACATTAAACATTAGTTAATTTTCTGGTTTAGGCCAAGCATTTTTGTCCGTTAGATAGTCCTCGACCGTATAGTACGCCTTTGACATCAACGACTTTTTCAAGTAATTTTTAAGTGCTGGAAGGGGTAACTCTACAACTACGTCGGGTAATTTATTATAAAAATGAATGCATTGACCTACAAATGATTTATATACTTTACGGACACGAAACTTTTTTATGGCAATTTTATTTTTATTCCTAGTATTTATATTATGTATATCAGAATTTTTAACGAAAGAGTCTAGGTTCTTAATAACATACATAAAATTTTCATAAATATATTGGGATGCTACTGTTAAAATATTAATTTGTTTAAAAAGTTATCTTAATGAATCACGGGAATTTAAGTTATATATAGAGCGAATGGCCCTTTTTTGTAACACAAATATAGTTTGTATGTCAGCTGCTTTTCCCCAAACCTGAATACCGTATGACATAACACTATGAAAATAACTATGATAAACTAAGCGAGCTGTCTCAACATTGGTAAGTTGTCTAATTTTCCTAACGGCGTAAGCGGCCTTACTTAATTTGCCTGCTAGAACTGCTATATGGGGACTCCATTGCAAATGTTTGTCTATAGTTATGCCTAAAAAAAGTGCCTTATCTACCATTTCTAAACACTCGCCATTAAGAAAAATACTAGAATTTACCGGTTTAACTTTAGGCAAAACGAACCTAACACATTTAGTTTTCTTAGCATTGAGTAGTAAATTGTTACTCTTAAACCAATTAAGTACTTTAACAAGTGCGGCGTTTATCCTACTGTAGTCGACGGATTTTCGGTCTACCTTGAAAATGAGTGATCAGCAAATAGTACAATATCACAAAGTGTATCTACTATGGGTGGTAAGTCATTTATATAAACCAAAAATAAGAAAGGACTCAATATATAGCCCTGGGGCACACCTAATTTAACTGCAGCACCAACAGACTGCGTCTTGTTTACAACAACCGTTTGTGTTCTATCACTGAGGTAAGAAGACATAAGTCTTAGAGCATTATTTGATAGACCATAATGTTCCAATTTTAAAATAAGGGTCGCATGATCAACGCAATCAAAAGCTTTCGAAAGGTCACAAAATATTCCTACTGCATCACAAGATGTCTCCCAGATATTATATATATATTTAATAAGAACAGATGCTGCATCAGTAGTGGATCGTCCCTTGGTGAAGCCGAACTGATAACTGTTAAGCAGTTTATTTCTATTGAAGTGACCTAACATATCATTCAACATTAACTTCTCAAAGACTTTACTTAGAACTGGTAGTATAACACGCTTATATCACCCACAGTTTAAAAATATTATTTATAACAAACTCTTAATATTGTGCGTAATTTTATTTCAAATATTAGTCCTTTATTTTTTTTTTATGTGACGCCAACACATTAATTAGCGAGACAACACCACTTGTATGTCAACATAAATTATGTAAATTATGACCACTTTTTGTTGCAAAATCTTTAAATTCGTCGAAACAAACATCGTCAGTTAAGTAGCACTTGAGACCTATGGACGCTAGTTTATTTTTTTGTGATTAGCGTCGTGTGAGAAAGAATGTTTGGCGAGAATGCACGCTGATTGGTTAATTAGACTGACGCCAGTTTTTTGAGAAGTAGGGATGATTTGGGATTTAGGAAACTTAGGTGTTTTAGACCAAAGAGTCACCCCCGGGACGCGAAACTGAGATATCGTGAATTAATCGTCCGCATACGGTTTAACTAAAGTCTCACATTTGCCAATATTTTAACCTAGAGTCAGTGTTTTCTATTATCAAATTAACGTACTTAATTTGAGTGTATGAACAATAAGTTTTAAGGACTATAATTGTTATAGCATAAGTTATTTTATTCAATTCAGCTATTTTTGATTTAATGTTGTTATCGTTAGCATTTAATTTAGTATTCATGTGTTGAGCTTAAGTCACTTTATTCAATTCAGTTATTTTAGATTTAGTGTTGTTATAGTTAGCATTTAATTTAGTATTCAAGTGTCGAGGTAAGTACTAGTTTTAAATATGCTCAGTAGTAGGGGCGACGTAGAGTAAAGTTATGTTTTGTTTTGTTTGTTTATATTTTATTAGTAAATAATTTGGGCGTGAATAAAACGTGAAATAATAGTATGAGAGAAAGAATATATGTGTGAATTGGGTAATATCATTATTATTGTGGTTAGGTAAATTGTATGCTTTTCTGCTTGCTTAATTGATTATTAGTATTAAGCTTTATAAGTAAATTGTCATTTCAGACTTGGTGAAATAAAGGAAAGAGTAGTCATATCTCATACTTTATTTTCAATCTGCTCTACCAATATTTTATTAAGTATGTTATGATAATTTTCTCTAAGTTAGTTCTTTGTTCTACGTTTATGACGAACTAAGGTAAATAACAAAAAACTATTATTTGCGTTAAACTATACATGCACCTAATCATAACACTTACAATCAGTACACGTGGGGTCAGCCCAGATAGCGGCTTGAACGTCTGACGATTCTGGTAGTCTGATTTCACAACAAGCACTAGGTACACTTAATTTATCACCTAATATTTCTTATTTTCCTTTTAAATTCAAACATCTTACATTAGTCAACACAACATTTGACACACCTCTTCACAAGCACTAGGCACTCACCTAAAACCTGAGTCGTTTGGGTGTATTATAATCTTTACTAGTGACCCTGAGGTGCAGGCCCTACGACCCCTAACCAAGAGTTTTGTGTGAAGTTTGGTCGATATTGTACTTTTATATGGGGTCACACAGTGATTGTTATATGCATCTAAGTGATATTCAGACTATCTTAGTACACATCGACAACAGACCTTAGACCTCGTCATAAACCGCGTTTGCTAATTCGGATTAGGGACGCGTAAACTCATAGTCTTAAGAGCATAGCGTAAGTGCGTAGCGTAATTGCATGGTGTGCTTAATATACTACTCTGTCAAGAAAGTACCGGGAAAAGATCAATAATACACAAACTGTTTGTTAATCATCCAAATTTATTTTATCACCTTCAAAGTATGCTCCTTCAGAAACGATACACTTACGCCAACGAATAATCCAATCATCAAAACATTTTTTAAACGCTGTTTCCGGAATTGAATTCAGTTCTCGGCGCGAATTCTCCTTTATGTCTTCTACCGATTGAAAACGGGTGCCACGAAGTGGTAATTTGAGTTTAGGAAAAAGAAAGAAGTCGGCAGGAGCCATATCTGGTGAATATGGTGGTTGCTCGATGGTATTTGTTGAGTGTTTGGTCAAAAATTCTTTCACAATGATGGCCTTGTGCGAAGGCGCATTATCGTGGTGCAAAATCCAAGAATTTTCATTCCACAAATCTGGCCTTTTTCGTCGAATTTGCTCTCTTAAATGCCGCATAACGCTCAAATAATATTCTTTATTTACCGTTTGACCTTCCGGCAAGAATTCCGAGTGCACAACACCGCGATAGTCAAAGAAAACAGTCAACATGACTTTGACTTTTGATCGACTTTGGCGTGGTTTCTTCGGTTTCGGTTCAGTTGGAAGGCGCCACTCCGAAGCTTGTTGACTAGTTTGCATGTCAAACTCGTAAACCCACGTCTCGTCACCAGTAACAATGCGTTTCATGAATGTTGGGTCGGAATTGACTCGTTCTAGCATGTCCTCAGCGACTCTCATGCGATTGAGTTTTTGGAGAAAATTCAGGTCTTTTGGGACTAGCCGAGCGGTAACATGTTTCATACCCAAATGATTAGTTAAAATAGTACGGATCGACTCGTGAGATACAGAAAGTTCGGCGGCTATCTCTCTCAAAGTTGAATGAGGATTTTCAGTCACTATTTCCTTCACTTTTGCGATGTTAACTTCAGTTGCAGACGTTGATGGCCTACCAGAGCAAGGCAAATCTTCCATCACATCTCGACCGCTTTTGAACGCTTTGTACCACTCATAAACACGTGTTTTTGATAAAGTCGAATCACCGTAAGCCTTCTGTAACATTTTCAGTGACTCCGAACACGAAATTCCATTGGCGATGCAAAATTTAAGACAAACTCTTTGTTCAATGTTTTTGTCCATTATGAAATTCGCAATACACACTAGATATGATATAACTAAAAACAGCACTGTATTTAATATAAATAACAGATGCAACTCAAACTCCGCGCCAAAATAGAAAACAGTTGTGCCAATCTAACAACAACAAAAAAAACAAAAATTTGAATTTGGAACCATAAACAAATCATCCATTCCCGATACTTTGTTGACTGAATGTATACTTTATTTTGGGGTTGTTTTATTAGGTCATAGAAAGGAAGCGAGATAGCGTGTCAGGTTGTTTGAGAGAGGTCAAACCCCATCCAAGACAGAACCGATTTGCTTCTAGATTTCCATTCAAAGTATTATTAAAAAGATCAAATAGGTTCTCGCTGTAACCGACCTCGTTAATAGGGGTAGGGGTTTTAGTTAGGGAAATTTATAATTATCACTAGAATTATTTTATTTTTGTAAACGTTCATACACTTAAACAACATACGAGGAGGGTTTCGGAGTATCGAGCCGGGAGTACCGTCCCGGGAGTGCAGGTATCTTAAGGAGATTCTCGGTGAGTCGTATCAATTTTATCACTTTAATTCTGTGTGTTTATTTTGTGTTTGTTTCGTGTTTACGGTTTAAATTTGTTTATTTGCGGTACTTGTTTGTTTATTAATTGATTTCAGTTGTGATTAAACTACACCATTATTTTGTTTTGTTACACAACGTAGAGGGTCCTAACTTACAGATATAAACTAGACGATCACACGTTTTATTTTTGGCCAAATAATTTCGCGATAATAATTTATATTTTCACAACGTAGGAATTTGTTTAGTTTTGATAAGCCCCGGGGTACGACGTTTACAGTAGTATAGAAATGGGGCGGAAATTCGTTAAATCACTCTTCTCGCCGGACTTAAAAAGGGGTATGACTTTACTATATTTCATTAGATTTGGAAAGACCCCCTCAGATATGCAATTATTGTAAATTAATGCTAAGTGGGGTGCAATTACCTCTATGATATGATGGATAACTTTAACTGACGTTCCCCATAAATCCTCGTTTTTTTTAAACTGAGAGATTTAAATGCCTTTACAATAGCAACATAATCTACTTGACTAAATTCAAAGTTTATATTACATTTACTGACATTATTACAAAGTAAAGATTGAGCGTCAATCGCGGATGATTGAAGACATTTACTTGTATTCATTGCTATGTTAGAAAAAAAATCTTCGAAAGCTAAGGCTACGTCTGTATTTGACGTGATTTGTTTGTCTCCCGTTTTTAGTATGATTTGATTATCACGAGTTTTAGATTTACCCGTTTCCCGATTTATGATATTCCATACACTTATTAAACAACATGAAACAGTCAGTATTCATCAAGTTAGAATGGTGTGATTACTTTACCTATTGTGAGCATCGTTGTTAGTTAGGGTGATTAGGTCCGGCGCATAAAATACCAAGAATACCTAATAAGGGACAAAAGCATAATTTGTTTAAAAAAATTAATTAAATTGTAACTTATTACAAAAAAAAATTATGTGCGAAATTAATTTGTAAATTTACCATGAGCTTTTCGGTGAAGAAAAACATCGTGAGGAAACCTGCACACATCTGCAAAGCAGTTTGACGGTGTGTGCGAAGTTCCCAATCCGCACTGGGCCCGCGTGGGAACTATAGCCCAAACCCTCTCATTGTGAGTGGAGGCCTGTGTGCCCAGCAGTGGGACGTATATAAGCTGGATTATTATTATATTATTGTACATCGCAGGAAATTATAAAAAATGAACGTTCAACAGGAGTTGAGTTAATAACGTTTGCTTAGGCGCGTTCGGGCCGCATTATACGTATTTTTTATATTTACTTTGTAGGTATTGATCGAACGTACGAGTACTTTGTACTTTTGATTAGAAGAGAAATATATGTTATGTACGTACTTACGGCTCGATTTCTGCCAATATAGGTATAAGATAGTGTTACAAAAAACTTGAAATAAAAAAGGGAAGTGAAGTAAAAATATGAAACTATTATTAACTGATTAATTTAGGATCTAGTAGCAGCAGTGGACGTTTTTCAGCTGAAATACTGATGATGAGTACTTAATTTTGTTTGTTTGTGATGTGGAGTGGTCATGTAAGCACGTTTTCTTCCCGGCACGTGTAGATTTTCTCCCTTTCCCAACAAAGGTTACACTTGCCCGTTCCCTATTACTTCCTCTTATTGATTACGGCGACATTGCGTTTTTGGATCTCAAAGAGGAACTGCTTGACAGGCTAGAGCGTCTGCAGAATGTTTGCATTCGGTATATTTTTGGCCTAAGAAAGTACGATCGCGTGTCGATGTTCCGTGCGCAGCTAAAATGGCTTCCTATCCGTCGTCGTAGGGATGTATGTACATGTACTTTCACTCCTCTTCAATGTCCTCTTCCTTCCTTCTTCCCCTCCCTATCTTTCCGAAAGATTTAGCTTTCTGGCCTGCGGCAGCGGTCATCGTCTGCGTTCCAGCGCCAATCTTTCTCTTGCTGTTCCGCCTAATAAAACACGTGTCTATTCTAGATCCTTCACTGTCCGTGCTGTCCAACTATGGAACGAGCTTCCGTTGTGCTTAAGAGAATCACCTTCTGTTAACTCTCTTAAAAGAAATTTAAAAGCGTTGTGGCTTGATGAATCGTGAAACCAAACTCCGTAGTGCTTATTTATAGGTTATCTATTAGCTGTTTGTGCTCTTAGTTAGTTCTTATTCTTATTCTTATTCTTAGTTAGTTCTTATATATATATATATATATATATATATATATATATATATATATATATATATATATATATATATATATATATATATATATATATATATATATAGGTGTAGGTATATGTAAGTTTACGTTAGTATATGTATTTATTTATATGTTTAATATTTATGTAGTTACATGTATTATCAATATTTCTAACTGATAGTTTAATATTTTGAATACTTTTTGCTACTTTTTGTGCAAAACTTGTATGTGTCTAACCCCATGCATTGTCCTTACTCATCTACTTCAGGGTTAGCTGGAAGAGATCCCATTTAGGGATAAGTTCGCCTTTGTATTTTAAATTTACGATGTCAATGTATTATTTACGTATACTTTTTGTGCAATAAAGAGTTTACATACATACATACATACATTATCGAAGGTAAACCCAGTCAAACTCACTGTGTTGTAAAGTTATACACGGCCTAATCTACATATCGGTTACAACAATGAGTACGTGCTACCTATTTCACCAACAAAGGCATTACAGACGGTATTCAAATCGTATTATTAATTGACTAATTACCTAATTACGTAAACACGGGTAACTTTAGTCCTGGGGGGTAACATTGTTCACCCCTATATTTCAAACTTTTCTTTGTATATTTTACAATTTTAAGTAACAATTAATTTCTTTAGAATAGGTAGTGACAATCTGTATAATCTATTTTGAAAAGTATCTAGTGTTTTTTTGGATGGGCAATGTTACCCCCCAGGGCTAAAGTAACCCGTGTTTACTGTATTTATTTTTAGGGTTCTGAGCCCTAACGGCAAAGCGGACCACTTTTTGTTGTTACTCGGCTGTCCATCCATCCGTCTGTCTGTCCGTATATGTCAAGGTTCTCTAGAACTTAAAGGAAACAATTTACACATCAAAAATTTGAACAGTTTAATGTATAAGGTTAACGAAAACCAAATATTTAATTAGAAATCCAATTCAAAAAAAATTCAGGGGGTCCCAATACATAGAAAAGGATACCTATGCAAAGGTATAGGTATCCTTTTCTAAGTATTAGGATGTGATTACTGATTAGGACCCATGCAACGGCATGTGGCGTATTATTGTGTAGAGGTTATTAAGTATTGTAATGTAATGAACCGATAATAAATGTAAAAAATTACCGGCTGATCACATTATTAGGCATTTTTCAGAAAATAAATGCAAACAAACAATTTTGGAGTTGAATTAAAAAAGGTTTTTCTTAAAAAAATAGTCACAAGTTTAATTTAATATTTAGAACGTTAATACATTTTTAATATAAAAAAATAAGCACGCTTAAATAAATAAAAAAGGAAATTATTTATCTGATTACAGTAAAACACATTATACAATTCCGACGATATAATTATCGTCCTAAAAGGATTGTTCTTCAAAATTATACCTAAAATTTCGTTAACTTTGCCGCACAAATGAATTATATAAAGTACCTGCTTAGGTTCATACCGGAGGTCATGTAATTTGGTTAGAAAATCTTAGGGCAAAATACTAAACCTGTATCGGATATTTCTGTTCCAAAAGCTTTTGTTACAATGAGATTCACCCTAAGTCTGAAGTAAATAAACTCTAACTACATATCATGGTAACGGCATAGTTCATTTAGGCAAGCAAAGTCTAATTTTCTAATAAAATGGAAAAAGAATTATCTGGGAATGTCTTGATGCGATGATACGGGAAGTCTTCTTCAACCAACTACCCGGAACTCCGCTACAGTCAGTCGACTAGCTTAAGACGTCGTCGTACAGTGATGAACTGTAGGCCTTATCGCGTTGGTTGCAGACAACATTTAAAGCCACATGACTGGTTCACTACCCGGTGCGGGTCCGCTGACAACGTAAATAAAAACTTAAACGTTGTGAAAGTTGTTGAAACCTAACTTTTTTACGAAAACAATAGGTAGGTAATATTTACCCGACACTTCCTATGTGTCGGCTTTTTTAACAAAAGGTGACATACGACACTGAATTTCACCACTTATTTACCACTACTAGTCTTCAATGAAAAAGTATAAGAATTTTTTCGACATTGACTGTTTTGCAACCAGACAAATAATGACGCAATTCCATTAATCTCGCGAATACAACATCAAATTTAAATTTCAAATTTAAATAAAGCAAATAACCAGCCATGTATCAAACTGGCAAAACGGTCAAGGATAATGTTACAACCATAAAACCGCATCTAAATCGGTTCAGCCAAACGCGAGACAATCGTGGACAAACATACATACATACAAACATACAGGTCAAACTGAGAACCTCCTTTTTTTGAAGTCGGTTAAAAAAGGTTGTCAATGGCACAGAAATAACATAAGCGTAGAAGTGCCACTTCATGTAGCTATAATGCTACAGTATGTACTGACAGTAAAAAAAAAATTTATTGTGAATCATGATGCAGTATTTAAAAGGCAAATACTAAGGGTCACTTGCACCAAATTCTATTTAAGCCTAAATATAATTTAGTTGTGCCAAACTGTATGGAACTTTCAGTCTTAAATCGTGCAACAGACCCTAAAACGCCAATTCGATTTAGTACCTATAAGTTCAGTAAATTAGTCAGCAAACGGACAGTTTTACAAAAACGATAATTTTACCTACTTTAACGTAATTTTAACCCCAAAAATACAACTTCCCTGATATCCAATTTACCGGTTCATTGTTCGAACGTACTTAAGTCGGTGCAGTGTTCCCCTAAGACGATCCATCCAACAGACGCTCAGTTGGACGGATCAAAACATACTTGATGCACTTAGCATACGATGCAGCTGCGTCGTGAGCTTATCGTGAATCGCATGAGTTCTCGCAATAGGTACTGTGAGAACCTCTGTTGAGCGAGCTACAGATGCGTTTGATCTTGTTTTCTCTACACAGTGGACCTTTATGAGTTTACATTTTCTTGGTTTTAACTATAGAATACGCTTACGTATAACTCGTTATGTCTACTGTAATAGCGTTCTGTTAATTTTCAGGTATTGACCCATATAAATATTTCAGAGCATTACACAATCATACTTAATTTTATTTTAAAATGGTTAATTTATGACGGGATGTTAATTTTTCTTATTTACCTATACCGGTTAATGTGTAAAGGTTGCTGTTGCTGGTGGATTCATGACGACCACGACTCAGCGTTTTATGCGATTACATTGGTCGCGCGTCCTGGTTGCGTACGTCGGCAGTGCTTCAGAATGAGCAGTGGATTCATAAGAAACAGTGGATTGCAGTCGTAGGATGTCCGATGCCGGTCGCGGTGGCCGGTCGCAGTCGCAGTCGCCGGTCGTGGCCACTGGTCGTGGTCGCTTGTCACAGTCGCCGATCGCGGTCGCCTGTCGCAGTTGCCAACTAACATACACGACGAAAGTTTACTGCATTAACTTTAGTTTAATTGTTACCTGTACCAACCAACAATAACACGTACATAATGTATGAACGAGTCACAACATTACTAACCCTATCTGCTACGTAAAGAACTAATAAGCTTATTTGTGACGTTCTCAATATAAAGGGACCTATGGAGGCAGGCGGTTACGCCGTTTTTAGAACTGTTACCATAGTATTCGTATAGTTACAAGAATAAGAAGAGCGTAACTGCCTTCCTCCATAAGGTCCCTTTATATTGAGAACGTCACATTTATTTACTTCATTGCGAAGTTAGGAAGCTGCAATCTGATGCAGCATTTTTAATCCACACAATAGTCGATTTGAAAGCTTCAAAGGAATCGGGTACGTGTAAGGAAATATTGAACGAAGATATGCCTCGCAATGACTGCCAAAAACGTGACAATACTAAGGGCCGTATTAATAAACTCGTCTCAACTGTGATTCCCGTCTCAAGATACGTCAAAGTAAACGTCAATCCATAGAAAACTGTCATTTTTGACGCATCTTGTGAAGGGCGTCTCACACAAGATCAGTTTATTAATACGGCCCAATCTATGATCGATGAGTCATTATTTTCGAAGTTTTCTGGGAGCAAATCTTTTTTGGTGATTAGAAGAAGTCAGCCTACGGTCAGCATACAGTTAAAATGATGGGATTGTTATCATTCAAGTAAATCCGGATTCAGTAGTATTTTATTGGATTCTTAGATGCGATTCTTTAGTTGAATAGTGGCGGAGTTATGTGACTTAAAAGACACCGTAAAGCGATATACTAAATAATTTCCCTAAACATGTCATAGAACGCATGTTCATTAACTAAGAGCATTGTTTAAATATTGTAATGTTTAATAAATAGTGTCCTTAACTTAGCCAAATAATCTTAAATAATTAAAGATTTAGCTAAGTAGAAAGAAATGTACCTTAACAAAAATTTAAAATCGATTTTATTCTTTGCTGTTGTTGTGATCTGTATCGGAATTGATTTTCTTGGATAAAGGCGGATTTTAGTCTCCCTTTGCTAAACGAATATGAAGCCACACGCCTTTTCGCCAACTTTCTTCTCTTCAGGGTGTAATTAGCCAAATAGACATAAGTCCATTTAGTCTATTAAAAACATACATATAATTACAAATAAAGTATTTGTAAAATCATAAACAAGTAGTGACATCTATTTTTATATAAAACTTAAGATTATAGGTCAGAATAAAGGTTATTAAGAGAGAGACAAAAATTGGTTTGGTAGATTGGAGTTATTAATAAACAAACAAATTACAGTCTATTTAAATAGAGTATCATAAAGAAAATGAAGGAAAAGTTAAAGCCTAAGATAATTCCAATATGATCTCTTGACACTTTACTAGTTACAGAAATTTCATAAAAAAAAAAAACAAAAAGGTTAACTAAGAAATAATTAAATTTATAGTAGATTCTTTTAATTATCAGAAGTAAAACAAATAGAAATCATTAAATCTATTTTAAAAAAATACAAAAAGACATTGAAATGAATGGGGATTTGAACTGTCGCGCGCTGCTTGTTGGGGGTGCGCTGGGACGCGGAGCCAAACTGGGGTTAAGAAAGCGGGCGAAATAGTAGAACACTTTACTGTCTAATCTGTTACGTCATTTTTGTATGCAGTGATAAGGGAGATATGAAGAAACAGCTGAAATAAAAGAGAGATGGCAGATAAGCTAGTGCGCATGTCTAAATGAGGCTGAAGCCGCAAAAGTGACAAATGCAAGAAAAGAGGAAATAGTAAAAATAGTAAGAAAAGTGACCGTAAGGTATAAATTGCCAAGTAAGCGGGAAACGTGGTTCATTGATTGATTAGCTTCCAAAGGGTCATTCATGGATTGATTGATTAGCTTCCGAAGGGGAGGGTGGAGATAGTATTGCATTCGAGTCAAAGGGCTTTATTTACGTAAATGAAAATTTTATTTTTACATTTTGATAATTGCTTTGAATAATTTAATTAGTATTGGGTTTCTTAAGTTAATTATATTATGTTCTTGTTGATAAAGTTAATATAGTTAAAAGTTAATTTTGATTAATTTTTGTTTTAAGTGATAAAATAATACATTCCAAGTAAAGATAGTTTAATTCATTTGAAGTTAAATGAGACGTATAGAGTTTTGAATCTTAGAAAATTTGTAGCGTTTACTATCATGATAATTTGATATTAAAGAATAAGATTTGGGAACTATATTATTAATGTGAAGTGAGTTACAAGTTTATTTTGAAAATTTAGGAGGGTGTAGGGAAGATAATCAGTTTACATTTCTTCATATAACAGGGTGATTTGGCTGTGATCGAGTGCTTAATGTTGATATTAATTCTTAGTGGGGTTTTGAAAAATCGCGAGTTTAAAAGAGCTGTTTTGGGTGACTTGCGAGTATTGTACGCCGGTGGCGTAGATATTTCTGTCATTTAAAATGTTCACTCGTTAGATTTGGGTTAATTTTCTAAGGGAGAAGTTAATAATTCAGTCAGCTGACGACTCATTAAGACTTTTTCACCATGACGCTGGTTTTTACCTATGACCTGTGTTCATGACAATCCAAACAAGCCTAGCGGTGATAAATTTGTTTGAATTGGAGCTAAATTCCCGGGAAGCCGAGGCTTTTTCATGGCGAACATAAGACATGGGAAAGTACTACCTCACATAGCAAGGTCCAGCAGAGGTTAAAACGATGGAAGGCTCCGAAGCGTTTAAGCTTAGTAAGCGGGCTACACCAAATTCCAAAGTCCTCTGAATTGCTTTGTGATCCCCATAAAATAATATATTTATATGTCACGAGGAAAACCTATGAACACTATAGGGAGTTTCGACCTCAATCTGGCTAATTTAGTCCGAGGAAGGAACATTACACCAGGTTTAGATAGTCTTTGGCTTACCTGTCCAAACGATAGAGCTAGATAGGAATACGCAATTAAAGTAAATGTGGACCGGTCCTAGGTTTATTAAGATTAATTAGAAGCTGATAGGGTTAGGTACACATAATAACACATAGTTTTGGAATAAACAACACTATTTCATAAGTTCCAAAACTTGTTATAACTCATAGTAAATAGGATGTCTTTCATATTGAAGGAATAATTAGGGAAAATCTTCATTAAATATCAGGATAAATATCCTTTTCTCGACATTAACCATTTACCTTTATTATTTAACTTTCTACTTTGGAAAACTTGTCAGTTAATTTCTGACGTGAGCAATCGAATTGACGGAACCTTATACAAATTATTTAATATAATTTGAAAATATAAATATGAAATATCTAGTTAAAAATATTACAACATAAAACTAGATGGCCTACAAGAAACAAGAAACTTATATTCTAGTTAACAATAAAATAAAATAAAATTGGAATATAGAAGTTTAACATATTATTATAAAATATAAATATACTAGCTAAACATTAAGTAAAACAAAGCTAGAGATATATAGAAAATATTATATTTGATCATATTCCTGGATCTTAAATTAATAAAGATGCTCTAAATACTAAAATAATTTAAAAACAACATAAAGTGGCTTTATTGAATTACAAACATAAAATTCTACATACCATGAAAACTATCATGAGAGTTCAATCTATCTATAAGATGAAACAACATCTGTATCTTACCACAGTGACGAATATAAAATCATTGAAGATACTTAGAGAAAATTGAATATTTCATATTAGAAACACAGGATGCTAAATCCAAACATGATTGACGATTAAAAACTTTATTACTGTTAGAATAGAGTTACTTATGTAATGATAATAATATTACAAATATTAATATTAGCATATTAAAGAGAGATCCTAAAGGGAATTATGAATCGAATATTAATATTATTTTGTGTCCTCTTTTGTTACCAAATTAGACAAACATACTAACTGACTTACATATGACTTGTTCGAAAATTAGTAAATACTTTTTTTTTTGGCAAGAAATCTGACCATGTCTAAGGACGGAGATTATTATTCATTGGCGGTGGAGGGGCCAGCGAATTTTCCTTAATTTGGAAGGCCAATACAAGTTAAAAGGCCAAATACAAGCTAATAAAGCTACAATAAAACAAAACTATAATAACATTACATTCTAAGAAATTAAGACGGGAATTTAATCTTAAGCAGTCTCTAGTACTAAGTAAATAAAGGGAAATAATAAACTATAACTTACAACCACACGACAATTTCTCCAACAAAAAGCTATACCAAATTTGATAAACTAGTGTCCACGTGTAATTCCATTATAGCTTAGTAGGATAAATTATTATCATTCAAGACTTAAAAAATTAGTAAATAAGAAAGTTCTTTTCGATGTTTATCCATGTTGAATTAGTCAAAGTAAGTAATGTAAGGTGAATGAGACGCCAAGAAGGTAATTCAGAAGGTTTATTCAGTAACTTACGAAACAGAGATAGGACTTTAGTCTAGTCGATTATCCTAGCTAAGTATAGGCATACAAATATGAGCTTAAGGGAGGATGCAGTGGCAATCTCTCCCTGTACCCATTTGTCGGTGTCACTTGAGGATAGCAGAGGCCGTCTCTCAAGCTAGACCGCTAGCTAATGAATGCAATGATCGGAGGGCCGCGCGCCGTTTATATACCCTCCGGGCGCAGCCTTCGTATGCGCTCGGGTAGATCGGACCAGTGAGCGGGATCGGTAGATAGTGCGAACGAGAAAGTATTCGAGCCCGCGCGCCTTGCGTTATAAGGTGGTTTCTTATGTCGCTACAGTAATTAATTAAAGCGAAGGTTTAAAGAATTTTGAGTTACTACAGGTTCACAACGATTCGGTCCATTTTTGTTATTATCTAGACGATCACCAGCCCAAATTAGAATTCATTTGTTATCAGGAAATTTTTGAGGTTACGTCTTTATTTCATAGTTTATGCAAGTAAACTAAGGTAAAAAGAATAGTATAATTAGGTAGGTTAGAATCGTCACAATTGGTGACCGCGCTCAGGATTTTGGAGTAGAGTACATATTATGGGGGGGGGGGTCTGCACAATTGGTGGCCGCGACCACGATAGAGTTAAATAGGTAGCTTAGGACGTTCACAAGGGGTAATATAAGAGTTTTTTTATTCGTTTTTTTTTCAACGTGATATTGACGGCCTCAACTCTCGCAAAATTATTTTCAACATCATCGGATGTACAATTTTTGAGTTATTGCCGAAAAACTGCGCTTTTCAACAAAAGGACGTAAGTGCCATGAAGATACGCTCTTTTGCTGGAGCACTTTTTCCGGATTGTTTTTTGTATTTGTAGTAATCCCCCCTGAACCCTACACTGAGCATGGCCCGACATGCTCTTGCCCGGTTTTTTGTGTCTAGGGTTTGAAGTTTGAACTAGGAGAATCCTGTAATTGAGATTACCAGGTAAAGTGTATTATTATCATATTACACTAGAAACTAATCGAAACTTTACGCATTCTGAACTAATCCACATTTACAAGCCAAATTGAAATGCTAATGTGTTTAACAACATAGTATCTGAGGACCCGGTTAATCTACTACTCTGTCAAGAAAGTACCGGGAAAAGATCAATAATACACAAACTGTTTGTTAATCATCCAAATTTATTTTATCACCTTCAAAGTATGCTCCTTCAGAAACGAAACACTTACGCCAACGAATAATCCAATCATCAAAACATTTTTTAAACGCTGTTTCCGGAATTGAATTCAGTTCTCGGCGCGAATTCTCCTTTATGTCTTCTACCGATTGAAAACGGGTGCCACGAAGTGGTAATTTGAGTTTAGGAAAAAGAAAGAAGTCGGCAGGAGCCATATCTGGTGAATATGGTGGTTGCTCGATGGTATTTGTTGAGTGTTTGGTCAAAAATTCTTTCACAATGATGGCCTTGTGCGAAGGCGCATTATCGTGGTGCAAAATCCAAGAATTTTCATTCCACAAATCTGGCCTTTTTCGTCGAATTTGCTCTCTTAAATGCCGCATAACGCTCAAATAATATTCTTTATTTACCGTTTGACCTTCCGGCAAGAATTCCGAGTGCACAACACCGCGATAGTCAAAGAAAACAGTCAACATGACTTTGACTTTTGATCGACTTTGGCGTGGTTTCTTCGGTTTCGGTTCAGTTGGAAGGCGCCACTCCGAAGCTTGTTGACTAGTTTGCATGTCAAACTCGTAAACCCACGTCTCGTCACCAGTAACAATGCGTTTCATGAATGTTGGGTCGGAATTGACTCGTTCTAGCATGTCCTCAGCGACTCTCATGCGATTGAGTTTTTGGAGAAAATTCAGGTCTTTTGGGACTAGCCGAGCGGTAACATGTTTCATACCCAAATGATTAGTGAAAATAGTACGGATCGACTCGTGAGATACAGAAAGTTCGGCGGCTATCTCTCTCAAAGTTGAATGAGGATTTTCAGTCACTATTTCCTTCACTTTTGCGATGTTAACTTCAGTTGCAGACGTTGATGGCCTACCAGAGCGAGGCAAATCTTCCATCACATCTCGACCGCTTTTGAACGCTTTGTACCACTCATAAACACGTGTTTTTGATAAAGTCGAATCACCGTAAGCCTTCTGTAACATTTTCAGTGACTCCGAACACGAAATTCCATTGGCGATGCAAAATTTAAGACAAACTCTTTGTTCAATGTTTTTGTCCATTATGAAATTCGCAATACACACTAGATATGATATAACTAAAAACAGCACTGTATTTAATATAAATAACAGATGCAACTCAAACTCCGCGCCAAAATAGAAAACAGTTGTGCCAATCTAACAACAACAAAAAAAACAAAAATTTGAATTTGGAACCATAAACAAATCATCCATTCCCGATACTTTGTTGATTGAATGTATATTGTTATGTACGAGTAGGTAAACACAATAATAGGCAGTTAATTAAATTTAATCATATTCGGTGGTCGAACTAAGATACTGTGTGTTCGTGTCTGCATGCACACTGTCTTACCTTTGCTTACACCTGAGTGATGCCAGCGTGATGCAAACCGCAAGCTATATTATGTAGGTCTCTATAGATACAATGTGCTTCTATCTTCAATTTGTATCTAGGTTTGGCCCGTGAGGTGACATCGAGACTGTTATCATCATACACTATTCAGATATGCTAAGTAATAACAATATTAGAATCTTCATTTAGCTCTGGTTCTAGTTAACTATATTAATATCTTTATTCGCTGGAATTCATACTACAGGATCTTGATAAAAATATAATATACCTGCTGAAAGGTTAAGAAAAAGGTTAAACAGAAGTTCAGATAGAACAAGCTTTGAAAACCCAACTGCTTTTGTTAAAGTATGGTTGTTGCCTTCTGCTGTAACACACCCGAATGACATTACCCACCGTCCTTCTTGGGTAGTTGAGTAATAAGATGCGATGTCAAATCGGCATATTATTTGAAGTAAAATACTTAGTCCTTTCTCCTATGGCTTTTATTCGACAACAGCCAAAGTCACAAATTCTAATCGTACCAAACCTACTCATTTATTCCTTACCTAAATCCTACTGAACGATTTGGATTAAATTTAGCACTCAGAGTCGTTATCTTGGCTTGACACATAGGATACTTTCATCCCGGAAAATTGAATACTTCACGAGGAAACAACGATAAACGGGTTTTATGCCAACGGAGTCGCGGGAAAAAGCTAGACAAACTATACCTTACCTTGTAAGAAGTTGACAGTTTTGCACATGACTTCCCCGAAATACCACAGCAGCGTCACGGACTTGGCGATCTGCACGGGCATGCAGAACAGCGTCACCAGCAGATCTGCCACCGACAAGTTCACCAGGAAGATGTTTGTCACGCTGCGAACAAACAAAGGCGCTATTAGTTTTTTTATACAATGAGATAGGTAAACGAACAATGGGCACGCAGGCCATCTGATGATAGGTTTGTGGAATACGAGTCCCATAGACATTTGCAATCCCGAGATTTCACGGGTAAGTTATACATTTTCTGTTTGACTTTTTTGAATGAAACCCAAGATCAGGACAAGGAGTGTCGTATCGGAGGTCAGACACACTTTGGGTCGTAGCGTTGAGTCGTAATCAAGCAAGTTTCTTATTGAGAAAGTCCTTCATAATATTTTTCCTATTTGAATTCAAATTTTAATTGCAACAACACTTTTAATAATGATGTGCCCCTAAAACTACAATAGCGCTGGCTGGTTATGGCTCCGGTAGTTATATGGCTAAGGCCCTGTTTCACAATCGACAAGTAAATTTTTCTGTCAGTTAAAGATAGTCCTCTGCGTGTCTATTTTCAAGTGTAAGAAAATTTATTTGACAGATATGCTTTACTTAACGATTGTGAAACAGGCGGTAAGGCTTCCGCTTCTTGTTCCGCTTGCCGGTCTCGTATCGGTTTGTATAGTCACTAAAGGAAGTGTCTTTAACATCTCATAGATATTGCCATTATTCGTCTGTGATGTCCCACTGTAATTTAAATAAAATATAATAATAATAATAATAATCATCCAGCCTATATACGTCCCACTGCTGGGCACAGGCCTCCACTCATAATGAGAGGGTTTGGGCTATAGTTCCCACGCGGGCCCAGTGCGGATTGGGAACTTCGCACACACCGTCAAATTGCTTTGCAGGTGTGTGCAGGTTTCCTCACGATGTGTTCCTTCACCGAAAAGCTCACGGTAAATTTACAAATTATACTTCGCACATAAATTCCGAAAAACTTAGAGGTGCAAGCCCGGGTTCGAACCCACGACCCTCTGCTTAAGAGTCGGCAGGTCAAACCATTAGGCTACCACGGCTTTTTAAATAAAATATACCATCGCTATAATAACACGCGTTTTAATTACGAAAATTTCATGCCTATTAGAAAAATGCAATTGAATTGTCAACTGATCTGCAATGTTTTGTAGTACATAGTTATGTGTAAAAAACAGGCATGACCATTGGTGAGCATTCATCTTATTTTGAATTAAAACCTGACTTTATTTATTTTTCCTGCTATATTTTATTTTGATTTCATTGGTGCATATGAACATCACTATTACTTTTTAATATATCTCAACGTTCTCTGTAAGTAAGACTACGTTGCCGACACCAAAGATGAGTCACGAATTTTATTAATAGTAAAGTTTCCTAATTTCATCACAACTTTGGCTCAATAGCGAACTCTATGTAGCTTTTATTTTGAAGCTTTTATTATCAAATTTCATACAACACTACCGTCACAATCACAGAACATGTGAGAATAACTGCCGCACTCAGAGACGTAAATTAATTTTCAAGTTTCATTAAAGTTGCTGCGTCTTATTTTATTGCTATTGCAAAGAAAGTGACAGCAGGTAATTTAATGAAACTTAAAACTTAATTGACGTCTCTGAGTGCGACCGAAAGATTTTAAAGAATTATTATAGTTTCACAAAGTCCCGCCCCACTAATTTTCGTACGTATTGATGCAACCGGGCAAAAGACGGGGCGCGCCATTGTGGAAGAAAACGCGGTTCTTATATACTTCGTTATTTTTACCCGACTGCGCGAAGCAAAAATAAGGGCAACGTGGTTTATAGTCTATGTATGTGACCGAAAATAGGATGTTCCACTCTAGCTCCTAAACTATTGACCCGACTTTAATAAATGGGGTGGGGTGTTATGTATTATGCTTAGATTCGTCAAAACTTGCGAGTGTCATACATAGGCTTTATAAAATTTACAAGGGTGGGTCATACTACCTAGTTGCCAGTCGGGTTTTAGTTTTTGAGGTAAGGTTAGGTTAGGTTATTAATTAAATTTCACTTAACTTACAAACACTTTTGAATAGAAATTCAAACGAGTAAAAATTAATACCCTACCTTTTTACAGCATTTTGCTTATAACTTCACTTCATGAGAGAGTGCTTACCCCCTAGCGGTAGAAAATTTAGATATACATATTACTTGATATTAATCTAATACTTAAAATAAAATAATAGTTAATTTTATATTTAGAGTTTTAGTTTTGGTTTCATTTTTCTTAGTATTTAATTAGCTTTAAGTCTTAAATTAAATTATTTTATTTTTGTATAAAAGTACTGTATATTTTATTATTAGGTAGTTAATATAGATCATTTGATATAAAAAAGTACTTCTTTGAAAAAGAGATCAAAAATAACTAAAATCTCTTTCTGCACTGTACAAATCGTACGTACTGGTAAAATGTTGTGACTTTAAAACAACGGGGCGACTTTGATATTTTTTTAATCATTGATTCTGTGCTATGTGTCAGTTATTATTAATAACCCATTTCGCAACATAACTTTTATTTGTTTCATATGCGAACGCAAATGAGAAGTAGTTTAAATATTTTAAAACTTCAAACAAAAAATCCCTCGTTTTGACATGCTTCAGGGCTGACTTTGATATTATATTATAAACACAGGAACAATCAAAGTAGCCCCAATTTAAAAATCGAGATTTAAGCTACGGTATTTTTTTTCTACTGATCCGTCAATCAAAGTTCACCCTTAACTGCTTTAAGTTACTCCAAATCAGTAGTCGCCAGTACAATATTTTATACATTTTCTCGTATGATGTGAATAAATACAGGAGATATAGGAAATTTATTTTTGAAATTAATCAAAGTAAACATTTTACGTAATTGTTAGAATTTACGATGCACGATATTAAACATCTCAATAATTAATGATCCCGTCCGCCCGAATTGGGTGAAGGAAAATTATTAATTGAAAACATGACAACCCCATAAAAGGTATATCTTTTGGCTATTAATTTCAGGAAATGGATAATTTTCTGTAAACCAGGATAAAAAGAAACAGAATTCCTTTTAAAATTTTAGAAGTAATTTATTACGTGGGGTTTTATTACGAGATTATGGAGGTAAAATCTAAGTAAAATACAACGACCTATAAAAATATAATAATTTGATACTAGAGCTGGTTCGATATAAGTACATAGAAAGGGAAGATAAGCTTAGGGATTAAATGTACTTTTTGTATCATGTTTACTATGTATATGTATGTATTGTTGTTTGTACCATAAATTATACTGGTCTAGTATTTGTGATTACATTGAGATACATTCAGTCCGGGAAGCATCTGTATCCACAGTGTTCATTAACAAATATGTTACACTCTATTGCCCTTACTAATAAACGTTGAGTAACCGCTGAGTAGTTATACCATGCTTTGTCCTTATCTGTCATTGTGACATTTGAATTCGACAGATAAGGACAAAGCATGGTATAACTACTCAGCGATTAATCAACGTTTATTAGTAAGGGCCTAAGTATCTTTCTGTGTTATCTTCTTAATAAATAAATAGCTTATTTGCGCAAACGTAAAGTAACTTACTTATTAATCATATTGTAGATAGCCATGTGCAAGCTAACTCATTCATAAATGCATAATAACAAAAGTCTGCTTAAAATATGCTTTGGCCTAGCTTTCGCAGTGACCTTTGAATTTGATAGAAAGTGACAAAGCATAGGTACTGTAAAGCAGCAAGTAGTTTTGTATGAAGAATTGTAGAACTTGTTGCTTTATTTATGTCAGTTTTATTCTTAATTCTTTTGAAATCGAATAAAGAAATTAAGAATGGAACAATAAAAAAACAATAGTAGTTGTGTGGAGAGTCGCCTCGCGGCATTCATGGTGCAAACACCTATTCTTGTATATTATTTCAAATAAATTAAACTCAAACAAATAACAGTCTATTGATATAATCGTCACCACCCTTATAGTACTTCTAAAATAGGTTTATAGGTTAGGTTAGGACTAAGAGCGAAGCAGGGACCGGACAACCCTTTCATCGGGAAAAGCCTTTCAAAGGGCTTCCCATTGAAACAGCTAGCCCAGTGGATTTGCTCACCCATTCCAATTGGCAACCCATTCGATTGACTTTCCCTTATCGAATGAAGAACCTAACGATAAGGGTAGCCCTTTGAAATTGGTAACCGGTAACTGATTCACATTGATATCCCTATGTAAGGGTTTCCCTGACGTTTAAGCGCTTATTATAAAGCTTTCCCTTTTGTGGAAGGTATGTACGAGCCAATCAGAAACGTTTGCCATAGAAAATCGAACCGTATTAGATCTTTTGCCGCTCCGCGCGGTAACTTCAAACGATACGCCGTCGGTAACGTATAATAAGGGTTTTATAAGGGTATTGGGTTAGCGCTTAGTTGAATGGGCTGTCATTTACTTGCTTCGAACGGGACGCAAGGTAACGTGTGTTTTATGAAGTCTAAAAAAGGTCTTAAATTGCGTATATACTAGTAACCTTTTTTAAACGGTTTAATAAGGGTATTGGTTAGCGCTTAATAGAATGGGCTATCGTTTGGAAATAGCGCTTTAAAAGCACATTTAAAGGGTTTTGACGGGCAGAGGGTTTGGTAAGTAAATCCTTACGAAAAACCCATACAAAACCCATTAAAAGGGATAGCGGGCCGGTCCCTGGAGCGAAGTACCTGTTTAATATTAAATTAACAATTTCTAAATCAAACAAATAAATGTGAATCTATCCTGGAATATTGGTTTCCCTTCCTAATAGCGACTTGAAGTTTTGGCAAAAAGCAAGTTAAAATATAATAAAAGCTAAATTTTTCTTCACCTGAAACCTCCTAAAAAAACTTAATAACTTAGCCAATTGAAATTACGCCTAAATGAAAGTGGCTTTAGTTCTAAAGCCTGAGAAATTTTAATTAAAAATAATTATATCATATTGGTTTTCATTCCTAAGAATTGTAATTAAGATTTCAGTGTCATTTGTTTTTAGAATTAGTTGGTAAATGATCCTATAATAATAATAAGCTGTTGTATTTCCTCAATCTGAAGAAGCCTAAACTCCAACGTACGAGTAACTTGATATTATAACATTGTTAAACTGTATTTGTTAGATTTTTTTATGGACATATCACTTCTGTTTGCCCGTGAAAAATAACATATTAAAGAACATACCTATGCTTCGCATTGCCTTGAAGGAAAAACTGACTTTTAGTATTTGTATTATTTTTAGGGTTCGGTACCAAAATGGTAAAAAAGGAACCCTTATGGTGAGACTTCGTTGCCTGTCTGTCTGTCCGTCCGCCCGTCTGTATGTCACAGCAGTTTTTTTCATCAATTACACAAGCTATCAACTTGAAATTTGGCGTAGTTGTATAACTTGCTTGCCCGCATCGCATCTGTTTTTAGAAAAAAAAATGGAATTAATTTTATAAGTGACTGAAAAGGGGTCTAGAATGTGGATCTGAAAAATGGAAGTGATTTGATTACCTATAGCAAATAGGGTGTAATATGAATGGGCTTAACCTGAACATTTCAAAACAATTTTTTTCATAATTTTTCATGACGTACTTTTTGATTTATTGCCAAAAATGTACAAAATATTATGTTATGAACCAAAAAATCTGAAAAAAACGTCACGTATAACTAATCATTTATATTTTACGGAACAAATAAAATCAAGTGTTCAAAATTTACAGTTTTTTAGAAATAACAAAAAAACTTTGAAAATTTGTGTTAAATTGCATACAAATAAGATAGTACAAAAATGGTATATATTGAAGTACGGACTTAAATACGGAATCAATCAAAAAGTACGTGACGGAAAATTAAAAAATAATAGTTTTGAAATGTGCAAATTGAGCCCTTTCATATGACATTCCACTTGCTAAAATCAAATTACTTTCATTTTTCAACCCCCCATTTTATTTATACCCCTTTTCAATTATTTATAAAATTAATTCCATCTTTTTTTACTAAAAACAGATGCGAACAAGCAAGTTATAATACTATGTCAAATTTCAAGTTGATGACTGTGTAGTTACTGAGAAAAACTGCTGTGACATACAGACAGACAGACAACGAAGTCTCACCATAAGGGTTCCTTTTTACCATTTTGGCACGGAACCCTAAAAGGACTGAAGTAAGTCTTCAATATTAAAAACCTTGATCCAAATCAGTGTAGCTGTAGACAGTCACGTTGAAACCTCAAAATGTTAATTTCAACCTACTGATCAAATCCAATAATGCCGTGTTCTAACCAATTGAACCGTGGGCGTAATGTAAGGCCACTCAAGCGGGGACGCCCTAATTTATTTACATCTCTTCGCCGTGTCTGATCAATCTTATTGTCACCGGTGTATAACGTTTATGACGGCAAAAAAAAATACAGGAATCATAGCTTTCTTATTTGAAATTATTAGCGTTGTAATTTGAACGAATAATATTATTACCTATTCTTAGGACTACATTTTTTAGCGGCATTTACTGAAAGGAGTGAAAAAGATTGAGGTTTGAATAGTATTTTTAACAAATATAACAAAAATATTTTTCCAAAAGATGCTTGCTTCATAATTTCGACTTATGAAAAACTTAGGTAATGCCTCAAAAAAAAATAGATTTTTTTATAGCTTAGGGGCTACGTACAACTTAATTACGTATGTAAGTAGATAATTTATCCATCCCTCTTTTCGACATAACTTTCACAAAAAAGTAAGTCGGCATGAAGTAAAAACTTAACTTTGCAATGAAAGTAGTATTAAACAATCGGTCCTAGTTCTATAGTTTGAAAATGGTAAAAGCGGTGGACGTATGAACGCTGCGAACCTAAAAGTTCGTTTTCTTGTTCCTCTATTTAATCCATTCCATTCTTCGCAAACTTCATCACACATTCTTCCAATCGTTACCTCTGTCTGTACCTATGTGTTTCAATCTCATTACCATTCGACGAAAATTCGCTTTTCGTGACAACAGGGCTTACGTTCATCTCTTTTCTTCTTTGATGTTTGTCACAAATGATTGTTAAAGAAACGGTTAAATCTCACCTTTCATAAATATTTAAAATTCTAGCTCTTTTTGTATTCATTGAAATTTTTTATACTATTTAGTTTGTAGGATATCTGCGGTGCATCTGCAGTCTTAGATAAATTAAAATATACTCGTAATACATATTTATAAGGGGATCACCCAAATATACCGAAATATTTTATTCCGAATATTCATTTGTCTGAATTTTAATTTTTACGAATTCCATGTTATTTTAAAGCTATTTAAAATTAAAAACATATTTGAATTGATGTACGTTGGTTAGGTTAGGTTTGATTTATGTTCTATATCAAAAAATAAAGCCTCCATTAAAAAAAATGCACTCGGAGTCATGAAAATTCGTGATTTCAATCAATTCGGAATTATGACTCTTCGGAGTTATGTAGTGTACCCACTTATAAGGTATATTAATTTCTGTTTATTCTGTTGCATTGTTTTTTTACAATCAACGATTGAGCTGTGTTCTGGTATCTGTACTGTTAAGATGTATTGTATTAAGTATTTTAGTTTTAGAGTATTTTTAAGTCTAAACTTATTCTTTTTTTTTTACTGTAAAAAGGTTTTGTACGGTTTATCTAACAACGTGTATATAAGTATTGTCTTATGTCAATATTGAATATATAATGTTTATGATATGCCACGCTTTGTTCGCTGTGTTTTTATTGTGTTTTTGTGGAAATTATGATATTCACGCACGACAAACTGATGAAATTAGTTTAATATTAGGATGATTTAAATAAAAGAAATAGCTGTTCGAAATAACTTATATAATAGCGACATTAAGCGAGAAGAAGTACAAAACCGGAAGGGGAAAAACAGAGCTGTCAAAGTGACAGGTTTTTAGCTTTTTTAAAGACTAACATTGATAACGTTCCGATTAACGTTCTAAGTGGTTGTATTTATAATCAATACAAACTAATACGCGAAGAGTTTGAAAAACAAGTTAAATTCCATTGTTCCCAAAGCTGCTCGTGTTATCATGTAACAACGCTTTCTATTAACTTCAGTAAATCTCATTTGCAAAGTGGCATTCGAAATCATACAAGAACGAATTCAGCAATGTTATTTAAGTCATTTAAAATGAACAAGTCATTAAGTAATTCCCTTTTAGAATTTTAATTTTAAAGTTATTTGTGAATTTTAAGAACTTCGCAGATATATGGAAACTTTTAAAATACTCGGAAGACGAAATTGAAGAAGTTATGCTTTTGGCTGTTTATTTTTAGAAACGGATGATTACCGAATATACAGATACGTAGTAGGGGGCATCTTGGAGGCCTGAAAATATTGAGTTAAAACTAAAACCAAACTACGAAAACATAATTGTTATCACGTCGCCTCTCGTGCGGTTATTACCTTTCACAAAGTAATATTACATTTTTTATTCATACCTTTTCGAAATCTATGTTTAATAACAGCTTTAGTATGACACCAAATTCGATACATAGTAAACATTTTTTTTTCGCTTGCTATTTTATTTATGCATGAAAAATCCGCCATGTTGTATTAAAAATGACGTCACATACCCTGTGACATGCGGGTCATCAACACGAAGCCAACGACAACTCATTTGTCAAAATATTATGGCTATTCTAGGAGCTACGAGGGAACAGACGAATTTACTAAGATACAAACACACTTAGACTGCTAAAGTCTTACGATGTATGAGGAGGTTATCCTCCTCATAACCCTTTTTGCTTCACCGTAGCTTAAGAGGGCATGCGAACAATTCTTAAAAATTTAAAAAGTCCTACTATTATAAATTAAGTATAGCTTTTGTCGCCCATTCGTAATTTCAAATACCTAATCCTCACAACACAGCCAGGCTTTGTGTGCGTAACACCGGAAACCCGGAAATCTCCTTGAGGGTACTTGTTTAGTGTCATTTACTCAACAACCGTCTTTAAATTTGTTTAACTGATCCCTCTCGACCCCCGATCCCAAGTCGGCGTTTAATTAACGTCAATGTCTTCAGTTAAACTAAATCTTCCTTGATCAATCACAAACAACGAAAAACTAGCCATTCAAACAGGATAATCCAGTCTTAAAAAAATTAAAAAAAAATTTCGCTAAAGTAAAATAAAGTTCGCTAAAGTCAAACAAACGTTAAAATCAAAACAAATGTAAATAGTATTTGATCAAATTGCTATAAAGAATGTGATTTAATATATTTCAAAATAAGTTTCTCTCTAAAAATACATTTTGGGACAAGCTTTTTTTTGCCGAATGTACTTTTTTTGCACATTCATCATCTGCTTATCAAGACCAATCCAACGAACCCAAACACGGCGTGGTTGTCTTGTTTCTTTGCGGAGTTCCACCTTCTGACCACCTTCTGACTGCATCACCACACCAGCTCCATGTTATCATATAATAATATTAATAATATGCAATAGCATTGTCACCAAAGTTACGTAGGAATACTAAATTTCTTTATGCTATTTTTGTATTATGGTTTTCTTGTGTTTTTTTGTTGTGAATAAATGTTTTTTTTTTTCTTTCTTTCTTTAAAATTTCAGCTTAATCGGATACTTGGAAGAGGTTGAAAAATGATTTGCAAATTTTGAAACGGACAACTTACCTACATACATACGAATAATGCAAGTTAAATAAAAGCATGTAAAAATAGTTCAGACTGCTAAGCTTGTCTATCTAAGCCTAGATACCCAATACAGAAACAGATAACTGTCAATTTAGCGACCTTACGTGAAACATCCAATTGGGTGCATGCGGTGGTACGTATATTTATAATAATATTATGTTAACATATTATGTTATATTTAGTTCACGGTCACATAAGAGTCAAATGTACATAAAGAACATTCCAACACCCTAACTCATTGTAACAACCTTGGACGATGTAATAAACTTTTTTAATTTAAATTTTCATTCACGTCCCTGACATAGCTTCAGTTTAAATTTATACCGCTCTATACATCATGTCATCATGTACACAATATATAGACAATAAAACTTAAGATACTTGGATATACTTTATATTATAGCTGTCTGTGACGCGCTTAAAGATATCTCTGTCACAGTACCTTCACGAATGCTCGAGTTCCTATGAGACTGCGTCGAGATCGACTTTGTGTCAATTAGGACGAAGGATTTAGAGCTATGGTTACTTGGGCACCTATTGATAAAATCACTCTTAGAAAACTTATAGAGTAAGAGTATTTACAGTAGAGAACATACAATTTAACAAAATAGTGATACATTTTCTTAATAGAGCATCGATGCAAATAGATATTTTGATTGGTAATGTGATACATTCCTACTAGCAGGTAAAGAGATCATTTACAGGAAATAATATCAGGCACTTAACTGAAAATCCGTAGTTTACGACTCTTCTTTATAAGTATGTTTTTTTGAGAATTATTTGTATTTGTTCTTGCCTTGTTTACCTTCTAGGTTCATTATTGATTATTTTGATATTTTAAGCAAACTGTTCCTGCTACTAAAAGTCATTTAATGAACACTTAAACTAAGTTCGTTCACACCAATAAACGGAGAAAAACGTTCTTGAGCCGAATTACATACGAACGAATGAATGTCGTCACGGTACGGATTAACAAATTAAGAGAATTTATTGGTTAGGGCCAGATTTCAGAATTCCACAGGAGCAGGTCATGTAAAAGGATGTTACAGCCAACTCAATCATGTTAACAATTATCTATACTAATATTATAAAGAGGAAATATTTGTTTGTTTGTTCGTTTGTAATCGATAACCTGTGAAACTGCTGAACCGATTTTACTACACGAAAGCTACATTAGCCAGTAACGGAGGCTATAAAAATAAGTAAAAATATAGCCTATGAAGTAAAACACAGGCTATATTTTTACTTATTTTTTTAATATTGCTACGATAACATAGTCGCGGGCAAAAGCTTGTACTACTTAATATACAAAACTTAGTACCTGATTATGATTATCAAGGGCAAGTTAAGATAAAACAAAATTTTCTATTTTAAGAAATTATTTACGATTGTTTATCACGAGCGTTTTAGGTTTATTTAGTTAGGTTTAGTCACGTTATCAAACCGTAAAAATATAGGAATTTTTCGAAATGAAAATTTAAACGGGAAAATATCACGTTACGATCGGTTCACATTAGGTAAACCAAATAACCATTTAGAGATAGTATAGTATAGTCCAGATCTAATCCAACGTTTCCGTACCCTATTCATCTTTTCGAAGCTGTAGCTACCTTATCTTAATATTCCCCGAAACTATTAAAAGGCTTCTTTGGTCCAGACCATTATTTACTTAACATAAATCTCGCAATTCATAAAATAATATCTTCATCAGCCGCAAGACGTCAACTGCTGGACAAAGGCCTTCCCCAAGGTTTTCCACAACGATCGGTCCTCTGCTGCTCTCATCTAGCGATTTCCCGCGACCTTTATCAGATCGTCGGTCCACTGTGGAAGGCCTGCTGACGCTTCGTCTCCCGGGTCGCGGTCGCGGGTAAAAGTATAATTTTAGAATGCTGTTACAACGCCTACGACAACGAAAATTTCTCTTTTCATGACTTTTCGGTTGCTTTTGAAGCAAGAATTTACAAACTTTGATTCCTCTTTTATTACTTTTGTTTCTTGGATGCAAATATTATGTATCTACCGTTTATGTCACATTTGGTGGAACCTCTTTGCATTTATAGCCTCACACACAGACAGCTGCACTCTATTTATTTATTTATTTAATCTTTATTGCACAAAAATACAAATTTGAGTACAAAAGGTG
The DNA here is from genome assembly GCA_963241965.1 of Tortrix viridana. Classification (NCBI taxonomy): domain Eukaryota; kingdom Metazoa; phylum Arthropoda; class Insecta; order Lepidoptera; family Tortricidae; genus Tortrix; species Tortrix viridana. The sequence goes on along the minus strand of OY725175.1, from coordinate 5,698,376 downwards.
AACTTAATGCCTAATGGCATTCTCTACCAGTTCACCTTTGGGCAAGCAGAAAATGGTTGTTGTGTTGTCCATTGTCCCCCCTCTAATTCCCCGATCGAGATAAGAGTAGCTAGTTATGCGTGGGCTACACGGTTTCAAACAACGGTTTAAAACAGGTGGTTTGAAACCGTGTAGACAGTGGTTTTAAACCAAATTTCGCGTGACCTTTAACGCCCTTGGCAGATGTCAAACAAATGGACTTGTTTGAAACCGTGTAGTAGCTCGCCTCTACCAAGGTCATTTGGATTAAAATCATGGTTAATAAACCTTTAGAGAAATCAGGCGGCCTTGGCATATGCGGCTATGTTATTCTGTTAACGCATCGTCGTTCAGTTCTACTCAGTCGATGAATAGCCGGCGAATTTACGTCGTCCGTCAAGGCTGGTAAATGACATTCAACTGCCTGCACATTCATTTAGTCGCTGGTTTCACAGACGACCAGATCGTCCCTCAGATCGCCCGTGAAACTCACGGTACAGTTGACGCATCAGATCGTTTAGTTTACGTCAATCCTATACATTTTCTTTGAACTCGAATATCGTTAAACGTTTTGCGTAAAACTCTTTAACCCCTTGAACGACTGACGTGACTTCACACCTATTAAAAATCAACTTCTACGATAACTTATAGGGCATAAAAAGAGAAGTGTTATACAGTGTTTTCCTCAGGTTAATAATTCACATTAATATTTACGTCCTTTAACGAGCCTCGAGATGTAAAAAGCTTTTTAGACAATGTGCTTTATGTCTGTGTTCATTGTAACTTTCGAACTCGCACGAAATGCAGACGTCGACATACAATTATGAACTCGTGTGCTCCGTTTCTGTGTCCGTGAAGAGATCCAAGTTGTGTTCGGTCCTATGGCGGAGCACGCCATTTGGGAAATAATGATTCCTGTATAATTAGGAGAGCGGGCGGGTTGTTTGTGTTCAATAACGTAGTATTTTGTTCTTTATCGTATGCGACATTCGTTATGGTTCCGTATTGGGTATATTGCCAGCATAATTATAACGTTTTGTTTATTTACTTATTGTGGTGTACGAGTGGGCGTTTTCCAAAAAAAGTACGCATAGTTAAGGACTAAAATTAACAACGGTAATTGCTTCCATTACCTCACGAAAACTAACAAACACAAAACAAGACAAATGGTGGTATCTCAGACAAAAATGTACTAATGATTAATTTTCGTGACGTAATGGAAACAATTACCGTTGTTAATTTTAGTCCTTTATGCGTACTTTTTTGGAAAACGCCCACTCGTGAATAATTTCAGTAGGCAATTATGATCGAAATAGGCCACCTTACATCATCTTAATACGCTTCACGGCGCGTGACTCACCTATAACTAATAATAATAGGAAGAAGCGAATCATGGCTCCCACCAATCAAGAGAATTGGGGAACCTACACGCCCCGTTGAATAACCGTGCCCGTTTCCTCACAGAAGCATCGCACTTAATAAATAACCTTTAATAAAAATAACAACCCTATTTTCTATTAAATCTGTGGCCGTAATAAAATATTTCATGTTTATATTTTCTTAAAATAGTACTTTTTTATGTGTACAATTATTTTATATATTAAATAATTATGTAATATCGAAATGCCAAACGCCTTTGTTGTATGTCGGGAATAGTTTTGCCGTAAATATCACTGGGTTTTGTTATTGGGACAAAAAATTAAAATGTGCTCATACTCACTCCACTTTTTAAGGATTCGTACCCAAAGGGTGCCAAGGAAACCCTATATTACTAAGCCTCGGCTGTCCATCCATCCGTCCGTCCGTCCGTCCGAGTGTCAGCGGGCTGTATCTCATGAACCGTAATAGGTAGACAGTAGAAATTTTCACAGAGTGTGTATTTTCATTGCCGCTAAATAATAAAAATAGAATATAATAAAAAATTAAAGGGGTCGTTTGTTGCCTTAACAATCGCTGTATCTCGTGTCTTGTACGATAGTACGGAACCCTGCGTGTGCGAGTCCGACTTGCACTTGACCGGTTTTTTTTTCATAACAGTTAACGCTATATAAATACAATTTCAATGACGTTTTTAATAATCTATTATTTATTTCCAAGTCTATTTAGCGAACAAAGTTTTCAGTTTTTAAATGTTTTTTAATAAGTGTGGAATCAAGACAATTTGAAAATTCTCTGTAGCAATTTCTTAAAACGTTAAGGATTCAATTTGGAATTTTATCAAACAAATGTTTACAGCCGAAAGCGCTTAGCTGTTTTCAATTTCGGTATTTGAAGGTATTCAACCATTTGTACACAAATTAGATTAAGGAGGAACGTTTTCTTAATTGATTGAAATTACCTAAAAATAATGAATAGTTCAAATATTCCGAGGCTATAATAACTATAAAATGTTTAAGATAGTGCAGATAGCTTAATAGATACCTAATGTTCTAATTCTATACATTTCCCAGACAAAAGTAACGCGGCGCTGACACGATATTTTTAAATGGCCCAACAGATTTTCACCGAATCTAGCTACACAGACACACACGTTAAACGTATAACACCCCTCTGTTTTGCGTCTGGGGTTAATTATGTACTTAAATTATTATAAAGTTTTTTTATGAAAACCAGCGCCATTTTAATTATTTTAATAAAAAGAGGCATAGAAAGTCAGACCAAACATAGCAATATAAAAATGTATAAGAAACAATACGCAAAGGTAATGTCGATTAAAGATGGCCCTAAAGGTTTATAGCCCTGGCTCATTAACAAAAATGTATCAGTTTTCAAAACTATCTGCTTCAATTACAAAGTTTCAAAATTGAAGTGAATAATAAATCTCTTGTAATAAAAAAAGTAGCAATTTACGAAAAAAACTAATTTATCTCGAAGAAGCGTCATTTAGACAAGAAAAAATATTTGAACTAGGTGGGTTAGTTGTTGTAAAGTTCGAACGACTAATTATTTCTTCACAATGTTTTTAATTTTATGTCAAAATCACTTTTTACTGTACCTCTCTTATCGTTTTACACGTCGGTATTCAATATCAAGTTTTAGTGTTTATAGAACTTATACGTACGATTAGTTCTTATGAGGCAACGGAAAATTGCTCTGCGAGCCAATTTCCTGCCAGGACACTGGCCTTCTTATCCTAACGGGAAAATGGAATTGAGAAAAACGTAGGTATCCTTACTCAATACGCGATAAAGGTGTAAGTGGCTCTTACATCCTTAACGGTCTTAAACGGCCGTTTTTATGTTTCAGATCTGCACGAAATTGAAGAAGGCAACGGTGATCAGGGTGGCAACACGGTTCTTACGAGTTCCGTATTTTATGAATGGGATTAACGACGTAGTTCATTAGTTGGAGTTGGCCAGAGTCCCTTGAGGGTGAGAGGAATTACAGCCAATAAAATAGGTCAGTAAATAGATATTTTCGTATTCTGTACGTCTGAAGATGTTGTGTTGTATATTTGTTCTATTTAAAAGGCCGATTTTAAAGCAACAGTAATTGATATTTTTTATGCGTTTTTGAAAAGTAAGTGAGAAGTACTTAATTCAAATTTTATTCCAACCGTTTTCAGATTCTAGATTTTTCTTTATACCTGTCATCTTTCACTTGAGCTGACTCTCAGTCGTAACAAAATACGGAGACTAGGTATTTCTAGACCCAGGTGTATAGTTCACATGCATTGTTTATAAAAGCTTCTGCCAATCGGGAAAAACTCTCCGAATCAGAAAGAATACAAAATAAAATCTAAAAAAAATAAAGACAAGAAAATTTAGACGAAAAACCCTTCTATTTCAAATGGAAGTTGTAGTAGGTACCTTGAAACTCTCATTCGCAACCCGAACATTATTTATTTCCAGATTAAAATAGACGGTATTTTAGTCCACGGGTTAATAATACGACGACGTTGAATTGAATTTGACGAATTGAAAAGCGAGTGGTTTTTTAGAGAATTTACCTACCTAGCAGGTATCTTGAGCCAGTATGTAAACATTTAAATTAAAGATTCCTTAGTTCACAAGCCATCGGAATGTTACATTCTCTCACGAACTTAGGTTAATTAGCTTTACCTAACTCCGATATTGTTTATCACTAGTAGGATACGTAAATTAGTGCTTTCAAAGCCGACTGAACGCTGTATAATTACATGTTCTCAGCTAATTTCCGATGTCAGTCAGAGTATAAAGGGATCAATCTACTAATGTAACCGCTTTATAGCAAACTAATGGTGCCATGACCAACAGTAAAATGTCAATAGACATTGGTGTCAATATTATTTGCTGCCGCACTCACGAACGCTAATTACATTAATCCTGACAAAATCAAACAAACTTATAAGTTAAAACTTATAAAAACAAATCTATAAAAAAACTTAAGGTCAATAGTGTTGGCAATTACCGTATAAAGTATGTAAAAAAAAACCAGCCATTGTACAGTCAGGTGCAGAAATAGTAACCTCCCTGCATACAAGTTACTTAGCAGGGGGTTACTTTCTCTGCAGCTGACTGTACAAGTGAAACTTGTAAAACGCACTTTTCTATGGCATGCAGAAAGCAAACAAGCACACAAACATAGGCCACCTGATGGTTAGTAAGATCTGAGACCCATAAAGGCCATACATATATGAAACAGAGCACGGGTAGGTGTCAGAAGTAAGAGCAGATGTTAGATAGGACTTACTTTAAAGGAAAGTAGATTAGTTATTTTTCTGACTGTTCACTGTACTATACAGTAAAGTAAAAAAAATTATTGAAGGATTCACTTTAAGACCTTAATACAAAGGAAGAAAGCGTAAAAGTACCACAAACATACACATATTAGTCATATTACACATTTTTTTAGTCAACTATCGCTTGCAGCTCGGGCCAAGACGCCTTCGGGCCTAATAAGACATAGTATCCGCACTTGCATCAAAATGTACTATTATTATTCTACCAAAAAATATTGTGTAATTTCTTTATGTTCGCTAAGTCTTAGAGGACCTTAAATATAAGAATGTGATCGTAACGAAATACTTCTTGTCTTCTCAAAGGCTTTGGAGGATACCCCGCCCGACAAAGCTTTGCGCCCGACATTTTTCTGTGACCCTTATTGAACAAACGTTAGTATTCTCAAATGTGGTCGAAACAGAGCTAAACAACATTTGAGTGCACTCTGGCCAGCTATTGTTCCTTTCTTAATGACCCTCCTAGCGCCCTCAACGCAAAAATTGCTCCAAATTTAGACGATCTTATCTTGAGTAGAAATAATAAATAAAGTCTTGTTTACATTTTGAATTGGTACTTATTAATTTATTTTATCTTAGTTATAATTAAAAAGTGCTTATATTCAGAGTGAACAGTCGCCTGGCATTTCGTAATATTATTAACATTTTCTTATTAAATCTACAGTGTAAATTAAAAATCACTGTATACCTAAAAAGTATAATGTTGTGAACTCCCTTTATTTGACAATATTCATCACTGTGAATATACCATAACCTTCAGTTTTGATTTTTTACGTTGTTATAAAATCTAAAGAGGTTTGAATTCACGATTTTTTGTTTTTATTTTTGGCAAACAAAGGGTAATGGGCTGTAAAAATCAAATAATATTTTGTAGGAACGTAATGACAGAAGTTGTTGAGCGGTCAATTATATACATTTTGACAGATCAATACCAGCCTTTAGCTTGGTTTGCCCCGTGCAACTATGTCACTTTGTTTTAATCGATAATATTACCATGTTCTTAACGATATGGTAGCTCTTATTCACTTGACAGTAATGGTGATCGATCGTATTGCATACTTCTATGCATACTTATGTATACACGTGCATAAATGGTTTTAAACCGTTTTTCTTTCAAAACAATGAGGAATAGAGACCCTGCTTCTGTGTTTTCTAGCCTTACTTATTATTGGCGGGCAAGAAACCGCATATAATTTTACTTATTACAACATTAATATTTCGGTACCTACGCATTTAATTAAATGACTTGATTTTGGTTAACTTTTTAATTAGTTTAAAGTTAGCGATACTTTTTAAAAGTACCTTTAAATCACTAATTAATGAGCTATCACGTTTTACGTTGGGACTACAGTAAAGTGAATAAATTAGTTCTGTAATTGAAAAATGTCGTTAGTCCGTTCGTACACAGTATTATAGGGCTTTTTTTTTTTTTTGTAATTGTACGAGAAGACAAGGAACGACTTTTATTTAAACTCGTTTTCTCAAGCTGAAACACGACCGGACCCAATTTAAGTTCGCACTAGCTGCCACCACAATAGCTTAAGACATTTGTATCAGTTGCAACTTAGTGTGTGACAACCAAGTTCGTAATTTGCTTGATCTCTTCAATTCTGTAGTTCTAGTGGCCGTTTTAATAACATGTCATTCACGTCAGACACATGTCATGTCATGTCATGTCATACATAACCATTGATGACCCAGCGCAATGAACGCAACAGGTTGATTTGGTTCATCAATATTACCCCCTCGAGTTGTTTGATGTCGCGATAACACTATAATTGGGTCAATAAAAAAAAAAAACAATAAAACCGTCTTCAAAAACGCCCTGAAAATGGTTAAATAAAGACCGGCCTCCTAGGAATTGCCTATTTAGTGCCTAATTGGTACATTCAATATATTCAAGCCGGTGTCAAGTAGGTAAACAATACACGTATACATAAGTCCATATCTTGAAAACTACTGAACCGATTTTGATGAAACTTGCACTGTTCCCTAAGTTGAAGTAAATATAACCCAATAAAAAAATGGTCACCATCCGATTAAGAGCTGCCGCACATTAGGCTACTAGTCGCGGACACAGCGTAGCCACTTGTGGTGGCCACAAGCTGCGGATGAGTTTTTTCATACATTTTGTATAGCATCGGCGCACATCGAGCGTTCGAGTGGCCGCGTCTGAGCCACAAGCTGCGGTTGTCGCCCGCGCTTACTACTAGTGGCCGCGTTTTGTCGCTCGCCTCGCGCGCACACTCGGCTACAGTCGCCAGCCTCTCCAATAAACAATAGCCACTAGTGGCAGCCACTGGTGGCCACCACTCAGCCACCGGTGGCCGCGATTGGTGGCAGCGTCTAGTGGCTTAGCCGAACCACTAGTGGTCGCGTTTTAGTGGCGGCCACTAGTGGCCCAATGTGCGGCCGCCCTAATCAAAATTTCAAAGATTTATGTCAGATTTCACCAACCACTTAACAGACGATTAGTGTGTTAGCAGCTGTCAAAATGTATGAACTACATAACAGTCGATTAACATTTTACATCGTATGGTGAAATTGGTACTTAGCAATGGACACTCGTAATTAGGGTCCTAGGGGAGGCTGGTGTTTGATATTGCAGACCCTCCACGTAATAAACCCTTCAATATTCATTTGACGTGGATATTTTCCGCAGCCTTTAACGAGAACTCTCATTAAAAGCCCGTTTAAAAATAAACCCGAGATTAATTCTTACGCGGCGTTGAAACCGGTGTCGATTAGCATTGCGAATCGCGGCTAAACTCAATTTTGAAGCTTAAGGTTTATTTAGTGAATTCTAGAATTCTTTGTGCATTTCGTACTTTACTCAATTAATATTCTTATTATTAAAGATCCAAATTAATTACATATTAATTGCTCTTCAATTAGGTATATCCATTTATATTTATTTTTGTATTACTGTATTATACCTATCAGATTAACCTAGCAGGGTTACCATGATATAAATTATACATACCCTCTACCCTCTACTCTACACTCTCTATACCCTCTTATTCATAATCGCACAATAACTAAAGTATGCATGAAGTATGGTTTGTCCTTATCTTTCATTGTGACATTTGAATCTGACAGAAAGTGACAAAGCATACTTTTACTAAAATAGGTTTGTTGTGCGTTTATGAATAAGGGGGTTAGTGTTTAGAAAGAGAATAATTCGCCAACCTTATAAATCCCTATAATAATTAATATACTACCAAATTTTATAAGCCCATTTGAATTTACTTCAGACCTTAAATACGGTTTCACAGTCAACGCAAATAAGCATTTTGAAAGTTGCGGGCCTATAATGGTCACGCTTAAGTTTGTCACTCGTCACTGACATTTAAGTGCGAATGTGACAGATGCTTTATCCACATTTATTCACAGCGATAAAAGCGACCATAATAGGTCCTTTGAATCTTATAATCTTAACAACACCGTAACTCTTAAAATGAAGACTAGGAATGTAATAAAGCTCGAAACAGCTCATTGAACACGCCCACAACTTCATATGAATTTCGTACAAATTAGGATATTATGATAATGCTATTGGCAAAAGCCAGCATGTTTTATTCGTATTAAATGTCATACGTAGCAATAAAAGCTAGTTAAGGTCTCTAAAAAAAAAATGAGATCGTTGTATGGGAACCTTCCTAATATTTAAATAAAAACATCAACTAATTACTTATAACGGTTTAAAAGAAATAGCATTTTAAAGGTAGGACAGATTGGCAGACAGACGGACACTGGCGGCGTATTATCATATTATATACACTAATGTTATAAAGAGGAAAGATTTGTATTTTTGTACGTTTTTAAGGAATAAACTCAAAAACTACTGAACCGATTACAAAATTCTTAGGCTATATTTTAACTTACGAAAGTACTGAGTCACCGCAGACCCTAGACCAGACCCTAGACCGCAGACCAGAGCTAGTCATAGATAAATAAATAAATAATAGATTTTTCATTCAGACGTTAATCGTTAGCAAGATATCAATCGAACGAAAAATTAAACAATTAACGAAGATATTGGTGAACATGCATAAAAAAGAGGAAAAACATACATAACTACAGTCCAACATAGAACCAGGCGGTTTTAAAAAACAAGGGAGATGCCATAACAATTTACATCAACTAACGTTACATCGATAAAGGCAAACTTTATACAGTTTGCTGCATAGACAATAAAAAAATATTTTATGTACCTAGGTATATTGTTGAAAAATAGATTACATTATGGATCTTTCGGAATGATATTCGTGACCCACTTAAGTGTTCCTTTGCTTATGATAATGCAAGGGTCAAAATCTCAAAGCATTATATACATAATGTAAGATGTGTCGGGTTATTGAAATACTAAAATGGTCCGTCTGGAATATATGTTTTTTTTACTTCAAATAGCGAATAAAATCTCCGATTGAATGATTGACTATTAAGTTTCTTGCGGCGTTTCTTCTTAGCAATGGTTTCTCTTTGGGAAGCGCCGGTAGAATTTGACGTATAAAAGTGCCCGTGCAGCTTTCTTACTGAATAAACACCACTAGCGTAGACGAAAAGAATAATCTAAACCACAGATTCAAAATTTAATTAAACGCATTTAAAAGTAACTGAAAGCGTTTTGAGCTCCGGTTGTAACCCAATCTCAGCCTCAAATCGGAGTTGATCCTAATTATAGAAATTTTCATCGTTTATAAAATGTATAAACTTTTAAATACCATTCGTAAACTAATGTAATTTTAATAGTGGATGAAAAGTAGGAATTAATTGTAAGTATACATCTTACATAATTATACACCACATATAATTAATTTTATCGTTTGCTTAACTGAAACAAAATATTATGACCATGACTTGGCAGAACTGTTGCGTGGTGTACAAAATGTTTCATAATTTTAACGACCGAATAAATTATAAGCGTTCCTTAAGATTGTCATTTAACACTCTACTACTTAACTACTTATGTACATTCTACTTAATTTACTGCTTTCCAAGAGGTATTTAACAGCTGACAATAAAATTATACATTTAATTTTCTTTAACGCGATCAAATGGATTGCAGGGATAATTAGGGCTAGCGAAAAATTACAACGGCACTGTGGGAGACCCCGGGCTTATTGAGTTTCAAGTCGCAAGGGCGATGATGGATGGGGGACCTGAAACGAGGTTACAACTTTTAGGTTACGACCGTTTTTAAATGTTTGATAAAGGTAATGAATAAGATCATTCATAATTTGTGAATAGTTGTAGGCTAGAAAAATGAAACATTTAAATAAACTCGCTGAGGTGTCTTTCTCTTACTGGTATCAAATAAAGGGAGGCACTAAAATATTTTTTTCTATATCACAAACCCATGCTTATATTTATGATACGCCGTTCCGGTAGTTCTAGTACTTTTTGTAGCCTGTGGACCGATATTCTGAACGCGTTTTTTATAAAAAAGAATTGCAACTTTTTGGGACATTTAAAAATATCATTGCCAAGACGAATAACTTATTCAATGAATTTACGACAGTGGGAAAAGCTAAGTAACATGTATATTTGTTGTTAACCAATAATTTACTTGCCAAAAAATAAGTACGCTCCAATAGGGGTTCGACTAAAACATATTATTTTGATTGCTTTTTAATATTTCGTACAATTGACACGGTTTTCGAGAATTTGACGTTGAAAATATTTACGCATGTTCTTCGTATAAACAAGTTTAGCTTATTTCTAACGCGAAGAAAATGTTGTTTTTGGATAAAATTATATAGGGTGTATTTGTTATCACGACCGCAAAGAATAGGCGAAATAGCGAGCGTGTTCCTTAATTGTCAATAGTATTTATAAACACCTCAATATTAATTTAAAAAAATATTTTGTTTCAAGGTCTTTGTCGGCGTGATTAATATGTAAATAAATACATAACCATGCTAAATTACAGTTTTGTAGTAGCAAGAGTCTCTGAGTTGTCGGACGGACGGACGGACGGACAGACGGACATCGCGAAACTATAAGGGTTCGTTGTTGACTACGGAACCTTAAAATGGAAAGGAGAAACTATGAACGAATTCCTTAAACCTTTTATTTAAAAAGAATAAAGCCTTTAATTACTGATGAATGATGATAGGATTCGGAACAGTGTAGCCAAGCAGCAATTATTTTGCTAGAACCAAATCTTTGCCGCTTGTCAACAAATTAATTTGTATAATTTTGTTTGACAGACAAAGATATTGCTATGTACCAGAACTCTCAGCTGCCAATTGTCCATTATAAATTAACCAGTGGCTGTTCAAGGCCCCGATAAATGGTATTGTTTACTGAAACTGTGTCAAAGCGAAATTAACTTTAGAGAGAAAAGTGTTTCTCATCGTCCTGTTTACTTGTTGTCTAATTGTTTATTTATTTAATTCTGAGCGATTTCTGAGCGAAATAGGTAAACAAGCCGTGACTTGCGCTCTTTTGACTTTATCTAGTTAACTTTGCTGTCCAATTATGGTTTTAACTCATCTTTCATTTGAGTTGAATTTCTTTACCGGCTGCAATTTTTAGCCTTTTGTAGGAGATTGTAAAGATGACTTTGTCTTATAAATGATGCTTTCCTCTTATTTAGTTTCAAGTCAAATTATTTGTTTATGATGTTAACTGAACTTATCAGTTAACTGTTTAATACTCTCTGAATCACAGATACGTAGGTACAATCGGAAGGGAAATCATATTCTCAAATGAATTATAAAAACCTTTTATTTATAAAATCTGCGTTTGACGGATAACGACAAGCTCATCGCTCAAAGCAATAGTGCAAATACTTTATTTACTGACGGCCGCACTCAGTAGCTGCTGTCACAGTAGCTGCTGTCACTTTCTTTGCTATAGCAATAGAACAGGAGGCAGCAACTTTAATGAAACTTGAAAAATAATTGACGTCTCTGAGTGCGGCAGTGATTCACTAAAGTTATCACAGTCGCAGTATTATGTTATTTTATAATGCTTACATATTACCATAAATGTTATTTACAAATGACTTTCAAAATTGCTCAAACATGACCCATAAAACCGTCGTCGACTCACTGAACGACTGATTCAAGTCTCTTGTCGAGACAAACTTAAACTGACATTCGTAATCTCCATGAATTGCTTGCTGTCTATTACCCCGTTATGATGTAAGGCGTAACGTTTTATTGAGCAGTCCATTCGGCGGGTTTATAGCGTCATAAAATGTAATGTGAATGCGTTACGTTGCTGAAAATTTCTATTCTAAACAGTGTGTGGGCTTGATAATTTATTTTGTGAATTTTTGTAACCGGAGGATCGCCACCTGAATTTACTCGTATATCGTCGTAGAACGCTGTTTCATAAAGTCTTTTGGTTTAGCTTACCACATAAGAAGCACGTTTAAAGGCAAGTATTGTATGGTGCGAGTATCAGTATACATAAGTATACCTACTTAAGTTCATGAACACAGTTTATATTTAAATATCTACTAGCTTTTGTGTTCGCGTGTTATTCGTTTATCGCTTTTTTCGTAACTTTATTCAAATCTGTGATGACTCTGCCAACTATTATAGAGATGGACGTACGAAGTATGTAACTAATTTCAAAATGGCATATTTGGCATGGCAAGAGTGAGAGAGCAAGTGAAACACTTACAGGTACAGTGTTTTCATCATCAGTGTGACTCATCATCATCATCATCAAACCGCCGTAGTCTGATATATAACACACCATGTGATGTCAACCTTCCTCAAATACACTTAGGTCTATTTTACGCTGTCAACCATGACGGCCAGCCGTTTAAGGTAGGTAGGTATTACATATGATTTAAATGTAAACTGTTTTCACGCCCGTAATAACAAACGAACTTTGAAAGCTTATATTAAAATATATGCTTTCACCTTAGGGGAGACTGGGGATGGTTGACTATAGGGGTCCCCCGGTGACTGAGCGGGGGGAGTTGGCGGACTCTCGTGCCTTATTGGTTGGCTCAAGGCCTTTGCGTCGGACGAGTTTTGATAGTTAGTCAACCTGCCCCTATAGTCAACCATCCCCGGTCTCCCCTACTCTACAGTGGCGCCAATTGGTGAGCACTAAAACTATAACCCTCATTGGCGAGACGTAGGTATCTTCACGGACCTAAAAAAACTCATTATTTTCTTGTGGGTCCATAGAACTACAATAAAGCAAAAAAAAATATTGTACGAAACCACTAATTTTACTAACTAATGACTGCAGCAAATCCATCTAACAACATAGTAAAACTAACAACATAGTAACAGCTAACAAGTAAGCACCTTTTAAACCGATCATTATAAATCAAAGTTTCTCTTCTAACTTTTTATGAGGAACACTTCAATATAATAATCCCGGAAAAACGCGCATAAACAAAGATAAAGAAATCAATTTCAGTTCGTTTTGGAAATAATTAAATCCACTTCCCCAACTGAGCCATGCCATTAAGGTTTCCTAGAATCGGAGAGAGCTCCAATTTGTCTTGTTATTCGAAAGCTTAATAGAGTTTCAGTTGTAACTGTCAATTACTAGCATATAAGATATCAACACGTACAAAGGGAAATTTTAATGGATTTTACCGGCATTTTAGTATGTAAATGTAATTAAATCAGGACTCAACTTTTTGTTTTAACATATTGCATTTATCAGTAAATAGTTTAGAAGTATGATATTCATGAAAGTTGCAAAAGTAGTCATGGAACAAGTATAAATTTAAAAAAATTCGAAAAGTAAAAAGCACTAGTTCGCGAAAACCAACTTTCCGCACGATATACAGCTGCGTAAAGTACCACTTTTTGAGCAACTGTGTTAAAAATTAATTTGAAATACTAAAATGACAAAAGCATTATGAAAAAATATACCTAATAATTAAATCATATTACTTAAGACATAGCCGTAAATGCGAATTTAAAATTCTTCCACTGCCATGTAAAATAGATTTAATAGGACCTTAACATCTCAAAAAGAGAATGCCAGAACATACGGGATGTTATTACGTAAATTATAAATGTTATACAGTGCTCTGCTCATGCGAAGCCCTAATAGAAGTACTTGTGTCAAATAAAGTGTGTATTCTTATGGAGACACAGGCACCTGTTACAAGGGTATATACATATACGTATTTTCAGGCGAATGTGAGACTTCGCCTGAAAATACGTATACCCTTGTAACAGGTGCCTTTCGTGTCGCATAATACTTAAATATCGCTCTATATAAATATACAAATTTAAGCTGACTGATAAGTTACTATATACCTTATAATAATGCATAAAATACAGTTTTTACACATTTTTTAATATCGATATGACACTTGAAGGTTTGACATATATTTTTGGAAATAGATCGATGTTATGATACTCGTATCAATCTAAATAACAAAGGTAGATTTTTTCGACCTTAATAAAGAATACTTAAATAAAACACCAAATTTTTTGGTTGAACCCTTTTCAACTTTGATAAATTTTTCGCATTACTTTTTGCTCGCTAATTTATCATGTAGCATCCATCCAATTATTGCCAGTCCGTCGTAAATTTACCAATTTTCTGGGATAAAAAGTAGCCCATGTCATTTTCCGTCCAATTTTCTCTATGTAATCCATCTCGTCGATTCGTAACTTCCCTTTAATTTATTTTATTCGTTCTAGAACCAGCTTGGATGGGAGTCTGGAGCACTTTCTGTTGATCAGTCAAAACTAATACCTGAGCTATGTAGATAATTACATTACATACAAAAATGAAGTCGGGGTTTAATGGTTAAAAATATGACAAAAAATCAATAAATAAAACTAACAATCACACTTTAGCATTTATAAAATGTAGGCCAGGATGGAATTTGGTTTTTAATATGTTGGGAAGTATTTCTTCTGAGTTGACTGAATTAGACTCAACGAGACGCAGTCTTCATCACGTGCCTTTTCTGAGCACAGTTTTACTCCCTAGAGTGAAGTGTGAATGTGTGTCAGGCGACTTATACAAATGTATGTAGTTTATGTAACTTGTACAGGAGCTAGAGAATTATAAAGTTATATGTACATGGAACCAACAACAAAAGTGTGTACTAAACCTAGATAATTATGATTTTTATCAAAATTATATGGATGAAATACTTACATTTCACTAACAGATCATGTTCTTAAAAAAAAGAGCCAATATTTCAACAAGTTAATATTACCTACCTAAAGCCATATATTTAATAGGGATGATGACTAATTTTTTTTATCGATCAGATAGATTATCAAACAGTATAGGGCACGTATTTTTTCTTTTTTTCACATAATCAAAAAATTACGGAGATATATTGAGTTGAAATATCACATGACGTCACGTCTTGGTACAATTTGGTAAAATTTTTACACAGAAACCACTATTAATATAAATGTGAAATTTTGCTATGATTTATTAACGTACTTATCCATGTCTTAGCTCAGAATACTACTTATCAGGTACTGTATGTATGTTTGTCATAAGGTTCTGGTAACGAAAAATTAGTGGCCCCAATTTTTTTCTTACCAGACTAAGAATAAGTACACAATAGGAAGTTATGTCATATAGCTGAAATATTTACTATTAAGTTGAGCTATTATTATACATTTTCGATTTTGGGGAAATGCTTCAATAAGAAAACTCAAAAATAATAATGAGGGCGGAACTGGACGGTTGGCATTTGCTGGGTCTGTTAAACTGGTTGTTGAATCTGTCATTATTTACTTAATTAGGATATAAATAACCGCCATCCTAATTTATCAAATAGCATTAAAACCATTGTATTTTGTAAAAGTAATTCATGCAAGGTCACAAAACAGAATCTTTAATTTAACTCTCCTCTCTGACACAAGATTGACGCAAAAGTTCAAAACTTTTAAGGCAGACATTTTCGTAAAGAGCGCTGACTTTGATATTATTGTAACTAAATTTTAAAAGTCTTGGAAGAAACCACTGAGGCTCAATATTAACTTCGGAATATGCAAAATCTCTTCCAAGTTAGCGACAGATATCAATCACATTTGAATACTATCTTTGATCTGTTATAGTCCTGCCGATCGATATGAACCTGAAACATTATTTAAGAACTCAAACCAAAAGTAGGGAGGTATTTAATTCTCAAATACAAACGGAAAACTACAATTAAATAAAATAAGAGAGCGAGCTATGTTGGCAGAAAATGCCACAGGTTAAACGGTTCATAAGTGGCAACCAATTATGCAGAAGTTTATTAGTAAAAAATATTTATTTATTTATTCAATCGATTAGAAATTGAATGGACGTTGCCAATTAATTTTCAAACGGGGTGCCCATTTTTTCCAAACCCTCTTATGCAAGCTATAGCTTTTGCCCGCGACTTCGTCCGCGTAGAAGTCGTTTATCACTGCTCTCTCGGGAACTGTTCAATTTTCTGAGATAAAAAGTAGCCTATGTCCTTCCTCGAAACTTAGGCAATATCCATACCAAATTTCATCGAAATCGGTTCAGCAAATTAGCCGGGAAAGCTTTACAGACAGACGCAAAAGTATGACTACTTTCGTGTTTATAAAATATTAAGTATAGCAACCCGCCCTCGCTTAGCTTCGGTTATAAGTTAAAATATAGCCTATGTCCACCCTAAAACCTCATTCTGAATATCACTGAAAGAATTTTAGAAATCGGATGGGTAGTTTCGGAGATAACCCCCTACATCCAAACTTATTAAGTACCTCTTTCTCCTCTTCTTAAGTAAGTCGTTTATCGTGACTACCTGTGTGACAATTTCATCCGAATCCGTTCAACTATTTAGGCGTGACTGAAAAAACATCCCATCATCCATACAAAATTTATTTAGCGTCGTCGCTGGGGTCGAAACCGATTTTTCATCGAATTTCTATACAAAAACAAAAAAAAACGGTCTATAGCTGGGGTTCGAACCCGCAGTCTTTGCGTAGTAGGCCAACGCTTTAACCATCAGCCTATTCAGACGGAAGCAGCCGCCCCGTAATTACGAACCATTGCGCGAGAATTCTTTTTGCGTGAAATCACGGGGAAAACGATTTTTCCCAGACATGAGACCTAGCTAGATCTAATTTTCGCCCCCATAAACCCCCATGTTGCATCTTTATCAAACTCGTTGGAGCCGTTTTCGAGAACGTGAACTGAGTACAAATATATATATACGCAATCCTTCCACCCGCGACTTTGTCTGCGGAGAGTCCAGTACCTTTGTTAAAAAGTACAGATAAAGTTTTCATTATCGTACGTATCATGCATGATGGGATAGAAACAAATTTAAACCATACGATTTTTTTAACCCTTTTCACCTTGCCTAGAGGATTAAATTGAAATTGAAATTATTTATTTTGCGAGAACATACACAGGTGTTATTAAAGGTATATGCTCTGCCATAATTTCCAAAAACGCGAAAACTCATATTTTATATATTAAGTAGTCTAGAAACGTATTTCGAAAATAACCAAACTCTTACAAATCAACACCCTCAATTTTACCCCCTTACGGCAGGATTTCCAACATCATCGAACGTAATACTTTTAGTTTATAAGCAGTAGCCAAATATTACCAAATATTACCCCCATTTCATCCCCTTAGGGGTAGTTATCCAAAATCACCGAAAATTGTATTACTTTATTTGTTAACAGTAGCTTATATACGTATTTACGTTTCTAACTTCAAAAATGACCAAACTGCCATGCAAACTACCACCCCCCATTTAATTTCCTTGTTGTTTTAAAACTTCAAAATTGACCAAACTCCTATGTGTGTATAGGAGTTTGGTCACCCCTTTTGGATCACCCCTTTTCATCCCCATACGGGTAGTTTTTTCAAAATCGCCTAAAGTAGTATTTTTTATTTGTAACAGTAGGCTGTACACAAATTTCCATGTTTCTAACTTCAAAAATGACCAAACTCCTATGCAAACTACCACCCCCAATTTCATTTCCTTAGGGGTAGTTATCCGAAATCACCGTAAGTTGTTTTTTTGTTTGTTAACAGTAGTCTTTATAACAATTTTCACGTTTCTAACTTCAAAATTGACCAAACTCCCATACACACATTCACCCCCCCCCTTACATCCCCATAGGAGTGGTTTTTCCAAAATGCCCAAAGTAGTCTTTTTTATTTGTTAATAGTAGCCAGTACACAAATTTCCATGTTTCTAACTTCAAAAATGACCAAACTCCCCTGCAAACTACCATCCCTCATTTCATTCCCTTAGGGGTAGTTATCCAAAATTGCCTTAAGTCGTTTTTTATTTGTTAACAGTATTCTTTATAGCAATTTTCAAGTTTCGAACTTCAAAAAGGACCAACCACCACTCCAAAAGGAACTACCACCCCCCCATTTCATTCCTTTAGGGGTAGTTTTTCCAAAATTGCCGGTAGTACTTTTTTTATTTGTAAACAGTAGCCTATAAACCAATTTTCACGTTCCTAACTTCAAAAATGTCTAAGCCCCTATACAAACTTTAACCTCCCATTTTAACCCCTTAGGGGTAGTTTATCCAAAATAGCTGAAGGTAGTATTTTTCATTTGTAAATAGTAGCCTTTATACCAATTTCCACGTTTCTATCTTCAAAAATGGATGAGTTTCATACAAACTTCCAACCCCCTTTTTACCCCTTTAGGGGATGAATTTTGAAAAATCCTTTCTTAGTGCACCCCTAGACCTCATAAGAAACTTACGTGCCAAATTTGGAATCTCTAGGCCCAGCGGTTTGGGCTGTGCGTTGATATGTCAGTCAGTCAGTCAGTTTCTTCTTTTATATATTTAGATACAGGGACAGGGATATTGTCGAGGCGTATTGTTAATATTGGAACGTGGTTATAATAACACCTGAAAGTAATTTACCATCGACGTCTTAAGCGGTATTTTAAAGTTTACACTGTTCGATCTGTGTCATTGATGAGGTTAGGTTATGAATAAGGTAAGCTAAGCCTTTAAGGTACATACGAGTACTAAGGTAAACTCAACCTTAAAGACTCTTGATGAAAGAATACTGTAGATAAACAAGATCAAACATTACAACGTACGGAAGAGACACTCTCGCTATGTGTAATCCTTAGTGGTCGGAGACTGAAGCAACTAATTACATCAGTGCGCTATCTAATAGCAACCACAGCTAGGCAATTTTGGTTCATTAATTAGTGCGTTGGCTGGATTGAAGTAGAAACGTCGTTTTATCGAAATAGCTGCGGCAGCCAGGCTGCCTGTAGCGCGCGCTCTATATGAGATGATACACGCCGTGCGGTACCTACCAACCCATTTTTGAAGTGAATTTTCGTCAATTATTGGAATATTGTGTTTAATATTTTGAGATACCATTGTGCTTTTTTTGTCTCTTTAATTCTAAATAAAACACAATATACGTATATAAAAATTATTTGTGTGTTTGTGGTTGTGTGAATATTTCTGACCAAAATAGGACTCTGTTTGATTGAAGTGACGGTAACTTATTTAAAAGAGTAATGTTAAGCACTAAATAAAGCTAAAAAGAAAACTACTTGAGCAGATGGTCATTTTTAAAACAGGGTTTATCCGATATACGAGTACATAGTTTTTACGAATTTTACCTTGCGCGTAAATGTACACTAATACACTTCCCAATCTTTTCCGGGCAGGCGGGCTACGATTTGCGCTGTCTTTCCTCTAAAATAAAAGAAAACTACAAAGAAAGAGGGGAGGGTGGTTGCGCGCTGTCGGTAGGTACTGAAAGACCTCTACGGAGCACATTAATTACATATAAACCTTATTGCACAAACAGATATAAATAACTTTGCGGCAAAAACACGAGAACAGTAATTAATTTGCAAACTTAGTAATTTATCTTACTGGGCAGACACTCGGTCCTTTCAAACGAGGTTTAGATAACGTCACGATACGTTAGAACACTTAGAACAGCTACTTGGTCTGCCACATCAACTACGGCGAAGTAAAATGGTGTGATATTTAAACTGGTCTATGTACTTAAGTATATATTTAAATGGTGTAGCACTCAATGCGCTTTTAGCCTGAGTACATAAGTACAAACAGTAAAAATAAAATACCATTGTGTTTGTGAGTTTAACTGGCTTTCGGCTCATGCAAAAAGCGCTGAAATGACAGCCCATGAGAGGATATACGTATCTTCTCATTTATGGAAGACGCACTAGAGGGTCACTACCTCTGAGTTGGCCTTGGAAAGGTTAACAAGCAAAGTTTTGCCACCATTTAAAGGATTAGCCCTATTAGGTAAATAAGCAAAGGTTAAAATATATTTCATCATCACTGTCATTCAATTATAATTTATTTCAGGATTCGATGAACCCTTTTATGAATTTAGTTCCTCGAACAAGTTGAAATATGATTTCATCCCTTTTTAAATTTAATTACGTTTATTCACACAATATTGTTAGTAAATTTACTGAGCTGTGGTTTGAACCCAACCAATAAGGGTTTAGCGGAAGCAGAACAGTCAAACCGCGAATGGCCGAAAAACGCAAACGAATTCTATAGGACTTTTCATTATTACTGGAGTTATACAAACCTAATATTTAGTTGAGGTTTAAACAATTGAAATGCTCGTTTTCGTTTGGTATTAAGTATTCTGTTTAACAACTTAAGTACTTTTAAATTCTCCGAACATCGCCCACATTGACCGCCTATACATATAAAGTTGTCACGTTAGCCAGAGTTATACCTGAATTTTTATTCCCACTTGCGGTTAACGAAACACTTTTGAAGCATTCAAGATATTTGTACTTCCCACATTTATAAGAAATCGACTTTCTATAAATAAACTGTATATTATAATCAAGATAAAATAATTTAATTTGTTGATGGCAAACTTTACTTCGACAAAAACCCTTTGTTATATTATTAATTTAAAGAAAAAATACTGTTTTCGTATGCATAATTTATTTATTGCACGGTATCACTGTCTCGATACACCAGTTTCATTACGTTGCGGGCCGCTTAATGTGTGACGTCACTCGCTTTACTAGTTAGTAATAATAATAATAATATTAACATGATTATTATTATTATTATTATTATTAAAACTAGTGGACCCGGCAGACGTCGTCCTGCCCGATCGCAGAGCCACCTACCGGGTCCAACTGTAAATGTAAACCACCCCTGTATTAAAGCGAACAAAACTAAAAAAAGTATATTCAAATCGGTCAAGCCGTTTTTGAGTTTAAGCGAGACTAACGAACAGCAATTCATTTATATATATATATATATATATATATATATATATATATATATATATATATTTGTTTTGATTGTTATTATTATTATTAAAAGTAAATAATGCTGTTTAATTTCATAGATTTGTGCGATTATGATTTTAAGTATTTCTCACATTTATTTTGAATATCACGGTTCGAGCGAAATAATAACTTTATATTATATTCCTTGCTGGCCCATACTTTGAGATCCCCTGAAATGTCACTTTGACAGTGACGTAACTTTGTTTACCTTTTTTCCGTGGAAATAAAAATTCAGGTATATGTACCTACCGCTTTTATTGCCGAGCTGCTTCGATTGAATTATAAATAACACGCACTTAAACATTAATAATGCTCTGATGCGGCGAGCCTAACGCCGGTTGACGAATTGAATAAATTGATTTTGTAAGAGAACTTATCTAGAGTACTTGTTTCTTAAATTTCATTTGCAAATACTGATTAATTTTTAGCCTGTTAGTGATTACATACTTTAGCTTTGTCTTTAGGAATAACAAACTATTTAAAATTTTGCTCTGTTTTTTAACGATTCAACTCACTGTTTTAGTCCAATATTTACGTGCTTAAACAGTTGAGTGCAGGTCCTCTTGTGCCATTTTTTTTTAAACCAGCGCCAGTCGGTACCTAGCTAACGTTTTAATCGTCGTTTTTTTTAGAGAACAAAAACACGGCCTTCTTTTCACAAAATTGAACCCTTCACACGAGCGCCTATGACATTATAAGGGTGCGGTAAATGTGTGGCTTAGCTGGATTCAATTTGTGAACGAAGTCATCTAGATAAAGAGATGCATGAATAAGTTGAATAAGGAAGAAAATCTACAGAATCCTCTAGTCGAAGGTCGCATGGCAATCACTCTTCTTTGGCAGTGACGTTGACTGACGGTGATTTTGACAAGAACTTTGAACCTTTAACGATCAAAATTCATTAAAAAAATACGATGATGTCCAAATATTGTTGCAACCGTTAAGAAAAATAAAAAGTTTGTAATAAGCGATACAATAGGGAGAGCTAATTTGCTCGGATTTTAATATGGATAGAAAAAAATGAATACATATGTATTTAAAATAATCATTTAAAAATGCATTAAAATACAAAACAAAATAATGTTTCCTTACACCCTATATAAAAGTGAAAAGTATTCGTAATATTGTTGCAATACATTTCCAAAATGCATACAATGCACATAATAATTTAACTGCTTAATATATTATTCTGCCCTCATAAGAAGAAAAGGCACATGTGCAAACGAATTGGTATTGCACATGCGACCTTTATTAACCTACACAGGGTTTAATATGCTTCTGTGAATAATTCGCAGATGTGCCTTTTTTTTCTTACGAGGGCAGTATTGTCATTATTGGTCTAGATGGAGTAAACAAACCCGTTCGATCAAGCAGATGCCCGTTATGTTAAATCATGAACACATTATTTATTTAAAACGTTGTGAAACATTCAGCATTAACTTAACGGTCATTTTACTTCGCTAATAAATATTGAAAACGTAAAGAGGGCTTTAGAAATACAGATTGCCGTTCGATAAAATTGAGGGAGCATTGTTCACAGAGGTGAAAATATGATGATGATTTGGATTGGTCGTGTTTATGCTATGACACGATTATTATTTTCTAAACTTAACCCATATTTATTCACGTCTAACTAAGATAGGGGTAAGTTATGTATTAATGTAATTACTTGTTTCTATGAATTTTATACACAAGCGAAAGTTTAGGCATTTTAGCTCTAGGTATTCCGATACCTGGTTAATGCAACTAACTCAAATGTAATTTTAATATAACAAGCGTTCTACTAATTAGTGGTGGAGTAACAAATAAAAATATTATTATATAAATTTGCTTTTGCCGCTGCTACGCGAAATTGAGAGATTTTCAGGAACAAAGTCGTTTTTATGTCCGTCACCGGACTGTAAAGTACATATTTACCAAATTTAACATTTTACATTTAACATTTAAATAAAAAAGTATTCATAATTTTATAATCTTGCCTATCTATATATATAATATATATAAGGCCTTGAAGTCAGCACATATCATGTGTCGACTATTTGTTTAGCTTGTTTTATTATATAATGCTTCCCTCAAAATCCACACGAAATATTAAAAACTTAATATCGATAAGGACTCAGTATAAACGTGACTTGTTTGCGAGGCACGCGATTGTGTAAAATGCTACCGGGAGGATTCTCCCATTTTTCCTCACAATCTTATGCCAAGATTTATCACGATTTATCAAGAAGCTCGTTTAACGACACGCCTTGTAGGTAATCGAAATTCTTATCCAGTCCGTTTATCATTTTCTTTAGAAAGGTCGTTATTGAATACCTTATGGTTCTTGTTAGGCACGAATTGGGATTTACTGATAAAAGGCAACGCTGGGTCGCAGTTAACGTTACCTAGTATGCGGCTGCTTAACCATTCTAGAAAAAAATGCACCTATTACTTTTTTGTCAATTTCTCGAAAACAATAAATTTTGAACGCTTCGTTTTATTTTTCTCGTAAAATATAAGCAATTATCTATAAGTTAGGAATTTTTCAGAATTTTCGGTTTATAAACTTCGGAGATAAGGGGGGGAACGGTCATTTTTTGAACATTTTTGATTATTAATCAAAAATTACGTCACGGAAAATTATAATAGTTTTGAAATGTGCAGATTTAGCCCTTTCATATTATTATGACACTCCATTTGCTATAATCAATTCAATTTTATTTTTCAACCCCCCCTTCTAAACCCCTTTTTAATTATTTATAAAATTAATTACATATTTTTAGGGTTCCGTACCTCAAATGAAAAAAAACGGAACCCTTATAGGATCACTTTGTTGTCCGTCTGTCTGTCTGTGTGTCTGTCAAGACCCTTTTTCTCAGGAATGCGTGAAGGTATCAAGTTAAAATTAATATCAAATACTTAGGTCTTCAATCCCTTGGATCAGTGAAAAAATCAAACATCTAAGTTAAAGCAATCAAAAGATACGGCTGTTTATGCCGCATATTGAAGGGAATCTCAAGGGAATCAAAACCTATAGAGTACTTCCCATTGACTTAGAATCATGAAATTTGGCAGGAAGCAAGGTCTTATAGCACAAGTACAGGAAAAAATCCGAAAACCGTTAATTTGCGGTTACATCACATGAAAAAAAGGTCCAGTATAAACTGACACTCACTAAGTACTAAAGTGCATACTTATTGCGTGCCAGTTTATAATGGACTTTGCTTATATTGTATTCCCGTGATTTGCGAACTATTTACATGCTTACAAGTTTATGCGGAACCCTCGGTGTGCGAGTCCGAGTCGCACTTGACCGGTTTTTTTTAATAAAAACAGATGCGGGCAAGCAAGTTATACAACTATGCCAAATTTCAAGTTGATAACTCGCGTAGTTGCTGAGAAAAACTGCTGTGACATAAAGACAGACAACGAAGTCTCACCATAAGGGTTCTTTTTTTTACCATTTTGTTACGGAACCCTAATATATGAAAGTAATCAAGCATATAAATCATTGTAAAGACCTTTCTCGGTCTTGAAAAGTCCATGATTACATTATAGAGTAACAATGGTAAATTGGTTAGTTTCGTTTTGTTTACATCTTTGGCCATTTCTATTGACCCGGATTTTAGATGTGTTCAAAATTTGCTGTTACTTTATTTGCGCGTATTAATTTTATCGAACATTCAGATAAATTTGCCGTTTTGTTTTAGTATGTAACATTTTGGCATGACGTTTTCACTCACGTTTCTCAAATAATGATTTGTTAGAAGACTTAGAAGTAGGGAGGAAAAATGCCAATCATTTGTTGTGATAAGTAATTGCTAATCGTATTTCGTCGTCCCAAAGTGATTGTGCAATTTGTTTTCCGTATTTTTTGGTTTCTATTTCCGTGTTTGGTTTTTATGCAAGTCAATTAGAGTTAATTATTTATTTTAAAGCATGGAGAAGGCTACCTGATGGTAAATAATTGAGTTCTCAGGCCCGTAGAAATTCGCAATATTAAAATTGCAAAAACAAACCTGAGGACTGCTGAGGATGCCTCTCCCCATTATAGTAATTTCACCAGCTGTCTTACACCCCATGCCGGAACACATCAATGCAAGAACTGCTGCTTGGCGACAAACAAATGTCAAGTGCCTATATTCAAACCGCGGATAGGTATGTAAGGTTACTTTAGGTTGAAAATTGACACATTTTGTATGTGGCATATGTCAAATTTTAACTCCATGTAATTATTCTGTCCGCGGTATTAATTTTGAGAACGGACATAAATGGTAAGATGGTACAGTCAAGATCATAAATATGTGTACACGTTTAGTAGCTTATCACTTTTATCGCTGTGCCATTAATATATGCCAGTTAAAACATGACATTAAATAGCCAAGGCACTAAAATGTACACATATTTATGCCCTTGACTGTACCACGTACCTGATGATTGTTACTTAAACTACCTATGAAAAGATGTTGACATGCGAAAATGTGTCGACCTATAAATATTAAAGCAGTATCCACAGGCAATATCTAATGTTAAACTTCAGTAGGTATCCATCATTGTGGGTTGACTTAATTGATAAATAATGTAACAGCATCCAGATAATTACTATGTGCAATGCGATAAATAATGATGTGCGCCTGTTGTCTCGCTGACCTGTCTCTATCACTCAACGACAAAATGTCGCACTATCTTAACACCGATTTGCGGCACAATAAGCAAGGTCGCCCACTTGTCAGGTCTATTTAGCCTACAATCTGCTACCCGTCAGCCGGCACTGACGTATTCCTGATTAAATTGCTTGTCAATCGCCAAACTTTGAGCGCTCAAGCAATCTTCGCGTAGAAAGAGAATTTGAAAAAAAATGTGGCGTGAATTTTGTACACAAACTGTAAAGGATTGTGTTTGAACCGACAAAGGGTTGAGTTATTGAATAAATCTTTTCCATTCAATGTTCACGTTTAGATCCACCCGGTTGTCACAAAAATACCTTTACTATTTTTTTACTCGACTACCCAGGAAGTAAGTATGGTGTCTAGTTCTTTTAAGGTTAATAGATAATTTGCAATTCTTCCGGGGATGTTCGTGGGCAACAGTGACTAATGTGACTGAGAGTAATTGGACTCTTGCGCCTTCCTTCCATCCGATCATACATGGATGCTAATGTAATGTTAAAGAAAACAATAGATAACGTTGCAATTACGTAGCTCATTAAAATGTCCAACCGCAGTTAAGCAACCATAAAAGCAGACCGCTTAGAAACTTCTTGATTATTTTGTTCAGGAATTGGTGACTATTGTGTAACTTAATTCGGCGTCTACACAAATTGTAATATTTTGAGGATTTTTATACGGGACCCTTTAATTTTTAATTTTTTGTTTATTTTTTTAGGAAATCCGCAATATAGGCCTAATAATAAAGTAGAGAAACCAAAAAAATTAAAACAACTCAGTTAAAGCGTAACTTCAGGGGCAATATTTACTTAACTGTGTGTCTCAATTATACACTTTGTGTTTATGTTTTAAATTAGGTTGCCGGAATTATTACGGTAGGTTGCGATATTCACGCGACAGCGTTTCCTATTGAATTCTGACAAAAATGTAGGCACATGACATTAAAGGATTTTAAGGTTGCAATTAAACTACCCTTACATTCTAAAGGTAAGATTTGCATCAGCTAAAGAGCCAATTAAAAAGCAAGGCAAATCTAAATTTGCATGTAAATCATGGACTTTTTGCCTAAAGAATTTCTTTCTTTAACAAGTTTTTCTAGAATATTACTTTCAAAGCGTTTGTGCATTTTCATTCATAATTTAAAATAATTCAACGTTTAATATACCAGGCCTCCAATTATTTTTTCCTTTTAGACTTGACTGGGGATAAAAATAAAACAAAAACTGAGGAAGCGTTTCATGTGAAATATTTTTTTAGTTCTTTGTTGTCAGAATATGGAAGGAATGAATTGACTATTTTTTTTAATTGTTGCGGTTAAGAGCGTCGTTGACCTAGCGGCTTATGTCACATCCCTTTATTCAATCCGCGGATAAATAAGGACACCACGAGTAACCTAACCGGTAAGGTTAGGTTAGGTTAGGTTAAACCCCCGACCAAATCGGGACCCCTACTTTCAGAGCTCATAACTCTTAAATGGCTTAACGGATTGTCATCAAACTAAGCTAAAAAAAAATCGATTAAGTCATATTTCTAACAAAAAAAAATCAAAATCGGTCCATCCGTTTAGAAGCTACGATGCCACAGACGATACACAGATACACACGTTAAACTTATAACACCCCTATTTTTGATCCGGGGGTTAAACATGTATGTGACTTTTGTCACATACATGTCAAAATTTAATTTGAAGTAATCTTATCTATCCACGGTTTGAATGTAAGGACCGGACAATAGGCTGTCGACTCGTGATTTTTAGGTACAGAGTACAAAACCCAGAGCACCGCGCTGTTACTATTGAAATCGACAAACAACGGTATTCTTTTAACCCGAGCAACACGTTGGGGAATATCGTAGTCTCGCCACCCACTCTTACTTTACGACGCTTCCATTTTAAAATCCCTACCTTTCTGCTCTAAATCTATACTTATGATTCAGTTCCGGGCATCTTTAATGCAGTGCCGTAAGATCCAAGTTTCTGGCGGTCGTGAGTCGTGACTCGAATGCCGCACCAGAGTTAATACACCCGCGTCACAGTCTCCCTAGAGTTGGGATTGTTAAAAACGAACCGCTGTTTTTTAAACCTATTAGTACTCAAAATATTTTTTATCTGTGTGTATTTGTGTTTTTGTTACGATTGTTCAAGATTTCAGGTAAACTTTTCAATTTACTATGTTTATGTCAAATTTTCCTATTGTTTCAGCCTTAAAACAATGTCATAACCAAAAATATGCTAAACAACCACACATTATCATATAGGGATGTTTCATAAATGCGATGTTGTGGTTTTTTTGTGGTCCTTTCACGTCTTATTGTTAGTGCAGTAGAACATTGTTTTTGCACAACAACAGTTGAGTCGTTCAGTCATAAAGAGTAAGCATATCTCTGAAAAAAAAACACCAAGGCCTCAAGAGACAATTGAATACGAGGACGGACAGACAAATGAACCACATACTTATTCACCGCCATATGCAAAGCAGTTTGGTGAAGATTCTCTATTGTTAAAAGTGTATTTTCTTTTTCAAATAAATAAATAATAATAACGCATTGTCAGGAGGTTCCTCTCTCTGCAGCCATAACCACCGGTAGCTTGAGCCTTGCCCCGCTGCCGGCGGCACCCGTAGGTTAGATTTTTATGATGCTTATTTTTATATTAATATTGTTATTTTACTTTTATATGAATATTGTAAAAAAATCTAGCTTACACAGAAATAAATAAATATCTATGCAATTATAATAAAACTAGGCTATTTTTTCTAGTTGATAGTGTGCGTTTGATACCTATTCCAAAGTACACGTTGTTTCCTGTGTATGTATATAGTATGGTGTTACCACTACTCTACCTCTATTTGAAGGGATACTCCATGGAGGCTGGCAGGCCCATACAAACTATTGACCTTAGAGGTCGTGTAAAGAGCTGTCAGCTCATATAAATAGCTTTTGAAACCGTATTTTTGAGCTCTTCAAACCTGTCGTTCCAGTCAGTGTAAGGCATAGTTAGACTAGAGTTATTGGAGTCATATCACCAGTGATCGGAATAGGTAGGGCAATTTGGGGTTAATGACCTTAAACGCTAAACTTAATATGGATATACCCCGGGATTCCGGGGCTCATGTTGTTGTTGGAGGATTTTTTTTTTGACAAGATATAAATTGAAGTTTAAGGTATTTTAAATAAAGTAGAAATGTTAATTCTATGACATTGCGTTTAGTTTTAGTTCCATATTACGATTACGAACCGATATCCCGGAAAATTGCACTACCTTTTCCGACCACTGCATTACTGTCGGGTAAATTTCCGGGCGTTTCAACCGCCGTCATTAGTGTCACCAATATATTGACGAAATCAATGACACTACAGCAACATTTGATGCTGATAGAAACTACAGCCCTGCTGCTGGTAGGTGTCATTGATTTCATCAATATATGGGGACCTAATGACGGCGGTTGAAACGCCCCGAAAATTACCCTGTCCCTTTCACTGGCTGGAACTTGACAACTCATTATACGGCCTCATGATTCAATTGGATGGGTTAGCATCGAAATCTTAAATTACCTACACTATCCTAATATCCTAATAGCCTTGGCCGTGGCCGTCTCACGGTTGCCCGCTTATCTTAGTACACATTACATGTGGCTTCGGTAAAGGCGATATATTGTTCGTTGTTTGCTTTGACGCGATTCGGTATACATATTTAAACAGCCTATTATATCACTGTAGCCTTATCACACTAATTATAAATGCGAAAGTTCATGTGTTTGTTACTTCTTCACGCTTAAACTACTGGACGGATTTGGATGAAAGTTGGAATCGAGATAGCTTATACCCTAGAGTAACACATAGGCTACTTTTTATCCCGAAAAAAACATGTTCCTGCGGGATGGCAAAATTACTGATTCTACGAAGTTGTGGGCAGCGGCTAGTATCTTTTAAAGTCGTAAACGAACCGAGATCGGACGCGGCGCGATGCGGCGCGTTCCCATACTAAATAAAAACGCCTCCGCCACGCTTCGGACAAGGTAAACCAATTTATAGGATAAGGATTTATTTATACTATAGAACAAACAACATAACCGTAGTAAACTAAACAAAAGGTTTTTTTAATGCACAACTGTAATCAAGCACGGAAGTGCCCCCGCCAAGTCGAGCAAACAAAGCACAGCCGTACCATCCTTTTCTCGACGCCATTCTGGACACTTTTTATTCCTTTCACAAATACGGCTTATAACAATCTGGTCAGCCAATCCGGACAACCGAGGAGAGGTTGCTTAAACCCCTTGGGTCAAAGGACGTTTTTGCTATCCGTTTATTCAAACATAAGGGTCCTTGATTCAACGATATTGTATTTTGGGGAATTCATTAAGCCTAAGACAGTTATATAATCTCAAAGACGAATTTAAATGACGCGATAAAAATAAGTAGGTATACCTACCTACTTGCATGTGTTTTTAAACGACTTCAAAAAAATATGATTTAGTGTTTGATCCGTATGTACCTACAGTCAAGGACATAAATATATACGTATACGTTCCCAAGACCTCAAAAATATCTACACGCTTTTATGTCACGGGCAATAAGGTCCATGTTTACATATATTTGACGCGATGGCTGTATAGATATTAATGCCCTTGACTGTACAATAAAAGTCTTTGTATATGTTTGTATCTTCGCGATTATGTCAAAAGGACTGCACTAGTTTATTACACAAAATTACATAAAATCAAATTAATAACCTTCTTTTTTTAAGTCGGTTAAAAATAACCAAAGGCGATGCTCAGCTTCATAAACAACAGACATAAATAACATTCCGAAATATATATAGAAACAGATAAAGGAAACTTTATTTATATTCTACGCTTTAGCCTTCACCCTATTCCACCATAGCTAGTACATATTCAAACGGATCTTAACACGATAGGACGCACAAAAAGGTCTAAAATTACCTTTTTATTTATTTAACCCAAAGTTTCGGTCAAGTCCGGCCGTAGCCTTGTTATGGATAAGCTTTGGTGATTATAGTCTCTCGCAAAGACGTGCCGTTCTCGGAATCTTTCCTCATTTTGTATAGGAAATATTCCTCGTCGAGAATCTTCTCCATACAACATGAGGAAAGTTTTAGAGAACGACACAACTCTAGTCTCTCGATCGGAACGCACAACGCTGCGGTAAGCGTTTTGCGGTGTTTATATGAAACCGCTGACGCATGCATCGACGTCATGACAGGCCGCTCTAGGTGTTTTACATACAATTAAAGAGTCCGACACCGCATAACGCTTACCGCAGCGTTATGCGTACCGATCAAGAGAGCAAAGCTTTAGACTACCTAGTATTTATATATGGCAGCAATAGCTGTCTTTTTCTAACTACGTATGCCAGAACAAGATGCCCTTATGCGGCTATAAATTGCAGAAAAATTTAGCCCGTTTAGAAGCTTTAGGTAGTGTAAATCTAAGCTACCCCCCTAATTTTTATTGACTGTTATTTAGGCGACACACTGCACTGACGGTACCAATTCGGTTGTCCAACAATACAGCACGCCGTTACACTTCGCGAAAACTGGGTTCCACGCAGGGCATGCAATCCCGGGATTAGTTTGTAGGTAGGTAATATCGGTACCAGTTCCGATATTGCATGCAAGCCAATCCCGGGATTGCATGCCCTAGTTCCACGTCGAGGATAATAAACACGAAAGTTTAAAAATAAGTATTGCTAGTAATGAAGAAAGAAAGAGAAATAAAAAATCTTTATTCACACTATCTAACAAAATAAATAATAAATATCAGGGGACAATCTCACACAAGTTGACCTAGTCCCAAACTAAGCTCTAGGCTTGTACTATGGGTACTAGACAACGATAAACATACTTATATAGAGAAATACATACTTAAATATATAGAAAACATCCATGACTCAGGAACAAATACTCGCGCTCATCACACAAATATTTCAAAAGGACAAACACTTGACAAAACAACAAAACATAGGGTTGACCAAATGCCAGATGATGTGAAATGGTCCCAGCTCAACATGTTGCTGGTTGTGAAGCAAGCGCTGGTCTTCCGCCGGGACCATTTGGTGACCTCACGGCAGGTCACACAAACAAAAAGAGAGAAAAAATTAAAAAAAGTAAAATAATAGCAAACAAAAAAAAGTACTAAAAATTAAAATACTTGATATACGAGTATTATATATACGACAAAGTTATAACTTGGCAAAATAAGAACGTGATGGCATTAAAAACCATAAAAAATAGAAAAGATACACTCATAATAAAAATAAAAGGAAATTGGATAATTTTACCAATTTCATTAAGAGAACACCGGGCCATATTTATTGTGCCAAGCTATGCTAACAAGAGCAAGTTTATAAAATGGAAAAATATAAATAAAACTCAGAATAATTTCATTACACAAAAACAACAAAAAACAAACAACCTGGCATGACCAGGGTGGTTACCACGAAACACTCATTTCGAACGTTCGGATGCACCATCCCTTTCGCTCGTCAGGAAAAAGATGGAGCCAACGTAACCTCGAATTTACGATTTTCAAAGTAGCCTCCCTGGCCATGCAAACGGGCTGGTCTATGGTTGGTATCTATGTCTGTGGACGTAAAGCTGAGAACAAACTAATTAAGCTGAGAACAAAGTACACATGAGGAATTAGGGTGACGTGTTATATTAACGCCAATCAGCAAACTTATCAGGAACCAAAGGGAGGAGGGATTAAGGAAAAGACAAAGTAGCCCTCATTTCCACGGGATAACGTGACAGGATGAAAAGTAACCCGCACCTTATAGGAGTCCAGGAGGGCGATTTTTGGCTTTCGAGTGCTCGAAATCAAAGTCGAGTGATAGAAAACATTAGCACACGAAAATATGTCACGATTATTTTCGCATGAACCAGTTATCCGTATTTTTGAAAGCTCTTACTCGAAAGCTAGTGATTAACTTAATATATTCACGTGTTTCGTTGTACGCAGAAAGTAGATGATTACCGGGTTTTTAATCACATTTTTAATATAAATAAACATACGACATAATACTGTAATGTTGACCAAAAACTTTTACTATGAAACCTAATAAATAAAACGTTTATATGGTTGTTTGTCTATGATATTTTATGTTTGTTCCGTCAATTTCCGCCCAAAGAGTAAAAGAGTATATAATAAAGACGTTTTGATTGATTAGACAGACAAATGTCAAAACAAATTTCTAATGATAGAAATCAAAACGAATGGTGTGGACCACTCGTTTGAAAATATTCTATCTAATTTTATTAATATATTTCAAAAATACGGTTACACCGTTTTTACTCACTTTCGAGTGAAACTTTCGAGCGCTCGAAGGTCAAAAATCGCCCCCCAGAGTCTGTCATATACTCGTAACAACCAATTCCCTTCAGTAGCGCGTGTAGGATTTACTACAAAATATGACCAATGTATCTATTACGTGATAAATATAACAGTTTAATATTTATGTGGTTTAATCACAGAAAATGACATATTTGTAAATAATTAGCAAATTTCATAGTTTACTAGTTTAGTTTCGTAGTAAACTCATAATACTGTGTAAAATGTAAATAAAAATAAATATATATGTATTACACGATTACATTATTTATCAGATAGATACGAGTACCTATCTCGCACTTTAAGGGCCGTATTATAAAACAAATCTTGAGAGAGGCGTCTTGAGACATGAGATGACATTTATTGAGATGTGCTTTTCATTACTATCTCAGCTGAGACCTTTCTAAGAAGGTCGGACCAGGGTTACGTAGACGATGCTTGCCGAAAAGGTGGTTTTGAAATTAATTTATTGATACGGCTCTAATGCCCAAAGTAATAAACTGAGCTTGGCTGAGACGCCAAGTCTCAACAAGACACGTCAAAGTCACATCAAGTCATAGAACCGGTACTGTCAGTTCTGACGTGTCTTGACTTGACGCCAACGACACATATATCAGCAGCGCAGGTTCAACGCCAACGACTTATATATCCGTCACGGTCGACAGCGCAAAATAGACCTGAGCGTGTTTGAGTTAAGGTTGACATCAGCTCTAGTTTTTAGCTGTCGCGGCGTGTGAGTGACGTCTTTTGTATTTGACATGGCCTTGAAACGGTTAATTTTAGCCAAGATCAGTTTAACTATTTACTAAGCTACAAAGACGTCCATAATTTAAATCTGTTTTCTTTTCCTTGATTATTTATTGGTGTTCTCTTGGGAAAAGGAAGAAAAATTCAGACCCGTTTCTCACTATGACATCTGGGAGCTCGACTGTACACAGTTATATATAAAACAAAGGTAAACAAAAGACAATGTTGTCAAAATGCCGCTTTGAAGGAATTGTATTATTTTCTGAGCTTCCGTGAAATGAGACCTGAGGCTTAAAGCATAATATACACCAAGAGCAAACGGCCAAAATGCATTTACATTTCGAACAGCTTCCAACTTTTCTAATTTTGTGCGACTAAATCACGTCGTATTTTTACTTAACAAAACAAATTTGAATGTTTTGTAACAATTTTTTTTGTAAGTAACAAGAAAAAAATGTAGCAAATTTTGGTTTGGCATTTTAGTAAGCCGCTAATTGCCGGGCATTTACGTGAAAAAATATTAATAATCCTTACTTAAATATTCAATTTGTTATATCGGCTTCCTTACGACTTCACTATTGAAATCAATTTGTGACATTTGCTTGATTGACAAGTGATTGCGTTGTGTCCCGTTAAAAATAACAGTTGCCGCTAGTCACCAGCTTTTTCTCGGTACCTATTTTGTCTGCCCGCGTAGGTTTTTAGGTCGTGATCGATCGATTTTACTAAACGTACACATGTCAAATTCCATACATATAGTTAAAATATAAACTGTATGTATTGTAGCGTACATTTGTCACAGGCTCTTGGACTACTCTCTTTACCGGTCCCACACCCTGTGATGACCCCGTAACGACGTTTCCTGACTAATGGCTCAACGCAAACATAATTGCCACAACTCGTGTTTCACTAACTTAGCCTCTTAGAAATTATTTATTCTCCAATATGCTCGGATATGTTCATTGGGAAGTTATTCGTTCCGGTGGGGCTAGTAGGTACAACTTGCCCGCGAATTGTTTGTCGCTTGGATATCCCTTTCTTAGTAGTATTTTACGATAGAGACGCACTGAACGACAAGCGTGAAAATACAAGAGGTTTTCAGGGAGGTGATTTTTGACTTTCGAGCGCTCGAAAGTTTCACTCGAAGGTGAGCAAAAACGGTGAAACCGTATTTTTGTAATACGAGCGATAGAAAATTTTAAAACGAGTGGTCGATACCGTTCGTTTTCATTTCTATCATTAGGAATTTGTTTTGACATTTGTGTGTCAAATCAATCAAAACGTCTTTATTAAATTCTCTTTGGACGGAAGTTGACGGAACAAACCTCAAATATCATAGACACAGAACCGTCTAAACGTTTCATTTATTAGTTTTCATAGTAAAAGTGTTTGGTAAACAGTATTAGAAACGCTGAAAGTACATATAAATTATAATATTCTCGCCACTATTACGACTTCTAATTATGTGTTACCCATATATTTATATTTAAAATATGATTAAAAAACGGTAATCATCGACTTCGTCAACTCAAAATTTAAAAAACCGGTCATGTGCGAGTATATTCTAATGCAAAACTTAACACTTAAGGTTTAAAATAAAAGTGCCCGGTCGCAATAGTCGCTTAGTAATAAAGTGTAATAAAAGTCAGGACGAGACACTTCTATTTTAAAAAAACCTTAAGCGTTAAATCTTACGTTAGAATATAGAATAGATGTATTTATTTCCCTAGCACCTGTCAAATTTTATATCGTGCTTGCATGTTAAGCCCGCAGACAGACAAACGGAGTTACTTTCACATTTATTATAGCATAGGTTATAAATAGTGAAGAAATTATTTCAATTTAACAGTTATTTGCAACGTCGCCTTGGATAAAACAACGCTCTTAACCTAAATCATGCAATGTTGGATGATGTGTATTGAAAGAAGTCACTGTCCCGTGAAATAACGGGACGTCACCCTATCCCACTGTAAGACAAGGGTTCGAGTGTTTAGAAGTGATTGTGGGTAAAGCATAAACGCCAACGTACCGCAATGATGGAACAAAAATAAACAAGTAAATACTAGGAGGATTATTACACATATTGTCCTGTCCCTAAAAAATCTAGGCTTCTGTTGGTTTCTGTTGGTATCAAATTAAATCGAATCACACAAAAGCTCAAAAATATATATTGCGTTTTGTGAGAGCGCGCAATGCTTTTGAGCACCTTGTATGATAAGTAAGATGGTCTCTGTACTAAACGATTACTTAACCTACTAATATGGAGATATGTGGTCGTCCAAATCGAAAGGGCCGTTATGGCGGCGGGCGCTTACCCTGTTATAGCTTTCGTTGCCTGTCATTAGTATAACAGCCGTGTGAAAAAAGGCGTAACCGCCTGCCGCGGTAGGGTCCTTTTCGACTTGGACGACCACATATATTTACTTATAGAATTTACTTAGGTTAATATGCAAGGCTCAGGATTCGTGCTCATCATTAAAATATTTGCTCTTTCCGGGATCTATAACCGCACCCGGAACCGCTAGCTTCGTAGGCACGGTGACTACCCGCTAGGCCAACCGCGTTTAATTTTACAAGTTCACTAATGTTTCACGAATTATCATTTGGCAAACTATCGTTTTACAAATTTTCATTTCTTAAATTGGTACAGCGCTTCAGGCTTTTTTATAAAGTGGTCACAAGTCAAACCTAACCTAACCCATGTAACCTATTTAAATTGTAGCGGTTTAAACATAAATACTAATTTGCTCAAATTAATGAACGGAGATCAATTTTAACAGGTAATCTTACACCGAGACATTACAATGTGAACTTGATAAGTATTGTCGTAATGGGTTTTAAACGCCGTGCTCCAGCAAAACACTTTATTTGGGTTTTTTATACAAATATGTACAAAATCCTTCCCTAAAATACGTCACTGTACGAGGAATAAATACATCATGTACGTTTAGACGGTAATCGCGTACACAAGGCTCATAAATGTTTGCAGACCGGGCCGATGGCGGGGCTCGTATATGGAAGTGGCACTTAGTGGACAACATAAATAAATATCAGGGACAATCTCACACAAATTGACCTAGTCCCAAACTAAACTCTAGGCTTGTACTATGTCGCTTTTTATTTTTAAATTCCGTCTTAAAGAACATCTTTTATCACTTCCTTAATTCTTCCTTCCCTTTTTTATTTTTGTTTCTCCTATTTCTGTTTCCTTTTATTGTTGTGACTGACATTGTTATCATTTTCCCTGAGTATTGATTTTTATACATTGTATTTATTTATGTTTATATTTATTGTTTATTTATTATATTCTTATATATATTAATACTTTTAGTTTGCACCGCCTGCTAATTTTTGATGTTTATTTTTAATCTTCCCTTCTTTGTAAGGTTGTCTGGAAGAGATCGCTCTTTAGCGATAAGACTGCCTGTTGACTCACTATGTAACACTTCTCTTTCTTGTTGTATTTCTTATCCTTGCTGTACGTGTTGTTCAATAAAGAGTTATTGTATTGTATGGGTACCACGCAACGATATACATACTTATACAGAGAAATACGTACTTAAATATATAGAAAACATCCGTGACGCTGGAACAAATATCTACTCGCGCTCATCACACAAATATTCGTAGGCAGAGTCACTACCAACTAGGCTAACAGCGTCGTCTTATTATTATGAACAGGAATTGACGCTTTGTACTCTAATATCCGGATCATTTAAGTTTTTGTGGGACTATATAATATGGAGCAATGGTCTAATAGTATGAGACCATTGTTTGTATAAAAATTGTTGTAACTAGGCCAATATACTTCGCGGGGGCTATTTAAAGTTTATGAAAACTGTAGACCCAACCAATTTCTGTAACTACGCAACAGGTACCTACTTTAAAGAAACTGGACGAAAATTACACAGATGAGAAACTCAGATTTTGTGGGTGCATTTTTTTTCCATTTGAGTCTTTGTTAAACAATATTATTTCTTCTAAATAAAATACTTTGCGTTAAAACAAAGCAGAGACTTAGAATTGTGTTTATTTTAATAAATAAAAATTTTAACAAAAAATAGTTGTGCTCGCGCGCGTGGTGAGCTTAGGGAAAGCGAGGACGGTGTTGCCAGGTGACCATGCCCGGTAGAAAAAATAAAGCTACTTAAACATTCATGGTCAAACAATTTATGTTCAATATTAATTTATGTATTGGACAGTGTGTGTTGTGAGTGGTCAAAATACCTACACGTTATCATGATCGACAGAATCAACTACACCATTATTCAGCTTGGCCAAATATATCGAACTAGGTGCAGTCACATCACGGGATTGTTGAGCCACATCAAATCGTACACGGTAGATATATTACTATTGGAATTTGACGATTTTACAACCCGACCGAATTAAGAATGTTAGCCACTTGCTCAACAATTGCGTGGTATGACTGTACCTAACTTTTCAAAATTGTCCTCTCCTTTGATGCCACAGTTAAAATCCACTCTATATTCATTAGGTGTGCTGCCATTTTAACGTTGACTTTTTATTTGTTTTGGAAACGCCTTAGCTTTCACACGCTAAATTTTGCTGAGTATTTTTCCATAAATGCTAATTGATTAAGGCATGTTTTGCAATTCCTCGATTTCGCACGAAATACTAATAATAAAATATGTGCTGTACATTTTAAGTCAGAATAAATGTGTTGTTTTCAAGCAAAAGGTACCACTTTGTCGGTTGCCAATAATAGCCTGATACTTGGCTACTGGTATAGAAATACAAATAAAAATCAACTTTATTGACAACCAACACAGTGGTACCTTTTTTCTTGAAAATTACACAAATGGTTTATTAATGTTCAATACGAATATCATTGCTTGTGTTTTAATCCTGACTAATTTAGTCAAACTTGGCCCATTTGTATAAATTAATAACAAACATTACATATTCCAACAAATAAAAAATATTTTAAAATAAAGAATTATGTTTAAGAAAATTTTAAATTTGATAGAAAAATATCTGGGCCTCTATTCCACTTTGTCTTGAACCATATCGTTGCCGTAATGTTAGGATTTAAGAGTTCATAGTACAAGCTCTGGTCAAATAATACATAAGCACTTACCTCCTCATATACTGGAACTTGATGACTATGAAAATGAGCAGTGTATTCGCTGACAGTGAAGCTGTCAACACTGCCACGTACAGCACAATAATCACCACATCTGGTCTGTAAAACACATCCAAGTCCCCACCCCCCACCCACACCTCACTTCCGTTGAAACTGACCCTTTGCAGCGACGTGTTAAGCGCCTTCAATGGCATTATGAAGTCACTTAAAGTCTCTGGTTGGAAAAACTTCGAAATCACGACATTATCGTCTCCTCCACTTGCAGCTTGGTAAAGTCTCACTGAATATTCGAGGTCATTTCATGTAAAGAGTGTACCATTGTGTAACTTAGTCCAAGGTATAATGGTCGATTTTGTATTATCATTCATTTTGCTGGAGATAACGTCACTTGGATTACCGTTTATCTCATAATGACTTGCCGGTAACCGCCGCCACTGGAACTTTTCATTGAATCCAAAACCTAGAACAAAATAATCTGTTATTAGCTACAATTATTTTAAAAAATAACTCTGCAAAGAACCGAATAAAAATGAAGTAAACTAAGTTTTGCCCGCGACTCCTTCCACATATAAGTCGTCTATCGCTATTCCCATAGAAACTATAGACTTTAAGTATAAATTTCGGTCACCTCTGTGCTAAAATTGCTGCTGCTGCGTAAAAGAAGGATTGACCAACAAACACATTTTTTTTATCTTTAACATTAAAGATAGAAATAAAACAAGTCATAAGTATTTTATTTAGATATACACGCAACATTGAATTTGTTTACTCAGTAAAATCTATGTTACTGTCCAGTTTGATGTTTACGATAGTTGGCGAAACCGCGAACGAGCGGTTAGAGATTCATGAACGAATGTTAGACTATGTTATAGCCTTCTGCGGATACGAAAAACTCTATCTTAAAATTACAAACATTTTGTGTTCATTATACGATGACACATACGTTACAAAACCGTACGTTGCCACTTTAGTGAACCTTTACTTTTTTCGTGTCGCTCAAGCATACCCTACCCTTACACAGATTAATTTAAGCAAACTCATATTGTGGGTATTTTCCATATTGTACAGTCACACCACGGGATTGTTGAGCCACCATAGAACCCTGTCATAATGACAGCGTCAAGCCACGCAAAAGAAATTACGTCAAATTTTACCGTCGACTTACTGTGAGAGGGTTTTATAGTGGCTCAACAATCCCGTGTTGTGACTGTACATACGCTCACGGTGTCTCTTAACATAAAACTATCCCGAATTTTCTTTTTAATGTACCTATAAAATAATAACTCGGGGTATTATGTTAAGACAAACCCTGAAAAATTAATTCTGAAAGCACCACCGTGGACCGGTCTAGAAATCTAGTTATCTGCGGAAAAAGAAAAAATTACATATGTTGGCTACAGAAATTAGCGGTGGAAATGTTGCAGGAGCTACCTACCTCGCTCATAAATTAAGCCATATGTGCGATCACCCGAGAGATAAAACAATTATCATCGTACAAAAGCCAGTGGTCTCGCACGCCTGTAGGTAATTCAGCTATCGCTAGTTCTGCAGAAACTGATATTTCCTTCAGAATTTATTATTCTTATACTAACTTACATTATATTTTTCTTTTTTTTTTTAAGAACCTAAGATGCCAAATATGTTTTAAGCAACACTTCTATTACATTGGCCAAAATTAGACTACAAAAGAACTATTATAGCTGACATATCACAACACTTTTGGCTACAGACAAGATACGGCATACATGCCTACGTTACGAAAAATATTAAAATTACGTTAAAATTAATCATTGGGTTTCAGTAACGGGGTTTTATTAGTGGCTCATCAATTAAAGTTGTTGACCGTACCTACATGTTATACATATGAAAGGGCAGAATGGAAAACTCTGAAAGGTGAGCGTCACAAAATTATCTTTGTTTTCCTTAACTTAAACATCATTATATGGCGTAACTTTATTGGTACCGCACAAACGCTGATGAGCTATATTATATATTGCAGTAGCTTTGCTTTTAAACAGTTTTCTGGGATGCGCAGATCTTTGTTTGTATTTTAAACTATCTAGTTAATATAGTTATTTGGTAATTTACATAACAATTGTTTCAGAAGAATATCTCAGACCTTTGCAGTGGCGGTCTAGGGAAAACGCAGTATTATTAAAGACGTTTAGAAAATGCTTCATATTTATAATTATCCTGATTTTTGAGGTTATTTCTTATTTAATTCCACAATATTTTAAATAAATAAGAAAACGTTTGGTTTTTAACTAGGTATGTTCAAATGACAAAAAATGCTGTCTTTGAGATGGT
This sequence comes from Tortrix viridana, assembly GCA_963241965.1. Classification (NCBI taxonomy): domain Eukaryota; kingdom Metazoa; phylum Arthropoda; class Insecta; order Lepidoptera; family Tortricidae; genus Tortrix; species Tortrix viridana. Next base: position 5,657,252 of record OY725175.1, on the reverse strand, counting down.
GCAGTCGACTAAACCAACAACAAAAATCGACAAATTAAATTGAAGGCCACAAGGTGCTCATTTCTTACGTTGAATGTACAGTCACTTTATGATTAGACGAGTGTGTTTTTATTCATTTTAGTATTTTAAGACGCGGTTATGCCTATACGCGTTACATGGGTATTAAACCCATCCATAACCAAATCTCACCGCTTCGACCTTGCGTGCGTGTTGGCACTTCCATACAACTATACCAACAATCACGACTGATATTCAAACTTGCACAAGTACCAGAGGCGTAGCTACCGCCGCATCAGCCGTATCAAAGATAGCTGCAGTCGGGTAGAAGGGCCCACCAACAAATTTTGATACAGGGCCCGTCTAGGGCAAGCTATGCCACTGACAAGTCCCAAGACGGCGTGAATTCATTTTGTTCCGATCAATGTCGTGTTGGCTTTACTACTACACAAAGACCGCAATTCTCTAGTGCTTACTTGTACTTAAGTAGAATCACACTTCAGACTACGCCCCACAGCGACCAGCCGCAAGCCATAAAGCCTTTAGTGCGTCATTCGTTCAACAGGCTAGTAATTTCAAAGAGACGAATCAAGACGAAAGTAGAACAGGCTGACAGCAAACTAGGCTATATTTCTCAATACAATTCCTGAGCAAATGACGTAAAAAATAGCTCAGCTTCTCACAAAATGTGGCATCGTGGCTACGACATAAAAACCACGCTATTTTGTTAAGGACTTAGGTAAACATTTTTATTATGTTTTGGACATTTTCTAGACCACGGATATCAATGTCCGGTAGCGAGAGACGCATTCCGTTTTGACAGAACAACAAATAAAAAAGAGAAAAGATAGATTTGTTTTTCGTTATTTTTTTAATATTTGTTATTTCGAAATAATGCGCGTGGCCAACTTGTAAACAAATTATAACTTGCATGCAAAGTACAAATTGGTTGGATGAGTTTAGAATCCCTAATATTAAAAAAATGTTTTAATATCTGCTAAACCTTAGAAAAACTAGCATAGAATAATTGGAATTGGCTTGGCTTTGTATCGTATGTTGGCTAATACTATAGTGTCCCAAAATTTACGCAAGATTTGAATTGGCCTCCTTTTGTACGGAAAAGTACTCGTAAATGAAAAATACAGTAAAAACAAAAAAATGTGTTTTCTATTTCATACAAATCTTGCGTAAATTCTGGGACAGCCTTTATAAGAGCTACGAAATATTCAAGAGCGTACAATAGGTTCATAGTTCTTCGGAGTAAATTTATGTGCGTGCTAGAAGATCAATGTCTCGCGACACAGTTTAAAATTTCGTTCAAGAAAACTGCTGCAGAAATAAGTTGTAAGGAGAACAAATTGGACTTTAGTGACTTGCAGCATGCATATATTGCAGTCTGACGTCATTTGTTGGAAGCTCGATGTCAGTTCCAAGAATTAATGCATGTAGAGCGGCTTCTCCCACGCTATTGGTGGAATTTAACATAACCAAACACCAGCACCTGTTGCCGCATATTTGTCTTGCAGCCAATATTGGTTGTACCTGCCAACATTGGTGGCAAGCGTAGTAGACAGCGCGCAACGGACTCTTAAAACGAATGATTAAACAAGAACGAGTAAAGAGTAAAAGACGATAAAATTAAAATTAATTTTGATCATTAATTAGGAATTCATTTTTCAGTACATCGCAATAATCTTGCGATAGCCGTTATCCAGTTTTTAATATTTATCAATGCGTTCATTTGTTTTATTCACATGAAACCGTAACAACAAAGCAAGAGTGTATTGTTTTTAAATCAAGAACCTCTATTTTGTCATAAACCATGTAGTTTCAATATCGTTAGCATTATCTTGTTTTCATATCAGTAATAGAGGACGTATATTAAATAATGTAATAACGTTAGGGTCAAAGACAAAGTTAAGCAAACTTTTATCCCCCTCCAAGTTGGATCTTTCACAAGGAATAATCAATAAACGAATACTGAGTAGACATATTTACAGACCAAAACTAAAACTTAATAATATTGCTTGAGTTTTTAGGGTTCCGTAGTCAAACTAGGAACCCTTATAGTTTCGCGATGTCCGTCCGTTTGTCCGTCTGTCCTTCAGTCCGTATGTCCGTCCGTCCGCAGCTTAGCTCAGAGTAGTACTAGAAAGTTGTTATTTAGCATGAATAACATATTAGTCACGCCGACAAAGTGGCGAAATAAAATCTTGAAAAAAATATTTCTTTAGGGTATCTCTCCTACACGTAAAGTAAGGATGCGATTACTAAATTTCCATGACTACTATATAATATAATACGTAGTAAAGATTAATCAAAGTAATTAATAAGCAATTTGTGTGACTATTTGCGAGCCCCAATATACATATTTAAGGTCACTGTACGATATATTATACTACAATAATGTCTAATGTTATTAGAGGACATAAGCGTGTAGCAATAAAAAATTGTGTTATTTGTTCTTATATTATAATAAAGACAGAGATATTAAAATAATAAACTCTAGCAGCTGAGTCCGCTTTGACTTCTTACAAATTGTGGGATTTCATTTGTTTCTTATTGTTGGGAAGTTACTTATTTAGATACGGAAAAAATGTGCACCTACAATAAAGGGAAATTCTTTGATAATGCTTTAATTTACTAATTTTAAAAGTTATTAGGTTAAATAAAAACATATTATGAAAATTTCAGATTTTATTCAAGCGGCAAAGTAATGTGTCATATCACACGAACCATTTGAAGCCACTTTTGACCCCTTAATAACTCAAAATCTATTTAACATAAACACTTGAAATTTGGTTTATTTATTAAAACCTCTTAAACTCTTAAACCTCTTAAACTAAAACCCTAAATTTAATTAATACAGTGAAATTTTAAGGTTTAAAAAATCGACTTTTTTGGAATATCACTGATTGACTGACTGACTGACACACATATAGATCAAAACCCTAACCCACTTCTAGATGACATAGAAAGTTGAAATTTGGCGTCCAGCTGCAGCTGGGTAATTGTATGTAGACAAAGGAAAAATTGTTAATATTTATTGTTGTAGCAGAAAAAACAAAAAATTGTGTTTTACATTAATTTAGAATATGTATGTTCTTGTAAATAAATTTCAGGATTATCTACAGAACTTGGCATCCTAATCCTGAAATTTACTTACAAGATCATACATGTTCTTTATTCTTTTTATACAGAACTTGGCATCCATTTAGATGTCGATTGTTTTGTTGGCGAAGTCGACAACCACGCATATTCTTAATATTGAACTTGGCTTCCATTTTCACATTTATATTTTTAATGGGATTATATTTACTGGACTGTAAAAACTGGTGAGTACAGAATATCATTTTGACACGTGAAATATTAATCCGACCGGTGGTTCTACATGTATTACAGCAGTGTTAGTTAAGCAAGTCAACATACATTTTACCACTTCACACAAAGTGAAATCACGTGAACGTAGAAAAGTAATCGCCTACAATCCAACCCCACTTGCACCACGAACAGCTTCAAATAACTGTAAACTGTAGAATATTTGCATAAACGTCAAAGTAAAGTAAAGTAACCAAGGAACCATTACCAGGGCTCAGAAGTGCAAAACCGTGTCTCTTCCAACATTTTAATATTACCGCAAACATTTCTATCTAGATCTCAAGGCTTAGTCGACTGTATAAATATTTTTATTAGTCTACCGGGATTTATCTTAGGATTTAAAGCACTAAAATCAGTGTCTTGTATTTTATGCGTGTTCTAATTATTTAACTACTAACTTCCTGACAGTTTCAAATTTATTTTTTTAACCCCCGACGCAAAAAAAAGGTTAGTGTTATAAGTTTGACGTGTGTATCTGTGTGGTATCGTAGCTTCTATACGGACTGACCGATTTTGATTTAGTTTTTTTTTTAATTATTAGAAAGGTGCCTTTATCTTAGATAGGTACTTGGAGCCCGTTGAAGTTTTTGTCATTGCTCAGAGGTTTTTTAGGCGCTGATGTCGGGGTTTTTTAACTCTGTTATGTTAGGTTATTAACTCATGGTCACGATATAATTAATTTCGCACATTTATTTCATAATGATAGTCAAACTTACGGTTTTAATACAAATTCATTATAATTGACTATATTTATTTATTTATTGATTCAATCTTTATTGCACACAAGAATACACTTTGTATACAAAAGGCGAACTTAATGCCGTAAGGCATTCTCTATATATAGCGTACCCGCGACTTTCTGCACGTAGAATTCATAAAACGTTTTACCTTAGGTACAGTCACCACACGGGATTGTTGAGCCACTATAGAACCCTCTCACAGAAAGTCGACGGAAAATTTTGACGTAATTTCTTTTGAGTGACTTGACGTTGTCATTATGACAGGGTTCTATGGTGGCTCAACAATCCCGTGTGGTGACTGTACTTACAAATTTTCCGAGATAAGAAGCACCCTATCAGTTCTTAATGTGAGATTAAAAAATAAATATCAAAAATCTAAACATCTATAGCCTGGCAAAAAAGTCGAGCGTGTGGTGACAGCTGGAACTACAATATTTTCAAATGGCAACCAGCACGGGTTAGACTAAACCTTGGATCATGTTGCCAATTTCATTCCGAACAGCGCCCTCATTTTTTTCTCGACTTCATTGCCAGGCTTTAAACATTCTTACAAACTTTCACATGCGGTTATCGACTTTACACACATCGTTGGGTCGCGTGTGTGTCGCAGTAGGTACGAGCGTAAAGTATTCAAGTGTCGGGGCTGATTTGCCTATATGCCTTTGATGACTATAATAATATGTATGTGCGTTAACTCTCGTACCAAATCTCATTAAAGACCTCGCTTCGCTCGGCCGATTAACTGTTATTTAATATTCTGTTATTGCATAGAATATCAAACTTAATTGAAAACAGGAATTAATAATTTGGTTTAGTATTGATAATATTGCGAATTAAAATATTGACTTAATACATTGAGTTCGTATCACGATATTCACGATCACGAAATCGAAAATAAGAAGTCGACGATAATAACGTTTGATTCATCCGTAACTGCCTTCATTACAAAGTCTGTTTATGAAACGCCGGATGCCGGAATCTGACGAATTCGGATTGAAGACTTGCGAGAACATTCTAGGATTTTCACAAACCTAAAACGTCCGTTAAAATTCAACCCTAGGGGTAAAAACCAAGGGAAAACAAGTCCGATTCAACCCTTTTTCCGCTTTTGACAATAACGCTTTAAACGCCTCAAGCGACAATATTGATGCTTTATGGCCACCAGTGGACCATTTACCTACTACCCGGGTCGTGGAAAATTGAATGAATCCGGCCAGTTTGTGCCCATAAATAAGATTTTTTCTTTAATACACACTTCTTAAGTCACAGCGAACCAACATTAATAACAACATTTTACGACTCGTGTTACTAAATAAAATTTTAATTGCTCAAAGCCCGTGTAGATACGCTTTGAACTGACTCACATCAAAGTGCAAACGTTATTTGCTATACTACGTACTCGTACCTATTTGTTCAATCGTAAATATATTTTATAGAAAATATTTACGAAGCAAATTAGCTACAGCAAATTTACTCTGAATTTGTGACCGATTGGAGTAATTTGTGTTATTTTTAGGTGGTAATTCAATTTCCAGGTGTACGTATATTTAGGATGTAAATATCTTGTTTGAGCCAGATTTGTGCTTAATTTTTTATGCAAATACATAATTGGGCATTTACATGATTTAATTGCTCGAAGGTACTGATAATGTTATCTAATTTACGACCTAGCATTTCGAAGAAGTATTTCTAGATATTCCCTGAACTTCGCCTTTCTTGGAAGCTCTCTAAGTTTCAGAATTAATAAGCATCATATTAGTGTTAATTCGGGATTCTAAACTTATCAAATAATTTGGTTATAACTGTTAAAGTAGATTTGATGAAAACTCAAGATATAGGAATCAACTTAAATTTCAGTCCGATTAATTCCTTTTTGCATGTTGTGTTTTTTTTATGTATCGGTAGCAATAGGACGAAGAAACAAAGACATAAAATACTTGCTTCCATTTGTCTCCCGGGATATAATATCATATTTCAAAACAGAATAGAGTAACATAATCTTATTTTGTTTGTATATTATTTCCAATCTTATTCTCCTGTTTTGAGATAAGAGATCCATCGCTGTTGATGTTAAGTATGTTTAACAAATAATATAAGGATTTACGATCATTAACATAATAAATACACAGAATGTGGCGACATTTTCCGCATATAATATTTCAAATGAACTTCTACGTCGCTTAGTAATAAAAGGTAAGATTGTTTTAATAGTTCTAGACATTCTTCAAAATGCAGGAATTCGATCAATCCTGGTCTTAATTTTTTTTTTTTTGAGATCTAGCTATCTTAATCTCAAAAAATATTTTTTATAGACCAGAATTGATTACAATACTCGTATATCCTGTTCATAAAATACTTAAAATTTGATTCTTATAACACAGTACTTATTTTGAATAAGTTAGTTTTCTTTCAGGTGTATCTAGATTAGGTGACAAGTCGACTGGTAAACTTACCACTAGAAGTCAAGTGGCCACAGCAGATAGTTCACAGTAAACGGAACGTTCAATTAAGCACAAATACAATGTAATTGCAGGTTGGCCGAACATTTTGGTTGTTTGCCAGGAAATTAGTCTCAGGCAAAGCTAGCCGGGAATTAGACTTAGCTATTGGCTCGAGATCCGCTCCAATTTATTATTGTGAAGAAAATGTTTCCCACGTTTTGCCTAGGGACCTGGTAGTGACCATTTAATGTGCCCATAAACGGTACGGAACGGCCAATTTTCTATAAAGTAGGTTGTGACTTAGCGAAGCTTATCGGTGCAATTTAATGTTTAATTTCATTAGGTTAGTTGACACCCTCTAAATGTCTTATAATCAGGTACCAATAATTACCAATGATATGCCTACAAATATGACTATTCCGACGACAGTCTCCTTATAGGCTAAACCCTCACCGCCCAATAAGCATAATTTGTCTTCGAGTAGTATCCAATGCTTGTGAGCGAAGAGCTATTCAAAGAGGCTGTCAATAACAATAAATAATAAATAAATAAATAATAAATATCAGGGGACAATCTCACACAAATTGACCTAGTCCCAAACTAAGCTCTAGGCTTGTACTATGGGCACTAGACAACGATAAACATACTTATATAGAGAAATACATACTTAAATACATAGAAAACATCCATGACTCAGGAACAAATACTCGCGCTCATCACACAAATATTTGTCCATACCGGGATTCGAACCCGGGACCGCTAGCTTCGTAGGCAGGTTCACTACCAACTAGGCTAACCACGTCGAATGACATCTGAAGTGCTCTGCTACAAGGTTTTCATGTTCATACCAAGCGGAAATTAAATGTATGGACCGGTGATTTTTATACGCTTCAAATTTTGATTTCCGCTATAACCATTTCGGTTGACATCAGCCTCCATATTTTGGTTGACTTTATCGCGGTGGATAAATATGGATAAAGCATCCGTCACTCTCTCACTTTACTGGGTAGAAAGTGACAGATGTATATCCACGTAGAGCAGTGGAGCTAACATAATACGCTCAAATCCTCCATCCATAGGCTCCAGCCGAGCCTCCAGCTCTAGAGGCTTTGTTGTTGGTGTGTAATACTAGTCGTCAGTCGGGTTTTAGTTTTCACCTTTTGAATTATTGTGGGCCTCTTTTCCACTTTGTCGTAAACCATATCATTAAGAGGACTGTGAACCAACTGCAAAATCTAGCCTTTTTCGTTTGTATAAACAGCGATAACGTTTTCCATCCCCTAAACGTTAACCGAATTCGACCAATTTTTGATATGACGTGGTCAGTCGGAATAAAAACTATGTCCGTACGTTTCGTTTTTTAACCGACTTCAAAAAGAGGAGGAGGTTATCAATTCGTCTGTATGTTTTTAAAATAATGATTAGTTATAAAGAGATTATGGCCGAAATTACTTTTGTATGAAAACAAAAAAACGGGAATAAATCGAAATTTATTAACAATATTGAAAAAAACGAAACGTACGGACATAGTTTTTGTTCCGACTGACACCGTATAAAAATTAGTCGAAATCGGTTAACATTTAGGGGGTAGAAAACGTTATCGCCGTTTGTATGGAAAGCCGTCACCTCACAATCCTCTTAACATAATGTTAACGATATGGTAGCTCGTAAATACAAATTAAAATGTTAACCTGACTTCGTGGTTACTAACTAGACAATTAAAAGACTGACAAGCTTGTGTCAACTGCCTATAAACCTAATTATAACAAAATAAATACATAAGTACTGAAAATGCAATCTTAGATACATATTTGTAAATTGTAATAATATTCATTATTAACTTTAATTTACTACACTAGTTTGCTACAAATGACAGTCATTATGTTTTTGTACGTATGATGCCTAGGTTTTAGTTTTCCACTGTATGCATCCAACACGTCATCAAAAAAAAACAAGCGGACATTTGCTTTTAAAAGCACACACATAATCTCTGTATAAAAAACAAACTGTACCGCTTTACCACGTCGTTTGATAAATAGTCGAGCAAACGGATTACAAATGAAATTAAACCCAGGCCTCGGAATGGTCGTTAATTATACGAGCGAACTGCTCATCCAAAGCCGTCCATGCCTGATTTAATCTTATAATCGTACATGACCAACTGTTTTTAAAAAACGGGCAACCCTATAGAAACATGTTTTCGTATTGCTTGTTTACTAACTTTAAGTGAGTAATTAGGTTAAACCGGTATTTTCCGGAGCTCTGCAGGATGATTTATACTGCACTATACGTATTAAATATGCACGCGAATATTCGATTTCACATGATTAGCACATAACAATCTTAGGGCCGTATTAATAGACTCGTCTTGGGTGATACACCCTTTACAAGATGGGTCACAAGACTGAGCTTTGATTAATAAACCAATCTCAACCCCATAATCCTGATCCTCGTTTCACTTGATACGAGAATCTCATCTCCATTGATTGTGGTTATTTGGTGACTTGAGTCAGACTCACCTTTTACAAAATGGCGGATGCACTGCCATAAATCGATCATCTGGGTGCGTTTTCACAAATAAATCGGTTAAAAAAATAAGAATATCCTAATTTGCAACGTGTATTAGGATAAAAATAATATCTCAATCGTATTTAAATAAGAACATTACCTAATTTGTACTTTTGCCGCTGAATACAAGTGCCTAAAAATGGTGTGCTTTGTGTCGTGTTTATGTGAAATTATAATGAGTGCTAGATAATTTCCTATTAATAGTAAAAATACGAGGTATCGACCAAGCGTTGGCAAAATAATAGCTCATGCCCATGTGTACCTATAACGGCTATTTATACCAAAACAATGCTTCTGTGCGCGATGACCCTAAAGGCGCGAAAAATTCAACTTCACACAGGCAAATTTCAAGTAAGTACCTACCTACAATTTATATTTTATACTTATTCCTGATCCGTAATATAAATAGCATTATATCATAATAACAGCCAGATACTAGGCCAATGTATATATATAATAGTTATTTTAAATATTTACTTAAGTAAAAATCTACCAACATTTTATTTTGGTAGGTTACTCATCCAACCCGATATGAATCGATACCTCAATAAGTTGGTACCTATGTTTTATGAAAGCTTATTAGCTATTTTATTAATTAATTTTGTACCTACCTACCTATTATAAAGTAAAGCAATAATTTATTATTATTTTAACTAAACGTAAACGTGAAACGGGTCGCTATATAAAGTAGAGATGAGAGGGATTTGACAATTTTGACATAAGCATGAACGCATTGTCGTTGCATAGGTAGTGTTTTATTATTGTTTGATTAATAAAAAGTGCCTGATTTGTTTGAAAACTTGTACTAATTTTTACAACAATTAACTAGTAATAACAGTCAGATGTATAAAGTTTCGTGTCCTGACAAATGTGGTGTAAAAAGTGTATGTGTGAATAGTAATTTCAAACCAAAGAACCTGCTGCATCTTCTGTCATTTATAGTGTTTAGATATTGTGTTTAACTTAAATTCGTTTTGTAGGTTGTCGTCAGTCCAATAATGGAAAACTTGGATAACAGGCACGGTTCGCCGGAAACAATCAGGACTCCAAAAAAGGTACATAAGATATGTATTTGGAGATGTCAGTGTTCAGGAATTTCAACACCGACAGCAAGCAGTTGACGACAATGACTAATCGTTTGTCAATTGACAAATAAACATGAATTTTGCTTATGTCTAAATAAAAGGGCTTTTCTTTACAATGATGATCAATTTCAAGGCCAGGTAAATTCAGTTTGTAATGTACCTATTAAGTGACCTTTCAAGATGAAACAATTAATTTATATTGTTTTTAAATAAAATACCTAACTTTAGATATAACTCAGGCGATAGGGTACCCAATTTTTGTCAACTGCATTAACTATTTAAATATAATAATATCATGTAAGATTATAGGTTAGACATATGTTTACAATATGATAGGCCTGCTAAAGATGTCTTGTCTATTTCTAATTTCTTAAAAGCGGTTAAGTATAGAGTTGTAAAGATAAGTGTGTTAATTAGTTCTATGGTACTACACATAAAATATAAAAAACATTTCACTTGTTTTAGTATTACCTAGTTTTTCAGAGAGCGCTGATGCAGTTCGTTTTTCAATTACATCTGTTCAATATTTAATTAAAAGGTTGTTTGTATTTTTTATTGTATCATCAAGTGATATATAATTCATAGAGTAGATAAAACAAGATAAAGATAGCTTGTAATTTAAGAATACATACCTACATACCTACATATCATGGACAATCTCACACAAATTGACCTAGTCCCAAACTAAGCTCTAGGCTTGTACTAAGGGTACCAGGCAACCGTATACATACTTATATAAAGAACTACATACTTAAATATATAGAAAACATCCATTACTCAGGAACAAATACTTACACTTATCACACAAATATTTGCCTATACCGGGATTCAAACCCAAGACCGCTAGCTTCATAGGCAGAGTCACTACCAACTAGGCTAACTGCATCGTCATACAATATTAGTTAAATGTTTAAAATACTGCTTGTAGGAAATATAATATAGGTAAGTATTTAGTTCAAGTTACCAAATAACAGGTTTATAAAGTCTGGAGTTATTAGAAAATTAGTGTTATAGAAACTAAGCATGATATTTTCATTATAATGTTACCTACTTACTTATACTATCACTGCCTTTATTACCATGAGAGAGGTTAAAAATATAATTAGGTATTTCATAGAAATAGAATAGTTGGGAAAAAATTGATGACCTTAGTACAAGACTGGGCAAGGTGGGGTGAAAATGAAGAGGCTTTTAACCTGCAGCCTGCAGTGCATCGAGGTGGACTGATATTATGATATTTATTTCACTTATTTTATATACATTTATTTATATAATTATACCTTTTACATCTTTGAAACAGGTCAGTATTTGGGTCAGGTTGGTTAATAGTTAGATACCTAGGCTAGCTGTAAATCAGTTAAAAATAATCTCAAGTAGGTATGTTTTGATTTTAAAACTTGTGAATGTAATATATAAATTTAGTGTTTTTCTTTTATAAAATAAACTGACCACATTCTAATAGTAGTTTTATTTTTTGGTGAAGAGATATTCAGGGTCTGTTATAAAGTTTTATTTTATTGTTTTGAAGTTTTAAATATAATATTTAACTTAGGTCCTGTTCCACTTTTGACATGTAAATTTATCTGCCAGTTAAAGTTAGCCCTCTCCTTGTTTATTTTCAAGTGTATGAAAGGGAAAGGGCTAAATCTATCTGTTGGATATCTTTATTTACTTGACTATTGTGAAACAGGTGGTTAGTGTGATGAATGTAATTAATTAGGTTGGTCCTAATGATTCAGAATTTCAGAGCCATATTAAGAGGCTCTCTGAACTCCATTGAAAAATAAAAGTTACTAATCTCTTGACTTTAGAGAGCCTTCACTGAATGTCTTAGTAGGTACAATAAAACAATGTAGTGTGGTTCTCATAGTTATGAATTAAATAGACACAAAACCATCAAGCTACTGTTGAAATTGTATTGGCTCTTGGTGATTCAGTGCTTATAATGTATACATATAATAATGATAACTTTTAAATGTTAATACTTTGACATGAAGTTTCCATTAGGTTTTCCCCTTATAGACCCAGCTTCTAATTGGTTTTTTTGGAATGGATTGATTATGGAACTCGTATGCCTTTCTTTTTTAGGGTTCCGTACCCGAAGGGCGCCCAACGGGACCCTATTAATATGCCTACGCTGTCCGTCCGTCCGTCCATCTGTCTGTCTGTCTGTCCGTCTCTCCTAACTACAAAGAGCTGTATCTTTTGAACCATAATAGATTTTTTTTCAGAATATGTGTTATTACGGCGGATTTACTAACAACTAAAAAAAATGTGAAATAATAAACCCCCATACAAGAAACGTTTTCTTTTCAACGTGTTTTTATTTTTGTTGTATCGTAAAAATAAAATCGGTACAATATACAAGCGTCAAATTTGGTATGATTATAAAACAAACCCTATAGAATAACAACAAATACAAAAAACCAGCCAAATGTGTACGGAACCCTTGGTGCACGGGTCCGACTCGCACTTGCCCGGTTTTTCGTAGTTACTTTCATTTCTATTCTATGCACCGTGGCCGGGACGTACCGCCGAAGGGTTTTAACACCGTATTCCTGAGGTCATAAGGAGTTAAGTCCAATTCGGCTTTTTTAAGTTTTCGTATTTTTCTTATAAATTCATCATCATCATTATCAGCCGCAAGACGTCCACTGCTGGATAAAGGCCTTCCCCAAGGTTTTCCACAACGATCGGTCCTCTGCTGCTGTCATCCAGCGGTTTCCCGCGATCTTTATCAGATCGTCGGTCCACCTTGTGGAAGGCCTGCCTTCTTCGTCTCCCGGTTGGCGGTCGCCACCCTAGAACCTTTCCGCTCCAACGGCCATCGGTTCTAATGTGCCCCGCCCACTGCTACTTAAGGTTTGCTATTCGGTGAGCTATATTAGTTACCTACTTTAGTTCTGCGGATCTCCTCATTCCTGATTCGATCTCGCAAGGAGACACCTAGCATAGCTCTTTCCATTGCCCTTTGAGTGACCTTGAGCCTTCTTATTATGAGTCACTTCATATAAATTAAAATAGATTATTTTCAAATAAATACCTGTGTCTTTACACAAATCGGCGCAAAACATATTGTAGCGGCGGCGTGGTACAACAGCTACTGTGTTTTTAATAGTAACCAGTATTAGCGAAAAAGTGAAATGTTAGGTACATTTCACTTGCCAAAAAAGTTCATACATAAAAAAGGGAAAGAGGTACAATGAGCCAATCAGCGAACAGTACCTACGACACTCAGTACACGATATCACGTCGTTTATACGCATTCTTATTGGTTTCGGGTAGGTACAGTTCAGGATCTATCGCCTCTTTCGGTGATGGTTTAGGCTATGATCCCAAACACATTATTAAATAAAATAAATGACAACTTAGTGATCACAGACTTATTAAACCGTTGTAGGCCAAGTCGTTGACGGTTCCGCGTTTGTATCCGCCTAAGCCGCCTAAGGTTACCGCGTGATACGCGGCATACGAACGAACAGCAATGACTGATGACAGTTGGTGATATAAGTATCCCTATTCTTAGGACCCCGTCCTAATAGAACGCGAATATGCGAACTTGCGATGATCGCACATTCGCGTTCTGACGACGCCTGAATGCAGTTATATAACGAGTTCGCGTGAAGATCTAGCCTCATTTGTTCTGCTCCTAATAAATACGCATTAAGATTAAAGGAACTTGCTCCTTTCGGGTTGGAAAGCCCGTGCCGTGTTCCTGGGTACCTACCAATGGGCTAGCAGCTAGGCCTCCGTTTGAAAGCGAGCCCACAGTGCAGCTAAGTATTTGGGGGCTATCTGCCGCACTCGGAGACGTTAATTAATTTTTAAGTTTGATTAAAGTTGCTGAGTCTTATTCTATTGCTATAGCAAAGAAAGTGACAGACACAACTTTAAATGAAACTTAAAAGTTAATTGACCCGTCTCTGAGTGCGGCCGTACTTAAGTCTCGACATTGCTTGAACAACATTGTTTCAGATTGTTGTCTTATAACAGCAGTGTTAAATTTAGTGTTACCTCAAGTTGCTTGTTGTCACTTTATAGTGTACCTTAGCAAATTAAAAAGTGACAGTTGTTCTTATGGGATATTAGTGGAACATGGATGAAATGCTGTTGATAGTGTGCATAGTAGGTGCAATGACAGAAATATGGTTAAATTTGCAGGATCAATAGCACAAGTTGCCCATGACTTGTTTGTCGCTTGGTAGCTCCTCTCTACCTAAGTTTAAAATCAAGAGATAAATACCTATCAGAGAGACAGGGATCCACTGCGTGACAAGTAAGAAAATACAACTTGTGTTAACCATACTGTTATAATAAAACTGTTGATAGTGTGCATAGTAGGTGCAATGACAGAAATATGGTTAAATTTGCAGGATCAATAGCACAAGTTGCCCATGACTTGTTTGTCGCTTGGTAGCTCCTCTCTACCTAAGTTTAAAATCAAGAGATAAATACCTATCAGAGAGACAGGGATCCACTGCGTGACAAGTAAGAAAATACAACTTGTGTTAACCATACTGTTATAATAAAACATTAAGGTAAATTACTGCTGAATTTTAATAGAAAAATAATTATTTAATACGGATATCAAAAGCATGTTTAACTTCTGTCTTCCAGGGTGGCAGTTCAAGATGGATCATCTGAAAATAAAAAAACAACAAGTATATTATAATATACACCAACCTGTTTAATACAGTTTGGTTTCATAATTGTGTTAGGTAGTTTAATCTTTTAATGAACATTCGCTAAACATGCATAAATCTATAATAATAATATTTCTCCTCATGTAAATTGCCTGGCTGTGTTAAAAGTATCTCTGATAACATTATTTAAATAAGGATTGGCCCATTACAACCCTAATAGCCTTGTAGATTCTGTTTAACCAAGACTGTCTGAGACAAGAGGACTGATTTATATTACCTTAAACGCATACAACTATATTCCTAGCTTGCAACATTAGTCCAAGTTTCTTCATACATTTATTGAAAAAAATATTCAGTTATGAACATTAGTTTTTACTTTTCTATTACATTATACCTATCAAACTACATGTATTGATAATGTGTTAGTAGGAAAATTGGACTACCTACTCTTGCAAGCAAGGCGCATAGTTCTACGAGTTTACCTGATGTGATTATCCTAGCTAACTAGGTACCTTATGTTTGTGAATTAATAAATACATTAACACTACATTTTACCTTCTTTAACCCGTAGTGTCCTGATATATGGAAATTTTCCTTAGAAACTGCTGCAGACTACGTCAGTCTATTTTGTTATTTTTCATCAAGCAGAAGGAACTCCAGCTCCCTGGTAGAAGTCCGTCTTTCTTCAGGACTCGTTTCATTGATTTAATCAAATCTGGTTAGGTCAGCGCTGTTGTGGATTCGAGACGCTGCACTTTTTTACCTTTATTAATAGATAAAAACCTCATGTATTTCACTTTATCAACAAAGACGGCGAGAAGAACTTATAACCTGTACTGTACCTATAGGAATTCCATTCCCGGCTCCCAGTATGCGCGTTTCGTTTTTACGATTTCACAGGGTTTTTGAAAATGTGTTATATTTACATAATGACCTTATAATAAAAGCTAGTAAAACAATTTTAAATAAATTATCTAAAAATAATGACTTGCATTTCCACTTTACATCGAAATATTCATTTTTGATGGTTCATAATCTGTGTCAAGTCTAAACGCAAAAACATTTTCTTGCAGAATCAAAACGTTACACCGTTTCGTTCATAATCATCTGTTGCCCATTCGTAAAAAATGTCATCTGCTTAAGCTAATGGCCTAGAAGCCAAAGCTCAAAATAATAATTAAAAAAAATCAAGGATCAAGGTTGGGATGCGTTTCTCGAGTCCGACTCAGGTGATATTAGTTTATTAATAAGCGGCAATCCTAATCCTAGGATCACGTATTGAGTCGGTCTCGTAAAAGAGCGTATCAACGATGGGGTTGAGATGAGTCTATTAATACGGCCCTATTTTTACTTAAATGTGAAATTTGTATTTGAATCTCTAAACGTCATAGAAGTCGCCAAACTTATTTATAATGAAATCCAACTTTCGGTACAGATTTAATAAAAACCTTCACCGCTAGATACAAAGCGATCTCATCATTTGTCTCATATTTTCTACGATGAAAGCGTCTATTGTGATATTTAGTTTTATATCCCGACATAGGGAACCCTCGCAGTATCACTCGTGCGAAGTCATGTGGATTAATCAAGGATAGAACGCATCAGCGGATATTTCTGCTGCACGAGAAATTGAAATATTAAATTATTATAATACAGGGTATTAAGGACTGTGTTTCGAAAGCTGAAACAGTAGTTAATTAAAAGATTTTTCCCAGAGATGTAAGTTAGAAAAGCTTTTAAACTTTTATATTTATATATTTTTTGAAATATTCCCTTTGGAAATTGGACCTTGGCCAGCCCAATATCCCAATTTCCGGTTGTCAGTTACGTAGTACCTTGAAGTTCGAATCTCATATTATATTTTATAAGGCCTTCGAAATTCTAATCTTTTTATTAATATGGACCTTTTCAAACTCCGGACAAAATAGGTAATTAAAAGAGAGTTAATTATATTATAGAGGTGTTAATACAAAATACAATGTATATAAAGATAAAACGAACTTGTGACAATTGTGACAATCAAGTTTACTTCAAGAAATAAACATTCGGAATCTCTAATTCCGTCACTTGGCGCTTGATATGCGTTTAAGAGAAAGGAGCAGTTCACGTAACTACAAACTTCGATTTTGAACGTCGAGCCTATGTCGATATGGCTACATCGAGCCTACGAGTGCCCAGACTAAGAATCAGAATAGCACCTTGCTCAGTTAACATATTCTCGCACATCACCTAGCTGTAAAAAGTGCACATTTACCTATACCATTAATATTCGTGTGGGGGGTAGATAGAAGCGGATGCAGGACTGCATACTATCCAGGATATAAGCCTGCATTGGGGCGACACCTCATTTACATAGGTACTGCCTGCGTGATCTACCTACTTAACCACGATCAAGAAATTAGTTAAAAGAGCGTATCTACACTTTATAACCCAAGGTAAACACAACTCTTAACAAATTTAAAGACAGTAGTTTAATAATAGTTTTATATAAGATGCGCCTTTTCTTTGGGAAGAAGGCGGAAGTCGTAAAGGCGACGTAATGCAGTTTGCTAAAACATTATCAGTATTACTACAAAAACTTATAGTCTCTTTCATCGTTAAAAATTGTGTTGAATTAAAGTGAAGTCAAGAAAACCGTTATCTAATATGTATTTCGAGGCTAAGCTAAGGTTTGTGGTAAGACCGCATTACTTTTATTTGTATTTCGTGTTCTCTTTCGATTCCTCTAAAGCTTATTTATAGCCTTATTTAACCAAAATTTCCATAAACTAACTTGAGAACGGCTCGACTGATTTGACTATTTTTTTTTGCTTATTCAGGACAAGGTTTATTATATTAATGAAAATTTTAAATTGCACCCGTGCAATGCCGGGTAAGTCGCTAATTTTTAATAAATTTTTAGGGGACAATCTCACACAATGTTAATTTCATCATCATCATCATTATCATCATCTGATTCTGATTCTGATTCTGATAATCATTATGTGCATCATTTAAGTCCACATCCACCTGCCGCAGGACTCTTCATTCATCTTTTTTTTTTTTCACTTGCAGTTTTGGTCAATAATACTCGTATTAGAGTGGAAATTATATTGTATGATAATAAATGACACTAAGTTGCCCACTCGTGGCAAGCTGTTGGTGAGAAGCGACGCATTTAAGTGCTCCCGAGAGAACTCCCTGTTCCTCACCTCGGCTTGCCTTTACCGGCCGATGGCCTCTATAGGGACCTTGCCTTTATCAGCCGATCCCAGTAAAGTCGCGAGAGCTGTAGGTATATTAAATGCTCAAATGCGGACTTGTAATTTAAGTGGGGAGAGGGTTTCAAAAGTCCAGAGACACCTCTTCAAGCGACTATTTTGAGGGCCCATTGATTTGGCGAGTCACTGTCTGTCATTTTAACTAATATTTTTTATTCATATTAATTAGACTGGCCAGGCAGACGCCATTGTCCAATTCACCAGTCTAAGACGTACAGTTATAATGTGAAAGGTCATACGATGTCCCATCACACAACAAAATAAAAGATATCTAAAGGGCCTCTACGTGTTGGCTGTATATACGGCTTCCAAAAGTCCGGGATTGCCATATTTATATTATGATTGGTAAATACATGAGTACATACAAATAAACGGGGATTCCCTGAAAAAAAGACAAAAACTGATTTTGTATCGTATTACTTAATATAAAGAAAAGTGCAAAAGAGAGGAGAGCGATCAATGAGCCTTAGCATCCCAAAATCAAATGACCGTGGAAACTATATCAATATTGGAACAGTCGCCACACTGATGTAATCAAGGGTGGCTAATATTTGATCAGTACCTATGAAGACCCACATTGCGGCGTCGTCAAACGTTATCAATACAAATCTGGGGACCCGTCCTATTCCAATTAATTAGAAAAAGTGGTTGTTAAAATACTACAGATGAATTACGCTAACTTAACCATTTTCGAAATTAAAGAAAATGTTATAGGATTGACGTAAGCTAACAACCAGTTGCGTTGCGTCAGCCGCTTATATCAATTCCATAAATTCTGTAGATTTTCGAAAATTGTTAAGTTAACGTAATGCATCTTGGCTAGGGCCCCTGCAGATAATATAAACTACAATAATAAAGTGACTAAGATTATCATGATTGATTATTAAAAAAAATGTGTTAAAGACGGTTTTCATTTACACATCTTCACTGAGATTTGAGCGGCCCCCGTTATTTTTATAAACTTTTATGATTTATTTTACCTACTTGCTTTACATGTTTGTTTGTCTAATCTACTAAGTCGATTTTGAACTAGGACCCGTCATTTAAGTGGAGTTAAATTTGGTATGCGTAATATAAACCAGACGACAATGCATGTTATGGTGTCTATTAGCTCTGCCCTGGTAAGGTAAAAGGCAGTATGTTACACAAAACTACTGTAGCAATTGCAACCTTATTACCCAGTAATTAGGTTGCAATTATTACAGTAGTTTTGTGTAAAATACTGGCCTTTACCTTAGCAGGGCAGAGCTGATGTGATGATGGAGTCGGAAAAACTGGTGGCAACCGGGTCTTCGCTGTAATTAACGTAGAGCCGCCGACTTTGGAGTCTTCAGTTTGGCCTCGAAAAGAAAAGCTGATGATTATTGTGGAAAAAATGTACAGTCGACAACAAAATCTTGTTTGAAAAATTATTCTTTTTAGACAGAAATTGGTTTGATCACTTCTTATTTTACTCAATTATTCACGCCGAATCGATTGATATCTCACTTCGTTTGTATTATTATAGTTAGTAATAAGTATATATATACCCTTCTTTTGCCCTTCGCTGCTGTCAAATAAACACATTTTGAAAAATCTGAATTCAGATACATGCCTATTATTTTTAATTACTTTTATACCGGTAATTCTTTGCTAATTTTCAAACTTAAACAAACCCACAACATTTATTTAACAAACACACTGCACAACAGACATAGTTCAATATCGAATATCTCCCTAATTAAAACTCGCTAACGATTTATAACTCGAATTATCCGAAGCAGAAACAACAAAATTGAATTTACGGCATCTTTTACGTAACTGCTTTGGAGATTTAAAGCATTTCAGCTGTAATTCAAGACGACGGGCGTTTCAGGCTGAGAGTGTAGTAAAATGTTAATTACGATCATATACGAGTATAAGTGTAAAAATAATAAACTCGCATTCCTTAGGAGTAATTTATAAACGCGGACAAAACATGTTTCGCTCGTTTTGCTTGATTCGAAAACTGTAATGTTCTAAAAGTTTTGATATTAATACTGTACTTACAGGTCGAAAAATATTTTTGTCTCTGTTATCTCTAGGAAAACTCGATTTTTAACTTAGGTACCTAGCGAAGAATTCAGTAAGGAACTACAATTTTTCTGTTTGCGATTTTGTCCATGCGAGCAGGTTTGGATCACCACTCAAACATATGTACAAGTAAACGAAAGACAAACACAAAGTAAAGGTAGGTAATATGACATGCAATAAACTATTTCTATTTCTAAGTGTACGTTTTGAGGCGTACGGCTTGAGGGTGCCGCGCACGCGAGCTAAGGCTGTAAATCTAATTGATTAGAAGTAGAACAGAGAAAGGAAAATTACAAGCAATTTTAATTACTGTTTTAGATTATCAATCTTTCAAGACTTTTAAGTATATCCATAGCAATTCTGAAGTCTAAGATAAGTAACTACACTACAGCCTTTTACATTTAACAAAATGAAATCACCTACCAAAAACCCAACGCTTTCGGCATTATATTGTTTTTTTCAATAACGCTTGAGATAACTGAGAAGAAGGAAAATAAATCTACTAACACCAAAAAGCAACCAAGCACGTATTATATTTCCATCTTGTTAAGTGCTTAAGGAGCTATTATTGCTGGCGGAAAGAAAAACTGCACGCGGAAGAAAATATTAATACCCGTTTCCTACATAAAATCTGGGCACTCTGGGCAGGTTGTCATTTCCAAAAAATAAAGGTCCTTTAATGGACGTTTAAGTACATGGCGTTTTCGGTCAGTCCTTTTAAGGATTGTTGAAAAAATATACACACAGTAAACCACTTAAAAACGGGAAGAACATTATTTAATAGATATTGTTTGATAATCATTAATCTGATGATAGATTCTAAGGTGGGAACAATGGAAAGTGTTTTTATCTAGACACGCGGTAGCGTGTCAAGCCAAGTTCAAAGAAACAGGAACTGGCGACGCAGCAGCCGTGTGTAATATTACACTAAACATTTCGAGCTACTTTTGACATCTTCACAACTTGAAACCTATTTAACCTACATATATGAAATTTGGCAAATTTATTAAAACTCCTTAGCTTGTCTAGAATCCAAAACAGTAGCTCGAACAGTTATTGATATATTAACGTTTAAAAACCGGCATTTTTAAGACTGACTGAGTTATAGATCAAAAACCTAACCTAACTCCCAGATGACCTAGAAACTTGATATTTGGCATCAAGGTAGTCTATCAGGCGTATATAAAGGAAAAAAATCTGAAAACTGAAAATTATTGATAACTAGTATCAATAAAGTGATAACAAAGTTAAGTGTGAAAGTATAGGTGAATAAAATATTTTTTTTTCCTTTATCGTATCGTATAGTTAAGACTGACAATGATGATGATGAATACTAATAATTTCTGTACAAAATGTAAAGATATTCCATCGAAAACATAAATGTGAAATGAAAGCCAAGTCAAGAATATACGTCGTAGTTGACTTCGTCGACAAAAGGATTGAGATGTATGTGGGTGCCAAGTTCTGTGTAGAAAATGCTGAAATTTTAGGTAAAAGAACATGCAACATTCTAAAATGAATTTATATAACAATTTCTTGTTTCTTGATACTACCAAAATGTTTGCTACTTGGCTCTCATTTCACATTTATGTTTTTGACGGGATAAATATATTACACACGTCTGAGAAATTGTGTTTACTTTGAGTTTATTTTTCATAACTCATAATTTGAGACAACCGGCCAAATCCTTCAGTAAGATTATCTCCCTTATTTACAAACGCATTGCACTAGCTAAGTACTTGTGCTTTAAATATATTCCTTATCTAAATCAATTGAACTTGACAATTAAAATAAGTTTATTTTTCGTTTTTGATTAAGGGAGTTTGTCTTATTATTATATAGGAATAGAAAAATATTTTTCAGAAAAAAAATATGTTCCGGTGAAAAATGTAGCAACAGGCAAAATGCCAACGGAATTGATATCCGGAAGGTGAAATCAATGATATTGCGGTGGGCGTCTGACTGACTCTATTGCATTTAAACGAGCAAAGAAGGTAAAGCATAAAAGGTGGCACAAACTCATCTGTAGCAAGCAAAATACTTTTAGTAATACCGAGTCCTCCATTCCAAGTTAGTGAATGTGATACGGAAGCGTGTGGGTGGGTTAATTGTATATAATACGCACCTTAAGAATGAAAGTGACCTAATACAAAATGTTAAGTTTTCTACTTCGAGTCATAACATTAATATTATAGAGACCTAATTCAAAATCTAAACATTTTGGAATTAGGTCACTTTCATTGTAAAGGTGCGTATATTAACAAGTCTAACAAAAAGCAAGCTTTAAACTCCTCTTTAGTATTACTGCTTCCGTTAAACCCTTTGTTTTAAATATTTTAATAATTGTCGTTTTTTTTATCTGTTACAGGTTGGAGCTAGTTGACACACATTAAAATTTTAAAATTGTCTATTTTTTTTTTTATAAATTAATGTTGGTTCCTAGTGACACTAACGACTCTAAGACGAATCTGTCGACACGTGGTTTGTTCACATCGAGACATCCGCGTCTACTCTATCAGGGAACAAAGGACCATACATGGGTACATAGATGGGTAGGTACATGGGTACTTGCATGCGAGTCAAAGTTGTCGTCCTTCTCGGGCAGTCTTATTTATATTTACAGGTTTGAAATGATATCTCGTTAATCCGGCCCTCTACTCCAATATCATAAAATGCCTTGACTGAATAAAGAGCCAACTTGAAAATGATTCTCAAAGAAAACTAATTTTACTTTAATTCTAGCTTCTAGGTATGTGAATTTGGTAGAAACTTGTTGTTAATGAAAATTTAAATCACTTGACAACCTCTTGTACTGTAATTGAATTTGTCAGTGGCATTCTTTCTCAAGAAAAATTTTTCTAAAGAAGTAATTACCTATTCCAACTGAATGTTTATCTAATCGTTGTGAATAGAGATGTGCCGTTATCGGAAACTTTCGGAAACGTTCCTAATTTTTTAAGGAGAACATTCTCGCCCGGGAATATTTCCCATACAAAATGAGGAAAGTTTCCGAGAACAGCACATCCCTAGTTGTGAATTGAACCACTATGGAACCCTGTCGCAGTAACCCAATGATTAATTTTGACGTAATTTCTTTCGCGTGACGTGATTCTGTCATATGAAAGGGCTCTATGGTGGCTCAACAATTAAAGTTATTGACTGTACAAATGTGAAAGTAAGTTTGTTCTTTGAATTTAAATTTAGCTATTTCTACAATTATATTATTTGCTATGGAGAAAATTGTATACTTTAATTCTCAAATCCTTCTCTATGAATAAAAATTTTGCAAACCACCACAAATTCAAGGAGGAGGTGTATTATCATGAAGCAAACCTTTATAGCAATTAAAAGCAAATTGCGTTTGATGTTTTCGAAGGAAAACTTTCCTTAGCAAAATATTTATCGATGATTTACATAAAGTGTTACTTTACTAACTTCAAATTCACTTAAACGCCGCTTTTTCCTTTTCAAGAACCAGATCTATATAACTTTATTTATGTTAATAATAATAGGTATTAAGGAATTTTAATGGTTCATTATGGCATCACGGTTTCTAGATTGAAGTATAAAAACTTAATGAGGAGCTAAAATTCCAGATTCTTCGCACTTACCGTTACACTTACCGTTTTATTTCGAACCCTGGTAGCGTAGTAAATTCGAAAGAAGAGATCCAGTAATAAGCTGGTTATTTCAGTAAACGTAAACTAGAATATTTAGATCTCCAATTTCGATATTGCCTGAGCGATACTGTGTACAGCTAAATCATACATAATTATCTTCTTCCTTTCATCCCTTTTCTTTTAATGCAAAGTAAGATGAGGACCAAATATAGACGTCCAAAAACCAGACCCTATAATACCTACTGCTTGATTTCAAATTATAACGGCCTGCTCGTGACTTCGGGCTTCAGTAAGAGCGGGTAGTGTTGACCCACGAGCGACAACAACAAATACATTAAGATGTGTAAAGCATGCTACTCTGCAGCGCGCTCGGCGATAACGGCTTGTTCTTGCTACTGCCCCTGCCTCCCAAAGTCTTCGCTAGGTTTTTCTTGACTAGCTAAGGTGAACTACACGAGAAAGAAATGCAGAGCGGTATCTATGCCATGCTGGTCCCCTGTAACTCTCGGGGAAATAACACCACTGTACGTTAACATAACGGCTCTTTAGGACTGCTCGAGGAGCCCAGAGGACACCTGCAAGCCTATTATGGTCGTGTTTATCATGTGGATAAACGTGGATAAAACATCTGTCACTTTTTGACCAGGAACCTTAGCCAAGATGCATTATTAATTTATTATTCATTTTCCAAACTTTATATTTTCTAATGACTTCGCTCGAATCCTTGGTCCTACTTATCTAAAACACCATTGTTCAAAATTTCAATCAAATCGGTTAGTACTTAGAGGTAGCACATTTTGACAACTTTTTTAATCCGTTTTCATATTTATGCAATTCATCGAAACCTTATCATACGGAAAAACCGGTCATGATGGTCGAAAGTGTTTAACATACGTCGACCGAAAAATTAGTTATTGTTTGTTGTTTTAAAAAAACAATCAACATTGAAAATTTGCTATCGCCGAAGTGGTCATTTTGTGCAACCTCTAAATATTGTCCAATTGCCTTTAAATGTGACATTTAATTTTTTCCATACAATAATGAAACACCCTAATTAATACGCTATCACTAACCAAGAAATCAAAGAAAATGTATATGATGGACGTAAGCTAACGATCAGTCGTGTCAGCCGCTTATGTCAACTCCATTCTGTCGCTTTTCAAAAATCTAAGTTAAACTTGGCTAGAGCCAAGGTATGTAGTAAATGCAAGAGTGAGGGATGCTTCATCCACCCTTTCATCGCGATAAAGGCGACCATAATACGGTTGCTGAGAAATGTAAACGAGAGTACAGAGTAATGCTATTCTTGTTCAGTCTCAGTGCGATCAAACTCGCTGCATTTTAAAATGTCGTCTATACTGGCTACGAAAGAGTACATGGAACACAAAAACGTGTGTGTAAATACGCTCTGAAGTGTGGAATGGACCGCTTGCAGCTAGTCGGGGGTAATACTCAGTAATATTGCCCACTTCTCGGATGCACCTTGCTTCGCATGATTATTTTCGTTCCTAATGTAATGTGTAAAACCAGAAAGTTCATAAAATACAGGTAAAGAATTGAGAAGTGGGTAATTCTTCAAGCGTTTCAACCGTTGTCATTTGTTATTTTCTGTTATCTTGTAGAGTGCCCTGGACTTCTACAAAATTTAACTGAAAATGCTTCCAAAGCTACAAGAATTTCGACATCAATGCGGTCCCGGGAATGACGGCGGTTGAAACGCTCGAAGAATTGCCCAAGTTATAATTAATTGACTATTAAATGAAAAAACATCATTAAAGACCGTAGGACTTCGAAGAATCACTCAAAAACATGCGGAAAAAAGTCTTGTAGTTGGAAAACACTATATGTAAGTTTTTGTTACTAATCACGTGTTTGCGTTGAAAGGTTCAAGAAAAAGATATAAAGTTTATTATGTATATCCAAAGATTAGACGGAACAGACACATAGTCGTGGTTATTCAGATCCAGATCGCCAAACAACACCGACTTAACACAATGCAACTAAAGATCTTTTGTCGTCGTCATAAGGTTTATTTAAAGTTCAATGTAGCGCTGACTGTACATAACTGTTCCCTGTAATTACCTAAGTGAAAATAGAGGGTAGTTATTCCTTGGAACAGCTTAACCATTTCACGTAGCGCCGGAATTCGTTAGCATTTCAATTACTACAAATAACACTGGTGTCCTTTGTTCTGTAGTTACTACGCTCCTACAGGGCAACAAGCTTAAGAAATAAGATCAAATTCTTGTGTAGGTAAGTAATGTAAATACTTGAAATTATTTATTGCAAATTTTTTCAGCGACTATAGCTCTTCTCACCTTTCCAGGTGAATAAAATCTCTAAACATTTTATCATTATTCATATTAAACTTAACCTTTCCATGTAGCACACAAGCTGTATAAACGCTTATACAGCCCTTAAAATGCTGAAACTAGAGTTATAATGGCTAGGACTGTATAAGCTCTTATAAAGCTTTACTGCTACTTATAGGTTGACTTCTGCCTTTAAGCTACGTACCTATTATATAGCTCTAACTAGCGTCAGACTTAGCTGAGTTCAAGCAAAGTAACTTGAGACACAAAGTGCCTTTATACAGCATATAGTACTATAATTATTTAGTGTATAAATCATGTATATTATTGTAACATCACTAAATTGTTTATATTTTTACGACAATATCACTAATTGATTGTATAACTACAGTCTGTGAAAGTCAGTTACTAGGTATCAGTGAATACTAAAAGTTCGATTACGCAGAGCCTAAAACTGACAAAGTTCAGCACAACAGCATTTGCAGTAGCGTATTTTCAATTGGCATGAGCCAAGTGCAAAATAGACATCTGAATTCTTGAAGGTTTGTACGAAATAAATACAACATTAATTTACGATAGTTACAAATCGCCTGCGTGTTGAATGATGTGTTAAAATTATAGCAAGGTACTAAGGAATGACAAGCAGCAGTGATAATAACTCGACAGGAGATAAAGGCTTGGTGTACCATTCCTAGCCTGCCCAAATATCGGCAGAGTGGGTCTTTCTTTATGTTAGCTACAACAGTCTCTTTACAAGATAGATAGTTTTCCTTTAACGAAAAGATGCCCTTTTACAACATAATTTTACTCATAAGTGTAGAACAGACACTGCAGATCAATATGTTAATTTTTCTATTAAATAATTAAAGTAAAGGTGTCCATCCACGCCGCTAAATCTCAATGGTATTTCATAAAATCTCCTACATTCCTTTAGATTCCGGACAAGGCCTTGCGATTTCTTTTTGTTTCCATAAAAATGAAGGATGAATTCACTCCGGAAGCGGCGGTGACGGCATTCCAAGAGCCTATTGAGGAAAGAGACCCTTTAGGAAAATTGGGGTAATTGTTTTGTTCCATGGGTTCCATATTCAAAAGTGCGGCAAAGCTAATAATTTGAGATACAGCTAATTATCTAAGGGCTGTATTAGTAAACTGAGTTTAAATGAGATACCCGTCTCAAGTCGCGTCGAGTATGACAGTTTCTATGAGTTGACGTTTACTTTGACGTATGATGAGACGGGCATCTCAGTCAAGATGAGTTTATTAATACGGTCCTTAAAGCGGATTTTTCCAATCCCCAGATAAAATTATCTGACAGTTAAAAGTTATCACTTTCCTTTTCATTGTCATGTGATAGAAAAGGACAGAGCTAAAATTTATCTGACAGATATTGTTATCTGGAGATTGAAAAATTGACCTTAAATGTTTCTAGTAAGATAACCTAATTCCTTTTTCATTATCGTATCTGCACTTATTATGAAATACAATCACAGCCGACCAATAAATAGGTAAAAATAATAAAAAATTGCTAGTGCGAGTCGGACTCGCACACAAAGGGTTCCGTACCATCGAACAAGACAAGAGATACATAGATTGTTAAGATTGAGCAAAAAACGTTAAAAAAGTCACGTTCTTTGTACATGGCCCCTTAAATTTTAATTTTATTTTATTTTTGTAATTTTTTTTATTGCGGCAATGGAAATACACCCTCTGTGAAAATTTCGACTGTCTACATTACGGTTCATGAGATAAAGCCCGCTAACAGACAGACAGACGGACGGACAGCGGAAGCTTAGGAATAGGGTTCCGTTGGCACTTTTGGGTACGGAACCCTAAAAACTACTTAGCTACCTAGCACAAAATATGTAATCTGGTTTTTGTGAGATAGTTACAAAGTATTACCTACTACCTAATTTATACTTTTCATTAAAAAAAATTAACTAATCAAGATGCTCAATGAAAATTGTCAGGTTTTCCCCAACTATTCTTAACATCCACTTTACATTTTTAAAATTAAAATATACTCACTTACAACGTTCTGAAATATGAAAAAGAAGTCCTAAAAAAATCGTCACAGCGTTTAAAAATCTCGAATCCACGAAAATAACCCGTGCAAATTTTAAACTGAGTTTCTAACTAGTGACGGCAACCGTTCAAGAAACTTTTGCGACTACACAATTTTATCAACGAAGCACATTCAAAATTTATGAAATGTTTCTTATCACTTTAGTCACAGCACTTGGGGAACAAATTAATACACAGGGCAGATATTCGCGTGAACTTTTCACTTCGCGCCGAGCGACCGCGTTCGCAAGAGACCTGTGAAACACTGAGCGTCCTACAAGATACAACTGAACCGCGTGGTCGCTAGTTCTGAATCATTTTCAAGAAGATCCTATGGATTTTGGAAAACTTATAAATGTTCCTAGTAATTTTAGTACCCTATTTTTGAGTTCCAGTTTAAGCTCGTTGCCTGGCGGTCGAACTAAACGACTCTTAATTCAAAAGTTGTAAAATGTGATGGGTACACAATTTATTAAAATTAGTCTGAAAGATAAAATTAAAGTCGATCAACGATTTTCTTAACACGGACGAAGCCGGTTGTAAAAACTAGCCAGTTATGAATGTAGAAGTAAGTCGATTTGTTTTATTTTTATTACATATAAATTACGTGACCCAGTTTACTTAACCCTTAATTTGACATCGTTCAACATACTGGACATAACATAACATTCACTTTTTGTATTTTTTTTGTGACTAATTGTTTATGCTTTTTTTTTATTCTAAAGAGGTTTGAACACCCGACTTTTTTATTTTTGCCGAATTAAGGGTTAAATTGAATAGAACTGTTGTATTTGTGTGTATTTAATTGATTATTTAATAAAGATGAACATTAATAGAATATTGTAAGGAAATATCGATAAAAAAGTGACAATAATATTAAATATTTATGGTTTGGTATTCTTGCTTTTCAATAATACCTGTTCAACGTGCATAAACCTAAGTTTTACTATTGTGAGATTTTGTTTTGAAGTTTGTTCTTTCCTGACGGAAACTGAAACTTTAAACCGTTTTTATACGTCTACAAAACAATCGCATATTCTATTTTAAAAACATTATTTGGGTACTCTTGGGATTTGAAACGTATATCAGCAGATAATTTATTACGCGTAAGCGCAACTTGACCCGCTAACGCTCCTTTTTGGTAATTGCTTAAAGGTAAAACAAAGTGTGAGGGGCAACTTGTGGCTTAAATACAAAAGCGACGCACATCAAAACGAATTTTTGTTGCATTTAAATTCGGAACGCTATTTACTTTAAATTCTAAAACAAACTATATCTGTTTTTGACTCATGAAGCTTTTGTATTTAAGCAGCGTTATGTTTATACAATAATGGCGAATATATTACGGGTTTAGTTTATGTGTGTTTCATATTATTTTTATAATAATATACTATAAAGAGTTAAGGTACATACATACAATATTATTATGAATAAATTGCATTCATTGTAATTTACTTTTTAATTTTTATAGTTCCGTTGTCCAAAGTTTCTGCATGTCCGTCATTCTGTCTGTGCATTGCAAATGTTTCACCTACGAATTACGACAAGAAAACAAGTTAAAAAAATATTTACAGTGAGTAAATTAGTTTTCCTTTTCCCTCATCATTTTAGTATCTGAAAAACTATATATTCAGTCCATTGAATTCCTTTGAATGCCAAATTCATGGCAACGAAATCTTTTGTATAGATGAATAAAACGCTGCTATTTTAATATTACATGTATAAAAATTGAAACCGGCTCAATCTCACGTTCGTATGGACATGAAACGATATGTCTACAACCTATTAAAAGGTTATGAGCTATACAAGCCCACCGTTCCAAACACGACTCGTACGTAATTTCTACAAAAAGCCTCGAATGTTTTGGTTATTCGGAAAAGGTTTTTTGGCTCTTGAAAAACCCTTTCAGGACGGGTTTTTCCGCGTAGTCCTCGCCTTTTTGGTCAAGCGTATTATATAAACCTAAAGAATTTGATACTTTATTTAGTAACGTGAAAGCGTTTTAACAATTTAGTAACTTCGGCTGCTATTCCGTATACATGTATGTACAGTCAAGGTCATCAATATGTGTACATTTTAGTACCTTGTCTATTTGTTGTAATGTTTAAACTGCCATACATGAATGTCACAGCGATTAAATTAACAAGGTACTAAACGTGTTCACATATTTATGACCTTGACTGTACAGTGAGATTTTGCCCGCGTCAACGCGTGCGGCAAACTCTTTCATCGTTTTTTACATTTTCTGAATACTTACACAAAGTATTATCTCTATATGGTATTATTCTTGTAAATAGCTGACCGAGCTATTCCGTCAACGAAACCTGCTACCAATTTAAAAATACACGCACTAAAATATTAATCATGCTTTGACGAGCATACTGAAACTCGCCGGTTAGTAATCCGTCCACAAATTGAAAAGAGAAATGTGTGACAGAGAGAATTACCTAGCTGGATATGAACTGAACCGGCTGGAACTGCAATTTTTTCTGAGATAAAGGTACCCGTCCTTTCTTTTTGCCACATTTGATTAAGATCCCTTCAGCCGTTTTGCTGTGAAAAGGTAACAAATAATAAGAGATATATTCGCATTTATAATATTAGTAGGTTGTATGCGCATGAGAAGTAGAATGTAAAATAAATGTCATTAAATAATACCTCTAAATACCTATGAATTTTTCATAGTGTCTGGTTAATTTTATGAACTTTCTATATTTAATCGTTAATATTCGTAATCCGCTAGCGGCTTAACTAATGTTGTAACTCTGAAAAAACGTTTATCTGTCTGTCCTATATTAACGTTAAAATAGGGCGATGGATTAACAGTGTAGACACACAGTTAGTAGAGTTATTTTTATTTATTATGTGTACAGATACCCCGAGAGAGATTTGGCCTACTTTTGATATTCGAAATTTGGTTTGTAACGGGCAATAGATGGCAATAGCTTAGATTTTTACCACTGCTTTTACAGTCTCCTACAAAAGTAAAATGTCCAATATTCTACACGTCTGTATTACTAGAGGCATATCAGATATTTTTTAACCCAATGTCTCTTAATGATATTATTGCTAGTGACTGTTATATGTATGCGTATCCAAATGTGTTTCTTTATAATCTCCTAGGCTGAATGAAGAACGTGATGGATTTTAAAATGCGGCTTAAAAAACTCAAGTAGTTTTATAGTATAACACTATAGATTATTTCACAAGAGCTACCTGGCTGCCACTTATGGATCCAATGGTTGAATGAACACATACACGTATACATGTGTGCAAAATAAATACAGGTTTTGAGTTTAAAATTCGAACTACGTTTCAAACGACGTCTCTCACACAATCACAGGTCACATTATAGTTTCGTTCGTTTCGTTCGTCGCAGCTCTTATGAAACGACCTATACTAAATTAATATAATATTTACAAATATTATATTGTATATCTTCAAGCAAATGTGATTTACAATAACTTTTACATGTTAATTGAATAACTACTACTAACTACGCAACTTTAATAACGAGTAAAAATATTTTTATATTCCGATTCTTACTGGACTACTAGTGAAACGGTGAAACTGATTTATACTCGGTATTCATCAACAAAGCTCCTTGTTATGTTTTCTGTCTGTTTATTTTAGTTCATAAAACGGTTTACTACGAGTTATTTAATCCTGTGGAATCTGTAGTAAGCGAGTTTACGTCAGACGAATGGAAACAACTGGAGTTTGAAATGGAGATAGCCTAGTATCATGGTAAGATTTAGGATCTAGTATTTTTTTTTATTGCCTTAGACAGACAAACAGGCAGACGGCATGGGACGTGGTCACCGCCGCCTATGGATATTTGCAACACAGAGGCGTCACTAATGCGTTGCCGGTCTCAAAAAGCCCCATATGTAGCGCATTGGGAAAATTTCAGCGGGAAGTTCATTCCAAGTTCTTATAGTAACGCGCTAGAAACGTTCTAAAGAACCGGCGCGTGGTTGCGCGCAATGACTCAAGGAAATGGGAATGAACGTCTCGCCGATGACGAGAAGTGCGATGGTAGAACGAAGCCGTTGGCACCAGTCTAAACAGTTCTTCGGAACACTTCTGTACTCAAACGATAGAATACGCAGAGAGATGCAAAGTCTCTCCGAAGGCGTTTCTAAACGGTCTGAAAGTTTGGGATCGTTGACAATGCGGACGGCTCGTCTCTGGATGGAGTCGAGGGGGTCAACCTGATAGGCCGGAGCTCCAGCCCAGAGATGCGAACAGTAAGTACTCCATATGCGGCCTGACTTGCGCCTTGTAAACCACGTCTTCGTGGGGTTGAATTGGACGAGATTTCATCGACCCTATTCGGGAGGTCGTATGGAGTAAAAATATAGTTTTAAATGTTAATTTTGCCCACAAACTAGGAACTGTTTTACATTTGATGCACAGCTGGCTTGCAGCCCAAATGCAGATTATTTCTAATGTTTTTTAAGTTATTAATTTTCATTTTGTGAGGCATAAAATAAATTGTTTCATCATTTTTATTGACAACGTTTTCAACGTACCTATCCTTATAATAACAATGCTATAAATCTTAAATGAATTTGGGATATCTCCTATTTTTTTACTGCTCGGTCAAAAACTAATTCTCCTGACAATTATGCTGTATTTTTACCCGACTACGGCGAAGGAAAAGATGGGTATTGATTTTGACACCCTATGTCACCGACAAGAGCTAAGCTCTTAAATTAAGAGAGAGAGAGAGAGAGATGTCATGATGCATGTATGTAAACATGTTTTACTCTAGCGTCGTTCCTAATAAACCAATTTTGACAAATGAGGTGTCCATCCAGATGGTTATATTTTAGGCTATTGTTTTATTATAAACTAGCTTTTGCCCGCGACTCCGTCCGCGTAGAAGTCGTTTATCGGTTTTCCCTTGGGAACTATCAAATTTTCCGATATAAAAAGTATCATTTGTGTTAATCCAGGGTATAAGCTATCTCCATTCCAAATTTCATTCAAATTCGTCTAGCCGTCGCAGCGTGAAAGAGTAACAAACTAACACACACACATAATTAAGAAACTATTTAAGCTATTTCCAAAAAAAATCTTGTAATAGAAAAAATAAAATGTTTTACAATGTATCGTAAAGAATAACAACAAACTTGGAAAAGCTTTATATGCTCCAAATGTCATGGAGGGTATATAGTGTTTTGTCTATGCTTTCTTCATCAAACATCTCAAGACCCCATTGTATGTTTAGCGCTTTTAGTATGATAGGGATTCCAGATTGTTTCACTCAAACTCGCCAATAAAATACCCGACCAAATCACATACATCGTCCAGTCGTACGGGAGAACAAATGAGATCGAATCAACGCTTCATCGCCTCTTAACATTCACTCATGGCCAATTTTACGATGCCACACGATAAAATCAGATATTACGACATGACGGCTATCTATTTTGTTGGATAAACTAAAGGTTTTGCTTCGATGCAGATAAATACCCACCTATGTAATTAATATGGGAAGTTGATATTCATATAAGCGCAAGTATTTTTTCCTGAGTCTTGGATGTGTTTATATCTGTTAGGCATATATTTCTCTGTATGTTATTATTTGTTTGTTGTCTAGTACCCATACTACAGGCCTAGAGCGTGGTTTGGGGCTAGCTCGATTTGAGTAAAATCGTCCTGTCATATTATTATTAAATTAATCTTTAACTCCTTTGCAGGACCACAGCACACCGACCGTCACGACCTTCATACGAGTATATCATTATTTTAGTGGTTCCCGCCTCATCGAAACTTACTCATACATTTACTTAAGAGCCTAAATGTCCGTAATTTTCTCGTCGTCATGTTTTCGTGACCCCGTAAGAAAATTAGTTACCGCTAGTTAGTACCTAAATAGGGTAAGGGCCGTATTAATAAACTCATCTCGACTGTGATCCCCGTCTCAAGTTACGTCAAAGGAAACGCCATTTATGTTTTATCGCATGACAGTGAGCCTGCCAAGTTCCGGCGAAAACTACTATCAAGGATACTGGCTAGAAATAGCTATAATAGAGATTAAATAGCGTTACATAAACACTAGAAGTTGCCTCAATAAGCCTAAAGCCTCGGTTTCACGAAACCCTATTCAGATAGTGAGATAGGTTCAGAGCCAACCAAAACCTAATTTATTTGTAAGAATAATTTATTATGAAAGACAAGCTCAAAATACTAAAAATCTTTATACCTACATACATAGACTACAACCACATGGAATACAAGTTTCGGTAAAAAATAACCGAATTGTGATTATCGTCTAAAAATCTGCCATGCCTTGATTTGAGAAAGCTGATTGCTCATACGCAAATAAAGTTAAAACCCAGGTAATTAGTTAGACCCGCTCTTGTTTTAGCGAATATTATGGAGCGCATGCCCCCTGAGAGCTCGAGTATGTCAGCAGCATGCGTTTAGAGAAATAATTTTAGGACATTTTTTCCAATCCCCAAATGAAATTTATCTCACAGTTAAAGTTATCGCTTTCCACTTTTTTGCCATATGAAAGACTGAGCTAAAATTTATCTGACATATTCGTCAAAATTCAGAATTCACAGAATTCATTTGGATTAGCCAAACCACCTCGTTTCGTTGTTGGTAAGCTCAAGACAGACGTCGCAAGATATTCAAGTTTGACTGTACTAGTTCTAAGAACTATCTTGGCTTGACCCTGGCTTATGCTACCCGTGGCCAATCACGGGAAACTAATTGGTAAAATAATTAAATTTAACAATCACGCCACAAATTATTGACCAAGCGAGCGAAGCGTCTCCGTTACAGCTTGGGCAAAAATTATTTCGTATGTCCGTTCGGCTGTCCGGGTGTTCTCATCTACAGATTTCATTTCTCAACCAATTCTCGTGAAATTCTGTGAGCAGGTTCGATAATTAGTCATATGGATTTTTTTGTCGATCCAGTTTTTCAAAGTTTTTCAAAATGGCTGGCGGAGTTATGGGGGTTTTTGCGATTTACCAACCAGGTTTACCAAGGGCTTCTTTTAAAGAATACCTCCAAATCCATCTTGTTTTCTAAATCATACTAATTGTTTTTTTACGTTGCGGATGTTACAAGTAAATAAGATAACAACAGGGCCTTTACAGTTTAGGGCAGTGACTGACTTAATTCATAAATCGCACGTTAATACCGTGAGTGACACTTAACGAAAACAAATATTATTTGAATAAGTAGTGAAACATTATGACAATTAAAAATAGTTGATTTCTGAATGTTTAATTTTTTTGCAGTGTCACTAACGGAATGAACGTGCGAAGTGGCGGTTTTAAAATCAATTTAATGTGTGTCTTATAAAAAATCTGTTACACTTTTCCGAGTATTAAAATTAAAAGCCTTTAAACAACATTTCTAAAAAATATACAACGTAGTGATTATAACTAAATTGTGAATAGTTAGGTTAGGTTAGGTTGAATTTTTTTAAGGTTTGCTTTTCGTTAGAGTTGTTATAATTTTATGTTTTTGAAAATACTGTTCATACAATTGATGGAGGCTTATGACTGAAATGCATTTGAAACTCAGCGTCAGTATTTACAATGCATGTCTTGAAAGTATTTTATTTCAATTCGCAGCTGCAACTGACAGTCTAATTGCATGATTGCCTTTACGCGTACACTCCGTAACCCGATTGAATTTCACGCACGTGGAGTTTCGTTTACAAAATACCTTCGGAATTCAGCTTGGTAACAGAAGTTAACGTTAATATTTTTATTTAGGTGACAAAATACGATCAAATGTAATGAATAGGTGTAGGTATTTCAAGTGTCTCTCAAGTACGTAGTAGGTATTCTGTGTATCTCTACTAATTGAGAAACTATATTCGGTACTTCTCCTTAATAAAACCTATTTTTCTGTGACAATCTATAAAACCGTTTATCTTAATATCCTGTTTTACACATTTAAGAAATGTCTAAAATAAAAATATATTTTAATAATTATATATGAAAACGACCATTATTTGGAACCAGAGTCTAGACGTAATCAAGGAAAATATGTAAATTAAACGCTATCCATATAGCATCGTTTAGCCTTCCGGCCCCCTAGCATGCTTGCACGAGATAAAATTTGACAAGTGTGCTAGGGAAATGAATACATGTATTCCATATTGTAACGTAAAACTTAACGCTTTATGTTTAAAATAAATGTCCCGTCTTGAAAATCGCTATAAAAATGTGACAAAATCGCAATAGTCGTTTAGTAATAAAAGGTAATAAAAGTCAGGACGAGACACTTTTATTTTAAACCTTGAGCGTTAAGTGTTACGTTACAATTTGGAATAGATGTATTCATTGCCCTAGAACCTGACACATTTTATCTCGTTCATGCATGTTAAGCCCGCTGACTTGTTCTACTCTTACTAAATAAGTAAATAAGGCCTCTTGCGAGAAACGTCCGGCCCGTGAGCTCTTAGAATAGGATTCGGGTTTGTACTTCTCTCTCACTCGCTCTTATTCGCTCTTATGCGAGTCTAGCCGACTTTACCCGAACCCGAATCCCATTCTAAGTGCTCGCGGGCTATACTGTTTGTTACGCTTATTTCTAAATAACCTTTTACAAGAGTTCTACACAAAAAGGTGCAGAACTTTGATACTTTCGGAGGCGCATTTTTTTACATCAATTAAATCAGTAACTCTTTTGTCAAATCCAACGTTTTGATTGGGTTGCAACAACCAAGGCTTCGTTGCCTTGTAAGGCTGATGCAATGTCATCTTCTATTTGGCTAGAGGTCCCTGATATACATAGTTATATACTTGTCTTGTGAAAACAATTTGATTAGCATAATAGTTTGAATATACACTTACATCAGTTTCCCTTCTTCCTAGTAAGTCCCTCAACCATTACCCCCTTACTAATAAACGTTGAGTAACGGCTGAGTAGTTATACAATGCTTTGTCCTTATCTGTCATTGTGACATTTGAATTCGACAGATAAGGACAAAGCATTGTATAACTACTCAGCCGTTACTCAACGTTTATTAGTAAGGGGGTTAGAGTCGATGTTCGGTGACAAACAATGCTGGTATCATCTCACAATGAGCCAATTAAAATTCGCCGGTTTGATGTCGCTGAAAGGTTTGTGACCCCTTAATTAAAGGGTTCAAACTGGATATTGCTGTGTTGGGTCAGTGGCCGGCAGTTAGTCGACGAATTAATAATATATATTTTTAATAGATTTAACTATACTTGGAATTCTGTCTTAAAAAATATCTACTAAAATGTGTCTCAATTATCTCTAAGAATAAAACGTTATCATCATAAAATACTAAACCCAAAAAGTCTTAATACTATTTTATTGTCGCTTTTTAATAACATTTTAATTTATTCAGGATTTTGACGAATACATGTTTCATTTTGATTTACGTTCCCTGCGTGTTATGGTGCCAAAAAAACTTTCAATTAATTATTATAAATTTTTAAGACAAATTTACGCCCTCGACCGTTAAATAAAATAACTCTTTTTAACGAGTTTTAGAGACCAAAACGAACATATTATCGCTAATACAAAATAACGTGAAAAAATCACCGCATGAAATGTTTTATCAAGTTACTTTAAAAACATTCGTATTTATTTTAAATCTCCTACTTACCAATGATTATATTCTGCGTGAATTCCGATCGCTTTGATATCGCTCAACCATTACATCTGATGAGGGCGTGTACATACATTATAAATCAAACGTATATAAAAAAGTACCTACCTATCTTTGTCGTATTTTTTTTTACTTGTCATAAATTCTGGCAATTAGGGGCAAAAGTGCACCAACCATCATATTCTCATAACTTGTACAGTTGGTCAATTTTAATACGTTTAGGTACACTAGAGAAAAAACCGGTCAAGAGCGAGTCGGACTCGCACACTGAGGATTCCGTACACATTTAGACGATTTTTAGTATTTGTTCTATAATCATACCAAATTTGACTTGCAAATTTGCCTTGTATGTATTACCGTTTTTACGATAGAACAAATACAAAAAACGTTTCTTGTGTGGGCGGGCACTCCCCTTATTATTTTACTTTTTGACTTTTCTATTATTTGTTAGAAAATCCGCCATTATATCACATAATCTGCAAAAAAATCAACGGGCTATCTTTTCAAAAGATAACAAAAAGATACGATTTAAACTTAGGACGGACGAACGGACAGACGGACAGCGTAGGTTTAGTAATAGGGACCCGTTAAGCACCCTTCGGGTACTGAATTACAGTGATATAGTATACGGTAATACGCAAATTGTAAAAGTTTTCTTATCAATACATAGTATATAAAATGAAGTCGCCCTCCGCGTCTGTCTGTCCCTATGTATGCTTAGATCTTTAAAACTACGCAACGGATTTTGATGCGGTTTTCACCATCAGTTAGATAATTCTTCACAGAAGGTTTATGTATATAATAGAACCCGGAGCGGAAGCGATGGCGGGTCGCTATAGGCTATATTTTAACTTATGTAACCGAAGCGAAGCGAGGGCGAGTCGCTAGTGATTTGATAAGTCAAATCATAACAAAACTTGTTATTGTAGATAAATCTTGTAGATAAATCTACAAGATAAATCTTCTTTCATATTCTATTGCTTATAATTATCAATAATATTGTAGGGCTACCGAGTCGCTTGCAAATTGTGGTCGATTAAAGAAATAACTAATGTTAAAATAAAAAACTAATGTTAGATCCATAATTTTTTTTTATAATTTCTTTAATACTAATACTAATACTAGCCCTACTGTTTTTATGGTCACGTTTATATACCCGTATCAGTTTTAATTTTACGTCAAATAGCTGTTACTATTCGATGTTGAAAGTATCATTTTAATTTAGCTATTACTTTGATTATGTGTAGCAGCTATGGCATGTCGTTGAGTTTCTTACGGTTTTCTTGGTTCCAATGGCACGAGATTTTCTTTATCCCAAACATATATACGCACAGTCAAACTAAACGTAGGTTAATTTATTTTAACCGTGGTACCTACAGGATGTGGTAGAAAAGGTTTATTAAAAATAATTGCGATGTCAAGTGAGTTGTCATCGAGAACCAGCCGTACCGCGCGGTCACCGGTCTTTCATTAAACCACTGCCACACGATCGGGCGGTGGGGCCAACCGAGAGAAACGCAGCTATCTGTCAGAATGAAATAGTAATACATACATCTCGTTCTTACAGATAGCTGCGTCCCTCTCGGTTGGCCCAACCGCCCGATCGTGTAGAAGGGGTATTACTTCGATCGTGCTCTAAACGCGCCGCGGTTTTAAGCTTCTATTGTAATTGACCCTTTTGTTTGGACGCGCTGTTTACATTTCAGTAATTGCCCTTTAGTTCAAAATGTTAAAATAAAATGATGATAATATTGCTCTCACTAAATCTCGTTCCCTAAACTACGAGCAAAGCAAACTAGGAGCAAATGTTTCCATGAAACCGCGACCGTTACGGATATGAGGAACCAAAGTTTTAGAAAGAATTTTGCGAAACTGGTTACGTATTTTTAATAATGTGTGCTTGAGCGCCGCACTCCTTGATAACTAGTGCTAGCTACGTATACAAATAGTCTACTGAGGAGGTTTGAAATTAACAGTGACCATAAATCCACAGATATTTAGAAAATTACATAACGAGATATATTTTCTATTCAATGTTAACGAAAATATTGCGTGGTCTATAAATATAAATATAAAATCATACTGTGATTATCATCCCTTATCGCGTTGCCTAAAGGCAAATTCCAATGTGAACGTTATAAAAATATTATCGCAAGCATGTTTTATTGAATTTGTGTTTGTTTTTTAGCCCCTTAATATGTGTGTGTTATAGTATGTACCTATAGACAAACTTTTATAACTTTAAACTCTCA
This sequence comes from Tortrix viridana, assembly GCA_963241965.1. Lineage (NCBI taxonomy): Eukaryota > Metazoa > Arthropoda > Insecta > Lepidoptera > Tortricidae > Tortrix > Tortrix viridana. Next base: position 5,617,218 of record OY725175.1, on the reverse strand, counting down.
GTCTCGAATTTGTAATAAAATTCGGGAATCGAACCCGGGACCGCTAGCTTCGAAAACAGGGTCAGTACCGACTAGGCTGACCACGTCGTCGAATGTTAAGGTTTTAAATACTTTATTCTCATAAGATTTACAATCACTTACTGAAGAACATGCATTCCTTTAGTGAGCGTAGTGGGACGTAATATTACTTAGCCTTACCATAGATAAATGAAGAAACATATCCTTCTTCATTTATCTATGGTCGTACCATAAAATCTGTGCGCGTCTCAGTAGACGGAAGTTAACCGATTTGGCGATTTCTGTGATAACTCATCAGTCATCAAGCAAGATGTTAACTAAGAACGTAACTTTTCCATTGCGTGTAGTAATTTATTTATAATAAAGGCTAATTCAAAATAAAAAGTGTATCTATAATGTTATTCTACTATAACTCTTAATCGACTTAACCACCACTCGACTGACCTTCAGCTGCCAACATACAAGGCACGTAATTGTTTTTGTATATTTTGTTTTGCAGCTTATTTTACTAATAAGTGTAGCAGTCACGTCGTGGAAAATATTGACCGCTACGCGCCTACGGCTACGCAATACGTGCGCTACGATTTATGGTCTACGAGAAACAGCTACGAGAAACTTCTTCGTAAACCTTAACAATTTAGTGCCCGTATTTTTTTTTATTAAATGTAATATCTTATTAAATATTCCACTGAAATACAATCTAGTGTTAAGACTAATAAGTATTTTAAATTTGACCTAAACTTCTAATACAGACTAGGCTAAGAACGTGTCCATTAACACTTTTCCTATTGTCTCTGTTAAGGTGAAGACACTTTGTTAATGTGTTCTTTATGTATAGTACCTACTCACTGCACTAATTACACTATGAATACACGAATCTAACTCGAAAGGCTTTGTCCTTTTTAGTCTAGCCCGTAAAATTAATTAATTACTTAGAACTCTCTAGTTATTTCTTTGGATTTGATAGCCATTGAATAACAATAAGGAATATGCATGATTTTTTTTATCGCATTTCTTAACAAAACATTAAAATAACGTAAAAGAGATGGCAAAACGTGAAATTAAAATTAAAATCGGCCGAAAAATACGGATAATATAAGCATTTAAAAACTACTAATTAGACAGAGAGTTCCGATATGAACTGTGACGTCAGCGTGCTTGCTACTCGTATTTCTAGATAGAAACAAATTTTTAATGGCTTATATCTTGGTCATATTTATAGTTCGGAAAATATTTTTTCTCTACTGTTTATATGAATGACTTTTTTTAATGGCCTATTTGAGTGAGCTGGGCAAAGGCCTCCTTGATCCTTGATCCTCCACTTGATCTCCACGAGTCTCTATTTGGTGCTTCTTTAGGCGAGTTGCTAAGGAATGCGTTTTTATTATTTTATCATGTGTGTATTACCTATTCTAACATCCGATTGCGTGTTTTGATATTGTCGTCTCGTCGTCTTTATTATGTTAGTACCTAAGTACATGATTACATTTTTTTAATCCACCGTTTTGGCATTGTTTTAATTTAAATTGCCCAGCGACACTCGCGACGCTAAAATGGATCTAATGACACTTTGTAGAAATCGCACCATCCCTTCAGTCTCTGAGTGGGAAAAAAATATATACCTACATACGAAAAAAGGTTCAAAATAATTAATTACCCTTCCCATTTGGCAGTTGGGTAAAAACGCGAGTAAAATTACCTGTCAACAATGCTGTTTGTTGACACGTTGTTGTTGTAATTTTTTTTTAATCGCCTTTTTGAGGTTAGATATGTTGAACGAGCTGTTTGCCCGTGGATGTATGTTACAGAAGGATCTCGATTGTTCTTGAATGTTGCTTGAGTGATTTATTAGCACTAAATATTACATATGTCTAGTCACATAATTATATATTCAAAGTAAATAACTTAATTAATCCACAAATGCGCTATGTTAGCATTAATAAAATTAGGTACGTTTCGTAATGTATGTGCAACTTGCTTGTACATGCTGCCGACTTAAGAAAAGAATACAGAATAAAATCACACACTAAACTGTACTCCACGTGGTTCTCTGGGCATTGTTGGAGAAGTAGTTGCATCAACTGTCATCTTTCGCAGAGTGAGGTTTGCTGTAGGCGCCTCGCTCGGCGACTCAAGAGCTATGTGCAAATCGCAGTTCTGACTGGTCCTCTGAGACTCGGGTTTTGTCCACGAACTAGTCGAAAACATTTTTCTCTGAACTTGCGAATCCCCTTGTAGGCAAGATATATCATAGCCATAGAAGTAAAGATGTAAATCAAGGTATATTGATGAATGTCGTGGGATGATATAATTTTATCACCGGCGATTTCTTCTTGCTGTTTCTTCACGATTTCTATTTTCTGTTTCAGCTGTCTCAAAGTCTCCCCATGATTCACGCAGTTTTTAACTTGATTAGTAAAAATATTCGGATTTATTTATTTAGGTCTTAGTAGACCTAAATAAATAAAAAGTCAGCCTAGTGGCTGGCTTTTTCTTTTTTTTTAACGCCCTGCCAATAATTTATTCTCAATAAGTTTCTCGAGCGTATCGTAGAAGAGCTTTGAAAGTTGAGTTTCAGCATGCGCTTGATCAGCAATAAAGCTAAGAGCTTTTAATACAACCTCGCCTTATTTAATCTTGTTCAAAATATTTTATATTGCTAATACAGATGGTGGTAACTTAACATTATTAAACGGAACTTGTTTTTTGTTAGTTAGAAATATTTGGCGTATTTTACGTAATAAGCTATTTTTATTTTATAACTAGTTTTCTTTGTGAATGCGCTTGCACCACTAATACGATTAAGAAACACTTGTTGGACTTATGCTTGTTTCCACCAATGTTAACCCTTAATTTGACAATGTTCATCACGGTGATCATACCATAACGTTCACTTTTTCGTATTTTACGCAAAGTAATTGCCCGTGCAATATGGTTCGTAATTTCGATGCGGCCGCCGCTGTCTGATTAGACTAATGGTTAGAGCGTTGGCAGCGAGTTCGAACCCCAGCTTTGGATCGGTTTTTGTTTTCTTTTTGTCCTTTTTTGCGTAATGTTATTGTTTTTTTTTTTGTATAGAAATCGATGAAAATTCGATTTCGACTCGAGCGACGTCGCTCGGTCTCCCAGGTTAGACAATAAGGTAAGTTAAACTTGGAAATAATTTTTGTTTCCTTTTGCGTTAGCCGAAAATTAATTGCCGTAATACGTTTAGTTTCACAATTTTTTCAATGTTTTACATCATTGTAATATTTTTATTCATAAGTGTTATAATCGATGAAAAGCATTAATTTTTTTTGTATGCAATGTTTAACACGTAACTTCCCGGAATTCCCAATTCCCAATACCGCTGCCTTTTACGGCTCACCATAAAATAAAACGTGTTATGAAAAAGAAGCAATTTCGCCCCAAATTATGATCGCTCGAAGAATTATTTGTAAAGAGAACCAAGAGATATTTTATATTAATTAAATTATTTATGATGAAAATGTACGAGAGGTTTCTGAGTTAGATAGTTATATCTTCTCTTAATAGCGTTTCCGAGAACATCTGACGCTTAATCCCATGTTGGAATTGAAGCACTAAAGGAGCGTCCTCACTGAGAGCATTCCTACCCCAGCATTTGTAAACGAGCAATAATTTCAATAATTTGTAAGCTTTGTACGCTCGGCTCAACGTCCACACCACTCGAATATTCGACGCCGAATGCTCATTACACGTGAATGCTCTCAGTGAGGACGCTCCTTAACTTAAACAGGGTGTCCCAAAAAGTATAACAGCACAAGAAATCCCCCTTTATACAAGACAAGGATATATTTTAAATTAACATTGCAAAAGTTATGTTAGTTAAGAAGTTAGTAATATACGAGTAATAATAATATTAATGATACCTACTCGTAAATAACACCACTTTGTGAAACTCCTTTGGTTCCCTTGGCTAAAAATAGTTATATGTGATTCCAAAAAAAGATATCTCATACTTAAATAAAGTTGCAATTTAATTAATTCCACCATACCTGCAAAATATCAATACATTCGATGTTAAGCCATACTATCCACTGAAGTGGCTTACCACTGAAACATTACCTGATTTACAGTCAACCACTTTGACTCTTCGTACTTAACAATAACTGACATATTGAAAACTAATTAACATATTTAAATATTAAAAATATTTCCTGAACCGTTATAAAGAGCCTGTATTTATATTAATTTAAAGGTACAAATATATATTTAATCAATGCTATTAGACCTTTCGAAGTAATTAAGTATTTAGTAAAAGACTCTATATTCTTAACGGCTTTTAATTTAGCTAAGTAACTTTTATTTTAGTTTTTATTTTAAATTATAAAATAATTGGCATATAAAGTAATAATTTGTTAAATCAAATAAAAAACATGTTTTAAATAACATATTTGTACTTCTTTACATATACCCACAAGTTAATACTGTGTGTTGCTGCCTTCAATCTTACTAATGCACTTATAATTGGCGGCCTGGAACAGCGGCAGGTAAGTAGAAGTACTTACTGTTGTCTGGCCCGTTCTTGCGGATGTTAATGCAAAATTGTGCGATTAAGATCCAAACATGTGAGACGCCATCACAATTCCTATCTTTAATTTACCGAGTTATGTAGAAATGACGAATGCAACACCAATTAACTAATCTCAAAATATTGAATTTCAAAACCCATTTTTTTTACGTTGTTGAATTTTAGAGCTGCTGCTGCATTCCAGTACCGACTCACATAAAAATCAATACTTGAAATCAGTTGCCTTTGTTCGTTTTGATCTTAATTTTGTTTTTATATCGTGCAAAGAAAAAAAAATCGGTATCAATCAGCACAATGTCCTTCCGTTAACGTTACAATAAATTGCGTGTAGTTTGATAACATTAAGGATAATATTAAGTTCGTTAGCGTGAAAGATTGTACAACAATATAACTGAACAAATAAGTTGTAAACAACTCAGTTTTGCTAGTTAACTACATGACTATACTAGATTATACTCGTAGGTGGGTAAATAAGAAACTATGCAAAAAATGAGGGACTTCATTAATAATTTGTATGTAATAAGTATAATTATTTATAACTATTTAATTATTTATACCGACTGCGAGCCTAACAAGCATCACTGGAATAAAGTGATAGCACGAATAAAAAGTTGCTAGAGTAATTAATACATCAAGCTTAGCTTAGAGCCTATGCACAATAGCGCTTTTAGCTCTTAGACCCCCGGTCAAAAACGCTAGTGTGCCCTGTGCACACAAACTCTTAATAGATTTGAACAATTTCTCTAGCAATACCGGATAAAATCGCTTAGTAATAAAAGGTAATAAAAGTCGGAATATTAATTTCCCTAGCACCTGTTAAATTTTATCTCGCGCATGCTTGCTAAGCCCGCTGGTAGCTGCAGCGGTTAACGTGGTTGCTGCTGAGTTCAGCAGCAGTGGCAGTGGAGTTCCACTTTATCAAATAAAGAGCTAACTAAATAATTTGACAAACAGACGAACGAAACGAGCTAAGTTTAGAAGAGCAAAGTTTCTGACAATCACTGTTGTTCCAAACATCCGCAGGAAAAGTTTGTGCATACATTATATTATTTTATACACTTTGAGGTACCTACGCTCTTTGGAGTTCTGTTCCGAGGGTTTTGGCCGCGCATATGACAATTATTTTACGCTAGCCTTTACCTGCGACTACTGTTTTCACTGGTATTATTAAAAATTCTATGTATATAAGTACCTAAACATGTTTATTTGTGGATATTTTTATTATGGCACTAATCAACAACATCGCTTATCCTTGGTAAAGGGTCGAATATCTTTTTAAAATAATCAAATATCCCCAATAATAATATGATTCCAAGGTAGGTTACACGATTTTCCAATTTCGTGATAAACGTATTAGGGAGCTCAGAATCATGTTGTGTATGAGCAAATAATTAGATTTTCATTGTTTTGCTGTTTGGGTGTCTCGACTAATAAACATGCCGAGCCCACGAAAATGAATATTTAAACCTCGAATGAAATTACGGCGTGATTTTTATAGGGCACGTAGAAGACCTATTAGTAAAGTAGTAGGTTAAAAGTAGTAATACTATTAAAGAAATTAAGGATTAAGCATATTAAACAAAACAACAATCATCCACAAAATATAATAATTGTTTATTTCTTGCAATCATATGATATAATTAAATAACAATAGTATAAAGAACTCCGTATTACACAATCGTTAAAAAATACAACACACACCATCACACGATCACTCTTCAATATAATAAATAATTGGAACCACCTTCGATTTCATAATCATAACACATATATGTACAGAACTAGATGACCCCATCCACAGAGTACTTTGTTATATACTGACCCCATCTTTTTGAAACCTCTGATTATACAGAAACCTTTTCTACGAGACACTACAGAGACATCTTACAAAAATGCGTTAAGCAGTTTTTGAAATTACTGTTTTGAAACGGATCGACATATTAACTTTATAAATAGATACTAGGAATACCTACGTAGTTATAGTATCGCATTTACTATGAAACGGACCTCTCACGCTACCTATAGTTCTGTTGTTGAAAAACTAAGTTGCTTTCCAGCGGTCCACTACTTAATACTTGTTTCCAATATTCAGTATCCGGATAATTGGTTACTTTGGATTAAAACTTGACTCATTTTGTGCGGCTCATGTCATGTCAATTTTTAACCCGAAGTTATTAGATTGAATGAAGCTTTGTGTTGACCTAAAGAGAGTGCCTATCTTTAAGAAAAAAATATCGCTATATTATATACTTAGGCCTTTTACACGTACGAATGACTATGAATAAGAAATACCTGAACTTTTTGTATTTCTTATGGGCACTAGAGAATATTTCAATATTTTTTTGTTAATTTTCTTCCAGGACCAAATGCAGAAGGTAGGTATATAATTATAAGATTACTCAATATTGTAATACTGACGGTATTTCCTTTGTGTGGAAACGTTTTAGAGTCGCCACATACGAATCTGAGCTGCGAAAGCCATTCCCACACATTTTATATAAATAAGTAGATTACGTATACATTTAATTGACACCAGGAGCTACGCTTTCAGTTTCAGGTGTTTTGGATCCCTACAATAAATCAAACATAAAGTGGCAGTGTCTGATCACGGTGTATGCAAATATAAACACAAAATCGGATTTCCGATGGCTTTCATGAAAACTTCAAGGACCTCCATAGACGGACTGCTGGGAGCAGTCAGTGCCGACAGCTTCAAGAGGTCGCTGTTGGGCGATCTGCAGTTTCAATGCAAAATAACAAGTAGTCGGTGCCAACCGCAACACGACTTCTCTTTCGCAGCTGATCTCGACTGCTCCAAGCAGTTCGTCTATGAAGGCCCTAACAGTTAATTTATCCGATGCTATCTAGATTCCTCATTACCATTGAAACCACAAAAAGACTTCACTACGATAGCAAATTAGTATGACAGGGGTGTCCTTTGAAAGTGTCGTTGACAATGAACCAAATAGAAGAATGTATGAAATAAATAAATATAATTTGCAAAATTCCGCAGAAGCTCAACATCAAACAAATCAAATTCTGAACTTTGTTGAGCAACTACGCAAATATAATAAGAATAATCAGGTTAGATTACGCAAACCTCGCAGAACAAAATGCCATGTTACATGTGTTCGTCAAAGTTGAAAGCAAATCCACAAATACCAAAGATCCAAAGTAAATTTAATAAAGTAATACGATTACCTAAATGGTATACCGAGCTCTGATAACGAGGGTAACGCAGAGCTTCGTAACTTAGAGGCACTAATTTATTAATGAAATTTAAGGCGAGAGGTTGAAATGCCGCTGAATTCCCCCTTTTTAAGCAGCGTTTCCACCAGAGAACAACGATACAGCTAAGCGGGTCACGAGGAAAAATATCCAAACAGTAGTAGTAGTAGTAGTAGGGGGGCTTCTCTATGGTTAATTAAAAAACTGAGTACGTACCCCTATTATTTTACATATAGTGATTTCAATAAAACACTAGCTTACTGATAAGAGTAGGTAGACGGTGGAACCTACTCTCTAGGGCATACCCCAACTTAGGGCCGTATTAATATACCTACCTACTGATCTTGGTTGTAATGCCCGCCTCAAGATGTATCAAACATGTCAGTTTTCTCTGGATTGACGTTAACTTTGACGTGTCTTAAGATAAGTTAATAATACGACCCTTAGATCTCAGGTACCTACTGAAACTGTGGAAAATCACAGATCCATAACAATGCACAACAATATCATTATGTACGTGGCTATTAAGAGTGCCTGTTTTGAAAAGGTCAATTTTGTATTTACTTATTGACTGGAGCGATAAGTACAGTCACACCGCACGGGATTATTGAGCCACTTGCTACCATTTTTAATTCACTCGGGTTGTCAAATCGTCAAATTCCAATATACAAATATACAAGTCAAATATACCGTGTACGATTTGATAAGCCGACCGAATTAAGAATGTTAGCAAGTGGCTCAACAATCCCGTGGTGTGTCTGTACAGTAGGCTAACTAACATGAACGTGTTAGGTATATGCAACTAAATCCACTTTGTTTGATGGTAAATAATCGCTTTAAAAGGTGCTCCAAATTGAGTAGATACTTAGTTATTTATTAACCTAATTCAAAAACACATTTAACGAGTTTAGTATAACTAATAAAGCATTTGCAATCATTTTGTTATTTTGGCAACTTTTATTATCTTTGCACTTGATGAAGCTCATCCTTTTTACGATTTATATGTTAATAATCACGCATGAGTCGCATGACCTTCTGCATTTTAGTTTTGAGCAATAATTTCGTCTAAAATTATTAAGTATTTTCCATATGCCTCTGCTCTAAGCAGCGTCAGGTGAGTCCCGCCGATTATTAAGTGTACATTTTGCCGTGTTGAACTTTCAAAAAACGTCTTCGTACATAGCGATGAATGGAATCACAGTTATATATTAACGTACACCAATAATCGTGAATACATTGCAAGACGTGATCTGAACTAAGAAGACACACCCATTATCGACTCATATCATTTCTTTCCCAACAAGTCATTCAACATATCCTGATTACTTAGACTAGCATCGCCAAATACGTTGCTCCTAGATTCAACCCTTGAGTTCTTTCTTCCAGAAACAGTACGTTTCCTGGCCATTGGAATTTCTGATAGGACTTGGTCAGTCAGCATATTAAAGTTTTTGTCCAACTCTGTAAATGCTTCTGGTAATATTTCACCTTTTGCGTTAACAAATTCATTAATTTTATCAACAGCTTGTAATTGCTGAACAATTTTCTCATTATCAAATTTCGACTGGCTAAATTCTTTCATGTGTTTATCTATTACTTTGGTACTTTTTTCAATATCGTGAATAATTTCTTTGCAATATTTATCTATCGGTTTGCCAGATAGTTTTCTTTCAAGCGTGCTATTCTCTCGTTTAGTTCTAGCTAGTGGAACAGGTTCGTTTATTTCTGGTGTTTTTGTTCCCTCATTTGTTGCATTTTCTTCAACAGTATAATCGGCATAAAACGATACACTAGAATGTCGCTTCCCTCTTGACTTGGGTCTTTCCTCTTCTTCAGCTTCATCAACTTTTTCTTCAATTTGTTCTTCTGTAGACTTCTTTCGAATGGCACTTGATTTTCTCGATACAGAATCATCGTTATTTTTTATTTTGTTTATTAAAGAAGCCTTCATAGCGTCTAGTTTTTTTTGCATGTCATCAGGTGATGAATTTTGCGTCTCAAAATCATCATCAAAAATTGCTAAGTCAGCCATACCATCTTGGACAGTTTTCGCTATTTCTAAAATTTCGTCTGAACCTTTAGAGCTTTTTCTGGTTTGATTAGGTGTAGACTTGGTGCTGGTCGTGCTCATGCGGCTCCGGGCATAGCGGCAACGGGATTCCGTTGAAGCACTAGTTTCTTCGTCATGAGACAAAGCACTGCTGAGACTTCTTGAGTTCTCACACAATTTTGATAACATGGTATTCTGGTCACCCTGTAATCAAAATCTTCACTAAGCTGCATGTTTTACTGAAATAATCATGTATTTAGAAAATTGAATAAAAAATAGAAAGCAATGCTTGAAATAAATGAGAAACTATGTCGTTCCGAGTAAAAAAAGCTGTATATGTACACGTACACTACATCGGTCGTCGCTTTCCTTCTCTCTTTGGCACTCTTGACTAGTTCGCATTTGCTTGCTGATGGGCCGCACCATCAGGGTTGACATTGACTTGATCGGAGACTTGAGATTCCTGTCATTCCTGATCGAAGCCGTGTTTAGCATTTTCTCTTTCATCTTAAAAGGAAATTCTACATTACTTAAACGCATTAAACCACGTATTAATAAGTCATGTGCAAGACAGACTCAAGTCAGGATTATAGAGACCAAAAAAATTACCTTAAAAAAATTCAGCCACCAAAGTTAAGCAACTACAAAAGCAGACCAAACCAAGATTTGTATGTTTATTATTATTTATTATAATATATAACTGCACTTGTGTTTTTGTTTATAAAGTTTTAAAAAACTTATCATTGTCTATTTTTAAAAGAGTTCACTGAGGGTGCACTAACAGTTAACAGTTTTTGATAAAGTGTTCCACAGTTTCACCTAGCGATTTGACAAGAAGTGAAATTATGAGCTAAGTTCATTAAATTTAAACAACGCAAGAGTCTTATTTTTACCATAATTTGAAATTTAAGTAGGAAAATGTATAAAACAAATATTACCAAGTTTCTATGAGGGGATAATGAGTAATGCGGCAATTTAAATAAACCAAAGTGAACCTGAAGACATTTATACACGGTGATTTTTAATCGGTGATCAGGTACCAATTTTTCTAATTCAGTATTTGATGGCGATCACGTTAAAGTGGCAGTTACATGGAACCGAACTTTTTTTTTGGGTAATAATTTTTAATTTGAAAACAGCTTTTTTAATTGAAATTAATTGTCACCCTACTAATTGCTTAATATGAGCTTTCAACCATTTTAAAATGACAGTAAATTTAATGACAGTGATAACTTATAAGTAATAATTTGTCATTGTCAAATTCATAACAAAGTCGTGGATATTGTTTAAGAAGAGTAAATATCGTCTTAAAATTACAAAAAGCATGCCTCCACCATATCCGTATTCAAATAACGAGCGTTACGATATGGTACGTTTGTCAATACAAACAAACAGCTCAAGACGAACTCAACGATACTGTTCCCGATATTCATCTAAACGTACCAATTCCCACACACAGTTTAAAAAACCGCATACACCAAAACCTGCGTGAGTTCGGCCAGTTTACAGTGCCCAGCCATGCTCAGGCACGGGGCCGACGTCGACGTCATCCTGGAAGTCTGGATCGACGCATCTTTAGATACTTTGCTCGGGATCCTCGAAGGAGCACTAGGCAAGCAGCGAGAAGATTTGATGTTAGTCAATTCTTCGTGTGGCGGCTACTTAACGCGTCCGAATTGCATCCTTTACATTTCCGGCCCGTACAAGATATTTTAGCAAGAGATTTAGAGGGAAGGATGGCATTCTGTCAGTGGTTTCTGGAGAATCTCGAAACTAATATCTTGTGGTCGGATGAATCGACCTTCACACGTGTTGGTGTAATTAATTAATTAATTATTTTAATTCCTCTTTTTTAAGTTAGTTCAGTTTTGGTTGTGTATGGAAGTTTTTTTAATTAAATTTACGTGTATTAAATTATTTTCTTTTTACTTATTCATTTACATGTTAGCCAGCAGATGAATGTTAAATGCACTTTACGTTAATCACGTATCAATTATTGTTATCAGTTTCAAATCGTTATCTATCACACGATAACAACTCGTAACTGATAAGATAACAAGAAGAGGGAAAAGTTTATTGACGTAAGATCTGTCAAATTCCCCGTCAAAGCGACGTCACTTGACGTATCTACTTCCCTTCAATAATTAATGTAGGATGACCACGTATCCAGTGGTTATTGGTTTTAACAATATCATTAATTGTAATTAATTAAACAGTGAGGTAATTGCGTGAGACCTCACCCATTGAATTTAATTTTGGCTGGTTATCAATATTTTTCAACTCCTGATCACCAATTAAAAATCATCGTGTATATACTATATATAATTAAGTACATAATATTACTGGATATCAAGAAAACAATTTTTCAATATCATTATATTATATATCTACGAGACTTCACAACCATTTCGAATAAAAACTGTCTGTGGAGCGTTCAAGCGAGGCTGTTAATTTAGAACAATACTTACATATGGCCTTTCAGGTAGGCACTTTGGTTAGTCACAAGCGTTTAAAGGAAATTTTATTGCTTGCCTCAATGATAGTGGACAGTTTGTCTGCATTGGTGATGGCGAGGTCGAGGTCATGCCGAGTGTCCTTGTGCTTGTTTATTTCAGTTTGCATCTGGTGGCGGAAGTTCTTGGCTTCGAGCGCGATGCGGCGCTGCAGCATACTAATAGTCTCGTTCTGCTGTTGGTTCTTCGCCGTCAGGTCGGTCAGATGGGCTTGGAGCTTCTCCCGTTCGAGAAGATGTCTGAGCAAAACGGCAATATAAAAAAGTATAGCTTGGAATAAAGAATTCACCGTGATAACGGGTGAAACTATAATGTTCTTAAAAATAAACGTGTGACTGTTTTCAATACAATTATAATTACAATTACGCATTACGCATTACAATTTACTGCAGCAAAAATCACAGATAAGGTATGCCCATGTACTTTTATAATTATATAATAAAATAAATAAAAAATCAATGTTTTTATGCTTGCTGTCGTTTCTCCAATCACTACCGCTGTAGATTTTATAGTTTTAAGGTAATCTAAGTTAGTTTGAGACCAAATTTGTACACAGCTGTGTCGTGGTGTGCCGCGGGATAATACTGAGACTGCCCAAGAGGGAGTGTAAAGTTTATATTTTAGTGCAAAAGGTTATATTTTTGAAGAAAGGTTAGATATAATTTGCTATTAAAGAAAAATGCAGGCATTCAGCTTCCTAAAACTTGTTTTTTGTTAACTTGATATATTGTGATATTGAATTTTGGTTTTCAATCTGTGTATTTGTTGTTATTGTTATGAATAAATGCATATTTTTTCATTCAACATTCACACTAACCTGTCCTTGCTTAACTCAAGCAGATGTTGGTGCTCATCCCTTAACTGCTGCAACTGCATTTCCCGCTCCTTCAGTTTCTGCTGCGTTTCCTTAAGCTGTTGCTTCACCTGCTTAAACTTGATCTGGTGGATCCTCAACTCCTCGGAGTGGGAGCTCAGTACTTGAGGTAGTTCTGCATTTGAATTCTCATATCTGTAAATCAAATTGTTAATGCTAGTCCGTCATCATGATCTTGTCAATTAGGCCCCGCTGAGAAAATTACACGAAAATTGAATTATTACCCATTTAACGTTCAGCGTTAAATGGGCAATTATCGAAAATATTAATCGCAGAAGACAGCGTACAATACAAGAAAAAACCGGGCAAGAGTATGTCGGGCCATGCTCAGTGCAGGGTTCCGTCGGCATGCTTACAAACACAAACAACAATCTCCAAAAACATAAATAGGTATTAGCAAATTTTCCAGTTAAAGCTATCTTAGCTGATTTTCGTTTCGTCGAGATTTCCTTTTATAGTTATATGTGCTTTCATTTAAGATATTACATCCTTCATATTTGTTTAAGAACTATCCAATGATACCTCACTCGGAGATATAATGTAAAAAAAATACCTTTACTTTACACGTATGGGAGGTAACCGGTTTTTTTTTAACGATTTTATTTTACAACTTTGTCGGCGTAATTTACATGTATGTGTAGTGTTTGGCATACCAAATTACAGCTTTGTTGTACTAAGAGATCCCGAGTTAAACCGGGGGCAGACAGACGGACGGACAGATGGACGTGGCGAAACTATAAGGGTTCCTTGTTGACTAAGGAACCTTAAAAAGACATACTAATAATCGAAGTATACTTAATCGAGTACCTAATAATAATTTACCTTTGCAGCGCCGTTTCTTGTTTTTTCTGCATCGCTCGCAATACGCGGTTCTCATTGCTCAGCTCCTGCAACATTTTGCTTGTTTTTAACCGCGACTTAAAAAAAAGAGGAGGTTCTCAATTCGACTGTATGTTTTTTTCTTTATTTTACATCAAATAATGGACCTAAAGCTGCGTTTCCACCGAAGCTGGGCGAGGCAGCTAAACAATGAATGAGGAATATACGTCATTGATTAGTTGATTACTTGATTTTTCACGCTCAGCTTTCTCGGTCAAATTTAAAGCTAAATATAAAGCTGCCAGCATATAGGTAGCGGTGGGAGTAACAGGTTCATCATTCCGGCAATTAATGATGAATTTCAATGACGCTTTAACGACGCTCCATGACTGAGTTGCAGAATGAGTCGATGTTGCACTGGTTTAAGCATGTTTCGTTCTAATAATATACCTAATACTACCTGCAGATGGTACTGTGCATCAGCCAGCTGGTTCTGCAGCTGCTTGACGCGGTGAGTCTTAGCCGACAGCACCCGCTGCGTCACATAGCGTTCTGACTTGACGGACTGCCCCGACATATCGGCGGTGAGGGGGTTAAGGCGCTTGCGTTTGGTCAAAAGACTCAATCGGGAGTTGCTGCTGTATACAGTTGTTACAGACTCTTTTCTGGAAAATATTATGGAAGTAGATGTGAGACTATACGTTTAAAAAGATGTTCGGGTAACGCAGCAGAGCGTTAACTGAAAATAAGAGTTTTATATCCTAGACCAACCACTGTGAGAGCAAATAAACATTTTTATTATATTTAATATATAAAAAAGGTACTTATTATCAAAAGCTCTCGACAGGGACTATCCTTAGACCGTGGCAAATTGTTTCGCTAAACTGATACGGAAGTAGTACACTTTAGTATAGTAACGCAACAAAGTTGCCACAAGTTAGAAGTTCCCAAGAACAATATCGTCGTCGTCGCCTTTAGTTTTGAATAAGTAGTTGGATATTCAATAACTTATTGTTAACCCACAAGATAAATGATCTCTAAACAATTACCTTATGAGTTCACGGTTCCGTATTACAGTCAACATCATTTTAATAGATAAGAATAGTATCACTTTTGTACAAGGTCTAGTGTACGTTGTCCAAAGTATACAAACTTAACTTTAAAGTTACAAGTTACAATAAAGATAACTTACTTATTACTTTGACTGTGTACCTACACAGGGAAAGTAAATAAGATACAACCAAAATAAAAATAAAACATCACAACATCGCTTAATATCCAAGAACACATAATTAGCAATCTGTGGTATCATCTACCTCGTACTAGGAATAAATCAAAGGTTAGGTACCTACTCTAAAACAGGTTGTTTATCAAACTTGAATTGATTGACTAGACCAATTTTCAATCGATTTGCCGCTTGATTAGATACGTCCGCAAATACAATTTCAGAACGATTGAATAATTGAACTCGTTTAATTTTTTTATTGTAAGTAGTTACATGTGTAAGTAATCAAAATCATGGTCTACTCGTATTGCCCAAATATCTGTATCTATGTATACATAGTGCCTGAACTTTTAGAATTCCTATACATTTGAACCAGCCCCATTCCGGGTTGGGATAGTAAATTTTTACGAAGTCCGTTGTTGGTTATATCAGTAAAATAGTACTTATGCGTGTTTAGGGTTCCGTACCAAAATGGTAAAAAAGGAACCCTTATGGTGAGTCTTTGGTGTATGTCTGTCTGCAGGTATGTCATGGTGTTAGCATAGATATTTGGCATAGTTGTAGGTATAGGTAACTTGCTTGCCCACATCTATCTATATAAATAAAAACCGGTCAAGTGCGAGTCGGACTCGCACTCTGTGGGTTTCGTACACATTTGGCCGGTTCTTAGTATTTATTGCTTTTCTATAGGGTTTGTTCTATAATCATACCAAATGTAACGCTTGTACGAATATGTATTACTCCCAAGCAGCGCGCAAGCTGTATAAGAGCTTATACAGCCCTTATGCAGCTAAAACTAGAGTTATAATGGCTGTATAAGCTCTTATACAGCTTGCGTGCTGCTTGGGCTGTTTTTACGATACAACAAATACAAAAAAACGTTAAAGAAAACACGTTTCTTGTATGGGACTCCCCTTATTATTTTATTTTGTGACTTTTGTATTATTTGTTAGGGAATACAGCTCTTTAAAGTTAGGACGGACGGACGGATGGACGGATGGACAGCGTAGACCTAGTCATAGGGGCTCCCGTTAGGCACCTTACTGGTACGGCATTGTGTTCGTTGGTAAGCCCGTCACTTTAGGTCGGCTGGGACAGATTTTGCTAAGTTCTTGAAATGTATGAGCTCTTATATGCGTTCAAGGCACTGAGTGAGTCAACAGAACGCTATATGCGTTCAAGACACTGAATGCGTTAAAGGGCGGTTTTAAAAAAAATAACAAATAAATACCTATCTCCAACCTATATCCTACCTATTGTGCAGGGCAATATGGACCTTATTGCTTACGAACTAGTTTATATAAACTTTCATTATCTATTTCCTTACCTATCTTAAAAACGGGAACCTCGTTGTGCGAGTCTGTCTCGCGCTTGCCCGGTTTCTTTTAGTTGCCATACTCTAAGTAAGTGAACTCTTTATTACACAAATATAAATTGATTTACAACCCTATTTAATTTTCTGGAGTAGAGTTCAGTCCGTTATTGAACACAAAGAGGATTATACCAAGGTACAGTCAGCATCTAATAGGAGCAGCGAAAATGGCCAAATAGTTCATAAAGTTGGGCATGCTAACTCACGCAATTAAATAAATAAATAAATAAATATCAGGGACAATCGCCCACAAATTGCCCTAGTCCCAAACTAAGCTCTAGGCTTGTACTATGGGTGCCAGGCGACAATATACATACTTGTATAGAGAAATACATACTTAAATATATAGAAAACATCCGTGACGCTGGAACAAATACTCGCGCTCATCACACAAATAATTGCCCATACCGGGTTTCGAACCCGGGACCGCTAGCTTCGTAGGCAGGGTTGTGCGACAAAAAATTGCCATACAATTGTAAGGATAGGTACTTTTCATCGCACAACGGAACTTTTTCGCCTTCGTTGTTTATATTGTATGGCTACGCTTAACTAATTGATCTAATTATCTAATTAACTCCAACTTTTTGAACTCGGCCCACTTAATGTTAAAACGGTAATTAATCAATTCATGTAAATTGTATAGGCAAGTGAGAACAATATTCGATGAGACCCCTCACGACGTCGTTAATATTCAGAGTGCGTTCTGCTGAGCGAAACTCGGAAGTTCGCTGCGTAAGCTCCTTTATACTTGATCCGGCGAAAATTTACGACTTCTGTTAGGCTGAGGCCGCACTGCTTGGGCGATGGGACGACGCGACCGCGATTTCAGTCAAACTGCGCGACAGTTGGGCGACAATTTGTACTGAAATCACCGTCGCGTCGCCCATCGCCCGACCAGTGCGGCCCCAGCCTTAAGCTTACTCACGCTCGTTGACATATATGTATTTAAATTTTACGACCTCAGCAGACTTACGTTCCTAGAAAGAACGATCAGTTAAAAAATTCTAGAGCTTAAAGCGCGTCACACACGGAGCTATAATATATATTATAGGTCGGTATATTACGATATATTTTCCTTACTAGTTGACAGACTACACGTGTGTGGACTCTGTCAACTAGTATGGAAAATATACCTGAACTATACAAAAATATATCGTAAGATGCCTTGCTATAATATTATATATTATAGCTCCGTGTGTGACGCGCTTTAGATAATAAAATAATTAAGTACCTACCTACCTACATGAAAACGAGTTCGTGAACACTGTACTTAGATAATTTATACTCAATGAAACTGAAGAGTGCTAACAAGTCAAAAAGTCAAAAGCCCATTAAGTAGGCCGGTATTCAACGTTGCCTAAACATTGTTGATAGATAAGGATAAATTACGCCCGTAAATACGTCTGTAAGTAAATTTTACAAAATATTATTATCTAGTTAAAACGATTTGCTATGTACCTACGAGTATACTTACATAGAGACCACCAAAAGCGAAAAGCCAGATTACGAGTTAAGTTGGAAAACAAAATACGTGTTTATTTATGTACAAGTACTTATTACAGAGCTTGGGCTAAGCTACCTACAACAGTTCTTTAGCTAGGTATCTTCGTCTTCCGAATGATAAGATAACAGGTAAACTGGCAGCTACATAACGCGGGTGTGACAGCGTTATGCAAGGTCGGACTGGAGGGCCCGGGAGGCATTATTTTTTTTCTCTCTAAGCACGGATGAACTATTTTATATATAGATCGTAAGCCTGGGGGTAGGTACTTAGGGTAGGGGGCCCGCGCAGGCTAGGCCCCGGCTGGCAAACGCCACCTCGACTATACGGCCAGTCCAACACTGACGATATGCAGCCGATAGCTATTAATAACACAACATCCTTTTGTAGACAGGGTTCAGAACATTGGTTCAGAAAGTAATCACTATATTGTAATCAACCTGCTTATAATTACGTCACAATGGCATCCCACTCGAATGACTTATTGACAATAGGGTAATAGTTTCGTTATTTCTATTTAAAACATGAAGTAGGTAAGGAAGACTTTATCGTATAACATTATCTATTTAATTGAAGTCTTCTATGAGTACATTTTAGTCTCACTGTTTTATCATGCAGCAAAATAATAAACCAGATCAAAATAAGCAGGTACTTAAACGTTTATACAAAGCGAAATAAGTGGCTGCACGGACATATACCTAGTCGTAGGGATGCTAGAGGTAATTAAACGTGCCATTGGGTTTTATACGACCTACCTTTGAAATTCCTTGCGTTTATCTTCAGGGATCAAGCTTAAACTGGACATTTCCTTCAAAAGTCCATTTTCAACACAATATAAAAAACTGCTCGAAACGAGCGTGTTTTGAAAAATAAATCGAAATCGGAGCGGTGTTGTGTCACCGTTGCTATGGTAACCGATAACCGATAACTGTCACAATCGATAGATTTGGAATGGTGCATCGGATATAGCTGGCTGGTTTCGACGATGTAAGTTGACACAATAATACCAAAGAGAATAGTGATGGCAGCAATTTGAAATATCAAGGAGATAATATAAATTATATTATAATATATACCCAGAGTAGGTTTGAGAGCGAGTACTTACGTATGTTGGGATGAGGTTGGAATGTAGAGTATTTTTTACAAGCTTTTTTAGGGTAAAAAAGGAGCCCTTATGGTGAGACTTCGTTGTCTGTCACACCAGTTTTTCTCAGCAACTACACAAGCTATCAACTTGAAATTTGGCATAGTTGTATAACCCGCTTGCCCGCATCTGTTTTTAGTAAAAAAAAAATGAAATGGGGCAAGGGGTCTATAATTGACACAAAAGTGATGAAGTGATCATTAAGTGAAGCGACATTAGTGATTCTGTTTTGTTTTACCCAGATAAGCAGCAAGCAATACATGTTTGAGTGGGTGCTAAATAGGTAATTAATTTAAATCTACTTAGGATCGATTTTTCAATCTCCAGATAACACAATCTGCCAGATAAATTTTAGCTCTGTCCTTTACTATCATATGACAAAGGAAAGTGATAACTTTAACTGGAAAAATCGGCCCTTAGTCGAAAACAAGTAACAAAATAAAACTCAATTTATTAATAAAATAATATTCTTATTCAACTGTACAAAGGCTCAACGATTTACAAAACGATTTAGATTAACAGTAGTTTAACAACAGGAACCAGGTAGCGTCATAATTATAGAAATAAAACTATCATAATGACGGACTCAGGAGAAATGAAGGACTATGCATTCATATTTCTAAGGTCTACGGTAAACCAAAGAACAAATGGACTTCTACAAATAACTGGCGCTCTAGACTGTCCACTTTTAAGCGAGGATTACAGAAGTTGATTGTTGTCATACTTCTGTGCAATAACGAGAACCCTCGTTTTGTTGTTTCTTTTTAGATTAAATGATAAAAGACGGCAATCAACTTCCGCAATTTTTATTGCTAGTCTAATCCTCGATTTAGTGATTAATTAATAAAATATTTTACAGCGACTAACATAACTTGCCCGCGGCCTATTTGTCGCTCGGTCATCCCTCTATACCTAGCCTTTAACGAAAAAGAGAAACTTAGCGACAAACGACAAGATACAAGATGTGCTAGCCGTAGCTAGACAATAAAATATAATAATAAACTCTGTCCATCGAAAAATATTCTTATGACTTTCACACGTTTGCAGTTTTTTTTTTAAACAGACCTCAGAAAAAGGAGGAGGTTATCAATTCGATTGTATATTTTATATACATGCAATAAGTCACGTTTACTGCTCAATAAACCAGCTTAGACACAGAATAATCTAAAAACAATCTAAAGAACCAGCAAGGTAAATGCCCAAAATGAAGTTTAGAATTAGAGCTTCCATTCAAACGTGATCGCATCCTGTAAGAAGAATTGATGACTCAACTTTGGCTGTCATGCCAAAGTTCAGTCAACCATTCGCTACCAAATAGGCGTGCTTAGTTACTTTTTTAGTATAACCTTGATTCGCTGGACAGAGTATAGCGGTCAGTTAAAGGAGACCCGTTATCTTCCGGAATATATCTATTTTTTATTTATTTTTTAATTATATTTTCTCAGTTTAACCCCTGGAGCGTCAGCGATTTAGTCTTTCATACATTGGTATGGAACGTGCGGCAATGACGCCGTTGCCACCGACATCCGAGAGGTTAATTATAATGTAATTTTTTACCACTGATAAACACAAATGAAATCACGGTATGTCTGTCAACGAGAAGGATATCTACTGCAGCATCAGTGTTTTGTATTGGAACAATTAGCGGGGTAACACCGTCTGGACTTTACAATATTATTATTATCTAGTTTCACACCCAAATATATTTTTGTATGAAGAAACACCACAAAGACACTTGTCTTTACAAATCAATTTGAGCTATTCACATTTCCACTTTAGGTGCATAAGGACTAAATTCGCTTATGACTTCAACTGTTGTACCTAGTTCCGGTAAAACTAAATGAAAACATAGGGATGTTGGCTTTAATTCATTGGTAACAAGTAACGTTCTCTATACTAAAGAAATCCTCCTACTTTCAAACTCATAACATTAGCACTGTAGCGTTTATAGCACTAAAAATATGAAGGGCGCCTGATATAAAATACATAATAGATTGTAACACTTACACAATATTCGTACAAGTACTAAATAAAATTGGTGCACCAGGCACTTTATTAATGCTATCACATGTATACTAAATAATTTAATTGTCTCAAATCATGTACACTGTAATTATACTAAAACGGTTTCTCAGTGGCTTTGACACAATCGTAAGAATAGTTAGGTGGATTGAGCAACGTATTTCGTCGGTAGAATTAACCCAGTCGTACCTGCAATTTGATTCCAAGGTTATTTTTTATATTATATTCGAAATAAAATTCGATATTGAACCACAGCTAGTGAACAATTACCAAATAATGTTTAAAAACACAAATACCTACGTAAATAATTAAAAATAAACTCATACAAATTCCATTATTAAAGGTAATCGGTTCAAACCAGGTTAAGATCGAGAATAGAAAATAATATTTTCTCGGAGCTATTGCACAGAAAAAAGACTAGGGTATTTTCTGAACCACTTTGGCAGTGCAACAGCGTGCTATTGTAGTCAGATTCGTACTCAGGGTGTCTAAACGCTTCGTCAAGCCACCCTTGCCACTTCAGTCACAAGAAACTTGTAGTAACATTTCACACTTGCGCATCTCTGTTTTGTTTTTCCCACAGCCTCGAATACAGAGACCCTTGTTTGGCGATCAAGTCCTGGTGTTTTCCTCGCTCAGAGATGTTTCCGTTTTCTAGAACTAGAATTTCATCGGCGTCTGCGACCGTCGAGAGCCGGTGGGCGATGCATATTGAGGTGCGGCCGACTGTGGCCGCCTTTAATGCTTGCAGAATCGCCTGGAAATTCAAGGTTTATTTGTACCACAAGACATACAAGGCGTATTCTTACTTGGAAAAACGACACGACCGTTCGGGTCGAAAGTTTGAGGCATGCTTAAACGGTTATTCTTTAAATTAACACGTTTTATCAAAATGATCAACGCTGTGCGATGTTTAAAAATGTAACTGTTTTAAATAGCAGAGGGGCGTACATACATGTTCCGTTAAAGAGTCGAGACTAGACGTAGCCTCGTCAAAAACGATGACGGGCGAGTTTTTCAAAATGGCGCGCGCGATGGCCACGCGTTGCTTCTCGCCGCCGGATAACTTGAGCCCCCGCTCGCCTACTTGCGTCGCGTAACCCTGCGAACATTATTACAATATGATTTCATCGTAATTTTCACTTTATGTATGAACGAGGATAAGACAACTAGCGCCACCTCTAAGCCACTGTTGGAACTACTTGTCACCAGTATGTATGGAGTTATATGGTTCTGACGGCAAGCACAATTAGATTTGTCACTCTTGTCGCTCATTTGGAACTTTGTGTTTAGTTTGAGGACGTTCTGCGTGATTAAAAGGTAGTGGTAAAGTTAGCGCGCTAGGCTACTCCAAATCACTAAATAAGAAAGTTTGGAGGAACTATCACTTTCGCTCTACAGTTATACGATTGAGAAAAAGTAACAGAGCTAAGGTAACTTTTATTTTTAAAATAAGACATCGAAGAGTAAGACGATTGTTTAACTTTTTGCTTCATGAAACAATGTGTGGCCGAGACACAACGAATTTTTCATCCTATGACTTCATATAATTCAAAACAAATGTGAGTATTGCTGGCTCACTGTTGTAGCTAGCTATAAATGTATTAGTGTTTTACCTTAGGCCACGTTTTGACGGATTCGTGCAGTTCAGACATTTTGCTCGCTTTGTAAACTTCTTCCTCCGGCTGCGAGAGGTCGCCATAGTGAAGATTGTGCAGAATCGTGTCGTGGAATAACACACAATCCTAAAATCATCCAAAATCATTTAGTTTAGACAACTAGGACCGTATTATGATCTGTTAAAACTTACAACATTCCAGGCAGCGATAGAGGCAGAGCTATATGACTCCTATAAATCTGTCCTTTTCGCAGACTGGAACATGACAGGGTTTGATACTTTCACATAAAGTAATATGGTGCGATTCGTGTAGTCAGGTATATTTTAGAGGTCGACGTGTTTGAAAACGTATTACCACGTTTACTGTTCAAGTTCTCATTTGCTAACCTAATAGCATATTAAATTTTGACACAATGTGATGTAGTCCCGCTGTAAACTTTTAGAACTTTAATAATCCTTTTTACAAACTTAATATTAAGTACCAATATCAACATTCGTCGTTAAATATTAATCGACTGTTAGTTCATACATTTTGACAGCTGTTAATACTCTAATCGTTAAGTGGTTGGTGAAATCCGACATAAATCTACTACTCTCTGGTTGGTTTTAAGAATTTAAGAGTACATTTACCTGTGGTACAATTGCTATAGCTTTTCTCAAGCTGGCTAGATCGACATCTTTTATATTCTGCCCCGCTACCAAGATCTGACCCGATTGCGGCTCGAAGAATCGATAAAGAAGACGTACCATCGTCGACTTCCTGAAAAATAAAAGATACTGCTAACGCCATCTATCGACCCCTCAGGGAAATTTACTTTTCAATGGAGTATAGATAAATCACGGGATGTGATTATTAGGTGCAGTGGTAAAGCCAACATAACAATGATTCAGAACAAAATTGACGCTCACATGTGACTACACTTGCGCGAACTTAAATGTGAATTACTATTACTATAAAAATTCGAAGAAATAATTAATCATTTTAAATTACTCCCTTGCAGGGTTAGTATCAATGTAGTATTTATAAAAAGTCAAAGAAACAAGTGTAATGTGTGTTTATATATGAGCTGTCACAGGGATCAACCTAGATTGACCCAACTATAAAGAACTAACAATGCGAACGCTGACGCCATCTATTGAACGTTTATCTACACACATATCATAAGTCCTCTATAATGCGTTCAGAATCCGTAGGCAAAGACCAGTATTACAACAATCAATTTTACTATGATAATTTTCTTATCTGTAGCAGTAACATAATGTTCTTATAACGATATAAGATTTGATAAAGTTATGAGTTTCAAATTTCGAACATCTTTGAAAAACAAAACAATTTTATTTGACCTCAATTCTACTATCACTCGAGATGACATTTAATTCGAAATGAAATGTCAATTGCATACAATTTTGACAAATCTCGTATGTTACTTGATAATTTGATATCGAACGATATGATAGTAGAGGCCGACTCTAGATTGTCTCTGAATTTAAAAAAAAAACTACGGTTGCCGCCATTTTTGACGTTCTAATAATTGATCAATGCCGGCTATGCCGGTCGTAACATGCGGTTCCTGAACACATCATAGAGAGCTTATAATATGTATGTAGGTAAAATAGTGTATGTAACTGTACATAATTAGGCACTAAAACACTCGTGTGATGCTATTATGAAACTCGCCTCTCGGCTCGTTTCATAAACACACACTCGTGATTTAATGCCTCTCATTATGCAGCAGTCACATAAACTACTATTACGTAACATCTACTTATTACCATTGCGATATATTTATGATTTTAATTACATGCTTACCCGCTGCCAGATCCTCCAACTATACCTATCTTCCGGCCTGCCGGAATAGAGAAGCTTAAATTATTAAAAATTGGCTTTCCATTAATATATTTGAAGCTGACATCTTTAAATTCTATGGTCGCCATTTTTTGGTCTATTATCAATGGAGGAGCTGTAACGTTCTCCTAAAACAAACATTAAAAGTTATAATAAAACAACATGTACATATAATGCATGTAAAAAAACAAAACAATAATATGACACGTCAAGAACAAAATATTTTATCATTTTTCGAAAAAATATGTATGACCAAAACCTTTATTCAGGACAGAAAGAATGTAATCACGAAATGACACAGCGATAAACATTACACAATATTATATATTACTAGGTTTTGCCCGCGACTTCGTCCGCTTCGAAGTCGTTTATCACTGTTTCTACGGGAACTATCCAATTTTCCGGGATAAAAAGTATCCTATGTCCTTCTCCGAGACTCGAACTATCCCAATACCAAATTTCATCAAAATGGGTTTAGCCGTGAAAGCGTAACAAACAAACAAAGTCACTTTCGCATTTATAATATTAGTAAGGAAGTAAGGATAAGTAAGAATTACCTTTATCTTAGACTGTACAGTCATCAGCGTAAACATAGTCTGCATGTCGATAAGCGCCTGTCTCACTTCTCTATACACAGAGCCGAGGAAACCGAGAGGGATGGATAGCTGGAAGAGAAGCCCGTTCACCATCACCAAGTCCCCAACGGTCATATTGCCTGAAAGGAGTGAAAGGTTTTATTAACCTTGAAACACGATTTATAAAAATAAATGTATCAGTATGGTATGCGGAATTGATACAATTCACGTTATATTTATTTGTTACAATTTAGATTAGATGGCGTTAAAAAAGATAAAAAGATAAAAGATATTTATTCAGTAAGTAGGCCGCACGGGCACTTTTACACGTCAAAATCTACCAGCGCTTCCCAAGAGGAGACCACTGCTGAGAAGAAGCGCCGCAAGAAACTCAACAGTTAGTCATTTTTTAAATGAAAATATAACAATGTCACTACTTATTCTAACATTATATAAAACTGTAAAAATAATATTAAATATCTGCGTAGTTTTGCAGGAAAACATGTCAGAATGACTACGAGAAAATTTATATATATATATCACACAAAACAGTTTTGACATGTCTTCCTACATAAACCGTGTCCCCTAGACAAGATACAGCGTTTACATGATTTTTAAGATGATTGTTACTTAGCGTAAATCTAGATTTTTTTCTTGCACGTCGCCCTAAATATTACAGCAAATCGAATTTAATGAAAGGTTCGACATCCGACACCAAGCTGATGTGTTCAGCACACTTGAAACACATCGCTAATCAGAGGCGCATTAGGCTCCTTTTCCATCAGAGATGTGCTAAGCTGCGTAGCTAAGGACGTGTTGATATCCACCAATTAGGATCGTTTATTTTCATTGGATTAGCTTACCACTGGAGGAAACGGGAAGCTTTGACCCCGCCCACCGTTTAGCTCCTCGCACATCTCTGGTAGAAAGGTACTTTTGAGAAGAAGATACCTTTAACGATCTCGTTGGCAGCCATGATCATGACGATGGACAGTCCGCCGCTGAAGATGGCATGCTGCCCAAAGTTGAGCAGCGCGAGACTCGAGGCAGTCTTCAAGGACGCTGCCTCGTACTTCTTGAGGCTAGCGTCATACTTTTCTAATTCGTATTTTTCGTTGTTGAAGTACTGGAAGATTAGTTTGTATATCATTGTTTACAATGTAAGAGCTCCGTCAGTCAAACAGCTTGCACGGTTTTTTTTAGACAAAATATGAATAATTTGGCCTAATTTAATTTGACAAATGTAAATTTAGGCAGAGTGTCGGTTCGGTCTGCCCTTTTCTATGTAACAAAAATACCATATCATAATTATTTAGAGGGGAAACTGTATTAAGACCTGAGCTTATTGCCTATCGCACTCGCGATAGCGATCGCTTTCATTTTTGACAGTTGAAAGCAATTCTGCCTACAAAATGAAAACACTTTCAAGTGGATCGCGATCGCGAGTGCGTTAGGCAATAAGCCCTCTGTTGTGTCTATATTTATTCATTCAGTGCGCCTAGCTAGACTATATGCATTCTACGAACGTTAACGAGATCTGAAATCAGTCAATGTACGGGATCGACGTAAGCTGTCGTTCGATCGCGTCGGTCGCTTTATGTCAACTCCATTTTGTCAGTTTTGGAAAAGCGTTAGCTTTCGTGGAATGGAACTCGTTGAAACTTGTTTCATATAATGGAGCCCGCTGTTGTGTATATAATATAACTATTGTATTTATTTCTATATTTTTTCTTAAATCGCGCTCGTATAGTCTTGAACAGTGGCGACCGCCTCACCTTAACGGTTTCGTAGTTAATGAGCGAGTCGACCGCCTTGTTCCCCGCCTCGTTTTCCGCCCGGTTCATGTATACTCGGAACTTGGTGCGCCACTGCGTGACGGCCAGCGTGAACGCCGCGTACACCGCCACGCAGCCAAACGCGAGACCTGGAAGACACACAAAAGGTTTATTGATATTTTGCTAATAAGAACTCTGCGGATTGTTTGTTGGCAAATCACTATTGCAGGGGTCTCCAAATTTTTCTCTTAAGAGTAACAGATCTTATCATAAAAGCAGGCCAACCTTATTACAATCACGATGGTTTTCTTTAGTTTTGGTTTGGTAAAACGCTAATTAGACTACCTATAAAAATTGCGGAAGTGGCTGAAGAAACTGCTGACTTACTCTATATTTTAGGTTATAAAAAGATAACACAATTGGGCAACTGAGCGCAGATGGAAATCAGGGACTATGGCCCGTATGTGGTACAGCATTACATAGAAATAAGAGTTGATCTGTTATAACAACTCCTCATTACTGCAACCTATTAACAACCGCATATGATAAAATCTGTTTTATTGTTAATTTTCAGATGCGTTTTAGACGCCATCGATGGATATAACCGCGCCATACAAATCCGTACAGGTTGGCAGCACCAAATATACCTTCGTATGTGCCCGTAATGGTGGCTACACACGTGACTACATGCTTGACAAGCCTGCAGGACGCAACTATACGTTAGAGTGGGATGAAAATACATCGTGCTCACTCTAACATATAATTGCATCCGTCAAGTCTGCTGCAAACTTGACCGTAAACTTGATCGTGTATGGCCTGCATAAAATTGACATTCACTTTGCTTTTCAGCTATTTTATGCGTGTGAGTGTCGACGTTTATATTTGACATAACGTCTAAAAGGTTAACTTGTGGTAAATATATTATATCAATGAGAAGGTGCTAGATCGCAGGATGAATATGCTCCCTATTTGTAAAAAAAACTGGGAGAACATTCAAGCAAACTAGCACCATCTTGTTCGGTGAGCCGGTGAGTGAAGTAAGTAAATTTACACATTTACATAATAGGTTTTTACGTTACCAGCAAATGCAGTTCCTCCTTTGAGACCGAGTATAGAGGACACCAGACACAGCTCGAATATAGTCGGGACCACATTGAACACCATGGCAGAAAGCACGAAATTGATAGCGCGGGAACCTCGGTCTATCGTCTGGGGAACATGGTGGAAAATGGCATTAAATACTGTTATAATAACGGCCAAAATTCTTTAAAAGTGAAAGTGGTTAGATTATTATAGAACAAATCCAATTACATATTACACATATGTAAATATTATTATGCGGTTAGTTGTTTAGCTAAACTTCTCTAACTAGTCAGTATTGACGAACCCTACAAAGCTGGCAGTCTCGGATTTGTTTCCGGGTTAGGGAACATATTTGTCGTTGATACATTATAGCCTTTAATTATTCTCTTATCACTGTGTAAATAATCACATCGAATCGTAGGACCCTATCGCAATGAGGTGACGCATTAAAATACCAAATCACTCAAGTTTCAGTGACGCAACGTGTCATTGCGATATGGTTCCATGATGGTGTCCAAATACAATATATCTTTGACTGTTCAAACACATCACTATAGGTAGTTAGGAAAGTGTCTTGTACTAACCTTAGACAAAGCCCCAGTCTGCCTCCCCAAGTGAAAACTTAGGTCGAGATTGTGTATGTGTGAGAACACATTGCAGGCGAGCCTGCGTATAGAATGTTGAGCCACTTTCGCGAATACGGCGTTTCGCAGCTCGTTGAACGCGGCGGCTGTCCCTCGGGCTATGCCATCTGAAAGTGTTAAAATATCATGTATTACCACAGACATTGGTTTAGTTATTGTTATACTAGGAGAGGCAAAGAAGCTATGTTCGTGTACCATAAACGTGGAAGACTATAGATTAGGAGTTATGTTCCCTTGTGTGTATGTTTTCCAATTGTATGGAATGTCAATATACTCGTAATATGTTATTTTGTTATATACATTGTAGTAAATAGACAAACCTTAGTTATAGCTTGCAAAAATTAAGGCGCTATGTTGAGTGAAATTCGTAACATCAACATGGTCTAATATTACTCATATCAAAGTGTTGTTTGCCATTCGAGAATATTGTAGTTCCACATATCAACTTGACAAATTTTATATAAGCTAGCCGTTCCGGGTGAAGTGACATTTATTTATTTATTTATTTATTTGTCATACCAACAAAGTACACAGCTTATACATTTACAATTCAGATGATATACAGGAAGCATGACCTGCCTGTACCTCAATAACAGGTATGAAACAGCATTCGCCAATAGATTAAACAAAGCAGTACATTGTAAAAATAATTATTAATTTAACTAAAACGACATAGACCTATTTATTATATTCTTACATATTTGACGACGCTAGTTGGTAGTGACCCTGCCTACGAAGCTAGCAATCCCGGGTTCGAATCCCGGTATGGGCAAATATTTGTCTGATGCGCGCGAGTATTTGTTCCCGAGTCATGGATGTTTCCTGTATATTTAAGTATGTATTTCTCTATATAGGTATGTATATCGTTGTCTAGTACCCATAGTACAAGCCTAGAACTTAGTTTGGGACTAGATCAATTTGTGTGAGATTGTCCCCCTGATATTTATTATTATTATTTATTATTAGAAAAAAAAGAGACAAGAAACTTACATCCAGCCAGTAAGCAAAACGCTGAAGTGCCCAATGCCTGTGGCACAGTCGCCATTCCCAGTAGAACGTCTCCCGCCGGCGTCACGGAAGCTCCGTTCACAGCGTCCACGGCGTATTTGAAGATGAAGGGGACGGTTACGTTCATCACTTTCGCTCCAAACAGGAGCGACAGGGACAACATGACTCGGTTGCGGATCATTTGGTTGTCCTGGAATTGGGACGACATTGTCATTATGGTTTGAGAAGAAGCTGTTCGAAAAGTTGACATGATTTTAGAAGTTGAGACATCAAGATTTTTTATAATAACGTAACATTATTGCGAGAGAAAGGACGCAACAATTTCACATTTCGGAGCAGCATATTTTTTGCAACAGATAGAGGATAAAAAGTATTTAGATTTTAGAACCATAGCTGATATTGTATCACAAACTCTGATAGAGGAAATAAAGAAAGTAAAATAATATCTAGTTCAGACACACTTATTTCGATAGAATTAGGTTATTATCTAGTGAATGATTAAGCAAAATATAACATGACAATGGAACAAGGAAAAACAAAAAGTATTCCAATAGTATAAATAACAAATAGTACCAATAAACTGAATGCATTAAAAAAAGTAAGTAAAAATTGTACTTTATTGTTTTGCTAAACAAAATCATTAATATGAACAACATGCTATTTTGCCGCCGAAGAAGTACCAGATTTACATTTCCATTAAAATTAATATTATATTTATAGAAAATATAAATTAAAAGAAAGTTATTTAGTGTCCTAATTATTATCTCATCAGATTTTGGAACCTCTTTTTAATTACTAAGCACCTGTAGGTATACAAGGCACCACTCTACAGTAAGGGACTAATTTTCTATTGGTGTTGTGATAAAATAAAATCGTGATAAAACTATTACTACTAACTACTATTTTTTATTAAATACCTTTCCAAATGAACTTTGTAACAACACACAGTTGCTTATCTTTTCGCGCGCAACGTAAATTAAATAATAATGTATTTAAAAAAAATTGTACTTTTTGATAATTATTATTGGCTATTGTGAATGTCGTGTACGCCGGTTATTGACATGCATATCAGACTCTCTTATTATCTTATCTATATTGTAATTGTGTTAATATGTTTGTTGTTGGTGTACCTTATTTTATTAATTAATTAAAAAAAATATAAAAACAATTAAAATATCAGGCTAGCATAAAAAATACTTAAAAGATTGTGTTTGTCACTTTCATGAAGTAAAACAAAGACAAATCATGCCCAACTGTCAGTTGAGCAAAATGATATAAAAACACTCACCTTAGGCCAAACATATTCTGACATGCCCCTTATCATATCTGCCCCGGACACAGGCTTCGCATCTCCCAGGTTTATATCTTCTCGGGACAAAACAGAGGCACCTGGGTGAAAGCAGTCTCTCTTTTGGATACCTAGGGTGGGGAAAATATACAAGGATTCAGGAATGGTTGTGGCTGGTTGGAAGCTTGTGTCTGACTTTTTTTTGGGGCACATTCACATAATCATATAGCTATAATTACATTATTGCATGACAACAAATGCCTGATATTAACCAATATCCCATTAGGCAAACTTGGTTCAATTCAGATTCAGATCGTTAAGACTCAAAATTTGAAATCGCTTGTTTATGTTGTGTTAAATTAAATTACCGTAATAGTTGTTTATGTATGACAAAGACAAACAAGTTCTACTGGACACTAAAGGAAGCAATGCGGAATATAGCAGACTATACTTGATTTTAATCAATAATAAGGTGAGGGGAAATGAGGTAGCTAGTGGGGCAAGGTAGATTATAGGTGGACAAAAGGGGCAAACAAAGGGTGGGGGTGAGGAAGCGTGCGGGGAAAAAGAGCTGCGATCAACCAAGTATTAGTAACACAAAAGATGCTGGAAGGAACAATAAAAAAAATTATGGAAATGACATAATATACAACATGAAGTATTGATTAACCAACACCTTTCTGTAGCAATATTTCTTTCTAAACTGTCTGTGGTAATTAGGTACTAGGGTAAAAGTAGATGTAAACACATTTTTGCAATATGAAGCTCTATGTTAGCTAAGATATTATTGCTGGCAAGTTAATTTAACAGGAATTAAATGTATAAATTACTTGTTTAAGAGTTATACATCATCACATCACAAATAAAGCTTGTTAAAGCCAAAAAAACAAGAAAAGAACTTGTGGTTAGGTGATCACTACAACAGTTAAGACAAAGACAAGACAAGTATGACAAAACAATAAAATTCACAAATAGTAATGTATAAGTATAGCTTGGCAAAAAAGAGTATTGAATTAAGAGGGGTGCCACTTCTTATCTGAAAACTATATCCTTGTGGCAATTCTTTTATATGATTTGTATTGGAAAACAGAAAATTAGGTATTACTGACACAAATTACTTAAATATTTATCTTCCTATGATTCTTTGGCACACAATACAAATTAGATAAGCTGTGAATTATAAAGGTTTTAATTCATTATATTTATTGATACAATTTCTTCATAATAACATCTACTTTTTTTTTTAATAATTAATATATACTAAAATGCAAATGCTGTGACAAATTATAACATAAAGACACAAGCTTTGCTCTAGCCCTAAACTCAATCTGCAGAGGATTTGTGAATAGCAATCCCCAAGTTTTTAACCAACTGTGTAATCCTTACTACTGGTAACATTGTGGCGCAACCGCTAACGGAATTCTGTTCCAGAGATCTGTGCGCGATACGGGTCCAATTACCACTAACCACAGGCTGCCAAGATCTAGTCCTGGTGTCGGCGTACATGCACGAGGAGGAGGACCCGCCCCCCCACGAACTGCACTTACTGGTGAACCACTGCGAGAGAGCCGGCCTCGAGATCCTCATAGGGACCGACTCCAACGCACACCACCCCCTCTGGGGTATGGAAACCAGCAATAACAGAGGTAAGACCCTGGTTGAATACCTTATTACTACAAACCTTAATATTCTAAATATAGGGTCAGAACCAACTTTTGTAAACAAACGATGCAGAACGATAATTGACCTTACCTTAGCCACGGAAGGAGTCAGCGGACTGATTGTGGAATGGCGGGTGTCGAAAGAGGCCTCCTGCTCAGACCACAGATGGATCCGTTTTGACCTCAAGACATCGTTCCCCGAACAAGCTCCCAGACGGAACCCCAGGAAGACGGACCGGAATAAATTCAGGTCAGTCCTTGGTAAGAAACTCGCATCATTACCACCGATGGGGGACCTTCGGGAGACGCCGCTAATTGAGCAGCAGGTAAACAACCTTACTGACACCCTCTTGGAATGCTATCATGAGGCCTGCCCCCTGAACCCACCGCAGAGGACATCCATCAAAGGTCACCCGTGGTGGGGACCTGAACTGGAGAGACTCCGGGGTAAGGTTAGGCAACTTTTCAATAGGGCTATGAACACCACAGCCGAAGCGGACTGGGACAAATATTACGAAGCTAAGGCTAAGTATAAGAAACGCCTAAGGTTCTGGAGCTCTTCGTCATGGAAGCGCTTCTGCAGTGGCATTGAAACATTAGATCAAGCCAATCGGGTAAGGAAAACACTATCGCGCCAATCAACGTCACAGTTGGGTACGCTGCGAAAACCCGATGGCTCATACACCACCTCCCCAGCGGAGACCCAACGGCTCCTGCTGGAAACACACTTTCCGGGCAGCATAATGCTGACCAATGAAGTGTGGCAGGAGGAGGAATACACCGAAACAGAATCTAACTGGCGCACTGCTGAAAGGGTTATCACTCCAGACAAACTAAGGTGGGCCATTAACAGTTTTCAACCCTTCAAAGCAGCAGGTCCCGATGGGATCTTTCCTGCTCTCCTGCAATGGGGACTGGAACATATTCTGATGACGCTGACTAAGCTACTGAGGGCTTGCTTAGCTCTCGGATATGTACCCAGGAAGTGGAGGGATGTCAATGTTATATTCATACCGAAACCAGGTAAGAGTGACTACACAAACGCCAAATCCTTCAGGCCAATCAGTCTCACATCTTTCCTTCTGAAGACGATGGAAAAACTGTGTGACAGAGACCTGAGAGATCGGGCGTTGAAAGACATACCAATGCACGGCAATCAACATGCGTATAGCGCAGGTAAATCTACAGAGTCGGCTCTCCACATGGTTGTTAGCCGGATTGAAGGAGCAATCAAGAACAAGGAAATGTGCCTTGGAACATTCATTGACATAGAGGGCGCCTTCGACAAAACACATTTCACCAGTATAGGTACCGCCTTGGGCAACCATGGAGTGGAACCTGGTTTAACTAACTGGATCACCAACATGCTGAACAAACGAATCGTGCGCTTCGCGGGGGAGTCACAGGCCGCAGCTGTGGTAAGGGGCTGCCCGCAAGGGGGGGTTCTCTCGCCGCTCCTGTGGAATCTAGTGGTAAACAACCTCCTCACTAAGCTCAACGCTGAACGATTCTACACGATAGGCTATGCCGACGACTTAGCTATATTAATAACAGGTAAGTTTGCCAGTACAGTCTGTGACCTAACCCAGACCGCTCTCCAGGTGGTGGAGCGATGGTGTAAGGAATTCGACCTGTCAGTCAACCCAGCCAAAACAGAAATGGTAATGTTTACTCAAAAAAGAGTTCTTGGCAACTTTACCAAACCCAAACTACTACAAACAGAGCTTCAACTGTCACCTGAGGTAAAGTACCTAGGAGTAACACTTGATAGCAAACTAAACTGGAGTAATCACATTAATAAAAGAATAGAAAAAGCAGGGGTCGTCTTCTGGCAATGTAGGAGAATGGTAGGCAACAGGTGGGGTCTCTCACCGAAAGTCATCCTCTGGCTATATAAAACAGTAATTCGACCTCTTTTCTGCTATGGGGCGCTGGTTTGGTGGCCAAGAACAAACCTCGCTACCGTCCAAAACAAGCTGCAAAGGCTTCAAAGACTCGCTTGCATGGCCACCACCGGCGGTATAAGGACAACACCGACTGCCGCCATAGAGGCAATGCTTGATCTACCTCCGCTTCACCTCCATGTTCAACAGGAGGCTGCCCTGTCTGCGGTAAGGTTACGAACTCTGAACCTCTGGTCCAACCATGGAGCTCAACACGCAGCTAGTTTAGACAAAGTATACGAAGAATTTCCGTTGCTTAGGGCAGGTACGGATAGGATTCCCAAACGAATGGTGTTCGATAAGAGGTACAAAATTCAATTACATGAAGATGACAACTACGAAGGTCTTAACCCTAGGGAGCTGAGGATCTTCACTGATGGTTCCAAAACTGACAATGGCACAGGATCTGGTACGTTCTCTGAAGACCTGAACATGTCAATTGCCACACCGCTTGGCACCCACAACACAGTCTTTCAGGCCGAATGTATGGGGATCATTTATGCGGCGTCTGCCATTATTGATAGGAAGGTAACTGGAACCTCCATCCGGATCCTCTCTGACAGCATGGCAGTACTACAAGCCCTGAGATGTCACACCGTCACATCAGGGTTAATCTACGAGTGCCACAAACGACTTATGGAGGTATGTCAATACAATCAACTAACCCTTCAATGGATTAAGGGCCACAGTGGATCTCGAGGTAATGATGCTGC
Organism: Tortrix viridana; assembly: GCA_963241965.1. Lineage (NCBI taxonomy): Eukaryota > Metazoa > Arthropoda > Insecta > Lepidoptera > Tortricidae > Tortrix > Tortrix viridana. The sequence goes on along the minus strand of OY725175.1, from coordinate 5,581,746 downwards.
GGACGAACTGGCCCGGCGAGGATCGGAAATGACGGCCATGGGCCCCGAACCGATCATCCCAACGCCCTTTAGCAAAGTTCGATCTCTGCTGCTCAACCGCACCAAGAGATTACACAATGAATACTGGGTGAGTCACGATAAATGCAGGCAGGCGAGGGAAGCACTGCCTACCATTAACAGTCGACTCTCCAAGGCACTCCTCCGTCTTAGCAAATCTCGACTAAGGACGGTAACCAGTGTCTTAACAGGTCACGGACCTTTTAACAAACATCTTTTTAATTTAGGTGTCACAGACAGTCCTCTGTGCCGTGCGTGCATGGAGACAGAAGAAACAGCCGCCCACGTCGTACTACACTGCACCGAGGTGGCGCAATACAGGGCTAAACACCTCGGTCCGATGAGGTGTCTCCCCGAGGTAACCATCGACATTAAAGGTCTGGTGGGCTTCCTCGAGGAGCTGGGATGGCTAGAGTAAAATGGTAATCCCACCCACACGCAAAATAGGCGCTAGACGTCGAGTTGCGGAAACCAGCCCGCCTTCAAATACAAAATACAAAAAACCAACTGTGTAAATTCCCGATTGATTATTTAGTTGTCAGGTCAAGACTACCAATGAGCATTAACTTCTTCTTCTTAATACCAAGTACGACATTATCGTTGAATAAAAAAAATAGTCAAAAAAGGCTTTTGAGGCTTTTGATGACACGAAACTTAACCACTACGGCTATAATTCGTCAGCATTGATCAGCAAGGTCAAGTTTAAAAGGTTATGTAAGTATCAAAACACGAACCGCCCGAACTACAAACATTGACTCAAAATTACGTGATAGAAAAGTAGAAATCTAGCATTTATAACGAGGACACACTTACCGACAGGAATCTTCCCTGTTTTCGGTTTGTTTGCCAAAACTGCTGCCAGTACGTTTTTCGCTGTATCGTTGCCTCCGACATTGTTTGGAGCTTGTGCGCTGTAAAACTAGAATAAAAATAAACGACAATTTTAAAAAGTATTCTAAAGTAAATTGTGTAAATCATTACAAAACAATGAAAGAACTTCCTTCAACTGAACTTCTACGGAATAACTTCTGCTTACTCTGTAATGACTCGTAACTGCCCATTGTTTGCATATTATATTATAGTGGGGTTTGTTTAGTATTACTGATGTACTGCTGGGAAATGAGTTCTTAAGTTTAAGTTGCTTTTTAATAATATTAGTGAATTTTGTACTCGACAGCAACGTAGCCGCCATTATTGAAAGAAAAACTAAACTGACGGACGTCTGTCTGACAATGACAATGACACTGACAGAAGTGACAGACAAAACAAGTTTTTTTTTTTTTGGATTTTATGGCCTGGTTGCAGAGACCTTTAAGCCAGCAAGACAAGAACTTATTCTGTGGGATAGGCAAAGAGTAAAGTAACTATAGAGGAATGAGGATAGGTAACGAAAGTTAAACTGAAAATGTACATCAAATGACATGAGCGTCACCCACAGACGGAATCTGAAAATATTTAAAGGAAAATATCAAGTAGTTTTTGAGTTCGGTCACGAGGCGTTATAATTAATTATAGTATTTTTTTTTATTTCATTTTGAACAACACACTGTTGACAACTGTAGGTACTTTTTAGAATTTTGTATCAAAATGGTAAAAAAGGAACCCTTATGATGAGACTTCGTTGTATGTCTGTCCGTCCGTCCGTCTGTACATCACAGCAGTATTTTTCAGCAACTACAGATGCTATCAACTTGACATTTAGCATAGTTGTATAATTTACTTGTCCGAATCTGTTTTTAGTGAAAAAATAATTATAGCAAAAAATTTACAAAAAGTTACCGTTCCCCCGCTTATCTCCGAAGTTTATGAATCAAAAAATCTGTAAAATTTCTGACGTACTACCTATAGCTAATTATTTATATTTTACGTGAAAAATAAAATGAAGTGCTCAAAATTTACAGTTTTTCAGAAATAACTAAAAAAACTTTGAAAATTTGTGATAAATTTAGGCATTTCAAAATAGACCTTACTTATTGCATACGATTTAAAGTACATAAAAAGGTATATTTTTAAGTACGGAACCCTAGGTGCGCCAGTCTGACTCGCACTTGACCGGTTTTTATCACTAATTGCGGTTCCGCACTGCTTTTGATCTGTGCGATCTGAGAAATGTCCTACTCAGGGCTTGATTTAACGTTAAAAAGTTACCCCCTGATGGACAGTTAACGTTAGCAAAATATATCGTTAACATTTTGTTAATATATTTGAGCGTTATTTTTACCGGTAAATTGAGGTAACGTTAAAAGCAAAGTACTTATTGTTAATATTTAATGTTATCCGCATCCGTCATCAGCTTGATTTAATGTTATTTTTAGTGGTATTTAACTTTATTATAAATTTAACGGTAGTTAAAGGTATTTTTATGAAACTACCGTTAAGTAACATTATTTATTATGTTATCTATCATTTAGTAATTAACAAGCTTCGGGCTATTGTTAAAATTAATGGTAAAATTAACGTTAGAACTTAACATTATAATAAAATTACTGTACCAAATAACATTAAAATGTATACCGTTACCAAAGTATTTTTATGATATTACCGTTAAGTAACTATATTTATTATGTTATCTAGTAACGTTAACAAGCCCTGGACCTACTATTTGATGTACTTACCTATATGAGAAATGTGGAGAAATCAAATGGGATTCGGATCTTACTATATATAGTGTTTACATTAACTACTTCGGACCGACATTTATAGGATTCGGATCGCACGCAGTGCGGAACCGCTCTGGTGATAAACTCGTTATAAAAAAAATAATTAAAAGTAGGTAGACCGTAGGTTAAAAAAAATCAACTTGCAAGATTTTATTACAAAAGCCTAGTTCGTTAGTTACTTAGATAAAATTGAAGTTAATATAATATAACTGTGTTACTGTTAGTTGTTACCTAATTAAAGTTAAAATAACCTAACCTAACCAAGTTGAAAAAACCCCACAAAGTCGGGATCTCTACTTTCAGTGCTCATAACTCTAAAATGACGGATTTTCATCAAACCAAGCTAAGAACACTCGATTAAGTCACTTATCTAACAAAAATAAACTGAATCAAAATTGGTCCATCCGTTTAGGAGCAGCGATGCCACCAGATACACACGTCAAACTTATAGTTAACACCTCACTTTTTGCGTCGGGGGTAAAAAAACTTGTGTCACAAATTATCAAATTTATCTCAGACGCTGGAGCTGGAGGAGAGGCGTACCACTATCTAGCTTTTGCCCCGATCCGGAAAAATCGTAGAGCCTGGCCAAAGTCTCGCGAGCCAGTGTTGACAGCAGCTGGAACGGAAATATTTTCAAATGTTAACAACACCAGGTTAGAGTAAACCTTGGATCATGTGGGTAATTTGCAAAAATATTGTACATAGTTAAGCGACGTTACGAGCTCAATTAAGGAAACAAACGAATTTCATTTTTGTGTAACGAAAATTAACCAATTAATTATGGCTCGTTATGGCGATAAAAAACAAAAAAGGAACGCGAAAATAAAGATATTTTAGCTAAAATATGGACACACAAAGGAACATAGATGTAAAACACATTCCGTTTGCTGACTATGTTTAAGACCAAAAAATAAATAAAATACATTGTTTGTATCAAATCAATTTATTAAACAAACTTAATAATCACTTCGTTAAATGAAAAACACTAAATTCAAAATAATTAAGCTAACATCTTTTTCAATTTCTCAAGATAGCTTTCGATTTTGTGACTGCTAGGGACATAATCATGTTTATTTTCATCGTGTTGTGAATAATTATCAACAGTTCTTTTTGATGATGGATTCTTTCAGTAGATTATACATTTTATTTTAGGAAAAAAATATGTTTTTTTATTTTAAGTTATCATAAAGTAATAAAAAAATGAAAACGTTCCACTAATTTTGAGGGAACAGTCACAAAACTGAACACTTAAAAATTGTAAGGGTTCATTCACATGACACTAAATAGAGTTAGGTATCGAGACTTAATTAGGTAGGTACCTCGTTTTTGGGTGGTTCTACGAGCGTTTCAACCGCTCTCATTACCTTCCTCGCATTAATGTCGAATTTCCAGTAGATTAGGGTAGCATTTTCAGTTATTTTTTGAAGTCAGGGCACTCTACAAGATAACCGAAAATAGCATCCAAAGATACAGGAATTTCGACATTAATGCAAGGAAGGTAATGAGAGCGGTTGAATCGCTTGTAGAACCACCCTTTTACAGATTTGATAAATACTTAAACCATTCTTTTGCACACAATTTCAAGGATAATAAGGTTAAAATTGAAGAATATCTCTAATGTGACCGTTATAAGTAATAAATAATAACGTATAATATGTATAAAGGAGTTCAATATGCGATTATTATGTACGTACTTAAGTGAAAAGGTGGTATTATCAATTAGAACAAAATCTGCAAAAATTTATGAAAATAAAAACTTACTAATAAAAATTAGTAAGTACCTAGTAAATGTACCATGTGAACTGGGTTTTATATTTCAGTCATGGTGTGACTCGACGTTCAGCTAATATGTCACCATCAAAATGGTGACAAAACGGATATGACTTCCGTTTTTCGTGACATACTTCCATATTTTATTTTTTATTAAAATATATTTAACACTTAATGCAATAATCGTTAGATATAGTGAAACTAGTTCTGTTGACAATTATGAAAAAAAAAAAAAAAAAAAAGAGAAAATACTTGTCCAACTAAGAAAACTTCAGTCACTTACCTGAACGTAGTTTCTATACCCCCGATAAGCGACAACAAACACGTGTTCCTTCTTACCTTATTTTGAAAATTATGAAAAAAATGGCGGTGAGCGACAAAAATAGACTTAATGTTGCTAATTAATTCGAAATATTGAACGATGGTGTATTTTTGTTAGTGAATTTTGTGGTCACTAAACCGAAAGTTCCGGGTGGGTCGATATTTCGGGACGTAATCTTTTTATTAAAATAAAAGAAACAATTACTGAAAATATCAAAACGTAATTTACTTAAACCTACGTAAACGTATTTTACGTAAACCTATCCATTATAATAAATTTAATCTAGTAATATATATATAGTACCCCACAATGCATAAATATTCAAGTTTGTATTGGGCTATTTGGAGAGGGGACATGCTTATATAAGTGTTCTTTGTCGCTTTGTTATTTTCTAAAAAACAGAATAGATCATTTCTCATATTACCTATTTTAAGAACAAATTTAATATATACTTAATCTATTGAAAAATATTTCAGTCACCATAAGTTTACGGGTAATTTAAAATATCACGTTAAACTCGAGGGACACGGCAAAAACGAAGGGTACTTTTTTTTGAAAACGCCGCCCTTATGACACGAAGCAGCAGCAGGACTCTATTAGGTTTCTATTATTTCATCATATCCCTTGGTACTTGGATCCGGCTTTTTGTTTACACCATTCATGCAAACCATTTAGGAATAAAAAACAATTGAATTCTAACATTTAATAAATTTCTCTAATATACTAACATATTGACACATAAGTAACACACAATTCCTTAAAACAATACTATTTTCATAACTCTCTAATTTGGTGATTGATTCTCTAATTTCACTAAGTTTCTTATGTACCATTGGCATTATAACTTCATTGAGAACTCTATCATTAGAACAAATAGCAGCAGAGTAGATTAGTTTACTGACATCTTTCTCTCTATCATAATAATATTTGACAACCATCAGTAGGGCGTAAAAGTTAAAACTAAGCCCTCTAAAATCAATGTATAAATCCTTTGTTAAGTTATGGCTGTTTGTGAATGATACTTGGTCTTGAGACAACTTAATGCCTGAGCTCTTGAGAAAATCAATAATGTCTTCAAACTTGAAAGTAACATAGTCCAGATCATTACTTGGCAAGAAAAAACCATATTCTGTAATAAGTTTCAGGTTATGGCTGTCTCCGTAGCAAATAAACACTTCTGTATATGGATCAAAATAATTTTTAGTATAAATAGAAAATCTCACATCTGAAAAAAGATTTTGGCTTAAGTTTGTCACATTTATGTTTTCTATGTTCCTGCTAACAATTAGTTTTGTCTCATTTTTGGCATTAGGACTATGATTGATCATGTCTAAGAAAGGACATAATGATATGTTAGTGTTATCAGTAATAAGTGTTAATAAACAGTTTTCAATGTTATTCAGATCTATCAATTTACTCAAATCCATATAGACACACCTAGTATTAACAGTAAAATATGCCCACTCATAATAGGACAGTGTAAAATGTTCCTTAAATTTAACTATATTGCTTTCCTTACTTTTACTATTATTTAAAACTTCTTCAAAAATATGGAATGACATATCAATTATATACTTTTGTTTGTTGACAACATCTAATATATCTGTGTCTATAAACAAAGTAGTTTCTTTTGGCAAAAAATATGGTACAGTATATTCCTTAGGCAAGCTCCTTAAGTAAACATACCACTTCGATTTTGTACCCTGTGATTGTAGAAATGACAAATAAAATGCCATTAGTGACTGAAATGAGACTGATTTCCTATATTCTAATAAACACTGTTTATTATTATCTAAGAAAATATTACAAAATGTTACATCCATTAAAATACTTGTGACATTGATAGTTAAGTTTAGAGGTAAATTCATCAGCTCTTCTCCAGGAGTTATTTTCTTCTTGGTGAGGACTCCACGGCCAGTATTATCGAAAACTGCTAGTGACAGTTTGTTGTTGTAAAGCAAGCCCTCTTTAGCGAGCCAAGTATTTAAATAAATCAATTCACTTTCAGCACCACAAGACCTAAAGTTACGAACCTTTTGGTTACGTATACGCCGAGTCCTGCCCATATTGACACTTAATATTCGACAACTCTACCTAAGAAGGATATTTTTCGTATAATTTTGGTAAGTTGGTTTTATTAAGAACATATTATTGTCAGTTTTGGTTTTTGTTATAAATAAAAATAAGGTGTTCCTGTTTTGTTGTTGTTCAATTTATCCCGGAGGGAAACTCAAAGGAAGGACTGTAATCACAGATTATAAGGGTATGTCTACTGTAATCCGCGCAGCTTATTTCCTGTTTTGATGAGGTTTTGACAGTAGGTATATATAAAGTACTCTATGGTTTTGACGTGCGTTTTGAGGTTTGCACGATTATATTAGGCTTTTGGCCTTATGTGACGTTTGACATTTAGTTTAGATTCTTCGAATCAAAATAGTAGAAGTCAAAATAAAATGTTTTTATCTTAAAATGAAATTAAAATTAAGTAAATAAAGATCACTTAAGATTATGATTTATGATAAAAATAGAAAAGATGTAATATTACTAACAAAACACAAAATTAAAATCATAATAATATCAAAACATGTGCAGAGTTGAAACGCAGAACTAATCAATAAAGCCAAACATGTTCAAAAACAAGATATTAAAAGTATTTTTTTACTTTTTGATTTTGAATTTTTGAATATAATAAAATTTGCTAAAATGTATTTATATATATACAAAGATGTTTTCTGTAAAATAATAAAAAAAAAACATAAATGTTACAAATAAACTACAAGAACCCAATTTTCTATTTGATACGGCGGTGGTTTTCGAATGTAATATTGCCCATTCCCTTCCGCCTCCCACCGCGCAAGTTTCATTCATCTGTCATTGAAGATGAAACTTCAAAACTCTAACGGATTTTATGAGGATTTCGTACTATACATACGAAAAGGTTAAACTTTTGCGTTCTTTTACTTTGTTTGTTGTTTACTCATTTAGTTGTTTAAAATGTCACAGCAACAGACTAAGAATAGTATTACTCTTCGAGGCTCTGCTCAGATCATTTGCGAATATTTAAGTAAGTACCCAACAAAGTATTACCAGTACCTATATGTTCATGAAGTACATTGCATTGTTTGTTTGATTACCTACCTGTAATATAACCTGTGGATACGAGTAGTCCATAACAGATTAAAGCTGGCCATACACTAGGTATGCCTGCGCAGTTTTGCCTGTACAGTTGAACTGCACAGGTAAACCGGAGCGTGTATGTGACACAACAGTGCCGGTTTCCACGCCTGTACATGCAACTTGTGGCACATACACGCTCCGGTTTACGTGTGCAGTTCAACTGTACAGGTAAAACTGCACAGGCATACCCTAGTGTGTATGGCCAGCTTAACTGAAGCAGTGGCTAGTGCATGTTTTCGGCTAACGTTATACGCACTATGACTACATAGCGCTTAGCACTCAATTTGATGGTTTTTGTTTTCTTTCAGAGTATGCCATAAATTCCGTTTTGTTCCAAAGAGGCTTGTACCCCCCGGAAACATTCAAAGCAGAGCAGCAGTATGGAATAACCCTGCTTATTTCGAATGATGCACAAATTAAGAGTTTCCTAACCAATCTTCTTACCCAGAGTGAAGGTAATAATTGATATTCATAGAAAGTAACTTCTGTTGGAAATTGCATTCAAAGATTTCAAATACTCTTACAACTGGGCATTGTATGGGCATCATGACAGATTATTTTGTTTTAATGTTGCAATTAATAACATGGTTTTTTAAGAAATGATTCTCACCCTGGTACCTACCCTATACAAAAGGGAATTAAGGTTGTGGTGTGCCAATTACTCAACACATCATTTAACCCCTTGTATACTGAAGCAGGCACAATTGCATGGTAAATTTGTTGATATCTTTTTGTATTTTATGTAGTGTATGTATTTTGTAGCTTGTTGCTGGTATAATTATAATCAGAACAAATTTTAATAAGTAATATTTTCAAAGAATTACTGACTTTTGAGTTTCTTACTGTGCTCTTCTCAGCAGTGGTCTCTGCTTGGGAAGCACTGGTACATTTATGATGTGTATAAGTGCCAGTTCAGCCTACTTACTGTAAATTTGAATAGATATCTTTTATCTTTTTATCTCATCTTTTATTTTTAATTTTTTATGTTCTTCACCCCAAGGAAATTAAAAAAACCCAAGCTGTGCTGCCAGTAAGTTGGAGATTAATCTTTTATTAACTCTTATTTTTTTTCCAGAATGGATTGTAAACAAGAAAGTTAGCAAAATATCTCTAGTAATCCTCAATGTAGCTAACAAAGAAGTCCTGGAATGTTGGGACTTCAATGTCCAATATGAAGATGGTGATGCCGCATTATCTAAGGAAAAAAAGGAAACTGTAAGCAGTAAAGAGTTGAAAAAAATTCAACAAGAGATTAGAGATGTCATGTTACAAGTAGCTGCCACTATATCATATTTACCGTTCCTAGACTGTAGATGTTCATTTGATGTTCTAGTGCATGCTAAGACGGACTGTGATGTGCCAGAAAAATGGGCTGAAGCAGAGCCAATAGCAATACAGAATGCGCAAAATGTACAGTTCAAAGCATTCTCTACTGGGCTAAATAAAGTAGAAACTGTAGTTAGTTATAAGTTAGTAGATTAGTGGGCTAGTTTAAGAGTAGTTGGCAGCTGTCTCATTTAACTATTGTTATGTAGTTATGGAAACTATGTTTGTACTTACTGTTTTAGTCTTGCCTACAATACCGTTTTTTCCACCATTACAAAATGTGCCATGCCAATCAATTTAATGCGTACAGAAACTAGCACCATTGATTCTTTCCAAATTATTTTCCTATCAACAAATGTTAATTACATCATGGTTCCCTTAAATTTAAGCCAGAGTAGTTTTTACCCAACTGCACAAAGCAAAAAGAAGAGTAATGTGGTTAACAGTCTATCATACTTATGTATGTGACTGAAAATCCACCCTAACTCCTAAACTATTCGATCGATTTTAATAAGGGGTGTCATATGATTCTTGAAAAACGTGCGAGTGTCATAGGTGTATAAAAACTAGTGGCTCTTTGAGGTGTAGACCTCGCAGCAAACTTAACATTGCCGTTGGAAAGCCTTTATCGACATAGGTCGCGGTCAGTTTACCAACAAAGCAAATAAGTTTGTAATCGCAAAAACCCCCATATCTCCGCCATTTTGACAAATGTCTAAAAACTAAATCGACAAAATAATCCATATAATTATCGTATCGGCTCACAAAATTTCACGAGAATCTGTTGAGAAATGAGGAGAACAGCCATCCGGATATGCAAAAGCATTTTTGCCCAAACTGAAACGGAGATGCTTCGCGCTCGTTCGGTCAATTAGGTGAGGGTGCCTCGTGCTAGTCGCCAGTGGGGTTTTAGTTTTTGAGGTTAGGTTAGGTTATTGCGTATTCTATTCCGTATTATTACTATAAAATTATACTTACTTCCCTAAAATGCTGTATTAGTGATTACTCTCATCCTGACCAACCAGCCCACATAGAAAGGATTTAGATATAGATTTACCATATTTCTTAACCCCTCAAAACACCGATATATGCTCAAATCTTGGATATTTTTGTATTTTTTAAATTTAGTTTTGTAAATAACAATCCAAGAAGCGAATTTTTTTCACATCTTGCATAAAGAGGGGTTTAAAAAAAATTATTAAAAAATAATTAGCTGGTTATATGTTGTAGAAACTGTATTATACACACATACTTTGAAGGGTACTTTTGTTATTGTATTGCAGATGACCACCTTTTTTTTGTTTAGTATGAGGACAATATACCTAGGGTGTCCCAAAAATGGTATGTCACATTGACACTGGAGGTAGACCGGGCTAAGACGCACCGAACCAGCCTAACATGACCTCAGTAAAACTCGCATGGTTTTCAAGATCAGTTTAAAGTTTAAGTTGTTTGCCAGTTTAAACTTTAAACTGGAAATATCTTGAAAACCATGTGACTTTTACTGAGGTCATGTTAGGCTGGTTCGGTGTGGGAATGATGCGTAGCGCATTTCCCCTCTGTCACAAAAAAGGCTGGCCATCTTAAGCCGGTCTACCTTTGGTGTCAATGTGACGTACCATTTTTTGGACATATTTGGGGTGGTTTACAATGGTTATTCTATGGTGACAGCTGTTACCGTTTCTGGGGATGGGAGTATAAAAGGTTTAAATGGTATGGCTGCCTATGTAAGTGTAAGTGGAAGCGATAATGCATGTCAGCATTTTATTTATATTTGGAAATGGACCAGAAACATTTAAAGAAACTACCAATATCAAAAAATTAATTTGGATTATTAAAGTAATTAATTTCATTCACAGTAATTAATGTCGTTCACTAAATTTGGATTATTAAAGTAAACTGCATCCAAGTTACTGCAGTTTAGGTTTCAAAATTGACTGTTGATTAAGTTGACTGTTGATTAAGTTGGCTGTGTAGGTGCCAATGCTCGTTTTTAGCCTAAAATCAATTTACTACCCAAACATTTGTAAAATTTTTGAATGTTATACCATTTTATAACAGTTTGATACCCTTGGTTCTTTTAATATCAATATGCATTGTAGTAAAGTATACTTAATTATTATGTTGTAATTATAGAATAAAATGTAGATTAAGAAGCTTTAACTTATTTTGATATCAAACTATCCTTTTATTACTGCAAGAGTAATAGGTTATTAACCCATTACCAGGTTAAGGGATACGTTGCACCCACGTAGTATATCCTCCTGAGGCCTAAAGTCTTACATATAGGACAATTGTCAAAGTGACTTTTAACTTTTGTTGACTGACATAAGATTCTGTTTCGAACTAGCGAAATTTTGACGTAGGGCTCAGGAGGATATTGTACTCGTATACCATAGTCCGGTTTCAACTCCAAATCTCCTACAAAATATTATATCAATCTCTGAAAATATGATTTCATGATCTACATTCACAACACACAGCTAAAACCAATAATGTATCTTTGGCAGCTGTTTGAATTCACTTGACCAGTAATTTCAGTGATTTGTGACAAAATCTGAACATTCTTACATTTCAGTGGAATAAAATAACACACAAAATTTTTGAACAATTTTTTGATATTTTGTAGATTTTGAGTGTTGTAAGGTAATGTAATCCTTTACATTGCTAAATATTCATTCATTTTTGTAATATGACCAGAATTAGGATGTGGGATGACACTATCCCATTGCCTTGTTAGAGTTTGACTATGTGGGAACTATTCTGCCCGTAGCCCGGTTAATTATTTTGTCGTGTAATAAAGTAATAAAATTGTTATTGTGTTCAACCTATAACTAGCGAATTCAAGTAGTTTAATAACCTCCCTGTGAATACTCGCCCTGTTAACTCTTTCGGCGCGCATGATGCACATGTGCTTCATGGGATTGCACCCTCTCGGGCGCGCATGATGCACATGTGCTTCATGGGATTGCGGGTCCTTGAGCGCGCATGATGCACATGTGCTTCATCACAAATGTTCATGAAAATGTACTATTTTGCCCAAAAATTAAGTAGTTTTTCGTTGATTTAGATTAATAGGTAAGTAAATAATGTAATGTCATAAATATATTTTGTTTATTCCCGGGTATAAACAGAAAAATATTACTTTGAAATTTGACTATCATTATTTATCTGTATTTGGTTAAAGGTTGTCTTCTTTATTTGACAAACCGAAAGCGTAGGCCTCAAAGTTCTTTTTCATATAAATAAATAAACTTTATATTCATTTTTTCATTTTAAAATGCCATGATAACCATGGTGCTTCATTGCGCCGGAGCGTACTGCATTTATTTTTAAGCGAGTTTAAAATGTAACAAATAGTATCCGCGTTGTACGATATTAGACGTTATTGCAACTGCCTCAAGGTTGATTTTTCTTTAACACGCGCGGTTCTCGTCTTCGTGGATAACACTATACAATAATCAGAGAAACCAAGAAATGTTTATAACGTTATATTAGTTTTTATTTTATGAAGTGAAATTAAATCTTCGCTCCCTGACCACAACGTTGCGGTTTCCTTTGTTCTTGAGAACAATGGAGAAGATCCTGTTTATTCAGGTAGGATTATTTGTATGAGTTAAAAATATATCTGATCAGTGAAAGTTACGGGCCGTATCTAAGGATAATTAATGCTTCTAACAATAAGCAATGAAGAGGCGACGATACTAATATATTATTATCAGCTCGTTAAAACTTATTTGTTTGTGTAATTTTCTTAACTGGTCGTATTTTGCGCTATTTTATGCACGTGGTGGTGGAGTGTACCTTCTCCCACTCTACCAGACAAGTCGACTTCCCGAAGCCAAAAGGGTTCGTTCAGGTAAAAAAATGTTTATTGTTCGAATTACCTGCTCCAGCGTCCACCCAGTATAGATAGTAAACATAGCAAAAACTAAGTTAGGAACAGATCGTATTTACACTTCAATCTTCTCTCACAACGGAAAAGGCTATCGAAGTGTTATTTTATTTATTTTTATACTTAATAATTGGTATACTGATGACAAAACCATCGATCAAGTTTAGTTATAGACAGTTACCTAATTTATTATTATATTTTTAAAGAACAATATAGATTTACTTATTTAATAATATTTGAATTTAAAAAAAGAGAATAACGATAATGAACTTTTTCAATTGTTTGGCCGCTTAAACAATAACAAAACCATTTCGATAGCATAATTAATTCAGCAACCGTTTGCGATTTTACGACAAAATCAGGTTTTCCTATTAAATTAAACTTTTAATCATGCATTATGTTATTTCTCAGAGCCCAATTTTTGAAGTAAATTGTACAATTTGCATAGAGCCCGATCAATAAATATTAAACCAATCAGTGAGCGGAATTATTTTTTTTACATTCATTTGGAGAATGCTAAGTTTAAATAAGTTCAAAAGTTCCAATTGCTGTCAATAAACGGTTGCAAGCCGATGCCGGTATCAAAACAAAAAATAATTAAAATACGTAATGATTTAAACCGGAGTAAACTTAAACAAGGTGAGTTGCACAGGTGTTTCATTGCAGGTAAAATCCCATTTCCGGTTGAAAATCGTTATCAGTAAATATAGGTCGCAGAAAGGGTTCTTTTATCATCGCCGCTTTCGCTCCCACATTTTGGTTATAATAAAACAATGCATGTGCCTATATATATCTGCACCTGCAACACTGACAAAAGGACCTAATCCAACACATATTCATAAATAACAGTCATAATTTTTATTTCAGTAAAAAAAAATTAATAATAAATATAAAAGTATTTTTTTTCTTTTACCCGAAAATAAACACTTTGTGTTTAGTTATTCTAAACAGCGCATGACGCCATCCATTCCTTTGTTGTTCGAGGCGGCAAAAAGTGTGCGGTACTACGGCGCGCGATGATGCACAGGGTGCATCATGGTTTTTAGTACGAAACAAAATGTATGTGCGCGCGGGCGGGTTGCACCGCGCAGTGAGGCCCGCGCGTGTGAGCATTGCAGCGCGCTAGGAGGCGCTCGCGCCGAAAGAGTTAAGCTCTGAACAATTCATTCTTGTAGATATAATTGACGACGCGGTTAGCCTAGTTGGTAGTGACCCTGCCTACGAAGCTAGCGGTCCCGGGTTCGAATCCCGGTATGGACAAATATTTGTGTGATGAGCGCGAGTATTTGTTCCTGAGTCATGGATGTTTTCTATGTATTTATGTATGTATTTCTCTATATAAGTATGTTTATCGTTGTCTAGTACCCATAGTACAAGCGTAGAGCTTAGTTTGGGACTAGGTCAATTTGTGTGAGATTGTCCCCTGATATTTATTTTATTTATTTATTTTAATTACTCTAAATTGAATATGCCAGTTCATTACTCAGACAGGCAATGGGTACACCGTATCCCACATTTATTTTTCTGGTTTACAGGAACTTATCCGACTTTTGTAAATACATTTTGTACAAGACGTCCAATACGGTTGCAAATCTATATAAATAACTTATTAAGACACGCTTGTTCTTCGCGGCCTGGTAAAGGGTTAAATATTAAACGTGACAGTCGAACTAGTCGCAAGTCGGATTTTAGTTTTTAACTAATGAATTATTGTCAGTAGCATTTTTACTTGAAAGCCGCTGTCGGGTGAATACTTTTCCAATTTACCATATTGTTAGCTAACTAGTCTGATCGTCGACGAATTTTAATTTATCCTAGGTTTAATCCACAATAATTTTGGATTAAACCTAGGATAAATAAAAATTCGTCGATCGATTCAGTCCTATGCCAAAGTAAAAAATTACAAGTCTCTTTGTTACGATTAAAACCAAAAAATGTATTTGCGAAAAATACAGAAAGATGTACATACTTATTTGGTTCCTGGGACGTCACTAGGCGTACGAGGGGTTACATATAGCGAGTGATGAGGGTAATCAGACGCTTTCACTTTTAAATTAAATAAAACAATGTTTTTGGACTTTAATAACTCATTTATTATATAACAAATTAAGCACTTACAAAATAGCAATTTAAAGTTACAATAAATAACATCTATTCAGCAAATAATACTGTACAAAAATTGTTAATACAACTTAACATTTTATCGGGCAGTACAGAAACACCAGAAGTGGCGTTTAACATGAATTTGTCACTAGATGGCGTTAGTAACCAACTATTTAGAGGTCTCGTTCGAAACTTACAGTAAACGTCCCTTGTATGCGTCTATAAAATACTACAGAGCCTGTCTGAAGACGATGTCAAACAGATAGGCCGTTGTAACCAGTTAAACGAGCAAAGTTCGCTAGCTACATGATTTTCTATAAACAAAGCAAACTTAGTGGTCATACGAGTATTTTTTGGACAATTCGAGGATACAATAGAGTACATATTCTACCTTTTTATTAGCGTTGATAAAGATCTAAAAACGCTGGCTTATTGGTTCGTCGTAAGGATATTGGCAAGATTATTTATTTTAGTTTCTTAAAATTATTACAGATGGCGTTACTGATCCGCCAATACAATTTCAAAAGTGTAGATTTAATTTTTTTTTACTAGGCGGAACATGATTCGATTTTATTTATATTCGAGTTTTTTACATTCCTGTGTAATGAGATTCTCTTTCATCAAATATTTTCATTTTTAAATATTGAATCTCTAGTGAATACAGATGAAAGTTCGATGTGTTCACGTTCGTTAATGTAAGCTACAGGTGAAATCTATATGACTATTTTGTCATTTCGTGTTACACGTTTAGGTCGTTTTCGATTACATTACATTAGTTCGTTTCGAAACATCGATCACCTACTGTATCTATTGATATGGTGTTGCAACCTGTTTAGTTTAGACCACTTATTTGGCGTTCAAAATAGGAATGCCTTATTTAATTTTAAATGTTTATGGGTGGATTTATTATATTATTATAGTCGTAAGTATTGGTGTCGCTTTAATAAAGTGGCTTTATTACACTGGATGTCTTTATGTCACTGACAATTTACACACTATTGATCAATTTTTCATTTTTTCTAGGTAGGTATTGATTTTATATTTGTGTCAGATAGCATGAGTGAAAACAAATGATTACAGGGACAGTGAAAACTTATTATTCAACGTTTGAAAGCCGTCTTCGGCCTTCTGAAAGCATTAGGATTAGGATAGTTGTGAAGCAAAATCCCTTGGTTTCTACGACTTCTACGAGGTACAATTTTCTAGCGTCGGCATATAGAATTTTTCATGGAAGTGACGATGAAAACCACTGGTAGTGTATAGGAGGTAGATATGACATGGTCTTACTGCGCGGCGATTATAATTTGTTCCGCCGTGCTATAGCTACATTCTTACTTGTGATTTTTTGAATACGCAGTACCGACGCGCTTCACCGACCGCTGCTAATATGCGAGTAAATGAATTGACGTCAACTGACAGAATTTGAGCGCATCAATTTCTGCGCGCTAGTGCGATATCTACCTCTTTATCACTATCACTATCACTATCACTATCAGTTATGAAAACCGTTATCTTCTTTATCACCTAAAAATAAGTAATATTTAAATCCATGAAAGTGATCCCGCCATCTGCGAAAGCTTTTGTTGCTTCGCTCCATTTGATAAAACTGACTTTATAGCACCATCTATCGCTTTTAAGCCGAAACAAATAAGCAATACAATAATCTTTTTTTTTTTTTTTAATGCCTGAGGAATCTATCTATCATCACCGTTATAAGTATCCAGTATAAAAACAATTTCAGGGTTTCTGTCGTTTCGTTGTATGCTCAGTTCATCTCCACACGGGTTCATTCATGTCTGTGGAATAAAAAAAACAATTAAAATCATATGTATATCTGCGCATGCGCCCATTAAAAGTTTTGCCTTTTGTTATCTCACAACAAATAAAAAGTTCGTTACTAAGAAGATCCTTTAGATATAGCAGCCCCGTTAAAGCATGCCTTATTACATTTATTAGTACTACGTAAAGCGTTTGATTAGTAGTAAATCTAGGTTACATTACTTATTGTGAAAAATGTAACTAAACCTCTTCTAAGCTAACTTTGGCATCAAGTAATACATGATACATACAGCTTGTTTGATTTGTTTTTAATAGTGATTGATCAAAGGCGGTGCCATTTTTACCCGACTGTGCAAGTCTTAATGTATATATAGGTTTGTATACTCCCATTTATAAAAACTAAAAAAGTATGAAATAAAAATAAATTATTTAAAAATCAAAAACCCGACTGCTTAAAAAAATATCAACGGGGAAAGCAAATAAGTGGAAAATATATTTTGTTGTACACATTTAAATATTTTCACTTAAAGATCTCCACTTGGACTAAGTATTTGCTTGTCCCCTGTTGTGCCTGCAGTACCTTTTCCAACATTTAAGTTATGTTTTTTAGATAAGGTATAGGGATTGTTTTTAGCTTTTCAGCTGATATTTTTTAAAGCAGTCGGGTTTTTTGGTTTTTTAATTAGTTTTAACGATTTAGGTAAGTATTCGTAGAGGTTGTAAGTTACACATTTCTTGCCTATACAAAAATGAGTGCGGAGTGTTATATCAGTGCATAAAAAACTTAATTTAGAATACATACCGTTTATTTTCGAATTGTGTTCTCAGTCTATTTTAGGATATAAGAACTTGCAACATCATATTTTTTATGCTACGGGTACCAGATTTTATATTACGAGTTCTTTACGACTGGCGTTCTTAAAGTACCCACAAATAAAAATACAATGTTACAGGTAAAGGAAAACTTATAAGAAAAACAAAATGTCGCTTCTCTGTTAATTCCAACACTCATTCTTTAATTGTGATTTTGGTTTACCCATTACATAGACTTACGGTAGAACGCGGCTTAATATTTGTTGTGAGACAATACTTGGGTCAAAGGTGATGTGAAGCCACAAAAATACACTTTGAATCTATTATGGTACAAAAATCAAATGCATTTCCCGCGCAAACAATTTTTCTTCTGTGACCTCACTCTACCTTCGGCATAATGCCCAAAAATCCTCAATCGCATAAAAATAAATAGTCCCTTTCTACTTTAATTACACATAAATAATGAACTTAAAAATTAATAGAAGTACTTTATACAAAATGATATATCAAACAATAACAAAACTATTGTAAGTTCGGTCCCACATATGCGTTGAAAATGTTGGATTAGGGTAAAACTCGCTGTTACCTCAACCATTCGTCATATTAGCTCACTAGTAAAATCATACATAATATAATAATATAATTAAGTTATGTCTACCTAGCTAGTATTAAAACTGCGCTGTGACTAGGTGGATTATATAGGACCAATATTTTGTTTCGGAATAATTTTAGACCTCAATGTCAGTTAATTAATTTTATAATCTACTTTATTTGCTATGCGAATTACGTTAATCCTACAAAATATGTATACTTAAGAGAAATTAAAGAAGTAGTTAAGTAGGTATAAATACTGTGATATTTTCACCAGTGATAATACTTATAGGTATAGGTAAATTGAAAACCGATTGGAAAAGCGGTGTTTTTTTTTCAGTGTCTTCGATTATGAATAGATAACAGTTTTCGCATAGCAAGTAAGGCTCTGTTATCTGTTTATTTGTTTTTTTTTTTTGGAAAAAAACCCTTACCCTAATAGATATGTACACAATTTGAAAGTCTCAAAAAATTACGGACTACCAAACCTTAATCGTTAATAATAAATTGCAAAAAATACAAATAGGAATAATTGTATAAGTACATAATAATGCAAAATATTTACAACTTCAGCAAATAAAGATAAAATTTTGAATATTTGGGTAATTCCTCAAGGACAAATAAATTTGTAGTTTAACAAACCAGTCAATTAAAACTGACTTTAAAAACGCCTAATCGTTCAAAGTCTGCATTAGGTATAGTTTGTAATACTTATATTTAACAATCTCACTGGGCCAGCCATCTACATATTAAAAATTATCTATACCT
Organism: Tortrix viridana; assembly: GCA_963241965.1. NCBI lineage: Eukaryota > Metazoa > Arthropoda > Insecta > Lepidoptera > Tortricidae > Tortrix > Tortrix viridana. Next base: position 5,562,482 of record OY725175.1, on the reverse strand, counting down.
ACCTACTTAGTTAAGAGGCAATAAAAAAGATAAATGCGAAATATGGGCAAAAATCACTCCCCATTGTAGGAACTTCATGTTTTCTCCGCGATAATGTGAGAAACAAGAGTTTCCCGAGTATTTCAGCAGGTAGACGATAAAAATAGATGTTTACGGTTGAAATCACCGTGCTAACAGCTGGCCCCTTATACTTACAACATTAAAAATGTAGGTATGTTATATTTTTAGCTAAATACTTTTGAGTAACTCACAAATTAATCACTCGATCGTAACATAATTTTGCACACCGAGCATCTCAATAAAACTGATGTAAGTAATATTTTTAGGAGATTATCTACAAAAGTGCATTTTAGTATCAAATGAGGACAAAAATTACATGCGCCTAAGTCTACAAAAAACTAACCACAGACAAATCATAATTTGATTGTCTAACACTAATTCACAGTCCAACATACGAATGCGTCGTACGTAACGTCGCGTGCAAATATATTTAAAATTGGAACAAGCAGGTGGGTTATGCCACAACATAGGTTAAACAACCGTTTATTGCGCGTAAAATGGAGCTGACTTTTATAGTACTAAAATACATCGACATCAATACTCTACAAGACATATTGATGTTGACACTAAAAGATAGCCACGGAATTCAGCTATACCCAATACTACCTCACGCCAGGTGATTGGAGTCATACAACCAGAGACAAATATTTTAACAATTCTGTGTAGTTTATTAAAAAATCCAAAGAGAACGATTAAACCTCACTCTGTATATAAAGCCCAAAGTGTTATACCTATGACGATTTAACACTGGCCTTTACCAGCCTTGGCCTATTTAACGAATAGCGGTTTGTACTGGCGATCAGTTTGTGTGCAGAAAAGCAGACACAAAACTAAATTGTGGTAGTGGCACTCTTTTCGCTCTTGAGTCGTGGACTCAACTAGGTACGTAAATAAGGCGAAGCTACTGAACCTCGAAATTTGAAACTACTTTGATCCTGTCCATTGCACTTTTTTGTTCAAGTCAGTACTATAATTATTCGTAACTCTTAGTTCAAAAACACTTTAATTACGTTGCGTTGTATGGAAACGCCGGCTAACAGTAGTAGGACGTGGAGAGACCCAGCTTGCACGTATAGGAATGATACATACTGCTGCTATTCGAAATGTCCTTGTTTTCGCACCGCTGGCCGTTGAAGCCTTCAGGACATCTGTAAAAGAGATTAACGTTACAAAATATATAGAAAATAATAGGTACGTGAGAGTAGGAATAGGTGAGACTGATCAATATTTAAAAGATAAGTGGCAGGATGGCTCTTTAGATCTTCTTAAGAGTGACGTTTAGAAACTATCATCAGTCAGTTTGTGATTAATTAGACCAGAACGATTTTTTAAAGCAGTTTTTTAGCAACGCCTTTGGCAAAATAAACTCTTGAAAACCTTGAAAAGGGAATTAGGGAGCCTTGCATTAACCATGTTCATAGTGTGAGCCATGTATACTTACTTGCAAGCTTGCTCTTGTACAAGCTCGAAGAATAGGCAGGTGCCTCCGTTGAGGCAGTACGACGATGGGTCGGGCATCGGGCACGGGGCTCCGGTTGCTGTAAACAAACGGTACGTTTCTGAGGCTTACTGCACCAAAATGAGTTGCGATTTGCGATTGGGTCTAAGCAATCATTATCTCCGTAGATAAGGTACAGACTAAATAATTGGATTTTTAACAATATTAGAAAGAATACGTGGCGGCTTTGCAATATTTTCTAGTTATTACTGAACTTCTAAACCACTACCGTTTTGAATAGCAACAGCAGACCGGCTTTAAACGTGGACAATTTCTATAGCGCCCCGATTGCATGCTCCACAAACCCATAAAGAGTATTTAGCGCAAGGATTATCCGAACTAGGTGAGGTGAAATACATTGAGCGTGCTTGATACCTATTTAACTTCAAATTGTTACAATTTATTTTAGTCAATGTAAACATAATAAATCGACTATGTGGCCCCGGTGTTTTAACCTGTTGATTGTAATATTTCCGAAACGTAATGTCTTCAGCACAAAATACGCTTTTTTGCATAAGATTGTTGATAATATAAATTTATCTCGGTCTAATGTACATGCTTCGCAGTTGGACTGGGCCGATTCCAATTCATCAAGTAGGTACCTATTTTCCCTGTTTGGCGATCACATCAAAGTGTTAAATGTAGATTGGTGCTTGTGTTTACTAATATACTAACATGTCTGGTCATCGTATTTTTATTAAACTGACCGATTAAGGTCACCCTTATTCATCTACACCCTGCTCACCTTACTCATAAGTGGTAAACTTATAATATAACCTACAAGTTCACGTTGTAAGAAAACGACAACAATTATGCTTTTATAATTTTGTTTACCAAATTAGAAAGGAAAGATGAACGGAGTTAGTAACAGTAACATTAAACGGTTTGTCTCATTTCCACTGAACCTCATTATTCAATAACTGATCGCATTGGCCTTCACAATGCCTTTGTGTAGATACGCATGTTCGCGGGGACATATTCGCGGAACGCTCCCAAGCTTCTTCGCATGTAAACAATGTGTCGAAGACCTAAATCAATTTGTTTAAAAAGGCGTAAGCGGTATAATGCTTTATTAAGTCGCTAGAGAAGCATCATTACGTTTTTTTTATCAATAACGTCTTGGTAACGTTCAATCATCTGAGTGATTACCACGCTCAATTTGTCGGAATGCTTTAAAGGTAACATAAGGCCAGTTTTCGGACTTAAATTGTGGCAATTTTTTTTCATGTATTATAGCAGATTTATCCTATGAAAAACAAGAACATTTAAAGTCCGACCGATAAAACGGGTTGCATAACCCGCTGTTAACACTGAGCGGCAGGGATGTCTATAGACGTTGACGTCTATAGACAGTATGGCTAAATGATCACTAATCACGGTACTGCACCCCAATGTGTTAAATTATCTATGTTCTTACTTAGAAACAAGAAATCAGTTGCTTATATTAAAAATCAAGGCAATTCTCACTGGTAGTACCTACCTATCTAATTTGTTCGATATTGACTATGATAAAACGACTTGAGTTTTCTTGTTAATGCTGGACCGCTACGATCATTGTGTTCCGCATCGCGGGTCATCTCAAGATTTGGCTATACTTACTGGTATCAGGCGCTGCCGTGACTGGCAGCATGACGCTGACATTGGCCGCTGCCACTGCTGGCGGGCCCACTGCTCCTTGTGCCCGGCACTCGTACGAGGCCGTGTCCTCACGCCGCACGTGCTTTATCACCAGCACTGAGCGTCTCCTGAAACAGCAGGCTCTCAATGACAAACTTACACTTAGAAATACAGAAAGAACAGCTTGAATAGAAAAAAAAGAACAGTTTGAACACTGAAAAACATTTTTGGTTACTTCTAACAAGATTGTGATTGTTGTAAATAAGCGTGTTGATTCCATTTTTTGAGCCTGACAAGACGTTAGATACAGCAACTAAGATGTAAGTTGAATCACAAAAGACCTCGCTATTGTGACTACCAGCTTTGTTTGACGTAACTAATGTTATGTATATAAATATTTTTTTTTTTCAACTAAGTAAAATTTTTCTTGACTGGCTCACATTTTTCGGTGTTTCTGGAAGACGTCTAACTGACGTAAGTACCTATATGAAGGCATGAAATAGAATGCTGAAGAACTATTATTATTTTGGCACCTATTTATTGCGATATAAGGTTTTCTTTTAGTTTCTGATCTGATTAAGAACAATGATAATGTAGGTTCCGTCGTATCCTTTTAGCTCACTGTTATAGTTGACTTTTATCCTGTTTTAACCTATATTCTAAGTTTTACACGAAGACAGCGTTATAGCCGGCTGTAACACTGGACGTCGACCTAAAATAAACAGTGCTAATCGCACTCTATACAGGTCACAGACTAACTTCGTAAACTTTACGACTTATTCGTCAATTGAACTGCAAAAATACGTCATTAAACGTCCTGTGAAATTGTTCTTAGCATCACTAATTGCTTGTAGCAACGGTATCTAGTTTGTTGAATCACTTATAAGAGCTGTAATCTTAGCTCATTAAGGGGTATATTCGTTTGATTGAACGGGAGTGTTTATGCGTTAGGTCGGTCATTGACAGCCTGCAGTAGTTATTAGCGAGATGTTTGCAGTCACAATAAGCATTCCTGATGGGTGCTCCATATGATTGCGCGTCGTTCACCGTCAACGCATCTTTGTTTGTAATTGTTAGAGCGTTGACGTAGATCAAGATCAACAGTCGTAGTTATTTGCCGTGTACTTAGAAGTGGAAATGTACCGACCTTGTGTAAGGTATCTACGTATAACTGTTAGTTCATACATTTTGACAGCTGTTAACACTAATAGTCTGTTAAGTTGTGAAATTCGACATAAAACGCTCTTACACCAATTTACCACTAACGGATTCTGACGTTTATTAGCAATTTAATTGTATAGGTGCCTGTCTGTAAATGCAGTTTTATATTGACAACCCAAGTAGCATAAAAGCTGTATAAGAGCTTATGCAGCTATTATAATCGTATCTCTAGTTTCAGCATTTTAAGGGCTGTATAAGTTGCTATACAGCTTGTGTACTACTTGGGAAGGTACAAGATATCTGAAGCGTTAGGAGAGTTGCTAATGAATCCACCATAATCATATAGTATGAAAATGAATAATTGTGGTTGCTGAATTTTAGAACTTATTTATTATGTGTACAAATAAGTTTTAGGACACATGCATTTCGTGTCATGAAAATAACTTACGATAATTTAAAATAGCCGCTTACTTATAATATGGTAGCACTTATCATATAGTATCGAAACGCAAGGGGGCCATAAGCATAACCTTAAAATTTTACGAATTAAACATGGAGACTGATAAGTTATTTGTTAGACATTGCATTCTTTATGAATTTCATCAAGGAGAAAGTGTTAAGAAAGCATGTGAATCGATCAGTTCTGTTCTTGGTGAAAACACTGTATCTAAAAGTACATGTGAGTATTGGTTTAAGCGATTTAAAGATGATTTTGACGTCAGCGACCGTGAACGAAGCGGGGCCCCTGTAAAGGTGCATGATGAGGAACTACAAGCGTTGCTAGACGAGAATTCTTGCCAGACAGAAAAACAACTTGCAATGCAGCTTGGAATAACTCAACAAACTGTTTCCGATTGTTTAAAAGCAATGGGCAAGATTCGAAAGGGAACAAAGTGGGGCCACACTTTTTGACTCAAGAAAATAAAAATACCCGTCTTCAGATATGTTTAAATCTTTACAACAAACAACATAGAAAGTCTTTTCTATGGAAAATTGTGACCGGCGATGAGAAGTGGATATATTTTGACAATCCGAAACGCAAATATCATTGGGTTGACCCAGCGAACCGACGACATCGACGCCAAAGCGCAATATTCACTGTAACAAGGTCATGCTGTGTATATGGTGGGACATGAAAGGTGTACTGCTCTATGAATTTCTGAAACCTGGCGAAACAGTCACTGCAGATCCGTATCGTAACCAACTTATACGATTGAATCAAGAAATTGAACAAAAACGTCCATTTACTGGCAAAGGAAAACGTCCAGTAAAACTGCTCCATGACAACGCCAGGCCTCATGTTGGTAAACCGGTCAAAGATGCATTAATGGCTCTTGAATGGGAAGTGATACCACACCCGACGTATTCACCAGATATAGCCCCAACAGATTTTCACTTGTTCCGGAAAATGCAGTATGATTTATCTGATGTACGATTCAAAACGTGTGAAGAAGTGCAAAAATGGGTCGATAAATTCCTCGCTTCACAAGATGAAACTTTCTTTGCGGAAGGCATGCGTCAGTTACCTGAAAGTCATTCAAAGTAATGGAGATTATTTTGATTAATAAACGTGTTGTACTCGTTCCAGAAATAAATTTTAAAATTTTGGTAAATTGTCCTAAAACTTATTTGTACACCTAATATTATTACAAGATCTAGCGCTCAGATAAGAAAAATGGTCAAATGTTAAACTGAATAGGTATAAGTAGGTATATTTCTTTTCTTAAAATCCAATGTGGCTAATCTTCCCCAGAGCTACTTCGTATCTACAATTACTGTATTCTTCAGATAATCGCGCTCCGCAAATGATATTATGGTTAAAACATCCATAATAATGCATGGAACAGACGTGCCTGCTCAAAGATATAGAAACGATGAGGAAACCCAAAGACAGAATGTGTTGGGACCGCTCCAAACTGGCAATATAAGTAGCAAGTCTTGCGACGAGGGGACTGAACCGAATATGCTTATACATAACACTATTAGTATTAACTTTTGGACATACCTAAAATTCTGCACCCGAAATCGCCTGAGCCCAATATCAGCGACGGGCCGGCCGTTTTTGTACCACGCGATGCGCGGCGGCGGACGTGCGCTCGCGCGGCACTCTAGTTTCACGCGGCTGCCGCGTTGCGCGCGCACAGGCGGCATTGGTTCTACTCGGGCTGGACTACCTGCGGAAGAAAATAAACTTTGATAAAAAAATCGTCATTACAGGACCTAGGGGTTACAATACAGTCAAGCCTATGATTGATGGGCGAGTCCTGGGTTTGCGGTAAAGATAACTGCGGGTTTACTTCCTAGTTACCGAAGCTTATAATATCACGGTCTTACGGTGATCCAAAAGCGAGCTTTACTGACGACCAACCGAAACCGAGCGAATAGCTTGTCTGTCGATTGGGGCCTTAAATGGTTTTACGATAATATGCTAAGTAAGTCAGTTGTGAAAACTGAAAGAAAAGAACCGTTTTAATCATAAAAGCTATACACAGGGGCTACAACGGTATCGTCATGCAGATGAGTAGAAATATCTGATGCTATACGTCCTAGTACGTACACTAAGTTGCATAATTAATGATGGCATGGTAATCCGCAGAAGTGATGTCAGTTAATGGGTCGTTAGACTGTTTTTTGAGAATTGCAAGAGTTGCAAGCGTTACCAATTAAATGATGTAAGCTTTAAGATTTTTTTTCTCACAATGTATTAGTGACTGTGTTTATACGCAATCTCTAACGGTCCCCCCGTTATTGCACATGTAACGTGACAGGCACATGCACAGGAAGGCTATTTAGTGGTCGCTATAGAATAGATAAATATTTCTAAATTCAGTCCCATTTTCCACAAGCTCTGCATTGGTAACATCACGCGTTTCACTTCAAGCACTTAAAACGCGTCGCCTCCAAAATCTCCGGCCTAAATATAGAGCGCTGTCATTAGGCCGATGGCCTTATTATTTCGTCTGACGAGTTACATATGTAACATCGGAAATAACCTGTATTATCTAAGGGAGTTGTGGCATGAGCGATGTCGCAGCATCTGTCCTTATCCCAATAGGCTAGAATAAAAAGGAAAGATGACCGAAAACTCGCAACATTTACGGCGCCAGCGTCGCTTGGACAAATGTCCCAACAAAAAAATTGGCTTGCTTTCAGGAAAAGTGAATGTAAATCACTTACTATCACTTTAGGATATGTCATGCTAATGTCTGTGGAATGGATAGGGCGGGGGCTTGGTTGAAATAAATTTGAAGTTTAAAAAAAACTGACGTTAAGCATATTGGTAATGAATGAGTAAATTGTGAATTTGGTTTTTGACACGCATCCAAGAAACGAATTAAAGTAATCATTTAGACACGAAACTAGGAGGTATAGCTTCACAATAATAAAATGACGTGGTGACAAGTGAAAGTACATTATTTTAAAGTGCCAACCACCACGGGTAAACAGCAGCGATTGGGTCAAAATTGGATAAAGTTGCCAAGTAAACACAACGCCCTAATTATTTCCAAACCTTTGTAACAAAGCTATATTACATATTGATTATCGTCAAAGGCAAATAAAATGTTAATAGTTTGTTTTGAAAATATCAACAAACATCTTAAAGCAGTCGAGGTAGTACACCCACTTTAATATCGGTCAAGGCAATAGTAAAATTTATAATATAAATACTGTGTTGTTAAAGATAGTGGAGAAACGAGTCTTTAGACACCCAAACCAATGATGGATTATCCACTAGGCTGCTGAACTTTGGCAATCTGACGTCTGTTAATTTCATTCACGATAGATGCCCATTCATGATGCCAACAGCTTACATAATGGTCAAAATTAATAAAAAATAGCTTATAGTACTATCTAGATAACATACTTCTTATGAGTAGGCTAAACAAAGAAAGCTCAATAATCTATATTCTATCCTAAAGGATTTTAAAATTGTTCCTAATTATTTGTTAAATATTAGTTTTCCGATAGAGCAATACTGAGTATTGTAAATATTTGCCTTCGTTGTTATATCATTAATAGTAAAATGATATAATCATGGAGTTAAATCTACGGTGTGTTTTGTGTTGGGCCTTCCATTGACGTCAATTTGCGTGTCTCTACAACGGAACTACAGAGCCTCCTACACGGAACATACCAAACTACATCCCATGAATGAACGTCTCGTCTTCGCCAATTCCTGGGCCCACGCTAGACGGGTGATGTCACAGGATAACGACCTTATTGGGGTTTGTGAATGGCCTACATGATTGATGCTAAAAATGAATGGCTTCAAAAATACTACGAGTACGACGTCTATATCTACCTTCATTCGCGTTAAGTTTCTGTAGATTTGCTATCGACGAGTGTCCCCTTTTATATCCTTTGTGTTTAACATTATAACTTGAGTACCTACCTTTTGATTAGAATCTGTGAAAAAGGAACGAGAAAAATATTGTAAAAATAAACAGTTTCAGAGGAAAAAGAAATGAGACCAGACGTGTACAAGAGTTGGACGACTAAAAAATCTGATTCCACTTCTGATTACAAAATTGAGCTGATTTGAGCTCGTTCGCGATTACCTGTCCTCGCCACGCTTCACCGTGCTAATCAATGTATTCGTCAGGCTATTATAAATAGTCGTCAGGTCGCATCCTCGCCGGAAGCCGAATGGGAGCATCGCAGGTGAACTGCTGGCCAAGAGCCAACTGACTCAACGGGACGACAACGGGACGACACGATTGGTTAAACGCATAATTTACAAATGACATTCATTGAAGCTCTGAGATATCATTCAGTGTTTCAGCTCCATATGTACCTACTCGTTAACCATGGCATTTTTCGAGATCGCGAAAGTTAATACCAAAACTAGTACTGAGGAATTTAGGTAGGTTCTACCCTTTCGAAGAAACCTCCATGTTGAGCCTAACTGGGGTAAAAATTAAGTTAGGTATTTGATTGGAGTTATCTCTGATAGCATGATAGATAGTGTTTAATTAATATTTCAAAGGCGAGGAGCGTCTACTAGTGCCTACCTATAAGTATTTCAAATAATTTTATAAATTCGTTACATTACACACGAGTCTGGAAATATGGCGTATTCGAAACTTACCGTGGTTTCACCTAAAATTATATTTATTATAATCGTCTGGTGTCATAGAATCCCTTTTTAACTGACGGCAGCACTTCGTTAGCCGGCTTGGCGGCCGTCTCGCCACGGTCGCACTATCAAAGTGTAATAAGATATACATAATTAACAATATAAGCTATAATATACCTACTCTTAATAATTGCTAAATATACTCTTCCTTAAGTTATTCGTTTTGTCGATATACATTTATACTTATATGGAATAACTAATTATCAATACTACAATCTGTAGAAGGCTTTCATAAAGTACCGCTAGTCGATACGAGAGGGCGTTATAATGACGTAAAACGTAAACGTGGAAATATTTAGAGTGGAACAACAATTGATATATTCAAAATAGAAGTACCTACTGGTGACTACCTAGTGGTAGAAGTTCCAGTCATCCGCAAATTCTTTGAAATATATGATGCATGACACATATAGAGCTAATCCTGTTTAATGTAGGTTATGTATGACGCCACAACTTCTCGCAACATGTTTTATATATTACACACTACTATTTAAAAAAAGGTTTGTTGATGTGGGTAAACTTAAAAAAAAACCGGTTAAGTGCGAGTCTGACTTGCACACTGAGGGTTTCGTTCACATTTGGCCGGATTTTTGTATTTGCTGGTTTACTATAGGGTTTGTTCTATAATCATACCAAATTTGACGCATGTATGTATTACCGTTTTTACAATATAGAGTAAATAGGTACAAAAAACGTCGAACAAAAAGCTTTTTTATTATTTGTTAGTAATTTCGCCATATATTCTGCAAAAAAAAATCAACGGGCTACCTTTTAGAGTTCAAAAGATACGGCTCTTTAAAGTACCTAAGGACGGACGGACGGCGTAGGCTTAGTAAAAAAACATCTCTCAACATCATTTTTTCTTAGTTAAGCTTACACTCTTACTACTATCGTAAAATACTTATTTTCTATGTCAAAGAAATACTATTATTACCTATTCGAATTTACAATGGATTTTCCAAGATCAATTTTATCTACACTGTAAGTAAACAATCATATTTTTTCATTTAGTTTTAAATAACAGCTAAACGAAATCGTTTTACTATTATGATTAAAATGTTGTATTTATAATAAATGATTACCCGCCCTGCTCGCGTGTACTTATTTTTTTACGACTCACCTTCATACGACCACCAACGGTTTGATAATAAAGATGCAGCGTTTCTTCAGCACGGCTGTATCAGGTAGCTTTTATTGCTTTAAATAAAAGCAGGAGCTTAATTATAACATAAAACCATGGGCATATGGCGCGGCGTGGCGTGAGTTGGCAAGTGCGGCAGTTCAAAAAAATGTTATTGTCTAAAGCGGGTACTGACTAACGAGGTGCAACTGCTGCATGCATGCATAATAACTAATCAGTTTATTGTACATAATATCCAACTAATCTTGTTATCTTCCACAATGTAAAATTCATTGATTAGCCACCTGGATTTAAAACAAGGAATCAAATTTAAAAAAAGCGCTGCAACTGCGCCAGGTGTTAAAAGACTCAGAAATAAACTTGCTATTTAAAACACTTTAATCCCAAATCCCATTAACGGCAGTGATAAATAAGCCCGTACACTTGATCCGGGAAAATCGGGAAACTTGGCACGGATTGCTTTAGGAAATTTATTAGTTTCAAGCGAGATTTCTTCGTATTGTGACTCACGGACGAATGACATTGTTGTCCATGATTTTCGGGAGGTGTCGTTCATTTACCAAACTCTACATTCGACATTGCCTGAACGATATTTGTTACGTTGATGTTTTTGCCTGACTTCCATTACATTGTAGGTATTTAAGTTTTATTACTACTTATTTTCTATAGCTGAATGCATTGAATATCATCACAAACCTTCTAGTTTGCAATCCTTTTAAAAACACTAAGAATAAACACCAACACACTACTTATAATTGCACCTAACCCTATATAGATTTTCCTTATCTAAACAATGAGCGTATAAAAACGTCGCCAAACACAGGCTGCGCGCGCGCCTCCGTGGGTAAAAACAGCGTAGTACGCAAGCGGGGTGCGGGAGCGGGCTACTACGATACAACGCGGGTAATTCCACGCTCTACCATGCGGTTAATGTTTTCTGTTATTTGCAAAAGTTTGGTCGTTAGCAGTGGACGTCTTTCGGCTGATATGTAGATAATAATGAGGTCTTGGGGAATAACAGTATTTCCAATTAGGTACCTACTTATGAAAGTGAGCGTTTCATAGAATAATTATATAATTTCACCAAAAGTTATTCTCTGCTGCAGTCTCGTTGTTTTCAGGAAATCCTGAACATTGGTTACGTAGGTAGGGTGAGATTAGAGTTGTGAGTACCAGAAAATTTCAAGTCCCGTGGTGGCAAAAACCTGTCGATAAAAAAACTACAAAATCCTCGTCTAGCAAATGTCTTTTGCTTGACATGGAGATGATGATTGCTTATAATTTGTCAAGTGTCAAAATTAAGTGACGAAAGTGTTTTAACACGGATCAGTTCTTATGAGTCTGTAAAATAATTACTTTTCCTAAATGCTATTTCATTTACTTCACCTCTTATAGGTACTGTAAAGAAGTTTACCTATGTACGGACGACCTTATAAGAAGCTGTACAATTTAGTACCTTATCGCAGCTATTGATATACTAAATTCAAACCATTCTCACTTTAATACGTTACTATGACAAGGTGTACAGGTTCTTATAAGGTCGACTGTACATGAGATTAGTTTACCAACCTAGGCGACTTCCATGCGCACTTTTGTTTGTTTGTATTAAGTTACTATTTCGCCTGTTTAGTGTCAAAATACCTAAATCCCAGAATGCCTAACGTTTTTTCTCATAACACCATATTCTTAATATGGCTGAATTTTAAAATTTCTTAGTCTCATAATGGACAAACTTCACAACGCCTTTGTCGCAAAACACCATATGTTCAAAACAACCAGGTGCCAGAATACCTAAACTTCAATAAGGATAACCTTCATGTACAATTTGCTTTACTATCTTCTTTAGTGAGAGCCTAGCTCTGAGCATTTCCAAATTTTTTAATACAAATATGTACAAACACAATTACTTAATAAATTTGCACGTTTTCTCTGCATTTTTATTCATTAAAAATGTACCGACGACGTAGGGTGGTAGATCTACCTATTTTTCATTTAAAATTCTACCAATTTCTACTAATTTTTTGCTTCTTGTTCTACCATTTTGCCAAAATTAGATGTGACAACACTGCTAGGTGGTAAACTTTGAATAGGTATTTGATTGTACAAATCAGACAGACAAAACTAAATAAAAGCTTACTAAATAAATCTTTATAAGCAAGTAAAAAAAGCTTTATAAAGCTTTATAAGCATGTAATATAAGAATTTAGGTATTTTGAAACTGTGACATTTTGCCATTCTGGAGTTTTCAGTTTAAATTATTTTGAATTTTTGTCGTATCTGTGATTCGGTATTTTAAGGAAATGTACATTTCAATATTTAGTTCAGTCATTATGACATTTGTTCATTTTAAGAATGAGACAATTCGATATGTAGGTATTATGAGCTCATGGCGATTTGAAAATAAGTGAAATTAGTGAATTGGGCATTATGAAAATTAGGTGGAATAAGCCCTACTCACCTGCGAGCCATATGAACACAAACCGAAACCAAAACAAACGACAGTCGAGATCTGAACGCACCTCGCCTTTTTTTGCCGCATTCGGGTTTCCTTTCGACTCGGCTCGGGTTTTTTCGCGCGCCCGGTTTGGCGCGACTCCATAAACAGTTAGCGAGGCAACCCCGGCGGAATTGTTTAAGTGGACGCAGACGTATGCGCATGCGCCAGAGAATGGTGCGGCTTTGTTTTAATTCATTTTAAGGGATTTATCTATATCTAGTTTTTATATTACATTAACTCATTTACTACTGTGTACTATAGAGTAAAATTAAATTGTCGTATTTCATGCCATGTGTTTTTTAACTGATAGACAGAATAACGTTCTTTTGATAAAGGATTATGTACTTACGAGGTATTCAATACTTAAATCAGTTAATCAAAAATATTTTAGCTTCACCTTTTTAATATCCTCGGGTTCGCTTGTTTGAAAACAATATTATTCAAGGCAATGCCACTCCAAATTTCATCGGAGAGGCAACCGGATGACGAGTGGTGGTGAGTATTATATAATAAAAAAAACGCCACCCGAAAAACGTACATTCGTTGGCTTATTGTACATAACCCGCACCCTCATCGCTGGAATGGCGTATAGTCGGCAAAATCAATACCATCTTTTGTCCATCCCCAGATGGAGTGAGCGGCGATAAGCAGTCGCATCCCATCAGCCAGTGTGTCTTACCCCCTCTTTAGCCTTATTTACCTTAGGCCAAAATCCGATATTGACAAAAACAAAAAACCACTTGAATGTGCAAGAAAGGGCGCCGATAACCCCCAAGTCAGCCCGGAACCATTTTTAATACAGTCACTTTATAAATCAGGCCTTGTGTTAGATCCGGTAGTTCTGAAATTTTGCGGTGTTGTTGAGGATTAAGTTAATTAGACCAAATAAATAATACAAGTTTAAACTTCAAGCGCCAAACGCAACCTTTTCAAAAATAAAAAAAAGCGCAGTTTTCAGCTATTGTTCAGTTGGTGTCGATTACTTTTGGTTGAAAAAAAAAAAAAACAAAAATAGTGGTTAGTTATGTATGATTCACCAAAAATCTTAAGCATTTGGAGTTGTACATCACGCTCTAATTTCATATGTAAATGCATACATCGCATGATCTCACCAAAAATGTATAATTCAGTACAAAGCTGGTGTTCAGCCGGTTTGCCCGACTAAAGTTGATTTTTACCCGACTGCTACAAAGCAAGAGTTACGTTTAACGTTCAAAATTGATGCTATACATATTGTCTGAAACAGACTGATAACCCTTGGAATTGAAAATGGCTCAATCATACAAAATATTAAAGTGTATTTATTATTTGGAACTAAATAAAGCGCATTGCGTTGTGTATGTTTAAAATTATGTTTAACTGTAAGAAGCGCAACAAAGAGTGAAGATGAAACGTGCAAACAGCGCAAAGTCTCCAATAAGTAGGAAAGTGCCGTAACTACATTACACCTCGAATTTGAGAGAGCAATATTGGGTAGTCAAGTACAATAATTTTTTACTAGGTATACTTATAGCTACTTTTAATATTATGATTTTTTTTAATCCTACTAAACGTAGAATTTGAATAATTTAAATAAGTAAAAGTACTGGCTTATTAAGTTCGAGGCAAGAACCTTCTTTTGCTTCGGGCGTTTATTAATAAAATCTAAATATTTATAAGGTATGCGTGGTAGCGATATTTTGGTATAATTTGTTAAGGATTCCTGTAAACTTTGATTTTATAGCACACAAACCGAACGCAGTAGTATAACTGTAAATTCTTTGTATCGCTTCGCTCCGGGTACTTTTATACCCATAAACCTTCCGTGAAAAATTATCTAACTGATGGTGAAAACCGCATCAAAATCCGTTGCGTGGTTTAGGAGGAGTTAGCGGATAAACAGACAGACAGACATACGCGGAAAGTGACATTATTTTATACTATGTAAGGATGAAAACTGATTAGCTGTTGGAATCAACGATTTCATATATTTATCTAACAAGAATCATTAAACATACTCGTCAATTCATTTTCATAAGAATGAGTTCGAAAGTAAAACAGTATTAACCCTTTATAGGGCAAAAAGTAAAAAAAATACTGAATTCTAGCATCATTGGGATTTCACTTATTCACGCAAATATGTTTGAATATAATATATAAAAAGTACCTATCACTTATTTATTTGTGGTCGTTTTAAGTACCAGATTTTGTAATTGCCCTATAAAGGGTTAAACTGAGAAGCTTTTCCTGAACATAACATACGGAAAAATATTGATTTTAGAAGTAAAAAATAAACAATCATACCATATTTATCTCAATTGCTGAACTAATGTGACATCTACCTACATATGCTGCTTTTCATCTTAGTGCTCATTAGTCCACCGAAGACGTGGAAGTTGGCGGCACGTGCTCTATTTAGCTTACTGTCTAACTGTGTGCTGTGTCTAGACAGTCGCGTGACGTGCTCGGGCGATACCCGATTTAGGAAATATTTTAGGTTCGATGACTCTGCCAGGCAGTTGCTATGCCGTCCTACAGGATGGGGCCAATTTCACTTTCTCTGAAGGCCTGATAGCTCTTGGCCAGGTGACGCCGTGCGAATGTGAACGGCCGAGTAGTCCCTAGGGATTCGAGCATTCCGTGGATTTTAATAGATATTATTGTTTTAGACGTGAGTGTATGGAGATACGAAAGATACGTTATTTTATTGTACCTTTGGAGGTTTATTTTTTAAACGTTACGCTGAATTACTGGTTACTATGAATAATATTAGTTTTTTTTTAATATTTACTACCTGCTGATACATTGCTCAAAAAGTGTTTTATGGTCCATTATTATTTAATGGGGGGTTCAAATTATGTTCTTAATGTATTAAAACTCACTCTACATAAAAAAAAATCTTTAGCAAAAGAGACCAAAACCGTCATCCAGAACACTACTGCCAAATAACTGCCTTCCAACTGTAAAAATATGTTGTTTTCTTAAGATACAGAGGTGTTCGCATTTTCAAACAGTTTGACAAGTAACACGTATTACGTGTTAACTTATTAGGTACCTCACTGAAAACACGATAATTTAAAAATAAATTGTTTTTAAAGCGTGTTCCAATTCGCGACTTACTCATATTATGTCGGATACATAAAATTATTCTTCGAAAAGCTTACGAGTTTGTAAATAGGTGAAGATGTATAGGAACAAGACAACGTTAAATTATTTAATGTCAATGAAGATGTAGTACTTAAAGTGAAGGTTCGGATTTGTAGTTTTAGAATGGGTGACAAATTTACAGGAGTTATTGCAAAAAAAATAAAGATCAAAAATATAGTTGAAAACAGAACAAGTACCTACAAGCATGGGTGGTATCCATCGGCAGATCACCAAAGAGAATTAAACGAGTGAAACAGATGTCATCATTAAAATACACGCAGGAATGCTGATCCAACAGTTGAACCAATAAAATGAATAGAGCAATTCAAATAATGTCAACGGCAAACATGAAATAAGTGAAATAAGTAGGCGGTTTAAAAATCAAAGAAACCGAAACATTCTAACCGCAAACATGTCCCTTCATCACAAACGTTAGTATATCACTATTTGTTTGAACACAAAGCTAAAACTACCGTTTATTTGTTTACCGATACTGCCATGGATTGGGCATATTATTGTGAAAGAGATGACGATACACATGAAGCTGAAGATGAAAAAGGAGAGGTGTAAGGAACACTTGCGACCACAGCGGTGTCTGATGAAGAAACGAGTGGAATAATAATGAGGTGCAGTGACAATAGTTGGGATTCCAGACTCGAACAACTGGGTTAAAAGGTGACATTACTGTCATTAGATGTGCAAATGCTGACCTTTATCGCCTTTGAAACTGTTAATGGCAATACAAACCATTTTACCCGTTTTTGTCAAGTTTCCCTAAACGATACCTACTGCTATCAACTTATCAAATACTTTGTCCTTATAGAAGTTAAAAATTCTTAAAAGTATGATTCCAAATTTAAGGTACTCAAGTAGTCTGAGGATAGTTTATATTTCGTGCACTTTTTTCTGTCTCGAATGTTGATCCAAGATTATTCTGTCTACTACTTTTGTAACAGTGCCAAGAGAAATGACTCACGACGGTGGCAAAAAAAAATGGATCTGTCTTGGCGTTGCGTTAGTCTGTCTTCAATAGTGGGAATACTACACGAAACCGTTTAAAACGATTATATATCAGTTTGTTTACAATAGTTTGCTAAGGCAGTGATAACCAAACTGAAGTAGCTGTTTTAACCTTTTTATATTTTGTTAAACATTTTTAAAAGTTATCGACCTTCCAAAAATGTAACGTTGACCCCAAATTATATTTCAAATTAGACTTCGCGTGTGAAAGGCAGAAGACACAGGACACACCTGTGTCCTGTGTCTGGGTCGCAATTTAAATAAAAAGGATTTCCGTTCTAATCCAATTTGTCTGATCTGAAGCGTCCTGAAAACGGAAAGGGTATGTTTAGTTATCCGATATGTAGATTGATTGAATTGAGTAAACTAAGCAACGTTTGCATTGGATACATTTTAAGATGCCCTAAAATAAAGTAAAAAATGTAGAAGCGGAAACCTAAACTCGCGGAAACTGAATTTATTTAGGGTATAAAAGGATATTTAGTGCTTTTGGGTCTTTCGTTAGAATTTGATATTTCTTGAATGGTTTGTTATCATTTACATTGGCAAGTCATTACCAAAACTGTAATTGGACCTAAGATTTCAATCAAGAATTTCTTTGGGACCGACAAAGAAGCACTTTGCCACTTTGGTCAAATGTATCGAGTCCAAAACGTAATTTTTCGCTTTTTTTGGTACCGACTTACACGCTATGCGTGTACATACAAACCATATTGCATTCCTTTTAATTAGCATCGACAAATACATTGTTGGAACATTACTGACACCAAGGTAACTGAACTTTTTATCATTATTTGATATGCTCGCGAGGTATTCTACGTATTTATTGGTTTAAATGTACGGCAAGCTAATAAGAATGTGGGTCACTTTAGTGCCATGTCATAATAAACTTCAAACTGAATATATAGCAGGTTTTCTCACAATATATTCTTCTCCGTAAAAGCACCGGGCAATGCACTTAAGTAAAAAAAAAACTAATTGGTACATAGCCACCGTCGGCTGAACTTGAAGCTTGTGGTGGTAAATATCCCCAACTGTCTCTGACTTTTAATAAACATCAAAACCAATTAAAACAGACGTCACACAAATAAAATCTCCAGAGGTTATTATGGACAACATGGACTGTTGTACTCAGACTTTAGGCACAGCAAGTGACAACGTCCAAAGTAAAGTCGATTGAGAATTCCAATTCTACAAACGAGATCTAATTAAAGTGTTTGGTGACCGCTTCTTGTGGGTCCCATAATCGGTCTTAATCGCAGTAATTATCGATTGTTATCGGTTTAGGGCCGTGGGAGATGCCCGCGCGCACGCCCTGTGAGGCCGAAACGGGCTGGTTTTTAATCATTACGCTAAAATGTTTGCTTGGTACATTACATCGAGGTATATAATGTATTAAGTACCTACTGAAAATATTCAGAGTTCATCTGTACAATATTAGTGGTCCCGTGGGTCAAGAAATAATAGAATTACATAAAAATATGTTACTTAAGTCGGAAAACTTGAGTCAACATGCCTGGAAAGATTTTATTAAAATTTTTTAGGGTTCCGTACCAAAATGATAAAAAAGGAACCCTTATGGTGAGACTTTGTTGTCTGTCTGTCTGTCTGTATGTATGTCACAGCAGTTTTTCTCAGCAACTACACAAGTAGATAGAACTTGAAATTTGGCAAAAAAAAAATATATGAAATTAATTTTATAAATAATTGAAAAGGGGTCTAGAATGGGGAGTTGAAAAATAAAAGTGATTTGATTATAACAAATGGGGTGTCTTATCTGCACATTCCAAAACTATTTTTTTATAATTTTTCATGACGCACTTTTTGATTTATAACCAAAAACTTGCAAAAAATGACCGTTCCCCCCTTATCTCCGAAGTTTATGAACCAAAAATCTGAAAAATTCCTAAATTCCTAACTTATAGATAATTACTCATATTTTACGGGAAAAATAAAACGAAGTGTTCAAAATTTGTAGTTTTCGAGAAATTGACCAAAAACATTAAAGATCGGTACTAAAATTTAGGCAGGTCAAAATTGACCTTATTGCTTACAAATTAATTATTTGAAATACGTACTTAAATACGGAAACCTCGGTGCGCGAGTTCGACTCGCACTTGACCGGTTTTTTTCTAAACTGTTATTTATATTAAGACTACAATTCTGCCCTGCTAAGCTAATCTGCGATATGTCAGACAAAACTGCTGTAGCAATTGCTACGTCATTACTAACGGGAGAGGACTGAATCTGCTTTGGCTATTGAGTTTGAGATATCGCCTTTTAGCTTAGGACGCCAGAATAGACTCTTCGTTGGGGGACAAACAAAATAACTTGTTTAAAGCGTCAGTGATAAAGTTTTTATTTAATCCTAATATGTATTATAAATGTAAAAGTAATGTTTTGTTTGTTTGTTTCCTTTTAACGCCAAAACGGCTTAACGGATCTACATACCCACGACAGCTATTGGAAAAGCGAGACCTCCTAACAGGTTTTTTCAGACCTACAAGGAAATCTCAACCTAACTGCATCATGCCTTATTTAATTGTTAACGTATTTTTTAGGTTAAATTTGTCAAAGTGATAAACTGTAGGTACCTACCTAACCTCGGGAACGTATACCTAGGGTAACTTTTTTTCCGGAAAATTGGACAGTTCAAGTTAGTGCTTTATATAACTTTGAAAAATTTCCGAAATGTATCTTTCAATGCGGCGCGCCGTCTTACTCGTAAACTTAACGACTTTTCCTTGCCCATATTATTTTGCACTTCAATGAAAAACTTTTACAATAAAAGCACCATCAATTCGCGGAAGCGGCAAGCAAAACAAATTTCAACTTACAACAAAAGCTCAGGGCAGTCGCAAAGTTTTTATATCCAACGTAAATAAACACTAGTTGTGCAACGGAAAGTGGGAAACCGCTGGTTTTATATATATATATATATATATATATATATATCATTATATCATTCAGCGTGTAACCTAGTTAGAGTGTAGTATAGACAGACGAACGCACAAGTGGGTGTTGGCCTTGGCACTGCTTTTGCATTGTTCTAATCATTGGTAAAAAATATAATGTGTTACTGATGAAAGTCATTGAATAAAGCTGTTACAAGTTACAAGCAAAGTAAAATTCGCCTTGGCTCTTATTATTATCGATGCCGTGTGAAATAGCCTTTATAAAAACCGCTAGGAGTTGGTTGACGAACAAAAGCGTTAAAAAAACACGTTTTTATTTTAACCCTCGACCAAAAAAGAAACTTAAAACTCCGGAAAGTGAAAGGGCTTCTTGAAAATCACCTGTAAATTGTCATACATACTTGAAAAAAAAAGGGAAAATACTTTAATACCAGTCAGAAACTGATGCACATTCTATTTTCGGAGTTGGCACTTGGCAACACCGTTAACCTATAAATTGGCGAGCAAACGTAAACAAATGGCCAAATGACTAAGTTCACTGTCTTCGTAGGTGTGTTTTTTTTTGAAAACCGCTTGTGTGGGATGAATGCGAGAACTGCACCATTGTTAATTGAGTCTGTTTATTTTTTGCTGTCCAAAAATATAGGTAGATAATAAGTACCTATTCAAATAAAATCAGGTATTTGAAGACGTTACAAAATTTGTTGATGAAAATAAACAAGTACCTAACAAACAAACATTAATTATGAAATAAGTAGGTACCTAATGATTGTTTAGCTTTTAACTAACTACCTATTAAAACAAAAACTTTTACAGTTATTTGCCGCCAAATGACAAAAGCGCGTAACTATAAAAAAAACGAAATCGAAACTAATTTAATTCGAAATACTCTCGCTAAATTTGGCAACAACAATCCAATACTGCAGACAAAATAAAACGTTGCTAACAATAAAATTGCGATACTGTTATTTAGATAAAAAGTTAGCCGTTAGTCCTTACGGGCGCTCCGCAAAACTTTAAAAAAGAAGAACCAAAACGCAGAAGAGTAAAATTAAAAAGTAAAGTAAGTTGAAACTGTTAAGGGCTAAAGAATTGGCGGAGTATTTGGCGTCCGGGCTTAGCTTTGTGTGATCGGAATACATTTGTGTTAAATGTTTATCTACATCAGCAGTTATAATAAAACCAAGTTAAGCCTGTTTAGATATTCGCCTTATATCCAAGTAATTTCTGAAAATTTAACCACTTTTTTGACCGTTGAAAAAATGGCTTATTTGACTTGTTTTGCAACTATAGTATCTAAGGCTAGTAGTTTTCAGAAAGTACTAAACTTTCGTAACTCATTGAAATGTTACGCAAAAATAATGATTTTATTTTATTGTTTTTTGCTATGTAACATATACGAAACTCATTTATTATTACTGTGTTAAGAAAATTGTACACTAGGAGTAATGAAAACTGGTCACGGCGTAGGTATGTTTATTTGTACATCCGTGTGTATTTTTCAGTGTTTAAAATAATAACGTACTGAAATACTTTATTCTCCACATCAATAAGGCCAAGTGCGAAAGTGCACCAACTCCAAAAAGTAAATTTTTCGCTCATTGTTTTTGCGGGTATTTTCGGAATCCAGCCATTTACATAAATGCCTGGGTCTTTGTGCAGCTAAGGCGCCGCGCGGCCGCGTATGGGCATGCGAGTGTACGAGAAAGTACGGTGAGCAAAAATGGCGGTGTGACGGTGTTTATTATTTTTAGTAAGCTTTAAATGCGTGGGAATGGTCAAATTTATACAATGCTTATACAATATAATATTACGCTTTTAGTATTAAAAACGCAATGCTGTCACGGCGAGTAATAACCAGATAACCGCGTGTGTTACCATAACTCAATAGGTATGGATCCCCCATCTCAAAGTTTGAAGATTAGACAACAGACATGCCATTTCTTGGATTGGATCATGGTCAATGGTGATGCTGTGTTAATATGCAAGCGGTTACAATAAGAATAATAAAATCAGTGACTATTATTGGTCAAAACAAACCAACATGTAGGTAATTAAGAATACAGTTATGAGATGCAATGCAGACGTTAACGATGTGGGGGTTGTGTTAATTTATGATGAACCGTGGATCAAGCTATAAACTATAATTTAAAATCATGATAATCAAAAGGTAAGAATATGGTTATTTTTATCGCACACAATAACACTTTCAGCAGCACACATTTCTTTTTGGTTTTACGTGAATACTTGGCATTATTAGTTACCTTTACGAAAAACATAATGGGACAATTTTTTAGTAATATTTTTAGTACTTTCACGTTTTCAAATGGTACTATGGTTAGTATTATTGTACATATATTTTCTATGAAATATATGGTAGGTACATATAACAAACATTATAATTTTGTTGAGTTTATAAAACTAGGTTTCGTTCAAAGTACAAAGAGTTCCAGCTTAAAAGTGTAATCATAAAATATACGGTGCAACACTTCCATGTCACTTTCATAGCAAAATAGGAATAAACTATCACAAAAGCTTCGTTTATCGTAGATTGATCATGTAGCGATTTGGCTCACCGTACTTAGGTTTGTATCAGGCGTGGGTGCAGGGTGTGATAGCGATTTTTGTTAATCAAAGATACACTGAATTAATAACTCTGTAAAATCTAATTACCTCACACACAATTTACTTAAATAATTGAGTTAAATTATTGTTTAGAAAATGTACATTCGAGTTTTTCACTATTATTGCTTTTCTGGTGTCTGCAGTATCATGTAGGTACTGTTACAGGATAATCATAAAGTTAACTAAAAAAAAATAGTTTTATATAAAAAGTGCGAGTAAAATTACTTACCTAATAAAATAAAAATAAATTATTACACGTTCGGATAAATGAGCCTTTGGTATAAAATTGAAAACTCTGACTAACTACTTATTTGCGAGGACATCCCTGCCCAATGTAAGCCACCAAACATTGAACACTTAAGAAAATTTTAGTTTTTAAAATAAAAAAACTTGTTCCTTATCTTACCTAGAAATTTTATTTATTTGTGAAAGTTTGCTTGTACACGTTGTCAACTAGATAAAATACTTGTTCAAAGCTACTCCTGCAAGCTATAGCTTCTTATTGGACATTATCCCAATTTTAACACTAAACCATAACAAAACAGGCCATCAATCTAACCGTGGCGCCAACTGACCCTAACACCCTTACAAAAAAACGGCTACTAAAGAATGGCGAACAAAAACTAACCTATACCCGTAACGCATATCTCCCAAACACACCAAATCAAGCCTTACAACTACCACAATAGAGTGTTAGCGAGCGCATTAAGGTTGGTAATTGGATTCGGACTCCGAAATCGCCAAAGAGGCCGACTGTCAAAAACGCGGCGCCAAAAATAAGAGGACAAACAAAAGTGAACGGAGCAAACTTAATTATGCGAGTTTTACAGTTATTGCGCTTCGCCCGCGGGCGTTGTTCATCTACAATTTAATAAAAATTTACATTTATAGAAGAAAAAAAAAACATAAATAAATTTTGGTATAAAATCTTTGGTGTGTTTCATTTTGAAGTAGGTACTTACTTATTACTCAAGTAAACACATTTATTTTAAGGAGAACATTCGTCGTCCATTTAAGTACATTTTTTTTATTAAGTCTGCAGTTTTATCGGTTTTTGAACACTTGACCTAGCGGTTTGTCGTTCAGTTAGGTAGCTACTTTGGGTACTTATACTTACTAATATTATAAATACGAAAGTAGGTATGTTTGTTTCTTGGTTTGTTCCGTTTTCACGACTCAACTCAACCCATTAACTGATCGACGTGTAATTTGGGACAGAGATATTTCTGGAGACCTAGTGAAAAGGGGTATAAGTCGTTTGAGCTCGAATTGAGAAAGGGTATAAATCATTTTCGGAGTACTTATACCTTTTTTCACATGAATTTAAGGAGACTTTTACCCTTTTTCACTAGGACCCCAGATTTGTAGCCCGGTGACGAACATAGGGTACTTTTTATTCCGGCAAATTGGACAGTTCCTGAGGAAATAGCGATAAACTAGGCAGACGAAGTCGGGGGCAAAAGCTAGTAATTATAAAAGCGAAAGTGTGATTGTTTGTTTGTTGTTTCGACGTCACAATTTGGTACCTACAGAGATAGTTTATAGCCGGAAGACGGATATAGGATAGATAGGTACTTTTTATCCCAGAAAATAAGACATTTCCTGCGGGGACAGTGACAACGACTTTTCCAATAACAGAGACCTAAACACAAAAAAATACGAAAACTCAGTGATGTACCTAATCTTAGAGGACAAAATAGATTATGTAAATGAAAATTCACCGTTCATATTCCTGGATTATATCGCTTGTAATCTTGGCAACAGCCCGGGAATTAATTATTCCGAAGATATGCTATTTGCTTCCGCGCGGTTACCGAAAAAGTCATCACAACCGACTTAATTAATACTCATCAACGCACAGTTATGAAAACAGCTAGCTTACTGGGATCAGGTGCTCTATAAAAGTTTTTGAAGTACGACTGTCTCAATTTAAAATGAGTCAAGATAACTCTCCGACGTACCTACCGTATAAGTACCTACATATCTATTATTTTGTTATATGTTAACTCCAGTTCAAACACCAGTCAAGTGCGAGTCAGCCGTTCGGAAAAAATATTTTTGTCCGAACGTATCATTTCCCAAATTTTCATTTGCTAAAAATCGTAAATATTTCCTGTCGCAGCAACCTACCCGACCTAACCTATCAGACGCAAATAGCGAATATAGTATATGTAAACAGAAGCAGAACTGGGGATTTAGTTTCTATCAGCATCTGGAGTTGCTGTCGTGTCATTGATTTCGTCAATATATTTGGTGACACTAATGACGGCGGTTGAAACGCCCTGAAATTCACCCGCCTATGCCCTGTGGTGGGTTAATGTGAGTTGATTGAATGGATGAATGTTGCGGGTGTTATTTTTTTACGCAGTGAAGTCCAGCTCATAGTTCTAGTCAAACCGGCCTATTTTGACCTTTGGACGTGTTAGGAATGCATGCCGACTACTAAGCTTGGAAGTTATAATTATTGGGCAAGATTTGAGATGTTATTTCTAAAAGAATAACAGCTACGGACAACAACAAACCACCCTATGATGTGTGTTAGTTGTTAACTGGGCAGTGCATACATCACACTGCTAATCATATATGAGACTAATATGTTACGAATAGACAGAGACAGTGGAGAGAGAGGCGGTAGCAGTTTTCAGTGCACCGGTTTCTTGAGCGATTGATATATGATACGCACACTTACTCACTTTTCCATTATTTAGACGCGGACGTATAATAGTTGATCATACTGATACTCATTTATTTATATTATCAAAATATTACATGTCAAATTATTATTATTATTAGTTATTATAATTATTATTTATATCATTGTTATTATTATTATTATTGTTGTTTTTTATTACAATGTCTGGTATCCTACTTACACTAACAACAAACAAGTCAAAAATTTAAATAAGTTAGTGGGTAGGTTATTTATCTTATCACAGTAAAACTCATTCATGTCATAGAACGCCTGGCTTATCCTTATTAGCCATTTTTCAAGTTGAGTGGAAAAAGAATGTGTATCGTTTCGGTTTTAAAAGTTAAGCACCTTTACATAAGTGTCAGTTCATATTCTTAATTACCTGTATTGCCAATTTCGTGCTTTCTTTGACAAGAGTACAAATTGACAGCTTTATCTGAACATTTGAATTATTGAAGTAAACATTTCCTGCTGTAAGTACCTACTCATTAAATCTTGCGATGTGTTAGATACAGTAAACACACATTTAACAAGCTTTTTGAAGTTAACAAATGATTGAAGTATCAAAACCGGTGCACCGGCTGCGGCGTGTCTATATTGGTGGCACGCGCACTAATGAATAAGATAAAAGACACTGCCCGGCGACTCGTACGCACCTGCGGCCGCGCGGTCAGCGTACCACGTGGCATAGTTACGTGGGGTAATATTCAAGGCAATGGCACTTGAAATTTCATCGGAGAGGCAACCGGATGGCGAGTGGTAATCTGGGTTTTGAAGTGATACTGAAAACCGGAGGGGGGGTAAAACGTAAAAAAAAAAACCTTACTTTCGAATTTTTAAAGGGTTGTTTCTTTTATTATTATCAAATTTTAGAGCGGTTGCCTTTTAACTTTTTTTAAATTCGTTAGTGCGAAAACGGCCCGCGTGTTTCGGATGAAAAAAAAAGTATATATGTAAATGTAAAAAAAATATATATGGTAACTGCAGAATCGATTGTTGTGCAGAGCCATGGGAGATCCCTGGTTCATGCGCAATGTCAATCTTCACGACGACCTCGGTCTTCAAACCGTGGCCAAGTTCATGAAGGACGCCTCTCGGCGTTTCGTCAACAACGCTCCTCACCATCCGAACCCCTTACTACATTCTGCCATAAATTACGCCCCGCTCGCGGATTTACCCTCTCGGAATAGGCGTCCCCAACACGTACTGGCTGACACCTATGACTCCATCACGGCTGCTCTCGCGGCCAGAGAAGAACTTCGAAGCCCACCTGTCTCACAGGGCAACACTAGCATCGCTCCTTACACACCACAGCGTCCCCTCCGGAGGAGGCGTCGGCGTCCCCCTACTCGCACTACACGTGGGCGACCCCACTTCACTCCGGTACCGGTACCGGATAGTATACAGATTCGACAAGCAGACTGAGTTTCTTGCCACGCTTCTTCTCAGTTTGCCTAACGTAATTTTCCGAAGCGGTGGTAGCACAAAATCGATTGTTTTTAAATTTCTCTGTCCTGACTCCGAGGTCGGCTCAATAGGAGCGCCCTTAGGCATGCAAGTGAAAACCCAATTTTTGCACTGCTCCCTTCTAAAAAAAAAGCAGATTTTGGAAACACTTCCGGAGATGAGAATTTATTTTGGAATAAAATGTAGGTATATTATTGTAAAATGCTAACCATAGTTTCAGAAAAGAAAATCTGTAAAATATTGCATTTACTTATGGAATTTGGCATTGAGGCTTCAGATATTATATATGAATACTTGCACACGTGTAGAGACGGCGATGCATCAGACGTGTTCATGTTGCATACTGTCGCTAGTTGGTAGCAGGAATATGTGTTAAGTACAACTTTTTAAAGCTTAAGATAAAATTAAATAATTCTTATAATCCTACTAATATTTAAATGTGTAAGTTTGGATGGTTGGATGGATGTTTGTTAAATATCATCACGCCAAAACGGCTGAACGGATCTGGATGAAATTTGGCACAGAGATAGATTATGTAAACTAGCATTGGAATGCAATAAACGTTTGAGTATTGAGTATGTGCTATTCCAGACTGGAATAGCACATAGGCTACTTATTACCAGCGATAAACGACTTCCACGCGGATGGAGTCGCGGGTAAATGCTAATTTTTTATCTATGCACAAAAGGATATCCTATACCTACTACTCTCATAACAAGTATTCAGTTCAGTTTCAATATCTAGAAAACGATTTTCGTAATCGAACTGTACTTTATGATTTTGAAAGTTCGTATTCTTCCTTCATCATAGAGTTATCTTTTTTGCAAAATGAAACGTACAATCATGGAAAAAGTCCTTATGCAACGTCAATAAATTTCATTCATAAACGTCGTCGCGTGCACACAGCGCGCTTCGTCGCCGCGGTATATTTAGAAATACCTTATTTTTTCCGTCGCGCGGTATTTCGGTTGCAAAATACCGTCTCAGAAAATATAGATATTAATAATTATGACAGGTCGTGTGTGATAGTGGCCTAGTAGTAATCATCAGAAACAGTTTAGAAAAGTCTTTCTAATGAATGTAACAATCTGAAATGAATCAGGTCGTCGTTACATTTCTTAGACCGACTCTACAAGCTTTAAAAGACAAACATTTAAGCTTCTAATCGATACGGTGCAGTACTTTGATTTACTTTTATAAGACATTCCAGTAAAAATGACTTCTGCGAGTCCTTTTTAGTTTATTTTAATTTATTTTTCACTTGGATATAATAATTATAAATGAACGTGTTTGCCCACTTTCAAATGACACTTTCGGCTGCTCATTAGATATTTATAACAATTAAAAGGCTTTTGCGCTTGATTGACTGATTGATTGATATTGATGATTGATAAACCACTGGAGTTGAAATTTGGAGGAATCCTGGGGTAGGTACACTATAAATTGTTTTTTTTTAAAACAACATCTAAGGAGGTTCAATAGGGAATATGCATGTTTTTTTTTATCGCATTTCTTGTCAAAATATCAAAAAACCGTAAAAAAGATGGTAAAAAGTGAAATTAAAATTAATTATTATACCTTACCTTACCTATTGGGAGTGAAAGTTTGTACTAACGCTTAAGTTGGTCATATTGATGATAAACGGCAAAAAGTAAAACAGGCTTTTTTAATAATTTTACCCCAAGAATTTGAAATGGGGATGGACGTTTGTATAAACATTTCGGTCAAGTTGGAAACATGGAAGTTAGTATTTAAGCCAATGATTATGACAAATAATGCATAGTACTTTTAAATAGGTACTACTTTCAGAGTTTATGAAATAGATCATCCTCTAAGGGGGTGAAATCGGGGTGGAAGATTGTAAGGGAGAGCCATTTTTCAAGTTTATAAAATATTTACTGCGCAGTGCAGTGCCTATCTATTCTAGGTAGACTTGTTATAATAAAGAAGCAGACTTAGTTACTGACCCATCAACGCACAGCCAAAACTGACTTAAGTAATGAAAAACATGAAGTTTAGAGAATAGGTTTATCTTGTGAGTGAGACAAGTAATAAGAAGATATATGAAGGGTGGAGGTTTGTATCAAAGTTGTTCGTTTTTAAAGTAAGACACATACGAGTAGATATTCATAATTGGATTGCTATTTAGAAATAAAGAAATATTTGAGACATATAACACACACATATATACAGACATATATATATTTAGTTCACCTTTTGTACTCAAATTTGTATTTTTGTGCAATAAAGATTAAATAAATAAATAAATCAATAAATACAATCAGACAAAATATCAACTGAAAAACTAAAAATAAGCCCTATAATTAAAGAATATAACTTATGTGTTGGAAATGGTATTGCAGGCGGGGACAAGCAAATAATTGAAAAATATATTATGTTGTAAGCATTTACATATTTTTATATAAAGACCTATCGTAATTGTAGTCTGGGTCCCGTAACACAGGGCATCGTAGCTCAGGACCTAGCCAGTATCTGATTTTTTGTAAATAATTATAGGAATAAACTTTTTCATTTTCATTTTCATTTTCACCTCAACTCGGACTTCACCTCAGTATGGTAAAAACAAGATTAATCGTTTTTTTTGGAAGTTGAACCTCCAAGAGGGTTAAAAGGGGGTGGAGAGGTGGAATTGTAGTCATACGGAGGTGAGCTATATTTAAAAATTCAGATACATGAAAATTTGTATACATTTGTGTTTTAGTACATTTTTATATTAAATTAGCAAATACTTTAATTTATAGACATCTTTTTTTTATTACTCACGTAGGTTTTTACGCGTTCAGTGTCGAGAACTCGATACCGGGTCCACATTGAATGAAAATCAAGGAGCCTGGTAAAGGAACTTGTAAGTTTTCAATTACGAAATTTTGCGTTTTAAGCTTAACTCTGATTATTTCCCTTTATGTCCTACTTGAGAAGTGATATGTGAATGCGAATGCGTCGCCTCGAGTGTGCTAATGCGTAATAAGAGATATTTATCAGCAGCTTGTAATGGGACACCCGCTCGCCTCATATTTGTATGGAAGCATGTAATGTCTCAATTCAAATGTGCTTTGGTAAAATAAAGAAGTTACGTACGGTCTGCAGAATAAAGTAAATTTCACGTATATGAGGACAATTTAATAAACTTAATTTTTATAAACAATCTGGACGATACGGAGGTGTAGTAAATTTAGTTCGGTTTTTTATTTATTAGATGTGTGTTTACTCTTTGGTTTGACATCTTGTTCATAAGTGTTAACAACTTTAATAAAAAACTGTATGCTTATATTATAATAATATATTAACTTTTTGAATAGATGTATAACATATATTTCATTAGTATCAATCGGAGCCGCATTAAATAGGTAAGTACCAATCTCCTCATGAACACCCAATTTTCAGGTCGTCTTCGATCAATATTAAACAGAAAAACTGAAAGAGACTGTAGAAACTGTACGGTGTCATTGCTCTAATCTCACTAAGACAGTTTTAATTCGTTTCTAAATACCTTTTTTAAATCTTGCATTCCTATTACGCACGCATTTTATACCCGAGTGTTGCCTGAAATCGTCAACTCATCATTCGGGCGCGTCTCTAACGTTAAAGCTATTAGAAAAAAAACGAAGCTCTTGACTGAATTTCGTTTCTGACGGTACCCGACGCGCCGTCTCGCCCGCGCGCTATTTCGGGCCCAGCCCAGTTTATTGACTCGCGACTACACCCGGATTTTACTACTTTTCCTACCAATACTCCTGCACTTCCTATAGCCGATTTTGAATTGTTAGAAACAAGTCTTAAGTGGTGTTGCGGGTGGGCATGAAAGATGAATGTACTATCAATAATATTGTTTGGGAGTGAGAGTGGATTATAGTTCACGTTGCAATCGTTGAGGTCTTTTACGCTTGAATTATGCAAGCGTCGGTAAGAGTTCAAGATTTGTTTTAATACGAGGAAATGAAAGAACTACCAGTGCTTCTCAGCAAGGCCATCTTAAGCCATAAATATAGACAGCCATAAGTAAACACAGACATCTAAGTAATTTCGAAGCCTGAAAGATATAGTTTTGCAGTACTTTATCTCTCTCTGTGATAGTCATCGGTGATTTAGAGTAGCACGTGAGGGACGTAGGAATGGAATTTGCTTATGGCTTCTGTTTTGGGAGCGGGGGCTTTGTAAGTTCTGTTCATCGTACCAAAGTCAAAACTATAACCTGTAACAGTTTTCATCAAACTTAGATAGGCTTAGGGTTCAGGGCGTTTCTGCCTTTTACGATTTTCTAAAGATAAAAGATCATAGACTTATTTACTTTGAAAGAGAAACAATGACCTCCTTACATGACCTTCAAACACGTCCATGTTTAAAAGAAAGTCGACCAGACGCTTTTTTTGCCCAGCCAGTACACCTTGCAGGCAAGGACGCAAATTGAAATAAAAAAAAACAATTAAATTTGAATTTGGAATTACTCGAATGGCGGCGCGTGCGGCAGATGCGCGCGCAGCTGCTCGGTGCAAATAAAAGGCAACGGCAATAGTTCTTAGGATCGATGGGTTTTTGAACAAATAGTAGGTAAATACGAGTGGAATACCTACATCTGTTTAGTAGGTAACCCGAATGATGTCGTCATACTCATCAATCATAATCATAATATTTAACATTATGTTGTACCTAGGTGTAAAAAAAAAACGGAATTTTAACCGTAGCATGTCCTTTTCTTGGTATATATCGGTACTAATTTACTCGAAAACCGTCAAATTTTAGGGATATAACAGATTCAACGAACATGGCTATGGCTGCCTTTCCATTGAGGCGGAGACGAGCAGAGCGGTGCGAAAAGGACCAATCACCTTGTACAGTTCCCACACTAACGCCTAGTACACAGAAACTAGAGGAATCTGATTGGTCCTTTTCGCACCGCTCCGCTTGTCTCCGCCTCAATGGAAAGGCGCCTATGTCTTCCTCAACACTAATCAAATACATCTTGTAGTTTTTGAGTAAAATGCCTGTGACACACGGACGGAAGACGGACGGACGAACGGACATTGTAACGTTATATAAGGACGAAACTATAAGGGTTCCGTTTGCATGCATGCACAAAATGATTTATATACCTACTTTCATCTTATCTACCTACTTCAATCGATATTCTAGAATAACAATAGTTAAAAATTTACCTAGCTTTGGCATTCATGTACCTACATTTAGAAAATTATACGAATGCGCAAGCGTTTGTTTTTATATTCCTACCACGGTGGGCGTGGTTTCAGCTGCACTCGCCACCTGCCCAAGGCTCGTGGCAAAAACCTTATCGGCTAGATTATATGGAGGGAACTAACTTAAACAGCATTTCGATTAAAGATATCTTGCAATAAAGTAAACAAGGCACGTTTAAATTGCGTCTGACTATTATTATACTCGTATGATGAGGAAAATGTTACGTCATGTCATCTTTAAAATAGTAAAAGACCTACCTCAGTACTTCAACCAGCAACTGTTCACGGTGGGTTTACCATACGGAGGAGTCGCTAAGTTGCTCAAATGCTACATGTTATGAATTTTGGACACTCTCGTCTATTAAACCTAAATTCTTTAGTTCTGATGTTAATTTTCTGATCTCCAGAACCGGTAGCAAAACGAACTGCTATTTTTACTATGATCCCTGAAAAAGCAACACCACCGAATCCTGACACGGTCAGATACCATAAAAACAATGTATGAACAAAAACTGGGCGTCTTCCTGTTATCAGTCAGTTTTACAATCTGAATTCGCGAATTTAGTCTCACCCAGTCTCGCGTGGGAATCGGCGAACAACAATGGCCACCAGCTAGTTCCATTGGTTCCCACCGGTACTCACCGGTCGTAACCAGTTCTTAGCGTTAATTAGTTTACTTAGCATCGCTAAGCGCTTATTTGACGCTTTTATTGAACATGTTACATACATATATGTTATGTACATGTACAAAAGCTGTTTTGGGACTAATTAGAAATTTTGACAAGTCCAACGATACCTAGAATATATCTACTCGTAGAGATGATTCCAAACGCTTTGATTGAAGACTATGATGTAGAATGGACGGTCAAGGAAATTAATGAAAATTAGATGTAATTATATACTTAGATCGTATTGCATTATGACTTGTAATTAACCATTATTTTAGGGATATTTTATGACAGCAAAGTAGGTTTTTACAGCATCCTTGCTTTGAAAATGAGTATTTTGAACTAGAAATAAAGATACCATGATAGAGCCGCTTTTATTGTCACGTAAGTACCTCTTATTGTCAGAATATTAGTTTAAAGTGTAAATGTGTGTGTGTGTATAAGTGTGTATTGGAATTGTAAAATTTTTAGCCACAGTTACAAGTCAGTGCGCGGACTGTAAATATTTTCAACAAAATGTATTCATTCAATCCGAGTTGTTCAGCATTTTAGACGATGCCAATAGTAATTAGCCGAGGTAGGTCACGGTCGGGACTCGATGCCAACTGAAACGTTCGGTTTTTACACTGAAATAGTTGTTTTAATAGAACAAATAAACCTAAATGTTTCTTTTCATTTCAGAGAAACGCGAGACGCTGCGGATAAGACTTACACTACGTTGTTATGAAGTGTTATTTTGTGTTTAGTTCATTATTTTATAACTAAAAGATTTCTTCACTTACGAAAAGGTTACAGGTGGACTCCATAAAATCTGGTCATCGAATAGAATCCGAATATCTCACATGTGTTAAGGCCAGTCGGTCAAGAACCCCTTATTCATCTGGCGCGGAACCCGGACTTATAACACATGTGACGAGACGTAACTAGGCGTCATTTACTTTAGCATTATAAACAATGTGCTTGCGCAATGATAAAATGTGAGGGATATTGCGGTATCCTAGCTAGGGGGCTGAACCTGAAAAGTGAATAATCAAGTTCTCTTTAAGGGGTTACAGCGGTTGTGGATTGTCGTTTGTCGTTTTTTTTGTAGAATAAGACATCATTCATAATGTCCATAAAACTTATTTGGTGGGATTTTCATGATTCTTTGAGGTTTTTGATTTTTCGGGGACAGCACTACTTTTTAATCTAAAGAGGTTTTAATTCTAGAATCACATAATTTAAACAGCTACAGTTTTCAGAAATAGAACACAATTAAAGTTGAACCAGGTTTGCTAAGTTTATAGATACAAAACAAGAAAACTACTTTTGGAAAAACAGCCTAACTTTTGCAAGCTAAATTTGTTTTTACGGCTATCAACTCACTATCCATTTAGGACTTGGATATGCATAAATCACAGTCAAGCTTTTACTTTTCGCAGAATAAACAAATAAAAAGAGAAATAAATCACGAAACCATTTAGAAGCCAGATTCAGGTATAAATCTGCACACAGATTACCAATAAATCAGAAAGCAATAATATATTTTATACCTAATAAACACGTTAGGAGAATGTGTTTGATTTTGATGTTGTTGGTTAGTGTTCATCGATATTTTTTATTCATTATTCCACGAGAAAATTCTCCATCACCCGATTCTCCTTTCTGCCAAAAACTATAAATCTTGCATAGACAAAACATAATTAATGACGCGACAAATTAATAGCCGATATGTCGTTAAGAGCGTAATTTCACGCAATTGGGGTGAAACAAAACAAATATGTCGTCCCTTGGCCATTAAATCTTTAATCCGCCTCGGCGAGACTATTTTATGATAGACATTAAAGTCACTCAGGTCAGTGAACTTGGGTGGGAAAATGAAAACAGGAAAATTGTAGACTTCGATGAAATTTACTGAAAATTGTCCACAAGGCCGCTACCACTGATGAATAGGAACGAATCTACAGGCGGCTGTTAAATTATTTTCCCCTAAATGACACTAATTTTTTATATGCATTTTTCCCGATCTTAAATTTTGACCAGTCGCAGAGTTTCCGATCCGGATTTCTCCCAATCGCAGATTTTCCCATTTGTATTCAGGTTGAAATTAGAATGTAGGGTTAGGTTACGTCAGTTCCCGAAGGAAAAAAAGCATCAAAGAAATAGGAGTTCCGTCGACACTATAAAATTGATTTCTGGAATGGGGAAAAATACGACAGGAAAAGACGCGTCAGGGGAAAACATAACAGTAAAAACTTAATTCAGGAAAAACGTAAACAGAGATTCAGGTACAAAAACAATGATTATTCAGAAATTATAATTATGTTAATTTAAATTGACTGACACAATTTTGTCCCTCAGCCCTTCGCAATTTAAATTACGTCTCCGAAAGGCGATAAGGAGTGTAAACAAAGCTGAAGAATGCGCATCGAGTGTCAGCATGTCGGTTTGAATGGTTAAGTGTCTGACACAAACATATTGACGTATATCAACATTATGACTGTGGCCTGGATGTGAAATTTCGAGTTTGAAGTGTAAGAATGTAGGAATTGTAGGAACACGTTCCGTGAAGAGAAGGAATAACACGATAAAATTAAAGGTTTTATCTGCATTTATATTGGTATTAAAGTTCGGTAAAATTAAGAAATGTGGAGGTGCCTGGGGAAGCCTATGTCCAACAGTGGACGTCTATCGACTGTAATGATAGTTAAGACAATTAAGAAACCTACCATCCAGGTTTACCTAAGTATTAAATTTTAGGTAAAAATGTTGGTTACATTTTCACCTTTTTCACTAGGTGGTTATTATTCTTGACGCAAATGATAATAAAACAGTTTTACCGCAGTTGGTTTGGGAAACCGTTTTATTATCATTAGCATTCATAACTATAATTTTACTAGGTAGGGGAAGGTGGGGTAAGACGGGGACTTTAAGGTATTTCATAAATTAAACCTTCCGTTTTTAATTGCACAATGTAGGAACTTTTATAAAGAAAATATTAAGTCTTTCTTCTTTTAATTATAATCAGTAAAAACGAAAAAATTAAATTCTTCTCATAGATTTAACAACTTGAAATAAATAATGAAATCTCCCCATCTTGCCCCACCCACAGGGCAAGACGGGGTACCCCCTTGGGTAAGATGGGGTATAGAGTATTTAATCGTCGTTATCTTCACAAACCGGGCAGATATGGACAGCTTCGTCATCGTTATCTTCCACTCCTGCACAGCAACAATGCGCTCACTTAACGCAAGTCTTGCAAGTGATCCATCCTTCAGATTCGGATAGACTCGGAATACAAGCCGTGGCAGTACAGACACAGAAGATACAGAAGTATCTTCCTCATCTGATTTCTGAGCTCCTTCGTCAGCTTTCTTGTTTCTTTTAGATTTCTTTCTGTTTCTTTTGTTTTGTTACCTTCGGTTTAGGTTTCATACTGTTTTGTATGACCTCTAACTCTGCTTTATAAGGAGAAGCAGTGATAATAGCTGTTTTTCCTCTTTTTCGATTTTTTCCTTCTTTCGGCCATTCGTGGTTAAGGCATTAAATGTTTCGGACTTACCAGATAGGATGCTGCATTATCCAAAGATTCATTTACTGTTGCTTGTTGCTGTTATAAAATAGGTTGCAGCAGTCGGTCGAGGTAGCGTGTTTGTTGTAGGATTTAAAGCAGTGCAGGTGGCCCTTTGGGTATGAGGGGCTGACGATGTTACTGTTGGTAGGACTGTCAGTATTTGTTTAGAGGTTGCTGCTATTGATGGTGTCAAAATTGTATCAGCTTCGGATTCCTTTTCAGCGTTCAATGCGATGTCAGTGGCCTAAATCCAAGAAGTGACAAATGAGCGGATAAGATGGGGTACCAACCCCGTCTTGCCCCCAAGTAGGTACCCCATCTTTCCCAAACTGGACTCCAAAGTTGTATAAAAATTTTGAGGTTTTTAAATCAAAGCAAGCCGGAGCGAATTAATGTTTTAGAATAGTAAAATAAACAAACATCAATAAAAAATATGTCACACATCTTGTATACCATACATTATGAACAGTCACGTACTTAATATACGTCAAAAATTAGATAAAACCACTCAAAATTAAAAAAAAAACTTACCAAAACACAACGTGCACACCTTCAACCAAACTTTTTGTGACACTAACAACTACTGCTAAATGCCGTCAGATGGTGTTAAAATAACTTTTCTAGTGACATTGTATCACCTGTTTTGGTATGGTCCCCATCTTACCTCGCTACCCCGTCTTACCCCACCTTCCCCTATATTAAGCAGCAGATAAGCAGAAAAGTCTAAACTTTCCGTTTTAATGTTTAAAATACGTACGTAATTTACTTTTCAGTCAATCTAAAAACTATAAAAACAGCTTAAACTACATTTCAGTAAATATCGAAAAACTTTGAAATTTTGTCAAACTAGCTAACGGGAATGAATGCAAACGACACATTTCTATCGTTATTTATAGATCCGTAATGAATCATTCGGTAAAAAAATACTTCAGCACTAATTAATTTTCACGCAGTCAATTTTAGCCCAGATAGCACTTTAATAAAAAATGGGACAAAAAATATAAACAAACATCAATAATTAACCTATATTTAATTTACAAATATATTTACCGCTGTAGAGATGTCTTATATAAAATGAATATCGATATATTACATCGACAACGTATCGTAATAAAGGCAGAAGGTATACATATATCAGATACGAGTCATTGCTTAGAAATGATATTGTTTGAAGTTGTAGGTGAAGCTGTTCACATAAACTGTTTTAAATCAAAAGTTGTAATCGGTGGTTACTAACATATCAGTCATATCACAAGTTTTTTTTAATTACCGAAAAGCTTTCCTAATGATTTGATTCGTTATACTATGGTGTACGCTGTTGTGACTTTCAAATCATAACAAATTTGCAACTTTTATTGAAATATGAGAGATAACAATTAAGTACAAGCATCATATTTCTGTGCTCTTTTGCTTTTGATCTTTTATTGTTAAACGTTTTACTAATTTCAAATTCATTTATTTAAGACATTATGGTCCATATTTATTATATTACAATAATTATTGTTTTTGGTGATGTTTTTAAATAATTCAGATATTTACTCGACATCGACATAATCGACTTTGCTCCTCACTACCAGTATCGTGTTACGGCACTTTTGTCTGCTTGGTTTGTTGTGACTGGTCGTTTTTTCAACCGGAAGCACTGACTAGACGCTCGGCTGTTTACCGCTCGCTCTAATGATGCTTCGCGTGAAGGACTTGGCTCAATTTTATACCAATATTTAAACAGTGGAAAGTGAAAAGCGTTCAGAGTCTTGTAGGCCGCCCATAACTTTTAATTTTGAGTTTATCATTAGTTTGAGATGGTATTTTATGAAATATTAAATTTATGGAAAAATAAACTGAGATCTTTGGAGAGGCTCAGATTTAGCAGTCATCCTTTCGGTTTAAGTGATGATGATGATGATGATAGTGAGTTATGAAGCCAGGAGGTACTTATATTTCTGTCAATTTATAAAAAAAAGATAAAATCACAAAGCCGGTTGGTTTCGTTGACGAAATTGTATCTTTAAATCTGAAACAAAGATTGAATGCAGTAATATTAAAATATTCTTTTGATTATGAAAATGAAAAAAATGTAAAAAGTATAAAAAAAGAGTTTTATTCCAACAAATAGGCTAATTATTTCGTTCCCAGGCAACGGTCCGAGATCGCGGACGAAATCGATAGCCGATGCGACGGAGCGGGACGCTTTTTGCCCATGCGCAGACTAAATTAGAGGCTTTATCTTTGTTTGAGACAGACTGGCATAAAAAGGTCATTAAAGTAGCAAAAATAAATCTACTTAATTAGATAACATAGCTACGCTAAATCCAAACGGATAAAATCTAGAGGTTTCTTACGGTGGTAAATTATGTATTTATGACTATAAACTGCAAGTAAATTGATACAATCAGTACAACGGGGTCAAAAAACCTACTCGACAATGTCTATCGTCATGTAAGGATTTCTGTTTTTTGCGCTTCCTTATTTTTACCACGGTTGTAGATAATATTGCCTAGGTACCTACTGAAATTTTATTTCGTTCTTTGATAACGCGCAGAGATGGACAAACTGAATAAAACAAAATTTGAAGCTGCCAGGTGCGGGTTTTCTACATGCGCCTAGGCAGCGATTTCATTGGACGCTGTCTTGTAAAGGACAGTCCGGATTGTTCATGAGCCGTCTGTTGTGTTGCATATATTTGTCAAACAAATGTGAGGTTGAATTTCAGTTTTTCAAGGGCTCACGTCTTCAAATACTCCAATCTTCGAAGCGGTTCTTTGACAGGCGATCAACAATAGTTCAGTTACTCAGCTGCGCCAATGACTTGGTGCGTATTTATAGCGTACGAGCGTCGACGCATGTATCTGCACTTCGGTACTGTTATTTATAGATGGCGCTTGCTACTTGCGTTGCTGGCTATTTTCATGGGGTTATATGCCCTTAGAAAAATCTAAAGTATTTGAAGCACATTGAAACTTAAGCTCTCTCCCGGTCTTTGTATTACTATTCTTCTTACCTTTTCTGATCATGCACTGCTCACTGCTGATTGGTAAATATTGTCTTCTAAAATCAGATGACGTATCAAATAGATACTGTTACGGATGTTGTTGATGTGATCATTAATGTCTATAGCTGTATCTTTTTATTTTATGAGGGGATTTGATCTAAAAGGACGGCTTGTGTCTTACTTATTGAATAGAGGCTCTTTCCTGGTAGTCATGCTAGGCGTTTTACCAATCTATATTCAAAGGAAAATTTCATTCACAAGTCAAGTATTAGTAGTGTTTAAACTATTGTATCAATTCCAATCATCTCTAAGGTACATTATCAAGCACTAGGTCCGGATCGAGGCAAACCTTCACCCACTTGCCAGGTAATGTAGCCATACATCAAGCATCGAAATTACCCCACATTATCTCTTAACCGTTTTATATTGACGACGTCCTAATGTTTTTACTAACTGTACCTACACACTTCAAGGGCTATTAAGTGTTTTCTTGATAGCGACGTACTGGGTTCACTTCAATGTTTCATAAATTCATCATCATTTCCGTCGAAAGACTACGTCCACTGCTGGACATAGGCCTCTCCCAAGGTTTGCCACAAGGACCGGTCCTGCGCCGCTTGCATCCATCGGTTTATGTTTTGCACCAATCCTGACCACGTCGTCGGTTCATAAATTATGATTTGGCAAACTGTATAATGGTGCTTTTGAAATATTCTAGCTTTGCCATCGTATTGAAAAATATTATAATTATGCCCTTTTACCTACTAGGAAATCAAATTAGGTTGGTTAA
Organism: Tortrix viridana; assembly: GCA_963241965.1. Lineage (NCBI taxonomy): Eukaryota > Metazoa > Arthropoda > Insecta > Lepidoptera > Tortricidae > Tortrix > Tortrix viridana. The sequence continues at coordinate 5,522,310 of OY725175.1, read as the reverse complement.
AGGATATTGTAGTTTCTGCGATACAAATGCGAATAAGATGTGAGATAACCATTTATGAGTGGAAACAGCTTTGTATGGACCATTGATAGGGCAATAATTTACAACACAGCCTGTCATACATATTTGTTAGTACACAATAGCGTATGATATTTTTATTACATAATGCAGGGATTTTATTTATTTATTTATTTATTATTTATTTGTAACCAAAATTCTAAATTCTATCTGTAATGTTAAAGTAGCTATGAATACACACACACACACACACACACACACACACACACACACACACACACACACACACACACACACACACACACACACATCACCTAAAACTTTAACGTATTACCTATATGTTTTTAATAAAAGTTAAATTCTTTTATTAGAAAAATTGTAAAAACAATCAAATTGAATTAACCAACTTGTATAATTATTATCATGTTATGATATCATACGTCCAATATTATATGTACTTAATCAAATAACATAAATTTCAACATACAAACAAAGCGGCGATTTGCAAGGGCTCCGACTGGACAGTCCAGTTACATATTTGTCGGACATATATAGCCCTGGCTTGCCTTAACAGTGTGATGAATGCTTGCGAGTTATATGTCGGACGTACATATACGTTTCTGATATTTGTATAAACTTATGCTTAGGCAAGAAAACTATAAGTAAAGAATGATAACACTGCAAATCAAAGTATTAAGTTATTGTCTGGTCGAATATTATCCGCCTTTCCTCAATATCTGAATAGATGACGAGCATAATTGATAATGAGAGAATGAGTACTTTTTTTGTCGTACTGTGAGAAGGCACCTGTAAACTCTATGTTACTCGTACATGTAGGAAAGTCACTCAAGAGTAACCTTTTTTGGATATAACTGTAAAGATACAGAACAAAGTTGACGCACTCACGTGAACGTGCTTACGTAAATATGTATGATGATCAGGGTGCAGAATTCTCATAGCAAGAGAAGTCGTCTGGAAGAGATCCCTATTTAGCGATAACACCGCCTGTTGACTCACTATGTAACACTTCTCTTTCTTGTCGTGTATCCTGTCCTTGCTTGTATGTGGTATTCAATAAAGAGTTATTGTATTGTAGTGGTGTCATACATTAATATTTGCCTATTTTGGAAATCGTATGGCTCTTATAACTCTCAAAGTCTATTCAGACTGTCACCACTATGTTCAAAGAACGACTAAACCCAGTTATATCTCTATAATTCCTTAAATGATTAGTTTTGATATTTGTGCAGTTTAAAATTGCTTTTGTTTGTTTGTTTAAAAACGCCGCCGATCAATGGGAACGCGAAACTTTTAATCTAGGTATACTATTTTCTACCTAGTCTACTTTTATCTTGTTTGTTTACGTAGTCTGCGAGGCGCCCGCGCCGCTTCCCGGAAAATATCCGCAGTTCATTGTCATAGTGTACGCCGGGGCAATTTCAAGGGAAAATAGGCCCCGTTGCCGGGGCTGATGGAAATTCTTATTATTGACCACATTGTAGTCGCAATCAAATATAGGTGTCGGGGCAGACAAAGTGCTTAAAAGTAAGATGAAAAAATAAGGTGTTGATTTTATAAAACTCGAAAAATGAGTAGGTAGTCAATACGAGAAATAATACGCGTGAATCTCTAGCCAACGCAACTAAGTACCAAAAACGATAATATAATACTCCAATGCACTTGACTCGTACAATGTCAGTCTGTTTGCATCATCAACTAACATGGACAGAGATTTGATGATAAGCCAAATGTTCTGTTAGTTACGTGCTCTTCTTGCGGACGAGGGCGGGAAACACATGACGAAGGGAAGGGTGATCGTGTTAATAAATCATACATATACTTAGGTACGAACAGCTCTTTTAACCTAATTTCGAAAATCTTTATAATCATCCTTTACATTGTAAGTATTTATGCACTAAGATAAGTTGTCTGCTTCAATCAACGCGGAAAATATATAAATATGAGTAAGTAAGAGTATTCTGGGAATGTATTGCGATTTGTAGGCATTCCTGTTTGGTTTCATTTTATGAATAAGTACCTACACCTACTACCTAACTTTACAATAATAGTTTCCACGACTTTTCTAACAAACTGAATGTACTGTCATATCCTAGCAAAGGAAGAGACTTCACAAAATAGATTAGGTATTAGAGGCGGAGCACAGTAATAATACTAATAATAGAATTAAAGGTGAAACGGCTTTGCAGTGCCCTTGCAGGGTTTATGTTGAAACTGCCTAACGTGTTTTTAAGATCTTATGTACAACATAAAAGCAATAAATGTATATGACAATGACGAACTCACTGTTAAATGAAACGGCTTAGACTTTAAGAAAATACATGATAAGACCCAAACAATGATTCATCCGTCTTATTTCCAGCGCAAAACAACACAAGACTCCAATTAACGAATTGAAAGTCTGCCTATTAGTCCTAATTGACGACTGTCAATTGACGACAAGGTCATCAAACCCAACGTTTACGGCAAAGTTACGTTTTTGTATCTACATCAACTTACGGGGGAAAGTAGCTTTACAATAAGTTCCGAATGGAAAGGTTGACTGTAGCAGACAAAGGTTAGATTAGACAATTAGAAAATAAAGAGTAAGCACATGTAGAGAGATACTACAGGCTGCGTTTACTGTTCCGGGCTAAACGTTTATTTGTAATATATTGAGGGACAATAAAAGTAATATGCTGAAGGAACAATTTTGACACTTCAATTTTATTTTATCTGGATTTACCTGATCTGGACCTAGGGCTGTTTGAATTTCGACCTATAGATGTAGGTACAGTCACTAACGTTAATTTGGGACCCACTTTAGATCCAAAGTCAATCTGACATTCTACAATAAGGTGGAGTTTCCTGTAAGTTACAAATGAAATGACTTAACATCTCTATTGACAACTTCAAGCAATATTTTTTAGAAATGGGTCCTAAGTTAACGTTCGTGACTGTACAACGATTTGTTACTTTAAAAAAACGGAACGGCGATATTTCGTCTTAACATATCACAAGATTCGACAGCTAATAGTATCGTCGGTAAAAGACCACCGCAGTTATTAACGTCGCTGGGAATACTACTCTGTCAAGAAAGTACCGGGAAAAGATCAATAATACACAAACTGTTTGTTAATCATCCAAATTTATTTTATCACCTTCAAAGTATGCTCCTTCAGAAACGATACACTTACGCCAACGAATAATCCAATCATCAAAACATTTTTTAAACGCTGTTTCCGGAATTGAATTCAGTTCTCGGCGCGAATTCTCCTTTATGTCTTCTACCGATTGAAAACGGGTGCCACGAAGTGGTAATTTGAGTTTAGGAAAAAGAAAGAAGTCGGCAGGAGCCATATCTGGTGAATATGGTGGTTGCTCGATGGTATTTGTTGAGTGTTTGGTCAAAAATTCTTTCACAATGATGGCCTTGTGCGAAGGCGCATTATCTTGGTGCAAAATCCAAGAATTTTCATTCCACAAATCTGGCCTTTTTCGTCGAATTTGCTCTCTTAAATGCCGCATAACGCTCAAATAATATTCTTTATTTACCGTTTGACCTTCCGGCAAGAATTCCGAGTGCACAACACCGCGATAGTCAAAGAAAACAGTCAACATGACTTTGACTTTTGATCGACTTTGGCGTGGTTTCTTCGGTTTCGGTTCAGTTGGAAGGCGCCACTCCGAAGCTTGTTGACTAGTTTGCATGTCAAACTCGTAAACCCACGTCTCGTCACCAGTAACAATGCGTTTCATGAATGTTGGGTCGGATTTGACTCGTTCTAGCATGTCCTCAGCGACTCTCATGCGATTGAGTTTTTGGAGAAAATTCAGGTCTTTTGGGACTAGCCGAGCGGTAACATGTTTCATACCCAAATGATTAGTTAAAATAGTACGGATCGACTCGTGAGATACAGAAAGTTCGGCGGCTATCTCTCTCAAAGTTGAATGAGGATTTTCAGTCACTATTTCCTTCACTTTTGCGATGTTAACTTCAGTTGCAGACGTTGATGGCCTACCAGAGCGAGGCAAATCTTCCATCACATCTCGACCGCTTTTGAACGCTTTGTACCACTCATAAACACGTGTTTTTGATAAAGTCGAATCACCGTAAGCCTTCTGTAACATTTTCAGTGACTCCGAACACGAAATTCCATTGGCGATGCAAAATTTAAGACAAACTCTTTGTTCAATGTTTTTGTCCATTATGAAATTCGCAATACACACTAGATATGATATAACTAAAAACAGCACTGTATTTAATATAAATAACAGATGCAACTCAAACTCCGCGCCAAAATAGAAAACAGTTGTGCCAATCTAACAACAACAAAAAAAACAAAAATTTGAATTTGGAACCATAAACAAATCATCCATTCCCGATACTTTGTTGACTGAATGTATAAGGCTATCCGGAGGTTTTCTGCCGTAGGTTGTTGTAGCAACGATCATTTTGCATGATAATCTATTGGGGTTAACAAACAAGTATGCAAACTTTTATAGGTGTATGACGTGTATGTATGTAGGTATGTTTGTCCACGCATTACTCCGAAACTATAAATCGGACGTTCACCGTCCATTCTTTTTATTGACTTACATTTAGGTACTTAAACTTAGGAAACAGTGCAATTTCCATAAAAATCGGTCTAGTAGTTTTCAACATATGGACTAATAATTATAACAGGAACATCACTAAAAAGAGAAAAAAACAAGAAATAAAACCGTCTTCAAAAACCCTATGAAAAGGGTTAAATAATGGCCGGCCTACATTAGGAATATCCTATTTACTTGTATATAGTGCCTAATAGGTACATGGAATATATCGAAGTCGGTGGTAAGAATCATGTGACATTGCTATTGTGTATACCTACTTGGATATTTTTCATGTACCTACTATATAAATAGGCTATTTCTAGGAGACCGGCTTTTATTTAACCCTTTTCGGTAGGTTCTTGAAGACGGTTTTATTTTTTTCTTAAACATATTCTATTATCTGACGTGTCAAAGTAGCAGCCGAAAACTCAATGGCGAATGGTGATTAAATGCAAATGCTTATGGTGGAGATTGGAGACGCACCTGTAAACTATCGCACACACATCGCTCCGCTACCGCTTTAAAGTCCTGCAAATTTTTCCAAACGGGTATAATTCATTTTGTTACAATAATTTCAAAACTTTTCTATGTCGGTTCCTGTTAGTTATTTTATTTATACACAATGCCATACAGTTGTTAATCATACACAATAACCCAAACAAGTCCATATATCTATTGTTCTAAGTCTAATCTTTGAGTTTGCGCCAAGCCGTATATCTTGCACTCAACACGTGGATTCACCATATCGGCGTGTTTGTATGGGAGATAAATTTAACGGAAACAAAGAAATCGATAGTAAACATGTGCTCTATTTTTTGTTTTTAACAGTTTTCAAAAAAAGGAAGAGGTTCGAAATTCAGTTAATTTTGTTTTTTAATGTTCAGAACTCCGACATTTATGAATCAATTTGGAAAATTCTTTTTTTATTTGAAAGGACTTTCAGATTGGTCCCATTTACATCAGATCAGGGATCATTCGCAGAATGCAACGTTGTCTAGGCCCTTTACCGTTGCTTCATGACGGTAAGCAACTATGACTTATTCTTAAGAAGAAGAAGTAATAAGTAGTTCGTACGTTCTTGATCTATCGAGAAAACGAAGCAGATTTATATTTTACTGATAGGTACTGACCCATATTTATTTTTGATAATGTGTGGCGTTCTATGAAAATCGATTACACATTGACTTTTGGTAACTCTATAACTAAGAATATAATGTGGTTGTTTTTTCCTTGTATTCATATTCCAGGTATCTTAAAGTTGATTAATCATGTGTGTTTGATAGTCAGTTCTGACGTAGGGCTAAATATTTAGTCTAGCCAACCCCGTCTAGACGCTTTTATGCGAGGAAGTTACATTAAAAGCTTATTATAAATTTATTGCGAGAAATAACATAGCACTATATTTTAAACTTGAGAATAACTTAGTGTGCTTTCGTGTGGAAATAATGAGCTTTTTGATGCGGGTGTAAAAATGTAAGTGATAACAAATTACTGGTTTTACTGTGGCACATAATCAGACATAGGAATCCACGGGGCAAAATTTTATTACAGATAGGGAGTTCCTATATCGATAAACTCGATTAACGATGATTGTTCCATATACTAGTGATCGCCCCCAGCATTGTGTGTATTTTTTTGTAAGTATTGTTCTGATGACGAGTATGAAGTTCACACAAAGCATATTTTAAATTATTTATTTATTTAATTGTACTATGACATAGTTAATATTATCTCTTTATCAAACCTCTTTAGATAATAAGATAGAAGTAGCTTAGCTACTTAGACACTCAAAAATCGTTTTGAAAAAAGAAGAAGAGAATTAGGTTATTATTTTGTTTAATTTTACACTTTTAATAAAAACATATTTTTACAAGCAAAACTTGGAGTGATCACTAGCATATGGAACAAACATCGATAATTGAGTTTATCAATATAGGAACTCCCTATATACATGTCGTAAAATTTTACCCCGTGGATTCCTATGTCTGCACATAATAAATTGACACTACCTATATATATAGTGATCGAATGTTTATTTTATTGACTATACAGGATATCGATATTTTACACTGTTTTCAATTTTATCGTTTATTAATTACCTATAATCAATAATCAAGCTAATAATTTTGACGTAATTGACGGCATTTCTTTCTCGTAATTTGACGCTGTTTTACGTCAGCTTTTTATAGTGGCTCGACAATTTATGTGGAAGACTGTATATGTAGGTAGGTAGGTATAGTTGTACCTACACTAGAACATAAACTTTGCGGACCACTCGGATTGCGGATGACGCACAGGCGTATTGCCTTTTGCAAGACGAAGGATTTAAATAAAAAACAATATTGTGTTGTGACAGGTTCTTTTACACGTTTTAGATTAATGTGTTAATGTCAAAGTAGACCTCTATAAGCTGAATCGACTGGTGCCTTTATGTTTGTACTAAGTTATAAAAGAACGCGGACGATATGTTTTTATTACATTAAACATTAACAATGAATAATAAAATACCAGTAAAAGTTATACGTAGGTACGTTATATACAGTACGTTCTCGAATTCACATCTTTTATTGCTGTAAAAACAATTAAGTTGCAAGTTGGTTGGTTTGGTTGCAGCAAGGCGTTTAATTATTTGTTTAATAATAATTTGAAAATTAATAAAAATCAGCCAAATAAAAGATATTCGTAGCTAGTTTTTATACTTAATTAGTAATAACTTTGTGAAAAATAGATTCTCGTCTAAGTTTGTAAAATGATGTATACTTGGGTGCTTTAAATCATTAGGTAAATTACTTAAATTCCGGACTTTGAAACCGTACTTATTTCATGACCCACAACCACTTCAATTAACAGGATACAACTTATGTAGACCTCCGATCGATTATTGTTGATTTGTTTTTGCGACGGAAGGACGTTCACAACGTTTATATAGTGCAATTCCGATGAATCTAGCACATGTTATTGTGTTAAATAAAAGATTATTTTCCTCATGTAACTTTTGCCGGGAGCAAAACATAAAGGCCGCGATTGGCCCTTATCTCGTGACTTGATCCTCAAGACGCACGGCCGAGGCCGCTTGTACGTATTAGGGCTGCGTATGCGCCGTGGGTGCGCAATGAGTCCTACTCCGCTAGATACTATCTACACAACTCGGTGGTCGTAATTACAGGATTCGGTTAATCAATTCTGCACTTTACCCTTGTAGTTTGAAGATTTCAATTGACTAGGCAAAATTGTGGTTTAATGACTTTTAGTAATTAAAATAATAGAAAAGTGTAGCGCATGCGTTTACGAGGGATTCTTATACATATATACTTGCTGGAACTTTTTAAATATTAATTGTTATTGAAATATATATATCATCAAGTCCGGCTAAAGATGCAATGTCTACCGCTAAACATAAACTTTTCCTATGGTCCTGCTTGTAAAAATATAGGCTCTACCTAACCAACTGTATACATTGTAAAGTTGATCAATATTAATGGCAAAATAGCTTTTTGCGTTATCGTACGAGTATTATACATAACTGTAATTCCTGGTGTGCAGGCCTTTTTCACCGCCGCCGCCTTATCGGCTCCGTGGGAAAACGCATTGTGCAGCAAACGGTACAATGCTGACAATGACATTAATACAATTTTGCAATTACAATATTGCACCATAGGAACGCCACTCTGTATGTATAGGGATCTTACTATTTTTTTTAGTAATTGTCTTTGATTGCACGCAGGATTTAACGTGATGCATGTTATTTGCTTATTTGACCAAATCAATACCTACAATAGCTCAATGTCATATGAGTAAATAAATAATTCTGCGAGGTGTTCCAGTCAACAGGCACATAATGACATTTTTTTGTACTTACTGATTGTTTTAATTTTTTAATGTTGTTTTATCAAACATACTAAGGTAGACAAAGTACCGACAAGACTTAATCTGCTTCAGTAATATTTATAAAATAAACTCACTTCATATAAAACTTAATACAATATAAAAAACGTAATTGATTTATTCTCCCCCTAATACGTAAACCCGTGACAAGTTCATACGAACATCAAAACACACCACTGTCAAACTTATAACCTAACCTAACTCACTTTCTTAAAGTTCAAAATTAATTGATACAACCGCACAAGTTCTTGTAATCTGTGTTAACACACATTTCAAGGATCTTTCGTACTTAGAATTAAGGTTGAATATTCCTTGATCATGATGTTTCATTAGCAAGTTAAAAGGGCGTTTCTGCTTCATTATTGCCAAAGTAGCATCATTTTTCCTCCGCTAAGAATAAGGTTGTAAATGCAGTATAAGTTTTATTGCACTTGGGCCTTAAAGAGGGCAGAGTTGGTTAGGGCTGTAACGGAGTCCCGGCCGCGAGAGGTATTTGTAACGCGACGTAAAAAGTGGCATTGGCCATATTAGTATAGCTAACGATTATTACTAGCACTAATGCGGAGATGCGTCCGTAAACTCGATACGATTTGCTAGCGTACGAGATTGTAAAAAAAAACTGCATGATGCCGTAGCGATATCTTTAAAATTTTAAGCCTAAGGGAGATTTAACTACTTGACCCTATTTATTCATATCATCGTTTTCTATATTGTTATCTTCTGACACTTTTCGTCCTTCCCTATCCATTGTAGAAAACGACCGTAAACAATATTGTTTAGTCGCGTGGAGAGCCGAACGTTTCAGAGTAGTAGATGGTTAGAACCCTAATGACTTCATTTTGATTCTGAATCATTATTTATGTTACATTTAACTGCAAAATTAGCAGAGCCGAATAGTAATATCTAAACACGATGTTACTCATAAGGCGATGAAAAGCTCATGATGATATTTTTGATCAAAACTCCACTGCTAATCTGCTGCTGGCTTTACATCTTGCACTCAACTTATTAAATGTTTGTCTGTGCGTTTGACGAAACGTATTAAACATCCCAAAAATACCTTACTCCATCCAAAAACTCAATACTAAACTGTTTCACTACTTTTTTCTTTATTATTGTCCAAAAGGAAGCGGCGTGATGAGTGATATGCGACACGTGACGCGTGCGCATGCACAAAATGACATAAAAACATGCCTCGAACACATTGCAAAATGAACCTTTGAAAGTGATGTACAAGGTTGATTTTGATTTTGTCGTTTGCATGCAGCCGTACAGTCTGTGAAATCCTAAAATAATATTTCAGTCCGAACCACTTCAGAAGTTGCGTAAGAGTATTATAAAAGTTACGGAGAAGGCAAGGCTGGCGCAATGTGAATTGTATCACATAGTTACGTGTGATTTTGATATTATTAATATACTTATTATAGTGGGTGATCAATATATAATTATCTACATAACAGCGGCGCAACCATGAACATAAGTGTCACAATTATTTAGAATATAGTTGTATTATGAACCACCACGCGTCTTTTTAACCGACTTCAAAAAAGGAGCAGGTTCTCAATTCGACCGTATGTTTTTTTGTATGTTTGTTACGCGATTACTCCGTCAAATGTGGACCGATTTTAAAAATTATTTTTTTGTTTGAAAGGGTATACTTTCGAGGTGGTCCTATTGTCACCAAGTCAGAATCTGATAATGGGATCCATGAGGAATCAAGGAAACTCCTCAAAAGTTATAGGCACACATAGAGCGATTTTAGTATTACCTGCAAGACCTTAAGAAATTGTATTCTAAAAGCACCTCTTGGTGAAGAGGAACTGATGATGAAGACTAGAGATGACCACCGGAACTCCTTAGTCGTAAGTGAATGACGCCAACAATGAGATTTCTTTTTTAAGAATATGAAGCTACTTTTATACTCATCATAATGCATGTGGTGAAGTGCAACTGATGGTGAAGTACCGGGAGAACTCCTCAATGATTAACGGCCCTGCATCTTGGACAGCGACATTTTGTTAAGGGTGATGAGAAATTGGTATTAGGCTATTGTTTCTTAGTGTGATGTTTATGTGCTTTAGTTTCTCACGCAATAATATTAGGTACATAACTAAAAATCAAAAACAAAAACTTTAACAATAAAATAAAACCGTCTTCAAAAACCCTCTAAAAAGGGTTAAATAAAGACCGGAATCCTAGGAGTCCTAGAAATTGCCTATTTAGTGCTTAATAGGTCCATGAAATATATCGAAGTAGGTCGTCATGGTGTCATTGCTATTGTGTATACCTATTTGACACCAACTTCAATATATTTCATGTACCTATTAGGCACTAAATAGGCAATTCCTAGGACTCCTAGGAGACCGGTCTTTATTTAACCCTTTAAAGTGGGTTTTTAAAGACAATTTTATTTTATTTAACTGTACACGCGCGATATGTTGGTAATGAAATAAAAACATAGTACATATACTGAATTACTTGACTTAATTAAGAAGCTCGTTTCAAGACAAAGCAATAAAACATAGCATTATAGAAAACTATAGAAACAATATTGAGATATTTGGGCCTGTTACTTCACCTAAAGGATTTTTCTACCGCCATCTAGGCATGGTGCTAGAAAAATGTTATTTTAATTTCTGATTGGTCGAGAGTCGCGATCTCGACCCAATCACCCTATTAGGACGCGGCGCCGGCGCAGCTTTGTCCGTCGCTACGTGCGTCGTATGCGCTAAACTTATTCAATTAATTTGTTGTAACAAGACTAGCGGTACGTTCGTTGAGCGAGTAAATACGTGGTGCAATAAAATTACAGGATTTAAGCCTTACAGATATACGGAAAAGCATTACCATTTTATGAAAACTTTTTTAGACAGGGGTTAAGGGGAATAAATACAACATAGATTATTTAATGGTCTAAACAGTACATCAAGTCGCACTGAAAAAGCAATATAGCTTCATTTTTATGTCTATTAAAAATACGGATATAATCAATCCATACGATTAATAAATAATAATTAAATTGGTAAATTACAAATCAATTTTTAACTTTATGAATATTTAACTCTTACGACAGGTAGCACAGCCCGCGACTTATCTGCTGCATTTCCGTAAATTGCACAATTGTAGTGCGCCTGAGTCTCGCAAAAGATGCAACGCTTCCTAGCTAGAATATACTCACCTAGACACAATTTAAAAGCGGCAGCTCAATGGAACTGCACATTCTTTTCAAATTTAGAACTAGCAGGTAATAAGAGAACAACAAAATATAACATACAAAGAGTCCGTTGCAATAGGTCTTAAACAGTATTTCAGGTTCGGGTAAAGTTAACAGCATGTGAAAGCGATTGAGAGAAAAGTACAAACCCGAAGGAAATTTTCATGTCCTAATTGCGCTGTAACAAACTACAGAAAGCTCTTTAGTTCTTTAAAAGCAAGCTAGATGGCGCTAGTTAGTAAAATGTGAACAGAACTTGCATTATTTGCACCCTTTACCTCGGCATGTTGTTAATCAACCAGTGACATTCAGTATCAGGTGCATTGGGGTCATCGTTGCTTTCTTTAACATAATTTTTCGGTCGACATTTTCACTGGCGACGCCCCCCAATTAATTCTAAATGTCATACGCATCGAAGTTTTTTTGTTTTACATGTGCAAGGTAAAAGATTGAACGGATTTGTATTAAACGATATTGATATTCTTAAGGCTTCAGTCTGTATAGATAACTATGAATGTGGAAGTGATTTTGTTGGTTCGATGCTACATGCCGGTACAAAGAGGCAGATACGTAACTTTGGTATTCTAGGATATTACAAAAAATCGAAAAATCCTAGATTTACCTGAAATAAGTATATATATATATATATATATATCACGAAAAAAAAACCTACCTAATTGTACAAACGATCACCGTGAACCACTTGATTACCCTACTATAACATTTAGGTATAACTGCAATTAATGACGACAAATATTTTAGAATTCTAGTCAAAAAATGCCTTAGTGGTAATTTGAATCTCATCGACATTATGTATTTTGGTGACCACTAGTGACAAAAACCTGAAAAAGTCCCGATAGGTTGAAGTTTAAAAAACTAGATATAGACTATATTGTATACGTACACCGTAAAGCTATGTTAGTGTGTACGTGGAACTGTATGGGTGTACCGTGTAGGTATATATGTGTATGCATAATTTTAAGGTCTGACTCTGAATCGCCACCGTTTGCCACTTAGGTCGCGTGCCCTCGACATTTGCGGTGGATTCCATCTGGATGCGTTGCGCAACGCGCGCGCACGTTATCATTACAGCGTTCATTAATATCGGGACCTGAAGCCGACAGTTCTCACAAGTTCATTAGCCAATCCGAATTCAATAGCCAAAGCGAATTATAATAATTAAAAAAAACGGGCAAGTGCGAGCTGGACTCGCGCACTGAGGGTTCCGTACACATTTGTCCAGTCTTTAGTATTTGTTGTTATTCTATAGGGTTTGTTCTATAATCATACCAAATTTGACGCTTGTATGTTTTACCGTTTTTACGATACAACAAAAAATAAAAATACGTTGAAAAAAAAAACATTTCTTGTATGGGAACCCCCTTTATTATTTCAATTTTTTTTTATTTGTTAGTGAAACATATATTCGGAAAAAAAATCAACCCGTTATCTATTACGGCTCAAAAGATACAGCTCTTTATAGTTAGGACAGACGGACGGACGGACAGCGTAGAGATATTAATAGGGTCCCGTTGGGCGCCCTTCGGGTACGGAACCCTAAAAAAGCATGAAACATAATGACAATGCTTTTTTAACTTTAGAATTATGGTTAAAAGTAGCTTTTAAATATCTTTCGTCATTGCTAGGCTTTTAAAACGTTTAAATTTTGATTTTCGTTACAACAGTAAAGAAATACAATTAAACGTATTTAAAACCAACCAAGCAAGAGTGACCATCTAATATTTGTCATAAAGGAGGAGCATCTGATGAAGTCACAGACTTTATGGGAAAGTCAAGGGCACCGTCAATTTAAAAATACGTTATCAAAAGCTTAATACTGTGATTTTTGTACACTTGTCCGCTTAGTATTACGTGTGCTGTGACAAGTTGAGACAAGTAAAAAAACCCGTCGGTCACAATATAAATAAAGGCAGTGAGTGAGATTAATTCGCAGGCTGCGGTAGGGCGTTGATCACCGGGCATTAGCGGCCACCCGCGAAACCGTTCTACTGGCGATATCAAACGTGAGATAAGATGAACAATTCATGTTATAATTTTTGTAATCTTTCCCAAGGGTAATAAGGAAATGGTTCTTATAAAAATTTAATAAGTGTCATGGCTAACTATCTAAAAGATTGCAGTTGAATATTTAAAATTGGCATAATGCGTTTTCTCCTTGCAAAAGCCTATTTAAATTTAACAGCTTGTTGAATGGTTTGGTCAATTCCAAAATTAGCATGAAGTGATTTTTTTTAATTTGAAGTCTTAATTATAAACTGAAATATTTATTACAAGGCCGCGCCGTAGTAGTCCGGTGATTGCCAAAGTATGATATACTTAATCAAAAATTAGAACTTGGCATCTTCTTCTTCTTGCTTTCCACAAGGAAAACTATACATTTAAGTATTTTATAATATTGGTACGTTCCAACAAAAAAAAATTATATGCGGCTTTTTCTAACATCAATTAAAATCTTAATCTGATAAAATCGAACAGTTCCAAAATACCTAACATAGTTAGTTTCGTAAGACTTGAAAAAATTTTAGCATCCGCGAAAAATTCTTAACGTCTCCCCTGTCGACAAAATGCTGACTTCACGCAAAGTCTGCATTTTTGTACCTATTGCCGAGTCCATAAATTATGAGCCTGTCAAATAGAATTCGTTTGATGGGAATTTAGGAACAGGGGATAAATAGGGAGCTATAACTTTGTTCTGTGGCGCTTATAGTTTATTTCTATTGTATGTATTTATTGTATTAATTATTTTTTAAGTTTGGCTCTTTTGCTAAAGATAACCGCTCAATATTAAAATTGAAATATTTCAAAACTGCAATAAACCAATGAATACAAATGGTTACCAAATCACAATTAACATTCATTAACCTAAACCAACCTAAACGCCATGGTTTGGCGTCTGTCAATCTTACTCTTGGAATTCTCTCACTGCTAACCACTCCTAGCCTCCTTAGAACAGTGTTACAATGACGTAGTATCACAATAAACTACGGCATTATCAAATTTTACAGTTTCTTGATAATGACGAATAGATTCGTAAACGCCAGAAATCAGTTTGTAACTGCTCCATAGCAGTAGACGAGGTTAATAAACTTCCATGGAAGGAAATGGCTCCATAAGAAGAACTAATAGAAGAGTCCAATACATCAGTGACACTGAAAATAACAGTGGCCACACAGGATTTGGTGACTCATCTCTCGATTAAAAAGAGCAAAATCGCAATTTAGAAAACGAACTATATCTCAGCCAGGCAGACGGTAGACAAGACAACCCGTCTATTTGAAAATGACAGGAATACCTAGACGACGTTATGTGACAGATTAAAGTTTCACATAAAATATTCTCTCGCTCAAGACGTTTTTATGAGGAAAAACCAAATGAGCAACGTATTTCGGGATATAGTGCTGTGGAATCCTAAAACGTATTACGGTAGGAAGTTTATGATATACTTACGTCATTTTAGATTTGTGCGGAAACGTTGTATGTATGTATGCGCGCTGTTGTTTGATAAATCCATTTATCTATGTCCACGGCATGGTTGTTATTTCAATCTCTATTAGTAATCTCTACCTTAATCCAAATTTTGTGTTGTGTTGGTCATATCAATAATATTTTATGTGACAGCAATTTCCTATGTAAAACAATTCCTTAATACCATTATAAAAACGAATTGTATGAAAAAAATATCAACAACATTTAAAACTAGGATGGTATAAACTAGTAGCACAATCCACTCCCGCGCGGGGAGTAACGCTCGGGTCGGATGTACGCGTTAATCGCAAGGCCACCGGTTCGAATCCCGCCATTGTCGTCGATCAATACCCGATATGGTGCCCATTAGGGTATGGGGACAGTAGCAGAGAGACATATGGTGTGTAATGCGAGAAAGATTAAAATTGGCGAGATGTTTGGCTGATTTCCTAATTAGGTTTTTACTCTTGAATGGGTTGTAAAATTGCTTTAGTTATAGAGATGACAATTAGAGATGCGTCTTATTTAAAGTTAGATTATGATATAACTGATATAAGCACGTAAAAGGAACTGTCAAGAACTCCCATAGTAGTGGTACAAGCATTCAAAATGTAATATCTGTTATCCTGGATCATCAAATTTATGTTAATGTAAGAAATCTTACCGTAATAACAACTTTCACATCCAAAATTTTAAGATTCAAGTACGTTAAGGTTGCTCTTTGAAATACATTTTAAAAATTGTATTCAATGTTTTGAACAGAATTTTTATTTGGACTGAAAATTGCCTACACTTCGAACATTAACAACCAAATCACATAGCACATCTCATGGCTCACCGCTATAAATGGTGACGTACCCTTGACTAACACAATAGCTTATTGCTATGGATTTCGGATGCGAACTGTGTCTACATATGGCATTTAAACATTATATCACCATTACAACTGAACAATCATTCGGGTCTCTACTGGACGAAACATATGGGTAACTCGGTAAAGTCATTAAGTCATAAATCGCAAATTTTGATTACTGAAAATTAAGTGTGCTTCAAATAAAGACTTTTTGAAGTTCAATGAACTCTAAATGCATTGTCTGATGATGTGCCCAATAGCTTTAGTATTTGGTTGCGATATGTACAAATCTACACATACACATATTACACATAAATCTACACATATTAATACTAGTACATATTTGTATTAAGGGCCACTTACAGCAAAAACATAAATCAAAATTTAAGCTTAACATTTTCTGACAGATAAAGTTATCATTTTCCTTTTCTTTGTCATATGATAGAAAATGACACTGCTAAAATTTATCTAACAGGTAGCGTTACATAGAGTTTGAAAAATCGGCTCTTAATCAACCCAATCTTAACGCCAAGCTTAAAGCCAATTCTAATGATAACTATGGCTTTCTTCGGAGCGTCAAACTCCAAGTGCATTTACACACCTGTGGAGTATTTTTTAAATAACTTTGATAAAACGTTAAGTATAATACGTATGTTAATATTTAATAGGACAGTAAAATCAGCGGACCGTGGAAAGAATAATGGAGGCTTGCCAGGGCGTAACGGCACTTTAAAAATTAAAAGATCTTACTGTAATTGTATGTGAGTAAGGAAATTAAGACTGAATATGTTTATGTAGGCAGAGGAAGGAAAAAAACTAGGAAGATTATTTATTACTAACGGCATACATTATAGGTATATTCTACGCATTGATTGTTGTACATAATGCTGATTTTAAGAATAAACAGCGACATCGCGAGGTTTTGTATTAGGTATTTACGTAAATCGGGCTTGTTATTTTATTATGCTATTGTAGACAAGTTGTGTCCATGCCTATGTGGTTAAGAAAAAAACGCGAATGTTAGGATAACAAAGATGAAGTCATACTGGGTATGTATTAGGTACATACGAATCGCTTCTTTTATTATTAACTACTTATTTAACATGAAAACTAGAAATTTAACGGAGAACTACAACAGACAATAATATAATATTTTTCAAAGGAGAACAGATATATTTACCAGTAAAACTGAAGAGATCATTAATCAATCATATAACAAAACAAATAAAAGAGGTTGTAAATTACGTAGTCTTCAAAATCACACATTAAAATTACCTTATAAGTCATTAAGCAGATCGAATCATTCATTGATAAATTTCTACCTTGAAATTAGCTTAAGTCGGTCATTGACTTCTTTATAGTACAAATGTAATTGCTTTAGCAACCTTAAGTGGGACCAAAACGTGCTTAATGCAGCTACTTTACTTCCTATATTTAAAGAATATTGATTTACTTACTACAGGTACCACCCCAAAAATGATACCTACTTAAAGACCTGAGGCGCCACTCAAAGCGATAACTTTGCCGTATTATAATCAGTAGCCATCGTAGACTATTTATAATGATATAACTACCAATTGTTGGGGCTGTCACAGCCGGGCAAGGAATGTTTGTTATTAATGCTAGTATCATAAACATAAATTAGAGATAAAGTGTATAAAATCGATAAATGACGCGATGCATTGAGGTAATACAAATATATAAAGACTTGTTTGGGAATTAGATCAGAGCGGACAGGACGTGACAGGGGTACCATTAGCCTTTTAACGATGATTTGTTTTAACTATTTGCAACTTTTTTCAATGATAACTTTAACAAAACAAGTGTGAATAAGTTTTAATTAGAACACAAGAAATATTATTATGTATGATGAGTCCGTAAGTAATGTTGCCACAATGTTTTGTAGTAGAGTTAGAAAATGCCGCGTTTGGTTTCCATTAGAAGTTGATATCATAAAAAACGTTTCTTGCTAAATTCAATTTTTAGATTGTGAATACGAAAATTGCGAATAATGCAAATAAATAAGGATATTTTGGGGTAAAGAGACATAAACATAACGGGCGTTCTGTCAGAAAATCAAAAGGATAGAAGGCCTTTAACAATTCTGGACAATCACAAATACAAATTGTTTATTTTCAAAAGTTTTTGCTTCATCAATAGTGTTCGATGATTTCCGTAAACCGTTAAATATTAAGAAAAGCATTAACAAAAGTAAGACAGATGATATCCAGAAAGATAAACAGAACGTAAACACAAGAGGCGCCGGCAGAACCAACTGCCAAGATCTCGAGTAGAATTAGACACTTGAGAATACCTTAAGAGCGATGATGTGTGGTGATTAATATAAGCTTCATTAAGATTTGCACTTAAAAATTATTGAATGATTTTAAAACGCGAAGATTAATAAAATTGTAAGTGAGAAGACGCTATTGACAACAAATTTATAATAGGGGTAATTGAGTTACTAACAACAACAGAAAAAATACGACGAATTGAAAACGACCTCCTTATTTTGAAGTCGGTTAAAAATAAAGAAAATGATCTGTAACCAATGTTTATATTCCAAAGAATTTATGAAGTGTTTCAGTAACAAGAACAGTCTCTGTCTGCAACTGCAAAGGTAGTTTATGAATTAATGATCCACAAGTTTTGTGTTGGAATTTGAATGTCATTTATCATACTTACATTAATAGTAATATGTTTCTTCTAAAATTAATTATATTTAAATGAATTAATAGTAATTTACAGAAAGTCTCGTGTTGGAAGCTAAGTCCATGTAAAAGCCGAATTTGTTTGCGAATTCTTACTACGAATTGTTTGGAAATTTTCTAGTACGTCTGCCAATCAGAACTTCGATGGAATGTGAAAGAACAACAATCAGTGAGTGTTATTTTACTCCAAGTACACAAAAATGTGCTGTTAGTTAGAGAATTGTTGCCAAAAGCCTTTTGATAATTTTTTTCATGATTGATTGGATCATAGAACTCTGTTGCTATGTTGGCGTTGGAAGTGTACTTTGCAAAGAAAAAAAAAGTGTAATTACTGCCATTTACCAATTCAGTAACATCTCTAGATTCAGACTTACAGTAAGAAAACATTGTGATACACCAGTCGTAAATTGAATTTTTGAATTTATAAAAACACTTGCGAATAAACCATTTAGGTAGCGATTAAGTGTTTTCAATATTTTAGAAAGCTTTGACGAAATAAAGTTTGTTACAGAAAAAATAAATATTGAAAATGTAAGAGCATGCAATGCTAAAATTTTAACTTGGGTTTATTTCCGTCAATCAAGCCCAATGACAGTCGGTTTGATGATCCGCGCCTTGATGGCGTGACGTCACAACGACACGCTCTAGTTGCGACTTGTCCAGGCCAGTCTCAGTGAACCAAACTTGTTATTTAACCAAAAGTTAAAACTATTTTAAGGCCTAAACCATCCGTTCATGTTAATCGACCCTGCTCTGCTTATACTTAAAAGAAAGCATATTTTCTTAGTTTAAGCAGGAACGAGTCGTAAAAAACGATTGTCATCTACTGTTTTGAAAGTGTGCGACTAAAAAAAATGTCATACACATGGTCAAGTGGGTAAATGTACTTCAAAAATACGCAGTTTTTTTAATCATTTACATATTTATTAACATGACCTATTAGGCTAAGGGTTCATAAACATTAATAGGTAGGTATTATCGGCTGTGATTACCTAAAGGCGACCGTATGCAATCAATCGAAATATAAGTATATTACCTATCGTAATTTAAAATGTTGCCTCATTGGGATCAAACCTATAAAATGATCTAATAATAAGTTACTATCAAGATTGTTGATTTTGAAATTCCTTAAAAATAATATATGAACCATCGTTACAATACTCTAATTCATTATAAACCTGAGACACCTCAAACCATTAACAACCATTAGAGTGCTTCTCAAATTAGCCTTATCTAATAATATAGCGTGCTTTGTTTCCTTATCCAACCGTGGATAAAGAGGGTGCATTAATAAGGGCACAAGTTCGCTCGCGAGCCTCGTCGCCCTAAAATGGACTCATAATGGCCACTTGTTCCTCGATACACCTGCCCGCGTTCACGCACCAACCTCAACTCCACTCTCACGCGGCCCTCTTTGATATTGTTAAATCAAAACAGTTTACTTTAAAACATGTGTTCAGAACCCAAAGTGACGTAAGCGATTTAAATCTTTAACATGCGAAACATGGGGATCGATAACGTGAATTACCTTAGGGTGTCCACTAACCAGTGTCAAAACTGGAGTAGGAAAATCAACTTTATACAAGCCTAAAGAGACTTACCCTAGCAGTCACCGAGCAATGGACACCCTGTAGGTACACGTGTTCCATCACCATGCCGCGGCTTGCAACACCGCCTAACCACCAACACCCTACACTAGCACTCACTGTAGCCCGGCTTGTAGACAGCCCTGATCCTCCTTAACAGCTTCCCGGTTCTTTTCAGCGGCGGTCCCAACGCGACCGCCTGATGTCCTTGCCTTTCAGCGAACACGATGAAATTCCTTCGGTTTTTCAGTGGTACTTCGAAGCGCCCAGTGCAAGCACGAGGGTCCTGCGGTGGGAGTTTCAGTCGGATAACGGAGTCCTCACGTGGCCAGTGCCCCTGCTGGCGGAGGACGCGTTTGATCTGGACGGTGGCAGCGTCTTTGGCAAGCGATTGGATGCGAGCCTCGAACGCCGCGGGGGCGCGGTAGGCCCGCCAGGCGACGTCGGCCCGCTCGCAGTAGAGACGTCGGGGCGCAGCTAAGGCGCTTGCGGCGAGGCAGAGGAGGGCCCAGTACGCCGCACGCGCGCAATTCATCGCGCCATCGCCGCAACTCTCGTCCTGTGGACGCGTGTTCGCGCGACGGCGGCCGGCTCGCGACTGCCGCTGAATCACGCTACACAGAAATAGTCCGTTCACGCGACGCTGACTTATCTCCGATTGTGCGGTGTAATTAGAAGTGTCGATAGTGCCTTAGGGAGGATGGATCTGCAAATTATGGTGATTCCATCTTTCAGTCTCAAACTGCCGCGCTCATAGACGTCAATTAATCTTTAAGTTTGATTAAAGTCGCTGCATCTTATTCGATTGCTATAGCAAAAAGAGTGACAGCAGCTGCAACTTTAATCAAACTTAAAAGTTAATTGACGTCTCTAAGTGCGGCAGTAACTTCATTTCTTAGTTAATAAAACCCTTAACTTTTAAAAGCCAGTTCAAATGCTCAATTAGAATAAACCGATTTACGGTTCTATTTTTTATATCATACGTAAATATAACTATTTCATAATAAATACCCTGAAGTCAACCGCACTACACCTGCTCTTAAAATATTTCAACTTTTACTACTTGAGACAAATGTGTAATATAATATTTATGTAAGATGAGCTTATTCAACTCTCATTACGATCAATTCAAGTATCTTGTTTTACGGATACATGCTCAAAGCCTTCTCGTAGCAAAGTTTTCTCTAACGGCGTAGCGGCTCTACGCTGTAGCTGGCGTAGCTTTGACCTTGGCTACACTTGACCTTACGAGGCGTACTTATTTCACTACTAAGTAATACATGTCATGATAAAATTACTAACATAATTTAAAGCCTAGCTAATTAAAAAAAGTTCAGGATTGTGGCGTTGTGGTGTAACGTCTCTTGTTGTTGCTATTCAACACTTATAATAGCGTAGACATATAAATACTTTTAAAGGAAAATCTGCGTTATTTTTTCATCATTGTAAGCGGCGTTCTAGAAATCCTTATTAATCGTTTGACGAATCAAAAGATATTTCCACCAAGACCTGCTTTTAGGTAATGGTCTTCTGGGATATAAATAATTTACGAGTATATAAGACCAGAAACTTGTCATGGTCACGTGAAGTATATTGTGTTCACCCGAGAGCCCAAAACTTAGTGAATAAATATCTTTTATCTTATCTTTTTTACCTTTGATCCTCATATTCTAATGTCTTGCTTCTTGAAAACGGTTGAGAGAATTATCTACCATAATTCTCTCAACCGTTTTCGGCCACGGCGACTACTGCATCTCCGCTGCTGTTCTCGACGTTCGTGTGCTTTTGCGTGACTCACATAATCAATTTTGTTTGTGAAGACCAGTACGCATATCGAGCGCGTGATCACACCAAAAACATAGTTATAGCAGAACGCTGCAGGTGGTCGCGCGTTCAGCTCGTCTCGTCTGTCGTCTAGATCTGTGCGACGACGGGTTTCAAAGTTCTAATTTAAGGTTTTGTTTTGGAGAAATCAAGCATAGATGTTCCCACTAAGGTTCAAGTTCCAGCTCCGCCAGAGTGCAGCGGTCAACATCAAGGAGCTTTCAATCTTGCTTTTTGTTAGAATTGTATGATACGTTACGAAGCAAGACATTGCTCACTACGTATTAAACATAATCTTAACCGATGTCAGTGACAGGCCTAGAGATAAATTAAATGCTGTATCATTTTCCGATAAAATGCATGACAGCTTACATCATCTTATAATATGCAACTAACTGCAGCCTTTAATGTTAGCAGAGGGCAACTTGTTTCGCTGTTCATGATGAGCAGTGGTAACAGGCGTAACAGCTTACTATCATAATAACTGCTTGTTAACCCGCTTCGTAAACCCCAATAAAACATACTGCCATCAACAAATACAAATATTTTTAATCGAGACAAACTTCCGGAGTTAATTTACCTCACGCAAACTTCCAAATGTCCAACGTTTGTCTCTAATCCTGGCCAACCTAACGGTCCAATTTGTTTCACATCCGGCATAGTAGTAAACAGATCCAGGTAGCAGGCAGCGTAGGTAGGCAGGTTCATTCACGGATCCGTATGAATGACCGGTGTTTTTACATTGACAAAAAATCGGGAAAAGGTTTTAGGGGACGCACGTGCGTTTCTTTGTCGGTCGCGTAATGGGGAAGGAATTTCACTTTGGCAGGTCGGTGGGACAGTCGCTAGAATATGGTTCCGATGAAACGATTATAATGGTTTTTGAGATGACCGGATAGACGGGCGGATGGGCATAACACAATGATTATAACTTAGTACCAAAACTGTTTAAGAAGCATCCCGTGACAAATAGGGCTACTTACAAACAAATAAAAACAAAGGGACACAGATTTATGACGATAATTTTGGTTACAATAAAATTGGTATGCGGTACATTATAATTTCTACTCGTAATTTGAGAGCAGGTACAGACAACCAATTTGATTTCTTGTAGACATGTGCGCCGATGGTCAAGAGAGGCGGCGGCGTGATCGGCGTGAAATCGGCGTGAGGTATAAAAATTAAAAAAAGTTTTTTAAGTGAAGTGATAACAAAAATATATTTTTTTTTTAGAAAGTAGGTACATATTTAACTATTAAAAATCAAACAACCATACGAAAGAATAAACAATATGCTGTAAAAGATTGAATATTTTTTTCACGCCGATTTTACGCCGATCGGTACCATGCAGTCATACATTCATATGGGTAATTATCGTTACACAATAATGAAATTCGTTTTTTCCTTAATTGAGCTCGTAACGTCGCTTTATTATGTACAATATTTTTGCTAATTACCCACATGTCTATCTGGACCTCTATAGAACTATGTCATAGTGACGTTATAATCAAATCTATCACACGATTTGATTGATTACGTCACTTTGACATTGTTGACATAGTTCCGTAGCGGCCTGATGGTGGGTAAGCATGTAGCGTCTATATTAAACCAGAATTGTACGAGATACCTATACCTACCTTTTCTTCTGCTTCTTCTCCGATCAAATAAAATCTCTAATTGCGTTGGCATAGCGTTAAAATTATAAATTTCATTACGAAGGCCTAAATTAGGCCCAAACTGAGTAACGACTTGTTTTTTTATTCAACTTCTTGTACTTTTTTAAGAATTTATTTGAACACCCCAATTTAAAGCGACACGAGCAATATGTACTTGAAAAAAAATTGGCACAGATTTTGTCAGAATGAATGGTCCGGAGACCAATTTTAAAATGAATCAATTGCTTTTTTTATAGCTGATCTCAAACGGATTTTACTATCGCCTTTTCCCTCCGCGTAAAAATCATTTATCGCTATTCACAAAAAATGTACGATTGCGGTTAAAAAACCACTTAAAAGTTATTTAATTAATGCAAGGTTTACTTTTATTTTCAGCGGAATTCCCCCTACTTTTTCCCCTAGCTCTTGAAATTGTTACTAAAATACAAAGCCATTCTAATGTTGTTGTCTAATTAGGTGTAGGTACAATTGATTGATAAATAAAGAATGATGAAATATTATAAGCAAATCTGCAATTTTGACGCATGAAGTTTTGTTGATACGTGGCTATAGTAACCCTATTAAAACGACGAATAACGATTGTGTTCAGTATGAGGTAGCTGATTGGGCGTTGTACCACCAATAGCAGCTGTCGTTTAAAGTGTTTAAACGTACCCATAGCAACATATTCATATGCAACAGTTATCATAATGTGATTACAGGGACAGTTAAATTGTCACCGGTACAGTTATAACAATGGTCGCTAGGTTACGGTTTCTAGATCTGCAATTGGTTGACTGTGCAGTGGGTGAAGTTACTCTGTTGTCAGGTTGGTAGACCTGGCTCTTAGGTTAGACAACAGTTGTTGCATGTAATTTTGTTCTTCTATTAAACGAAAGGGCCTATTAGACTACGCGATATTCAGACAGTCTAAATGGAGAGGGGAGTTATGCCTCTCGCTTCAAAGAGTGAGAGGCTTTAACTCCCCTCTCCATTTATTTTGAGACCCTATTTCATTTTCTTTTGCTGTTGACTGTACGTGGACACATGGCTTTGTTTAACTGATGGGTCTACGAGATAAATAAGATTTGGCCAGCTTTAATGATTCCAACTATACTTACATACCAATAGTAACGCAGCTGTGAAAGCTTAAAAATAATTTAAACAATGATTCCTTTTCGCTAAATGCATTCCCATCTCTTTCCTATCCTTAGCTATCTCTCTTACGGGGACAATGAGGTGTGACACATTGTTGGCCACGTGGTCGCAATTAGCGATCCAGGTATTGGTTGCATTTGGCAAACATCTGTTGCGTACACAATAGGCGTTAGCTAGATAATAGGTGGGAAAGTACCCGTGAAATCAGGCGGTAATAATCTAGGGGCAGAGCAGCCGACAAGTCTGCAATGTGTATTTTTTCATTATTTTTATTTATTTTCTATAGAAAAAAGTTACGGTTTAATTTACATTTCCACTCATGATAACGTTGAGCTTAGTAAAGATGTTTTGTGCGATTTGCTACTATTGTCTAAAGCGTATTATAGGGTCGAGGACTATCTAACGGACGAAAATGCTTGGCCTAAACCTGAAAATTAGAATTACTTAATAGCTTACTACCTCAAATAATTCATAAAAATCATGTAAACGTTGTATGTTGTCTAGGGGACACGGTTTATGTAGGAAATGTCGAAACTTCTATGTGGTTACACGTATAATATGTAGAGATAAGTATGTATGTACGTAACCTAATGGATGTATAAATTTTTTCTCTCGTAATAATTTTGACAAGTTTTCCTCCAGAACTACGCAGATATTTTATATTATGTTTATAGTTTTATACAATGCTAGAATAAGTAGTTATTGTCTTAAGTTTTATTAAAAAAATGACTACTTAACTGTTGAGTTTCTTGCGGCGCTTCTTCTCAGCAATGGTCTCCTCTTGGGAAGCGCTGGTAGATTTTGAAGTGTAAAAGTGCCCGTGCGGCCTACTTAATGAATAAATATATTTTATCTTTTTTTATTTAGTGTAACAGGGCAGCAGTCAGACCTATTATTGCCTTAAAAACGTCTAAATTTCTTCGCCGAATGAAAGACTTGGCCGAATTTTAATTTTGCCATAAGGTAGCAGTTTGCTTTGTAGGTACAGTAGTCACCAGTTTAGGTACCAATTTTCCATAAGCAATCAAAGACAAGCATGTCGAGTATCTAACATTATAACTCGACCAACCTTTGGGTGTGCAAGCAATATGCATCGGCTTGTTTCGGTTGTACTGGTTTCCTTGAGCGTACGCGTAGCTGAGGGTTTCGCCTTTCCACCAGAGACGTCCGTGGTAGTTAAACGGTGAGCGAGGGTAAAGCTTCCCGTTTACACCAGTATATCCAATGAAAATAAACGATCCTAATTGGTGGATATCAACACATCCTTTGCTACACAGCTTAGCTACGCATTCTAATTGCAAAATATAGAGTCCACTATCTCTATGCTTCAATGGGTTTTATACAAAGTTGAATACAAATCTTGGTGTCAAATTGCACTGGTACGAATCAGATTTAAAGCTCATGAATAAGCTTTAGGTGTAATTAAAGAGTACACATACCTCTGTATATAGGCAGGTAATTATGTCCCAAGTAGCACACAAACTGTATAAGAACTTAAACAACCCTTAAATTGCTGAAACTAGAGTTACAAAAATCAAAATCAAAATATTTATTCAGTAAATTGGCCACATACGGGCTCTTTTACACGTCGGTAATATATGTATAGTTAATCTACCAGCGCTTCGGCTTACAATGGCTGTATAAGCCATTATGCGGCTTTTGCGCTACTTGGAATATTTTAAATATCCTGAAAACAACGCTTCTAAAGTTTTTCCAGAACCGGACCGGACCGGAGGTTTAGGTTGGCAAAGTGTAACGTTTGACAAAATGTTTGGTCAATTAAGTCTTAAAGAAATTTGTGCTTACATCTTCTTCGTGTTTGGAACAAATGTTCCGTTAACATATAATAACAATGTTCACGTCATGGTTAATGTCTTTATTGCTACCGGGTCGGTTGTCGCGATGGGGCCAAATCGTGCGCAACCCGTCATTTAGGTGCACCCAGTATGGCGGGAGAGGCACTCTACTAATTCATTTATTATATTATATTAGGTAGGTACTATAATACCATGACTTGAGTTTTTATCATATTATTTTTAAAAAACCTAATTAGGAACCTATTTCTTCTAATAGTTCTAATAAGGACACCTAAAAATTAAGAGTATTTTATTTACAAGCCTACTGTTTGGTATCTCTACAAGCATCTTCCAAGTAGTCCCTTGCTTAAAAAACGTCAGGTTAGATTATACAAATATCCAATAGTAGACAGAAAACGTCTTCGTTATATACATGTATGTCTATGTCTGATCAATGGATCGAAACAAAAGAGTATGTGTTGATGTCGCTACCAAGGTTTTGTAATCACACGTCATCATATGTTATTGACATTCTACTCTGCTTCGTTTTTGTTGGTTAATAAATAAACGGCTTAATGTCTAACAAAGAGTGCGCGCAAGCAATTTAAAATATTAACTATAGTTACAGCGCTATAGCGTTCCTTGCATAATTATAATTAAATATATTAGCTTGAGCAGCTATCATAAGGCTTGCAAAATAACGAAGAAGAGCAACCATTCATTCAACCGTCTTCGTTACCGAATCGGCCACCGCGGTCGTTTTCTCGTTAACAGTGTAATTGTTTAAATTGTCATAATTTCACCCGCATAATGCAGCACATAAATATTTATCCACCCGGTAATTATCGAAGGGGGTCGCCCTGCCGATTTTCGGTTTGGTGAAGTTGATAGTCAGTGCCAAGTACGCCTTATCGGGTATATTTTCTATGGAAATTAAATAGCCTGGCAATGTGCTAACCGGTTTACCCAGTTACCTAGCACTAAGGGGGCGGAGGTCACGGAAACGAGTCCTATTCCCACTGATAGACTTTTATGTATGTTGTGTAATAAGAAATGTTTTTGTAATAAGTCGATTTTATTTCAGCATAGGTACTCATTATTTGATCCGCAACTGCAAAAACTCCACATCCAATCTTCCACAAGCACATAAAATCTTTAGCAGTGAAAAGAACAGTTCTGCTGGAGCTCCGTCTATAATAGAGGTACAGCCCAGAACTCGTACGATCTCAGAGTTAATACGGTCACAATGTGGTGTTAGGTACTTTCCTTAACATTGGAACCGTACTATTAAGTGCTGTGACAGTAGTTAAGTTTTTAAGTAATAGAGCCAGCTCTGCAAATTGGATGGTATAATTTCTATTCATAAATCTTAAAGAAAGGTAGACACAGACAGACAGGATGAAAAAATAACGTTGTCTTATTGTGCCAATGTGTCTTGCTACGGTATGAATACGAGTAGTTTTCTGTAATCTATTATACTGTCTGGAAATTTGTTTCGTCATCACCATGGCAGCTGGTAGACAGGGTTTCCTTGAAATATGTTCTGTTTTCGATAAGTCTAGTTATCCCTCATGATAGTCAGAAAGTCTGGTCCGTTTGGATGGTTAAAAAGTTAGAATCCAGCTTGGAATACCATAACCCAGAATGTGGCGTTACCACGCACACCTACATGCGGCCGCCAAAGCGTCGCGTGGCTTATTTCGTTCGCGCCCCGGAGTAAATATAACCCGTGCGTTATGGCAGCACGGTACCACGGGTGCGAGACGTATATTCAGTGCTATGTTACCAAAATTCGGTACGAAATAGACGCGATGGTGAGTTATTGGCACTGGATGTGGTTAATGGATCTTACAACATGATTGTGGCTATTTTGATGTGTTGAAAGTACCTCTAGTATAGTTAGAACAAGTGAATGTGGAGTTACTAGCTTTTAATCAAAGATTAGTGACGTCAACTTTGTAAGGTCAATTGTCAAAAGAATATACGAGTTGCTTATATTATAAGAGTCCGCGCCATCAGGGAAGTCGGAGTCGTTGCCGTCCTTTAGTTGATCTTAAGGAGCAGAAAAAATGCGAGGGGAGGTGGAGAGAAAGAAGGAGGCCAAGAGGTAATAAGGGCCTCCGGCTACTCTTACTAGCCGAATGATAAGCACTGGTTCTCTGGGGCAGAATATTACTGCCCAGCTCATTGGTATTGCGACGATAAATGAGAATGCAGAGCATTAGTGGATTTCCTTAGCAGATTTTCACAGGGATGATAATTATAATTTAACTCCACTTTGTCTCTAATTAATTTACTGTTCCCGAGTGACTAGGTCAACAACTTCCCCTCCGCTTAAATCGCGGGCAAAAGCTACTTTGATACAAATAGATGCGTGTGATGTGAAACTCTCGTCATTGCACTTTTCGAGCGATTAGCTAATGAGCATAAGGTGTTACACTTGCGAGTTCCATTAGTTACTCTTACAACAAGGTGATTTGAGTGCTCTCACCTTTCGGGCACGTGACGCGAAGTGACGTAGCTAGCTTACTCGCTCTTTCTATTTACCCTTATTCGGATAACTTGCACAAAGAGGGTAAGACCCAGCAGAGTCTGAAACGTTCACAAGCCATTTAATAGTCGCTTTTGAGTTGGCGATTAAGGAAATAGATATCGATAGTTTATAATATTGAGTAAAAGATGGCCAAAGTTCCTAGAGTCTGGTGACGACTTTTGTTGAGTCACCGTAGGACTTTTAACCTGAGGTAGCCAAATCCATCCGCGGTTTGAATTTTGGTAACGGGCGTCGGGGGTCGAAGAGATACCAATGTTTGCGCAATAGCCTTAAGACCCCATCAGACACCATTCTAGCTTGATCTTCAAGTAATACCTTATATAGTATGCGATAGGCTGGTTAGAGGGCTACTCGAGCCCGCACCTGTAGTGAATAATGACAGAGAGTGGACGTTATTTTCATAAATCCGATGAATGCCCGTGCGCACGCCCCGGGCGACCGCGTTGGGGATTGTGCACAGTAGCGGCTATGACAAGTGACCAAGTTCTATGAAATGGACTATGAAGCCATGGCTTAAAGTCGCGTTGACAATAGTAATGTATGTTAGTTTTCTTTATTGTCAGCACACCTTTGGCCAACTGGTCTCTGAGTTAAATGTTTTTTTTTTATTATTTAACAAGCTTTTGACCACAATCTCACCTGATGGTAATTAAGTGACTATGAATTTAAAGATGAAGCATGATTCCCAAGATACGTACGGTACATAAAAGAGCAACATTTTTAGTATCTTTATCACCAGCCGGAGGAGGTGAAGGAAGGGCAGCTCACACACCTGTAGGAGCTAGGTACAAAAATATTATGAAAATGCACCACGCAGATTGGCATTTGCCAATCTACTAAGTTGCGTGAAATGCATGTTGTACGTAGCTCTGCATGAAACAGCACATACGTAGCTCTGCAGGAAACAGCACATCTCCCATTGCGTTCAACCTTTATCTAAGGGGCGGCCAATATTTTAGGTAGATTTTTATCGATCATTCCCCGATGCTGATATTCTCTGATTGGCTCGCCCGCGATAAGCTGACTTCATAAATTACTTGCGCCAAAATGACGGGAGTAATGAAATATTTTAATAATATTCGTGTAAGAAAAAAAGCAATTAAATTTGGAGCTGCGTGGTGGGTCAAGGTAATGTTTTTGGACGATTTATTTGCTTATAATCTAAGTAAAAGTGTGTATTACAAAAACAAAGACAATAATTATAAATAAATATAGTAATTAGCCATACAGATCCAATAGGTACCTAGATGCATCGTCTAATAATGATTTTATGTTTTTTTTTTTCAAACTGACCCCCTAGCATGCATGCAAGAGATACAATTTGACAGGTGCTAGGGAAATTATAACATCTAGGTATTCCATATTCTACTGTAAGATTTACGCTTAAGATTTAAATTAGTAGTAGGTAGGATCTTGATAACATTTTCGGGTTCAGTCACAGGTTTTGTATTCATAAATACTTTCAAATAATTTAGTTTAAAACAAATCTCCTCAGGGTCAACCAAAAAATGCTCCGATCCTCACATCGTAAATTGCAATCAGGTAATCGTACGTTTCAACACTTCAAAAGATCAATCATTTACTTCCAATTATGTAGAATTTATCTTTGAGATTACATTAAATGTGTAAAGAAAATTTAGATTATAATATTCCAATGTCAGGGTACAATCTTACACAATTTGACCTAGTCCTAAGCAGATACCTATTCTAATAATGTATCGCGATTACTAAATTTATAAACTTCTTCTAGCGTATTAGAAAATTGTAAGAATGGTGTACAATTTATGATTTGCCCAACTATCTCTACGATCTGTCAGTCAAATTATATTTCCTGAACTATAGAGCATTATGCGTTTCTTGTTAAGTATTAAATCATGTCTCCAAAGACCATTTTGTAATTATTAATCGATTTATTTTTTATTTTTCACAACATTAATTTGAAATTAGTTTCCGTTTATACATAAATAAATGTGCAACAACATTATTGTTTGATCTGAAAACATAGATTTAATTACGAGTAGTTTCTGATACATAAATTACTCAAGTCAAATTGGGCGGGTCCCTATTATGAACTAATTTGAAAGTCCCTAAAGGTATCGTGTTGAATGCAACAAAGATGCATTTAAATTTAAATGCTGCTCAGTTCAGACAGGCTGCAGTTTTATCGATTTATAAATTTGGTCTTCTTTGGGCTATTTCTTTTAGGCAACGAAGATTTTAAGAAATTAATATAGTTAAGGTTTTTGTATTAGTAACTAAAGAGTCATTAGGTATTGTGCCGATTGGAGAGTAATGACTTAAAAATGCATTCTCGTCGCAGCTCTTTTATTGAGCTCACTATTCCATCACATCACAATCTAACCTATGTACAGTCAGCATCAAATAGATAGGAGCAGCCAAAATGGCCAAATATATCGCAACACATCCTTATTCCTATAGTAATAAAAATGTGTTGCGATATATTTGACCGCTTTCGCTGCTCCTATCTATTTGTTATAAATTGTTTTTAACACCCGACGCAAAACAGACTGGTATTATAAGTTTAACGTGTGTATCTGTGTATCTGTGTAACTGTCTAACGGTCTGTGGCAACGTAGCTTCCAAACGGATGAACTGATTTTGATTTAGGTAGTTTTTATTTTGTTTGATAGGTGATTTAATCGGGAGTGTTCTTATTTAAGCTTGGTGAGAATCCGTTCGGCTATTTAAAAGTAACAAGCTCCGAAATTAGGCATCTCAATTTTACCGGGTTTGTTATCTATTTATATTGTGATGGTTTAATTAAGCACGAGTACGTTTTTGATTAAATAATGTTAGGTGTACGTAAAATTATACGTTTGTTAAAAGAACTTTTAGCCCATTGAACCGATACTCTAATTTCACACTTTGCTCTTAATATCCCGTGGGTATGGTAGGTTCAGAACAGGCAACGCAAAAACATTGTTATTATCGTTAAGGAAATCGATACACATAGCCTATGCGAGGCACATAGCCTATGCTCGAGTTGGAAGAGTATTGCCACCAACTTTCACACGTGACACTTTTCTCTTCAATGCCATAAAACAGTGTCGTCTTTAAAAATATGCGGATGAAGTCGCACTCAAAGCTAGATCTTTGAATAAATGACATAAATGCATATAAATCAATTGCTCTAACGGTAGGTTTCTTCTCCGAACACTTAATTGCCTTAAACTAGGTCCTGCCGCTGTAAATCTTTACCAGTTTACTTTTTTGCATGCATCGGTTAAGGGCAAGGTGATCAACCAGTGAAATACTTTTTAACTTTTTCACTATAACATGTGAATTAAGTGTACAAGGCTCAAGTATCGAAAATCTCTCATAAATTACTAATTAGTAAATACTAGGAAAACTACACATTATTTAGATTTGTCGTTACGTAGATTTTTTCATTGTTTTCATGTAAGTAACTAACCAGTAAGTACTATACTTTGCCTAGAGCCACATAAAACTTACAATTGTTTATGAATATATACACATGAATACATACACACGTACGTGTATGTGAAGTGTTCACATGTGATGTGTTGGCGAGAAGTATTAAATACTCATATTTTTAACGATTTACTCATTACGTATAAAGCATTCTGTTCCTTAACAATTCTGTTTGGATACTCATTTGCGAGCGGCGGCGTTAACAGCAAAAGGCCTTCAAAATAAAGAAAAAACACAAAAATAAAACTTTTGGCGGACAATAGCGTCGTGAGAGCGCCACTGCATTGGTTTGTCACCTTACTTTGTTTTTTTTTACCGTAAAAGGATATTCGTGCTTTGGGAAATACTTTGTAGGGATTAGCTATATCAAAAACGTTGTGTGAAATAAATGCTGCCAAGCAAGAGCTGGAAATTATATAGAAATCGCTCGGTGATTTTTTAATTAAATAAACTGAGTATATATCGTCCAATTATGCATTCCATGTTAGTTTATGTATATGTATGTAACACTTCTTGCACAAATTGAAATAATACAAATACAAAGTAAACAGAAAATAGGGAAATAGGGGGGAACTTAAGAAATTTGTCTTATCAGTCCAAATCTCCGGTACGTAAGCAGTCGTACTGACACACATACACACACGCACTCACACACACGCACACACCACACACACACTCACTCGAACATGCACGTTGACACATATAGGTAGTTGTATGCATAGTGTTTTAATTTTAGATAATTTTATTAAGTTGTAGTATAAGTACTGGTTACGGTGCACCATTCACCTCTCCAGGTTTCACTGAAAACCAGCGTCACGGTATATCTAAATAATATACCGTGACATAAAAAGCTGAGTGGAGACCAGTTTGGGCCTAAAGTAGTTAAATTATATCTAGATTAAGTTGTTTTAGTTAAGCAAATTGTATGGTTTTAAGTGCTTTAAGTGCCAAATAAATTTCAATTTCAATTTCAAATATAAAGGCGAACTTATCCCTTTAAGGGATTTCTTCTTGATCCTCTAGGATTGGCAGGTCTTGTTCACGGGCCTCAGAGCTCACTTGCCTTTAAGTGCTTTATGCTCATCTGCCGTCTCATGCCAAGACTGCTTAAATAAAAGAAAATAAATATATGTCGGAGATCGACATTAGTATAGGAGCTCAACGAAACAGTTGTGCCACCGGAAGGCGACACCAGCGCCCTCATCCTTTGGCGCGCTCGACAGAGTCTTGGCGGTCTCTCCAGCGAGTGCGACGGCAACACTTCGGCTTGAGATCGCGTCCAGTGAACAGCTCTGGATCGAACTGCTCTTCGTTTTAAGTTACGTTTGTAGGGAGTGAAGAAAGTGCGCATGATAAAGTGCCCAAGCAAGTCTTGCGCGCATCTCCCGAGATTCGGTCAGCTCTGCCGCGAGGCAGGAAGAACCTTGGGCTGGTGGGACTGGAATATACAGTTATTACGTTAAGCTAGACATGTTACTGTCAGTGAAGATTAAATGTAATGTAATGTAGAGTTTAATGTCCATCGAGGAAATAAACCTACCTATTTTGTGTCCTCTTTGCTTCGACCCTCAACCAATTAGAGCTTAAAATGTCTGGCCATACCCTGAAGATTCCTGACACATCCAGCCAGCCCTGTCCCCGACATACTTATATGATAACTTGAAGAATCTAGTAAAAAATAACACCAAGTGTATTTACTCAGTAATATTCACCTAAATCCAAACATTACAAAGTCCCACGTTGTCGTCAATGGACGGCCTCCGCCGCCACGCATCGCGGCTTCCCCAGACGCACTAATTACGCGATAAGACCGAATGCGCCGACCGTAACGGGCAGACTGGGAAAGTGTGGCTTAATAATAATAATAATTGGACCTAAAATCCAGTACGCATTTTTTCTTGCTGCTAAAATTTCTCGCTAGACGCTATTTACTAGCTACCCGTTTTTACCCGTATTTACCCGTTACTTTAGTTTCTATCACGTTTTCAGGTGTGTCTATGTAAGTAAGAATGTGGCTATGTACCTATCGATGTTTTTGTAGTTAAAGGAGAGTTAATCATACTAATGAATATTATTAATTATTACCTCGACGTTTCGTTTAGTTCTTCAGTTTTTTCGTGATCACGACCGTTTCATTAGGTACGATCGAGACGTCGTCGAGGTTATTAATTAATAATGTTCATTTTACGCGATTAAGTCCGGATTAACTGCAAATAACTGTAAAAATCGGTGTCCTTCCATTTGGGCGAAAAACGTTTGGCAAACTGTTTCATTTCGCAATCGTTTCATTTGGCCAAACGCTTTTTTTCCGAAACTGTAAATATATCAGGATTTATTTCAGGACCATCGTGTAGAACATAGTATAGGTTAGGTTAGGTTAGTTTTATAAAAATCCTGAAATATTTTTATTTTCAGAAAAAAACGAAACGAATCATTAGTAAACCGAAAAAATCGCGAAAGTTTAAGACAATCTATGTATTAATTTCTGTATGTTTTTGAAATACAGTAACGACTTGGTAGATTTTGAAATGGTATTTATCGTTGGATTTGTTAGACCAGGAGGTCACTGCAAATCTTGTAACGATCTCCGAAATGGATTATTCTAGGTTGACAGGATAGAGGGCAACTCCCTGATGCCAAGTACAGCATAGTGGTTGCGTTATCTAATATGGCGACGGAAAAAAAAACCGGTCAAGTGCGAGTCAGACTCGCGCACCGAGGGTTCCGTATTTAAGTCCGTTTTTCAAAAATACACCTTTGTATGTACTTTAATTCGTATGTACTGTACTTCAATAAAAAAATTTTTGAGTTGCCTACACTTAACACTTTACCTATCTTGTTATCTGCTGAACTCCTATACGCAGGCAAATGCAGGTGAGTAAATAAAACATCTTACCACATAAGAAAATAAAAGTCGGATAAGTACTATACTCAAAACAAAATTTAGGGGTACTCTGAGCTGTTACCCCCTATCTAAGCTTGGTATCAAATTGCAAGTAGGTAGCTATACATAAAAAATAAATGCAGTAAATTTTGCTGATTAAAGTTTAGTTTTTAATTGTAGGAATACTTTCTTAGTGCATACGATGTCACGCCTCGAGAGGCCCGTATCTTTACTGCTGATCACCCCTTCTATGGAGCGTGATGGCGAATGTTCATATTTACTGCGAGTTGCTTCATGTCATGTCTTAATTGTTGATTGTTAGAGCAGGTACGTCTGAAGCTAAGGCAATTTCGACTTTATTCCAATTTGCAATATATTTAAATTGAATAGGTAGAGCTTTATTGACACAAACAAACAAATTAAATTTAAAACTTGATAAAAATAGAACTAAATCTACGATATAAGTAAAACGACCCCTGCGGCATTATCATTTGCAATATAACTACTTACTTACCTAAGTTTTAAGGATTGTATCGCGTCATTTTAGCTACATCGAATTGCTTCAACGTCATTAAAACACCGGTCAAGTGCGAGTCGGTCTCGCGCACGTTCCGTATTTAAAATATGTAATATGGTTCGTAAATATAGATTTGCGTTTTCTTGATGTATTATACATTATATTGTAACTATATTTTATTAACTTTAATTGTATGATTTGTATGCAATAAAGTTCATTTTGACTTGCCTAAATTTTAGTACAGATCTTTAAAGTTTTTTGTCAATTTATCGAAAACTATAAATAATGAACACTTCGTTTTATTAATATAAGTCATTATCTATAAGTTAGGATTTTTTCGAATTTTTCGGTTCATAAACTTCGGAGATAGGTAAGGGGAGGAACGGTCATTTTTTGAACATTTTTGGTTATAAATCAAAAAGTACGCCACGGAAAATTATAAAAAATAGTTTTGAAATGTGCAGATTGAGCCCTTTTCAATTATTTATAAAATTAATTTCATATTTGTTTTACTAAAAACAGATGCGGGCAAGCAAGTTATACAACTATGCCAAATTTCAAGTTGATGGCTTGTGTAGTTGCTGAGACATACAGACAGACAGACAACGAAGTCTCGCCACAAGGGTTCCTTTTTTACCATTTTGGTACGGAACTGTAAACTTATATCGCGCGCTTTAAAGCAATATTTCAATTTATAACAATGTGGCAAAAAGTTTGGTCTCTGACACTTTTGAAACGTCCAGTTTTGAAATTTCCTCGCAATTTCAATCCAAACCTAGCAGATAGCTAAGGTCAAATTGGACCTAATAAACTCTCCTAGAGTATCCTGATATTAGTATTATTTTAAATATGAAAGTTTGTGATAATGTTTGAATGTTTATTTAGTTGAGTGGACATTTGTTTCTCAAATAAGAATTAACATCTAAACGCATTTGGATGAAATTTCCCACTCAGGTAGTTTGTTTAGGGTAAATTGAGAGTCCCCGAAAAAATAACGATAAACCAATTTTACGCAGTTGAAGTCACGGGTGAAGGTAGGGTTTTAATGCGGGCAAATATTTCATTTGAATTTGCAAAAACAATGACATAACAAAAAATAAATCATTAACAAAAGCAGGGTTTTCTCAGTAATAAGAAGAAAAAAGAAGGCACAGTGCACCTCTTTTGCCAAAAAGTGGGTATTTAAATAAATAGCTAAGTAGATTCGATTCTCTCCCGTTAGTTTGTTTACCTACTTAGTAATGAGGTTGCTCATACTACGAAAAATTTTCGTGGGAAATTCGATTTCGCTTTTTGGTTATGCTGGGCAAGTAATTTATCAATGTAATCTCGCCTTATAGTTTATTTTCGAATTATACATTGCTTAATTTGGACTTTTCACCATTTTAATTACATAATTAAATTATCTCAATATATTTGCCGTTAGACCAAAATTTGTCATAGTGACGTTTAACTAATTTCCCAATACGGCCCGTAACATACAGGTCACACTTCCGTACTATCCGCCGCAGCCGCAGCCGCGGCGGCGCCACCGAAGCGGCGCCGGCGCCTGGGAGACGAGCCTTAACGACCGCTTAATATAACACTACCCACTCTACTAGCTACAATGTATTGTAGTTACCCACAACCTCGCCTTTATTGATTTCTTTATGAATTGAAGGACTAAACAAGATCAATTCTATTGTTTGTTATATTATTATGGCTACTGTCCAGTGTGACAATAGGAATGATGACTAATTCTTTTTTTCTTTGACGATCAGGTAGATTATCAAAAAGTATTGGAGATGTAGGTATTTTTCTTTTTTCACATAATAAAAAATTACGGAGATATAGGTATCGAGTTGAAATGTCGCATGACGTCACGTGTTGGTACAATTTTTACACAGAAGTGACGTCACAAGCTTTATCTTTGTAATCTTTTGTTTGATTGACAAAAGAAAAAATACGTGTCCAATATTTTTTGATAATCTAACTGACGGACTAAATAGAATTTCGTTTTCTTGACCCAGTCATCATCCCTGTTCTGCCAGGGTCAGTGTTGGTGTAGCTGTGTAGGGCTTTGTGGAAATCTGTGAAAGTAAACAGCAGACATCCGTCAAAATGTATGTAATTGACATAGACAGACGCAGTTTACCTACGTCAGTTCTAAACAAATTCTTTGGTTAGTTACTGTAGCTGTTAGTTTTTGCAGAAATAACTTGTTTATACCCTTGTTCGTGATATCTTTTGACCCGGCTCAGGCAAGTTCAATGCTCGATTCGTGTCTGCTGGGCTGGTTTAGGCGACTGCTACCACTGGCGTAAATTTTGTTGCACGAGAGAATAACTTTAATCAACATCATTATGTCAAGCCGAAGCACATCCATCGCTTGACAAAGGCCTTTCTCAAAGATTTCCATCATGATCCAACTAGTGGGAAGCTCACCTACCGAGCTAAATGACATAACTCAATGTTATTTTTTTAATCTCTATAAAGATAATATATACTTACATTTTAATGCTCTTGTTTATTGATAAATATCTTAACTTTTATTATTACAAAAACTAAAAACTGAAAAAGTGAATACGAAACTATATGAATTGTTACTTGTACTCGTAATGAGCATTGATAAAACTAGCACAGATATCTTTGAAGTTCCATTTTAGGTATGTAGCTTTATTTCAATGGTTTGATCTGAAATGCTGCTACCAGGAAATATTCAAAGAAATCAAGCACAAAACGGCGTATTAATACCCAATTATATTCAAACACATTTACACCCGTCAAATAAAAGTGAGAAATAAATAAAAAAACATTAAAACTCTCACGCCCACGTCGGGCGATCGTAAAATGATCAATTTGGGCAAGGTAAGAAATGGCCAGGACGACATTTTGGTGTGTGACTCTTCACTTTTTCTCCTTATTTTCTTACAGCTGGAGAAAGAGGGAGAGGACGAGTGAGTCGAATTTCGAGTTTAGGAGTGTTCCTCGGACCCCGGGCTCCAGTCCCCGCGACCACCCAGAGCCATTGTCCAGTGTCGCTCGGGCACGCAATTTGCACTGGTGTGCGTATGCTGATTTGGTGGGCAAGCGGGAGTTAGCGAAAACGAAACTGAGGCGAAAGGTGGCGAGAGTCGATGGAAAGATGTGAATAAAATTGTTATACATATATGGGAAGGAATTGCCGCTCATGAACATCGGCAACTCAAGAAAATACTCGGACCAAAAAATATCTGTTAATTGAAATTGATAGGATCAGGATCCATTAACCTTGGTACTGGTATCAACCAGTACCAAGTGTATTTTTGAGTAATATTTGTGCAAGACAGCAAGTAAAATACCAATTAAGTAGAAACTTTATAAAAAAATTGCAAGAGTCCAATTACAAGTGCAATTACGGAAAAAACAATTTAATTAAGTACTTAAAAATTTAGGAATACTTACCAGCGTTAATGGGATGAGTGGAAGAAATACCTTAAAAAGGTTACGAATACGACTATAAAATCTTGTCGATAATCATTTATCGCTTTTACTTCCAAGCCTTTAGTCCCCGGCAGCCCCCGCGGACCGTGAGAACTATTCCGCAATGAATTCATCGCTTCCTCCACTCGCATATATTTATGTCCCCAACTTTTTGCGCCCGTTTTTATAATTATTGTTTTACTTAACAAGTGTGTAAATCGCGAGGATAGGATCTAATGAGTCTTTATAATGATATTGTGGTGTTTTTATTGGACTTAAATCACTTTGAGTTTAGCAGTCTAGACTGTTCGACATTGTCTGGAAATATTTAGTTTGATATTTTAATAAAGCTGTCACATGGCTAACGGTAGCAAAATAAAGACTTCTTGACTAAATATGCTTCATTTTGGTTGAGACAGCCAAAGTATCGGGTTTCAATATTATTGACATAAGCAAGTAGTTTTCTTTAATTGCCTCTGGGTAAGTAATCATGTCCCCAGCAATCCATAGTACTATGACCATAATCCCTCATTGGCTTACATAGCTATTTAAAGACGGGTCTTACACCGTAGAAGCGAACGTTGCATTCCTTGGATTCTTTAGTATACGGTCTAATATGAAAGAGTTTGTCCAGTACGAAAGTTAGCTTTCTTTGGTTAACTTACAAGCCTTAAAATGCCCACAGAACTGAATCTCTTTAAATATTTAAGGGCTGACATTTAAACAGTAAAGTTGTTTGTACTATCAAGTTTTAAAAAGATCGTCAATTTCGTCATTCCTTAATATCCAATCAATTAAGTATGCAGTGTTGAACAGATGGCAAACGTGGCATTTAAACCGGTTGCATCAACATCCGACCGCGGAGCGTCTGAATTATCGTGTTACTTAGAATGAACACAATACTTAGCGTCAATTAAGTCAAATGTCTAGGATTGGGGTGACACTACAGCTTTTGTACTAATGCGTAGCGATGCGTTGGATGTACGTTTTCAATTACCTGATGCTAATTAACTACCAAACAGCAGAAGCAGGTTATACGAGTATTAGGTTAACTTATACCAGTTCCACACGATCGGGTGGTTGGGCCAACCGAGAGGGACGCAGCTATCTGTCAGAATGAGATAGTAATATTTACGTCTCGTCCTTATAGATAGCTGCGTCCCTCTCGGTTGGCCCAACCGCCCGATCGAGTCGAAGGGTTATAAATCTTTCAGTATAGTAGAGTGTAATAGTGTCGCAGCAGTAGTCGTCCAAGCAGCACACATATCAAGGATGCATATTTACAAGCGCACGCACACAGCGCAGCGTGCACAGTTAATATCAACTTGCGATAAGCATCCCTTCCTCTCTAACGTCTATAGTTTACGCCAAACACCAAGACGGCCGATGTGAGAATTTGCATCGAATGGACTGAGGACGAACGCAGGCTCCACCGGTACACTTTGTGTCTTATATTCGTTTTTGTGTTCCTGATAATATATGGACATATCGCCACATCTATAAGCTATGTATTGTTTTTTTGTTTACCCAAACTAAGATTTAAAATGGCGTTCACATTACTTGAACATCAGAAGACTTGCGTACCGTTGCCGTTGCTACAAATCTATCAACCACTTTACCAGCCAACACATATACATTCACACACATAGATACATTCTTAATTGTAATGGTATTTAAAGAATTGGTCGTGAAAGAACGAAATCAAAATTGAGGAGCTTTAAGATGGGAATAAAATATTGTTTAGGAAATGCGTAAGGGGTCATTAATATAAAGTGGGAAATGAGTTTGTCTTTGTCTTATATTAAATAGTTCCTACAAGATTCTACTTTTTTATTTGGTGGCTCGTACATACTTACGAGTACACGCTCCTTAGCATCCCATCAGGTAAATTACATACTATTTTATGTTTTTATCCGACTACCAAGAATGAGGGTAATGTTTTATTACTTATTTTTAAAAATAACTATTTAGTTCAATACTCGCTTACTAGTTATAATAATTGCTTCTAATAGGAACTGATACGGCTCTATATAGGTATCTATTTATAACAAAGTTTTACTTTCAATTCTTAAAAAACTTTCACACCATTTGTAAATCATCGAAAATAGACCCCATTTGACTCATTAAAAGCATCAGTAAAAGCCGACATCACCAAAATATAATTCACGTAAGCAGAAACGTGATTTACCCTGAATAGGGCGGATTATACAATGAAACTGTGTATGCATTACCGGGAACAAGCCTTGTGTGAAACGGAAGGTTTTAGTTCAATGGGTGGACACGTTCGACTAGACGGAGAGTCTTTGACGTTTTTTTGGACAATGACGTTTGGAGACGTTTTTATAGTCAATCCGGAGTTTGTCGGAAGTCACGAATTAACTGCTGCGAAGGTGAATTTGAGGTGTTATTTTATTTGTCACTTGTTTTCTCAAAATATTGTGAAAACAAAAAAGTTGAGTCTTATTTTTTACCCGACTGCGCGAAGCATAAAAAGGGCATTGTGGTTAACAGTCTAGGTATGTATACATATAATGTATGTATATACAGTCAAGGTCATAAATATGTATACATTTTAGTACCTTGTCTTTTACTGTCTTGTTTAAACTGCCATATATGAATGTCACAGCAATTAAAGTGACAAGGTACTAAAATGTATACATATTTATGACCTTGACTGTATGTGCCCGAAAATCGGATGTTCCACTCTAGCGCCTAAAGTATTGGATTTATTGTAATAAATAGGGTGTCATATGACTCGTCAAAGACGTGCGTCATGCTATAAACAATTATAGGTCTATTCGTACTAGTTCTATTGTAACTACCGTTTAGCTCTAGTTATTTGGTAAGTTTAATAGGACTAGTAGGAATATACCAAAATCAGATTTAGCAAGACATGACAGACATAGGTCGGAGTTCACCAACAGTTAAACAGGCGATTAGAGGTTTGACGGCTGTCAAAATGTATTGACTAACAGCCGATTAGGGTTTAACAATCCGTTAAATTGGTTGGTGAAATCCGACATTAGTCTATTATAAGCATTTAGTGACTTTTTGCAGCAGTAAATTGTGAATTAAGAAATAAGACAAAATAGAGAGCTGACAGTATATTCATCATCAACATCATCATTTCAGCCGAAAGACGTCCACTGCTGGACATAGGCCTCCCCCAAGGTTTGCCACAAGGACCGGTCCTGCGCCGCTTGCATCCTTAGGTTTCCCGCAATCTTAACCACGCCGTCGGCCCACCTTGTTGGAGGTCTGCCCACGCTGCGTCTTCCAGTACGCGGACGCCATTCGAGAACTCTTCGGCCCCAGCGGCCATCTGTTTTGCGAGCGATGTGTCCCGCCCACTGCCACTTAAGTCTAGCAATTCTTAGGGCTATGTCAGTGACTTTGGTTCTCGTGCGGATCTCCTCATTCCTGATTCGATCACGTAGATATTCCGAGCAACAGTATATTACTAACTAGTAATAACCTAACCTAACCTTAAAAAACTAAAACCCTACTGGCGACTATGACGGACCCTTATAATTCGATCTATTCCCACTAGTTCTATGAAACTTACCAAATAACTAGAGCTAAATGGTACTCACAATAGAACTAGGGGGAATAGAACCCGATTTCAGGCCCGATTCGGCCAAATTAAAATAATAACTTAATAAGAGATTAAAAGGTAAATTTAGATGCAGGTACTAATCTTGGTTTCACTATACTGGTGTTTGGTGTGGGACCTTAATTGGCAAGGATATTTTTTAAACATGGTTTGCGATTGTGATGTTATCCTTTTAAAAGTCAGGGTCAAATCTAAAAACTTTTTTTTAATTAAAAAGTTGTTTGTCGTTTTATATTAACTCTCACCCCTAGCCTAGTCCAAGAAATGAGTTCCTTGAAAGTCTCAATAAAGTGACTTATTTAAAGCTTAGCTAAGATATAGCGATGGACATAGTCACAGTCAAATCTAATTTAATACCAGTCTGTACTGTACTCTCAAGGTACTTTCTCGTAATTTAGTCTAAAATGTAGTTTAAATTTTTTAGATCGGATCAAAGAACTGAGTTAAGGGGTTAAGAATTCGATTGGCAAATTTACGGCTACCCTATTAGGTAATTACAATGGAGGTGAAACAGGCTCGACGCGGGTTTGCAAATTAATCGGACCCCCGTACTACGGCCTCGTTAGGCGGGCACGTTCCGCGAAGAGACCGGCAGTGTACAAGATTATTTCGTACTATAATGTTTTTGGGATACCTTCATTTAAAAATGTATGGAATTAAAAATTATTTTTATGTTGTTATAAATAAATAAATAAATATCAGGGGACAATCTCACACAAATTGACCTAGTCCCAAACTAAGCTCTAGGCTTGTACTATGGGTACTAGACAACGATAAACATACTTATATAGAGAAATACATACTTAAATACATAGAAAACATCCATGACTCAGGCACAAATACTCGCGCTCATCACACAAATATTTGTCCATACCGGGATTCGAACCCGGGACCGCTAGCTTCGCAGGCAGGTTCACTACTAACTAGGCTAACCGCGTCGTCAAACGAAGGTGCAATTGCACTAAGAGAGTTTGTATACCTACTGTCTTTATGCTGCAGGGTTGACAATCATTTCAAACTAGGTTTTACTCACGACTCCGTCTACGTTGAAGTTGAAGTTGAAAAATATATTTTTTTATTGCCATCGATTGGCAAACAGGCAGACGGCCCACCAGATGGGAAGTGGTCACCGCCGCTTATGGACATTTCAAACACTAGAGGTATCACCAATGCGTTGCCGGTCTCGAAGAAATTTAATGACTTTTTAAAAAGCCACACATTGTAGCGTATTGGGAAAATCTCAGCAGGAAGTTCATTTCAAATTCTTGTAGTACGCGCCAGAAACGTTCTACAGAACCGGTGCCGGTGTGTAGTTGAGC
This sequence comes from Tortrix viridana, assembly GCA_963241965.1. Taxonomy (NCBI): domain Eukaryota; kingdom Metazoa; phylum Arthropoda; class Insecta; order Lepidoptera; family Tortricidae; genus Tortrix; species Tortrix viridana. The sequence continues at coordinate 5,477,753 of OY725175.1, read as the reverse complement.
TCAGTGACACAAGTTACTGTAAAATAACGAACAAATTGCGATGGGAAATACTATCTCTGTATTACCAATCTGTTTAAGTACATCGATCAGTTGAGGCGCTGAACCTTGAAGACGGAACAAACAAACAAATAAACAAACACGTAATAATATTAGTAAGGATAAGGATAAGGATGAATGGACGAATGGATGAAGTAGAAGTGGGACTATTTGACCCCCTCTCATTATTAATTGATTAAATGATTAAACTTCAAGTGATGATGACTGTGGTCTATCGTGTGTATCTCGCGGAGCTTCACAGGTGCGAGAGCGAGAAACTAACGCCGCGCGGCGAAAATGATGATGATATGATGATGAGTGATAGTGATGATGAAATTCTTTACGTTCAACTGGCGGTCCCTAAACAGAGCGCCACAGGTGCGAGGGTGGGGAGACCACCGCCGCGCGGCGCGAGCTCTGTAATCCGAGCGCCGCAGTCGGCCCTTTATTGCTGTGCCGCGGGTTTTAGCACGTACGGCCCACTGCTGGGCGGGACTGGACATAGTGGGCTGAGATAACCTTCGGATTCATGACTAATTGAAACTCTACTACTTGAAAAAAGTGGTCGGTAATGCATCGACCAACTTTTAGGAATAACACGACAATTATTCATGTTTACTAATTAGTGACGTGTTTATTTGTTTATTTATTTTATTTCGTTCAATCATCATAAGTACAGCGCCGATGTCAAGTACCTACCTACCTATTGTTATCCCTCTCTGTCCTCTGGTTTTTAAAATTAGCTAGAACAAATAAGCGTGCTAACTACCTATCCGTGTTACTACTGAAACTTAGAACATCCTTAAACCCTTATTTAGTATGTCTAATATTGAATTATAGTTACTGTATCTAACGTGTCGTTTTATGGTGTAAGACCGTAAAATGCCAAAACGAAATAAAAATTGGCCCACCGCCGCACGCTAACAAAATCTCTTCGCAATTTTTTTCCATTTTATTTCTCTGCCTCCAAAATTGAGTTGTACGGGTATACTTATTCGTTTTTTTCTCGTCCCGGCGGTCGGCAATCACCGCGTGTTTATTTATTTATAACTCCAATAGAGGGCACTGATGCAAATTGGGTGAGAAGTTTTGACAAAGTTTTGGTGACATTTTTATTCGGATACTGGACATCATTATTTTTTTCTTATTATTAGGCTGTAAGTAATGTTATGCTGGTTTTCACTTACTATAATATCATAATATGTATTCTAAAAACAAATATATTTTATACAGGTTAGATTCTCGCACTAGTATCGGTGTAAATGTAACCTAATAATTTATTTTTGTAATTTGTGTATATTTATGGTTGTAATTTCTTGGGTTGTAAAATAAATTAAAATTATGGTGTCATATTTTATATAGTGTATATATTATTTTATAATGGGCAATCACACTTGCAAGCCATAAAAGTAGTTTTTATTTATTTCGAACATGCCTTATTTTGCAAATAACTTTTGATCTAGCTCTAGCTTTTGGTCTACCAACAAAAGAGCTCAAACCTATTTTTTTTTGTTATTTCTTCACATTTCGCAGAAGAAGAAAATAACGAATTTAAAAACCATATCAATACATAATAATATTAATAATCATCCGTTTTAAGTCAAGTAACCAGAAATGCAACAAGTTTTGATAATTACAAGGCATTTGTTCAGAGCTGGAAGAAACCGGAAAGTCTGCCATATAAAAAACTGACTGTGTTTTGTTTAGTAAAATTAGTAGTAATATAAAAAAACAACATATTGATATAACCGTTAGAAACCGTGTAAAAAATTCATAAAAGCCGTTATTCACACCCGGCCCTAGAATACAAAATCTAGAACACGAATTCTAAATTTAAATTCGATCAAAGAGACGCGTATACGGAAGCGATATTCCATTAGATATTTTATCGGGCGCTCTCTATAACCATCCATTAGGTGTTTAATCCTGCAAGAATCGGTGTAAATATTATTTTTTACTTGGGTAACGGTTGTATGAGCAATATTGGACGATTTGAACGTTATTGATGGCGATTGTAATCCAAGTAACCTCGTTTTAGACGACAGGAGGTACCTAATATTGTTCAGTTATCGTTTTTAATTTGTAACTTGTTGCTATTTTAAATCCAATATTCATGTTACGGAGGATAGGAGTCAGTCGACAAACCGTAATGAACAACCGAACCGTCAATTTCGAAATTATGATTAATTAAGTCTATACTTATTTATGCTTGTTTAGCATTGGCGGTAAACGACAAATAACGCTAAGCTAGATTTACCTACCTACCTACCTTTATTTAGATTTGCTTTTTGTAGGTACCTACCTACATCTAGGTACACTAATATTATGAAGAGGTAAAATTTGTATGTAAAGAGGATCGCAATCTCCAAAACTACTCATCAGACTTCAAAAATAATTTCCCTAATATATAGAATGGACTTTCAGGGTGGACATATGCTATAATATTTTAACTTATATTAACCTAAGCGAAGCGAGGGCGGGTCTCTATCTCTTATAATATAATTGATGAGGAAGGTAGGTACTTAGGTACGTAATATAAAATTGTCATCACGTAATTTAATGTTTAAAACTGGAAACCTTACCAATCCTATTCCTAATAAAAGTCCTGTCAAGAAAATGTTTTTGTTCGCAAATAAGCTTATCATAATTTTACGTCAAAACGAAGCAAGTCTATAGCCTGATAAAATTAAGGAAATAAGACCGAATAATTCGTGTAGTTTTGAAAATTGGTACAGTTATTTTTAAGGTGTTTATAAGGGGGGTATAATTTTTTCAGTTTTTTGCTTGTATCTCGAAAACTATTAAAATATCTCTTAAATTACTTCTACATTAATTATCTATATTAAATTTTCTATAAATTATAGTATATTATATTTTTACAGTAGGACCAATACTTTAGGAGTAAGGGGTCAAATATGACAAAGTTGACAAGTCGCGCAAAAGTGTTCCTAGTGTGTGTACACGAATTATTCGCTCTGATCAACGATTTTTGTGCTAATTTTCGTCATTTTGCGCATTACACAGGGAGAGGTGTAACGTACCATACTCGTAAAAAGGGCAAGGGCTTTCGAAGCAGGGACGTCGTAGTCATTTTGACGAGACAAAAATAAATTTTAGTTAGGGTGCATCTTTACACAGCAGACGTCATGTCGTGATAATATATTATTTCCATTTTAATAGTTATTATAAACGCGGTAGTGAAACGGTATCCATCATTGATAATATTTACTAGTAAGCAACGAAAGTACCTACATCTACGAGTATGTTGATACATATTGATAAAAAAAAACCTTTTATTCATAATCGCACAACAACTAAAGTACCTATGAAGTATTCCGTGGCCTTATCTCTCATTGTGACATTTGAATCTGACAGAAAGTGACAAAGCATACTTTTACAAAAATAGGTTTTTTGTCCTTTTTTGAATAAGGGGATTAGTTTTATTATTGTGCATAAGCGAACGAATAGTACAGACAGGATGAACTAACTGCCGCACTCAGAGACGTCAATTATTTTTCAGTTTCATTAATTGCTGCGTCTTATTCTATTGCTATAGCAAAGAAGGTGAAAGCACTACTTTAATTAAACTTAAAACTTAATTGACGTCTCTGAGTGCGGCCGTAAGCTAAGGTATTGTCTAAGTAGTCCAAGAGAAAGAAAGAATAACCTAACCGAGTTAAGAACCCCCGACAAAATAGGGACCTCAACTTTCAGAGCTACTGCTACTTACTCTTACCGCCTGTTTCACAATCGTCAAGTAAAGCATATCTATCTGTCAAATAAATGAAGCCCTTTCCCTTTCTTACACTTGAAAATAGACAAGGAAAGGCTATCTTAATTTGACAGATGAATTTACTTGTCGATTGTGAAACAGGCTCTTAAATGGTTTAGGTACGTAACGGATTTTCACCAAACAAAAAGCTAAGAAAACTATCGATTAAGACACCTTTCTAACAAAAAAATAAATCAAAATCATAGATACATAAACATACATGCAGATGGGTACACACGATAAAATAAATAGCACCTCTCTTTTTGCGTCGGGGGTTAAAAAGAAAGAAAAAACTTTTATTTACATACATCTAACAAAATGACTGAAGACGAATTAATAAACACAACACAAAACAATAAATTGTTAGTTTTACAACAATGTCACAGCGATTAAAGTGACAAGGTAACTATTTGTGACCTTGACTATACATACACCGTACGTTTAGAAATAGCTCTGCTAGTTTAGCGCCATCTTTCACTAAAATATTGTATTCCTTATCAAAGTGTTTTCAAGCATTTTCAGTCTTACTTGTGTAACATGAAAGTATAGAAACTAGTTTCAGCGGTATAACTGCCATCTAGCGATGACTAGGTAAACTTTGATAGGCTTTCAACGTCCGGCTATACTAGTTATATCTAAGCACAGTCATATCTCAAGTTTTGAACAAAGCATATATTTTTACTAATCAATTTTATTTAAAATACTTAGGATAAATATAAAATTATCCCCTTAATTTTTTTTGAATGCAGAGACACCTAGCGTCAAATAACTGAAGCTTAGTTTTGAGTGCCACGCTAGTTGACTTCGAAGTGATGCAGCAAAGTAAACCACGTCGTTTTCTTTACAATTGACAGATGGCACTGAAAAAACAGTACTGAAAATAAAAGAAAGTTCATTAATGGGCGGGTTTTAATGGGTCTGTTTACAAAGTTTTTAAAAACAACTAGATATCTATTCTTTTGATAAGACTGGTGCTATAAATATAATAACTCTTATCTTCTCATAAAATTATTTGGTATACAAAAGGTGAAAAAAGACTGATGTTGTTTCGGTATGGGGTCCTAAATCCAAGTTTTTTACTTTAGGGGAGGGAGGCGCCAGCTACCGCAACGATTGAATCTATGACCAAGTGTCTACCTACGAACACAAGACAAGACTTATCCACTCAAAGAATAATAACTACCATCATATCAGCCGAAAGACGTCCACTGCTGGATAGGCCCTTCCCCATAATAACTATACCCACTGACAAAATTGCAGATCAAAAATAACTACAGACTGCTACTTAATTACTGTGAAATTATTTATTATACTACTACACGTAGCTACGAACTAGATTTTGCCATCTAGTCTTTCTGATGCAAAATCTACTTAGCTTTATACACTCCTTTGCAAAAAAAACGGGCACTTTTAAAATTTTCGAGTACTTTAAGTATTAACATTAGGAAAAAGGATTTTATGCAACAAAATAAAATAAATATTATTTACTGAGGTAAAAACACTTCTGGTTGGTAATTAAGACTTTAGAAATTTCTTTTATTTCGATTTTAGGAAATTACTCCTTTTTACAAAAAAATAGGGTACCTTCAATTGACTTTCTCCTTTATTCAGTAAAAGCTAGAAAAGATAAAACAAAAAATTAATATCGAGCGTGGCCTCCTCTGGCTGAAATGACTGCTGCAATTCTTCGTGGCATGCTTTGGACGAGGTTTTTTATGAGTTCTTGGGGAATACGCTCCCATTCGGCCGTAATAGCAGTTTTGAGCTCTCGGATGTTCTCTGGGGCTGGGTGTACAGCTCTAACACGTCGTTTTAGAAAGTCCTATAGATGCTCAATGGGATTGAGGTCGGGATTTCGTGTTGGCCAATCTAAACGGCGGATGCCGACCTCACTTAAGTAAGCGTCCACGTCGCCCGCTCGGTGAGCTCGAGCATTATCGTCCATAAACACAGCAGCACTTCCTGGAACAGCTAACGCTGGTTGTGCATGAGGAATTAGGATTTCCGTGATGTAGCGTTGTGCATTTAGAGAACCATTTTCTACGAAAACTAACTCCGTACGATCTTCAGAAGTTATGCCAGCCCAAAACATGACAGAGCCCCCACTGTACGGCGTTATTTCTTCAAAACATACCTCTGCATAACGCTCTCCTGGTCTTCTTAGGACTCTACGACGTCGGTCCTCACCAAATAAAGAAATTCTGGCTTCAACAGAAAATAAAACACCACTCCATTCCACATCGGTCCAGGTTGCACAATTTTGGGCAAATCTTAACCTCGCAATACGGTGCCCACGGAGTAATTTAGGACCCCTAGCTGGTCTTCGGCTTAGTACATCAACTTCTAGAAGTCTCCTCCTGACAGTCCATAAGCAAACACTCACATCTCTAACTTCTTCAAGGTTGTTTTTGATGTTATTGTAGGTAGACTTCCGATTTCGTAAAGCTTGACTCACAATATATCGATCGTCTCTGGGCTCAGTACATCATTTTCTTCCCGACCCCGGTCTTCTTTTCAAAGAACCGGTCTCTTGAAACCTAGTCCAGGTCCTCTGAACAGTGGAACGACTGACACCAAACCGTGCCGACACATAACATTGAGTACAGTCTTCTTGAAGAAAAGTCACTATATTACCAGCGATAACTGTCTTGTCTGCCATATTACGGTATAAAATTTGACACGAAAAACCAATTTAAATAATTTTACACGAATATCAATTCATTAAAATTACATAAAACCCTTTTTTATCTATTAATAGCACAATGTCAAAACACAGAATGTGAAGAAATGCTCGAATCGAATAGAATATTTTTAAATAACTTTAAAATTTTTGAATTTGGAACATTTTATTTTACCTGCCAGTACCTTTTAGTACGTAGAAAATTGTTTGTAATTAATTAAATGCATATAAAACCTCTTTTGTTTAAGAGTTCCATAGTTGTACAGAAAAGTTTAGGATGCCCGTTTTTTTTTGCAAATGGGTTTAGTTAGGTTTATACTCGTATTACCACCTGAGTTGTCCATAAACAACTATGTACACCGCGCGGTTTATTTTTTTTCGGAAATAATAGTTTTTTGCAAATATCATATAATTTAGAGCGTGTATGTGTACTTAAGTAACAACATTTCAGACAAGACTTAAAGTTATCCATATGTGACAATATCTTCCCTAACAGGTAAGAACTTGTTTTTCTGTGCACAATGCTTTTATCCAGTATTTTTTTAATTTAAAATGACGGGGTACCATAGGTAGGGGCAAGACGGGATGCAGTCTTCACGTGTGATTATTGTGAGCAGCAATAAGTCGTTTTGCTATGTACCCCATCTTGCCCCGCAAGTGGTACCCCATCTTGCCATACATGGGGCAAGATGGGGAGAAAGGACTGTTTCTAGTTTTTGATTTTTTGAAATTTGAATTGAGATTCTTAAAAAAACTTTAATAATGACTACTAATTACCAAAGATGATTGTTAAAATAAAACGAATCCTTAAAATACAATATGGTCAGTTTAATTGGGAATCAAACCTTAAATACCCTGTCTTGCCCCCCCTTCCCCTTACAATGTACTTACTAGTTGGTGGTCAAATTAATATGCAAACGCAAATCTTGGACTGTGCCTATTCCACTTTGTGTTTTCCCTTACTGTTATCGTAAATAGAAATAGAGAGCCAGTTGGTTTTAAAAAGTATCATAAAATATCAAAAACCTAACGCAATATTACTTTACAACGGCCAAGCCAAACAAGTGTAAACAACAACCATTTCGCACCAATAAGTTGCCAAACAAAACGCCATAGGTTTATGAGAATATTCACAGTTTGAGAGCTGCCTTTTATACGGTACGACGACGACACGATGTGTTTACGTCTGTTGGTGCACTGGGTGCCTAGGCAAGATGCACTACGCTAACTAAGCGATTTTCGAAATTCGAGAAAATATGTGGAATTGACATAAACAGCTGACGCAACCGATCGTTTAGCTTACGACAATCCTATTTTGACCCCTATTTAGAATCCTATTTTGATTCATTCGAACCCGGGACCGCTAGCTTCGTAGGCAGGGTCACTACCAACTAGGCTAAGTTGTTTGTTTAAACTTTAGGTCATGTTAGGCTGGTTTGGTGTGGGGATGATGCGTGATGCGTATAATGCATTTCCACTCCGTAAAAAAAAAGACAATAAAAATGGCTGGTTCGGTCCGTCTCAGGCTAATCTACTTCCGGTGTCAATGTGACGTACCATTAATGGGACACTTGAAACAATCTTTAGTAAGTATTTGTAATTTTTTTTATAATAAAAGTCGTGTTGCATAAAATTTTGGAAAAATCAGGAGCCAGACGTAAAATAAAAATAGTGATGTTACCTCATCGTTATAATATTATCGAGTATCGATAATAGTTGGTCTGTTCGTTATCTCTGTGTGAATTTTAAATTTTAAGATGTCGCTCTAGATTATCACAATCAAGCCTTGAAGTTACATTTACCAACGGTTTTTCAAGGCCTACCTATGAAATTAAATTAACAAAAATACGTTCTATAAAATAAATAAGAAGAAGAACGCTTGTTATGTAATAAACATAATGTGCCGAATAAAACAGAACAGGATTCGTCACATAATCTTTATATGGTAATATTTGTTAATACTTCTAATTTTAAAATGGTATTTTTTATCGACACCACAGTTCGCCACTAGGGTTGTGCTAGATTGGTTTACGACAAGCCCAATCAAGCGGCGACGCCGCGGCTAACTGCCGCTCTCGAGGGAACCCTAACAGAGTCGGTGGAACAACGGCAAGTTAGCTTAAACTTACGTTAAGACTTCATACTTTATGACTTGTGGTTGATTTTTCAATCCTTGGATATATCTGACCGTTAATTGTCTGTAGTCTAGTCTGACTTTATTTGTAGCGTAAAATAATTATGTAATTAATTAGAGTTGTTTCTATAAAATAATAAAAGAAGCATTATTTAGTTCGACATAATAAAATGTAGATTTTGAGTATCGCTAAGATAAACTCGCTAAAATAAAAAAATAAAACTGGGATAATAATTATTATACCATTTACTATAAGAAACCTGACCCAAATAGGGAGACTAGGCCCGTATTAATAAACTCAACTGTGATCCCGTCTCAAACACGTCAAAGTAAACGTCAACCCATAGAAAACTGTCATTTTTGACAGGTCTTGAGACACGGGCATCTCAGTCGAGTTTATTAATACGGCCCCTTAGATGAAAACAAAAAGTTAGTCTAAGTACGGCCCTAAGAATTACTGCAGGAATATGGTTTCATAAAATTGATGTAGTTGTTAATTTTTACAAAACATGGTTCCACCTACACGAAAGATCCGCTTCAATATTGGTTAATAAAGCAATGATCATCAAAACTTGGCTCCGACACGCCACCATAATGTTCATTTCCCTACAACCGACGACGCAACGAAAACTCTTCGTATTAAAACTACTAAAAACTGCCAAAAACAACCAAAATCTACCAAGAAGTCGCGCGAAATGCCAAACCAAATAAACTTTGCGTTTATTTGTCCGTCTTTTGTATTGATTTAAGGTTCAGTTTTATTTCAAAAAGGTTAAGTTAAGTGAACGTTTAAGTTGGTATTTGTTGTGATGATTTCAGACGAAGATGTAAATAAATTGTATGGGAGTTTTAATCTTGTTTGTTTCTCTGTTTATTGTTGTATACATTTAACGCGGACTTATTGTGTCGTTCTGTTTATTATTAAATTGTTTTTCTCGGTATTGTATTGGGGTTGAAATTGTTCTGTTTTCTAATTATGAATGACAAGGGATAGTGTAATAAAAGTATAAAGATAATAAGTTTTCTTTGTGATTACAAACGAAATGGAAGATGTTAATCAAATAATATTTTAAAATAGCTTTTGCCCGCGACTCCGTCCGCTTAGAATTCATATATCGCTTATCCCTCGGGAACTATCAATTTTTTCGGGATGTAAATCCTTTGTGTCAATCTAAGGATTCTGTGTGCCACATTTCATCCCAATTATATCAGCCATTTATCAGTGATTTAAACACAAACAACAAACGTACACATTTAAATAGAATAGGTATTAAAATAGAATTTTTAGATAAAACTGTTTGTGCGCACGTGCAAGCTTTTGCAATGCATCCGATCAGATCCCAGAACTTGTATGGCAATATCGGTTCTAACAAAGTATTGGTGCAAGTACCTATAGAATACTGCTAAAATAAGTGGTTGTTTTTAAGTACAAATAAGAAGTTAATTTCACAAAATCATGAAGAAAAAGAATAAAGTATAAACATGTGATGTTTATTATTAAATAGTATGTGCCGTTTCTGCCATACATATTTAGTTATTAACGACACGGTTGGCCTAGTTGGTAATGACCTCGCCTGCGAAGATAGCGGTCCCAGGTTCGAACATTTGTCCCTGAGCCTTGGATGTTTTCTATGTATTTTAGTATGCATTTATATAATGTATAGGTGTGTTTATTGTTGCCTAGTTTCCATAGTAGCCTAGAACTTAGTTTGGGGCAAGGTCAATCAGTGTGAGATTGTCCCCTGGGGGCTTATCATGCATGAGCGAGATAAAATTTTACAGGTGCTAGAGAAATGAAAACATCTATTCCATATTCTAACGTAAGACTTAATACTTAAGGCTTAAAATAAAAGTATCTCGTCCTGACTTTTATTACCTTTGATTACTAAGCGACTATAGCGATTTTCACAGTTTTAATGCGATTATCAAGACGCAACACTTTTATTTTAAACCATAAGCGTTAAGTCTTACGTTAAGACATGGAATATAAATATATTCATTTTCTTAGCACCTGTCAAATTGTATCTCGTACATGCATGCTAAACCCGCTGATATTATTTAAAAATGCCAGAGGCTTTTTGCTACGTACTTAATAGCAATAATATCCTAGCAAATATTGCGCTCAAAAATGTCGGTTACGCCCTAACGTCTTTGTAATAAAATTGTGTCAGATATTTTTCATAATAATGGTAACTATTCATCTCTTTTTACATGTGACGTAATCACATTGAATAATTATAGGCCGAACAGTATATCAAGGTATTTGCCGAGCCAGCGTACGTTAGGCCTCATTTGCGATGCGACGCAAACATAGTGAGTTATGTGGACCAAGTGAGGAGGCTCTTCATCATAGCCTTTGACATTCGAGTAGAGAATGTTCTTGGAAATAAAGAGCAACGTCGTATTTTTACCAGCAAGATTTGTTCCGAACCTACTAACGCAGCAAGTTAAATAGAAAACTGGCTGCGTTAGTACGTTAGTGCGTTAGAACAAAAAGTGCAAAATTGACCGAAGCGGAGACTGAATAATATCCGCGCCCATTGGGGTCATCCAATGAAGTTATTTCACTTATAAATTATAAATGCGAAAGTAATTCTGTCACTCTGTCTGTTACCTCTTCACGCGTAAACCGCTGAACCGATTAAGAACAAATTTGGTGGAGATAGTTTGAGTCCTGCGGAAGGATATAGGATAGTTTTTATCCCGGAAAATTTTATAGTTTCCGTGGGATACACGATAAACGACTTCTACGCGGACGGAGTCGCGGGCAAAAGCTAGTAATATTATAAATTATAGTCCCCGCCGCGCTGAGTTTGTGTTTGTTCGGGGCTCGGGCTAATCTCGGGAACTACTGTAGGTACGGATTTTTATATGGTTTTACCTAGAAAGTGGCATTACCTAGGAAGGTTATCGTAAAATCGCTGCTATATGTTTATGATAAGCGTCACAACAAACTCAACAATCAGTCATTTTCCAAACATATTACTAAACACCCAAGTAGGAACGCGCCGCCGCCGGACGACAAAAAATAAAGTTTCAATCAAACAAATAAATCGAGTTTCTATAAAACTAATTATGCATACCTACGTATTGACTGACATTTAATTTGAACTAGTGTGCTAATAAACGCTTCTTCACCATAACACCATCAATCAAAACGGAATCTCACCCCCATAGACTCGCCGTACTCGTAGATCCCGCGATAGCAGTGTATTACTGATTGACCATATAAAAAACGTCGATTTATCATTTTTATTGGAGGAAAAACATGTTTATGAGCATCTTAAGAGGGCAGGGAAGTATTCTGCTTTGTTTTTTGTGAGTGAAACGCAATGTATAAAAAACTCGAGAAAGTTTGCGTTGTTTGTGTGCGTGCGTGCGTACGTGCATTCGAGCGTGCATTAAAATGCGTGCGTTAATTAAAATTTACTGATGTTTTTGCAAATCATTTCATTTTTTCAGAGCCCTTAGATTATCATTAAAAAGAAAACAATATTAATAAATCACAATGTATTTGTGTTTCTTTAAACGCAAGATAAATATTATAGTGTTAGCTTTAAAAAAAATCTCTGAGTCTCTAAATCCATTACAGAACTTAAACGAGTCTTACCCATTTGCCACATCGCATTTGATCCCCAGAATACACCCTTAAAGAACGAAATAATCATTGGGCAGTTACAGCCTCCCTGAGGGATTGTTTCCTAACTATAAACGAGATATTGCCACTGATATACCGGGGAAGTTTTTTTTAGTTATTATTAGGAATTGGGGTGCAATGCGATGGCCGTAATACGGTTGAAAGTTTTTGGAAAGTGATTTATTGCCGAATTTTTAGGGCTAACTGTTTTACGCGTAAAAAAATTGCAATCGTTTGTTACTTTAGTATTTTTTTATTTATATCCGTGGTCAAAAGGTTTCTAGGTTTGATGTATTTTTTAATAACAAGTAAGTGACGGGTTAACCACCAAAATGTACCTATGTAGTTGAATTCTAAGTACATAGATGACAGATTAAATACCGAAAAACTTTTCCGAGAGCATACTCGTACGTAGATGGCCAGCTTCTACGCGCACGAATTCGTGGGCAAAGACGAAGAAGTAGAAGAAGAAGACAAATATCACGCCCTTCACATCGTCCGACGGATAATTAACTGGCGAATTTACGACGTCCGTGAAGGTATGTGAATGACATTTGGCTGCCTTCATTTTGTATTTAGTCGCTGGTTTCATCGGTGACTAAATGAAAGTGCAGGCTGTTGAATGTAATTTACACATTTTGACGGACGACGTAAATTCGCCGGTTATATACTATTTACCTTAGTTCCACGCGATTATCTTGAACGAAGGCTGCTGCTTCCACCGTCGCGAAAAGACGTGGCCTAGACGTAAGAGCAGATTGTTTCTTGTGAAAACACCCAAATAACTGACAGTATCAAGCCGTCCACGATCCTTGAAAAGATCCTTGAAAACGTTCGAGCACGCAATAAAACATTTAATTACAAAGTTAGGGTACCTTTACATAAGCTTAAACTAAACACATAAAAAGCTCGCTGATAACAATTACTGCGAGCTTTATGTCTGCTTTATCTCGGTTTGTATTCCGAAGGTGTTGCCAGCCGTTCCGCGATATAGATGTTTAAGAGCGCTTCATATTTTATTGGAGCAAGCTTCGCGTCGTACTAGCGGGCTAGGGTTGCCAGCATTCAATCAACCAGTTGAATTGTAAAATTTTAAGTAAGTAAATGCATTCTTGACTTCAAATTTTACAGTTTTGAATCAATGTTCCATTTTGAAAAATGTTTATTAGAATCAGTATCTACCTCTATCATAGGTCCTTTCTTATGTTTTATATTCGACAGTCTCAAACCGAGTGTGGTAACTAAGGGACTTATACACATATAATATCGAATCGTTTTGCAAATGTGTGTATGTCGTGATTGAAAAGCACGCTTGATCGGTTTCCCAAAGTTTTCTCATATTTAAACTATCATAGTTTTCTGCGAGTTTACAATATATTTCCAGTGTCGGACGGTTTTTTTTCAAGTAGATATATTTGCAAGTTTTGCCTTACCCCTAGCCTCCAAGAAGCGTTATCACGATCACGTCGCGAGCTCGCGCCTTGCATATTCCTCTAGCTTATCGTTTGCCTAATTGATAGCGCAGAGCAGAGATGCTGGTCGCGGGCCACGAAGAAAATTAATGGAAAAGTCATATTTGGAAATGTTAAAACACTGAGGGTCTTATATTAATAAACTGATCCTGGCTTATGTCGGAGTTCACCAACCAATTTAACGGAATGTTAAAGCCTAATCGGCTGTTAGTCAATACATTTTGCCAGCCGTCAGACCTCTAATCACCTGTTTAACTGTTGGTGAACTCCGACCTAAGACGCTCGTTTTAAGACACGTTAAGGTAAACGTCAAGTCATAGAACACTGTCTCTTCTCTGGCGAGTCTTTGGACGAGCATCTCAGAAATACGGCGCTAAAACCACACCAAAGTAAACCACCGTCCTCTTGTATTTCCTACTCATTATATTAAAAGCAGGTAATACCACCTGCAATTGATTTAATGTCACTTTTACATGACCCATATGTGACCCATAGTAAAAATTCAACGGGACAAAAACATGAGACTTGTCATTTCCCACCATTTTTATTTATAATTTTGTAAAAATCGTCGTATATTTTACTTACATACTTAAACAGAACGTTAGGAATACTTAATTATTTTCATCTTCAGTTTCTTTGCGCATTCCTGCCGCTTAGTTTTTAAATTTTTTCTCGTTTTGCAGTAGGTACAACTGAGAAAAACAATCAGAATGGCAAGTTAAGGCAAACTGCTATCGATAGTAAAGTCATTATATTCTGGGATCCAATTTTTGTTGACTCAAAGCAAGTCAGGTACCATAACCAATGTCGTAGGCACAAAAACTCAATTTATATCAGCAATAACTCTGCGTTATCGCAAACGGAATCAGATGAGCGGTGTCGCCTACTATCTGGTGAAGTTTGCCAATAAATGGGGAGAATCTGCATAACTCCCGCGTGTATGCGAGTTATAGCGCGGCGGAAGCCGGGGAGGGATGTCTGGATGTGGCATTAGACCTGTGACCTCATATAAGATCAGCTATGTTATTCTGTTCACGCATCGTCGTTCATTTCTACTCAGTCGATGAATAGCCGGCGAATTTACGTCGTACGTCAAGGTGGGTAAATGACATTCAACTGCCTGCACATTCATTTAGTCGCTGGTTTCGTTTTAGAAGTTACTTACTTTTGGCTTGACTCGGATCTCGTCGCCTCGTGATGAGGAAGGTATTTCTTTCAAGGTCAAAGCTAATTTAATATTTTACATAACATGTTCAACTTCAATTTGATTGGCGGGGCGCGCCTTCGCGGAATAAATAAAAAACACTACCTTGGTACAGTATCAGTATTATTTACTTAGTTGTAGAGCAATGTTGAAAAAAAAAACACTACCCGTTGAATTTTGGGTTATGTATGAATACAATACGCGTTCCAAATTAACAAAAAAAGGTTTCACAGAATGCGCACTTAAATATTAGATAGATATCAAACTAAATTCACATAATGTTCTGGAAAGAACCGTGTGGAATAAGCCACCCTGATAATAAATGATAATAGCGTAGGTATTATGCAGACGCTACCAAACGAAACACGAAAAATATATTTAGCTCGATAGGAATGAAAAGTTGTTTTCTCAAGCAAATATTCTAGGATCATCTTACTCCGTCTATGCCGCCTCCACCCAAGGTTCCTTAGAACCTCGCGGAACCCACTCGGCCGAACATAAGAGAGTTCGCTCGGAACCCTCTTCCTGCTCTAGAACAACTGTTTGTTTGTCTGTTGGAGGAAGCTTATGTACGGAATATGCATATTCGGAGCTCAAATTCGTATGTAATATGACTATGTGGTTGCGAAGGTAGCGTGTTTTGAAAGGGTTATTGAGAAAATCGAAGAAAATATAATATTATTTCTTGAAACTAGTGAAGATCTTTTCTGTTCGTTATTACTTACTGTCGCGTCGTGGTCTAGTCAACATTAAACTCGCTTTTGACTAGATATGGTGTGTCGGTTCAACAAAGGTAAAATGATGATATACTCGTAATATAGGCACAGAGTTGGAAATCCGAGGGAGGGACCTTTGCCCAGCCGTGGAACATATAACATAGGCTATTGAAAAAGAACGGTATTTAATATTAATGTGCTTATAACTTACCACTGCGGTTAAGTTTCTGACGTAAGTTTTTTGTTAATGGTTTTATGTTTTTATCTAATTTATTTATTTGATTGCAGCGCAGTCAAAAATAAATTGATTTTGGTAAAAAAGCAATACTAATAGGTAATATCGAAAATGGAATACCCAATATGGCGGGCGCCTAGCTGCCAATATGGATATTTCATATTTTACTTCGGACCTTTCATATTTTTTATCCCTCACACCGTATATGAATAAAGACTTAGTTTTTCTATTAACTAGATGAGGCCTTTAATGAACTACAGTAGTGCAATGCCTCAAATAAGTGCTACAAGACAATATTTGTCGTCATTTATTTAATGAATCACAGAGGTAGAGAACAAAGTTAAGCTTACTTTTAACCCGGTAAAAATTGGATGAGGCGAAGGTACAGTGATAAAAAAGTCTATTCAGTTCAAGTGCCGAAAAAATGTTAAAATGGAATTTTTTTTTCGTTACTGAGCGTGCGTTCAAGGGCAGACATTTTATTTTATGTTTAATTTATTAGATTTCATTTCTAAAAGATAAATAAATAAAAAAAAATATAGCAAAACAAATTTTAATGTTTTGTCCCTATACATTGCAACATTTGTAAATGATCGTAGACCTCTTTTAAAACCTAGTCGCATTAACCTGACGTTATTTTATCAAGGCAGTGTTGTTTAGTGGAAAACAGCTATTGAGTTAATTCTCACGTAAACCTAATTAATTCAACTAATTTGTTGTACTATCCTGACCTATACTATTTTAAATTTCCAAGACTTTACCTGGGCTTGTACTCCGGTTTGTCTTAAATCATAATTATCATTATCCAGGGCCCGTAATTTTGATGCCGATGACATCAATTTGACGTCACGCTCCATATAGGGTGATCCCAAATAGTTGTATTGTAAATTATTAATCATTAGTCGTCAATCATTTTAATCATGTACAAATGACTCCAATCTATTTACACGTAACAATATGGTAGCTCTTATAGATTTGGCAGTAAAGGCGGCCGCATCGTTAAGAATACAATAACGGGTTCACCCTTGAATCACCGACACTCATTTCATACGAGTAGAATTTTTTACTTCGCCGAATTTTCATTTAATTGCAGGAGTTATAACTTTTTGGTGGTTACAGGTCTAACATAAAGTACGTAACTCATGCTTAAGATAACCTGAAAATAAGGTATCAGCAGAAATTAGCTTTCGATAAACCGACACATTCGATGAAATGAGTGTCTGCAAAACAAGGGGACACGACGGTAACGATATACTTTAACTTAAAAATAAGTGAAGCAGAGTCTCAAGACTCAATTTCGGTCTCAAGCCACTTCATCTCTCGCTTTATCCGTGTAGCAGTTACGTTTTTACATAGCCCCAGGCGGGAAGGTAATAGGGGGCGGCGACGGCGATCGGCGTCGAACAAGGTAATAGCATATTTCAGCCGCTGATAGGCACTGCGCCTTGCCATCCACCAATATGTACGTAAACTACGAGTATGAGTATATACGCCAAGTACGGGTACGGGTTTAGATGCTAGTCTCACGTATAACTGACTGCTTGGAAAACCGAAAGATCTTGATATTATACAAACTTAAACTGACAAATATTCAAATATTGCTAATTTAATAGTTACATACTACTGTGTGTGTATTCTACTGAATACACACTGCAACACAATATATATACCTATATATATTTCATGTTAAAAATTAATCAGATCCAATAGATATGATAACAAATATAAGCATAAGCTTACATAAATAAATAAAAAAACAAGGGTAGTTATCTTGCTTCTATATTTTTATGATGGTATCGCTTATTGACTTCACAATACGAACTATTATAACGACACAACGTGGTGCCCGCGTATCGTATTCAACACGGCCACCACGGACATAGATCACATTGGAAGTTTGGTATACTTATTTGGACATAATTTTAATAAAAGGTAAATACGTAATATTGTAGCGCCATAGTAGTCTCAGTCACGTCTCTTAAAATGCTGGTTACATTTTTATTTAATCATTTAAATAACTGGAACTTAAAGAAACAAGTTTTGATTTGTATGTAAAGAGTATTGATGATGAAGAATTTACATCTTACCAATCATACCAAGCCAACGTCTCCAGTAGCCTAGAGATCTTGTAAAAGCATTTAAAAACATGCTCGTTCTATTGTGTGAATATCGAACATGAAACCTTAAGTTTACGAATATTGCCCGTCAACTCCAGTATCCATATTTTCCGGCAATCTTCTCGGTGGGTATACCTGGTAGAGCGCAGTAATAACATGTCAGAATACTCCGCCCCACCTTTTATAACCGACCATGTTCAATAAGATCTTATTTACCTATAGGATTTTTTTCAAGTTTGACGTTTAGTTATTATATGTTTACTCCTATTAAAACTGGTTTTAACTCAGTAGTAAATGTGACCCTAGTCATATGAAGCCAATTGGATTCCTTCAATTTAAGCAAGTTTATTGAACTTTAAAATCTAAAGACCCAGGGCAAGTTATTCTGAAAAAAAAACTGTATTCTGCGCATCCAATTCTGTAACTCAAATAACTAGCTTATAGACCATAAAGTATTTTAATTATAGACTCTATTTGAACCCTGACATTGAAAAATGTGCAGGCATATGAATTAAAATGTGGTCTGCCACCTTAATGTCGAATGCGGTCTAGCACGTCATAAAACAAAAATAACAATAATAATGTACATAAGATCTTTCAGTACGAAGCGTCGACGTAAGCGGCATTCTCATTTTATATAAATAGGTAGGTAGATGTGTCAAAATTTAAAGACCACTTATTTCATAAAAACCTAACAGATCACTTCCATAGATTTCCCGAATACCTAATTGGGTCCCAATGAAGCCCCGGTGCCCCGCGGGCCCCGTTTCCGGCGCCGCCCCCGTTTCCGCTCGAGCATGTATGTAAATATGACGTTGATGTACTCGTGCCTACTGTAGGCTGGTCTACGTAAGTTTACCTTCGCTTGCACCAATTATATCTGAACATATAATTTAACACTTTTAAATGAAGTGCGAAGATTAATTATGGAATTTGTATAGTCTAGCAAAAATAATATCGTCGCAGACAGAGTTCTCAAAAGTATACATGACAAGTGTGCCCTATGAGCTCTTATTAGGCTTTTAAATCTTTGACTTTTTCAATAATTGCCTTTGATGCAAGTGGTGGGAATAACTCATCTGGAAGGTCAGGTTTTTGGAGATAATTATTTTTGTCCTCATTTTTAATCAACATACAAGGCATTATGTGCTTAAAACTTTCCAGACCGCATTTATTATACAATACTATCTATTACAGAACATATTGCAGATATCTGCGCCAGAATAAATAGATTCGTTTTTGCATTGAGAAAAATAAGTCTTTCAGTCTACGATTACTGCATACTTACTAATAGCTATATTAACTCAATTCTACGATACAGGAATAACGCTGTGGGGTAACTCCTCATAAATAGACAACGTATTTATAATGCAAAAAAAGTGCGTAAGAGCTATATTTGGAATAAAGCAAACAGATCCATGCGACCATATTTTAAAAAGTATAATATCCTTTCTTTAGCTGGTTTATACACTTTAGATGCATGTATATTTTTGTTTAAAAATGGACACCTGTTTCTCCAAGTAAAATAATTATATAAGAGACCTGTACGGCCTTAAATTATATGTTCCGCTATCAAAATTGTCATTTGTTGCAAAAAATAGCTACGTCAGGTGCATAAAAATCTACAACAAGCTTCCTGACTCTATAAAATATCTCACTTTTTGGAAATTCAAATAGAAAATGGCTTGTTGAAGAATATTTTTACAGCAAACAGCAATTTTATAATATAAATAGTTTTGTAAGTATTTTATTTTTTAGATGCCTGGAAAGGTAGATTTTAGTGATTTGTATGTTACACTAAACTATGTGAAACACCTAAAAATGTGTAAAATAAATCATTTCATTTCATTTCTAATCACTTACGACGCTGACAATGTTTTCGCCATGAGAGCTATTTTTATGCGCATATGAGCATACGGAAGGCTTTTACGTCGGATTGGTCTGCATATTGTCGCCAAGTGCGGGGAGATGTGGGAAGAAATGATGTGGTATCTTTAATAACAAAACATTTAAGGATATTTACGACTCATTTAGGGTTTATGAAGAACATAATGAAGCACTAAATATATTTTATTTTAATTTTAAAAACGTATAACGTAGAATTGAATACTCACACGAGTCCAATCGAGTTAGATCAACAGATTTTGATGAAACTTACTTAGCAAAGAAAAGCCCCAAATTTTGAAAAAAAAAATGCTTTATAAACGGTTTACCCGTACGGCAATGAGCGTCGTTGACAGATGAGCATACTTACTTACAGAGGTATCAAAGACATACAATTCTACTTATTTGGATCGGGAACAAGTACAACGATTTAACATTTCGGTAGTTGAATAGTAGATTTAAACTAAACATAATTAATAATGTATTTGGTTGATTTATGTCGAATTTCACCAACAACTTAACAGACGATTAGAGTGATAACAGCCGTTAAAATATATGAACTAACAGTCGATTAACATTTAACATCGTTTGGTGAAATTGGTACAATTATACTTTTAAAAAGCCGCATCTACAATATTTATACTCCTTATATTTTTGTCACCTACCGAAACCATAAACTTATCGTCTCAATTCGACAAATGTGTTTCTTTTTGCTTAGAATATTGTGAAACTTGAACACCATAAGAAACCGAAGCTATAAGTTTCACGTGTTACAATATTACCAAATCGGAAAAATGGTGGAATATATTTTTTTATATTTGGAAATTTGCTTTTTAGTTGTCAAATAAGAATAGAAACAGAATCAGTTTAAAATTTGAGAAGGAAAATAAATATAGCAGTTACATTGTCTATGCCTGTGTTTCAATAAAATATTCATGTAATATTGTTGTAAAATTCTATATTTACTGGTGTGCTCAAAACAATGTCCACGTGTTTTAAAATATTGTCATATTGCTTTTTTAATTATTTATTCCTTCCTTCTAAAATATTATTATTGTTGTGCTCAATCTTTGGAAAGAAATGATAAGATAAAATGTGACTAGTACCATATATTTTTTAAAGTGCCATAGTTAGGCTGTGCTTATACCGGACACTGAACTCCAATAAAACACTTTTTACATAGGTACTTACACAGTGTCTCAAAATTATTCGCGTTTTGTATTCTATACCTCGGGTTAATATTTTAAAGTGTCGTGTCGTGTAGTTTCTGGTAGGCACCGGTCGCATATTTCACCGCCCATCGCCACCCGCCCGAGGGACTATTCTGGATGCAATACAACTAAGCAAGAGTAACGTCGTACGTCGTAAGTTCGTAAAGTAACGTCGAGGAGCTAAAATCGACACATCCTAAGTTAAAGTGTCTATATCTGCCCGATAAGTACACAGTTATACTACTATGGCATTTTCGTAATCTACGGTAGGTATCGACTTTATCATGTACATTAAAAAAAAGCTGACCAGAACATATTTTCTTCCAAACGTGTAACTGACAATGCTATAAAAACTCCAAAGAAAATAATAACTTTAAACTGCTCTTCTGTAAAATTTGGTTTTTGTAGATACACACTTTATCTTAGGGTGTGTCGAAATTCTACCTTGCTTAGACATACGTGTATGTCGCTATCGGTGAGCAAACTCTTAACGCATCTTACAACGTTCTTTTGAGTTTGCGTGCTTATTGTACCTACTCGATTATTATAACTAAAAAGTGCAGTAGAATGTAGAGTGCAGTAAAAATTAAATACGTGGTTCATAACTAAGTAGATAGCCTATTATTATTTTACCTCTCATAATCATCGTCATTTCAGCCGAAAGAAGTCTTCTCTTATTTTATCTAAAGGTCTCTCCGGTCCCACGTCGGTAGATGTCGCTACTGTCATTTTGGTCCCTATCGGCATAAAATAGTCCCAGTGACATCGTTTCGCGATCGCAACTAGCGCCCAGAATAGCCCCATCCGTCCGGTCGTTAGTTTGATTTTGATTGAAATTTACGACCGTATCGCAACAGCAATAAGGCACTCTCGTGATTAAATGCCGCCATATTCAATATGATAAGTGATAATGGGATGACATTATTTTTATTTCGGTATTTATTAGCAACTGGATTAATTTTTCAAGTGATGTAATTTAATACTTACTGCAATTACATCTTATTTTATTGTCATAATTATGATGGTTTGAACTCGTTGAAATAATGAAATGATGACTATTAATTGGCAAATTTTTGGTGAAAATGAACGGTCCCCATTTATACGTCATAATGTACTCGTACATAGGAATAATTAGTTTTACCATATACCCTTAGATGTAAAATAAACGTATGTAATTTCAAATGAAGTTTAGGCCATCTGATAGCCGAAAAATACTGATGATGATGATGATAGGTACGTTATAACAAAGACAAAAGCGAGCTAAAAGAAGAAGTAAGAAAGAAAAGTGACGAGTTTAATTCTGTATAAAATTACTATTTCCATTCCACTACCCAAAACTGTCAAGCGTTTTTAGTTTTAACGTGAGTCCAATTTATCAGGGCAGCTTGCACCAAAATATAATATTTCACAAGCCTGTTAAAATGTTGGAAAACATTAAAATTCTGGGCTAATATAATTAAATTGGACAACGGAACGCAGTGGACGTGTCACTGGCAATGGATTGTGGAGTTACGAACAATACTGGAGCATCCTCACTGCATCTTTACATTTACGTAAAGTATTTATTTAGGAATATTCATGCCGGTTCATTAAAAAAAACAAATTAAAGTGAGTATAAAAGGCTAACAAAAAGCAAGCTTTGAAAACCAGCTACCCCTGCAGCATCAGTGACTGAGGAGCTGGGTCCATAAGATTTTCTTGATATGGTTTGTGACTTGACGATACAGGGTGAGCCTTGATAAAGTGCACATATTGAAATGAGGCACATTACATTAAATTTTATCGACGAAAAAATGTTATTTATTCATTTATATTTTTTGTGTTACCTAAATGTGGTGTGGTGTGGTGTTGCGAAATATTTTTTTTCAAGAATCATAAAAAAACCCTTTTTTTTCGCCGATAAAATTACTTTACTGCACTTTATCAAAATCGTACAAATATATGAGGTCCATCTCAAGACACGTCAGAAATGACAGTTTTCTATTGACTTTCATCTGACTGGCATCTCAGCCAAGACCAGTTTATAAATACGAACGTTTAAGGTTTTTTGTTTGACTAGGGTCCATTTTCACCCTTTTGTAGCTCTAGGGAACCATTTACCAAATTGCATGTTGTCATCCAAAGAGCTGTCACATATGCCGACAAGATTGCGTCTGCAATATGAAGATATTTCATATTTGGACTTCGTTCAAAGTTTCTCTTTGGATTAATGTTTGTTTCTCCGTCTCTGTCTAATTAAATTTTCACACCTTAAGTGGTTTATTTGTTTTTGTTATGCCAAAAGTTTTAGATTCTTTGACAATAAAATTACAGAAAAAATCATTGCTTATGTCTCAAAGAGAACCCAGGTCAATTTTTAAGTTTCCAATTTCGTGATTTTAGTAGCTTGAGTTTTCCATGTCAATGTCATTTAATCAGGATTTTAGTTTATTTTACTTTATTTGCGAGATCAGCAGCATGACAGTACATTACAATGTTAATACGACTTTAATTTGTGTATATCTCAGATGAACCTACTATTACATTCACTAATGCTGCTATACGGCTACGCGTACATTTTTCTCTCCGAGTAACATCCTTACACTAAAGTGATCACGGGGGTATAAACATAAACTATAATAATTAAAATATGTCCGTCCGTACGTGGCAATCTGCGCCGAGTGGCGGTAATGAATTGGCTGGCCCGTGATTGATGCGGTTCGGTTGCGTCATCCACTAATGGTGGATACGCACTGCGTTGGGGAAAGAGCGGGAAAAACAGGCGGAAATATTATTAACTCAAAGGTATGAATATTCTTATTTTATTTTAAATATAAAATATTGTGTTTATTTTCTTTGGTTCAGTTTAATACTAGTTAAAATGCGACTCACCGGGACATTCGTTTCACGCACGAGATTTTGTTGTACAAACTATTGCTCGCGTCGCAAACTCGACCACATTTTTCGTGAATTAAATATTTTGTGAGTAAGTTGAAACGAATATCTCAAGTTTGTTTACAGCTGTACTTACAGAATGTTCGCAATGAAGAACAAAATGCTCGCAGCCAAAATAAATCGAATTCTCCCGCGTGAGTATCGACCTTAAGGGCCGCCATACACGGACTGCTTAGAGCAGTCAGTGCCAACAGCTTCAAGCGGTCGCCGTTGGATGATCTGCAGTTTCAATACAAAATTGTCATTCGCAATACACGAACCGCTCAAGCAGTTGCAGCTGCTTCGAGCGGTTGGCAGCACGGTGAAATTTCATCATGCGGTCAAGCGACCCGCCAGGCATACACGGACTGCTCGGGCTGTCGCGCAGTTACCTCTTGCTCGAGCAGTCCGTGTATGGCCGGTCTTACTGTCAAGTTAATAAGAGCTATCATAACTACTAACTGCTATTTAATAACAAAAAAGGTGAAGGAAATATATAATTGTGGTCATTCCAAAGCGCAATGAATAAATCGCCCAAACAACAGCTCCGTTAATCCGTCGTAGTGCGTATAAATATTAAGGGTGATTCAAACGAATTTCATTACACAACGAAATATGATTCAGCGGCCGGTGAGCCGGAAAAGACGTTTTATTTAGCGCGCTGAGTAAATGTGCCGACCGAGCGTTTGTCTGCTCGCTTGGGCTGGTATTTGGTGCTTGTTTTTCGGTTTGTTTTTGCGTTTAGTGTTGACAGCGTAGGTATACACATTTTAGATTCAGTTTCACTTATTATGCCTTAGCTTCTGTCTGCGACTGCGTAGACCACGTTGATTGCTGCGCGAGAACAATCCGATTAATGCAGTCATCTACTCTTATATGTACTCTTACATGTAGTAGGTATGTACATACTGTATGCATAAGGATCAGTTTAAAAAAACATTATCTAAATAACACAGTAAAATAGTTTACGTTTCATTAAAATGTATTTATGTAAAAATAAAAATAAATGTTTCTGCTGTAAAATTTAGTTAAATTGGGCTCTTCAATTGTTAAACACATCAGTTGACAAGTTGGCAAAGTTGAATAAATCAGCGATTTAAGTAGGTATTCTAACCTACGATCTGTAGGAGTGTAGGTGCAAGGTAATCGGGGCCCCTTTAATTGGCTGATAATGAAGGGCGGGCGATGGGCAATGGGCGGGTCGTAGGTGAGCGATAACGGCTGATAATGATGGCAGGGTTTAAGGATGAGATATACATATGTAAGTAGATTGTTCCCTATTTTAAATCTATCTCTTGTTTCGCTCTGCAAGAAAGAAAGGCTATCTTTTATATTGCCGTCTCCTTACACCGGTTCTCATCATTAATGAAGGACGTGGATAGATTTGGGTACTTACGGGTTATAGTTTGTCACGAAAGGTGTCAATCAAATTTTAATGGCACGTAGAGTAAATATTGAAAACGGCCGTTATTAAAGTATCTCGAACTCGAATACTATTAATTATTAAAATTGCAATAAACAGAAAATTATGTTCAGAGACAATAACCGGAACCCCACTCCAACCTCTACTTCTTGATTCAAAAACATTATTATACGTTTTATACGAAATTCTGCAGTCAATTTATCCCGTCCTGTCGACAGCCCGCGGCACGACGAGATTGGAATATGCAAATACCCTCAACTCCGACAACTGTTGGAGCGCTAAACGAGGGTAGTTATAAATAAATAACAGTTTGACGAACAATATAAATACCGTGGAGGCAGTTACATATTTTATTTAATACATTGAAGCGTTAGTATTGCTGAATAAACCCCGATGCGCTCATTGGGCTTCTATGTACTACGAAATTGTTGCGTCGAATGATCCTTTGGTCTAAAATATTATCGCCTTACACTCTTTTAGGCTGAAATTACAGGATTTCATTAACATCCGTTGTGTAGATTAGTTATGTTGGGCGATGCTAGTTTAATTGTATAATTCCGCTACCAGTGTTGTCTATTCTCTTTGTACCAATTTGGGAACTTTTTAAAAAGTAACTGTCCTAAGGCATCGTTAGTCCGAATTATCGTTTGTCGTAAAGCCATTTCCGCCTGAATTTTAAAACATTTTAGTGTTGTTACAATACAAGCTTAACTCAAACGCATGCATTTTTGGAAAAGCTTAAAAGTTGTCTGAGTCAGCTGAAAACCAGTTATAATTTTATTCGGACTCGCGATGCGTCAGGACAAAATAACGTTAGGACAAACGATGGTCTCCTGTGACTTTTGTATTGGTTGTGTGCGAATAAATAAAAATGATGTCACAGAAAGGGAAGAACAGAGCTGGCACGTTCGAGCTGCCTAAACACTGTTTTCATGGAAGAGCGCCATCTGTACTTGTACTATTATAATATTGAACTCTACGCCGGAACCCAAGGTACCACCAAAATAAATACCTACGCGTGGAAGCGTCCGTGCCCTGCGGCGCTGAGCAGCGGGACTAGCACGGCGGGGTTTTCGTGTAAATCAGTTAGCGAAGATTGCTTCAGAAGATGACGGCGTAACGCGATTCCGCCGGGTACGCTACTGTTTAGCGGGGGCTAGGGTTATCACCTATTTTTTTTTTTGGTGACTTGTGTACAAGCAATATTTTGATATTCATGTTAATTGTACTAGTATTTTATAGACTTAGGTACTGGGGTGTAAATAACAGTGAGTTTAGATTATTTAAATCAGAACGAAGAAGTATATAATTAGTAGGTTACTGAGCGTAGTGAGTTATTCAAAAATATACATTTGAGCGTAGGTAAGGTTTTGAATGGATTGTTACCACCGAAGACGAAAATAATTTTGTAAGTAAGCAACATAATTTGCCTTTTACTCAACCGAAATGCTTGAATAAAATACATCTACGTAAGTATCATGAGCATTCATTGATAAACTAAATGTACAAAAATGGCAAAAACCACTCTACTTCATAGGACATTCTGGAAATTGGCAACCCTACAGATCGCGTGTTTAGCCTAAAGGGTTCGTCAAATTGGCCGGTTAAAAACAACCGCATTAACCGCACGCCGATGCGTTTACACTCATAAATATTAAACGGTTTACGAAAAATAACTCTACTTTGTTGGGGGTTGTTTTTGTGGATTCAATGTGGCTAAAAATCGTCTATGGTGTTGCTTCAGAGTGCTTCGAACATAGTGAACATATTGGCCTGTATGAAAAAGATAGTAGTAGCTGACTCTTAAGTGAATAAATTGGATTTATTTATGTAATATAAAACTAAGAAATACCTACACCTATTAGGAGTTAAAAGTTGTTGTTAATAATCGATAAATGCCAAATATAAACACTGGAAACATAAGTGTATTAAATGGGCCACATTCAAATTTAACCCAAACATTTTCGATATACACGCGGCAGGTCATTCCATTCGCGCTTTTATCTCTGGCAATAAACAAAACGCTCTCGTTCCGTACCATTTCACGAGTAAAAACGTTCGGAAACGTTCGACATTAGGCATATCTATTAACGCGTGGCCACACACTAACGTTTGCTTGAGCGCAAAATATTATCGAAGGCGCGCTTTTCCATAAGCCATTAGCAGGTGAATTTTGTTAAGGCGACGGTTGCAAACACGCAAATTTAATAATTAAATGCAATACTTGAGAGAGCTCAACGATGGTAACAGATACATAAATAATTTCACTTTGTAGTGGAAGTTTTCAAAGTCACAGAACAACTTCTTTAAGCATGCTGAGAGAAAAACTTTCTGACAATTGTGCTAGAATCCATCAGAATGACCGTTAAGTTTAAGATTTCCCATAAAACTTTATTAGCAGTTAGTATAAATATCGTGTAATCTGGTCAAATAATCTGATAAAAGAAAAATAAAAAAATACTCATGAATAAAGAGCTTTTAAAATCATCTCTACAAAATCCTCATTGAGCCAAAATAAGGAAGTCCCACATATAACAAACTCTATTGTCTATTCTAATATTGTTTTACTTCTTTTAGAGAAAAAATAACATAGAGGATATAAGATATAACGCACTTGACCGTTATACTTTCTGATACTAAAAACGGTTGATCTGGCATTTTGGTAGGAAAATAATTTTTGACACTACCCCTTAACAACCAGTTTTTAGGATTCGAAATTCAAATCCGAAGTTCGGTTGCGTCCCAAAGCGGCCCGTAACTCGCGCGCTCACTGATTCGTTAAGATAAGATAACTGAACGAGTTGAATAGTTGGTTCCGTTTTAAATCCGCGGTCCCAGTGCGGAATGACCCGCGGTGTTTGTACTTTGAATTTCATGCGTGTTTTGAGAATTTGGTTTCGCGGTGGTTGGATATATAGTCTGTGGCTATATTATATACTTCTTGCTGGTCTAAAACGGCAAGTAACTAACCCGTTTATACAAAGTGATTAGTTATTCGATTTAAACTTACTGCGTGACATTTTTTGCTGCGTATGAGCTCTAATATGCTATAAAATGTGTATTTGTATAAAAAAATGCATATATGTATTTGTGAAAAGTTATGGGCATGACCAGATATATTTCCAAGATTTTTCAAACGACAGCGAAGGGTTCCAGACTTCAAATAAATAATGAATGGATCCGAAAGTTTAATCATTTAACGCATTATTACGTATATTAATAAGTAATACACAAAAAAAATTTTTTTTGTTAGGTACTATAGCGACATAATGCCAGTTTCTGCTAAGAACATATTTTACCCTTTCTGTGACTTTGACACCTACCTACCTAAAAACTAAATAAAAATCATTTTAATTTAATTATTTAAATATAAAATAAATACGCACGACTATGTAAAAAAATATGAAAAAACGATGATGTAATTAAAAAGTAAATTGATTACTAAGTTTAGTAATTTTTTGTGTTAATAAACAGAGGTCCCATTAACCTGGCGGTCGGGTCGGCATAAGTCATTAACTTCGCCTTAATTAGTCGAAGGAAAGTTAGTTGCACCGATTATGCTGCGAACAAAGTTACGCAGTTAACGGTTATTAGCAACTCCGGCTGCCACACGATACTTCGGTGAGCAAAATAAAGTAACTAATAGCACAAATACGCACTTACCTTTACTACTTTTTGCCCGCGACTCCATCCGCGTTGAAGTCGTTTGTCGCTATTCCCTCAGGAACTATGCAATTTTCCGATATTAAAAGTATACACTATGTCCACTTCCGGGCTTTAAACTATCTTTGTACCAAATTTCACGTTGATTGGTTAAGGCGTTGAACCTTGTAAGTTAAATAAATAGTAAGTTATTCTTACTATTCTATTCGCCGATACAGGAGCAAAGGCTATGGCCGTGTTGGTCACACGCAAATATACGTTGGGGGCAGAGCAGCGCGTTGTTTGTCGGTCTTAATTCCCGATTTTAGCATAATAAATCGTACTAAGCGTTATCGTGTGCGATCACGTCGTTGCATAATATCTTTCTAAAGGTCTATTGACTTACTTCTTTTTAAAGAATAACAGTAAATTTTGATTATAACCAGTAATCGGATCTAGGATGCAATTTGGGGTGAACGACCTCAAACGTTATGCTTAACATGGATGTGACTCTGGATTTCCCGGGATTTTGGGAAATGGGTTATTGTTAATCTATACTAATATTATAAATGCGAATTCTGTCTGTCTGTCTGTTACCTTTTCATGCTTAAACCGCTGAACCGATCCCGGGAAAGGACATAGGATACTTTTTATTCCGGAAAATTGGGGTTCCCGAGGGAGCAGCGATAAACGACTTCTACCTGGGCAAAAGCTTTTATGATACATAATATTAAATGTGAGGTTATATGGCTATCGCCATTTTTGGTGCTTTGGAAGCGTTTTCAGCAGGCTGAAACATCGTTTCAGTCCGTTTCAGAGGTAGTTCTATCACATACCAGTTTATCAAAATTTCAACCAACTTGCCGTTGTTTTCAGGCGCCTGTTATATGTTTTCAGTCCCTTTCAGAGGTAGCTCTATCACATATCAATTTATCAAAATTTCAACCAAGTTGCAATTGTTTTCAGGCGCCTGAAAAATATTTTCAGTTCGTTTCAGAAGTAGCTCTATCACATACTAAATTTTCAAAATTTCAACCAAGTTGCCGTTGTTTTCAGGCGCCTGAAACATGTTTTCAGGCCGTTTCAGAGGTAGCTCTATCACATGCCAGATTATCAAAATTTCAACCAAGTTGCCGTTGTTTTCAGGCGCCTGAAATTTGTTTTCAGTGCGTTTTAGAGGTAGCTCTACCACATACCATTTTATCAAAATTTCGACCAAGTTGCCGTTGTTTTCAGGCGCCTGAAAAATGTTTTCAGGCCGTTTTAGTGGTAGCTCTATCACATACCAGATTATCAAAATTTCGCCCAAGTTGCCGTTGTTTTCAGGCGCCTGAAACACGTTTTCAGGCCGTTTCAAGCCACCCTCTACCAGATTACGCCATAACTTGAAAACCCGTCTAACTCTTAATTATCGGTTTGATTGTGAATTTCTATTAGTTACCTACACCCACGTACGTAACAACGCTTTTTACCCGGGAACATTTTACAGCATCCTGTGGGATACACGATAAACGACTTCTACGCAGACGGAGTCGCGGGCAAAAGCTAGTAATTAAAAACTTTTGTCGAGAGTTGAACTAAATAAACAAAATAAAAATGTTCGCTATCTATAATAGGTCATTTATTTTACATATACTTTAAGAAATATTTTAGATATAAAATATAACTCTTAAGTAGAAATGTAATTGTATATACAAAACTAAAAAACTTATGAGTTACTAAGACATTATAGTACTGCTCATTTCAAATGGCCATATCATTTAATAAAAGAGGTAGTTTACGAAAAGACTATTTGAAGTCATCCTAAAACGTCATCGGCACTAAAAGTTCGAGTCCTGGTGATAAAGTTAACAAAATAGTAATAATAATTATTACTTCTACCTGTATACCCTGGTAAACAGATAAAAATAATAAAAATACCATAGAAGATGAGACGTGCAAGTTACGTTCAGTTCTTCTATGCAGTACTGCAAAAAAAATTTTTGTTATTACATATTTTGTTAATTTTATAGCGTAAACTACTGGAAATTAAAAGTTTTTTACCTTTTTATAAGGTAGGTAACAAAAAGACTCGCGGGATTGTAAGTCACATCCATGTTAAAATAACGGACTTAAACCCCGGGAAATTGCATCCTAGATCCGATCACTGATTATAACAAACAAAATCGTTAAAGAAAATACAACTGTTAGCACAGTTGTTTTTTTTTTTCATATTTGTGTGGCTGGCGCCGATGCCCTGAAGCCTCAAAGTTCCGCTGATGCTTTATCTGGCACTCTATTGAGATGATTTGTGCGAGTCTGTTCAACTTGACGGTTTTGGTTCTGAAAAGCTTAATTACGTGTGAAAGGCGCTTTTAAAGCTTATTTTAAATTCGGTATATTTCTGTCGGCGAGAATATATTTGCCTTTTTATAGTTGTAACACTATCTAGCTGTAAGATATATATGTTTTAGCCAAATGTTGACCTTTTATCCGACAAGCGTAATCAATACTTTATGCAAGAGCTTGTATACACTGTATATTTCGTAATTACATATTCGATAGTTACGTTCACGAGCAGATACTTCAAATGTACATTCGTAATGGTACGGTTTTTTTGTAAACATTTATTTTAATTTTTTTGTCTACGAATTCTTTTAACGTTTTAAAAAAGAGGTTAGAAAGGTTTTAAAAAGCCTTAATCTAATCGATACTTTTGCGATCGATCTTCAGAAGTCACTTTCCAAATTATCTATGTTTATATACTCTTTCAGTTTATGATCAATGTTTTAAGTAGTTCAAGTGATATTTCATTATTTTGGGTAAAATTGGCAAACATATTGTAAATTTACGTCATTGATTTTCTAAAACACAATTCACGCGCTTTATACAGCCTCGATACCACCCTAATTGCCGCGCCTATAAATTGGTAAAAACGGAAGCGGTTAGCTCGCCGGGCCGGGCCGGGCCGGGCGGAACGCGTAATGATCGGAACGGTCCTAATGCCGCTTCCGATTTGCCGTGTACTCATCGTAGCTTCACCGTGTATAGTGGCGGTATTCTCAAAAGTAATAAAATCAAGGTCTGCATCTTTTTTGTCGCTCGGTAATCCTTCTCCTTCTAGTCTATGATGAATAAGATGCACTGAGCGACATGCGACAAAACGTACTAGAAGTACCTGAGCGGCTAGCACATGTTGTATTTCCTTGCTTCTCGCTCGGTATGTCTCTATCGTAACAGACGAGTTAGAATGAGAGATCCGTGCGACAAACAAGTCGCGGACCACTAGTGCTAGCCGTTCTGACGATTATGAACAGTGTTCGTATGTGCTACGATTCTTCGTAGCACTGGTTAAGCAAACTAGCGTAGCACTGCCACTGATTTCAATTTGTCAAAAATATTTGCGTCATGCGTCACTTTGTCGAAGCCCATCTTCTTTTTACCGAAGGAGGGTTATGTTTTTCGAGCGTATGTTTATTTGTATGTATGTTTATTTCTTTGGCTCGCTCTGCAGCCGAAACGGCTTGACGGGTTTTCACATATGAGGTGTTTTTGATTCGTTTTAATTGTCGAAGTGACATACATAGTATATAATATTTAAATTTGGCGTTCGCGAAAAAAAAATAGAGGGTAATAAAAAAAAGTTTTATTTATTATAACAATATGGGTATCAAACGAAAGCTAATAAATAGCCCATTCAAAACATATCGATTATAACGCTTTGATACTACCATTTATATAAAAACTAAAAAGTGTGAAATAAAGGGCTTGTTTTTAGCTTTTCAGTTGATATTTTTTAAAGCAGTCGGGTTTTATGATATTTTAAATTAAATAAGTTTTATTCATCGTAATAATGTGATTACGAAGAAGGATGAGCTATAATATAATGGTAACGTGGCCATAAAAATATATATGAAAATGTATAAACGTTAGAGTGAAAAGCAAAACAATTTCCAAAATGGCTACACCTGTAATCGAAGCCGGTAGCGATCGCCCGGCAGGGGTCGGCGACTAATATCCGCAGGTGATCCCAACGAACCGCCCATTGTTGCCCTGAAATATTGCGAGCCAGAGGTTGCGAACCTATGCTTTTAGTACAAAATATTTTTAAAATATTATAGCTGAAAAAAAGCATTAAATATATCTCTGAGTACATATAAAACAACGTTAAGAGCATTCTTAATGATAGGTACCTATAATTTTGTATGTTTAATTATTTTATTGATCTTACGGATGGCCGATTCTATACCAATTTCATTATTTTATTCGATGACGCATTGACAAAGCGTGGTTAATTACTTCATTTTTTTTTTATGCCTTAACCAAATTCATTATAAGTACTTATGTACCTATGTAAGTAAATAATTGTCATAACAATAAAATCAATAAATCAATAAATCAATAAATCAGGTACAATCTCACACAAATTAACCTAGTCCCAAACTAAGCTCTAGGCTTGTACTATGGGCACCAGGCAACGATATACATACTTATATAGAGAAATACATACTTAAATATATAGAAAACATCCAAGACTCAGGAACAAATACTCGCACACACACACAGGTTACACTGGTAACAATCGGCAGAAACATTACAATGCACGTTTCTAGTGGAATAAAATACTAAACAAGTAACAATTTGGTTAACTCGATCACCTTTTCACAAATATTAGCACTTAATACGCCAATTGTTTTGGAAGATGTTTAAATAAATAATACGCATACCGCGGTTTGTGCACCCCTGACAGTGGACCGTGTAGTCATTAATTCAGGGGATCGAGTATTGTTTCCTGTGGGACTACCAAAGGTTTGATTCTCATTCAGAAAAAAAAAATATTTGCCGAGAAAAAAAAATACAATTGAAATTAAATATAAAACATTTAGAAAAAGAAATGATATCAAAGGAATTTTGGACGAATCCGAAAGTACAAGCGTCCTTCATTTTTTTAATTGTCTAATTTGTAACGCCAACGATATTGTCAACGATATAATTGTTGAGCATTTTAGTACCTTGTCATAATAAACTTTAAACTGAACATAAAATGAAAAGTATAGCAATGACAATGTCAATCACAATGACAAGGTTCTAAGCATGCTCAAGATTTTCAATGGGTGACTCAACATTTCCAAAATTCTGACCATTTTGGTCACCCCATTACGTCACATTGCAGACATATTTTTGAGAATATCCTGTTTCAGCAAGTGCGAAGTCTTAATTCACCATGATATTTTTTTAAATATTAACCTTACGAATATATTTGACATGCGAAAGGCGCAAGGGCTGATATACGAGTATGTACATATGTACCTACACCTTAAGGATAGCTAAGTAGCTAGGAAGATTTTTCAGAAAGTGGTGAAAATGAGCCTTAGTTTGCATCAAAACTTCAAAATAACAAATCAATAAGTCTCATATCGAGTAGTGAAGGATTTTCACTGGGTTGAATAATAAAATTAAATAAATTTATATAAGAGTTATTTCGCGGAACAAAAGCGAGATTGGAGTGACTTTTAATAGTACCGCAGAGCTTCCGGCGGCCCACGTCCGGCGAAAGCTGAAAAAAGCTTTCATGACACTGTATTGTGCGCGAAATCATGTTCAGTCGCGTTCCGTTGACAGTATTGGCCTTTGTGCTTTTGAATTAATTCGCAGCTTTTCAAAATGGTACCCCACTCGTAATATTTGTGATTTTTTAAAATCCGGTATAGAGAGTAGGCCGGCCATTCGTTATTGCTGTTTGATTGCTACATAAATGTGATACCTACTGCTACAAGTATAACACGGGTGTAATATCAAGTATCGGTACCTAAAATGATTGTCAAATTTTTAGATATTGAAGATGCACGCGAGAGAACGTTTTCAAAATAAATAATACAACCAGACCACGTTTGTGTTAACTCAGCATTCGTTTATTCATTCAAACCATAGTTTTAAGTAATGGTTCGCTTCCCCCATTGACATAATTATTGTCAGTATTATTGTCAATATTTTACGCTATCGCAACCGCCTTTATGTTCCGTAGACGTTTTTGAATAAATTCACCAGAAACAATATTTCCCCTGCGAAATGCTTGAATTTATGGCGATCGGAAATACGTTATGTTTTTTTATTTGTTGCGCTTTGTGTCTGTGAGTTTTTGTTTGTATATATTCCAATAAGTTTATGGTAATCAATTATTTGATGAACTATTTATGACTCAAGTTGTTTTTCTGAACTACAATTTAAAGGGGAGATCTCATAAGTAAGGTAGAGCGTCATTATTTATTTATTTATCTAGTAATTTATTTCAACCATCTATGGGTACATAACACACGGGTTACACTGGATGATGTAAGTAAAATACATAAAAACTTAAACCTAATGTTAGTAATGTTGTCAAAATCACAAATTACGCGCAGTAAATTAAATCCACCGCTCATCTCCGCTTCTATGGAAAGGCAGCCTTAGGCAATTTTAAGTTTCAGTCA
This sequence comes from Tortrix viridana, assembly GCA_963241965.1. Lineage (NCBI taxonomy): Eukaryota > Metazoa > Arthropoda > Insecta > Lepidoptera > Tortricidae > Tortrix > Tortrix viridana. The sequence continues at coordinate 5,442,228 of OY725175.1, read as the reverse complement.
TATTAAAAGCTTATTATTATGCGTAAATATAAAACCAATACTATGTATATATAGTTGTCAGAATTTAGAATTGTAAGAAGTAACAACCAGATAGAGACAAACTGGTGGCGGTGGTAGCCTAATTAGGTTTGACCTGCCGACTCTTCAGCAGAGGGTCATGGGTTCGAACCCGGGCTCGCACCTCTAAGTTTTTCGGAATTTATATAATTTGTAAATTTACCATGAGCTTTTCGGTGAAGGAAAACATCGTGAGGAAACCTGCACACACCTGCAAAGCAATTTGACGGTGTGTGCGAAGTTCCCAATCCGCACTTACCCTTGTAACGAGGTTTTTTAAGTGCCAGCAGTACGGCCATGCCGCCAAGACGTGCCGAGAGGAAGCCACCACCTGCGGACACTGCGGAGAGACAGGGCACATGCAAAAGGATTGCATAAAGAAAGCTGAGCCACCGAAATGTGCTACATGCCTGCACTTCAAGAAACCGTGCAATCACAAGACGGGCGATGCTGAGTGCCCTGCTAGAATAATGGCAGAAAAACGATAGATTATGAAGGCGCCTAAGAGCGCCAAAAGCGTGCCGCCCCTAAATACTAAACTATTTTTGTTTTATTCCTTTTATTATTATAAGTCATTAGTTACTACCTCGCCAATACCGATCACAATGTTGCCCTACTGACCTTAAACTGCAATTTACATAATTTTAGCAAGCACTAAAATATTTTTAAAACAAATCAGTAATTGTAATCATGATCAATATTTAATTTTATGCAACATTGACAACCCAGTTAATATTTTTTGACGACACAGACATTTGCATTATGTCCTACAAGCTAGCTTGCAAAATACGATTTAGGTACATTCGTATAGGCGTCCATATATTTCTGTTATCATTGTATTACGTATTTTGTTGTTGATTTCAATAATATATATATAGATATTTTAAATCATTATAAATTCTAAATAACTAACTACATTTTGCATGTAATTGTTTTAAGTTAGTCTAAGTCCTTTTACGCCTGAGATACAAGAGCATCCTAGTTCAGGCATGTAATTTATAAGTTCTTATGTTTTTGTTTAGTACATAGTTAAACATTGTAAAAAATTGCTTTGAATAAAGATTTATTATTATTATTATTATTATTACTGGGCCCGCGTGGGAACTATAGCCCAAACCCTCTCATTGTGAGTGGAGGCCTGTGCCCAGCAGTGGGACGTATATAGGCTGGATTATTATTAATAGGTCGAGGCAAAAGTATTTTCGTATTTGGACCGTATAAGTTGTAATCAAACCTCTTCGTCTATACTAAATGTACCTGGCTGGTTTTAATACCATTAAAAGTCAACATTCTGAAATACAATAAAATTTAAAAAGAAACTAATTCCCGGCATTTTTCAATTGTTTATGAGCTATCAAAATGGACGTGTGTGACGAAGAAATTCGGTACATTTTAAAGTTTTATTACAAAAAAGGCAAAAATGCGACTAATGCCGCGAATAAAATTTGTGCGGTTTATGGACCTAATGCGGTATCAGTAAGAGTAGCACAATTGTGGTTTAAGCGTCTTAAGTCTGGAAATTTTAGTGTGAAAGATGAGGTTCGCTCTGGACGCCCTGTTACTGATAAAATCAATGCCATCTATGAAAAAGTGGAGTTAGATCGATATATTAGTAGTTACGACATTGCTGAAGAACTGGATATTGATCACAAAACAGTGTTACGTCATTTACAAAAGTTTGGGAACAAGAAAAAGCTCGATATTTGGGTGCCACTCGATCTCACTGAAAGAAACCTAATGCAACGTGTTTCAATTTGCGATTTATTGTTAAAACGAAATAAATCCGAACCATTTCTAAAATGGTTGATTACGGGTGATGAAAAATGTATTACTTACGATAAGAACGTCCGAAAAAGATCGTGGTCGAAGCATGGACTAGCTCCACAGATAGTGGCAAAGCCCGGCTTAACTCGGAACAGTGATGCTGTGTGTATGGTGGGATTGGAAAGGAATTGTCCACTATGAGCTTTTGCCGCCGGGTAAAACTATCGATTCCGACCTCTACTGCCAGCAACTCATGAGATTAAAAGAAGCCGTTGAGAAAAACCGGCCGGAGTTAATAAACAGAAAGGGCGTAGTCTTTCATCATGATAACGCCAGACCGCACTCATTGCCAGAGCCACCCAGCAAAAATTGAGAGAGCTTGGCTGGGATGAGTTGATGCATCCACCGTATAGCCCCGACCTTGCTCCGTCGGATATCCACCTGTTTCGGTCACTTCAGAATTCTTTAGGAAGTATAAAGTTAATATCAAGAGATCACTGTCAAAACTACCTGTCAGATTTTTTTAATCAAAAATCTCAGAACTTCTACAGCAATGGAATCATGGCACTACCCACAAGATGGCAAAAAGTCATCAATCAAAACGGCATGTACATAATATAAATAAATAAATAAATATAACTTAAAAAATTGTTTTTCCTTTGTACGAAAAATACGAAAATACTTTTGCCCTATATTATTAGAGACAAACTCACTTTTGCATTTATATTATGTATTAGCTACTAGGTAAGCTAGCAATTAAAGCAAACAATAGTAAAGTTTACAAAAATCTGAACTGCTTAGACCATTTTTGAACTTCATTGAACAATTATGATAAAATGACAATTGCGGTTACTTGTTCCAATAGTTAGCAACGTATCCTTTTAATCAACGCTATGTAGTGCGATCTAATTTATAATAATTACTATTATATGTATTTATAATCAAAAGGTTTCCTAAAGCTACCTAGAGGTAGTGTTACAACAAAAGGCACCTCGGAAGGGTTACCTAAATATTGGGTCTCATTGTCTTGGAACGTTGTGCGTGGTGCAGGGCGGCAGGATGTTAGTTCCGTGAGTTATGAAGGGCTTGTTTACAATTAGTAAAATAGTGAAATAGTTTGGGGTGGAAAACGGATTTTGGGGGTGTATCTTGGGCCCAGTGGGCTTGATGCTTTGGGGATTTAGAAACGAAATGCAAATAGGCTGATAATATTTCCGTGGATGGCGTGAATAAGTTGATGTCGTCAAAAAAGCACGAAGTAATTTAAACCTTATGCAATCTGTTCTAAATACAAATTTCCTTAAGTTTAAATCTCGACTTATCAAATTAGTCACGCCATCAACGGATTTAAAAGTAGAGATAGTTATCGTTACTAATTTTATAATTCCGAAAGTGCTTGTTGGTTTGATAGTTTGTCCTGTTTTCACGCACCAACGGAATAATGGATAGAAGATTTTTTGCAGAGAGACAACTAGAGGCTCTAAAAGTTAATATTGGTTACATTTTATTCCAAGAAATTACATATATCCAGTGGGAATTGATATATTAACAACTTATACGCGGGCATAGTTGCGGAAAAGAGCCAGTAATGTACTGTTTTTTTATTTTTTAAATAATACCATATCATGATACTCTAGTCAGAATTCCATTTATTAATCTTCGTGATCGCCGTAAGTTGGACTTTTTATTTTTATTTATTTAGTTGCTAAATATAAGAACCTGAATTGGGTATTTGTAGTTAGCTGAGTTTTCTATATTTGTATTAAGCTGTTGGTTTTCTATGGATTAATAAATAAATAAATAATAAATAAAAATTATGTTGTCATGGTCCGTTAACATCACTGGTTTAAAGTTAGAGTCAACGCAGTACGTTTGATCATTGTCAAATATATTTTGTACTTATCACATTCTATTCTCTCAAAATGTCTGCCAAATCACCATCACTTCCGGTATTTACCTAAAAGGCAATAATTCAAAATGGCATCACGTAACATTCGATAAAAGATTGCCATCCGATCACCAATCTTCGGAGACGTTGGATTTATCCACTAATAATAAAATTGGATTGCCCGTCGAACTCATAAATCGAACATTACTGGCTGATGCATGGGTCGACGTGCAAATTATACGCTAGCTTGGCTTTAATCGCGGTTTCACTCGCGATATGGTGAACCTAGACATATTAAGGAAATAAAATATTAAATTATACATAATGTATGAAAACAACGCCTATATTGTTACCGTTACGGCCTTTATTGTCAAGTTAATTGCTTTTGAGCAATCACGTTGACAATATGATAACAATATGGTTTCAGAAGAGTTATAAGAGCATGCAAGCCATCCGATGGTATAGGTACATAATATAAATATTTGTTATTTCTCGCAAGAGTGGGTTTATAACAGCATTGTCATATCTAAGATGTAACTGATGTAAGAAGCTCATTGCTCATGATCAGAATGAGACGCAGTTATTAGTAAAACGCTATTGTCCATCCTATTTACCCAACAAAATGTGGTGAATTTGGTCAATAACCTGTACGCTGGTCAGCTCATTAATTTTGTTCCGCTAGCTTCAAAAACCTCACACAAATTGACCTAGTCCCAAACTAAGCTTTAGGCTTATACTATGGGTTCTAGGCAAAGATTATAGACAAATTATGTATATTTTACCTTTAAGGTCCGATTTAAATAAAAACGGTGGATTTTAACTGCAACTTGTTTATAACGTTAATGAGTAGATATCGTAGTTTAATAAAACTTGCATTTTGATATGACACACAAACAACTTTAACAGATATAATCTAATAATGTGAGTTTCTATCGGAGCTATTCTTTAGCTAAAATATGACTACACGCGAGACAGTAATGTCTGATGGTTGATTTATATAGCAGAGAATGTGCTTTACTTGATTGTTTGTGTGATAGATAACTTTTTAATGGAGCTGTACCTAAGTGATATTATTGAGGAAAAAGAGATGTATGGAATTAGATCCCGGGGTTTTTTAGGTAAGATCGATAATAAAAAATGTTGCAGCTTATATTTTTATATGGTAAAGGTATGTTTTTTTAACCAAATCACACAAAAACCACAAACTTAATCTATGGTTCCCTAACGCTTACGATTGTCTGGAGGGAGTCAAGAACTTAAAAGAAAATCTAACATTATATAAGGCATTTTGCAAAAATTTAGAGTAGGATATAAAACGTATTATTGTTATATACAATTTAGATTTAGGTACTAACATCTACTAATAACAAAAAATGACAAAAAGTGTTAGGTAAACCGATTAAGAAAACAACAAAGTGATCATGAGGACTTCTTACAACTGAGCAGGAATGCCATGTCAAGCCTCAATACCCAATACTCAGTATATTTATTGCATTCCACATTTTACAGATGTTGCTGTAATCATAGGTATGTACATAGATGTTCATAATAAGTGGACCATGTTGGGCACAGCAACAGTAGCAGAGAATAAGGCTTAGTTTTGTAATAGAACCTATCTCATGTATCTTACGATGCCTAGTTTTGAGTAAACGCGGTTGACAGTTTTTTTTCTTAATATGCAAGTGTGTGCGCATTCTCATCATTAGCATCATCATTTTTATGTAAGTATTTTTTGCCTGGAACCGGGTTCTGCTTTTCTAAAGATTATTTATTCAGTAAGTGCCCAGGCCAGTGCATGGAGATAAAATTTGACAGATGCTAGAGAAATGAATACAATAATCCCATATTCTAACGTAAGACCTAAAGTTCAAAATAAAAGTGTCCCGTTTTGACAGAATCGATATAAAAATGTGAAAGTCGCTATAGTCGCTTAGTAATAAAAGATAATAAAATTCAGGACGAAACACTTTTATTTTAAACCTTAAGCAGTTATTCTTACGTTAGAATATGGAATAGATGTATTCATTTCCATAGAACCTTTCCTTTTTTTATCTCGTGTAAGCATGTTAATTAAGCCCGTAGTCAGTGATAATAATAACACGATAGGACGAGTGTATGACACCTCGGTTATCAAAATCCATTGAGCTAAGGTAGAGAAGAAAATCATAGGTTCATAAACATGGATCAAAAACCTTGTTTGCTAGTACTTATCGCAAAGTACTTATTTGCTTTCGGGGTCTTTCTAACGTACAAATGGGTAAAACAATTAAAGTGCAACACAAGCATTTTAAAATTACAAAATATGTAAATAACGCACAATTAATCCCGCAACGTGAACAAAACGTATTTTACTTTGAGTACATTTAATTTCAAAGCATTCCGCATTAGCAGACGGTTGTTCAGGGAAAGATTTATTTCGTCTTATTTACATTTTGCAAAGTAAAATATTTGGCGGAAAGCCTCTAAGGCCATGTGTACAATGAAGAAGCAACGTTTCGACCAAAATATAGCTGTATTAAGAAGTTTTCACATAGGTACTTAGCTCGTTAGGTGGTTAAATGGTTTTCATGACAATTTATACAAAAATAGCAACAAGACTGTCACAAGGTGTCAAATGAAAATGTAAGCAATTACACTATTTGTAATCTAATTGTAATTTGGGTATTATTTGAAAATATATACTTTGGATTATTTTAAATGTTTAGACAAAAATAAAACATTTTGTTGTTCACTTTCTGCGTTATTACGACTAAAACTGAGCCTACGATTGAGGTCTGTAATGCCACGCAAATCGTCGTATTCCTTTTTACCCGACTGCCCGAAGGAGGGTTATGTTTTTCGAGCGTATGTATGTACCTATATGTATGTATGTCTATTTCTTTGTGTCGCTCTGCAGCATATGAGGTATCATTGGATTCGTCTTAACTGTCGGAGTGATATAATATTTCAATATGGCGTCCGCGAATAAAAAAAATGGAGGGGGAATAAAAAATATTTTTATTATAACAATATGGCTATCAAATGAAAGCTATATTATTGTATATTATGTTTTGTTGTATAAATTAAAATATTTTAACTTAAAGAGCACCACTTGGACTATTTGCTTGTCCCCGCCTGCAATATATTTTCCAACATTTAAGTTATATTCTTTAGATTGTAGGGATTGTTTTTAGCTTTTCAGTTGATATTTTTAAAGCAGTCGGGTTTATTTGATTTTTTAATTAATAACGTGTAAAAATTGCGAAGGCTAACGAACATCATTATTTCATATCCCCTAAAAGCTACCTATCATCATTAGAAACGCTCCCTTTAAATCGAAAGCAATACTAACAAACAGTTCCGGGAGAAACGAAGCCAGTCTATTTAGCATATGAATTAAATACAATGAAATATGGTTAAAATTAATATGGATGTATGCCACGCCGGAATTAAAGGCTGTGCCACTTGCAACCTTGCCATGCAACCTTTTGATTGATTAAATTACTCGAAAAGGTGATATTTAACCGACTTCATAAACTATCTTCTAGGATTTTAAGTTATCCTAAAATTTATAAAATTAGCAAAGAATCTTGTATACCGAGTTGTTATATTTTTACGCGAAATTGAATAAATAGCTTAGAGATTCCTCAAATCAATTATTGTAACCCAAGAATGTATCATACTGAGATGGCATCTGTCAACTTAGACTTGCCTATTGAGTTCAATATTAATAATGCAGTACCTAACCGACAGAAAGCGGATTCAATTCAACAATTGAGATATACATTAGAAAAGTACCTTAAAAAACTACAGACTATTTTGAGGATCTTATTTAGTTTTTTCTTGCGTAGAAAAAAACGTTAAGGTTCAAAAGCATTGATGTCTTTTGTATAAAAAATCAAAGGTCATTGTGCCGGACCGGCACGTTTTGTATGTTATGCATAAGTACTATAACAATTATTGTGTGATTTTGTATAAATTAAGTGTTGTCACATTTAACTAATCAAATTTCAAAAATGATATTTATTATATTTATTGAAAATATTGTGCCCAATAACGAGTAAATACAGTTTAATGAGAATGATGATTATAGTCAAGATAAAATTATTTCTTGAAAATTTCAACTGTCTACCTGTTACAGTTCATGAGATACATCCGGATTTAACTAAAAATCACGTTTCTTGTATGGGACCCCTCTTTAATTTTTAATTTAATTTTATTTTTATTATTTGTTGCTATAGCGGCGATAGACATACACATTCTGTGAAAATTTCAGCTGTCTCCCTATTTTGGTTCATGAGATACAGTCCGGCGACAGACATGGCCGGACGGACGGACAGCGGAGGCTTAGTAATAGGGTCCCGTTTGGCACCCTTCGGGTACGGAACCCTAAAAAGTAACTAATTTAACCTACACGTATGACAAGAAAACGTAAAAAAACGTTATAAATATCTAAATAATAATAATAACAAACGACTCGCGCTAAATATACCGGTGTCAAGTGTAACAAAGTCTGAAGTAAGTAGAAAATAATGAGCGGACCGCGGCGGCAATATTCGAGGAATACATTACGTTTGTCGAGCGGAGTTTGTTGCTATTAGCGGGCTCTGAGACGCTTCCTTTGCATATTTTGTCGAGTTTTAAGTATGTGGAGCTGCTGAATTTCAATACAAAGGGTCCATATTATTTAAGGTGAATGTCACACAGCTCTACATTAAGTACACTGAAAAAAATGTGAGCCAGTCAAGAAACATTTTTACAGTTGACAATTTTTATATTAAATATACATAATATTAGTTACATCAAACAAAGCTGGTAGTCACAACAGCAAGGTCTTCTGTGGTTCAACTTACATCTTAGTTGCTGTATCTAACGTCTTGTAAGGCTCAAATGGAATCTAGACGCTTATAATCACAATCTTGTTAGAAGTACCTAACCAAAATATTTTTTCCTTGTGTACATTATTTTGTACTTTATTTCGCAGACACTAATTTCATCGAATGTGTCGTTTCACCGAATATAATTTCATCGAAAGCTAATTTATGCTGAAACCTTATTGTTTTCAAGTTATAGGTATTAAGCATGGGTAGGTAGGTTAAGTTAGGTTAGACCTATGACCACCAAAAAATTGAAACTTCTGCACGTGGAAATACCTGTCGATAAAATGAAAACTCGGCGACGTTTAAAACATTATATGTAAATGAGTGTCTGATAATTGCGTTATATAAGGCCCATTTTAGGTTTTTTTTTTTGTATAAGCTACCTAATAGAAAGCGGCACTTACATTTTTATAGTTGCCTGCCAGGGTCCCAGCCAAGCCGCTGTGTTAGTGAATTCTATTTTTAAGCCACGTTTAGGAGGACATGTATTGTCATAGCACTGAGGAAAGAACCGCGCAGGCTAATTCATTCCATAGTTTCCATATTTTTGTAGGTGATTTTCAGTTACATTTTTAAAAAGGTATGGTAGAAAAAAAACTCTACAAAATCACTCAAAATCTTTGAAAATCTAAATTTTGTTATTAAAACAAAGTAAAATGGAAAGCAATCAATATTGTTTTAAAGTACGAATATAATAAATATGTGCCCCAACGCATTTACAAGATTACGATATTAGCGCGACGCGTCATTACAAATGACAAATGGATGGCACACTTCGATAATCAAATTCAAATTTGGAATCTGTTCCCTCGTATTGGGGTTCCGCTGACGGAGGCATTTGTGCTAGTCATTCGTTAAATATAGAAAAGATGATGATTATAGTCTGCCTGGAAATGTAGGCTATCTAAGTTTATAATAATAGTTTCTTATCTAATGCCTGAGCTAACTAACTAACATTTGATGTATGGCGTTCATTAAATTAATCATTTATTTGGCCTACTCATTTAACTCTTGATCTTGATGTTCATACTTGTCAAGTTATATTTTTAATTATTTTTACATGTAGGATCTTGTGCAGGGTATATCTGGATCATTACCGTCAACATGTTATCGATAGGTCGCCAAGCCTCGCCAAGTCTCGTGAGACAGCCGGTGATCTGCACGGCGAGCACATGTTGTCCGCGACTTGTTTGTCGCTCGGATCTCCCTTTCTAACTTGCCTTTACAAATAAAGACGCACTGAGTGACGAGCGAGAAAATACAAAATGTGCTAGCCACTCTGAATAGCATGAGTAGCAGTAGCAGAGGCATTCCATCTTAGTCCTCGGGGTTGGCAACGCATTTGCAATCTTGTAATTGATCCACAGAGCCCACTTTCCATCAAGTGGTCTGTGCTTGACAAAAAATCCCATACGGAACCTATACTCATTATTTTCCTAAAACCAAGGGCGTTGGATTCAGCCAGGCTGTTTTTGTATTGTGAAGATTGTGACTTTATTAACCGTGAAGGAATGGTTCTCTTTAACCGATTTTCCCCGGTAGACACGTGACCCGGAACCGATGGTTCCGTACTAGGGTTTCGTATAAGGGTTCCGTTCAGATTTGTATGCATTTAGATGTAAATGGGGAAGCTGGGGTGAAAAGATAACCTGATAGGGATCGCTTTCATTGAATTAAGTGTAACGTTTAGGATGCGATTAAAAATTAGTTTTGATTTATGGTTTCTTTTGTAGGTGATTTGTATTTGTGATGATGAAGCTGTCTTGGAACTTGACAGGGTGTTCAATGTTAAGGAGTTATTTTCGATAAAATATATATGAATATACTCGACGCATTGGGTATTAACGAAATGTATACTATATCTGAAACAATACATAGTAGAAGTATTATGAACATTCGGTAAGATGTGTTTAAAAAAGTTAATATTTCATAGTTTTGGTCGTCATATTTTTATATTCAGCGCCTGTAATCATCATTAATTGTATTTATTTATGATCTACCCTGTCCATTTGCAGCTATAATGGGTTAAAAATATTAAACGGAGAGACCTAAGATGAAAGTAATTCAATTATAAAAAAAATGACACCAGAAGTAGGCTAGCAACGTCGGAATTTAATTTCAAGTTTTTTATTTAGCCGACCATGTTTAATTTTCAAGAACCTTATAGAAAATGAAGCTTATACATTTACATACATTCTCTTAGTAGATGATTACTGAAACAAAGGCGGTGCGGTCACTTCCCGACATAGGGTCGGGACAATACGCACAAACAGACGGAAGACGTTAGTCACAGGCCGCGTACGCAATTCATTCTTGTAGTTATTGTACTTACATCTGAACCAAGTATTATTAAGTTTATTTAATTTGTCAAGGAAACATTAATTAACATTTTAGAAATACCATTATTATTGCAGTGTTGGTTTCACCCAAAAATTTACTATTTTGGACAACGATGTGTAGATAGGTTATAAAAAATGACACACACAACTTTGCTGATTACCAAACTTGTACTCAGCCTCTCATATTCCTGTGAATTTTCAGCTCTCGGTAATAGATATAAATAAATAAATAGGTAAAATAAATATCAGAGGACAATCTCACACAAATTGACCTAGTCCCAAGCTAAGCTTAAGGCTTGTACTGTCGGTACTAGGCAAGGATAAATATACATATATAGAAAACATCCATGTCCATCCATTAAATACTTAGAAGACATCCATGACTCAGGAACCAGTACTCATCACGCTGCTCATTTAACTACCATCCTACTTCCACTTGTTATCTGTGCCATTCGTAGACTTCGAATGTCATGTCGGTAACCTATCTACCTCTTTTTACCTATAACGTTTTGGAATACCTTAGATCATTAATAGTTAACTTCAATACCATAAAGGACTACGGTATACACTGTATTCCAAAAAAAACCGGTTTTGGCTGACCGTCAAAACACTTTTTCAGTGTTATTGAGTAAAATTTTAACTTTTCTGAGACATTACAAATAATTTGGAATTACAACAGTTTAGGTACCTTCTTACAGTTTTATCTATTCGTTTACGGCCTCAGTACATTCCGTAATAATGAGTGCATTTGTTTTCCAAATTTAAACAACAATTACTCGTATTTGTAATAATTAGGAAGAATCTTGAACGAACCGGCTCTTACTGGTAATTGAGTGAGGTTAGGCAAAGTTGCCACGCACAGTTGCAGACGGTAATAAATAATTTAACACTTGAAATGTAAGTTTCAATTCTAATTGTTTGATATATGTCACTCGCAGACCCCGCTTCCCATTAAAAAATCTTACCTCATGCATGACATGCCGTCGAACAAGTTACTATCTTTCAGTATTATCGTAAATATAAACTCTTTGATTTGACCCAGTTACTTGTCCTTCATACATATTGCAAATTTCGCATCAAAATTCAAGTGCTTCAACACATTTTCTCAAAATTCACCTCTGCACACTATATCTGCCAGGGCGCCATGGACTGTCCCTAATATGAATATTTTCTATCGAATTACTCACGGTCGGGTGAGCGAGCAAAAATATTGTTTTCGGGACATCCTGTAGTCTTGGTGAAACAAGGTTAGGTACATACATGATTGTCGATTTTTTATCTTATATGAGTTTGTTGTGCTGTTTCAAAGTTTGTAATGTAAATAATACGAGTATTATAGCGGATTTAAAACAATGTTAAAAAGCCATAACCATTTTTGGCTTAGCCTGGTTATTATGAGCTCAACTCTCTCGTTCTCTCATTATCGAGCTCAAACAACCAACCTAGTATATCTAAATTATACAACAATAGACAAATCGCCGTATACATAAACTTGAGTGAGATGTCCATCTCAAGACGCGGCAGAGATGACAGTTTTTTATGATGTTTTGCTCTGATGTATCTTGAAACGACACATCACAACCTAGGGACCACACGCTCAATAACCATTAATCCAGTTAAGTCTTAAGTTCAGATAAACCATGTCAAGAGTACCTACGGATCTTAATATTAGAGGTAGATTTAAGTTATAACTTGGTGCAAGTGCGCCTTAATTAAAGTCAGTTGTGTCAAAATGTATACAGCTGTCAGCCTTTAACCTGTCACATTCAAGATTTGAACTAGATTTAACTTTTTCGTGCAGTGACTTTGGAGTTCGAACAACCATCTAACACTATTCTACAACTATGATTAACACTAAATGTATCGCAAACTTCCCCAAATATCCTAACTAGGTCATCACCCCATGTGAACCGCCTGTCTGCACCAGTTTCCCATACGATCCACCACGGGTGTCAGGGCAATGGGCCGTCGCCGTCGTTCACCCGCGATGTGCATGGAACACATCAACGGACCGATGAGAACGGACCCGTTCGCAGCCTTTTAGACACGGTGTTAGTCACGGAGTAGGGGACAAGTTAGATCCCGGATTTTGTTTTTATTTTGAGTGTTAGATTGTTTATCGGATTAGATGTCAGTATTTTTCAGTTTTTATCGTGTGGTATTTATTGTTTTGTACTTGTGATTAAATCTAAAAATATGTTAATTTAAGTGTTTTTTTTTTTACAATTTGTTTGCTACGTATAAACGTACAATAATGTCATAATTATGTTTTTAGCTGACCGTTGTACTGGGACTCGGAATGTTACGATTTATTTAGAACATTACTAATCTGATAGTGTAGTGCATACTTACTTGTAAGGAAAAATGTTGGTATTATTTAAATAATGATGTTCATATTTAATTTTGGTTTCCGATCTGTCTGCGGTTTATTTTGATAATTTATTATTTACTATAACAACTGTGTACGTCATACATCCATTGAAACTCATTACCATTTTCTCCGCAAATATCCCGGAATATAATTTTAGTCATGTTACCCAGTATTTCTTTGTAAAAATATAATTTTGTTCAGTTTACGACACGCTTGTATATGAACTTACTTGTATGATCCGTAAGTACACAAATCTAGGAAAACGATTTCACCCCACTTGTAATCGTCGTGTCGATTTGAAACAATCGAATAATTTGCTACGATCTAATCCACACCTTGCAATATTTTACAAAAATATAAGGTGTCCATCAAAGAACACTTGGTGCTCAGACTGTGCTTAAAACTCTCATTTTGAATGGAGATTCAAAATTCAAAAGCCAGGCTTCTGATTTCTGTATAAAGTTGACCCGATATTGATTTTGAATGTTCTTGGTATTAAACTGCGTATCTGTGAGATACTAACTCATCGGTTATGTTAATAGTCTGTACCGATGGGGTATGATGGCTTTATCACTCACCCTCACATTACCTTCGTTCGCCACGCTACGCCTTATTAGCAAGCGGCCTGTTGCAAATAGGGACGATATTAAATCTCATGTCATATTGTCGTGTAAAAATAATATGTAGGAGACTAACTCATTTGAATAAATGTAATAAAAAAGGTTTTCTTCTTATAGATTTTAATGATTGGCTACTACATCTAAAATCATATTTACAAAATAAATTAGAACACTTAGAATTAATATTGCACATAGAGAATATATCTTAATTAAATAACAACAACGATTAAACGAATCGGAAATTCACAAAGAGCATATACTGTCAAAGTTTCAAACATTGAATATTGTTAATTAGTTACAACTTTGTCGAATTCAAACAGTTCCGAGAAGGGCATTAAATTTGCATAAGCGACTCATTTGTGAATGAGCGAACCATTATGGGGATAGAATTGTTTGGTTTTCTTGTTGAAGTTCTGTGGGACGTCGTCCATGTCCCCTGCCTTGTCCTGGTGGGCCGTCATGTGCCTTGTCAGATGGTGCCTTTCTCTGAAACTCTCATTGCAAACGGGACACTTCAATTTTTCCTCCCTTTTCCTCCTGTTGGGATCAGACACCGACTCACTCTTGTGATGTGTACGCATGTGATACACTAGATCAGACGTCATACGAAAACTAATGCTGCATTTAGCACACACGTTCTGAGCTGGCAAGGAAAAAGCAGCCAATGTTGGTGGTAATAAAGTGCTGAGTATAGCCGCCGCAGGATTTGTAATAAGTGGGTTGACAGGTTCTCTCGAAGGGACTGGAAATTTCATGAAATCTGGATTCGGCGGTTGAAAATTTTGCACGCTAAACGGATATGGTGACCCAGCTTGCAAGTAAGGAATATCAGGTCTAAATGGCAAGAAATTCAGCTTGTTAGGAGAAATTTGCAGCTTCGGATCACCTTGTTTTTCTTGATATTCAACACTTTTAAAAGCTCCACTAGTCTTTGTCTGCATCGGACTCGATTCAGGGTAATTAGGAGATGAAGATGGAATGCTTTGTGCTTTGAAAAAATGATTGCCATTCAGCAGCTGAGTTGGAGATAGCAAATGATTGAAACCAGCTGCTTTCGTAAAGGCGTGAGATGATTGGCTGGGCGCCGATAATGGTGGACTTACAGAATTTTGATACAGCAAATTGTCCGGACTAACAGACGGGTTCGGCGATCGCATAGAAAAGTTTGTAACTTTAGTAAATGCGCTCCTCGGTGACATTTCTGGCAGTTTCTCGTTATAGCGGTTTTCATATCGTGCTCTTGACTGCATGCTTATCAAAGTCGGATCATCGAAGATTTTATTTTTGTATTCTGGTAGAAATTTTGGCAGCCTGACTGCACTTTCGTTCGAATTAGGACGACTTCTTGACAGGTCAGAATTTTCAGAATCACTGCAGTACATTGTTTTATTCGGATATTCATCAGTGCCGACATCAATATTTATGTCCGACCCAAAGTTCGGGGATATGTTATTGTTGACGCGTATTCTGTCTTCATCGTGGTCTTTCACGTCCATTGTATTTTCATTGGAGTACTCACTGTGTTTGTAAATCTCTGGGATCCTCTTGAGCGGTTGCTCCCACTCTTCATTATTGAATAGTTGTTTTGACACCCGAAGTTGCCTTTCTGGTTGTTTTTGCCGGAGTTTTTCATCGGGCATCATAAGGAAAGCTACGTCAAACGATCTCTTTGTAGCTTTTCCTGGAAGTATAGTCGACTGCATCTCGGTCTTTGAAATTTGCGAGGTCCTCGCACTTTCAATATTTATATTAGTCTCTTTTGAGTCGGGAGACGCTTCTTTATAACTTTGAAAATTATTTTGAACGTCCATTGTCATTGTTTGCTCATTTAATTAACGCCACTCTTTGCAAAACTTTTCGCACTTATATCGCGGGTTCACAAACAAGACGCGTGCATGCCACCCGACAGTCACTTTACGAATGCGAGCGCGATATAAGGGTGGAAAATATATAAGTGGGGTTTTAGTCTACCCGGAGTAAACCTCTAAAGTTGGGGAGGCGTGGCAGAATCGGCCAGTCAGCGTCGAGCGGGAGGCGTGAAAGAAATCCGCGGACCAATGAGAAGCGCTTTCAACGATAGAGAGCAGGAGAGCTCAATCACCGGGTCAAGATAATAATAACTGGCTCGAATTGAGAGCGCATTGAGTTGCGGCAGGGTCAGCTCGACAATTACAGTATGATATTGAAAACCGCGAGCAGTTTATGCTGCTTCTTTCAATATGAGTAACGTTAGTCAAATACATACACTTTGAAAACGCTTTCTTCTTAAGTAAAAAAAAAAATCTTATGATTTATTCTTTTATACAAAAATGTTAGTTTTAAAAATGTTAAAAATAATTTTACGAAAAAGGGTCAAATATTTATTTTAAAATGTTAATAACAACCGAAATACGCAAACAACAAATATATTCTTATCTAACCCAAGTTTATCCATTACACATTCATTTCCGTCGGCCAAGAGTCCTCTGGAAAAACTCTACCGATTATGATTGCAATAAATATGTTTTATATGTCGCATAAAAAATGATACCGCGCTATAGTCGGCATAACCCCCGAGTGTATGGATGAGATTGCGAATAATGCTATTAACACAGACGCTTCTTCTCAAATTGATATCCTACCGCCAAGCGTCTCAAACAAAAATGAACTGTAGCTCGATGGTGTTAAGACTGAATCTGGTTATACCGAGGACATCAGAAAATAGCTAGGAGAGACCAAAGTGAACTGTAGCTTGGTAAAGATATAATAGGGTTGAACTCAGATTGTGTTTAAGTTTATAGAAATGAAAAGAAGTCTCAAATGAGAGTTCTGTTCGGTAGTAACGATAATAAGATAGGCGCAGA
Source organism: Tortrix viridana (assembly GCA_963241965.1). NCBI lineage: Eukaryota > Metazoa > Arthropoda > Insecta > Lepidoptera > Tortricidae > Tortrix > Tortrix viridana. The sequence continues at coordinate 5,425,487 of OY725175.1, read as the reverse complement.
CGTTAAAGGAAAGCCATTTGTCAGATTTTAGCCATTTTTTGGCCATTCGTTCTCTCCCAATGAAATCTGTTCAAAGTATATATTTGCGGGTGTCCCTAATGACAGTTTGGGAGTTGATGGATTCTTTTGTGAAGCAGTGATTATTCAATGTTAGGATTCAGACGCTGATGAACTTTTAGATGACTGTTTAGTTTATTACAATGACTAAAACGAATGATGACCTTTATTTTTATTTACAATCCGCTCTTTGTGAGTAGGTATAAACAAATTTATTAAGTACCTATATGATTGATGTAAGATGTCGTGAGTTGGCCTTTGTCTTTTCCGGGTATTTTTTACGATTTCTTCAGTCGTTTGCTTTTGCAGAACGCAACCTGAATAGATCTAATTTATTTCTGAAAAATCATATTTTTTATTGGCTTTATATTATAGTTTTAAATATAATTTTAGTATTTATAGATCCTTCAACGACTTGAACCTAGATTGTTAATAATCAGTGATCAGATCACTTAAATATTGAGCTTAATATAGCCATGTTTCTTAAAACTTCTCACAAAAAAATGCATTTTTTTAAGTTAAGCAAGTGCACTATGTTATTATACTTACTTAAACTTCTTCCTCTAGATACCTAAATACCAAAATAAGAACCGGTAAAGGTATTAACGTATTAAGTGTCGTTTATTTTATTTTCTTTTCATCTCTCCCCTTCGCACCGTGACACGTGTGCCATAATCTGTGGCACGCTTGCCCAATTACTTATCAACGAGCTCTTATCACTTAGTCAATTTATGAGCTCTCGTGAAAGATGATATGGGGATTACCATCATCATAGCTTTCATTTTATTATAAAAGATATGCACAATTTTTTTCATTGATATTTGTTGTTTGACTTAGGGTTTCAATGCTGTGTCATTTTAGATTACTTACTTACAAGAAATTAGCTGCTGAGTATATATTTTTAAAAGTAAGAGATATGTTAATTATTTGTGTTAGAAGATGAATAATAGATAGCAGGTACCTACCTAAACTATAAATAATCAATTTGAAAGAAAAGTGGTTTTACATTATAAATGTAGAAAAATCAAAAACCAAATATGTTGCTGAACTAAGAAAAATGAATCGAAGTATATGAAGTACAAATTACCAGTCTCTCGAAACCCTGAACAATCTATCAGTAGAGTGAACATGTGAATCGATGGACTGATGTCGAACAGTTAATAAGGTGTCAGGCACGACGCTGGTCCGTCTTGGGATTGATGGATTGATGTGACATGTCTTGTCTTTTTTTGTTTTCCTAGTACGTTTTGGATTACACCTAGAGAATATTGTTGGGAAATCTGAATTGACGTACATCATTCGACATTCATCATGACGCCAAAAATTTCAGTGATTAGATTAATTACTTTCTGTAGTACTCTACATAGTACTCTAAATTGAATTGAATGTCAATCCTAGCTAATAGTAGCCGTCCTTTTTTGTTTATTGGTAGTCATCTTTGCTTTGTATGTATGTATGTGTACTATCTTGTATTAAATATTTTGACTTTAGGTTTTTTCCAAATAATGCTTGATTAATAAAATTATACATTCAGTGAATTTGTCTGTCTCTTAAATAAGCTATTGCTACTTTCATTTTCTATCTTACTCTTGTGTCAAAATAAATATCGAACGACCCATTGCCAATTCAGTTTCTGATGGTACGTTAAATCCCCAGGCAGACGTACTCAAACCAATGATGATCAAAGCACTTTCGTATGAGCCACACAGCACATATGTCTAAGTGGGACTGTGTAATTAAACGCGCTGGACTTGGGGTAACTTAATGCAATTATGGCTGAATTTTTCGCGACATATGGCGCCAAAGCGGCGGTTTGGTTGGGGCGGTTTTTAACCATTGAGATAACGGCCCAGAATCAATACTTGGGTTTTAAATGTGATAGACGGATGGATCGTTGATTACAACCAATTTTGGAATAATTCAGAATGACTTGTCCTGGTAAAGTTTGTTTATTCTGAGGATACTAAATATACTTAATAATATCCTAAGCTTAGGTTAGTTGTATTATTAATGCAACAAAAAAGCAGAAAAAATTCGCGTTAGTAATGTATTTAGGTACAAATTATTATTGTTGTTGATTTGAAATGTTTTTATTAAGATATACTTTATAGCCTTAATAAAAAATTCCTACTGCCCGTGACCGTTAGTTACCTCTTTACTCTCTGGATTTGTTGAACGTTTTTGTGCAATAGCCTGGTATCAATTCACAGCCACCTATTCATAAATGTTGATTTCTATGATTCTTCCTCTATGAATATAAAACTTTACTCATCCATACAGTCAGCGTCCTCAGTGGTTTTCATTAGCAATTCGAAATTAGGGTGAACGTCCCAGGAGCCCTGAGCCCTGCATATGGCGTGTAAACGCGATCGTATTGCGTCTACCCCAGTTTTTACAAGTGCTATTGTTAAAAATCGATGCGGTTTAGCTTGTGGTGGATTATTGATATTTAAACATTTGTTGTTTTGGATCGTATTTTTTTGCAACAGTGTAATAAATTATTTTTTACCTCACCCGTACTCAAAGATCGGCCACTCAGGAGGCAGGTGTTTATGTGCGGCGGTGATCACTTTACATCAGGTGACCCTCAGGCTCGTTGGCCTCATCTAGCATAAAAAACCGGGCAAGTGCGAGTCGGGCTCGCACACTGTGGGTTCCGTACACATTTGCCTGGTTTTAGCATTTGTTATTATTCTATAGGGTTTGTTCCATAATCATACCATATTTGACGCTTGTATGTTTTACCGTTTATACGATACAACAAATAAAAATACGTTGAAAAAAAAAAACGATTCTTGTATGGGGACCCCCTTTATTATTTCACTTTACTATTTTTTTTTTAATTGTTAGTAAATCCGCCGTAATAACACATATTCTGAAAAAAAATCAACCCGCTATCTAGTACGGTTCAAAAGATACAGCTCTTTATAGTAAAGACAGGCAGACAGACAGACAGATAGACAGATAGACAGACAGACAGACAGACAGACAAACAGACAGACAGATAGACAGGCAGACAGACAGACAGACAGACAGATAGACAGACGGACAGACGAACGGACGGACAGCGTAGGCATATTAATAGGGTCCCGTTGGGCACCCTTCGGGTACGGAACCCTAAAAATGAATGTCATTTACAACTTAGGTACACCGTAACATTAGGTACTTCTATCATTACCATTGTTCTGTTTTGTTCGATTTTATAGCATTTTTATTTAAAACCTACTGACATTTTCTCAGGGTTGACAGAAATTGTGATCTTACTAAAATTTATTAGTGAAGTCTTTTCTCTTAGGTACTATTAAACTTCAAAGTGAACTCCAATTTATCTGATTCATCTCACTCAGTTTGGGGATGGCCATTATGGTTATTGTGATCAGATGGCGCGCGCGCATATGTTGTGTGATTGTGAACGTTGGGATTGGCAGTCTTGGTACTGGTGTAGTTAAATTTAATTATAATTAAGGTTGGAAATTGTTCGCTCTTCGTTTGGTTTCGATATTAAATATATTAGATTTTTCACCTTACATATCGTTTTTATTTGAATTCAAGAAAATATGTACAAATAAGTTCGACAACACAGGTTTCGTCAAGACCACGTTACAAAACAAGTTTTGTCAGAAATTATTATCGATTCCTTTTCGTATTTGATAAAGATTGTCTTTATTTATAACTGGTATATCAGCTAGGTACTTATGAAATACCATAAGAAAAATCTTACACTTCAAAGTTAGACATCATACAAATGTTATAGATAACATTGGTAGATCTACCGATATCGTTTTATTACGATCAAGCACTCTTCATCCATCTACAAAGCTATTGTCATTGAATACAATATGCATTATTGCACCGCTAGTGCAACATGCTGTTTATTCGCGCATGCGTACTGTACAAACATTACTAGCTACCGAATTGGGTCTCCATTATCGATATGCTATTAACTATGGTATTTATTAACTGTTTTGTTTACTTATATTCACTGTACTCGGTTTTGTTTTTTTTTTCTTCTGGCTCTTTGCCAAAATATCAATGGTAAGAACTTTGTTTCTTAAAATTGAATATACTTAACTGTTATCAACGCTAGTAAGAAGAAGTGGAAGTTTGAAGGACAAATTTAAGAGTCAAACTGAAGAACAGTGGACGAAAGTTATTGAAGAAATAATCTTGACAAACAACATGATAGCAAAACAATAATTCCTTCTATCGCCATGTCTTGCTGAAATTGTATACTGAACACTTTTTTTCATCCTTGACGTAGTTAGTAGTTAAGCATATTGATCCTCGCAAGCTCAGATTAAAGGTACAATACAATTCTCTTGAAAATGCATTTAACGCGTTGCATATGGTAATAGGGTACCATAGGGGCGTACTGTCCTCGGCGGCTTTTACACCATATGGTCCAAAACTCACAAACAAGTGTGCACTAAATCCCACTAACAATGCTGCGATTATGCGTTTGAATTAGCTTTTTTTTGTCAAACATCACTAGATGCTCTATGTATGCGTTGGTAAGGTTGGAAATTCTGAAAAAGTTATTCGCAATTTTATTACACACCGTTTCTTGAAAATCAACCACAACTACGAAAACATACAGTTTAAAATCATTTGTAGAATAGAAGCTGCCGAGAGAAAAGTAGAAACTACCAGCACAACTTTTAAACGTAGGACCACCACTATAAACGAACTCGTTGTTAATCAAGAGCTTTTAGCAGAGGAAATGCAATGTTCCAATACAGTTATTAGAGTTTATTTTAGATTGGGTGGTGTTTTAAAAGAGATTTTGACAATTAATAGGGTGAATGATTCAAATATAGAAGCATTGGAAGTAAAAAGGGGATGATTACAGTGGAATCGTATGATGGCCTATTGTTGGAGATCGGACACCATATGTTGGTTTTGTATTAGTACTATTTAGGGATATTGCATCGCATATTTTAATACGGACAGGTGTTTATTTGATTCGGGATTATTGATGAAATTGACTTTGGTGTTACATTATTAAGAACAATACTAATAGATCATAGTACGTCAGAATATCGTTTGCTGTAAGTGGCTGCGATAACGATGTAATAGAAATTATTTTTAACTAATTTTGCTTTTATAACTCAGCAAAAGAAAATAATGATTATACCTACTTAGAAAAAACATATACCTACAAATTTCACCAGCTATGAATAGCTTCAATTCCCAATCAAGAAATGTTCCTTAGGGAGTCGTTGGCAATCTTAAAAGATTATTAGTCCACCAACCAAGTAATCTGTCTATCACGTTACAACTTGACAAGACCCGGGAGGAAAACACAATCAAAGTTACAGATGCGACCGCACCGGGATCATCAGTCAATTGGACAAAGGGTTTGAAGAATAGGAACAAAATCTTGGCTAGACACATTCGGTGCCACAGAGTTGATGTGGCGTCTATTATATATGGAAGTGAATTAGAGGTGATCTGACACGCGTAGCACAGCGGTTGGTTATGCAAATTTTACGATATTCGACATCGCCTTAAAACAATATTGTTTTCAATTGTTTTCTAATTGCTGTGTTTTTGTTCTGCTCTGGCTCTGACAATAAAGGGAAGCGAAAAAAGCAGCAGGTATGGAAGTCGTATTTTTAGGGAGCTTTGCACGTAAAGTAGTGGTGTGTTATTCTCTAATAACGGTAGTTGAGAGTTTGTTGGTAAGATGACCGATGTACTGTGATGTACTAAACCAATTTGCAAGCAAGTACAGCGTGAACTACAAAATTACCACAGTGAGAACGTCGGTGTATATGAGAGAACCTTCTAAGATCCCAATTCTACTGATCATTTATGAATGCCACGCGTTAAATTAAGTTAAAGTTATTTCTGTTAGTCTGCAGTGACAATAATAGTATTGGTACACCCCAAAATTACTGAGCAATCCACCGAAGAATATTTCAGGATTCTTATCAAAACAAAAAACAAATGAAAGCGAGCTCGCTAGATGCAAATTGTGAACAATATGAGCGTGAAATATGGGTTCAAGAAATCCTGTCCGTGGTATAAAAAGCGAAAAACAAACGAACAGAAAAAGTTCTTGTGAAAAAAAAACAATGTCGTCAGAACACAGGGCAGGAAGCGTCGCGTGAATAAGTGCCGCCATTGTACCGGGAAGAGGGAGCCTCTATTTTTATTTGTCTTTGTTATAATGTTATTAATATTAGTGCTACCTTGTCCTCGTTTTGGGAAGAAGGCAATGTGAAATGGTACGTTGGGTGGGTTTAGTATTTTCATTGTTAGCGCCCACTTTAAGATACATATTTAGTACCTTGTTGGACTTAGCGGTTTTAAAGAGTGGTACCTAAATATTTTGAGCCTTTAAACGCTTTGAGTTGTGCAATGAAGATTTCTTTAATCTCTAAGGTATAAGTGGAATATTTTAATTAAAAACAAAAGAAGCGAGTACAGTTTTTTATCGAATCACGTATCATGCATGCATTGTTTTACTTCATAATGACAATTACTGGTCATTCTCTCCGGTGAAGTAGTCAAAGCCATCAGAGGCTAACTACGTAGGTCAGTCCAAAAAAAAAAAATACTGGTCATCGTAGCACAAAAAAGCGTTTTCACCCAAATTTTCAAACATTTTAAACTACAAAGAACTATTGAATATCTTACTTCAATTCGTTTAAGACTAAAAAACGTCAACGTGACCTATTTACAAACCAAATTACTTAAGTCACATTAAAAAATGAATTGAATACGAAAATATAATCCAAAAAATAACCCTCAAATGCTCATTCCGCATTCAGCCGCTGGGCTTAACAGGCCGATGATTTATGAACGTTTTTTGTTGATTTTCCCCCAAATTTTGCCACAGCCAAGATTCTTAAAAAATGCTGCCAAGTGCGTTGCTCAAGCATATTGATAGAAGTGAATTAATTCAGTTTTTTTGCTGAGCAGTGGCGTGAGAAAGAGTTATGGTGCAAGATGAGCAGGCAGAATCTATTGGAATATTGTTGTAGGTGGCCTGACTTACAATATTTGTGAGATGGCGTTAGAGAGTCTAGCTAGAGGTTACCTTTGTTTGTCTATCACATCACATCAACAAATATTTATATTTGGATTTACTAGTAATAACTTAATTTAGGCAGTTACTTTGATTTGGATATATCTTCGAACCCACCCACAGAGTGTCCTAGAAAGGTGTTCCAGAATCAATATTATTAACTTGGTCTAAGGGCAAGTTGTTTTTATGTTAATGCTTGAATGACTACAAAAATATACCCTAAATAATTTTATGGATGTACCAACATGAACTTTATTTGTAATTTAGTTCACGGTATAGAAGTTTTAAAGCAGTTGCTTCGAATCGAAGTATCAAAATAATCAATCAATATTTTCTTGTAAATCGACTAAAACTTCTTCCGTCACTTAAATCGTCGATGTATCCAACCCGAACCTCAATATAACAGATCAACCCTTCCAAACATAACAAGATTCTAAAATATTAGCCACGGTGTCACACCAAACTGCGAACCATTTAGAGACAATGCCCCTGATGTTAATGTCTCAATTTAATGTTACAGCCGTGTCCCCCTGGCCGTTATGACCCCCGTCGGCTTTTGAACGGTTAATTCGATGGAAAGACCAGTTAGCTGTGTTTAACCCTACGCGGCTTTTTATTTGTGTTTTGGTTTTCAGACCGTGAAGAAACTTGGAGATTTTAATTCTGAAGTTTTTTGTGATAAACACGGAAAGATCGAGAAACAAACAAACAGGAGATATTTCAAAGGGATCATGGTTTTCTTTTGAAGGTTATTGTATAATTAAACAGTCCTGAAACATTGAGAGATCTTAACCTTCGTAATATTAGTATTATTCGTAGTATTATTCGTAGAAATTAGTAAGAGCACACATTTCCACACAGAACTGACATCTTACAGTTTTCCTTTTATTGCAATGTATGTATGTATATATATATATATTTATATATATTGTATTTATGTATTAGTATATATTCTTGGTACGTTAATGTATACATATGCATTTATCTATAATGTATGTTTATGTATTTTAATCGCATTACATGTTTTCTCCTAATGCTTTTGCTCGTACAATATTGCACCGCCTACAACAATTTTCTGCTTGCCCAAAGGTCAACTGGTAGAGAATGCCATTAGGCATTAAGTTCACCTTTTGTACTCAAATTTGTATTTTTGTGCAATAAAGATTAAATAAATAAATAAATAAATAAATATAATAAGAAATGTGCCGGTTAAAATCTATCGGATTCCCGCTCGCTCCTATAGAGCCTATGCCATCAATTAATGTCATCAACGTTATTTTATCAAAAATGTATTATTGAAATATCAAAGATATATTTCGTTCAAACGGTCAATGTGTACGAAGACATGACGCGACCAAACTTTGATTTTGAAGTTAAAAGCTAAATTTCGAATTATATTGACGTTTTTTAAAGCTTAAATTTAGAAATAGTTGCCATTATATTTAATGGCTACGAAGTTTTATTAAACTTCGTAGACGTCAATAAATAAAACACATATGAAAATTATATATTTTATTATCTAGCATTATCCTGTTCAAACTGTGTGTGTATAGACGTCAAACCCGAAAACCCTTTGCTAACCACATCCGTATCAGCATAACGCTGAGATGAATGCCCTGCTGTCGGCCACCACTAATTAAATAAATGGCCCAGAAACAAGATTGTGATATTGTTCTCTCTGAACTCACATCTCTCTCCCACAACACCAGCATTAAATAAAGCTGTCCCTGTCCCGCTAAACGCTGGAAACGTCACTCATTATGTAAAATAACCTCCCTTTGTTTGGGAGGGAGATGGCTGATAAGCTTTTTAAGGGAAAGTCTTGACAGTTGGTATATGGAGTCTGATTAAGATAATCCACCCGAGTTTTTTCGAGACGTTTAATTGTTTGAAAAGTCTGCTTGTTTGTGGATGGTAGAAAGCGAGGATTTTCTGTGTCCTTTATTTTAAGTACAAGGTATTTACAAAATTTTTTAATAAAAAATAGAACCGTCTTCAAAAAAAAACCAACTAAATAAGAAATAATGACCGGCTTCCTAGGAATTGCCTATTTGATGGGTGCCTAATAGGTACATGGAATATATCTAAGCCGGTGTCAAGTAGGTTTACACAATAGCAATGTCACATGATTCTTGCCACCGACTTCGATATATTCCATGTACCTATTAGGCACCCATCAAATAGGCAATTCCTAGGAAGCCGGTCATTATTTCTTGTTTAGTGGGTTTTTTTTGAAGACGGTTCTATTTTTTATTAAAATTTTTTTGTCTTTTTTTATTAAATTTTTTTTTCGCTTTTTAGTGATACGAGTTTAACTATCACTAAAAAAATGGCGTCAACACAAAATCGGTCAAGTTGAACTAATATATCGCTTAATAACGGATCCATGCGGATGACGTCACGTGGTATCCATTATTCTTGTATACCAAAACCTTCTCCAGAATGTAACAAATACTTTGCTGAAAACCGCATCTAAATCGGTTCAGCCAAACGCGAGATAGTCGTGGACAAACATACATACATACTTACATACATGTATACATGTATACATACATACATACATACATACATACATACATACAAAAACATACAGGTCAAACTGAGAACCTCCTTTTTTTTTGAAGTCGGTTAAAAATAAATGTATAAATTTAAATTGCTACAGTACAGACCTGACATTCATAGACTTACCTATTTTTTGATCCAAATTTTTCTATAGGCATGACAGTCCGTCAGCATCCGACCTTTTTAATATAGTTTGAGTACTTGCGGCCTATAATGAAGCTATTAAGTAGATATACACCATAAACACCAAATAATAAAAAACCTTTTTAATTAAAATCGATCAAGCAAAATACGGGTAAAAACTCATCCGAGCCGAGAGCCAATAAAGTAGCAGATTCGAGCACACTCGCATATTGAAAAACGACCATTTTGTAATAAATCGCTGGAACGAGTAACAAAAATACCTCATTTCATTACACCAACCGTTCCATTAGTAAGATATGCCAAATTCTATTAAACTCTTTTTGGTAAAAACAGCGCTTAAATCCATAATTCCTTTCAATACCAAATGTGCAAAACCAAACCTTAACCATTCGGGGTATGATTCAAAATTGTAAGCATTATTTTAAGTCGATCGCTTGATGATTTTTGAAATACTGGGGTGAACGTTAGCAAAGGGTGTAGGATTCTAAATTTAAATTTATGTTTCGTTAGATTTGATCGCGCTTAGCAGAATGCCATTTTGAATGGTGTGATAGAACTTTTTTAAATGATTTATCCAGGCAAAGGGTTTGTGGCGCAAATGGTTTATGTTTTAAAGCTTCTTTCAATTTTACAACAATTACTGCGTCGGCAATTATATTTGATCAAAGAAAAGTACAAAGAAAACAAAAAGAGTAGTTTTAGTCTATCAATAAAAAAATCATTTGAATGAAATAACAGTTGGTCACGCGCCTTGGTGGGTACCTACATATTATAGCTACTCGGATATTAAATAAAAAATAAACAAAAATAATTTTAGACTACCAGCGGTCGTGATATTGTTATAGATCTGCAAATGATCACCTTGTGCGAATTTTTCATCAATAATTTTAAAAATATGTAAAGATTTGACTACTGAGGTTCCTAAGTACTTTTTATTACTAATAATTGCTGTTATAATTTGGTTCATAAAAGTTATTCATTAGAATAAGCATCTTTAATGAACCACTGTTCATTAGTTTTAGTTACATTTTTTGGGCAGACATATAATGGGTAATGTAATGTCTATTACTTTTCTTATTATTTAATCTTAATAAACGCTGGCCACATTGAACACCCATTAAACACACCAATAAAAAGTAAAACACACCGCATTGAAAATCCATTACAAGCGACATAAAATATGATAACTTTCATTGGAAATTATTTTCAAAGAGCAAACGTCTATTGACAAGAATTGAACTAAATGTGTTTAGTTATTGAATTTAGTACTCGACCAATCGAGTGGAGATAATGGTTATTTTATACGAATGCTTACAGCAACTGCTTGCGAGTTTTAGTTTACTTGGGGAATTGTTAAAGTTAATGTAAGTTCGAGTACGCTGTGGTGGGAGGTGTTGAAGCGGTTAAGAGGTTACCTGTATTTGTTTAAGTTTCCTAGTAGCCCCGGTTTAAGATTATTTTTTGGGTGGTTTTCTAAATGTAGCAGTTGAGGAATTAATCATACATTCATAATATGATAAATTTTTGAAAACCACCCAATTAATAATAGGGCAACTGAAAAATATGAAATATTGACGAATAGATAACTATCTTTTTAAACCCCCAATTTAAAGGGAGTTTTAAATTTATATTGTAAAAACGCATTATTCCTTGCTTACCTAACTATTGCATCACACGGTTAGCTAAAGTGTATCATGTACCTATAACAGACTTTAATCGCTGATTCGCTAACTAGATTATTCAAATCCCCAGCATAATATCGTCTTAGTTTATACTGGAGCTGACATAATTTCGGTGGATCGTAATCCGAGATGGATGCCGTGTATGGGTTCAGGAGTGGCATAACTCTCTCGCATATGCATGGGGCTGCGCATACAGGGTGTTGGATGTGATGAAATATTACTGAAAATCTGATTTTGATATTTCACACGCAATTTTGATAAGCATGCTGGTCATACGGGCGCGCCATATCAACATATTTTTGGTGCCTTTATGTAGTTATCTACTTAAATGATAATTGTAATAAAAACTTAACACCATCAGATCTACGCAATATAATATTGCCACATATTGCGTTCGTGCACGAGTGCCAAATTATAAACAATCTTGAGAACAGAAGCGGCTTTATAAGAAAAAAAAACTATTGCAGATATTATATCAAAAAAGCCGGCCAAGTGCGAGTCGGACTCGCGCACCGAGGGTTCCACACAAACTTGTAGGCATGTAAATAGTTCGTAAACCATGGGAATACAATATAAACAAAGTTCAGTATAAACTGACACGCAATAAGTATGCACTTTCATACTTAGTGAGTATCAGTTTATACTGCTCCTATTTTTATCTGATGTAACTACAAATTAACGGTTTTCGGATTTTTTGCTTAACTTGTGCTGTAAGACATTGCTTCTTGCCAAATTTCATGATTCTAAGTCAACGGGAAGTACCCTATAGGTTTTGATTCCCTTAAGATTCCCTTCAATATGCGGCATAAACGGCCGTATCTTTTGATTGCATTGACTTAGATTTTTGATTTTTTCACTGATCCAAGGGATTGCAGACCTAAGTATTTGATATTAATTTCAACTTGATACCTTCACCCGTTCCTGAGAAAAAGGGTCTTGACAGACATATACAGACAGACAGACAGACAGACAGACAGACAGACAGACAGACAGACAGACAGACAGACAGACAGACGGACTACAAAGTGATCCTATAAGGGTTCCGTTTTTTTTTATTTGAGGTACGGAACCCTAAAAATATTTAACATAATTCTTCAATGAGATACCTAACGCCAATACCACGATTAGCAGTTCATTAAGGCATAATTTTGGGAAACTTAGAGGTGTTGGCAGTAGCTTGTAGATTCTGCAATTATGTGGTTGAACATAAATTACACAAAATAATTGGTGACACAATACAAATTATCATCACCATGTGCGTGTGTCGCCACACAGTCCGGCACGCGACGGGTTTATACTGGTATGTATATGTAAACGCTAAGACGCTGGGAGCCACATGTGTCGTCACACCTGACGGCCTGTGTTACGACCAGCGCCCAGGACTCCGCTTAGGGACCGTTTTCTATAGAAACCGGCTAGCTTGGCACTGACTGTAAGAATAGAACAGTTAGTGCCGTGCACTCCTTATAATAAGAATGGGAAAATTGTCTAGAATTAAAAACAAATATCAGCTTCTTTCTTTTCTGTTTATAATGTTTTTTGTTTATAAAGTAAGTAAACGATCAGTGAAGAAAGGCGAAAAATTACCTGATGGCCTATGCCCTGCAGTGGGATACTATGCAGGCTAATAAAAATGTACAAAAGTCACTTTCAGATTTGTATTTTATATGCAACCTTGTTTTAGAGGTTTATTAATTTGTCTTTTGTTATTATGACCGCTCTTACTGGCAAATTTAAACATAAGCTTTTAAACCCGTTTTCAGAGCTGAATGAAAACAGACACCGAAACTCTCCAACTCTCTTTGGTGCCAAAATTAAATATTTTCGCATGTGTAAAAATGTTCTGTCATAATAACAAACAAACACGTAGGCACAGATAAAGCAAAAATATTTGACAGATAAATCTACCGACAAAAAAGGGTGAGCAGGTGTCGGCATACAAGCATCAGGGCTGGCACGACCACAATAACGTTATGTATTCGGATGGGCTTGTCTGTAAATAGGTGATTTGCGGACCCTAAATGATTGAACTCTTGTTATGGTGGTTTGATTATACTCTTTAATGGACAAAACTTATCATAATCCGGCTGTTAATGTCAGGTCATTTATTACAGAAAATTTGACAAGTGAAAATTTGCTACAAGTTTATATTTCCTTCATTGTTTCTAGACAACACTGAGTTTTGAAATCTAAGTATTGAGAATCCTATTTCCGACAGTTTTTTAACTTCCTTTGATTGTAATAAATTACGATTTCACCAGCATTTTTTTGATTGAAACTATTTGGTAGGGTCAAATGCAAAGTCCTTCATAAGAATATCGAAGGGCATAAAACAATCGGTGCTATTGTTAAGGAGGGTAAATTAGGGCTGCCCATTGACATCATTTCTAATTAAATCTTTATTTGTTTATTAGTGGAACTACATGTAGCACTATACGATATAATAAAACCATAACAAACACACAGGCATAGTAACCACCGACTTGTTTAATATAATTTATACTTATACCGAGCGGGTAAAATTATGTGGTGTGAAAAAAATACAACTGTCAGAAAGACAGTTAAAGGAAACGTCAAGTCACCTTTGACGCGTCTTGCGACGGGCAACGCATGATCAGTTTATTGGTTAATTTAGACCTTCTATACCTACAACATACATACAAACGTTAATTACATTTAATGTTGCTTTGAATCACCTGTCGTCGCTTTGTACAGTGGCGAATCAAAAAGTGACAGAAGATATCCTAATGGGACATCGGTGCTACTGAAAGTTTGTTCAACCAGGCGTTAGTCTTATTTTCTCTGCGTAAGCACTAAAGGTTCGACTCTTTTTTATTTAATCCAAAATCCTCATTATAAAACACATTTTTATACTTTACCTTCAGAAGGATTGGCAACCCTGCGGGCTGACAATGCCCGACTCAACTAGTTATCTATTTAAACCGGGATTAGCGCTCGATAAACTGTGATTAATAGACGCGCCGACGGACAATGCGTAGCGTCCGCAGATGAATCAACACCGACAAAAATATTGTTTATTCTTCTTTCTCTTACTTGGTCAAAGTAACTCAGCCCTCTTTGGTAGTTCTATGTCTCTTCTGCTTTAGACTGCCCGCTGCATTAAACATAGAAAATAAGAGGCGGTTTAGGAGAGCACCTTCTGCAGTGCTCTTGCCAAGAAAGACAAGTGTATCATAATGCGCGTGCTACACGGTTTTAAACCACGTGACCTTGGTAGAAGCGAGCTGCTACACGGTTTCAAACTAGCTCATGTGCTTGATATCTGCCAAGGGCGATTAAGGTCAAGCGAGATTTGGTTTAAAACCACTGTCTACACAGCTTTAAACCACCTGTTTTAAACCGTTGCTTGAAACCGTGTAGCACGCGCTTAATAATAAAATTTCAAAAACGAGCCTTCTTGGATATGCTCAGAACCAGTTAACTTTACGTGAAGAGGACATAACTATTCTCCTAGTTTCTATACGTGAAAGAATCGTAACTTGGTAGTCAAACGGAACTTGTTCACTTTGTAATCAATTAAATTTCCTCGATGTTAACAAAATTATTTGAATTGTGGAAATTCATAAAAAAATCATTATAAACGGAATAGCCTTGTCTGAAAGTTGAAACGACAGTGCACTGGGCTCATAGCTCAGTCTGCCTCTGGAACAGAGAACAATTTTTTTTCAGTTACATGTTAAAACTTTTTTGCCGACGATACCTCGCCGTATTCGCGCAAAGGCGTGCGGCGAACAGATAGTGCGGCGCAAGAGTGCGGCTTACCGTGCGCGCTAATTTATAGCTGCTACCGTGTGCGGCGGCCGCCGGGCAAGCGTGTGGGCACATGATTGGGAAAAATTACAAAAAACGCTCAGTTAATAAAACAATACAAAGGTGCTTTAATTGAATTTTCCAAGAGCCTACCTTCAGGGCTAACCATACACATTTTTAAATCTTAAGCGTTTAAGTATGCGAAGCAACCTTTGTTACTTACTTTGCTTTGCATTAGACGAACGTGGGTAGCAGTCACTTAATTATAGAGAAATAGAAATAGAAAACATTTATTTCGCATAAATTTAATTAATTATCTTATCAAAAAAGCAGCTTCTATAATGCAGCAAAGGTGAGGTTGTCAGCATACCATACGACCATTGGGAATCCTTAACTGAGCCTATATAGACTCTGACTGGAAAAATTTGTTATGACAGCAATTTAAAATTGTATATCTTGGTTCAAGTTAAGTTAGTACATCGTATTATTCGACGACAACTTTACTTTTGTTGCATTAGAGAAGCTGATTTTTTTTAAATTGATAGTAATGTAATACAAACTAGTAAATAAAAACACATCCTGCACTGCAAAGTTTTGTGGAGTTCAAGCACTTAATTGTAGATAGGTAGGTGCCTACTTGTAAAATTCCTCGTTCACTTCTAAGACCAGATATTAAAACACGCCGCAAAAAGAATAACATTCTCCAACTTTGCGCTAAGCTCCTTACCGTCCGCCATTTGCACCAGTCGTGACGACAACAAAATGGCGGACGTCGGTTCGAGGAGCCGTCCAATTTGAATATAGAACAGCATACGTCGCCCGCGCTCCACGACACTAACTCATCGGATTGTGTGAGATGGCGCGAGAATCGTAAAAATATATTCTTTTATTAGGACAAAAAAAGCATAGAGCTGACATTTATTAATTAAATAAGGGACACCAAGAACAAACCCTATTTTCTACATAAAATAAATTATAACAGATCTCATAAGCATGTAAATAATATCGTGTTTCGACTTATCGTTTTACAAGATCTCTCATAAGTTTTTGTCTCGTGATCATCCTAGCATTATTACAATTTTGGTTGTCTCGGAGTAAAACCTAAAAGATCATTCTACTAAGAAAATATCCAAGCTAAGGTATAATTTTACGGTTCCATTACCTAGTCTTATTCATACAATTAGGAAGTCACTATCAACTCCATAGTTTCTCAAGTCTCCAGAGCGGGATTGTAAGGCAGCTAAGAATATGCCGGCCAAAGCACGGCAGCGAGAGATAGCGTGCCAATCCTCCGGGAAGATGGCCGACAGAAAAATAAAGACGTGCCATTTATCTTTATTAATATGGCGGGTGCTCGGTTTTTCGTGGGTGTGGGAAAGGGAAGGCGTTAACTTTTTTGTGTATGTGTAGATTGTTAAGAAGGTTACCCACATGAAACGATTTCGGTTTGAGGTCATGTTAAGCACAGCAACGCTATTTATTTCTTCATCCATTCCTTTGTAATTATTATAAACAGGTTAGTAAGTAACAGCCCAATCACATGGTACAATATTAGAAGAAGTCAAACAGTTTAAATATCTTGGCAGTATTATAAATAATGAATCTCGATGTAGTCAAGACATAATAGCAAGGATTGCAATAGCAAAAACGAGCATTTAATCTTTAAAAAAAAACATTTTTACGTCTAATATATTCCAGAGGACCCGCAAACATTTTATAAAATCATTATTGCGCTATATGGAAGCAAGGCATGGACCCTAAATAATACAGCCCTATGGAGGCGTTTGAGAAGTGGTGCTGGAGAAGGATAGAAGGCATTAGTTGGATGGAAATGGTATCCAATCAAGAAGTATTGACGATGATAAAGAAGTAGACAAGGATATTGGAGATGATAGATTACAGAAGAGGGGGGTTGATTGGTTATTTATTGAGGCACGACATGCTTATTAAAAACATTATAGAGGGAAATATTGAAGGAAGGGAGGCAGAGAAAGACCAAGAAGAAACTACATGGATCAAATTAAGAAGAAGGTGCATATCGTGTCGTATAGAGAAATGAACGAGCTGGCAGAGATAAGAGAAGATTGGAAATTATTCCACCGAAGAAGAAGGATGCCTCTTCATTAATCTATTCTCTTACTTACTAAAATAAGTCCACCCAATTCTTGAGGAAAACATGGCTGACGATTCGACCAGCATTCATGACATTCATAATTTGAGCCATGTCTCTGTATGCATTATCTATGCGGCGGTATAAATCTACGACTTCGACAAGTAAAAGGACGATGTGTTCCTATAAAGATAAAATAACACTCCAGTAGCTTGGTAAGTGTCATTATGCGGTGCTTAAGTGTAAGAGTTAAGTTTAACCTGGTATTGTGTCTCTATAGAGCTCGTCGACCCACTTTCTACGATTACGTGATCAAAATCATAACTCTTTCTTTACTCCGCTGCGCTGTAGTCAAGCAAAGCTAACAAGCATCATTGCAATCCGATTCCTAATAACTAGGAACAGCAATTTCGTTCCCACAATTCTATTGGTATTAATTTCAAAATGCCTCACCGCGGCACTCCAACTCAATTTCAAGTGTGCTTGCCGCGGCGTTTCGGCCATTAATGTTTTCGATAACCACTTACACCCCCTGACTAGGTTATACCTTCCCATTGAACAAGGGAACATCAACCTTATAGAGTCTCTATAGGGTGTTTGACTTTTGTTCGTGTTAACATTGGATAGCCTCTTGACGTTGGCGATGAAAATATAATAAAGAAATAAATTAATTGTTGTTAAAGACGCATCAGTGGATTTTGGAGCGTTTTAATTGTTTTTGACCAGTTTTCCGCCATGTGTCTCGCTTGGGGTGGCGGTACTTTCCTATGAGAATATTGGTGTCGAGTGGTCTTTGGCATGTTGTAATTATTATTAATTATGACGTTTGTATTGCCAATTAAAGCATAATATGAAGAACACAAAATACCTACAATCTAGCGGCGTCATCTGGCAAGTAAAACATTCTATTTAAGAAAATCGTTTTTTAACCTGCTTGTGATTCCAGTCTCACTTGGTAAAATTGACAATAAGACCAGGGATAAATTTTGCGTGTTAATAACAAAGCAAACAGTTTAACAACTGTAATATTAAATAGAATGCATTTTACTACAAATTCTATTTTAACTCATAACCTATTGCAAATCTAAACTACCAGTGAATTGACACTTCCAAAGACGCTTTTAGTGTCAAATCTTTTATCAAAACTCACTTATATCCTCCCTTGTCCCTGGACACACTATTTCAATCAGAAATCAATCGGCACGGAAGGTCCGCACCTAATATTTCTCGGCGGCGGCGGACAGCTAAAAACGCGATACGGTATTGCTTTCACAGCGAAGCGGCGGAAAGGCAAGTTATGGATAAGTCCAAAGTATTTGTTATCACCCCCTAAAAACAAAAAATATTATCGAGCTAGATTGCTCTAAAATATTTTACGGTTGGTAATAACGATTATTATTGTGTGCATACATTTAACATTATTAACCATGAACGAAATTCCTATTTAGTTCTAAGCTTGGACGTATTTAAAAGTAACTTTTGTAACTTTTCTCAAGTTAAATTAATATACAAATAATTGTAAAGAGTTGCTTCAAGTATTTTTATTCAAAGTAGATGAAAACTATAATTTTTTAAACTTCGCTTCATCTTATTTCGATTTTTGTTATTAAAACCAATATCATGTGTTTTTTGGTTCTGCTTGACCAGTCCTTTCTTCCTTAACCGTATAATTAGCTTATTATTGCATTTTCTTCTCATTTAGGTCAATATTACAGAAAAAAATGTTTTTCAAGTTTGGGGAGTTATATTTCTTAACCGACTTCAAAAAAAGGAGAGATTCTCAATTCTTTTTTTTATTTTAAAGGATATACTTTCAGGTTGGTCCCATTTCTATCAAGTTCAAGGGATATGATGATGGATGGATGGATGGATACAGCTATTTTAGTATGTCATGTAATACCTAAGAATTTGCATTCTAAAAGCACCTTTTGGTGAAGAGGAACTGATGATGAAGACCAGAGATAACCCCCGGAACTCATTAGTCGTAAGTGATTCACGGGCAGCAATGAGATTTCTTTACTCAGAATATGAAGCTATTTTTACTCACATAATGCATGTGGTAAAGTGCAACTGATGGTGAAGTACCGGGAGAACTCCGCAATGATTAATGGCCCTGTATCTATCACAGAGTAAATAAGAATTACTACGTAACCTGTACCTTGGACAGCGACATTTTGTTAAAGGTGATGAGCAATTGGTATTAGGCTATAGTTTCTTAAATGTGATGTGTTTTTTTAGGTAATCTTATAATAATATTAGGTATGTATCACTAAACAGCATAAAAAAAACATAAAAACCGTCTTCAAAAGCCCACTGAAAAGGGTTAAATAATGACCATCTTCATAGGAATTGTCTATTTGGTACCTAGTAGTAGGTACATAAAATACATCGAAGTCGGTGGCAAGAATCATGTGACATTGCTATTGTATACCTACTTGACACCGGCCTGGATATGTATTTAGGCACCAAAAAGACAGTTCCGAAGACTGTTTTTTTTCATTATTGTTATTTTATAAAACCAACGTTTTATACATTTAAAGAACTACTTAATTTTTATTACTAACAAAATTACTACTCTACACCTGACACCTAAATCTTTAGGTTAGTTTATAAATGAAAAGTTCACGAAACATTTCTTATTAGTAAGTTCCTAGTCCTTTTTAAACATCTCTAGAGCATTCATCCCGGAAAGCTACATCCACCTGTACATATTTTTCCCCGCCTCATCCCGTCTATTCCCTGAGCTGCTGGGTCAGCGTTACCCGTAACGAGTTTAACAGAATATGATTTGCCGAATGAGAGACGTTTTAGCGACGCTTTTTATACCCGCGAGGCGGCGCAGACGGCGGCGAATATGGAAGGGTTGGTGGGCGCTTCAGAATATGAAAATATGCCTTTGGATTACATGTTTTTTTATTCTAGAAAATTCTCATTATGCCCATTTAACGATTTTCGAAATCAAAGAAAAGTATAAGTCGCGTTAGCCGCTTAAGTCAATTCCATACATTTTGATGATTTTCGTAATTCCTTAATTCAGCGTATGCATCTTGAAGATTCTTGGCTATGCCCCCTAGGCATAAATGAGATGACTTTTGGTTCTGGCGTTAGCGACCACACCTTATCATTATTGGGAATTGGAATTGAACTTACTAACATTCTTAATTCGGTCGGGTTGTCAAATCGTCAAATTTCAATAGTAATATACCGTGTAAGATTTGACAACCTGACCAAATTAGGAATGTTAGCAAGTGACTCAACAATCCCGTGGCGTGACTGTAGGTACATGTTCCTACACGGCGTTTTTCCTCCAGGACCTACTTAAAGAATAAAGATTTAACTGCCGCACTCAGAGACGTCAATTAAGTTTTAAGTTTCATTAAAGTTGCTGCGTCTTATTCTATTGCTATAGCAAAGAAAGTGACAGCAGCTACTTTAATGAAACTTATAACTTAATTGACGTCTCTGAGTGCGGCCGTTAGACAAACATTTTAATTTACATAATTTTTAGTAAAATTTTTCTTATTGTCTTCACGAAATTATTAAGTCTTGTTGCTATTTCCAAGCTAAACACCGACCTATTTTCCACAGCAACGTTTTTTATAGTTCATCAGGACGGCCCTCGTGCCGTAATTGACTTATACGTCCTTTCGATCGATAGTGCTGACACCCTGTTGTTTGTTCTGCTTACTGCATTTTAGTAACATAACTGCAAGGAGACAAGTTTGTTTCTTATTTATCTTTAAATTATTTAATTATTTATTTTATTACTACACACTAACAAAGTATACAGCTTTTATATGAAAAAAAGTTTTATCTTTCGTTCGTTTCATTTTATTTTGCTTTGAGCTTAGTTTTTGTAAGCGTATTGTGAGTGCATTGAATAAAATGTTTTTGTCGAGTTATTTATTAAAATATTTTCTTTTAATTATTTTGGGATCAACGTTAAATCATTTACGCAAAAAATAAAAGATATATTTAATTTAATATTCCCAAATATAGTTCATTAAAAATGTCCACTAAAACCCGAAACACACTTAAAGCGATTATCGCGGCGCGTCATAACACGGAGATCGCGTCCTAAGCCGTGTTAATTCTGCGGGCAGCGTCAAATACAATTTTACGCCACGCTGCGCCCTGAGCCGATTGCGGACGACGCGAGACAAGCCTGCTGGGGGACGACATAGAGAATAGTTAGTATGATGTGGTATTTTATATTCACATTATCTTAAATGGAAAGTAAGTATATTTGTTTGACCATTAAAGATAAAGCGATGATAATTAAAATAGTAAAGGTCCTTGAGGTATGTGCTAAAAGTGGAGAACGCGGGACAGTGCCCTGCGGCAATCCTAGAGGAAATTCAATAGAAAGCTTTTTATTATTGTGATTTTGAATATTATTAATTTATTTTTACTCAAATATACGTTTGACAAAGTGAGTCTAACATAATAATAAAGTAATATAGTAATAATATTACTTACCTATTATTAATCATAGTGACAGTAAAAACTGATGATTATACGACACTCAAATGACAATAATAAATATACCTTATTCAAATATTATCGCTCGTAATGATAGCGGTCACGTATTGGTTGAAGTGTAGGCGAATGTTCGCGGATTAAAACATAGCTTGCGATGCTATCACACTCACACCACAGTGAATCACGGCCTTTACGGTGGCCTGAATTCAAATTTAGCGCTTATGTCTTAGTTTAAATTACTAAAATATAAAAGGGTTTTTAATAAGGTTAAATAAACAATATTTAAGGATAGGGTGCGTTATTCTTACGATACAATACAATTACATACTCTTTATTTAAAACCACATAAAATGACATGGATAATATGGTTAAGTGCAATTTAAAAACAAAGGTATGAAACAAGGGTCTTATCGCTTCATTGCGATCTCTTTCAGGTTAACTTGGATAATGAAAAATGCTTATTGTTAGTGATATAAATGTAGATAATTTTTTTATCGTGATTAATTATTGATTAATATTTATTATTGTTATTTTGAGAATGTATTATGCACATTTTTAATTACTCGATACACCGAAAACGTCGTATTTAACTATTTATTAAAGCTGATTATCAGCGTCCCGACCCTACGTAACACCTGAATTCAAATAATAACAAAACAGCGTACTCATTTTTATACAAAATACAAAGCGATAAAAATATCAATCAACGGTAAAATAACTAGGTACAAAACCATACACCGTAAAACCGCATCAGCTTATAGAGCAAATAAAATTACTTTATTCATTTTATCGGCTCGTAAGATAATCAGATTGTTTTAATTCCTCGATAAAAATGAACGCATGGGAAACGTTGCACTTGTGCAATGCGGGAAGGAGAGATCCAATTAAATTATGGTGAGCAAGAAAGAGCGAGGTGATGGTCACATACACATATACAAGTGTCACAAATATTATGAAAATATGGCGTTAATATTGGCATCATAAAAAACGGATAAGCCGGGATTTATTATTAGGACTCTCTTGAATTGAATAGGAAGCTGTGAATACAAAATTGTGTAAGTTTTTTAGGTTATATGAGTCATCTAATTTTTTTGTTCTAGATTACGTTTAGCTTGGCAAAATAGTTTGACGTGGTAACAAGCGAAACTACAATATTTTCATGTGCCATGGCATCTGTGGAAAATTTACGGAACTGCTTAATAATTTGGAGTTATTGTTTAAACACATATATTCCAACCTATAGCTCTGTTTCGTCAACCTGTCTACTAAACATAGTGACCCGTTTTCATTGCGTTTACAGTCAGGTACAGTCGAGGTCATAAATATGCGGTCAATTTAATTGCTGTGACAATTCATACATATATTATGACAGTTCAAACATGACGTTAAAGAGTTAAGATACTGAAATATATATTGTACATATTTATGAACTCGACTGTACCTATTAAAAGGATCGCTGGCGATAGGTGCAATTGAATTCATTCGATGAATTGCGTTATTGTTGTCGTTAGTCAACCAGCTTACATTAAAGCGCAACAATACCTTCATAATACCTACTTACGTGCCACAAACAAACAAAAACACAAAATATTTTCCCACTAATCTGCTTAAACTGTCCACTTTCCGCTAAGCCCTAATCAGCAAAAGGCGTAAGCGGGTTACAGGCAGCCCTGGCCGAGTTAGCCCCCAAGATTCGAACAATTGAGGGGCAGCGCGGCGCGCGGTCGTTTGTGATACGTGATAGGGTTGGCGATGCGATACGTGAGAAGGAAATTTAGATACTACGATATTCCCTTTCGAGTGAAGATTGATTGAATGATTACATCCAACTTAATAAATTTGATTATGATTCTTGAAACGTCGAGATTTATCGACTTTGTGTAATTAAAGTAAAAGTTTCTCACTGATTTTTATTGTGCAATTTTCACCATTGGCAGCTTAATAATCGTTTATAATCCGTTTATTTTTTTGAGTTGAAAACTTAAAATATAAATGAAAGTTTTTTTATTGTAAAAATAAATAAAAAACAATGTTATAAGCAAATATCTTAGTAACATGAAGTGACTACTGATAACTTCATCGAGTCACAACCTACATACAGGATGATTAAAACTTTTGCTTTAATATGAATAACGTTCGACTACTCTGCCATAAATGATGATAATTATTCTCTAACGCAAGTTAAAAAAAAAACAAAAGCACTTCAAGACTAGTAACGTGATATCATATGAGATAGATTATAGATATCTAGCGTTAACCCCATCACTAACCACACTGTTGCAACCGATCGAATAAATGCCAGTCGTTAGGTATAAATGCCCCAAAATCACTCGAGACCCAGTCTTACCTTACTGAAGTGCTCACAATTTGTCGACGACCCACGAAATAAGGATTAACTTAAGTTTTACTTGTCCCCTCTAGTGGATTTTTTCCTAAGCAACCGGACAGTTAGTGGTTTTGTTTGCTATACAGTTCTTTGTGATGTTATCGTACTGTTCTTAACAAGAAAATAACTAGTGTTCTTATATAGCAACGTAATTAACAATAAGTACCTACAGGTATTATTATTATTATGCTCTCCAGTTATGCACCATATTCATTCTTGTGTTGTTTTAGTTAGAAAGTGTTTTCGTTAAAAGTTTAAGCAAATACCGCCAAATTGCCGCGCAAAACAAACTGTGAAAAATAGGTACTGGCACGTCAAAAACACCCACCTTTGATATTCCTATTGATTGCTCAACCTTTTAAAGGCTCATTATACTTCAAAATCTAACGGAAAGGCTCGCGAATCCGCCAAATTTGAATTTCCGCACCCTGAAAAGAAAGAGATGGCGAGATACTAGTTTTACAAAGCGGGATAGTGACGAAAAATGTTTTTCCGAATTCGAAAATGTGACTGGAGAAGCTACTTTCATGTTTTACACCTTCAAAAGGATACCGTGGTGGAATAAATTCGAATTGAGAATACGCTTTGCCGTCCAACGCCTTTTGTGCAATCAATAGTCAATGTTGCCAGCACGAGGTACGTTTGAATTCGAAATCAATCATTTGGAATTTCAAATTTCGAAGACGGAAAATAATGCGAAAAATAATTTGCGAGTGAAAAATGTGCATATTTTATACGATTATTTGCTTGCATTTTTATTTTCAAGACGTCAAGCATTTGTAGTTACATATTGGAGTAGGTAATCTTACCTATCAAATTTGATCAAAATTTCATACTTACCTAAAGTCAAGATTACATTTAGGTAATTACTGTCACGAAACACAACCATATAGAATAAAGCGATATATATTATATTTATATTTATCGCTATACCCTTGGGGACTGACAGATTTTCGTCTCAGTACCTAAACTGTCTGTGTACCAAGTGTCACGTGGATCAGTTAAGGCGTCGAGCCGTGAAGACGGAACAAACAAACAAACACATTTTCGCAGTTATGAGGATATTCCTTAATATAAAGATAATAATATAATTGTGCAACTACTAGGTAACTAATTTTGATCAAAATAAGTACCTACCTATTTAGTTAGTATTAAATTGTAAAGTCAAAATAGTTAGCTATAAATACATACATAATTAGCAGTTAAAAAAAGATATCTTTGGAAAATAAAGGGGTCTACACTGAAATTACCATTAAATCATAAGTCAGTATTTGTATCAGTTTTGTAGGCGTACGTTTCGTAGTATTTAGCCGAAAAAATATTTTTGAGTTGCTAACTCCATCTATATCCTATATCTAACCTCTCCCATCATGGGAGGAAACCTGTGTCTAAAGGTGGGATCAAAATTTTCATGTATGTATAACGCCATCTATTGCAGGGCTAAATTAATACCTCACCGAGCTACCCTTGTAGCTGATTTTGTTTCAGAGCCATCTTTCGGTATTAGGAAAAACTACATTTCCAGACTACGTTCCCCTATATCAAGCAAGGAATGCCATAACAACGCCATCTTATTATAGGCGTTGGAACTAACATTCGTTACTAAAATGAGAGAGGAGAGAGGGTGAATATAAGCTTTCCTTGTTTGTACAGTTAGCTAATAGATGGCGTAACGAGTCTTGAAAGCAGCAGTGTATAAGAGTGCAGCAGACGTATCGCAGGTGATTTGTAACACCGGTAGTGCTCATGATAACCACTGCAAAAATGAATGAGCAAAATATTAGTATATTTTTCCATATATCATTTTAATGCCATATTTTAAATTAGTCCCCCCGGTTTAGTAATATGTAATAATAACGTACCTACCTATGTGAGGGAAACAAATAAAACTTACGCCAGCAACCAATTGTAGTCATTTAAAATTAAATCGCAATATAGCAAACCTACCTGCACATTATAAGCGGTAAAAGTTTAATAACATAGCTACTCTGGTTGATCGTAAAACGTTCGATGTATTATTTTAGTAAGCCATTAGCTCTCGCGGAGGGCACACGCGTCTCGATCTCTTACGGAACCAAACACGTGCTTTACAAAAATATAATAACATCATACCTACGACGGCGAAACAAAACGAACAATGCATTTTATAATTTGAAAAGCTAAAAGAGTAAATAAAACAAATGAGTGTGTAGATTTTTCTTTATATAAAAGTGGTGTTTAAACAAAACAAATGACATTTTGGAACGTTTAGATTAAAAAAAGAAGTTAATTGACATGTACAATTTCATTACGTGTGACGTATTTCGGAAATAGAGCTGTATTTTTTCGTGCCTTTCATGAATTTTTAGTATGGGTAGGGGTGTTTTGTGTTTTGTTCTGTTATATGTTGTGATATCTGTTGGAACGGAGAAAAATGGAGGTATAGTTATTACATTTATGTTATAAAGATGTTAGTAGGACCTTAAAATTTATGCACATTATGTTATAAAAATTCGTTAAATTTTGAGACAGAATGATGATGAAATAATAATTTTAATGTATTTTTTTTATCTTGTTTAACATTGGGTCCCATTTGTCTCTTTCTTCTTTCAGCTTTTCCTTATCCCTTCTTTATCCTCCAAATGAGAGAATTTATCGCGACCGGGAACCCAGTGCCATCACTCCCTAAATCATACTTTATATTTCCTGTCGGAAACAAGAAAGCGGTCTGTTGATTTATCGCGTATCTTTCTAATTTTTTAGTTAAAAACAAGGAAATTATACATTCCAAAAATATTAAATAATTCTTGAAATTAACGTTCATTTAGTACCTACATACCTATAATATTTAAACAATCTAAATAATAACTCGAATCAGTAAAATGAATAGAGAAATCACATTGCAGTTTCGCTCTACTAAATATCGGAACAACATAATAAAACAATCTCTTCTCTAAAAGATTATCTGGATGTAATAGCAATTTAGTGAAAAGACCGCCTCATCATCATCAGCCACAAGACGTCCACTGCTGGACAAAGGCCTTCCCCAAGGTTTTCCACGATGATCGGTCCTCTGCTGCTGTCATCCAGCGGTTTCCCGCCTGTTGACCGACTAAAGACCGCCTATTGACTCACAATTAAATATTTCTATTGTATTTTCTTCACTTTTTGTACTTGCATTAGGTACTGTGTTTAATTAAAAAAGTTGTTTTGTAATGAATTAGTTAATTGAAAATTAACACATTTTGCGGTCTCGCTTTTAATTTGGGGTTTGGGTAGATTATGTTCAACCTTCGTGTAAAATTTGTTTATTACTGTCTCCTAGGAAACTGCATTTTCACTTTATACATTAATCACTGACCTTTCAAAATGTAATTAGGTAAATGTAATTTTTCCGTTTTGTCGAAAGAAGGATAAAGAAACATTCAACACTTGGGATATTACTTTAATAAGTATTTAGGTACTTACTTTATGAGTTTTAAGTTTTAATAAGAAACATTCCTGCTCGTTGAAGATACAACATAGATATAAATACTTAAAATTATTTCAGACGTACAAACATCTACTGAGAAAGAAACCAGACCAGAATATATACACCCTGATGGTCTGCTAACTTTCGACCCATACCTATCAGATATTAAACCTGAAACTGAAGACGACGACTACATACCACTCCCAGAAAACGACGAAACTATTGACGGTCTACCTATATTCCTAGTAGAACCTAAGAGCTCTTATGTTTTAAGAACTAAACCTGCTACTATATTATGTAGAGCTGCTAATGCTTTAGAAGTTTATTTTAAATGCAATGATGTTAGAACTAATAAAGCAGTGCAGTTTGAACACGTGAATCCTCAAAACGGTGTCAGAGTGGTAGAAGCTGAACTAAATGTGACCAGGAATGAGGTAGATGAGTATTTTGGCGGAAAATTTGGATGTCAGTGCTACGCGTGGAATAGTAAAGGGAGAATCAAGAGTCAAGCTGTGTTTATTGAGTATGCTTGTAAGTATTGTTTAATTTAAATTCTTGTACATGAATACATTTATGTTTATGAATAAGTTCATCTTTATATCGATGTGTGTAGTATCTATAGTATAAAGAGTACTTGATTAAATGTTGGCAGTCTCTAAGATAAAATAACAGTTATTGTACAGCGCAGCATTATTTCAAATAATGAATATAACAGTTCAAACGAAAACAAAGAAGGTTCTTTTGTCATTCATCTTGTCTAAAACAAGCGTATTTTTCATTAAAGTAAGATAAAAACTTTACATATGGCACAATTGGAATCAATAATTTTACTAACAATTCCTGCCATAATTACTTCCGTCTCTTCCCACAAAAGCACATTTCGTTGCAAATTTTGCTCAGAATTCAAACAAATTAATAAATTTTACAGCCGCTACCATTTTGATACATTCAAATTTCGGGCGCTCATTTCCTTGTAGATGAATAATTATGCAAATTTCACCATTAAGGGTACCCACGGATTTAATACCTTCAATGTTTATATGCATTAACCAATCAAAATATTTACGACTGCATTTCAATTTCGTTCGCAATCGATTTTGGGTCTCGAAGCGAAATCGATTAGAGAAATCAGACGAAGGTACATATTTTAAGATGAAAAATACTTATGAAAATCCATGGAATTACAGTAAAACAGAGCTAGGGAAAAATCCTGTGTCCAATAATGTGTCCATCCGTGAAAATAATCCATATTAAATACAAATTATATGATATTTATTACAGATAAAAATATATCTAACCGTTGATTCGTACTAACATAAAAGACGAACAAATAAAAAAACAGCTTTTTTATTTATGGAATTAGATAGGATATAAAGAAGATTATTTAATTATCGTCATTAATAACAGAGTTTGTAAAGCATTTCTCATTTGTGTCATGTTGAATTGTTCAAACTGAAAAACTACGAAAAAAATATTTAGATAAAACACCACATAATTCATAATTCACACAGCACATAAAGCTTCAACGTGTTAACAATAGCTATGAAAATACAGAGAAATGTAGACAATGACTATTGTCTAGCCAACGGGTCTGTGGGAATGAAAACCATTCCGCGAATCCAGTAACTATGGAGGTGTCAGTTGTCATATGTGCTAATTAATTTGCGGTTAAAATCAAGTTAGCAATTGAAAGAATATATTACATTTCTGTTTGATCTCACTTCTCCTCTACAAATCTATAATAACGGTTAGTTTTCAGTTGCAATTATTTGCGCTAATGTATTTTTAACTAAATGTTTAAATTTTTACTGGTGAAAGACATCTTAAACTCAAATAATCGCCAGTGACTTTTGAGACAAATATCCGATAGAACTGTAAAAACTTTGTAGGTTGCAGTATATTCCCAAAACATTCGAGAAAGTTGTTTTTCCTTACAAGTTATATAAGTTCTTAAAAGTTACCAAGAATTTGTCATCAGAAAGAGTAAATCTTTCTCTCATATTTACTCTCTCTTTACAATTTGACATCTTGATTTGATTTCTTGTCGTTATTGTAACTAGGTAGACAGTAAATTTTACACATACTCTACACCGACCCAGATCTTTATCGTTTTTAATAAATTCATTCAACGTTTCTTTTAGACACAATTTTTAATGAGACAGCTCTAAAAATATCTACACTCCCAACTAAACTGTCAACACCCTGAACATAAGTTTGACTCGAGGCAACCGCGACACCTCCCATCTCATCCGACTGTCACCCGATTCCTGCCTCAGTGACGCGCCATGACGCGTTGACAGTCGTCAGACACTACAGTTTATTAACTGGAAGTCAAGACTGACAGCGCGTAATAACGTTTTCACTTCTCCTATTCGAAAAAAAGGCTTTTCTAGCCCGTTCAGAGGGAGTAAAACTCGATTTTGCTCCCTCTTAATATATACTTTTTTGCCGACAGTCAAGTCTACTTCTAGGATTCTATTCTGGAATCCATCGCTTCGTTCGGGATTCAACACGCTAATCCTCGATGAAATATAGCATTTTGCTCCCTTGTAATACAATCTACTACCTATTACCTCGTATAGGTTCCACAAATTTTGGACGGATTTAACATTTTGTGTCTAATAATCTTAAATGGGTTTGGTACAATCTACGAACTTAGTTTATAAAGTTCTTAGTAAAATAATCAATCCTTAATTTTGTTTGCATCTTTTTCGCAAAAAAACTGATCGTAAAATCTAACCTATTTATAACTAAATATTTCTATTAAACGATCAGAATATTATTAGGTTCAAATCCATCCATGTTTTATTTTATTAAAATGCACCATTAATATTATTTAAACGAACTCGAAAAATTAACAAACAACCACGACCATATATTCGTTTACCAAACTGAAAACAAATGACACTCCTACATCCTAATTCTGGAATAGTGCTCATTTTTAACCCCCAAGGCACGAGGGTGCAGAAACAGAAACCATTACTGGGAGGAAGCATTACTTCCGCTCGTTAACTTGAGCACTTTGCTGCTTGATACAATGCTCAATGCTCACTAGCCTTTATTTTGGGGTGCGAATCGTTAATGGGTTATGGTTAAGGATGGTCGTAAATATTTAGGAGTCTGTTTTCCTCAGACAGAAAAAATAATGGTAGCTAATCTGTAAAGTTGAGTTGGCAGTGGATCGAATCTTTCGATTTAAACTTGTTGTGGTGAGGATTTTAGATTTTGATTTCATACAACGGAAACTAATTCTTAAATCATGGGTCTGTACTAAGATAAATACTTATCAACGATTTTTAAGGACTGCCAAATGATGGTGCTCTAAATAATCCTTAATACGACTCTAATTTGCTAAATCTTGATAGTGTACCTTAAACTTAAACTTAAACACTTAAACTTATCTTTGATTGTTCAAAAACACTTTTCCATTCAGATATAAAGAAGCAGTTCACCCAACACCCTCAGTCAGCGATTGTAGAGTCAGGGCACAGCGTCACGCTTCGCTGCATGCCGCCGCTAGCTGCGCCCCCCGTGGAACTGAGGTGGACGAGGAATGGGGTGCCACTGGACGTGAGAGAAACCATGCTTCAGCTCACCAATGTGGGCTTACAGGTTTGTGATTGGAGATATTATAGTCCAGAATCAGTCAGTCAGTCAGGTCGCAAAACTTATATCTCGAGTTGGAGTTTTATTAGGTACAGTCAGCTGCAGAGAAAAGTAACCCCCCCTGCTAAGTAAACTGTACGCAGAGGTGATTACTTTTCTCTGCAGCTGACTGTACAGTCGACCTCATAAGTAGCTTTTCATTTTAGTACCATGTCGCAGTTACGTAGTTATCATAAGTTATAAGTGTCAATAGCTTGAATTTAGATTATTATTATTATAGCTTTCCGCCCGCGACTTCGTCAGCGGAGAGTCAGTACTTTTGTAAGTTAAAATATTGCCTATGTCCACCCTGAAAGTTCATTCTAAATTTTGGTGAAAGAATTTTTTAAATCGGTTGTAGTTCCGGAGATTACCCCTTACTTACATACAAACAAAAAAAAATGTACAAACTTTACCTCTTTATAATATTAGTATAGATTACAAACTTATTTTTGTTATCAAACACCTACGAATACGATCAAATGGGATGAACAAAAGCGTATGCTTGACATATAACCGCCATCATCACCTGTTACATTTAAAATTGAGTACCCTCTTTTTGTTCGCTTGACATTCCCAAAAACGTGCTGCGTTCTTCAAGCACTAACCTGATATGCCCGTTTCGTTAATTTATGTACCCCTGCGCAGTCCCGCGGGCAATCAGTGAAGCCTGTCGTTTCACCTGAGCGGACAGTACTAACAGTTGATTGTTTGGATCTGTCCCTCGATTTTGATAACGTTGATATCATAGTATAATTTTCGATGGTAGCTTTTAGATGTATCCTGTAATAGCTTTTAAAAGTAAAGATAGAACTTAACAGAATACAAAATCATTAAACCAACCGACGTCAATTCACAAAAATCTCTTTATTGTTATTTAGTCATCGATTTATTGGTAATTTTATAAATAATGCTTATCAATAATCTATCAAAAATAACCACCCTGTAATCACTGGTCACAATACGAAGTCTCAGGGGACGTTTATGTTACGGATAGCTAACAGATATTGAGATGTTTTACATTTCCTAAATTACTTATGCTTCGACTTATGCTTCGACTTATGCTGCTATAGGGCACTTTGATGGTAAAAGGTTACGGTTGCTGATGAACGTTATATTGTAAACAGGATATGGCTAACTACACCTGCGTAGCCGAGAACATAGCAGGTCGGCGGGAGTCGGATGTCGCCGTACTGTCCGTGTACGGTAAGTTATCATAATACTCCTCGGTAATTACAACACTTTCAGCATCACAGTTCTTGTTGCTGTTATGAGCGTTTAGATTAACGTGTCTCTTCCTTGTTAGGTTGTATCCTGTCACGCGAAGATTCACATATTTGGGTTGCTTAGTAGTAGTTAGGTATTTTGTATTATTAGGTTATTAGGTATTTTGGACTCCCTTCAGAAACTTTTTTATTTCTTTGTCTCTGCGCATTACAATTACTCAAGTTTGATCTTTTTTAATAGATGTTCATTATGTACCCCAAACAAAGTGGAACTAACACCAGGAAGATAATTTACAAGTTAACTTTTCTTTGCAGTTTCTATGGGCCTAAGATAATCTGGGTCAAGTGTATGTAATCGTTTCTTGCAATAGATTCTTAAAGGGTCCTTTCTGTGTAATACAATTAAAATAGCAACCCCCGAGTTTTACCCTCTTATTCATAATCGCACAATAACTAAAGTATGCTTGAAGTATGGTTTGTCCTTATCTTTCATTGTGACATTTGAATCTGACAGAAAGTGACAAAGCATACTTTTACCGAAATTATGAATAAGGGGGTTATATTATTAATTGTTATGATACTTAAATATGTTTTCCGACAATTTTAAGTAAGTATATGTAATAAATTATCAATGCCTGTGTGTTTAACAAGATTTATCATTGTATGTATCTAATTTTAACACACTGATAAAACGATAAGGGTTAACCGAATTATTATATAGAGTGTCCCGCGATAAAGTGCACAAACGAATAAGGGTGAAACTACATGTGATTTTAGCACAGAAAAAAATGTAAAAAAAATTAAATAAAAAAAACATTGTATGGGGTTTACAATAATAATTATTGTAATCTCTATGCCCAATTAACAAAAAAAGTTTAATTTACGTTTTTTTTTTTTCAAATTAAAAAAAAATCAATTAGTTTTAACTACATGTGATAAAATCCCTCTTACACCCTTAATCGTTTGTGCACTTTATCGCGGGACATCCTGTATTTGGTATTACTATCCTTCTATCTTATTATGCGAACTCCGCTGTTGAACAGAGTTCTAAAGTAGGTATATATATTATGTGTCCCTTGTAAAAAATATGAGTAACCCATGTTTTCCGTAGTAAACGGGGGCTGGTCAGACTGGTCTCCCTGGCTGCCGTGCAGATGCGGCACGAGGGCCGCCGGCCGGCGTCGCACAAGGTCGTGTACTGAGCCCCCTCCTGCTAATGGAGGAACGCCCTGCAAAGGTCAACCATCGCAGAGCGATGAGGACTGCCTGAGCTGCCCAAATGGTAATTGTTTTCACGGCTGAAAAACATGCAATCCTTTTCCTATTTTATTAGAAAGGTCTCTTCAAGAGTGCGCATATCTATCTAGGCTATTGCAGAAACAGTGAATGTATTTGCATCTTTCGTTACTTATCATTGTTCGGTAATGGGTCACTAACCTAAATCTAATCCTACTTATTAAACGAGAAACATTTGTATATTTATATGTAGGTATATTTGTACTCACGTTCTCGAAACCGGCTCTAACGATTTCGATGAAATTTGCAACATAGGAGTTTACAGGGACGAATAATCGATCCAGCTAGGTCTCATATCTGGGAAAATTAGTTTTCCCCGTATTTTCACGCAAAAAGCTTTGTCCGCGCACTATGTATGGTTCGTAATTCGCCGCAATGGTTAGAGCGTTGGCTTACTACGCCAAGACTGCGAGATCAAACCTTAGCTATGGCCCGTTTTTTTTTTTTGTTTTCGTTTTTTTTTTTTTGGGTAAGTAAACCTTTTTTTTTGTATAAAAATCGATATTTCGACCCGAGCGATGACGCTCGGTCTCCCAGGTACTAAGATTTCAAGTCCTTTTAATTTTTAGGACAGAATTAATTAGGTACGTAAGTTTTAAACAATGTGTTTTTCTACAATACAATTCTTAGTAAAATTTACTTTCATATTTTACTCATTCAATAGCGAAAAACATGCAAGTATGAATCTTTTTAACTTAATGTTTTTCTTTTTATTTTCTAGTAAATATTCTGATGATCAGGAATCAGCTCTTGAAAAGTTGCATATAAAGTGCTCTTAAGTAAATATTTTCCATATACTCAAGTAAACGCTAGTCAACTATTCCTTCCAAGTACGAGATACAGGAAGCAGTCACGTTAATTATGGCCTAATCAGGTCCCGATTAAGGCAGTAGCAGTCTTTTATTATAATTAGATTAGTTAAGTGCTCTAAACGGATGCGTGTAATGACTGTGAGAAGCTCGGGTTACTGGAGGGGCTAGATGGGATAACTGTTGTTGCTATTACTTGTAAGACCGCCCGACGCTATTCGGCAGTGGCGGTTATTAGCCAATTGGAAGTCTTCCATTTACAAAACTGTGTCCTTAGGTTTTTTGTTAACTGTGTATTGGAGTGTGTTATTGGAGTTTAACTTGGTTTTGAACTTGTTCAGGAAGAAAATATTTTTTTAGAGACAGGTTTTGTCAACTTGCATGAATGCTCATTGTCATGTCATTTGCGATTCCTGGATTGCCAGTACTTTGAGTAACCCTTACTCTGGAAGTTCGACATTATAATAATACCTGATACTGATGTTACGCCCATTTGTCATCATTTTATCCAAGGTGTTTCCTGGTCAGCCTGGGGTGGCTGGTCTACCTGCAGTGAGGAATGCGTCAGGGTCCGGAGACGACAGTGCACCGGACCATGCTCAGGCCCTGACCGCCAGCATGCCGCATGTGTGGATGGACTATGTGCTACAGGGATGAGTAAGTTTTACCTTAATTTACCTGGAAGGCAATAATATAAGGGTTATTTTAACCTGTCTAAAACTGACCTTTCCATGCGGAAACTACATGGTCAATCACATCTTCTTTCTTATGGCATACCACTGGACCTGAGTGAGATGTACTAGAAGTACCACGGATAGCTTCTTAGGAGCCATTACGTAATTCACCATGCATTTGCCGCTTGAACGGGATGGTTTCGACGGGTTTATAACCTTCAAGTGCTGTTAGAAATAAAAACATTATCAATATTGCCATTTTCATAACTTAATCAATTAGTTAAAGATTTGTCAACAGAAGTTCACGTGTTTTGATTAGATAACTAAAGAACATGTTATGCCGGTGACATCTCATGATTGTTATTCTTATTAAAAACTTTTTTATTTTATCAATCGAATGTTTGGACGGAATTATATTAAATGATACTACTAAACCCGTTTCTATTACGACTTTTTTTAATTTACCATAGGATTAACCAAGAGCAACTTCACCCTCTACCTCGGTATCGGCATCACGGTCGCCATTTTGACAGCCGCTGTGGTCATCTTATATATCTGGTGCAGATACAGAAACTCTAGACCAGGATACACTTCTACTAGATCAGGTTGGAAGTAAATTAAATGATTTAGCTCTTAAAAGCATTTGATGATTTAAATGTCAAGAGTCATAGTTGCTTAATTACTAAAACATATTAAGTAAAGTGGTAAAATTTAATTTTATAATAGAAAGAAAGTTCAATCGAAGTGTTTGAGTTGTAATTACATTAATAAAACAATAACATTTATCAAATTTTGAAATTTGCAACATAAATAAACTCAAATCATGCGCTTAATTGTAACAAACTAGGGTAGATTCGCCAGTTCGCCGACCGACGCCAGTTCTCGACTTTTTGACGGACTGTTCTTGAAAATCGATATAAAATAGCTATACTGACCGAATTACAAACACAAAAAAATTACTGTGGCAACCCCAAATAGTTCGGAAGTACGCACACAAAGACAAAAAGCCTGTGTGTAACAGGTTACTGACCAAAAAAATACAGTAGTCTGTGCTTCGTAAGGAACGCTTCATAACGTGTGATTTATAAAAAAAAAATAGTGAGGAGCCGCAGAGTTCAGGGTAAGTTTTTAATTGAAATTTTGTGTTTTATGGTTTGTTTTTTATTTGTTTAGTTAAATTATAAACCATAGCATTTTATGAAAACAATTTATACTTATTTTTTTCATGGAAACCAAATAAAATTAAGAGGTCCGGAACTGGTATGTCGTTTTCTTAGAAAATCCACTTCTCGACCGTGCGGTCGAAAACTAGCGCGGTCATGTTCAATAAGGATGAATCTTTTTTGTCATAATATTAGAGATACCACTGAATCTAATTTATGAATTTGAATCTTATGGACACTAGTATTGACACAGCCAATTCTCGATCGGATTATTTCAAACGTTTAAAAAAAATACCACGTGACGAAAACCCCTCTTGGTCGAAAACGGTACATGCAATCAGAGTGTGCCAGTTTTCGACTGCCCTATTTATATAAAAAATGCACTAACGAAAGTTTATCTAAATTATTATTTTCTTGCAAAAATAGTTTAAAATGCATTTCACGTTGTATTTTTGCTGTAATTATTATTCTAACATGGTCCCTAATTTTTTTAAAATTAATAATTTGCAGTCGAAAAATGGCTCACGTCATAAAGATGTGCTTGTTTTCGACCGTAGGATTGAATATTGGTAAAAGCGCTTATTAATCTGAAATTGCAACAAATACCTCAAAGCCTACTCTTTAAACGGATACTAGTCCAAATACTAAAAAATATAATATATCAACGGCTTCTTGGAATGCATTCACTACCGCTTCTGAGCTTCTTCTTCTTCTTCCTCAGCGCATCTGCTCCCACCGTTGGGCATACGCCTCTCCAATTTTCCTCCATTGGGCCCGATTTGCAGTGGATCTCCCCCAAACTGGACCAGCGGTTGAGCTGATGTCATCTGACCATCTTGCCGGGGGCCGGCCGACTCCTCTCTTTGAGCGAGGTCGCCACTCCTAGATGCGCTTGCTCCATATCCCATCATTTCGGCGACACATATGTCCTGCCCAGGCCCATTTTAATTTGGCAACGCGCTGGCCAATATCCATCACTCTGGTGCGTTGGCGAATAGTTCCGTTTCGGACTTTGTCGTGAAGAGATATACCGAGCATGATGCGCTCCATGGCCCTTTGTGCGATCTTGAGCTTGTTTATCAGCTGTACTGTGGGTGGCCATGTTTCGCACGCATATGTCATGGCTGGTAGCACGCACTGGTTATACACTTTCGTCTTCAGTGACTGGGGTATCCGACTGGAACACATTCCGCAGTTTTCCAAAAGCAGCCCACCCCAGTTGTATTCTTCTCTGAATCTCCGACAACATAGAGTCGTGTCCGAGACTGATCTTCTGCCCCAAGTACACATACTCAGTCACTTGCAGATTGGGTATTCAGCGCGATAGGGTTTCGGGATAAGTCGGCTGTGGCCATCACCTTAGTTTTCTCCATGTTCATTTGCAACCCAATCTTTAAGAGATGCGTGGTGCACCTCTTGCAGCATTAGTTGCAGGTCCAGTACGTTTTCTGCAATGATGACGATGTCGTCCGCGTACCGCAGGTGGTTTAGATATACACCATCTACATTTGTGCCTTTCCCATACCAGTTTGTCGTTTTGAACACGTCCTCAAGGGCATTCGTAAACAATTTTGGCGAGATTACGTCTCCTTGGCATACTCCTCTCTTTATGGGTATGGGGTCTGAGTGTTCCTGTAATTGTACTGTCATGGTGGCTGCTTTCGCTCGCTTCTGAGCTTGAGAATCGTAAACCTCTTAAGTTTATCTTTTATTCTTGGGAATAAAAAGAAGTCGCAAGGTGCGAGGTTCGGACTGTACGGCGGATGCGTCATCAGTTCCACATTTGAAGCCTTCAAATACGCATTCGTTCTCTTAGCGGAATGTGCGGACGCGTTATCGTGATGAAGGATGACATGACTGCGAGGACGCTTTTCTAAGACACTGGGCATGCAATTTTTTACATACCAATTTGCAGTGACTGTTCTTTGATTTTCAAGCGACATTGTTACATAATGTCCAGTTTTTCCGAAGAAAGATGCAACCATTTTTTTGCCAGTGCTCCAACTCTTTTTAACTTTTATTGGCAACTCTTCAAAAGGAAAGACCCATTCTGCCGACTGGCTTTTTCTTTCCGGTTCGAAACAATACACCAAGGTTTTGTCACCTGTTACAATATTATAGACAGCCAATGACTCTACTCCATTAAACTTATGTATAATTTTTCGGCACCACTCTACACGCAGTTGTTTCTGGTCTTCCGTTAAATCATGCGGTATCCATCGAGTGCAAAGCTTCCGAACCTTCAGTTGCTCATACAAAATGTTTTGCACTTGACTCATTCATATGCCTAGTACAGTATGAATTTGCTTACAGGTATTTTTTGTCTGTCTCAATTAGTTGTCGTACGGTATCGACATTAGTTTCAGTAACCGCAGTCACCGGCCGACCTTCACGTACATCGTCATGGAGATGATCTCGTCCACGTCTAAATTCTTCGAACCACGAATACACAGAGCTACGAGATGGGGCTTCATCATTAAACGCCAGTTGAAGTCTCTGGCAACTCTCTTGTTGACTTGAGCCGCAGCGAAAATCGTAAAAAATCATTGAGTGAAAATTTTCACGAGTTTCATTATAATAGCGACACACAATTCTCTGAACCCCGCCAAATTGAAAAAACAAATGACAGTCTAGTAAATTGAAAAGTAATATGTTCATAGAGAGTTCCATTTTCAAATTCTGTTATTGCTTTATTCATTTCTTTATTGTAAGTGGCCAGATCCAGAAACTTTCAGTATGCCCCACGTATAATCTATCCAGAAGACATTTTTGATTATGTTTTATTATATTGTTACTTATGTTCTTGACAAGTACTGCCAAATATTAGGCACATTTAAAGACAAGTGATATTGTGTGCTTAAAACAATTGTTAGTTATTTTAAAATCTATGAAAACCTTTTAATAAATCAGAGATAGACATATGGTGATTGTGTTTCATTTTATTGTCATTATATACTTGTTTTTATTAACAACTGTTTTAATGTTTTAGCTCATAATAAAAAAATATTAAAAAAAAACATATTAAAGTAGAGTATACAAGAGTACGTTCAGTCGTTTTTTTATAGTAAAAATAAATATTTATATATTTTTTTCTTGATTTATAAGCCAGCTCTACTAACGGTCGAGAACTGGCGAACACATAGTCTAAAACTGGAAATTTCGGTCGAGAACTGGTGAAATCGGCATTTTTGGCTTTATTGATTTTTCTATAATAATCCCTAGCTCTTATTTGAAAATAAAACATGCTTAATGAAAATAGACTATATAACGAGTATGTACA
The DNA here is from genome assembly GCA_963241965.1 of Tortrix viridana. NCBI lineage: Eukaryota > Metazoa > Arthropoda > Insecta > Lepidoptera > Tortricidae > Tortrix > Tortrix viridana. Next base: position 5,385,716 of record OY725175.1, on the reverse strand, counting down.
TATTTTTTTAAATCATTGATTTATATTAAAGCCATTTTTAATTTCTTCCTGAACTTGACAACTCCACTAATCGGTCGAGAACTGGCGAATCTACCCTATCTAACGAACTTCATTTGTTATTGTTTTTGCTTCCTTGATTCAAGTTGCTTGAACCAATCCACCATTCTTACCTACAGTACGATTTTAGGCATCCCAAAGACGTATCCTGCTAGAGACAAAGCCGTCTCCGGGCCAGATGTGACGAGGTCCTGCAACGAGTACTGGATGCAGGGTCCTGACAACCACTACGACATGCCACACGTAAGAGACAGGTAAGTTTGAACTCGTTAATCAAAATTATTTGTACCCTGCATCACGTTTTTGCATTTCAAAAACATTTCTTTTGCAATATATTAAGCTTTGCATTTATTAAGCTTATGGTATTATATCTGTTGGCAAACCAAATAAATAAAATAAAATAAGTCCAAATATGATGCTGAATTAAAATCTGATTGTTGATTAGGTACTAAATAAATGTCAGGCATATGTCCAACAGTGGACATCTTTCGGCTATTAAATAAATATAGATAATATGGAAAAAAGTTTTCCATCTTGGGTATCATTTGTCATGAACGTGCGTTAAAACTTTAAAAAGGACACATTAAATAAAAGTTACTTTACGTCATCATCAAACATTCGCGGACATGCATGTTACGCCTTAATTGTAATGCTACTTTAATCTTATCTGTTTCTGATTAAGTATTATGACTAAACCAAAGTTCATATCATATTTCGAATAAAAAGTTTTGTAGTAGATCCCCAGGTGTCCCATATCGATGTGTTCCTTGTTCCCTAGCTACTCGTCTCCCTTCGGCGGCAGGCCTCGCCACGCGTCCTCAGCCGGAAGCAACCACTACGAAATGAAGCCCTACAGCCCTTCCGGGGACTCCGCCTCCAGTTGTTACACCAACAGTGAGTAAGGGGTTTACGTTCAGTCAACAAGCTTGGGGATTTTAAAACAAGGTATATTCAGTGTATATTTTAAATATATTTATAAATATGTAATTTATTTTGTAACATTTTCATTGAGCTCAATATAAAATCTCAAGACAGCTATCTGTCACCACCACTTGGGAATCATTTTTTATTCTTTATTTGAATACAAATCCATAAAGAAGATATATAGGTCTACAAACCTCTACAGTACTTATATCTTAATTGAAACCTGAAGTATATTATTTCTGTCACATTTTTTTTTAATTTTTTAATTTTTTCATGTACCTATACGTCTCATTTTTGTCATACACCTTAATAACATACATTACTCATTCGAACCATTTGTTCAAATAGTATACAATAATACTAAATAGGTATGGAAACAATTTATTATTAATGTTTAAAATCATTTAACATGACGCCAGTCTAAGCGTACTATTCTTATTCTTTATTCGTACAGAACAGTTTATATATATGTATTTGCAAAAAGCATAGTTTAAACTCTAAGCGTTGTTTTCGACGCCATATACAAAACATTTTTAAATAGTAACTGAAAGGCCATTCCGGATTTTAACACTGTTTATATTTTAACTAAGTCACGGCCACCTTTAGCTTCAAAATAGCCACTCCAAAAATACCCGTAATGAGTTCGGTGATGTTCACCCCTTTGAAAACATGACACTGATAGATCTAATGTGACGCGGTGGGGTGAGGTGTCATATACCCCATTACCCCTGGGGTAATAAAAATGTTACACTCGATGTTCGAAACGGGTGACCGTATTTGAAAATTTTAGACTGTTAATAGATAGAAATGGTTGAGTCACAGTATATGTGGGATTTACGTCACATTCAAAATGTGTAATGTTATATCGGAGCCGAAAATCGAAAACGTTTCACGTATCTTGAGCGGGACTGAATTGCATCTCCTCTGGCTATCCCGCTAACGCAGGCGCATTTCCATTAGTTATCGCTTGCATCAACCTTTATAACCGAAGCCAGACGTTTCTCTTAAATCTAAATGCGGTACCTTATTACAACATTACTGTCTCCTTACATTCTAGTAGTTTTTCATTTTATTAAATCCCTAACATGTCTCTAATACTTTTCATAGCTAGAACAATGACATCGCGATCAAGCGAGTGCTCGTCCCAACTCGCTGAACTGATGGCGTCATCCCCATCTTCGGCCAAGGTCGACGTAGCCGTGACCCTGCCAACTGTGCCCCTGGACTCCAGCTATAGAGAGAAGATATGTCTTACTGTTGTGAAGTAGACCAAAAGGGTGTACCTAACGCAAGGTCTATAAAACAACTTTGTTTAACTAGCTTTGATGTTTGAAAAAATACCGTTTAGTATTCTGCATAGGATGTTAATACATAATATGGAATTAATGAAGGGCCTCAAACGTTACGAATTATAATTTATAACAAAACCTGGAAGACCAAGCACGAATATTAAAAACTTCAATTTGATAAATTCAATTGATTATCATATAATATTAATGCGTTAAGAATGTGGCCAGTCAATCGTTTCTTGTTATTGTTGCTACTTGTTTAAAAGCTTCAAAAGTCTTTAACGTATCACTGCCTTCAAAGCAAATCAGCATATTTGGATGATTCTTATTTTAAAAACGATAGTCATTTCGATGGATGACATTGTTTTTACTTCTTTCATTCCCTATCGGGCTACAAGCTCGGTTACTATTTACCATTAATCCTTAGCTAGTAAATATTTTTCCTCAGTCAGATAATTATAGGATTTTGAAAGAAGGTTATCCATGGAAGTGACTTTTCGTTTTCGTTAATATGAGAATTACCCATTTCTGACCTTCACCTAATGCCTTGAACGCATACAGTCAGCGTCAATTAGGAGCAGCCAAAATGGCCAAATATTACACATCCTTATTCCTATAGTAATAAAGATGTGTTGCCATATATTTGGCCACTTTCGCTGCTCCTATTTATTTGATGCTGACTGTACATGCGTTTTCACTGTATACGAGCTTCATATAAAGCAATAGATGCCTGGGGAAAGGGACGGCAGTGAAAGCGTTAAATTCTCTTTGAATGTATACGTTGACGATATACTACTGCGCTAGTGGTGCGTCATTTTTGTGCCTACTTGAAAGTATACTAAACCCAATTTGGTAAGATTTTAGTTTAAGCTCGTTGGTTATTATTTAGACAATTTTAATAATATATATGAAGATAGAGAAATGAACAACATGTATGTATAGAACATTTGTATGTACAGTCAGCATCAAATAGAAGCAGCGAAAGTGGCCGTTTTGGCTACATATACACGACTATATATATACACTGATTGATGATTTTTTTAACTTACTTTTTTTATATTTGTCTCTAGAGCAAACAATTTTAAAATATTTAAAAAAAACTAATATAATAAATTGAGATATAAAATTACGAATTCATATATCTTAAGAGAAGGACTGGATTCCATCTTCTTTATTTAAATGGCCTTGCCTAGTAGTTAATTAATTGTTCTATTTATTTTGCACTATTTCTTAATTAAGGCGACCGTTTGTATGTTTGTTATCGTTTCCGTTTATTTCTGCACGTTTAGGTACTTTATAGTCAAAAATACATTTTAGTTCTATGTGTTTTGATAGTTAATTAGTTATTTTATTAAAAGTCCAAATTAATGCATTTAATTGTAAGCCAAACTGTAAATAGTAATGAATAAACTGTGATATTTAATAAACATTTGTACGAAGCTGTAAAAGTGGTTTTTTAATTTCGTAATTAGACCAACCGAAGTGATATAAGTGATATAAAACAGAAGGATATTTAATTTAGAGCACCATTAAAGCTATATCCGACCACCCACTAAAAGTGATATATCAAAACCTTTTAAGATCGTATAAGAGCCAGGCGTGGGGTATTTATAGATCACGATGCCCTTTCGACTGTTGCGTGAAGTTTTGTTTAATCTTGTATGTGCATATTTACCCCGCTTTTATATCAGACTTCAAGTTATTTTAAAATTAAACTGAAGATTGATCACATCGTGTCACGAGCAGACTAATTGATTATGAAATATTATCATAACTTGTGCGTGAGTTCGTTGACGAACGTAATTCTAGTTGATCCGTCAGTGCCTATAAAATCCCGTCTAATCCTTAGTCGTACTAAGACGCAGCTCAATTACGGACGAGATTTTATCAAATGGGGATCTAGCCAAGTGTCACACGTTTCGTAGTGTTTCTGTTCGTTTCGGTTTTAAACCAATCGCGTTACTGGTAGATCAGGTGACACGTGACACGATAAGACGAAACGAACAGAAACGCTACGAAGCGTGTGGCACTTGGCTGTAGGCTCTGGAGTACCCCCCCCCCCCTTATTCATAAACTTACAATAAACCTATATCAGTTAAAGTTGTTTTGTCCTTTCTGTCTTCAAATGTCACTATGAAAGATAATCATATTTAAGCATACTTTAGTTTTTTTTGCATTTATGAATAATAGGGTTAAATTTCAATAAAGCCAAAGAAAATAATTTTCTTGATCGCTTAAAGTTGCACACCGACGGATTTAACACGAATTGCAAGGCTAACAAACGTGTCGCTATCGCATCGTTGCCTCTGAAGCTTTGTCCGGAGTAACAAGTTACAGTTATTTCTGTATCGGGCCATTAGTCAAACTTGGAGTAAATCACGGGTTCAAAGACGGCCGGTACGTTTGTCACTTGAAACCCGTTAATTGGGGCTTGTTTGGATGTAACAAGGAGTGGATTGTCTGACGCTTACATTGGGACGCACCCGGTGCAAAATATTGTTCACTTCTCATGCTCAAAAAGTGTGCCTGTTATGTGTATATTGGGTTTTTCAAGCCGGACTAAATTAGTACATTTAATCCCTAGGGAAAATATGAACGGAACGTTGATTTCTTTTTTGGTAGGTATACTGTTTAACTGATTTAACTCTTAAAAAAAAACTTTGTATTTGGTGTCAACCAATCAAAATACAGCTCTTAAAATCGACCAATCAGGAAACATAATTCATTTCTCAAAACAATAATCGTTTTAGTCCCTATTTCACAATCATTAAAAATATTTTCTTTTTAATTTCCTTATAAAATCACAAACAGCTAGATACCTACATGTTGCCATTTGATGATGTTGCCCTTGTGGTCGGAGTGCGCGGTGGAGAGCCAGCGGGCTGGGCATACAACCTCCACCGCCTCAGTCTTCGTTTCGGAAATGTTATCTATGGACTATTTGTTATGCTCTAACCCCCAAAATCAGCCTTGTTGTTGTCTCTTTCTGCATTCTGTATAACAGTGACGGGCTGAAAGTAAAAAATAGCGCTATTAAGTTGCAATTTTTTACGTGACTGTCTTAAAATTATTTGGTATTTTAATTCAAGATTTATTTGCTCACAATCGAAGTGAAAAGTAGAGTGTTTAACTCAAGACTAAAAAGCCATAATAACCTTCATCCACCCTCACTTTGCTCGTGTGGATAAATATCTCATGTCATAATGGCTTACTTTAGTCCCTTGTTGAACAATCTACTATGAAGACTTTGAAGGACGTAATGGACATTCACGACATGACGATGGCGTATATTATTAGGTCATGTCACACTGGAATAGGGTAAGGTTATCCGAGGTTATTATAACTTACATATATATTTTACCAGATGGTACAGTCACCAGCATTAATAATTAGATGTATAAAAGCGTGTCAGGTATTTTTGAGCGCAATCATGTTGGATAATAAGA